>CM060361.1:12471868-13747889 GCA_030545235.1 Helianthus tuberosus | reverse complement strand
CATACCCGCATACATACACACAAGTATACATATAACATAACACATAATCATATAAGTTCACATATATCGTTCATTAAATCATCGAATCAGTTAGTCACTCAACGTTCAAGCACACAACGAAAGGTTCTAAATTTCGAGTTGTCACATCATCCCCAAGTTGAAAGAAATTTCGTCCCGAAATTTGGTAAGCACTCACTGAGGAAGCTAGTTAAGTTGTATGGTTCTCCTGGTTTTCCTGGGGTGTCACATCCACCCCCCGTTGATCTGGAATTTCGTCCCGAAATTCCGTAGCTTCGGCCTCAGTAGTGGGTGTACTGTTTACGAACAGTTGGGGATACTTTTGTTTCATCTGATCTTCGCGCTCCCAGGTGAACTCTGGGCCGCGACGTGAGTTCCAACGAACTCGAACGAGAGGTATCCTAGTGCTCTTGAGGACCTTAACATCCCGGTCCGTGATCTCGACTGGTTCCTCGACGAATCGTAACTGCTCGTCGATAGTGAGTTCCTTCAAAGGAACTACGTGGGTCTCATCTGATGGACACTTCTTCAGATTCGACACGTGAAAAACGTTGTGAACTGCACCGAGTTCCGCTGGTAAGTTTAGTCTGTAGGCCACCCTGCCTATTTTCTCAATGACCTCGAAAGGTCCAACGTATCGTGGGTTTAGTTTGCCGCGTTTACCAAAACGAACCACACCCTTCCAGGGTGAAACTTTGAGTAGTACCCGCTCCCCAACCTGGAGCTCAAGTGGTTTCCTGCCCATGTCGGCGTAAACTTTCTGACGTTCGCGAGCGGCCGTCATGCGTTTTCGGATCTGAGCGATCTGCTCGGTTGTATCTACCACATATTCTGGACCAGTGATCTGACTATCTCCCACCTCTGCCCAGCAAAGGGGAGACCGGCATTTACGTCCGTACAATGCCTCAAACGGAGCAGCTCCAATGCTGGTGTGGTAGCTGTTATTGTACGAGAATTCTACAAGTGGCAGATGCTTTTCCCAGCGATTGCCAAAGTCGATTACACATGCACGAAGCATGTCTTCTAAGGTTTGAATAGTGCGCTCGGACTGCCCGTCCGTCTGAGGATGGTACGCTGTGCTCATGTCTAGGCGTGAGCCGAAAGATTTGTGCATTGCTTGCCACAGCTCTGAAGTGAAACGCGCATCTCGATCTGAGATAATGGAGGTGGGCACCCCGTGCCTCGAAACAATTTCCTTGATGTATATTTCTGCGAGAGTGGAGAACTTATCCGTCTCCTTGATAGCCAAGAAGTGTGCAGATTTCGTGAGTCGATCCACGATCACCCAAATAGTATCGTTCCCGCGCTGGGATCTAGGTAGGCCAGTAACAAAATCCATGGAAATTTGCTCCCATTTCCATTGAGGTATCTCCGGTTGTTGGAGTAGGCCTGATGGTTTCTGGTATTCCGACTTGACTCTCGCACAAGTCAAACACTTGCTGACGTAGGTCGCTATGTGGGCCTTCATGCTAGGCCACCAGTACGTAGTTTTGATGTCGTGGTACATTTTTTCCGATCCAGGATGTACCGAGTAGCGAGACTTGTGTGCTTCGTCCATCACAAGCTCTCGTAGGTTGCCATAGAGTGGGACCCAAACGCGTCCCGTTACGTAGTAAGCACCGTCTTCCTTCTGTTCTAAGCGTTGCCTCGATCCGCGTAGGGCTTCAGCCCTGACGTTTTTCTGGTTTCAGTGCTTCTATCTGAGCTGCTCGTATCTGGGAAGGGAGGCTAGAGTGGATCGTGAGTTGTAAAGCTCGTACGCGCTTAGGCGCAGTGTCCTTTCGGCTAAGGGCGTCAGCCACCACATTGGCTTTGCCCGGGTGATACCTGATTGAGCACTCATAGTCATTCAGTAGTTCGACCCATCGTCGTTGCCGCATATTCAGTTCCTTCTGCTTGAAGATATGCTCGAGGCTCCTGTGGTCGGTGTAGATGGCGCACTTGGTACCATACAGGTAATGCCGCCATAACTTAAGTGCAAAAACAACAGCTCCCAGCTCTAAATCGTGCGTAGTGTAGTTCTTTTCATGAACCTTGAGTTGGCGTGAGGCGTAGGCTATAACTTTATCTCGTTGCATCAACACGCAACCAAGACCCTGAATTGATGCGTCGCAGTAAACCACAAAGTCGTCTGTGCCTTCCGGCAAGGAAAGGATAGGTGCGCTACAAAGTCTATCCTTTAGATGCTGAAATGCCAACTCCTGTGCATTTCCCCAGCGATAAATAACGCCCTTCTGCGTTAGTGAGGTGAGGGGCTGTGCAATCTTAGAAAAATCCTTTATGAATCTCCGGTAGTATCCCGCCAAACCCAAGAATTGGCGAATCTCCTTTGGTGTACGAGGTGCAGGCCAGCTCTTAATCGATTCTACCTTGGATGGATCAACATGAATCCCATCCTTGTTCACCACGTGGCCTAGGAAATGGACTTCTCGAAGCCAGAAGTCGCATTTCAAGAACTTTGCATAAAGCTGTTCTGTTCGAAGGAGTTCCAAAATAAGTCGCAGATGCTGCTCGTGTTCCTCCCGACTCTTGGAGTAGATCAGGATGTCGTCGATGAAGACTATAACGAACTTGTCCAAGTAAGGCTTGCACACTCGGTTCATCAAATCCATGAAAACCGCAGGTGCGTTTGTCATCCCAAAAGGCATGACCAAAAACTCATAGTGCCCGTATCGAGTTCTGAAAGCTGTTTTAGAGACGTCCTCTTCCCGGACTCTCAGCTGGTGATATCCCGATCTCAAATCGATCTTCGAATAGTAGCTCGATCCCTGCAACTGGTCGAACAAGTCGTCGATACGCGGTAGAGGATAACGATTCTTCACCGTCACCTTGTTGAGTTCTCGGTAGTCGATACACATTCTGAAAGTACCGTCTTTCTTCTTTACAAATAGTACTGGAGCTCCCCAGGGCGATGAGCTAGGACGAATAAAACCCTTATCCAGGAGCTCTTGTAGTTGCGTAGAGAGTTCCTTCAACTCTGATGGGGCCAAACGATAAGGTGCACGAGCTATAGGCGCAGCTCCAGGAGCTAGTTCAATCTGAAACTCGACTTGGCGATGAGGCGGAAGACCAGGTAATTCCTCAGGAAATACCTCAGGATAGTCGCGTACAACTGGAAAATCTTCTATCTTCTTTTCTTTCTCCGTGGTGTCAGTAATAAGAGCCAAAATGGCGGTATGGCCCTTTCGCAAGTACTTTTGGGCCTTAAGGAGAGAAATGACGTTCTCAACAGCATTCCTCTTGTCGCCATGAATCATGAGAGGTTCACCACCTGGTCCTGGAATACGGACTACCTTCTCGTTGCAAAGAATCTCTGCGCGGTGTTGGGATAACCAATCCATCCCAATGACAACGTCGAAACTACCCAAGACCATAGGAATGAGGTCGATAGAGAAGGTCTGGTCAGCGAGAATAAGTTTACAACCCTTGACTACGTGTGTGGCTTCTAAACTCTTACCATTTGCTAGCTCTACGGTGTGTTTGTTGTTCAAGGGTGTTGGAATACGCTTAAGCATTCGACTAACTTCTAGTGACATGTAGCTAGTATCGGCACCCGAACCAAATAAAACTGTAACATAAAAGTCGTCAAGAAGGAACTTACCCGCCACAACATTGGGGTCATTCCTTGCCTCACCTTGGCCGATCACGAACGCCCGCCCCCCGGGCTCCATTGTTGCTATTGTCGCGTTTCTGCCTCATCTGCGGACAGTTCCTCTTAAGATGGCCTTCAGCCCCACAGCGGAAACACCCCTTTTTGCTACCCTGCTGCTGCTGGTTTCGGTGTGCAGGGTATGGGCTCCTGCAATCTCTAGCCACATGTCCCGTCTTCTTGCACCGATGGCAGCACGATTCCGTACATGACCCGGTGTGGTGTTGATGGCATTTGCGGCATTTCGGCTTATTCCCAAGGTATCCCCCTTGAATTTGGTAGTTTAGCCCCTGCTGTACGAGTTTCCCGTGCGGGTCCTGTTGTATAGGGCTACATCCCTCGCCCTGGTGATCTCCCCAAACATGCTTGGTGTTAATAAGAGCTTTCATATTGGAAGAGTTACGCTTGGGCAACTTGCCCTCTTCCACTGCCTGATCAGTGAGCTGGTGCGCCAAACGAACGACTTGTTGAATTGTGGAAAAGTTGGCCGCAATTACGGACCCTTGGATTTCTGGGGCTAAGCCTCTGAGGTATAGCTCGAGTCGTCTAGAAATGGGTTGTGACAAGTTAGGACATAAGGCAGCCAAATCGTTGGACCTTTTCGTGTACGCTTCGATCTCAGATCCTTCCATTTTCAAGCCAAGGTACTCTATTTCAAGTTTTAGGATGTCGTCCGGGTGACAGAATTCTTCCTTGATCAAATCCTTGAAGTCGCTCCAGGGGGTGGCATTCGCATCCGCCAATCCGAGCATCTGAACTTGTGTGTTCCACCACGAATACGCTTTCCCCTGCAGGGTACCAACAGCGTACTCTACTCGTTTACTGGTAGGGCTTTCACTTTCTTCGAATGCAGATTCGATCCTGCGAATCCAGTGTAGGAGACCTATCGCTCCTTCGGTGCCACTAAAGGTACTAGGTCGACAGCCCATAAAAGTTTTAAAAGTGCACACGGGTGGTTGAACGTGCTGACCTATCGTGGGTGAAAGAAAAGACAGAGTTTAACACAAAAGGTTGGTTCACGAGAGTAGGATCCTAAAGATCCTAGAATGAGTTCGGACTGCAGGATATACCTCCTGCGTGTGCAGCTGCGAGTGCTGCGGCAACTCGTTCGTTGATCAAAGCCGTCAACTGGGCTTGTGTCATGTTAACGCGTCCAGACATGTTCTTCACATTAAGAAGAACGTGAGTGAGAGGGGTTCGCGAAAGTACGATGATAGAATAGAGCAAGCACGCACGTGTTCAAGCAACAGTAGTTATACTAACCAAGCATACCATAAGCAATGTACCATGTAACTAACAAGTAGGCAATATATCCTAGAATGTCGAGCCTTGCATGTGGAGTGAAGCATCGTTGTGGACCGTTGAGCACTGTACAGGTTATAGTCTGGTTTTAACAAAAACGTTTTCCCCTTTATTAAAACCAAGTTCTCTATAACCAATGGCTCTGATACCAATCTGTCACACCCCCAAAATCCACCTGCGGAGTACTACCGCTTGGAGGCGTGACTGACCAGGATCCAGCCACCAATCATATTGAACAAGCATATAAGTAGTTATAAAAATCCACCCAATACAATTGGTGTTCAAACGAAACATAGTTAAGTTGCAAGCGGAAGCATAAGTCTTAAATCAAAACACAAGTTTAATTGTTTCAAAGTTTAACATGGCACACAGTCGGCCATGTCCCACAACGATCCTCCTCCATGCAAGCTCCAGCTTAAGAACCTAAGGACCTGCAAAGCATGTAGTAACGAGTCAACAACTAGTTGAGTGAGTTCACGGTTGGGTGTTCGTTTTAAGTTGTTTTGAAAACAGTTTCCTTTAGCTGGCATCCTGCCGTGGGGGTTACCCCATAGTTAAAAACGTGACTTGTTTATTCCCGGTTACTCTGGCAATCCTGCCGTGGGGGCTACCCCGTGTTAGTTATCTGGCATTTCGGCCGTGGGGGCTACCCCATGTATACACTAGACTCGTTACCATATCGACTGCTGACTGTAGTCATGTTTATGTGCCCTGAACTGTCAATGTCTATCATCATTGACGTGCCAGTAGTCCATTAGTTCACGCCCGTCCTCTGCGGCACGGTGTGAGGTTTGTCAAACCTAAATAGCGCTATCTAACTAATGACCCGCTCGCCATTGGCCTCGGCGATTAAGTCGATACAAAGATGAGGGACTTCGTGATAGAGTTTTGGTCTAGTACGAGTTATCTGTCCTTGAGGACGAGGAATTACATTCCTGAACCTTTGCTGTCCTACCCAAGGAGGACGAGGAACCCAGTTCCTTAACCCCATTCCCAACCCAGGGAATCCCATGCTTTGTAGAGGGTGTGAACTCACCTTGGTTTGCTCGGTAGAAACACAGAAAGGTCAAACAAGCAATGTTGTGGCTACTCACGTCCTATCATAGTTGTATCATACAATCAGGTTCGTATTCAAGTAGTGCACGTATGGGTTACACGTTTAATCATGGCAGTTCATCGATATTCACATTCAACAGTAATATATCAGGTCTGTACACTAGGCCCAAGAGTCCGGCCCAAATTAACTAAGTCCGAATTGATGTGAAAGCCCAAACAGCGTGTATAGTCTCGAGTCGCAACCAGGCGTTTGCGACTCGCAACCGGAGTCGCAATCGGGGTTTCGGTTCGTGCTGTTTTGGTTACGAGTCGCAACCGGACTCGCAACAGTGGTTTCGAGTCACAAGGTTGGTGTGCTGATCCGGTGTGGTTTCGAGTCGCAACCGGGTGTTTGCGACTCGCAACTGATGTCGCAACCGGGAGATTTCGACTCGTTGTGCTTGGTTTCGAGTCGCAACTGATGGTTACGAGTGGACAGGAGCTGATTCGGAACAGTGTACTATCCACTAACATTCTGATTTCATGCAGTTTGTACTATCCAACCAAATTCCTTAAACATGTTTATTTGTCTAGAAATTTCCTAAAATGGATCAAACAATTCAGATTTCAAATATTCAACCATGTTCTTATGATATTCATCAAGTTCTTCATACATTCATCCTGTTCATCATCATTCAAATATTCAAGTAACTCATCTTCATTCATATGAACCTAAGTCTAACAAGAATCATGAACAACTTATCAACAAATCACCCTAGTTGGCAAGCTTTCGGTTCTTAACACAAGAATACACAATCCGATTTATATGAACATCAACAACTAGTGTTTTAGACTACATTTAAACACAAAACATCATGAGTTCATTTTGCCACATATCCGAAATCAAGCATGTTCCGATTATCAATATTACCCACAAATCGATTCACAAAACATCATCAATCATACCACTACACTAGTTAAATTATATCATTTGTAACATCATCATCATAAACATATAGTCATTATCAACCGAATGTAAACTCATAACATAGGATATTCATGAACCGATTTCTTGAACACTAACTTAACATCAATGTGTACTATCAAACATGCTCAACCGATTATCATACATCATTATCAACTCAAAACACAATACACATTCGGTTCACAAACATTATCAAGCATACACCACACTAGTTAAGTTCTATCATTCATACCCTTATTAAACAACAACAAACATCATAGATTCACTAACCGGTTGTGAGGTGGTGAAAGATGAAGCTTTGTTTGGTGTGAACAAGCAAGTCCGAGAATCCCTTTGGTGGTCGGTTGGTTGGATCCGAGAAGAAGGAGGAGAAGTATGATGTTTAGTGTTTAGGGTTTTAGTGAGAGAGTGGAGAGTGTGTGTGTCCAAGAAAATGGCAAGGATAGCTAGGTGCATAACATATATACTAACTTCATGTGGTGCACCCTAATGGGCTTCGAAATAGGCTAAGAGGTGTGTGTGGCCCAACCGGCCCACATGTTGCATCCTTCACTCGAGACCACATGGTCTCGAGTCGGGTTCTCGGTTCTCGGTTCATATACATACCCGCATACATACACACAAGTATACATATAACATAACACATAATCATATAAGTTCACATATATCGTTCATTAAATCATCGAATCAGTTAGTCACTCAACGTTCAAGCACACAACGAAAGGTTCTAAATTTCGAGTTGTCACAGAACAGGAGCATTGCAAAGCTTGTGCTTGAGGGTTCGAAGGGCAGACTCTTGTTCAGTTCCCCAAACAAAAGGCTTGTCCTTGTGCGTGAGAGCGGTAAGTGGTACGGCGATCTTTGTGAATCCTTCGATAAACCGTCGATAGTAGCCCGCTAGTCCGAGAAAAGAACGAACTTCAGACGGGTTCTTAGGCGTAATCCAACTCTTAACAGCTTCAATCTTCGCAGGATCGACGTGAATACCTTGACTATTAACAATGTGACCCAGAAACTAAACTTCCTCCAACCAGAATTCACACTTGGAGAACTTGGCATAGAGTTGGTTCCCCTGGAGTAGCTCGAGAACCAAACGTAGATGTTGTGCGTGTTCGGCTTTCGATTTGGAATAGATCAAGACATCGTCGATGAATACGATGACGAAACGGTCGAGATATGGTTTGCACACGCGATTCATCAGATCCATGAAAACTGCGGGTGCGTTGGTTAAACCAAAGGGCATAACAACGAATTCGTAGTGGCCGTAACGAGTGCGAAACACGGTTTTGGGTATATCCCCCACTTGAATGCGTAGTTAGTGATAGCCTGAGCGTAGATCGATCTTTGAGAAGCACGTAGCAACTTGTAGCTGATCAAACAAATCATCGATGCGAGGTAGAGGATAGCGGTTCTTGATAGTTAGCTTATTCAATTCCCGATAGTCGATACACATCCTGAACGACCCATCCTCCTTTTTGACGAACAGGACTGGCGCGCCCCAAGGAGAGGTGCTCGGGCGAATGAAGCCTTTCTCAAGTAATTCCTGGAGTTGGTTTGAGAGTTCGCGCATTTCAGACGGTGCGAGTCGGTAGGGAGCTTTGGCAATAGGGTTGGCTCCAGGAATGAGGTCGATACGAAAGTCGATGTCACGACTTGGTGGTAGACCGGGGAGATCCTCGGGAAAAACGTTAGGAAATTCTCGAACAACAGGAACGTTTTTCACTTCCTTCTTCTCTTTCTTTTCCTTCTCCGCTACTACAATGTTAGCCAAGAAAGCTCTGTATTCCTTGCGGAGATACTTGCTAGCTTGGACACATGACAAGAGCTTGAGACCTTTCTAAGCGGTTTCACCGTAAACACACAATAAATCGCCATTCACGAGCGAGAATCGAATCATCTTGTCGAAGCACACAACTTTAGCATGGTTTTCGCGAAGAAAGCCAATGCCTACTATGACATCGAAACTTCCGAGTTGCATCGGAATAAGGTTGATTGGGAAAATGTGATTGTTGAGCTCAAGAGTACAATCAAGAAGGAAAGAATTAACTGCGACGGTTCTTCCGGTAGCGACTTCAACATCAAACGTCGAGGAGAGTCGGGAGCGTTTACGACTAAGGAGCTTCTCGAATTTGAACGACACAAAGCAATTATCGGCTCCAGTATCAAATAAACACGAAGCATAAATACCATTCACAAGGAACGTACCATTGACCACGTTGTTGTCGACTTGGGCTTGACGCACGTTGATGTTGAAAGTCCGTGCGCGTGCTGCTTGGTGTTGCTGTTGCTGCTGTTGCTGAGGCTCTTGTTTCACAACCCTGTTTGGGTACATGTTGGCAAAATGGTTAGGATTGCCACATACGAAGCAGGCTCTGGCGTTGACCGCGGGTGCCGGAGGAGCTTGTTGACCCTGAGGGGCGGTGAGCAGAGCTTGATGAGCAGGAGCTTGTCGAACATGGCAGTTGGTGGTGAAATGGCCGTACATATTGCAATGAGCACAAAAACGGCAAGCAATGGTAGTCGGGTGATGGTAGGTACAAGTAGGGCAGAGCGGGTGTGGCCCAGTGTATGCACGCTTAGCAGGCGGTGCATTTGCCACAGGCGCCGCTACTTGACGCTGTTGGGCTGGTATGGCTTATATCGGTGCAGCAGTGATCGCACAGTTCTTGTTGCTGGAGTTGCTCTTGTTGGAGTCCGTCGAGACTTTGGTGAGAGTTTGTAAGATGAGCGGAACAAGTCGTCAAGGTTAGGGTTTCACCCCTGGCTTAACAACTTCGCTCCTGTTTTGATAAAATAGAGGAGATTATTCATCAAAATACGGATCTCACTCCTGATTTGACATAATTCTCCCCATTTGTAAGTAAAATGCGGGTTGTTTAAGCAACTTTAATCTAGAGTTTGCGGTTTTTCACACCTAATCTCGACTGAATTGCTCATTCATGATTGGAAATTCGAGTGCAGTGATAGTGTAGTGAGAACAACGAGAAATAAGCTCGTACATAGTCCCTACTGGATATGCACAAGTCGGTCTGTTGGTTCCTAACTATAGACTAGGTATCTAAGACATCGACCCAGACTAGGTCGTGTCTTGCCTAATTCCCTATAGTTATGGCTCTGATACCAATCTGTCACACCCCAACCGATTGCGGAATCATCGGGGCATGGCACTGAGCGAAACAGATTGTCCAGAAGTTTCCATCACAATTATCATTACTATTTGATTTAAAATAACATGTCCCATACCATGCCTCAAACAGTAAACAAATTATTACAGATAAAATCTAGGCAAATAATTCTGTTCCGACAACTCAGATTATAATAGAGCAATTGTTTATCTGCTTCTAGAGACCCATGATTCATTTACTACAGACAACTATTTGTTGGGCTCTAAAGCTTTATTCTAGCTTCAACTTCCTATCATGTGTGCATCCTAAGCACCTGTCACATACGTTAAAATAAAGTCAATACATATAATGTAAAAGTGAGCATACAAGTTTGATAATAGCATATAGAGTTCGAATTCGTTTACGCATAACCAGCACGTACACATAGAGAAATGAAGCACGTTAGTTATCGACATAGATCCATCGATACCAATGACTGCGGGTTGACTGCCCGAGGCAGTTCGCAATACATGATTACCACCGTAATCCATGCAAGTAATTGTCCTTAACAACCCCCGTGTGAACGGGTGCTGAGTCCAAACTATAGTACTATCGTTGCTAAGGCAAGTAGACAGCATTCCATGTGTAAACATAACAAACAAGCATTCATAAGCCACGTATAACATGCATTAACGGTTAGCGTTCAAATAGTATTGAGTAGTGTGTTTGATGTGATTTGAATAGTTATAACGTATGTAACACCCAAGAGTGCTTAAAGCAAAAAGGGATCGAGTATACTCACATCGGTTGATGGATTGAAGGGAGCGCTTAGGGAGTAGGGTTAGCCTGAATAGTTTGATAGCATAACGATAAGTGACTCGTAAAACGATATCAAGTGTGAATGGGTCGGATAGCAGTTCGATCGGATGGTAATCCGATCGGACGGCTTGTTTGTGCGGATGACAATCCGTTCGGATGGTCATCCGGTCGGACGGTAGTCCAGTCGGACGACTATTCAAGTGGATTGTTTCTTCCTATGAGAAGAATGTGTTTGTGTATGATGGCTTGTTCTTTGAAGTTTTCGTTGTAGCATTTTGAAAACATTGAAGTATCTCTATCTTTCAAGTCAGTCGATCGGGCGGTCAGTCGTGCGGACGACAATCCGTTCGGATGGTCATCCGGTCGGACGGTAGTCTGGTCGGACGGCGACCCTAGTGATGAGGTTACTTTGTGAGAACAATTTCACAGCAGGAGAGTCACTTGGTCGGATGTCCATACGACCGGGTGGCAACCCTGTTAATGAACATGTTGAAAATTGTTTAATGTCTTTAAAGTCCTAGTATCTCATGATCCGAAGAGTAATCCGGTTGGATG
Organism: Helianthus tuberosus; assembly: GCA_030545235.1. Taxonomy (NCBI): domain Eukaryota; kingdom Viridiplantae; phylum Streptophyta; class Magnoliopsida; order Asterales; family Asteraceae; genus Helianthus; species Helianthus tuberosus. The sequence continues at coordinate 13,736,422 of CM060361.1, read as the reverse complement.
GTAGTCTGATCGGATGGCAATTCGTTCAATACTCAAACTTTAGATGGAGTTGATTAAGTGTGGGACCCAAGGTGTTATCCGTTCGGACAGTAATCCGTTCGGGTGGCTTATCCGCTCGGACAGCAGTCTAGTCGGACAGCATTCCGTCCCGATTGTTCCGTTCGTCCTACACTTGGTCGTTTTGATTGTTTGTCGTTTTATCGAGACGTTTTGACAACGTGTTAACCAACAGAATCCCATCTTGATCCAAGTAACCTGATCGACCAGGAATCACCCTAGTTCGGCCAGTTAGTCGGTTCAAGACGATTATTCTCGTTTAACCCGAAATCGGTGGTCTCGTGGGTAGAATTCGGATCTTGAGCTAACTCAACACTAATAATGAGTAGGGGACTAGATCAGGGTCGGATCCTATCGGTTTTGAGTATAAAAGAGTTGAAAGAAAGTTAGAAACCATCTTTCAATCCTTTTTCACTATATTTAAGATTAGATCTATGCGAGATCTTTGTGTATTTGTGTGGAAATCTATCAGATCTAAGTTGTTCTTGGTGGATTGAGGCCAAAACAAGAAGTTCTTCAAGAACTCATGATGACATCATCCTAGAACACCTCAAATCTAGTGATTTCACGGTTAAAAGTTAAGATTCAAAAGATAGAAAGGTGTAGGAGTGCGTGTAGATCAAGAAAGTACAAGATTTAGGGCGAGATCTTACCTGGATTGAGAGAAATCGAAGAAAAGGTGGGGAGCACGAACTGTTCGGACAGAGGATTTCCAAAAGTGGAAATGATGACAATGACAGGGGTATTTATAGGATTCCAAAAGGGGAAAGTGTGGGTCGGTCGGATGGCATCCCGCCCGGATGACTGTCCGGTCGGATGTCATCTCAGTCGGATGACGACCTGACACCACAATCAAGTGGCAGCCCGGTCGGATGGTAATCCGGCCGGATGGCACTTGGTTCTGGTGTTTGGCGCGATGATTTTTGTTGTTTCGATTTCGGTTGCGAGCGATTCGATGCGATAGATTTTCCTAGTCAAATTACTTTTAATCCCAACTACTACATCTATCATAGTTCGATTTCGATTGAGTTCGATTGAGTTCGATTGCGTTTTGAGTTCGATTGCGATTCACACATAACATAAATGAACATGCACAAGTAACACATAAGGCACACTCACACGTATAATCAATAATTAGAATTCGTAGTTCGAGTTGCGATTTGAAGTCGATTCGATTAGCATAGTTTGATTATCGTTTAGCTTTATCGCATTGTTACTTCCTATAGTTCACTGTCGTAAGTCGAATAGTTTGCGCGTAACATACGTCGATTATTGTAATTATTGACACTTACTCCACATAATACAAATAAACATCCAAAGAAATCTACTACAAGTCAAGTTGCGCGAAATCGGTCGTTGGCTTTGACCTTGACTTTGATTTTGACCTTTCGAAAACACGGGGTGTTACAGCCTCCCCTTCGTAAAAATTGTAAAACGTAAAAAAGTTTTATGTAAAACGTAAAACTTTTTTTACGTAAATTGTAAAACTAAAAAACCGTGTGATAAAACGGCGCCTAAACAATGGGCGTGAATGCGGTGTGACAACCCTCACTAAACCAGGTATCCGTACTGAGAGCGTGTGTTATGGATTTGGGCGGTAGCTGGGATAAGCATTTGCCTTTGGTCGAATTTTCATACAACAACAGCTACCACACCAGTATTGGAGTCGCGCCATTTGAAGCCCTTTACGGACGCAAGTGCCGATCACCCCTATGCTGGGCTGACGCAGGTGATAGGCAGCTTGCTGGTCCCGAAATCGTCCAAGAGACGACAGACAAGATTGTGCAGATTCGAAAACGCATCGAAGCAGCTCGCCAGAGACAGAAAGCCTATGCAGATCCAAACCGGAAACACTTAGAATTCCAAGTTGGAGAAATGGTTTTATTGAAAGTTTCACCCTGGAAGGGTGTGGCACGCTTCGGAAAGCGTGGAAAGTTAAACCCGCGCTACATTGGTCCTTTCAGAGTTTTGGAAAGAATAGGACTAGTAGCATACAAGCTGGACTTACATGCTGAACTCCATTCAGTTCACGATACATTTCATGTATCCAACCTGAAGAAAAGTCCAACTCAAGATACCATTGCCATTCCCATCAACGAGATTCATGTTGACGACACGCTCCATTTCGTTGAAGAACCGGTTGAGGTTACGGATTGGAAAGTAAACAAGACCCGCCGGAGCAGTGTCAAGCTCGTCAAAGTTCGTTGGAATGGCAGACATGGTCCTGAATACACCTGGGAGCGTGAGGACCGGATGAAAGAGAAATACCCCCACCTATTTCCTAAGAACCCTGCATCTACGAGCAGAACATAAAATTTCGGGACGAAATTTTTCTAACGGGGGGAGAATGTGACAACCCTCACTAAACAAGGTATCCGTACGACTTAATTAATAATTAATTACTGCTTAATTACTGTGCTTGCTTGAAATTACTGATGAACTGCTACTTGATTTCTGATACATGCATATACCTGCATCATACTTTACTTACCGTCACTACATTATTTACATGCTGAACCTTAGTGACAAACATGATGCACAAAAAGCACAGTAGCACTATAAACGGATAACCTATTGAACATGCTGATAAAGCCAGCATCAGGCAGACACTGCCTCTAAGGCCTGTATGAGCCAGAAATATTTTACTACACTAGTGGTGAGTGTAGGGATACAAGGGTTGTAGAACTGCGTCTCTAGGAATAAGTTACAATGACGGGATGTGCCTAAAACGTGCTCTAAGCACAAAAACTCAGCACTTTAATAAACAATCCAGCTTTTAGCTAACTAATAAAGTGCCAAAACATGAGAAAAATGTTATTAGACACCTTCCAAAGTGTCGGAAATAAGTTGTGTCACTAAAAAGGGTATTAACGACACTTTAAAGCTTGTTTAACGCTTTAACGGATTACTATCCAACCGAACAATCGGACTATACCCGGAACATGAAAATATTGTTAATAACATTACTTATCTTTTTCTGAGCCAGTTAGGGTCCCTGAATACCCTAACACCCGTCACAACACACTACACACTAGTAACCGGTATAACCTCCTAACTTAACGTAACTAGACTTAACTTATCAGTTGGCATCGAACCAAACCCATCCCCTTGTAACCGAGTTCGGTTACCATGTGGGGACACCCCACTAATTCTTTTGATTATTAAAATCCATGTGTCTAATATCTAGAATACACAATAACCTATGGTTAAACTTGATGGAATTGTCTATAAGTAACTAGCTCATATCCATCATTCTTTCACACAACACTTGAACAAATCTCTCTCTCTCCCCTCTCCTTGGTTCTCGGCCGAAGACACAAGCACCACCACCACCACTTTTCGATTTTGATCAAGTAATTCCAAGCATCCACAAGTGTGAAGGATCACCTACAAGGAAGCTTGGTGCAATCGGAAGGCGAAGGACCTCACTCTATTGCTTTTATCCACTCATTTTGCGTCTAGATTCTTCCCTAGCCTCGAGCTAGTAGTAAGTTGCTTGAATCACCCTCTCGAACTATTTTGAAGTGGTTAATATGATTTGTAACGGTTAAAACTCGTAATCTTACAAAATGACACACAAAAGTTTACTAAAAATGCTTGTAATGATGGTTAAAAGCTCATATGTTGTGTAAATCTTGTAGAAATTGATTTGTGTGATTATTTGGACCCGATCTATGTTGTGGTAGCTCGGATCATCATTTAACCCGGGTTGGTCATGATCATGGATCATGACATAAGGTTGTTTTGGAAGTAACAAGGGTTAAAGGATGAAACTCTACCATATGAATCATGAACTTGTGTAAAAGCGATTTTCCTTGTGAAATAGTGTTTAAAACTAGTAGATCTACGTATCTACAAGCGGTATTTTCAAAGAACCAAGTATCAAAGAAATCATGTTTTCTAAAGACGGATTTTACGCTAACACGAATGATTTTTAGAACACACAAGTGTGTAAACACTTGTGTAGCACAAAGTTTCGACCAAATAACTATTTTTGTAAAAATTGATAAGAAGTTGTAAAGATAGAATTTCTTTAAAAACGGGGTTTTTACGAAACCGGATTGATTTATATAAAGATCCACTAAAAGTAATGGAATTTACTTTATATTCTTGGATAAAACGCAAGTTCATGTAATTTATGCGATATACATATTTATTTACTAGTTTGTTGTTTGGGACATTGTTATGATTGAATGAAAAGAATGTTGGTTTGATTTATGAAAGAAAATGATACGCTTAAAAGCGTGGCCACCTCCAGTTACAGGGGAAACTCTGGCGAATTTTTTCTAAAAACCCAACACTTAGAATTATTTTCACTATAAGTGTTAGAAATACTTCTCGACATGTTTTCAAAATATAAGTTTCGCCACGACTTTAATTACAAAACATCGGAGGTGGGATTTCACAAAATAAAACTTGGTAAATATATATTTAGTATATATTTTTCATAAAGTCACTTGATGTGTGTTTATGATTATTTTGTGAAAATACTAGTATTATTTTTAGGGTAAAAATAATACTATCGAATGTTAACGAGTCCAAAATAATACGAACGCCTCTACGATAAATACATAAGTTACACCGATAATTATTATTACCACTCGATCGTTAAAACGTAACTTACGCATTTTAAGAAAATATGACTTAACGCGTATTTTTGACAAGGTATTATTCTGGGAAAATTTATGTAATAGAAAATATAATATTTTTTGAGAAGAATATTTACATTTGGGATTAGAAATAAAATATATTTTAAGTGAGACTTAATAATATATTTCGAATTATACGAACACACATGTATTAAATCCCCCATCCTTGGGAAGGAAAATGACTACCAAGTATATACAGAATGTAAACACGAAATAGTTGTCTAACTATTTCCCAAAAACTTAAACCTTAAAGCTAAGGCGCGGCCGTCCGTCTAATAGAGTTAGTACGTGTAGGTCGTCACACAGCTGCTTGATTTGGAGGTATACTTGGTAGAGACGCACCACTGTGAGTTCATGTCCCCCTTTTCTCTTAACTGTTTTCAGTTTTCTAAACTGCGGGGGTGAAATACATGTTACTATGATTACGAGTACTTTATACATGGTATGGTTAGCGTAAGGAGGGTTACTACTTAGATCATGTGAGTGGGTAGGCGGGAACTGGAGGCCATTAATCCTCATTGTAGGACCGAGGGACGTAAGCGGTAGATCGATCTGGGTGTAGCGAGCCCAACTCCAGGTCCAACAGTACGGACCTCGGGGTGACTTTGTGCCCAACGCAAAATCTGCTAGGTTTGAGTCTTCCTACTTGCACTTTACACATATCAATGGCCTTGCAAACCATTGGTGATCTCTTTTTCCTTATTTGCTACATACCAGGAATTTTATACTTACAAAGGTTTATTTACTCACTTACACATGAACTCGCTCAACATTATTGTTGATTTTTCAACTTACATGTATTTCAGGGAATTAAAGGATCTGGCGCGGTATGACACGTTTTCCCGCTGCACTAGTTACGAGATCATCCGGGTTTGGGGAATGTGACTCTTTCCTGGACAAGTCACAGTCCTTAAACTGTGTTTATGTCATGTTGATGTTTGTGTTTGTTGAACAATGTCGTTAGGATGTGTATCCGTTGAGACAATGTTGTTGTATTTGATTTTTAAAACTTAATTAAATGGATGATCTTGCATGGTTTTATTTCATATAGCTTTGTTATGGTTAAGCTATGGTATTAAGAAGTCACACCAAATTAACCACGCTTCCGTAAAGCCAGGGTGTGACAGCTTGGTATCAGAGCTCTGATCATAGCGAACTAGGATTCCCTCTCGAGTCTAGGCTATGATCACTAGGGCTCTCACGAAAACATTTTTTTTACTACATACCACTTAAGTCCAGATCCAAAACTTTTTACAAACAAATGTTGAGCACATTTATTTATTATTTGTAGGCTCAGTCTGAGAGGCTGAGGCTCGGTCTGGAGGACCGAGGCTCGGTTTAGGAAACCGAGGTAGTTGCCTAGTAGGACTAGGGAGAGCAGTCTGAGAGGCTGGGAGAATAGGCTAGTGGGACTAGGAAGAGCAGTCTGAGAGGCTGGGAGAATTTGGCTAGTTGGATTAGGAAGAGCAGTCTGAGAGGCTGGGAGGCTAGTGGGACTAGGAGAATTATTTGATTGCTTACTTGGTGACTAATGTGCTTATCTGATTGTATGACTGATTATTTGTGCACATTTGTGTTTATGTTACAGACACATGGACTCGACCGGCACTGGTGATTCAGACACCACAGGCCCTAGACCTATAGTATCAGATGACCTAGAGTCTTCAGAGCACGAGGTCCACACATCCGATGTTCCTAGCACGGACGAGGACGACTTTCAGCCCTTTGCTTTACCTGATGGTGCTGATGAGCTCGCTGATGGCCCTTTGGCCGGGGACCTACCGTTAGTGGAGATCCCTGCTCCCATACCATTAGCTGTTTATCCTGCTTACGATTTGCTTCTCGACGCCGACGATGATGGCGACGTCGATCTGTTTGATGACGAGCCCTTAGAGGAGGAGGTTCAGGGCGAGGCCCTTCTTGCTGCTGGTGATCTCTTGATGATCGCAGATGCTCCCGCCGAGGAGTCACCCGCTCACTCTCCGGTCCCAGACTCTTTCGAGTTTGTGGCCTCCGCACCTTCACACACCCAGAGTGCGCAGCACTTCTCACATGGATCAGATCCCGACCAGGCATCCTCTGTTGCCCCTATTCCTAGTTTTGCTTTCGACCACGATGATGTGGAGGATTCCGATCCTGTCTTTCCCACAGGATTCGACCCAGATGAGGATATAGAGTTTATACCCATGGATCAGCCTATGGAGGATCCAGTCGACCCAGTTGACCCAGTTGATCCCATCGACCCTGAGTTTGATTTTGAGATGGCCTTTGATGACCCCGAGCCTGCCATGGCCCTTGAGCAGGTAGCCGCTCTAGACCCTGCGTTTGAGCACGACCCAGTTCATGCGGACGCACCTATTATTGAGCCTGTCATTGCTGACCTACCCATTGATGATCACCCTGCTGATGCACCACTACTGGAGGGTGACCATGTTATTGCTGCTGATCATGTTGATCCCCCACTTATCGCTGATATACCTGCTGACCCTCTCGTTGCACCCCACCTTGACCCTATGTCTGTACAGTTTGATCGAGCACTTTTTGAGGCACAGATGGACCCACGAGATGAGCACGCCCAGCATGGGTGGATTCCTGCTGATGATGAGGTTCCACCTATTCCCCCTCAGATCACTGATACCGTCACGTTGATACCTCTTTTACTTTCCCTCAGTTTACACCTCCAGCACGACCTGGAGAGGGTTCTTCGGCCCATCCCTTTGGGCATGTGCTGGCGTCTGTTCCCGTTATGCCACAGTTTTCACCTGTTTTACCCCCTGTACCACCATTCTTTGTGCCACCTTTTGATCCAGCCAGTGAGCCGTTTCTCTGGACGTCACCGTCTGTTATGCCACTGACCGACCCCTACTATCCTTTCCATATGGGGTATACTATTGAGGACGTTTTGATATCGATTGTTGTCCAGCAGGAGGCACTCACACGGCGCATACAGGAGCTTGAGAGAGCTCAGCCACCGCCGTGCCAGTGTCAGGGTCAGACCCACCCTGTTTCTTCGCAGCACTCTCGACCATTGTTACCTGACTATGCTGCACGCCTTTTGGCACTTGAGCAGCAGGTTGCTTCTTGGTTGCGTACCCAGAGAGCCATGGAGGAGGACTGGCTCCAGTTGCGTCGTTTGTTCTACACTCACTTTCCCCCTCCTCCACCGCCATCCGTGTAGAGCTCTTCAGTACCGTATGGGTAGACGCTGGTGAGAAGACGGCGATTGCTTTTGACTGCACAGCATTTTTGGAGACTACATTATGATTCTGACTTTTGTTGACATGTATTTGATGTACTGACACTGATTTGATATGGTTTTTGGACTAGGGTGATGTAGCCCTTAGTCGACTGATGTTGTATGACACTGTGATGTACTTGTACGCTTACTATGTGGTCTCAATATATGGCAATCGCAGTATTCTCATCATATTTGTTGCTTGATTTGGTTATTTATATTCTATGACATGGGATGTTGTGTGATTGATGTTTGTGACATGGGATGTTGTGTGATTGATATGATTATAAGATGAGATGTTATGTACTATTACTATCATTATATACGTACGCTATATTATGACCTGACTTACGTATTATAACATGGGATCTTTATTATGGCCTGACCGACGTAAACCCATCTTTTAGAAGATGCCGCCGAGACGTCAAACGCCGATGCCTACCAATGAGGCAGAACTCCAACAAGTCATCGCTGCTGCCATCGCACAATACGCCGCCTCGCAGGGAGGACCCAGCGGAAGCAGCTCAAACAACAATGGCAACAACAATCCACCTCATGGTAATACTAAGTCATTTAGACATACCATGACCTAATTGGATATCTATAGCAAAGATGCTAATGCCGTTCACATGTTACAATGTGTGTGCAGGGTGCACCTACAAGCAGTTTCTAGACTGCAAACCGGTCAACTTTGATGGCACAGGAGGTGCTGTCGCCTTTGTTCATTGGGCTGAGAAAACTGAATCTGTTCTTCGCATGAGCAAAAGTGCACCAGACCAGCAAGTCACCTACATTTCTGGGCTATTTTTGGATGGAGCCCTATCTTGGTGGAATTTGCAAGTACAGACACTTGGTGAAGCTGCTGCCTACGCGCTAACCTGGACCGAACTGAAGGAACTTATGCGCAAAAAGTACTGCTCTCGCGCGGAAATCCAAAGATTGGAAACTGAGTTCTGGCATTTGAAAATGGAAGGCCCAAAGATCGCAGAATACGTTCAGAGATTCCATGACTTATCGCATGTGGTACCCTACATGGTCACTCCGGAGTTCAAGCGGATTGAACGTTTCATTTGGGGATTAGCTCCTCAAATCATAAGCATGGTGACCTCATCCAAGCCTGCGACAATTACTGAGGTAATCGATTTGAGCGTGGCTCTCACTGAGGAGGCTATCCGTCTGAACAAGTTCGATGAGATCGAGGCAAAGAAGAAAGAGACTCACGTCGAGTCATCCGGAGGTAACAAACGAAAGTTCTCGAACTTCAAACAAGGCACTAGTGGGGTTGTTAAGAAAGGAGAGCCAAACGCGCCAGCTCAGGTTACAGCTGGTAGTGGGAAGAAAGGAAAGGGATATATGGGCACCCAGCCCAAGTGCAACACCTGCCAACGTCACCATTCTGGCTGATGCGGGCCAAAAGTATGTGAAGCTTGTGGAAAGACTGGTCACTTGAAGGATTCTTGTTGGGCTAGTGCTGGCCGGGGAGGCCAAGGAGGATTTGGGAATAGAAATAATAATCGTGGCGGTATTGGGAATCGCCCACAGGGGAACAATGGAGGAAACGGGAATCGAGGCAACAATGCGAATCAAGCTGGTAATGCGAACCAAAACAACAACCAAGCTGGAAATGGAGGTGGAAACGGGCAAAGACTTGGATGCTTTAACTGTGGTGATATTGGGCATTTTAAAAGGAACTGCCCAGAGATGAACCAAGCCCGTGGAAGAGTGTTCCACATCGAAGCGAGGGAAGCGCGCCAGGATCCCAATGTCATTACTGGTACGTTCCCTGTAAACCAACGCTATGCATCCGTTTTATTTGATACTGGTGCCGACTATAGCTTCGTATCGTTAGAATTTAAGAATATGCTTGGTTTAACCGCTAGTAAGTTAGATATTCCCTACTCAATCGAATTGGCCAATGGGAAGTTAGTAGAAGCCAATGAAGTTGTTAGAGGCTGTGTGATCGAATTGGGAGAGCGTGAGTTTGCTCTGGATCTACTACCAGTCCAGTTGGGAAGCTTCGACGTGGTGGTAGGAATGGATTGGTTATCAGGCAACAAGGCTGAGATAGTTTGTCACGAAAAGGTTGTTCGTGTCCCAACCGAAGAGGGTGAAACAATTGTGGTTCATGGTGAGAAGCGTGATACGCCGTTAAGAATTATCAGCTGCCTGAAAGCGCGAAAGTGTTTGCAGAAGGGATGTGCTGCCTTCTTGGCACACATTGTGGATAAGAAGGCTGCTGAGCCGAGAATAGAAGACATCCCTGTCGTGAGGGAATATCCAGAAGTCTTCCCAGAGGACTTACCTGGACTGCCACCTCAGAGACAAATAGAGTTTCACATCGATTTAGTCCCAGGCGCCGCACCTGTGGCTAAGGCACCTTATAGACTTGCCCCATCTGAGATGCAAGAATTGTCGACACAACTTCAAGAGTTGTTAGACAAGGGATTTATCCGACCAAGCTTCTCGCCTTGGGGAGCTCCGGTCCTGTTTGTCAAAAAAAAGGACGGTAGTTTTCGTATGTGCATCGACTACCGGGAGCTGAACAAGCTGACGATCAAGAATAGATATCCTCTGCCAAGAATTGATGATCTATTTGATCAACTGCAAGGTTCAAGCTTTTACTCAAAGATCGACTTGCGATCTGGATACCATCAGTTAAGGATACAAGAGGAAAGTATCCCGAAGACAGCCTTCAGAACTCGTTATGGACACTACGAGTTCCTTGTTATGCCGTTTGGTTTGACAAACGCACCTGCAGTCTTTATGGACTTGATGAATAGAGTTTGCAAGCCGTACTTGGACAAGTTCGTGATTGTGTTTATCGACGACATCTTGATTTATTCAAGAACAAAGGCTGAGCACGAACAGCATCTAAGAGCTATTTTGGAGCTGCTGAAGAAGGAACAGTTGTATGCCAAATTCTCAAAGTGCGAATTTTGGCTACATGAAGTCCAATTCCTTGGACATGTGGTAAATGGAGATGGAATCCATGTGGATCCAACCAAGATCGAAGCGATCAAGAATTGGGAAACGCCAAAGACGCCAACCGAAGTTCGACAATTCTTAGGTTTGGCTGGTTACTACCGAAGATTCATTGAGAATTTTTCAAAAATCGCTCAACCATTGACGCTCCTCACGCAGAAAGATAAGAAGTTTGATTGGGGAATCAAACAGGAAGAAGCGTTCCAGATATTGAAGGATAAGCTCTGCAATGCGCCAATCTTAGCACTACCAGAAGGTACAGATGATTTCGTGGTATACTGTGACGCCTCACGTCAAGGATTGGGTTGTGTGTTGATGCAACGCCAAAAGGTTATTGCTTACGCATCGCGTCAATTGAAAGTACATGAAAGGAACTATACCACACATGATTTGGAACTTGGCGCAGTGGTTTTTGCATTAAAGATCTGGAGACACTACCTTTATGGTACAAAGTGTACAATTTTTACAGATCATAAGAGCCTACAACACATATTCAACTAGAAGGAGTTGAATATGAGACAAAGACGATGGGTTGAGTTGTTGAATGATTACGACTGCGAGATAAAGTATCATCCAGGGAAGGCGAATGTGGTTGCCGACGCCCTAAGTCGAAAGGAGAGGATCAAGCCCATAAGGGTTAGGGCTTTAGAAATGATTATCCGAACCGATCTTTCCTTGCGCATTCGTGCCGCGCAGAAAGAAGCTCTCAAGGAAGGAAATCTTGAAGAAGAATACCTCCGTAGGATGGAGAAGCTTTTGGTGCCAAACGAGGAAGGAACGTTATGTTTTGAGAAAAGGATTTGGGTTCCTTTGTTTGGAGGTTTAAGGAAAGTTATTTTCGATGAAGCTCACAAGTCGCGGTACTCTATCCACCCTGGAGCGGACAAGATGTACCAGGATCTCAAAGATTACTATTGGTGGCCTAGGATGAAAGGCGATGTTGCTGTTTATGTGATCAAGTGTCTAACGTGTGCTAAGGTGAAAGCGGAATACCAGAAGCCTTCAGGACTTCTGCAACAACCTGAGATTCCCAAGTGGAAATGGGAACAAATCTCAATGGATTTTATTACAAAGTTGCCAAGAACGCCAAGAGGTCATGACACTATCTGGGTGATAGTTGACCGCCTAACAAAGTCCGCACACTTTCTGCCAATCAAATAGAAGGATAACACTAGCAAATTGGCTGAAATTTACATGAGAGAGATCGTCGCACGTCATGGAGTGCCTCTCTCAATCATTTCCGATAGAGACGGAAGGTTCATATCAAGGATATGGCAATCCTTCCAAGAAGCTTTTGGCTCACAATTAAATCTGAGCACTGCGTTTCATCCGCAAACTGACGGTCAAAGCGAGCGAACGATACAGACTTTGGAGGACATGCTGAGAGCGTGTGTTATGGATTTGGGCGGTAGCTGGGATAAGCATTTGCCTTTGGTCGAATTTTCATACAACAACAGCTACCACACCAGTATTGGAGTCGCGCCATTTGAAGCCCTTTACGGACGCAAGTGCCGATCACCCCTATGCTGGGCTGACGCAGGTGATAGGCAGCTTGCTGGTCCCGAAATCGTCCAAGAGACGACAGACAAGATTGTGCAGATTCGAAAACGCATCGAAGCAGCTCGCCAGAGACAGAAAGCCTATGCAGATCCAAACCGGAAACACTTAGAATTCCAAGTTGGAGAAATGGTTTTATTGAAAGTTTCACCCTGGAAGGGTGTGGCACGCTTCGGAAAGCGTGGAAAGTTAAACCCGCGCTACATTGGTCCTTTCAGAGTTTTGGAAAGAATAGGACTAGTAGCATACAAGCTGGACTTACATGCTGAACTCCATTCAGTTCACGATACATTTCATGTATCCAACCTGAAGAAAAGTCCAACTCAAGATACCATTGCCATTCCCATCAACGAGATTCATGTTGACGACACGCTCCATTTCGTTGAAGAACCGGTTGAGGTTACGGATTGGAAAGTAAACAAGACCCGCCGGAGCAGTGTCAAGCTCGTCAAAGTTCGTTGGAATGGCAGACATGGTCCTGAATACACCTGGGAGCGTGAGGACCGGATGAAAGAGAAATACCCCCACCTATTTCCTAAGAACCCTGCATCTACGAGCAGAACATAAAATTTCGGGACGAAATTTTTCTAACGGGGGGAGAATGTGACAACCCTCACTAAACAAGGTATCCGTACGACTTAATTAATAATTAATTACTGCTTAATTACTGTGCTTGCTTGAAATTACTGATGAACTGCTACTTGATTTCTGATACATGCATATACCTGCATCATACTTTACTTACCGTCACTACATTATTTACATGCTGAACCTTAGTGACAAACATGATGCACAAAAAGCACAGTAGCACTATAAACGGATAACCTATTGAACATCCTGATAAAGCCAGCATCAGGCAGACACTGCCTCTAAGGCCTGTATGAGCCAGAAATATTTTACTACACTAGTGGTGAGTGTAGGGATACAAGGGTTGTAGAACTGCGTCTCTAGGAATAAGTTACAATGACGGGATGTGCCTAAAACGTGCTCTAAGCACAAAAACTCAGCACTTTAATAAACAATCCAGCTTTTAGCTAACTAATAAAGTGCCAAAACATGAGAAAAATGTTATTAGACACCTTCCAAAGTGTCGGAAATAAGTTGTGTCACTAAAAAGGGTATTAACGACACTTTAAAGCTTGTTTAACGCTTTAACGGATTACTATCCAACCGAACAATCGGACTATACCCGGAACATGAAAATATTGTTAATAACATTACTTATCTTTTTCTGAGCCAGTTAGGGTCCCTGAATACCCTAACACCCGTCACAACACACTACACACTAGTAACCGGTATAACCTCCTAACTTAACGTAACTAGACTTAACTTATCAGTTGGCATCGAACCAAACCCATCCCCTTGTAACCGAGTTCGGTTACCATGTGGGGACACCCCACTAATTCTTTTGATTATTAAAATCCATGTGTCTAATATCTAGAATACACAATAACCTATGGTTAAACTTGATGGAATTGTCTATAAGTAACTAGCTCATATCCATCATTCTTTAACACAACACTTGAACAAATCTCTCTCTCTCCCCTCTCCTTGGTTCTCGGCCGAAGACACAAGCACCACCACCACCACTTTTCGATTTTGATCAAGTAATTCCAAGCATCCACAAGTGTGAAGGATCACCTACAAGGAAGCTTGGTGCAATCGGAAGGCGAAGGACCTCACTCTATTGCTTTTATCCACTCATTTTGCGTCTAGATTCTTCCCTAGCCTCGAGCTAGTAGTAAGTTGCTTGAATCACCCTCTCGAACTATTTTGAAGTGGTTAATATGATTTGTAACGGTTAAAACTCGTAATCTTACAAAATGAAACACAAAAGTTTACTAAAAATGCTTGTAATGATGGTTAAAAGCTCATATGTTGTGTAAATCTTGTAGAAATTGATTTGTGTGATTATTTAGACCCGATCTATGTTGTGGTAGCTCGGATCATCATTTAACCCAGGTTGGTCATGATCATGGATCATGACATAAGGTTGTTTTGGAAGTAACAAGGGTTAAAGGATGAAACTCTACCACACATGAATCATGAACTTGTGTAAAAGCGATTTTCCTTGTGAAATAGTGTTTAAAACTAGTAGATCTACGTATCTACAAGCGGTATTTTCAAAGAACCAAGTATCAAAGAAATCATGTTTTCTAAAGACGGATTTTACGCTAACACGAATGATTTTTAGAACACACAAGTGTGTAAACACTTGTGTAGCACAAAGTTTCGACCAAATAACTATTTTTGTAAAAATTGATAAGAAGTTGTAAAGATAGAATTTCTTTAAAAACGGGGTTTTTACGAAACCGGATTGATTTATATAAAGATCCACTAAAAGTAATGGAATTTACTTTATATTCTTGGATAAAACGCAAGTTCATGTAATTTATGCGATATACATATTTATTTACTAGTTTGTTGTTTTGGACATTGTTATGATTGAATGAAAAGAATGTTGGTTTGATTTATGAAAGAAAATGATACGCTTAAAAGCGTGGCCACCTCCAGTTACAGGGGAAACTCTCGCGAAATTTTTCTAAAAACCCAACACTTAGAATTATTTTCACTATAAGTGTTAGAAATACTTCTCGACATGTTTTCAAAATATAAGTTTCGCCACGACTTTAATTACAAAACATCGGAGGTGGGATTCCACAAAATAAAACTTGGTAAATATATATTTAGTATATATTTTTCATAAAGTCACTTGATGTGTGTTTATGATTATTTTGTGAAAATACTAGTATTATTTTTAGGGTAAAAATAATACTATCGAATGTTAACGAGTCCAAAATAATACGAACGCCTCTACGATAAATACATAAGTTACACCGATAATTATTATTACCACTCGATCGTTAAAACGTAACTTACGCATTTTAAGAAAATATGACTTAACGCGTATTTTTTACAAGGTATTATTCTGGGAAAATTTATGTAATAGAAAATATAATATTTTTTGAGAAGAATATTTACATTTGGGATTAGAAATAAAATATATTTTAAGTGAGACTTAATAATATATTTCGAATTATACGAACACACATGTATTAAATCCCCCATCCTTGGGAAGGAAAATGACTACCAAGTATATACAGAATGTAAACACGAAATAGTTGTCTAACTATTTCCCAAAAACTTAAACCTTAAAGCTAAGGCACGGCCGTCCGTCTAAAAGAGTTAGTACGTGTAGGTCGTCACACAGCTGCTTGATTTGGAGGTATACTTGGTAGAGACGCACCACTGTGAGTTCATGTCCCCCTTTTCTCTTAACTGTTTTCAGTTTTCTAAACTGCGGGGGTGAAATACATGTTACTATGATTACGAGTACTTTATACATGGTATGGTTAGCGTAAGGAGGGTTACTACTTAGATCATGTGAGTGGGTAGGCGGGAACTGGAGGCCATTAATCCTCATTGTAGGACCGAGGGACGTAAGCGGTAGATCGATCTGGGTGTAGCGAGCCCAACTCCAGGTCCAACAGTACGGACCTCGGGGTGACTTTGTGCCCAACGCAAAATCTGCTAGGTTTGAGTCTTCCTACTTGCACTTCACACATATCAATGGCCTTGCAAACCATTGGTGATCTCTTTTTCCTTATTTGCTACATACCAGGAATTTTATACTTACAAAGGTTTATTTACTCACTTACACATGAACTCGCTCAACATTATTGTTGATTTTTCAACTTACATGTATTTCAGGGAATTAAAGGATCTGGCGCAGTATGACACGTTTTCCCGCTGCACTAGTTACGAGATCATCCGGGTTTGGGGAATGTGACTCTTTCCTGGACAAGTCACAGTCCTTAAACTGTGTTTATGTCATGTTGATGTTTGTGTTTGTTGAACAATGTCGTTAGGATGTGTATCCGTTGAGACAATGTTGTTGTATTTGATTTTTAAAACTTAATTAAATGGATGATCTTGCATGGTTTTATTTCATATAGCTTTGTTATGGTTAAGCTATGGTATTAAGAAGTCACACCAAATTAACCACGCTTCCGCAAAGCCAGGGTGTGACATGCGGCGCATAAAAACGCCGCGAAAAATCTCTCATGTCTGTACACCCATGTCTGTACATAAACCAAAAGAAATAAGTACGACACCAGGGGACAGATGATGTGTTATCAATAATGCATGAATTATTCTAATACGGTGATATAACACACAATTGTGTCTTGAATCTCAATATAGTGTTTCATGTATTCGAAGTTCAAACCCGCAAGGAAGATTGAAGCCTTCGGTTAAATCCGTTTAAGAACTAAGAAACTCAAATTAAAGGATAAAACAATCTATAAGGTAGCAATGTTCAGATATATGATTCTTGATTCAAATAATAAAGAAAGCAGTGCTTTCCGTAGAAGAATAAAACAAGAGGGTTTAAGGCGCTAAGCAGTCTCTAGTCCAAGAAAAAGAAATTTCACAAGCTTGTGTTTATCTGAATTCTGAAATTATCAGATATTGTGTTTAGAAGTTTGCAAGTGAGAATCAGAGGCAATATCAACTACTGGCACCACTTCAATTCTCTTACATTCAAATCACATCAATATGCTTGTGTTTTTCAACTAAACTATAAGATAGGAAAAGCACAATGAGAACAAAAACTGTGCCCGAATCGTACCTGGTAATGCGAATTGAGGAAAATGATGGGAAAATGGGCCCGTTATACCTCCAGAGAGACGCTTGAAGCTACTGTTGTTGAATCCGATGAGACGCTTGATGTCACAAGGTTTGTGTTCTTTGAACCGTTTTTTTATGATGCTAAAGTTTTATGTTAGAAAATCATATAATATTAAGATTATTGATATTATATGATTTTCTAACATAAAACTTAATTAATCAACCTTGACCCTATAAAAGGACACCATCTTCCCCAAATACCCTAACACAAACCCTAATTCATCTGAAACTATTGAATTACTTTGGGTTTCAGATAGCATTTCCTACAGAAGTTGATGGTTTTGCTGCACAATTACTTAAAGTCCAAGACAACATACCGATATGTGCTTCGATAATCTCATAAAAACTAGCGCTTCACTCGATGGAAGTGGGTCACAGATCAGGTCAAAGATCTGGTCAAGAACCGCCAACTTCTTGTTGATGCATTGTGACCGTTGGGTGAGGGTGCATTCAAGGGTGGAGAAGGGGCCATTTACTTGTGGGCCAAGTTACCTGAGAAGTTTACTGACGACTTTGCAGTGGCTCGTTGGCTCGCTAATGTCACACCCCGATATTTCCACGTTTGACCGGTGGGCCCGGTGGGGGAGTATCGTGACGTGGTTGGTAACATTACAGTCAAACAAGACAATATTTAATATGCACAGCAGAAGCAAATGAAAGATATATTTCAACCGAATATAATTGTAATATCAAGTATCACAAACAGTTGAAAATAATCCACAGGTGGATCAAAATAAAATAGGAAACATTGTTCAACAGTTTTGACATCCAAGCTTGCGAGACTTATTGTGGACGCTAGGAGAAAGCCAGCCTAGTTCGCATAGTACCTGCACTTAACCTTTTTGGGAAAATACGTCAGTTTACACTGGTAAATACATTCAACTGACTCATTTTGAAAAGTTTAATAAAATTGATTTGAATGCACGTGGCACAAACTCTTTATAACTTGGGATAATTATTTAAATATATAAACTTGTAAAAGAATTACATGTTCCTTATGCGTTCAATAGCCCGGTTCGTGTCGGGTTAAAGATCAATAGACACACCACATTATTTAATTATGCACTGACGGGTGTACGCCTACACCCCGCCCTTAGGTCGTGGCCATTTCGTAAAATGATGCCAAGGATATCCGGGACATGGTCATTAACCCCCCAAAGGCGTTAAGCAAACAAAACATATTTTAAACGGGTCATCTCGATAATACTTAACCACCAATCGATTAAGGTCGAATGCCCGACCAATCGGTATTTTATATACCGTACCCCAAGCCCGTATAAGGGAAAATAAGTTAAAAGTATTTACCTGAGCTAAATATAATATTCAATCCCAGCCGTATCAAATCAGCAAGTACAGATAGATTTTACTAGGCTCCTATTCTGGAACGAAGGTTTATAATAACCTATTAGAATCCTAACGGTCTTTAGTTAAGCTTAAGCTTAGACCGGTTAGTTTTAAAGACGATACGGTTCAAACGCACGATTAAGCGAAGACCAGAATAGAATGTGATTTAGACCCGACAAGTTTGAAGACTTGTTTAATATGGGTAATCTAGCCACATTCTGGATTTTTGGATAAAACCGATAAGGTTTGACCCGTTTCGGCTAATTTATGCAAACTAGTTACATAAGCCGAACCGAACGCGCAAGAGGCGTAACGGGTATCCATAAGAGTCATATACAGGTTTTCTAAGTTAATATGCCTTAAATATGTTGTGACATCAGTAAGATATCTTTTATTATGCCCGGAATGAATTTAAACTCAAACTATGCCCCGTAGGGGTGTTTTGGTCATTTATAAGGTTATAAAAGAGTTCAAGTATTAACCTGAGTTACAGGTCTGATATAATCAGCAAAAATACTTAATTTACTAAGTTATAACAGTAGGGTATTGCATATATGTGAAATTTATCAATTATAACCAAACTATGCACCGTAGGGGCATTTTGGTAATTTCACATAAGCTTAAAAGCTCAAAACTGAAGTCTGAGTTAAACAACTTTTGCTTACTGTTAAAATATTATAATTTACCTAAAATATCAGTAGGTATCAACCCTTGTATGTTTAAAATGGTTTTAGTACATACTATGCGTTAAAAACGCTTAAAAGGCGATTAGAAGCCGTTTCCGGGTTCTATATAGAAAAATGATATTTTTATTATTCCAGAAGGTTTAAAATAATTTATTTATCATATAAAATCAGTAGCAAAAGGTTTGGGGTCGAAAAAGATATGTAAAACTCATTTTATAGCCCAAAAGGGCAAAACCGACAATTACCGGATCAAGCTTATATCTCTAAGTTATGCTCAGCCTAAAATTAATTAAAAATCTTCAAAAATCCCAAAATATTATATTACATCAGTGGGTAAAAAGTTTGATATCAAAAAGTGGGTTTAAATAGGCTATATGCTAATTATGCCGTTTAATCGCTAAAAAGCTTTCTAATTACGCTAATGAGCATAACTCTCAATCTACACCACAAACTGATGTCAAATTTTGGGTGCAAGTTTATAAATCAGTAACTAAGGTTTCTACTCTTTTACATTTTTAAAAATCACGTTTTATGGTGAAAAGGGCATAATAGTCGACATATGAGTAATTAACGGAATCATGCATATTAATTGGATAACTAATGAACCAAGGTGTATAATCATAGAGGGTTATACTAGCATGTAACCTGGTCCTAAGGAAGCTCTAAGGCATTTCCAAATCATACTAAATCGGGTCAGAACTGAAGTCAAAGCAAAAGTCAAAGTTTTGCGACTTTCGGTTCCGAACCGGGTCTAGACAGAAAATTGTCGGATCAAACAAGCTTAGACCAGTTATTATACCTATTACCAAGTTATATGAGTGACAAAATAGGTTACACGCCTTCTGCATTGTTAATTATGCGTTAATTCGAAGATTAGCATTCTGTTGACTTTTTCTAATCAACTTTGACCCAACAAATGGTCTAGTTAGAGTGGGAATCAGATGGTGCCCTTTTAAGGGTTTAATTCCCACATAATTACCAACTTATAACTACCTTCAATTCGACTAATCACTGGACCATTAATGATTAATCGCTAAGTCAAACGGTAATTACGACGGTTTGACTTTTAAGCTAAAACTAAGTAAAAACTCAACTAAGAAGGGTTAAGCATACTTACAGAAGTCCTATGCACGATTAGGGATGTGTAACACCCCGAAATCAGGTTTGGTAATTAAACCCCGTTAATACTAAAGACGGGAAAGTACCGTTAGTGGTAAAAGTAAACCGGCAAATATTAGGAATAAATTGAATAATCCTAATATTTATTTAAAGTGAATCAGAGTTTTCAAGAAAAATAGGATAGATAAAAGGCCCAATTTAACGGGACTTAAAGTAAAACGGGTTATGATTTCCCGAACCTACTAAGCTGACTTGGAAATAAATAACCTAGTTAGTTGGTTGTCTTGTTTTAAAGCATGAATAAAGTTAAATGGCCAAAGATATAAGTTAAACAAAAGGGGAGGGACCAATGTTGTTAAATTTGAAACTATTATTATTAGTTTTAAAATAAAACCAAACACCTCAAATTGAGGTCCTGGACGAACAAGAACACAGGGGGCGACACTGGCTCCCCACCAAACCCTAGTGCATGTCAAATTTGATCAAATTGAAGGTTCAATTCAGTCCCAAATCAAGTTCTAAACACGAATTAGTGATCACCTCACTGAAGGGATCACAAGGTATACAAAATTCTAGTATTTTGATTTATCTCAAGTTCTAGGTTAATTGTGAAAAACTGAAATTGAGCTTGATTATGTCTTGCATGGATGGAATTAGAAGTAATATGGCATCTAGGGATAAACCCTAGATGATTTCTTGTTAAAATCTAGCATTATACTTGTGGGGTTTATAATCACCATTGAAGGTGATTAGTTAGTTTGTAGAAACTAAATAAACACTAGAATTATGGTTCTTATTCTAGTGAAATCTGAATTCATGTGGTGAAACCGAAATTATTCATGTTAAAATTTAGTATAGATTTGTTAATTGAAGTGGATGTAGATTAAAATAACATGTCAAGAACCTAGTAATGGTTATGTAAAAATCTGACCCGCTAGGTGTTTGTTAAAACGCCTAAGTGAGGAGTAAAACGTTAAAGATCGGATAAAAACGCAGATTTGAATATTATAATGAATTGTCCGATTTTTTGTGATAAAAAGAGTTCTAAATTAGGTTGTGAATGGAACTCTATAGGTAAAGAATCCGGGTCGTCAAGCAGACAAGCCGGAGGTGATACACGCTTGAAAAGTATGCTTTAAAGGTACGTAACTACGGTTTCGTTACGATACGCTCGATTACGTATTTTCGCTAGTAGACTTTAAATTATCATAATAGATGAAATTGGTATTTAGTTAAAGTGACGAAGATCACTAAGTAGATAAACGGGTCAAAAGGTGAAATTATCACCCTTTGACAATATCGACTAATGGTTCGTTGAGTTATATGATTATAGGAATGAATATCATATGGATGTTTACAGCGCTATCACTTAACAGCCACTAAGGCAATGTATTGAAACGGGTCAATATATTGATCCGAGCCAGGTATGTATAATAACACAACTCATCACGTAGTATTTGGAGTTCTATAAGAGTTAGACAAGGTTAAAGTATAGATATTCGGTTATCTTTAGGTAAACTGAATAAGTTGAATTATGTTTATGGTGTTTTAGAAGCACATGAGTTTACAAACAAGAATTATAGTTAAAAGGTTGGATTTTTAGTCAAACAAGTATTTAAAGGTCCTTGTAGTAAAGGAAGGATGAAAAATTGACCAAATTGCCCTTGTAAGCTAATTTGAACGAACGACCCATAAAGGTGGTTCGGAAATAAGTTTTATGATTAAATATATGCTTAGAATGAGTATAGGTAGTGAAGGATGTAAATCCTTGGGTCGAAAGACTTTATATGAGTCTTTGCCGTAAAATGATAATCCGAGGGGTAGAAACCCGGAACATATAGATATCCATGTTAAATCCAACACACATATAGATGTGGTGGAAGATAATTTGATAAGAAATGCAGGAATAAGATGCTAGAAATGAATGAAAGCGAGTTCAAGTTTTAAAGTGCTAAAATACCCTTAACGGGTCAAAATAAGCATACGAGCGAAAACGGGTTTAAATTGTGTAACAAACCTATGATTAGAACCTAATATAGTAGGTAACATTAATTTGAAGAAGTGTATGAGATATAGGAATCAAATAAATACGTTTGTTTGATAAAATGCATAAACAGGTTAAAATTCGGTAAAAGGGTAACGAGTCAAGGGCTTAGAAGTCTCAAAATTTCTTATGTTGGATGTAGGATTTTAACTCCATTTGATGGGGGATCAAATTACAAACAGGTATGAAGAAACGGTAGGTCAAACGGATGAGCGGATTGAAAGATACGAAAGTTTTCGTGTCAATAAACGGCAAAATGGAAAGGATGAATGCAGGGGCCACCGTAACTTACGGTGCCACCGTAACTTACGGTGCCACCGTAAGTTACGGTGGAGCTAAAATCTTTACGGTAGATTACCCCTGATTTACGGTGGGGAAAGTTGACATTCAGGGGCCACCGTAACTTACGGTGACCACCGTAAGTTACGGTGGAGGCCGGAATTCAATTAATCGTTTGTGGATCAAGATATCAATGTTGTATTTTCCTAATTTCCTTGTTATATTGGTTATTTAATTATCAAAACTGACCTTTAAGTTGGTTTTGATCACAGATGAATGTCGAGAGTCCCGGATGAAGATCAAGTATCGTGCAAGAACCGAACACACGTTAAACAAAGCTTCCGCAACGTTGTTTTGTCGATATTCTATAACGACGAAATAAACCACATTATGTTGTATCACTTTTAAATTGTAAAAGTTTTTAATAAACCCGTAATTTCCAATGCATATGTAATCTAATTTACATGATAGTTTTTCGTAAATGATACGTTCAACTTTTAATTTATAAGAACGGGTGTTACAAGTTGGTATCAGAGCCTTGGTTTAAGAGATTCAAGTATGGTGGGAAAACTATGCTTGGACTTAAACCTTATGCTCTTAATAAAGATTGGTGTTCGGTTCGAGGCTTGATCGCAAATCCGGTAAGTACATGTATGTTAATAGTTTAGCATGCTAAAGTGTTGTAAACAACACATAGGGCTATCGTGTGATACACGTTACCCCAATTAAAATGACTGATATAGTTGACGAAAATACGCGCGTTGACTCGTATAGTAGAAAAGGCCTTGTATTATAATACGGGCGATTATTGAAGTTGACGTTACTAACTTTTGTGAATGTTTTAATTGAAGGACACTCGCGTTTGAAGACGACGAGAGTCAAACGAATTGTGGATATGGTGATGGAACGGTTTGAGATATGACAAGAAGAGCATACTCACCAAGGACCTAAATCATGCAACGATTGCGAATAAGTTAATGGCAAGAAAGCCCGTTAAGGCAAGCATTACCAGGTGCACATTTTAAATATAATTGCGTAAATAGTAATATGCAACAAATATGTAGAAATTGAAAGTTGCATATGTAGATAAAAACTTGTAAAAACCCGAATAGAAAATGCATTCGGGATATTGTTCCAAGAGAAACAAATAGAGGCATTACTTACATAGGGCGTGATGTGAAAAGTATAAAAAGGTCATGCGTGTCATGTGTTAATCGCTTACTCTGGCCAAGTAAGTAGTGGCATATGATACCATGAATTTCTTATAGCGGACACATTTACATCCGATGTAGTAAGGGTGGGGTGAATGGGACTAACTTAAATGGTACCCAAATGAATCAAATAAGTAAGATGTTGATAGTAAACATAAACGTAAGTCGGATGACGGAAGCGTATTACGTAAGAATAACGAGCCCGGGAGAAGGGACAAGGATCAAGTAAAAAAGAAAATACAGACCGACCAATAGGAATGCTAAGGCATAGGGATAAAAGCTTGACTGTCACAAGTGATGAAATTCACATGGACAAGTCAAACGAATCGAATAAAGAATAAAGGACTTGATTGAATAAAAGCGATGGATCTCGCTAAGACGACCAAATAAATTAAAATAACGTCTAAAACCATATAAGAATGGTTACTTGAAAATGATTACGGTAAAGATACCCGATGAATGGGAAGGATATGGAAAGAATGCGTAAACCAAGAGACGGGAACGCGAGATAGAAAGTCAAAAGACTCGGAATATGAGTCATGAATAAAAGACAATGAGAATTTGCAAACAGAAATGTTAATAACTATGCTCAGCTATTTCAAAGCTGAACGGGTCAAACAAAGACTGAAGTTTGGCATTCATAAGTGATGAACGTTCACACGAACAAGTCAAACAAATTTAATAAAGGATGACACTTGCTAAAGTAAGTAAGCGCGAATCGGATAAATAAAAGTGTGAAATATTAATAAACCTATGTAAAGGAGTTATAGGCGTTAAAAACATTGAAATAAAAGAACCCGGGTAAGGGGACGTAAAGAAGTACAGGTAAGAACCGGGTAACGGTGAGTGTATAGAAAACCGACGTGTAAATTGACGTTAGAAGTCGAGAAGTCGGAAAGATAATTCGAAAGAAAACAATGTAGCCTTAGACTACGGTCAAGGTCAAATGAAATCCAAAAAGTAAAGGTGAATAATTAAAAACATAAAAAGGGGTGCCTTAATGCCATGTGTGTATATAAACGTATACACATTTGAATAAAGACTAGAATAAAAGATGATCTACGGGATCATCATAACCTACGGGATATTAATTAGTGTAAAGGTCTACGGGGCCAAAATGACACACGAGACATGAATTAAAGCAAAGGGATCATAAGGGCCTCGCCTTAAAAAGGTGAAAAATCTAAAGAAATAGCCTACGAGGTTAAGTGAAGGAACCTACGGGTCAATAGTGTAAGATGAGGGAACTTGTTACGAATCCCCGCATAAAACGAGAACGGAAAACAATAAATTATGAGTTGTCAATTTCCTTGATATGAGTAATTGACATAGTTAAAGAGAAAAACGTTAGACTAAAAGTCAGTTTTAGTAAGAAATAACATTTTTACAAATATAAATTCTGATAGGAAATTGAATAGTAAGCATGAAAGATTCAAGTCTTGACGCTGATAGGCGCAAGACGATATATTCGAAAAGAGATCTTTTCGAAAATGAAAGGTTGATATAAATTAAAAATGATGTGACACGATCACGGTTAGGAAATGTAATGTGAAGTAAAATCACATTATAACCAAGCGAGCGGTAAAAAGTAACTGGGCTAATAAGTCTAGTTAAAGAGACCGGTTAAGGCCTGCAATTCAAATCAAGAAATTTGGTTCGCTTGTAAGCGATGGATTCGGTATAACTGAACCGAATAAATGAATTTGAAAATAAAAGAAATTGTTGCTAAAAGTGAAAGATTTCACTAAAGACCTTTAAACGGGTCAAAGTAATGGATTCACAAAGAGTTCGATAATATATAAAGCAATGGGTATCGCTAAATTAACTAAACTAGTAAAAAATAACGAGATTACGTTATTTCAAGTTGCATTATGTCATATGAGGTACGTAGATGTTATGTAACCAAAAAGATATTACCTTATATTTTTCTGGTAATACTAACAATTGAGTAAAGTATGAGTAATGCTTAAGAGATTACTCAGGTCAAATACATTGAGTTTAAAACTCCATGAACTATGTAAGAAAGGTTCCGAGTAAGAAACCTCTTTAAGGGGGGTAGACTTGTAACACCCCGAAATCAGGTTTGGTAATTAAACCCCGTTAATACTAAAGACGGGAAAGTACCGTTAGTGGTAAAAGTAAACCGGCAAATATTAGGAATAAATTGAATAATCCTAATATTTATTTAAAGTGAATCAGAGTTTTCAAGAAAAATAGGATAGATAAAAGGCCCAATTTAACGGGACTTAAAGTAAAACGGGTTATGATTTCCCGAACCTACTAAGCTGACTTGGAAATAAATAACCTAGTTAGTTGGTTGTCTTGTTTTAAAGCATGAATAAAGTTAAATGGCCAAAGATATAAGTTAAACAAAAGGGGAGGGACCAATGTTGTTAAATTTGAAACTATTATTATTAGTTTTAAAATAAAACCAAACACCTCAAATTGAGGTCCTGGTCGAACAAGAACACAGGGGGCGACACTGGCTCCCCACCAAACCCTAGTGCATGTCAAATTTGATCAAATTGAAGGTTCAATTCAGTCCCAAATCAAGTTCTAAACACGAATTAGTGATCACCTCACTGAAGGGATCACAAGGTATGCAAAATTCTAGTATTTTGATTTATCTCAAGTTCTAGGTTAATTGTGAAAAACTGAAATTGAGCTTGATTATGTCTTGCATGGATGGAATTAGAAGTAATATGGCATCTAGGGATAAACCCTAGATGATTTCTTGTTAAAATCTAGCATTATACTTGTGGGGTTTATAATCACCATTGAAGGTGATTAGTTAGTTTGTAGAAACTAAATAAACACTAGAATTATGGTTCTTATTCTAGTGAAATCTGAATTCATGTGGTGAAACCGAAATTATTCATGTTAAAATTTAGTATAGATTTGTTAATTGAAGTGGATGTAGATGAAAATAACATGTCAAGAACCTAGTAATGGTTATGTAAAAATCTGACCCGCTAGGTGTTTGTTAAAACGCCTAAGTGAGGAGTAAAACGTTAAAGATCGGACAAAAACGCAGATTTGAATATTATAATGAATTGTCCGATTTTTGGTGATAAAAAGAGTTCTAAATTAGGTTGTGAATGGAACTCTATAGGTAAAGAATCCGGGTCGTCAAGCAGACAAGCCGGAGGTGATACACGCTTGAAAAGTATGCTTTAAAGGTACGTAACTACGGTTTCGTTACGATACGCTCGATTACGTATTTTCGCTAGTAGACTTTAAATTATCATAATAGATGAAATTGGTATTTAGTTAAAGTGACGAAGATCACTAAGTAGATAAACGGGTCAAAAGGTGAAATTATCACCCTTTGACAATATCGACTAATGGTTCGTTGAGTTATATGATTATAGGAATGAATATCATATGGATGTTTACAGCGCTATCACTTAACAGCCACTAAGGCAAGGTATTGAAACGGGTCAATATATTGAACCGAGCCAGGTATGTATAATAACACAACTCATCACGTAGAATTTGGAGTTCTATAAGAGTTAAACAAGGTTAAAGTATAGATATTCGGTTATCTTTAGGTAAACCGAATAAGTTGAATTATGTTTATGGTGTTTTAGAAGCACATGAGTTTACAAACAAGAATTATAGTTAAAAGGTTGGATTTTTAGTCAAACAAGTATTTAAAGGTCCTTGTAGTAAAGAAAGGATGAAAAATTGACCAAATTGCCCTTGTAAGCTAATTTGAACGAACGACCCATACAGGTGGTTCGGAAATAAGTTTTATGATTAAATATATGCTTAGAATGAGTATAGGTAGTGAAGGATGTAAATCCTTGGGTCGAAAGACTTTATATGAGTCTTTGCCGTAAAATGATAATCCGAGGGGTAGAAACTCGGAACATATAGATATCCATGTTAAATCCAACACACATATAGATGTGGTGGAAGATAATTTGATAAGAAATGCAGGAATAAGATGCTAGAAATGAATGAAAGCGAGTTCAAGTTTTAAAGTGCTAAAATACCCTTAACGGGTCAAAATAAGCATACGAGCGAAAACGGGTTTAAATTGTGTAACAAACCTATGATTAGAACCTAATATAGTAGGTAACATTAATTTGAAGAAGTGTATGAGATATAGGAATCAAATAAATACGTTTGTTTGATAAAATGCATAAACAGGTTAAAATTCGGTAAAAGGGTAACGAGTCAAGGGCTTAGAAGTCTCAAAATTTCTTATGTTGGATGTAGGATTTTAACTCCATTTGATGGGGGATCAAATTACAAACAGGTATGAAGAAACGGTAGGTCAAACGGATGAGCGGATTGAAAGATACGAAAGTTTTCGTGTCAATAAACGGCAAAATGGAAAGGATGAATGCAGGGGCCACCGTAACTTACGGTGCCACCGTAAGTTACGGTGGAGCTAAAATCTTTACGGTAGATTACCCCTGATTTACGGTGGGGAAAGTTGACATTCAGGGGCCACCGTAACTTACGGTGACCACCGTAAGATACGGTGGAGGCCAGAATTCAATTAATCGTTTGTGGATCAAGATATCAATGTTGTATTTTCCTAATTTCCTTGTTATATTGGTTATTTAATTATCAAAACTGACCTTTAAGTTGGTTTTTATCACAGATGAATGTCGAGAGTCCCGGATGAAGATCAATTATCGTGCAAGAACCGAACACACGTTAAACAAAGCTTCCGCAACGTTGTTTTGTCGATATTCTATAACGACGAAATAAACCACATTATGCTGTATCACTTTTAAATTGTAAAAGTTTTTAATAAACCCGTAATTTCCAATGCATATGTAATCTAATTTACATGATAGTTTTTCGTAAATGATACGTTCAACTTTTAATTTATAAGAACGGGTGTTACAGGATGCTTAGGGTCTGCTCTTGAACTCCCAAAAGCTCCAGAAATGCAGAAGGAAGGTGTGAGCATAAGGTTGCAACATAAGGGCCTTTATATAGTGCTTAAATCCCACTTAGACCATTGACAACCAAGTCTACCATGGTTCCCTGATCATCAACAAGTGTTCTAGGGTCTAAAAAGCATTTAGGGGTCGCCCATGGAGTGAAAATATCTGATTTAATTCGGTTATTGGGTGAAAACAGGCTGTTGTCCCAACTTTCTGCTTCTGGGCGTCGAACACGGCCCGCGTAAGCTCTTGGCAAGGCTTACGCGGCCCGCCTGAGCCTTGTTTTCAGGTTTAAAACTTTTCTAGTTGTTGCATCTTGGCTCTTGGCCTTTCGAAGGGTCAACTAAACTTATTTCTTGCATTTTGAGCCCCTCATCTTGACTTATAAGGGGTTCATGACTTATACCCACTTTGCTAAGTTCTTGGTCACTTCATGTTAACCCAAAAAGTCATAGTTTTCAACGTTGACGCTTTAACCCTCCGTATACGAATTTGATCATAACTTTCTCATACGATAACGAAACTTTATGAAATTTTTATCGTGCATTCTAGTGAGCATAATTAATCGTTACAAAGCTTCGAGTTTGCTAAAAGGTCACTCAGAGGTATAACTTAAACATGTTGACACATTTAACCCCGGTAGTTTGTAATCTCTCACTTTCTTTCATATCTAGCTTCGTATGATCCATGATTTATTCGTTTGATGGTATAAACATCATGTAGGGTTATTGTAAAGTATATTTATCCATTGTTAACATTTTGAACCCCTATATTCACATACTTTCCATGTTTGTCAACTTTAGTCCCTCTAGAGTATTCTTTCACACGTTCAAGCTTATGACACGTGTCAATACATTATAGGACGTGAATTTTTCGAGGTGCTACAGCTAACAAGCATGGCGTGGTTATAATCCCGGGAAGCTCGTCTGGGTGCCCGGGTCATGTTAGGTTCTCATTTGGTGGTCTCGTGGAGAGTGAATGTCGGATTGCGTCTGAGAGGTTGAAGAAAGGGTTGGAAGAGTTGGTCAAAGATGGAACGGTTTGACTTTGATATCTAGTGATGTTCAAAATGTTGTGGTTGGATACTGAAACTCAAAATTTGCAGATGAATTAGGGTTTGTGTTAGGGTATTTGGGGAAGATGATGTCCTTTTATAGGGTCAAGGTTGATTAATTAAGTTTTATTATTTTTAATTAATAACCAGTTACAATAAAACGAAAATGACAAAATTACCCCTGAGGAAAAGGGACAAAACAGGGGTGTTTAATTTGGGAATCTGGCCAGATTTCACTTTTGGACCAAAATGGCAACAAAACTGAAACCACAGGGATCCAGATACAAAAGGTTTGAAATTTGGACTAAAGTGGCAAAACTGACCAAACCTCAGGGACCAAAATGGCAGTTTACTCTTTATATAATTAACTTTATCTTAATCTAAGGACCATTTATGTAATTAACTTTATCTCAAATTAAATGATGTCGGATCCATTAGCGAAGTTATTATTTATTTTCTAAAATATCTTATGTTTTTATCTATTTTGCAAGGTTTGTTGTTGGAATGCTAAAGATCTTGAGGGGCATTAGTTGCAAGTTACAATCATCTTAATTAGGGATTATCCATCTTGATTTAACCTCAATCAAACAAACGCTGCTGCTCGATAACAACAATAATCGATCAATCATTCTTCTTATTTTTCTCAGTAATATTTGTATTATTTTGGTTAGAACTCTAGTTGTTCTCTGTTCTGTCCTTATACGTCATCATTCAAGTTGAAATTTGTTTCTTAACTGATTGTTCTTGTTCAAGTTAATCCGAAAATAATATTCTTGAAGGATGTTGTTTCATATAAATAAATGAACTACTGACTTTAAATTACATAAATAGTCCTTGTAGTTGAAAAAGGGTATTTTAGTAATTTCATTCAAACTTGACAAAAAAATTTAGCAAAAGTTAATGTTAATACCCTAGATTGTTACAAAAGAAAAGTTAGTACCTCATAACGTGATTTTAAACTATTGGAACAATTGCATATTTCCCCTTATGAAATACTCTCAATTGCATATTACCCAAACCAAAACTAATATTGCGTATTTACCCTTGTTTATTAAAATTACTAAATTTTCCTTATCAAAATTAAAAGATCAGATATAAATCCATGTATAAAATACACAAACAACAAAATTACAACTACCTGTCAAAAAAAAAATTACAACTCCTCAGTTTCTAGTCTCTCTCCGGCGATTCCGCAGCCGGTGACTCTTCCATTTGTCGCTATTCCCTACCTTACGGTCACAAAGCTAGGTTCAATTTTATCTCTTGTTACTATTCGATCTTGATGTCTGTTTCATCATATTACCACTCTTAATTGTCAAAATCACGAGGTTCATCTAAATATGATCCAAAGGAAAACTACTCCCTAGTCACTGTTAGAATCTCATTTGAGAGCTACTAAATATAACCGGGTATGTTACTGCATATAAGAAGCTTTCCATACAAAAATGGTTTATTTCACATAAAGTTCATTCGACAGTAGGAGTAGCCGAGTAGGGCCTGGAGCAGGTAATGGATTAAAGTTTTATTTTAATTTTTTTTAGGTTTTCTTTAATTAATAAATTATTGTCGATAACTTGAGATAATTATTTGGTATGGTAATCGATTAAAGTTTTAGCATTTGTTTTTTTTTTCATATAAATGGAAAATACACATATATTTTATGATTGTTACTTTAGCTCGTGATAGATAAATAAAAAAAAAATCACAAAAAAAACTAAGTAGCTAAATCTAACAAAAATAAATACAATTTGTTTGTTTGTTTGTTTTTTTTTTTTTTTTTTTTAAGACACAAAAACTAGCAAAGACATGGGTAAATATGCAATTTTTAAGTTTATAGTAAAATTGAGGGTAACATAGTCATTATATAATTTAGTTTAAATAAAGTGTTTTAAAATGGGCATATTTGCAATTTTATAAGTTAAAGAAGGGGATATATGCAATTTTAAATTTAGATTGGGTAAATATGCAATTAAGAAGTTTTATAAAGGGAAATATGCACTTCACCCTAAACTATTAGTATCTAACCTTGTTATTTTCTATAAGCTAGCTCCATAATATATTTATATACGTGATGTTTGCTACTTTGATACGAGAGAGAAAACACTGAGGCAAACAAAATTTATAATAACTACTGGTATTAATATTAAGCCCCTATTTCTGATGGGCCAAGGACGCCACACAACCTATTTCTGAAAAGGAAGTACGATCATAATGACTTGTATGAAAACAAAATTTATAATAACTACTAGTATTACGCCCCTGCGTTGCAGCGTTTGTCATAAAACTGTGTTAAGTAGTAGCAATACTATACCATTGTCAGCGACCACTAACACCGGAAAAGCTTGTAAAAACAAAATAAATAAAAACGGGAAAAAAATAACGGTGAGTGAAAAGCAGACGTAAAATCTTTGAATCACGCACGCTCGTTGCTGGGAAATTAAACCGAAACGTAAAACATAGAAAAAAATAACTAAGTCCATCCAGGACCCGCGTGTTGGACGAACTTGTCAAACGCAGAAAAATAGATGTGACGCAACGGGCCAGTCAAACGGGAAAAAATATACGAAAAAATGTTGAACCCCACACGCACGTTGCGATGCGTTAACTCACAAAATTTAGAACGAAACGAAAAAATTGGGAAAGATGAAAAATATGGTGGACTAAAATTGAAAAATAAAAAAGAGTTGGGATTAAATTGCAAAAGATGAAAACTTTGGGTTAAAAGTAAAAAAAACAAAGGGTCTAAATTTGCAAAATTGAAGTTATTTAATAATTTTAGATAAAAATAAGGATAAAAATAAGTGATATCTATATATTGGTTATTAATTAATATTAATATTAATATTAAAAGAAATTTATTAAACAAATATACATAAAATTTATGAAGTTGAAGAAGAGAATGTCATGTAGCATTATTTGTAGCCTTTTATTATAAGTTAGATTGACCAATTTAGATGCTCTGATCAACTAGATTCTAACTTTTAAATTATCAAGTAATAATGAATATGGTTATTGGTTTAATATAAAAGAACATTTTAATTTACTAGTTTCTTTTACTAATTAAGATGAAGTTTTAAATGTTTTAAAGCAAATTAATTATATTTTTAACAACAATATACCTTGAACTCTATAGTATAAGTATTGTTTATCGTATGACTCAAACTCTCGATCTTAAAAAGAACCCCATTTTATACACTAGAAACCATAGAACAAGGTCACTTTGGTATGATAAAATTGTGTGATTAACTTTATTGTTCATAAATGCTCTCTTATTCATTAAATTATGCATTTGGGGTTTCATTGTTGAATAATATAGAATCTTGTCTTTTGTAGTGCATGTTTAATAACCTTTTCAACATGTTAGTTTGTATAAGTTATGTTTGGTTTTTATATCAGATAATCAGGTTATCGTGAAAAACAATAAAAAATACATGTTCTATAAGTATTAAGATAAATAATAGACTTTACTAAGATTACTTAGGTACTTTTGAAAACGAATGCTGAATAAGATGACTGGAAACTTTACCATTATTGTTCATCAGATATTTATGTGACATTTTGTCTATATTTCACGTGTTAATAATTTTGATAAACGATGCTTTTTTAGTTGCATGATAGTTCCATATGAAAAGAGGCGTTGCACGGGTCATGTTCACTGGTTGGCATATTTAACTCCATACGAACTCAAAAGTTTGTCATGAACGACCACGGATGAACTCATAATCTGTGTCAAACACATGAAGACCATAAGTTTCATGGGTTGATACAACTACAATGCCTTTAACTATTATTATTTTTTGTTTTAATTTTAAACTAGTACTTCACTATCATAAATTTATGAGAAAAAAATAAAATAAAATAAATTTGTTTAAATTGTAAATTTTGAAGATTATATCTTTCTGTTTTTCATAAACATATAGCCAATTTTTAAGTTATACATAAACCTTTTTATTTATTATTCAATATAAAATTAAAGATGTTAACTCGCAAACGTAAACACGCTGACCATATACGAACAATTTAACTAAACATGTTCATCGGTTCAATCAAAAACTTATCCGGCTTCGTTTAGATTAAATACATACTTGTAAATTTCGTACTTGATAATTAGTGTTTTCATGTTGTATAATAAATCCACACCTTACCAACAAAAAGCAACAAAAAGGCAACCCTAATAAATTAGAGAATAAAAACAACAATTTATATGTATATAAATCCAACATTAGTATTTCTAGAAAATCCAACTCAAGCGTTGGTACACTTGGTCCAAAATATGAAATAACTAGAAAAGTGCCCCGCGCGCGTTGCGTTACGGGGAAAGAAATTGACCACACGTCAACAACGTGTAATCGATCAGAGTTACAAACTCCGGTTATAATTGACCGTTCCTAGCACCCTTTTAAGCCGGCTGGCTAAAATCTTCGACCCTACTTTATTAACCACCCCGACAAGACTAATAGGACGATAGTCGTTTAAACCTGTCGGACTCCTCAACTTGGGAATAAGGGCTATGAAGGACGACCCGCAACCCATGCTGATTCTACCCGTCTCGAAAAAACCATCCATCACTTTACCAAAATCCTCCTTGAATAAGCTCCAGAATCATTTAAAAAACCTGAAATTGAACCCGTCGAGACCGGGAGCCTGATTGTCCCCGCACTCGAAAACGCGACTTTAATTTCCTCCTTTGAAAACCTGGCTTCCAGCCCTTCCGCCTCGGCTGCGGAAATCTTTTTAATGCTACTACATTCCAGGTATGGCCGCATCTCACAACCTTCCAAAAATTTGTTCCTGAAAAACTTAAAAACTTCTTTTTTAATGAGAGACGGTTTCACAATCCAACGACCGCCCACTTCTAACCCGTGAATCGTATTACTCGCCTTCATACAATTAACCATCGAATGGAAGAAGCGAGAGTTCTCGTCTCCCTCCTTGGCCCACTTGATCCTAGATCTTTGACGGAGATCTTTAACTTTAGCTTCCTCAGCCTCGAATAAAATACGCTTGGATTCTGAAAGGACCCATTCCTCCTCTTCAGTTAAGTCCCTGGAATCCAACAGAGCCTCCATATCTTCCATATCCTGCCTAGCAGCCATGACAACCTCACCTTCTTCTTTAATCATCTTATCCCTCCATTCTCTCAACCGGTTCCGAATATGCCCGAGTTTTTTAATAAGCCGCAAATCCGGAGGACCATTGCAACCACCAAAGCTGCTACAAGCTTCCCTAACCGCCTCTTCGAAACCCGGTTTCCCTAGCCACGAGTTGAAAACCCAAAACTGACGAGCCCCGAAATTAGAGAAATTGGAGACCAACGTAATTGGGTTATGATCAGACCACTTCCTTGGCCTAGCTTGCACACAAGCCTCCAGCCATTTATTTAAAAACTCCGAGCTGACCAAGAAGCGATCTAATTTACTTTGCTTCCTCACGTCGGAAGAACAATAAGTGAACTGTCTACCCTTCATTGGGAACTCAACCGACCCTGCATCGAAAATAAATGAATTAAAGTTATTTGCACAAGTTTGCTTAAACGTGCAGTTTCTCCTTTCGTCATGGAATCGGACAGCGTTAAAATCTCCAACCACCACCCAAAGACCCTCGTTATTACTTATCACCGCTTCCAACAAATCCCATAACATCTTCTTTGCCGACACCCCCTAGGGGGCGTAGACATTGAGGATGTTCACAGTCTCATCACATCCAACCATTCTCCCTCTGAAGTGTAAAAAATTCCTATCCTTCGTCACTCCGATTTGCTGAAAAACTGAGTCATCCCACAAACAAATCAATCCCCCTGACTGACCCGCTCGACCCAACGAAGTCCATCCCTAAATTTTTGTTACCCCAAACCATGACCATATTTGTCACACCCCGATATTTCCACGTATTACCGGTGGGCCAGGTGGGGAGTATCGTGACGAAGTTGATATCATCATAGTCAAACAACACAATATATAAATGCACAGCGGAAGCAAAAGATAGATTCATTTCAACTTTAATAAATTGCAATAATAAGTATCACAAATAGTTGAAACAGATCCACAGGCGGATCAAATAGTTCAACAGACTGAAATGCATCCAAGCTTACGAGACTCTTATTGATGCTAAGGAGAAAGCCAGCCTATTTCGAGTAGTACCTGCACTTAACCTTTTTGGAAAAATACGTCAGTTTACACTGGTAAATACAATCAACTGACTCATTTTTAAAAAGGTTTAGAAAGTTGGTTTAAATGCACGAGGCACAAAACATATTTTATAACTTGGGATAATTATTTGAATATAATACTTGTAAAAGAATTACATGTTTCTTATGCGTTCAGTAGCCCGGTTCGTGTCGGGTTAAAGATCAATAGACACACCACATTATTTATTTAGGCACTGACGGGTGTACGCCTACACCCCATGCTTAGGTCGTGGCCATTTCGTAAAATGATGCCAAGGATATCCGGGACATGGTCATTAACCCCCCAAAGGCGTTTAAGCAAACAAAACATATTTTTAAACGGGTCATCTCGATAATACTTAACCACCAATCGATTAAGGTCGAATGCCCGACCAAGCGGTATCTTAGATACCGTACCCCAAGCCGTATAAGGGAAAATAAGTTAAAAGTATTTACCTGAGCTAAATATAAATTCAATCTCAGCCGTATATCAAATCAGCAAGTACAGATAGCTTTTACTGGGCTCCTAAATCTGGAACGAATGTTTATAATAACCTATTAGAGTCCTAACGGGTCTTTAATTAAGCCTAAACTTAGACCGGTTAGTTTTAAAGGAAGATACGGTTCGAACGCATGATTAAGCGAAGACCGGAATAGAATGTGATTTAGACCCGAAAAGTTTGAAGACTTGTATAATATGGGTAAACCAACCACATTCTGGATTTTGAGATAAAAACGATAACGTTTGACCCGTCTCGGCTAATTTATGCAAACTAGTTACATAAACCGAACCGAACGCGAATAACGCATAACGGGTAACCGAATGAGTCATGAATAGGTTTCCTAAGTTAATATGCTTTAAATATGTTGTGATATCAGTAAGATACCTTCCATTGTGCCCAAAACGAGTTTAATCTCAATTTAAGCCCCGTAGGGGTATTTTGGTCATTTTAAAGATTATAAAAGAGATTAATTATAATTCTGAGATTCGGGTCTGAAATAATCAGTAAAACAACTTAATTTAATAGGTCATATCAGTTGGTGATAAGTCTTATATGAAAAAATGGTTTTAAACCCATACTAGGTGTTTAATACGCGTAAAAAGCCGTTTTAAGCGATTTCCGAGTTATACAGGAAATCTGAGTTTTCTGATCAGGTTATAAAGTTAAAAATACTTCATTTATTATATAAAATCAGTAGCAATTGAATTGGTGTCCAAATATTATGTAAAACTCATTTTACAAGTAAAATGGTATAATCGGTAATTACCGAATTAAGGCAATAACCTTAGGTTATGATCAGTGTAAAAATAATTAAAAATCTTCAAAAATCTCAAAATATTATATTTCATTAGTGGGTAAAAGTTTTGGTCTCAAAAATTGGGTTTAGGTAGGTCTTACGCTAATTACGCCGTTTAATTAATAAAAAGCTTTCTAATTACGCTATTGAGCATAACTCCTAATCTAGACCTCCAATTGATGTGAAATTTTAGGGACATGTTTATAAATCAGTAGCAAAGATTATTGTCCTCTCACATTTCCAAAATTCTCGTTTTATGGTCAAAAGGGCATTATGGTCAACATTAAGCAATTAACGGAAACGTGTAAATGAATCGGACAAACAATGAACCAACCACAGAGGATGATTCTATTATGTAACCCGGTCCTAATGAAGCTCTAAGGCATTTCTAAATCCATCTAAATCGGGTCAGAACTGAAGTCAAAACAAAATTCAAAGTTTTACGACTTTCGGTTCCGAACCGAGCCAAAACAGAAAATTGTCGGATCAAACAAGCTTAGACCAGTTCTTATACTAATTACCAAGTTATATGAGTGATAAAATAGGTTACACGTCATCTACATTGCTAATTATGCGTTAATTTGAAAATTAAGATTCTGTTGACTTTTTATAACAAACTTTGACCCGACAAAAGATCTAGTTAGAGCGGGAATCAGAGGGTGCCCTTTTAAGGGTTTAATGCCCACATAATTACCAACTTATAACTACCTTTACTTTGACTAATCGCTGGACCATTAGTGATTAATCGTTAAGTCAAACCTTAATTACGACGGTTTGACTTTAAGCTAATTAACTAAGTAAAACTCGATTACCCAAGTCCTATGCACGACTTGTGAGGCTTAGGGACTGATCTTGTGCTCCAGGAAGTTCCACAAATGAGTTTATGAGTGAATGACCAAAGGTTGCAACATGTACTTCCTTATATAGTGATCTCAATCTCACTAGATCAATGCCAAGCAAGTCTAGGATTGGTCCAAGATGATTACAAGTGCCCCTAGTGCCTAAAAACCAGATTGTGCAGCACATGGTATTGGTAGCAAGGCATTAGAGTCGGTTAAATGGGCTGGACAGACACCTATCTGTGTTTTCTGCATCTGGGAGGCTGAGGCGGCCCGCGTAAGAGGTCAGCCTACTCTTACGCGGCCCGTGTGAGGGTGGCTGTCAGGTTACCAAGTTTCATGTAATTGCATATTTGGTCCTTGATCCTTCTAAAAGTTATTTTAACTTCTTGTTTAGCACTTTGAGCCCTCTAAATTGATTTCCAAGGGCTTCAAGACTTATACCCACTTTGTTAAGTCCTTGGTTAACTTTTGATTACCCGAAAAGTCATAAATTTCATCGTTGACGCTGTTAACCCCTCGTATACGAATTCTATCATAACTTTCTCATATGATAACGAAACTTGGTAAAAATTTTATCATGCATTCTAGTGAGCATAATTAATCGTTACAAAGCTTCGGGTTTGCTAAAAGGTCACTCAGAGGTATACTTTAAACATGTTGACACATTTAACCCCTGTAGTTTGTAATCTCTCACTTTCTTTCACAATTAGCTTCGTATGATCCATGATTCATTCGTTTAAGGGTATAAACATCATGTAGGGGTATTGTAAAGTATATTTATCCATTGTTGACATTTTGAACCCTTATATTCACATACTTTCCTTGTTTGTCAACTTTAGTCCTTCTACAGTAATCCTTTATACGTTTAAAGTTCATGACACGTGTCAATACATTATTGGAGATGAATTTTCGAGGTGTTACATATCGACACTAGAGACATTAGCCTGTTTGGACTTTTGAAGACAAATGAAATTAATTACAAAGGCAGCTTTAAGATACTTCACCTAGCTGGACTTCAGATCCCCCCTACCCCTCTGATATTCAGCGACAACAGATTCATTAGTGCACCTTGTAGGAACCGTTCGTGTAAATTAAATAAAATAAACAAATTTTATTACAAGATTACAATTCAGAAATTAAGAAAGCTGAAATACAAGTACGATTACAACTGAAATAAATCAAAATACAAGAAAGGTGTAGAAGTAGAGTGGCTGAGGCACGTGTACACACGCTTCCCTTAAAACAAATTCCGAGTCTCCCAGGAGTACTCGTTTTGTTTCCCAGGGTACAACAGCCAAAGCAGTGGTACTGCCGGAGATGGCACAGGAACCCGACGTCTACCTTGAAATCTGCAAAGAAAATATCAGTAGTAGTAGAGAGAAAGTTGCTTTTGCTGTTGTTGTTCGTGGTGTTACTTCTGCAGTGACCAAGAGCTGTATTTATACAGCTCCAGATTCGAAACCGTCAAAAAGGAATTAAAAGAGAGGTTTAAATTGCATTAAACGTCTTCAATGCAATTTAATACGTCATTTAATTCGTCAGTTTCGAAATTGAACTGTAACTGCACTGTCATTCAATGCGAAGTGCAAAGTGTGCCATCAAAGCGCCACATTGCGCCTCATCGCCCACGCCACGCGCACGCGCGAGCGTGTGCGAGTGCGAGTTAGGGTGCTCCGCACCCTTCGCGAGGACACTTAGTGTGTGCTTCCATGAAACAATAAGGATGGAGAGTTCCTCCTTAAATACCCATTTAAGTTCCATCTCTCCTCCGATGTGGGACAAGGTGCTACTTTCCATTTTGTTTCAGCATTCAATGTTTCAAACACCCAACTTTGAGCATCGATATCTCATTCATCTTAGCTCTGTTTTGGACGTGGTTTAGTTCGTTGCGAAGCTCTTCCAACATAGAACACAAACCCACAAATAAATATATAAAACCCGCTCATTTTATTATATTTATTTCTAATCCAAAATAGGAAAAAATCATTTTCCTATATTTGTGAAAAATGTTATTTTCACCTATTTTTCCAACAATACCCCACATGAAAAATGCTATTTTCATCAAATTTCCAACAATCCCCCACATGTATGGAAATCGATTTTTTCCTTACACTTTTCAACGATAAACTTCGACAGTTGAGTATTGCAAGATATGTAGGTTGTTACCTTTGAACCTTCTTTTGTGAAGCATACTTAGCTTACTAGCGGTTTGTAGAAGCGATGTCCTTGAGCATACCCCCATTTGTGTAAACGACATTACACTTCACACAATACTCTCCCTGGTCTGGCCAACCCCTCATTGTCGTGTCATATTATGGTCCTGGAACACTAGCCTGGTTCTGCGAGAGCTCTAGGATTTGCGCACCCCACAAATCCATTTGAAGCGACCATACTTCTCTCTAACATAGGTGATTCCCATGAATCATTAAAAGCATCATGGTTATTTGATTTCCCGAAATCGTTAACCTTAATATGCTTAGCCTCAACTTAATGTCACTGATTGGAATGGACTAGGAAGTATATAACTCCCTTTATTTGGTTTGGGGTACTCCCCCACAGTGACTCCGTTTTGGTAAAATGATTAAGTTGTCCTATTGAACTTAGATCTTGGGATCTCCAGTCAACTAAGTTAGGTTTCCCTCATATTTCCATTTATCACAGGCTTTAGTCCCATTCCTCTTGACGACATTTCTACTAACTCTCTGCTAAAGCCTTTTGTAAACGGGTCTGCAATGTTATCCTTTGATCTCACATAATCAATTGTGATAACACCCGTTGAGAGTAGTTGTCGTACCGTGTTATGTCTACGTCGCATATGCCTTGATCTGCCATTGTACATTAAGCTTTGAGCTCTACCAATCGCTGATTGGCTATCACAATGTACACATATGGCTGGCAAAGGCTTTGGCCATCTTGGAATATATTCCACAAATTGACGTAGCCATTCCGCCTCCTCGCCTGACTTATCCAAGGCGATAAATTCGGATTCCATTGTGGATCTTGCTATGACCGTTTGCTTAGAAGACTTCCAAGCAATAGCAGCTCCTCCAAGTGTAAACACGTAACCACTTGTTGATTTGGAATTTTTATTATCCGATATCCAGTTTGCATCAGTGTATCCTTCGATCACTGCTGGTTGTCGGATATAATGCAGTCCATAATCTCTTGTGTATCTTATGTATCTAAGCACCCTCGTGATAGCTTTCCAATGATCCGTGCACGGATTGTTGGTGTATCTACTTAGCCTACTCACCGCGTAAGCCAAGTCGGGTCTAGTACATGTCATTAGATACATTAGACTGCCAATAATTCTTGAATACTCTAACTGAGCAACTCC
Source organism: Helianthus tuberosus (assembly GCA_030545235.1). Taxonomy (NCBI): domain Eukaryota; kingdom Viridiplantae; phylum Streptophyta; class Magnoliopsida; order Asterales; family Asteraceae; genus Helianthus; species Helianthus tuberosus. Next base: position 13,694,965 of record CM060361.1, on the reverse strand, counting down.
ATCTCCTTTATTTTTCTTGAGATGTTGGGAGGTATCAACTGGAGTTCGAGCTACACTCGTATCTCCTGAGTTGAATTTTTCAAGAATTTTATCCACATAGTGAGATTGACTTAACACAAGACCATCTTGGGTTCTTATGATCTTTACTCCAAGAATCACATCCGCTAAACCCATGTCTTTCATGTCAAATCTCGCTTTCAACATGCTTTTAATAGCTTTGATAATTTTATCATTACTCCCAATGATAAGCATATCGTCTACATAAAGGCATAATATCACATAACCTTCATTTGTGTCTTTGAAATAAACACATTTGTCACACTCATTTATTTTGAAACCATTGTCAATCATGACATGATCAAACTTTTGGTGCCATTGTTTTGGTGCTTGCTTCAAGCCATACAAAGACTTGACGAGTTTACATACTTTACCCTCTTGACCTGGGGCAAAGAAACCTTCTGGTTGCTCCATGTAAATCTCTTCTTCTAAATCGCCATTTTGAAATGCGGTTTTAACGTCCATTTGGTGAACTTCCAAATTTCTTAAAGCCGCTATAGCAAGAACCAATCTAATCAAGGTTATGCGTGTCACAGGCGAGTAGGTATCAAAGTAATCTAGACCTTCCTTTTGTCTAAATCCTTTAATCACCAACCTAACCTTGTATTTATCAATACTTCCATCAGTTTTCATCTTCCTTTTGAATATCCAACGATATCCAAGTGGTTTGCAACCAGGTGGAAGATCTACTAACTCCCAAGTATGATTTTGCAATATCGAATCAATTTCATTCTTTATTGCTTCTTTCCATTGAGGTCCTTCTGAAAAGGAAACCGCTTCGCGATATGTATTGGGCTCGCCCTCAACCATATAGCTAACATTGCGCCTCATCGCCCACGCCACGCGAGCGAGTGCGAGTTAGGGTGCTCCGCACCCTTCGCGAGGACACTTAGTGTGTGCTTCCATGAAACGATAAGGATGGAGAGTTCCTCCTTAAATACCCATTTAAGTTCCATCTCTCCTCCGATGTGGGACAAGGTGCTACTTTCCTTTTTGTTTCAGCATTCAATGTTTCAAACACCCAACTTTGAACATCGATATCTCATTCATCTTAGCTCCGTTTTGGACGTGGTTTAGTTCGTTGCGAAGCTCTTCCAACATAGAACACAAACCCACAAATAAATATATAAAACCCGCTCATTTTAGTATATTTATTTCTAGTCCAAAATAGGAAAAAATCATTTTCCTATATTTGTGAAAAATGTTATTTTCACCTATTTTTCCAACACACCTCATTGTTACCTGTGGCCTTGATGAAGTTCCTTATAAGATCTGACTGATTTTGAATTTTCGCCCCAATCCTGACTCCAATCGAGATGGTTTTGTTGTGGTCTCTTGGGTTTTAGCCAAGAAATAGAGCAGAAGGTTTCGAAGAAGTTATAGAAAAGATCAGATTTTGCTAAAATTCATTTCATAACCAAAACAAAGGAAATCCTATGCCTTTAATAGGCTTACATGGTCCTAGAATATGGGAAAACATGGGAATGGAAATAACTACAGATCATCATGTGAACGTGAGTAATGGCATACACCATGCACATATCAGGTTTCCCCAATTTCCTTCTCGAGATCCCCACTCGAATCACTGGCAACTTCCCTTCCCCGGCCTTCGACTTCCGGGTCTCCGACTTGAGTCTCCTCCACTCTGCTACAACTGGACGATTCAGGGGAGGCACTGACGTTCAAGTCAAGCTCGCCATTACCCCCGCCTATGTTACCATCTCCTACACTAGCTTCCAAGTCAGGAGCTTGATTGCTGACCGGAGGTCCCTTCCAGACAAAGTGCTCATCAGGATGGGGCCTGGTGTCTCTTGCTGATACCAACAGGCATGGGATATGATTATATAATGAGTATGTGATTGAAATGACCAAAACCGGCTCAATACAATCCCTAGACGGCTAGACTTAATCCCATGATTAATTATACTAATATGGCAATCTTTAGAGTTTTGATATATAAAAAAAAGGAATGTTGCATTTTAATAATTTCAATTATTCGCCGTTGGTCACCAGCAATTCCAACTTCAAAAATAACCACTGGCAGTCCCAACTATTAACATATTGGCTTCCAATGGACTCTGACTAACAGAACCCTACCGCCGTTAGTCTCCGGTCGCCGGAAAACTCAACATTTTCGTCTCAAACCTCTTTCTAACCTTGTTACAGGCCTTCAGGAACCTTTTTCTAGTAAAAACCTTAATTGTTGAGGTCGTCGAAAAACTCAACATTTTTGTCCCAAACCTCTTTGTAACCTTAGATCGTACCTTTAAGAACCTTTTTATAGCCCAAAACGTTTTTCCGAAGACTAATGGCGTTAGAAATTTGTCAGTCAAGGTTCAATGGATGTCAATATATTAATAGTTGAGACTGCCAATGATTATTTTTGAAGTTGAGACTGTTGGCGGCCAACGGCGAATAGTTGGGATTATTAAAATCCAATATTCAAAAAAAAATCTAATTCCTAATAAAAATGATAATGATATATTTTTATGATCACATTCTCAGTTTCTCACTAAGTTTTGATATATTTTGTCTTTTAGGACAATAGATATAGCCCGTGGGCATTTCCCTTCTGAGGGATGGTTATAATATGATCATCTTCTCAGATGCTATTAGTCGAGATCATATGGATCCTACCGACTATTATGCTTGGACCTGGTCCAACATTTTTGGACAGGAGATCAAAGACCACTACTGTCGTTGCCTTTTCGGACAACAAGTTTAGCCCGTAGGCACTTCATCACTACTGGATGTTTATAATGTGATCATCTTATAGGATGACACAAGCCATGATTTCTAAATCAATGGACTAGATAAGGAAATTGGAAGAATCTAATAATAGGATGACTGTTGTGATTTTATCGAATCTCATTTGTCAGGAGTGCTAACACGTTCTTAGGTGTTAACAAGGATCTGAATCCCTTGGGTAGGTTTCACCATCTTGGCCGCATAGGCTAGATTTCACCTTTAAGATTCTTTTTAAAATGCCTACTGGCAGGGAAGGAAGGATATTTATTTTATTCAGGATTTTTATCATAAATCCTAATTTATAATTTAATAATAGCACAAATGGCCTAGTCGCGTAGACAAGTTTAATTTATAAGCCATGATCGTCTGGGATCGAGGCATTTAGTAATAGCACAAAAGGCTTAGTCACGTGGACAAGTTTAATTTATAAGCCAAGATTTCAGAGAATCAGGGCAATTTATGAATTTGTAATGGCACAAAAGGCCTAGTCACATGGACAAGTTTAATTTATAAGCCATGATCGTCTGGGATCGAGGCATTTAGGTGTGAATCAAAGTTCATTACCTTTTCTTGACAGGGAGCTGTAGGCCACCACCGTCTTTAGTCTCAGAGGACGTTAATTATAGCCCGTAGGCACTTCCCTTCTAAGGAATGTTATTTTCCATTCGCTTCATATTTCATGTTTAGAATGAAAACTTAATTTAATCAATTTATTATATGAAAATAGAAGTACAGAGTTGCCCTAAGCGGGTCTTTGAAAGGATAATGTGTCCTTAAAGGGACTGAAAGATAAATATGTCCTTATAAGGACTAATAAGGAACGATCTTCAGTAAAAGGAGTTTCTTCTTCATTTTATTTCTGAATGCATTCTCCTTGGATGCTCGCTTCATTCTAGCCGCGGTACAAAGCTCAGCATCTCAGGGTTCCGGGTGTGGAGAACTCCTATTACGGCTTCTTCGCTTGGCGACGTATCCAAATAAAAATTTGGAAGTAAAACTTTCCAGATTAGGATTGAGAATATTCCTATGTTAAGTCTAGACTCAGAAGATTTAGGAATGTGCAATTGTGTCATTGAGATTAAACACATAAAGCTAGTGTTTAATTCACTCAATGTTGGCTCTGATACCAACCTGTCACACCCCGATTTTTCCACGTGTCACCGGTGGGCCCGGTGGGGGAGTATCGTGACGTGGTTGGCAACATCATGGTCAAACAACACAATATAATAATGCACAGCGGAAGCAAAAGGTAAATATATTACGTTCCGAATATAAGTAATGTCAAAGTATTACAACGGAAGGTAAAGGATCCACAGGCGGATCAATAAAAGAAAACTGTTCAACAGACTTTAGGCATCTAGAACTGGCAAGAATTCCCTAGTGACGCCCTGAGCTCCCAGCCAATTACGCATAGTACCTGTCACTTAACCTTTTTGGAAAAATACGTCAGTTTACACTGGTAAATACAATTAACTGACTCATTTTGGAAAAAGAGTTTGAAAAGTGATTCGAGTGCAAACGGCACAAAATATCTTGACACATTGATTAAAATGCACAGAGGCAAAATTAATCTTTTATACTTGGGACAATTTTATTAATAAAAATCTTGTATCCGATTTACATGGTTGTCCAACATTTAGGGCCGGTGATTATAAAATACAAGCCGGACAAGATTAATCGACACACCACAAATATAATCTCACAAGAAGATACCCTTACGAGTGAGTATACGTTATACATATGCAACAGGAGGTGTTTTGCCTACACCTTGTGCTTACGTCGTGGCCATTCACTTTTTAAAATGAGCCAAGGATATCCAGGACACGGTCATTAACCCCCAATGTTATTTGTTATCAATCAATACAGATTAAAACGGGATTATGCAATTTAATCATCTCCGATTAAAAGGTTTCTACACCCGACCAAGCGGTATTTTTATAATACCGTATCCCAAGCCCGTATAAGGGAAAATAAGTTAAAGGTATTTACCTGAGCTAGCAATGCAACTTACACTCAGCCGTATATCTTAATCAGCAAGCACAAGTACTTCTACTGGGGCTCTCAATCTGGAACGAAGGTTTTATTAACCTATTAGATTCCTAACGGGTCTTATTTAAGTCGTAACTTAGACCGGTTAGTTTTAAGGAAAGGTTTACGGTTCAAAACGCATGATTAAGCGAAGACCGGAATAGAATGTGATTTAGACCCGACAAGTTTGAAGACTTGTATAATATGGGTAAACTAAACACATTCTGGATTTTGAGAATAAACGGATAAGGTTTGACCCGTTTCGGCTAATTTATGCAACTAGTTACATAAACCGAACCGAACGCGCCAGAGGCGTAACGGGTAACCATATGGGTCCTAAACAGGTTTCCTAAGTTAATTATGCTTCCAATATGTTGCGACATCAGTAGGATGTCTTTCATTATGCCCCGAACTAATTTAAACACAAACTATGCCCCGTAGGGGTAGTTTGGTCATTTTAAAGGTTGTAAAAGAGTTTAAATGTTTAACTGAGTTACAGGTCTGATGTAAACAGCAAACATACTCAATTTGATGAGTTATAACAGTAGGGTAAAGTATATATGTGAAATATATCATTTATAACCAAACTATGCACCGAAGGGCATTTTGGTAATTTCACATAAGCCGAAAAAACTCAAAAACGAAGTCTGAGTTAATCAACCTTTGCTTACTGTTAAAATATTATAATTTGCCTCTTATATCAGTAGGTATCAACCCGGGTATGTCCAATATGATTTTAAAACGTACTATGCGCTAAAAACGCTAAATAAGGCGATTAAAGGCCATTACCGGGTTCGATACTTAAATCTGATATTTTTATATTTCCAGAAGGCTTAAAATAATTTATTTATCATAACTATTCAGTGGCAAAAGGTTTGAGGTCGTTTAGATATGTAAAACTCATTTTATGGCCCGTAAGGGCAAAATCGACAATTACCGAATTAAGCCTACGACTATGAGTTATGCTCAGCCTAAAATTAATTAAAAATATTTAAAAATCCCAAAATAATATATTACATCAGTGGGTATTAAGTTTGATACCAAAAAGTCGGCTTAACTAGGCTATACGCTAATTACGCCGTTTTATTAACATAAAGCATTAGTTTTGCGATAATGAGCATAACTCTTAATCTATAAGTCAAACTGATGTCAAACTTTGCATACAAGTTTATATATCAGTAATTAAGGTTTCTACACTTTTACATTTTCATAAATCACGTTCTAAGGTAATAAGGGCATAATGGTCAACATATGAGCAATTAACGGAAACGCGTAAACGAATGGGTCAATCAATGAACCAACCACAGAGGGTTATGCTAACATGTAGCCTGGTCCTAAGGAAACTCTAAGGCATTTCCAAATCATACTAAAGCGGGTCAGAACTGAAGTCAAAGCAAAAGTCAAAGCTTTGCGACTTTCGGTTCCGAATCGGTTCACAATGGAAAGTTGTCGAATCAAACAAGCTTAGACAAGTTCTTATGCTTATTATCAAGTTATATGAATGATAAAATAGGTTACACGCCTTTTTCCTTGTTAATTATGCGTTAAACGAAAAATTACATTTCTGTTGACTTTTTCTAATCATCTTTGACTCGACAAACGACCTAGTTAGAGTGGAAATCAGGGGGAACCCTTTTGAGGGTTTATTACCCACATAATTACCAACTCATAACAACTTTCAATTTGATATATGACTGAGCCGTTTATAACTAATCTCAAAGTCAAACGTTAACTACGATATTTTGACTTTTAAGCTAAATACTAAGCTAAACATAATTAGAGAAGGTTAGGCATACTTACAAGTGCTTAATGGATGATTAGGAAGGCTTGGGATTAGCTTGGAAGCTCCTCAAATGCTCTAAATGGCCAGATGAAGGTGTGTGGAATTGTTTAAGACTTGAAGGCCTATTTATAGTAAAGTTACTCACCATAGATGATTGACAAACAAGTCTAGCACACACCATAACAATCCCACAAGTGTCCTACATGTTCTAGGGGTGTTTTAGGGGCCAAATGAAGGGGCAAGATCGAGCTAAGTTGCATCCAAGTTCAATGGTTAGACAAGGAATCAAGAAAATCCAAGTTCTGTCCAGATATGGCAGTGGCGTAGCGCCACTGCTTGCACCTCATGTGCTCGCGCTACGCGAGCCCTCAGGGTTCTCCAACAATTTTTTGTTAAATTGCAGTTTCAGTCCCTGTCTCTTCAAACTTTGTACAGACACTTGTTTATTGCGATATGGACCCTCAATATTGATCTATAAGGGCCTCAAGATATATACCCACTTCGTTAAGTCCCCGGGTAACTTTATTGTTACCCGAAAAGGCCTAATTTTCAACGTTGACGCTTTAACCCCTCGCACACGAATTCGATCATAACTTTCTCATACGTTAACGAAACTTTACGAAATTTGAACCGTGCATTCTAGTGAGCATAATTAACATTTACAAAGCTTCGGGTTTGTCAAAAGGTCACTCAGAGGTATATCTTTAAACAAGTTGACACATTTAACCCCTGTAGTTTGTAATCTCTCACTTTTAGCTTCGTATGATCCATGATTTAATCGTTTGAAGGTATGAGCATCGTGTAGGGTTAATGTACATTATATTTATTCACTGTTGACATTCAGAACCCGTAAAATCACATACTTTCCCTGTTTGTCAACTTTAGTCCTTTTATAACATTCTTTCACACGTTCAGGCTTTATGACACGTGTCAACACATTATAGGACGTGAATTTTCGAGGTGTTACAATAATGTACAAAACCCCTAATCCTACTTCACGTACGCGATGATACTGACCGTCAGATCTTTGTGATTAAAGTGTGATTACGCAGCGATTAGGATTTTTCATTAAGGGCAAATTAGACATTTTTTATTCTTGAACCAGGGTAATTCAGACATTTACTAACATCAAGGAAATTATGCGAGTTCGTTATCTCCTGCATCCCGGTAATTACGATTCGTATCAGTTTCAAATAATTTCCGTTTTTCAAATTATCAAATTAGCGGTTATTTGTGGGCGATTAGGGTTTCCATCTCTTATTGTTTGTAATGGATCCACAGAGTAGCAATGCTCGAAACATAGATGATATTGAATTTGATGATGCTGAGTTCAATGCCGGTCATGATGCTGCAGAGCAATATAGGAATCCGACATCAGACAACCACGTTGTGTTAGATGATGAGACCAGTAAGTTGTTAATTAAATGGTTTCAATTTTCCAAAATTCAACCAAATTATTGGTGTATGATGTGTTGTTTTTGCTCGTTCATCATTTTTTGATTATTAGCTTTTTGGAAATGTAATATAATCAAGCATGTTTATAGGATTTATTGAAGAAGCCCTGTGTAATTCCCTAACCATGCGTTATTTTTTAATAAAAAAAAATCATATTGACCAATGCATAAAGTTGTATATGGGTTGATGGTTGTTGGCCCTCAATGGAAACCCCAAATTTATGGCTTAAAGCACTGCAAATTGACCGACTATGATTGAGCTTGTGGGAAAGTGTCTTTTTAAGGCACTAATCTGATTGACATATAAAGAATGTAATGACAGCAACAGCAGTAGTAAAAAAAGTTAAAGCATGTCAACCCAAATCAGGACCACATGCCCCTCACCCTCACACACAACCCACTAACCTACCCATAAAAATATACCTTAACAATGGGACCATTAACATCAACATTATTATTATTATTCAAATTATTATAAGGTTTTTAACACTCTTTAAAGCTAAAAAACACAAGAAAATCTATCACTAACCAGTTGGGTTTTATAAAGCCGTTTAAACCGACTAAACTAAACCAAAGCAAGTCGGCCAGTTTAAGATGCAAACGATTTGCTTGATCAGTTATCGGTTTTGTTTTCATGTTATGACTATTCGCTTTGGTTTGAAACTTAAAACCAAGCATGTAAACCGATTAACCGAACCATTTGTTTAGCCTTTATTTTTTATATACATTTATTTTTAAGTTTAACCTTTATTTTTTATATACATTTATTTTTAAGATATGCAATTGTATGTATTTATCATAACTATGAACCATGTTTATTATGGCAACATTTTTAATACAAAACTAAAGATCTATATATAAAGTGTAACATCCAGCTCTATATATAGGATCTTTGAAGCCCTGAAAAGAGTTGTATAAACCAACATTGTTGTGGTTTAGGTAACCATTTGCTATGATTGTATATCGAATGTTATCGTCGATTATAGCAACTCAAAGGACCAACCAAACCGATTTAAATCGTAAACAGGTTTAGATAAGATCGCCCTGAAACTAATTAACAAAATATCCAAATTAAACTGTGAAAAAAAAAGGATCAAAATCTGTAAACAATTATAACTATTTCTCCTGTACCCTACCTTCTTCTACATTATCCTTAATCAGATCTATTTGGGATTACTTTAATCTTCCTTTTTAACGGCCCCATTTTGCTTAAGAGCTTGATCGATTGCCTTTTCGGTCCCTTCAACTTCCACCCCCACAAACTCCACATCTTCTTCAAACAAAGCTGCCGCACCATTTGACTTTTGACTCCGCTCAGTTGACCCGGACCCTGAGTCACTTGACAATGTGCCATTGGTTAACGACTCGCCTTCTGTAATAGGACTGATAGACATTGTAGGAGCTATTTCGTAATTTTCACTGTCGTCTGTATTGAATCTATTTTTGAAATCTGCAACCTTTTCTTCATTATCTTGAACGAAAGGATTTGGATTAGAATCAGAAGTTGTACCATTTGGTACCGATTCATCTTCTCCAACCATCACCTCATCATCGCTACTGTCATTACCATTATCATTACCATTACCAGTACCCATACTGTCATTGGATGATGTGGCGTTTATAGGTGCATCGTCCTCGCCCACATTGTCATTTTGAAAAGCGAACCAATTCGAATTTGTAAATAAACTGTTTGCATCAAGAAAAATAAAAAGTCAACCACAACTTCCATCAGTCAAATTTTAGTCAAACTACATACCTGCCTTGATCATCACCTAAACCAAGTGATGATATAACCACTTCGGCAGACTCATCGTCAAAGTAAACCTCCTGCTTCCGATATTATGTATTACGTTAAAAAAAATAATAACAATTATGTTAATTAATAAAGATATATTACCTCATCATCACGATCGAGATTCTCATTTCCCTGAAACAAGGTTTAAACATTACCACAAATGCATCATTATAATCAAGCAAATATACATATATAAAGGGTTTAATGCATATACCTCATCATTGTCATAAATGCTGTACCTAAATGCTTGACTTAGATTATTTGCTAAAGCGGCAACGTCATAATCGGTGTCATGAATATCATCCTCATCACTATCCCTATTTCTATCGTGTAACGCACTTGGCCGACTGAAAGAAATAAAAATATTAAATTAATGAACACCTATACAATTTACGGATTCCGATTAAACATTGAAATTATCAAAACCAAACTTCATCAATTCTTAGAATATGATTAAAACGTACCCACAAGCCCACCGATACACATTTTCAACAATGTTGCGTTCTTGTAGAACAGTAGTCTGCCACTCATTCCATTCGCTACTTTCCTAATAACAATACAAGTTTTCAAATAAGGATTTGCATAAAAAATAATAATAATAATAATAATTTAAGTACAACACCTGAATATGTGTCTGAATGCAGATATCATTATTTCCCAACTGTGTGATTTTATTGGCGATACGTGTCACATGACCAAGATTTCCAACCCGCGGTGCATTTCTTCCGGCAGCGGCCAGTGTCGGCTGTATTATTAAAAGAAATCGTTAGAAAAATCAAACTCGTTTCGATTTTAAAGATCGTGTGTGAATTACCTGATCAATTTCACCGGAAAGGATGGGACTTTTATCCGTTTGTAGAATCTTTTTCAAGAGACCGCATTCTTGAAATAGGTGATCGATGATAACATTGTTTTTGCTTTCCAAGATAGAAACTATTATGCTCTCAACATGATGATGCAAAGCGTTATTATACGGGTACCTACAGAAAATAATAACAACAGGACTTAAGTACGACCTTGAGTTAAAATTAGCTATGCAATCGATCGTTATTATAAGTGGTAAATTACTCAAAGAAAAGATCAAGAACTCTTTGAATAGTTCCGGAGCTAATCAACTCCTGTTCTGCAATTTCATTCCCGGTCTTCAATAAAACCGCAATGAACTCCACAATCTGTAATAAGAAGATACATCAAAAGTCGAGAAAACTAAAATTTCGTTCATTATTGTTATAATGTTATATTTTCATTTTTCAGGTTTACTAACCTTTAAACGATGCTTCCCTAGAGGAGGCTTTAACTGGCCATACGTAGTTGGCAAAACTTTCTCGTCAAGTGAGACGTTTAGTAAGATTAACAGGTCACCTAAAACATGATTTAATATATTAAAAAGGTAAATAAGATAAACATTGAGAATAGGCCTGTAAACGAACCGAACAAACACGAACAGAGTCATGTTCATGTTCGTTTGTTTAACTTTAACCGAACACGAACATATAATCCAACATTTTTTTGTGCTAGTGTTCGTTCATTAAGAAAATGTGCATGTTCGTGTTTGTTTATGTTCGTTCGTTTAAAACCTAAACGAACAGTTCACGAACATAAACAAACAAACTTAAACGAACATAATTTAACATATATAAAACAATACAAATGAACATAGATGACCAAAACATAAGCGGACATAAAGTAGTTTTTTTATATAAATTATTGATTAATTACGATAAGTTCTATTGGAAAGCACATTTTTATTACTGGAAAGCCCAATTATCAATTAGTTATATGTATATAAGTAGTTAGAAAAACCTCTTTTATGTTTATATTTGCATAAATACATTTCCAGGGTAAGGTTATTGTAAAAAAAAACAAAAGTGTGAGAAAGGTAAGAAAGAATCTCAGCCATTAGATCTAAATTAATTGAAAAGGGTAAACAAGTAATTTTATCATTAATTCAATTAATTTAAAACTTCCCATAACTGCCACCTTAATTATAGGAAGTATATAACACCATTCAGCAAGTATATAACACCATTCAGTAAGTAAATAACACCATTCAGCAAGTATATAACACCATTCAGCAAGTATATAACACCATTCAGCATTCAGCAAGTATATAACACCATTCAGTAAGTATATAACACCATTCAGCAAGTATATAACACCATAAGAAGTATATAACACCATTCAGCAAGTATACAACACCATTCAGCAAGTATATAACACCATTCAGCATTCAGCAAGTATATAACACCATTCAGTAAGTATATAACACCATTTAGCAAGTATATAACACCATTAATTGACTAAACATCTGATCGAAACTTATTTTTTTTCTCTATATAAGTATAGCAATATGGTACTCATATTAAAGATAAAAAAACGCTCGTTATTATGGTGTAATTTTTTTTTTTTAAAGTTACGTATAAAAAGTTATTGATGTTTAGAAAAGACGGGGGGGAAGTTACATGTGCATTACCTAATTTCTAGTGGGTTTAAAAGACTATATTGCCCCTAGATATTTCAAATCAGTCCAAATTAATGAAAATATTTTACAATTTGGTCCCTATTGATCTCAACCATTAGATCTTTTAAGATCTAATGGTTGAGATTCTTTCTTACCCTTCTCACACTTTAGGCCTTTTTTACAGGATCCTCTACCTACATTTCCATATGTATTTGTTAAAATATAAATGAACATAAATGAACAAACATAAAGGAGCCCTCACGAACATAAATGAACGAACAACACGTGTGTTCATGCTAGTTCCTTCAAATTAAACGAACAAATAAATTTGCTCATGTTCGTTCGTTTATTAAATAAACGAACTTTTTGCCAAACAAGTTCATGAACGTTCGATTCGTTTACAGACCTAATTGAGAGCATATGTACAAAACTCACCGAGTTTGGGCAGCATTGCACCTACAGTCTCTTGGTTGATTTGCACGGTTGACTCGTAATAGTGTTGACCGCGGAAAGAATGAAATAAAAATGAAGGTGGTGATCTGTTTGGATCCAATAAAGATATACACACAGACAATGAGTGAACAAGTCCCGATTTTGAATGTGAATCTTCCAATGCGTGACCAAATATCCTTGCAACAAAACTGGTTATAGAAAAAAAAAATTATATGGTTAAAATCTATAGAACAAAAAAAATCAAATGTCTGATACTCAAAACACAAAAAGACCTTGAACTAGAAAGTTTAGAAGCAAGCGGAGACGGTGCACTTCGTGTTATTGTGCATAACGTTTCTGCTGCATTAGCGTGTACTTCCGAAGGGTTCTGTGACAATGAAACGAAAAGTTGAATAAATAATAAAAGTGTATGTAAAGAAAATGAAAAAAAGAGTAAAATGCCATTTTCGTCCCCCGCTAGTTTTGCGACTTTCGTCCAAAGGTTTGTTTTTCTGCATCCGGATCCAAAAGGTTTGAAATCTTGCCATTTGCCATTTTCATACAGCTCGTTCATCCATTTTTCTCCATTAAGTCATGGGTATTTCCGTCTTTTTTGTTAACTTAAAGAGCAATTTGGTCTTTTCAAGGGTATTCAGTCTTTTTACATAAAGTGAAAAAGACCGAATTGCTCTTTATGTTAGCAAAAAAAAAGACTGAAATACCCCTAACTTAGCGGATAAAAATGGATGGAGTTGAGGGGCCGGATAAAAATGGCAAGATTTCAAACCTTTTGGATCCAGATGCGGAAAAACAAACCTTTGGACGAAAGTCGCAAAACTGGCCAAGCCTCAGGGACCAAAATGGCATTTTACTCAAGAAAAAATCACTTACAGAAGGACTTAATTTATCCACTATCATCTCCAACAAATTACTATCGGCCAACCACTGCATGACATCTGTAGAATTCGGATAAATATGGTCATCGGCTCCAACAAGTCTAACCAACACCTGTATGCAAAAAGATTGGAAAAATCTATAATTCAATGTACCGTAAAGTACAATAATTTCGTACTATATTCCATAAATATACTTGATAAACAACCCTTCCTGCAACATTTATTCACATTCTACTAAGTACTAACCTCCATGATTGACGTAATCCCTATTAAATCAACCAGTTGTTGGAAAACATATTGATGGGCCTGTAGAAACGTAAAATTATAAAATAAGTATTCTTTTGATAGACATTAAAAGTTAACGTCCGATGACATTCAAGTCGAACTATGCTCAATACTTGTTAAAATATTAAGAGTAAAATGCCATTTTCGTCCCTGAGGTTTGGCTAGTTTTGCGACTTCCATCCAAAGGTTTGTTTTTCCGCATCTGGATCCAAAAGGTTTGAAATCTTGCAATTTTCATCCGGATCATTAACTCCATCCATTTTTCTCGGTTAAGGCAGGGGTATTTTTGTCTTTTTTTGTTACCGTTATTGACCTTTTAAGTTAACAAAAAAAGATGAAAATACCCCTGCCTTATCTGAGAAAAATGGATGGAGTTAACGAGCCGGATGAAAATGGCAATATTTCAAACCTTTTGGATCCAACTGCAGAAAAACAAACCTTTGGAAGCAAGTGGAACTGGCCGAACCTCATGGACGAAAATGGCATTTTACTCATATATTATAAATGTTTAAATATGAAAACGTGCAACTGAATCAAAAAGACTGTACTTACTTGCACATAATTCATAAGTGGGATCGTCTTCCGCATCATGAGACATATCACAACCTACAAGACACAAATCAACTTTCTTATATATATATACACACATATAAAATGTTGCCAAAAAATAAGACAGTAAAGGAGTGATACGTAAGTATATACCTTACTAAAGTACCCTGCGAGCGAAGCACTATGTGGGCGCGTTGGTTCCAAGAAGGAGAAAAGCAAATCTATGAGCTGCAATTTTGAGCAGAAAAAAAATGGTAACGTGAACTTAAACGTTAAATAAACGTGATAACAAATACCGTATTAATTCCATGATGTACGAGACTTAATATCAGTGGGACCCACCTCCTCTTCCTCGACTAATGTTTTGAGAATTACATCGACTTCACATGTAAAGATCTCACAAGACATGAAAGGAAACCTAAAGCATAAACAAACGTTAATAAAAACGGTATGCAACATGAAATAACATCCAAAATATCCAAAAGAGTAAAGTACACGGATGGTCCCTGTGGTTTACCAAAATTTTGGATTTGGTCCCTAGCTTTGCGAAAGTACACGGATGGTCCATGTGGTTTGCACTTTGTAACGTATTTAGTCCCCAGCCAACAAATTTAAATGTGTTAGCATGTCCAAGTTAGGGACTAAATGCGTTACAAAGTGAAAACCACAGGGACCATCCATGTATTTTTGGAAAAAGTTGGGTACTAAATGTGTTACAAAATGCAAACCACAAGGACCATCTGTGTACTTTTAGAAAGCTAGGGACCAAATCCAAAATTTTGATAAACCACAAGGACCATCCGTGTACTTTACTCTATCCAAAACATAAAATTTTCTATATGTGTGAAATAACAAATAATGATTAATGACCTACTTGAATGTATGTTCACTATCAGCATCCTCCGGAGACTCCTCTATGATATACCGTAATAGCTTTTCGACTTGAGTTTTATCCTTTAAGCTGGAGAAATAAGCACGCGTATTAGTTGAAGATTGTGAACATCCGTGCGGGAAGTATTAAGTTGTCTAGAAGGTTCTAAGTTTCAAGTAAAGGATAGAGTTATTACAAATTAATAAGGCGGCTGTTTAACGCTTTGCATTCTTGGATTATATCTTCTTCTTCCAAAAGCTCTTCCAATGTGAAATTTTCCTTGTCCAAGATAGACTCGATCTAAAACACGTTGAATATCGTAATAATTAACAAACAACCAAATGCAAAAATATATACGACATGCCAATAACAAAATCATTGTTTTTCTATAACATGTGACTGGTCAATCAATACCCTATCCTATTACCCTTATTACGTCTACAAGTTAAACCGAGTGGTGACGCTCTTATTTGATCTAAAAAGATTAACAAACAAATCAAGTGACAAGGTACTAACATTCAGTTACAATATGCATTTGCCATGAATCACATTATCACATGCTTTCCATATTTGACCCAAAAAAATGCAAGTTTTAGTTTTTTAGCTTCCATATATGGGATATCAGTAATTATAATATCATGCAGTATATGTATAGCAATTTAACGCTAACAATTTAGCATACTCTCCTACCTCTAACAAATTAATCTTTTGCAACTTGCAAAACACTAACAATTTTAGCAAGTAGGAACTCACTAAGACTTAAAAGTTAAAACACTAATAGCAGCAATAAAAAGAAAGATGAATGGTAGAACCATAGTTGTTAAAAGCCATCGCCTCTTGCGCCTAGGCCCATTTTCCAGGCGAGGCGCGGCAATTGCGCTTTCGTCCTCGAGGTGATGGTTCAGTCGCAGATTCCTGCGAGATTCCCAAATTTCGGAGAGTTGACGGTCAGATTCTCTAAATTCCGTCAAGATTCCAACTAGAGCTCTACTTCTCTACACTAATTTACTAATATTTTACATCTTTTGCTACTAACTAGATAATATTAAATGTTATATAATAGCTTTTGTTTATTGACTTATTGTATTTGAAAAATAATATTATTTTTCTCCCACATAATAAATTTTTAACTTTTTATCATCGTGCGCTTTTTTTCACAGGCCCTCGCTTTCATGCCGCCTTGCGCTTAGGCCCAAGGCGAGACCTATGCGCCTTGAGTGCGCCTCGGGCCTTTGATAACTATAGGTAGAACTATCAACTAAGAAGAAAGGTACTTATATCGGGAAAATCAGTGATATATCAATCCAATATCAGTCAATATCGCCGATAATATCAGTACCGACATTTTGCACCGATATCTCACAAAAAAACACCTCAACGCAACTCGCGCTTTACACCCAAATAACATATCTACAATTAAAAACACTTCATATCTATATATCTTATAAAAAAGCTAACAAATAAATTAAGCACCCTATTTAAAAAAAAAAAAAAAAAAAAAAAAAAAAAAAAAAAACCTATTTGCACATAAATATTATAAATGATAAACCAAGTAATCAATACAATTACAATTACAAATACAAATACAAATACAAACCATAGCCCTAAACTTTTTATAACAGCAGCAACCATTATATATATACAAGCCCTAATTATATCAAACATCAAACTAAACCATAATAATTATTATAATTTATAACTAAACTAAACCTGTGGACTAATGGAAACAACAATGCAGATTAATCAGAAAACAAATATCCAAAAGAAAAAAAAAAGTGAAAATAAAATGAGATTATTTATGATATCTTACAGGTGAAGGGGAAGAAGAATAAGAGAGATTATTGAGCTTCCAAAACATGATGAAGGAGATTGGGGCGTTTTGAAAATTTGGAGCGAAAGGAAACAAAACCCTAATTTTTTTTATTTCTAGAGAGAGAAACAGAAGGTAAATATCGATGGATTTGAGAGAGAGAGAGAGAGATGGGTACTGTTTCAGGCTGTTTGATTGAAAAAACGGGTCGGGTCGAAAGCAGATCCGGGTTTTAGCTATCAACCCGGTAAATGTGTACCATGCCAGGTGTCCATTAAAAAAATTGTTAAAAAGTTATGTTTGTATGTAAAACTAGTTTTTGCCCCGCCCGCGTTGCGGGGCAATAAGCCGAATATTTATCTCTCATAACATGTATGTCTGTACAGAGGGCAAAATCGAAATTATATTTTGAACTGGAGGCGAAATCATAATTTTAAACTGAGAGCAAAATCATAATTTTGAGCTAGGGGGAAAACATAATTTCATTTTGAACGGTGGGCAAAAGCGTAATTTTGAGCAGAGGGCAGAATCGTAATTTTGAGCTAGAGGAAAAAAACAACATTTTATTTTGAGCTGGGGACAAAAACGTAATTTTAAACGGAGGGCGAAACCGTAATTTTAAACTGGGAACAAAATTAAAAGTGAGTTTTTGAACCGATGGCAAAAGCGTAATTTTAAGCTAGCGGCAAAATTATAATTTTATTTTGAGCTGGAGGCAAAAACGTAATTTTAAACAAAGGACGAAAGCATAACTGGGAATAAAATTAAATTAAAACCGGGCTGATCCAATAGGGAAGTGCCAGACAAATTTTGAACTGTGGGCAAAAACGTAATTTTAAACAGAGGGCGAAACCGTAATTTTAAACTGGGAACAAAATTAAAAGTGAGTTTTTGAACCGAGGGCAAAAGCGTAATTTTAAGCTATGGGCAAAATTATAATTTTATTTTGAGCTGGGGCAAAAACGTAATTTTAAACAAAGGACGAAAGCGTAATTTTAAACTGAGAATAAAATTAAATTAAAAATGGGTTGGTCCAATAGGAAAGTGCAAGGCAAGCTGCCTGACACTATTCCCTCAAGTTGTGTTTTGTATATGTAGGAAACTAGAGTTATGCGCCGACCGCGTTGCGAGGCGCTAAACCAAATATTTCTTAATTTAATAACATGTACGCATTTATTTCGGTTAGTTATACATGCTACTTATAACATAATATATAAAAAAGATGCATCGAGTTAACGAAATAAAGAAAAACACTATGATAGTTATGATAAAAAAAATAACTAAAACGATGGCAAGCGTGTAATTTAGAGTTGGGAGCAAAACAATAATTTGTCAGGACCAATTAGCGAGTGCTAGGCAGCTGTTTGCCACGAATAAAAACTAAATTGAGTAAACCAAGTAAAATAAAGAGTTAATTACTGTTTTCGTCCCTGTGGTTTGTCAAAAATCACTATTTCAGTCCATTAGTTTAAAATTTGCGATTTCAGTCCATGTGGTTTCACTTTCGTAAACATTTCAGTACACCTCGTAACCATTTCAGTCCCTGTACTTAACAGAATAATGGATTGAAATGGTTACGAAAGTGAAACCACAGGGACTAAAATGGTTACGAAAGTAAAACCACAGAGACTGAAATCGCAATTTTTAAACTAATGGACTGAAATAGTGATTTTTTACAAACCACAGGGACGAAAACAGTAATTAACTTTAAAATAAAACACTACCATAGTTTTGCCCAAAAAAACTATGGCAACATTGCAATTTTTAGCTTGGGTAAAATCGTAATTTAAAAATGGAGGTAAAATAATATTTTGAACTGAGGGCAAAACCATTTTTTATTTTGAATTAGGGGCAAAATGGTAATATTTGTATTGAGGGCAAAATCGTAATTTTTAGCTGAGGGCAAAACAAAAATTTTATTTTGAACTGGTGGCGAAATTGCAATTTTAAACTGGGAACCAAATTGTAATTTGGCAGGATTGTAGCGGTGGGCAAAAGTATAATTTTTTTAACCAAGGCAAAATCGTAAATTTAAGCTGGGGACAAAGCATAAATTTTATTTATAACTGGGGGTGAGATCGTAATTTTAAACAGGGGATAAAATCGTAATTTGACAGGGGGCAAGATCGTTATTTTAAACAGGTGATAAAATCGTAATTTGGCGGGACCTATAAATAACTATTTTATGAAGAAAAAAAATTGGCCGTCACTTTTGGCCAACCAACAAACACAAATATTCCCGCCGACATTACAAACTTATGTTTGTATGTATTGTAAATGTAAATTTCAAACGAATAAAATATAGGGAACTTTCATAGTTTCTATCTTGATTTTTGATCACTAACAATTTTGGTTAAGTGTGTCATGTGTGTGAGAGTTTCAGCATGTATTAACAGGGGTAGTACGGGCTACGGTTTACTCTTGTATTTGTAGTGTATTTTTTTGTTTTATAAAAAGGATGCCCTTAAACAATATGAGGATACCCCAGAAAAAAAATAGGATAGTTGATATTGTTATAAAATCTCATTTTTTATGGGCCAAACTATCTGCACACCTTGGTTGGCTATCTACACACTTAGGGTTTACCTACAATGCATATAGGTCTATACGCAGCGTATAGGGTTACCTCTATACGCTGCGTATAGAGCTATACTCAGCGTATATAAACCATGGATTTCAGAGCCTTATCAGCAATCATTGCACAGAAAACAAGGGTTTATATACGATGCGTATAGAGCTATACTCAGCGTATATAACCCTTCAGTTTATTTTTTTTTTTATTAATTTTTTTTTTTTTTTTGCTATTTTGATGTGTTTGATCAATAAATTCTCACCCGGTTCCAACGTTAAATCGCTTAAAATACATAATCGTTAATGTTATACAAATAATATTATATAACGTTAAATTGTTTTGGAAAACGCATATACGGTTCGAATATACTACACTATACGATACGATACGATACGATACGATATAACGCCCGTATAGGCCTATAGGCCTATACGATACGATGCAACACGATACGATACGATGCAACACGATATGATACGATGCGAGACTTATACTATACACTATACGATACAATGCCACACGATACGATACTATAGGATACCATACAACATTGGTATAAGCCTATAGATGTAGTATAGGTCCCTTATAGGCCTATAGGTGTGGTTTAGGTCCCGTGTAGGTCCAGTATAGGCCTATAGGTGTGGTTTAGGTCCCGTATAGGCCTATACGGGACCTATACAGGACCTAAACCACACCTATAGGCCTATACGGGGCCTAAACCACACCTATAGGCCTATACGGGATCTAAACCACACCTATAAGCCTATACAGGACATATACTACGCTATACGATACGATATCACACTTATAGCCTTATACGAGGTCAATACGTGACCTATACTACACCTATACGATACGATATCACACTTATAGGCTTATACGAGGCTTATAGGTGTGGTTTAGGTCCCGTATAGGTCCCGTATAGGCCTATAGGTGTGGTTTAGGCCCCGTATAGGCCTATACGGGACCTATACGGGACCTAAACCACACCTATAGGCCTATACGGGGCCTAAACCACACCTATAGGCCTATACGGGATCTAAACCACACCTATAGGCCTATACGGGACATATACTACGCTATACGATACGATATCACACTTATAGGCTTATACAAGGTCAATACGTGACCTATACTACACCTATACGATACGATATCACACTTATAGGCTTATATGAGGTCAATACGGGACATATACTACGCTATACGATACGATATCACACTTATAGGCTTATACGAGGTCAATACGGGACCTAAACCACGCCTACAGGCCTATACGGGTGTTATATCGTATCGTATCGTATCGTATCGTATAGTGTAAGTCTCGTATAGGTTCTCTGTAGGTCTTGTAATTCATAATATTTGTATTATTTTTTATTTTTATAATTCATAATATTTGTATTATTTTTAATTTTTATAATTCATAATATTTGTATTATTTTTAATATATATAATTTATATTTGTATTACCAATAATATTGTTTTTTTATAAATAAACAAAGGAATACACAAAAAAAATTACAAAAATGGATCTTTATATAGCTGCGTATAGATCCCTACGTAGCGTATGAGACAAAAATGACACAACTACCCTGGTATTTGGCTTCGTATAGCCTCAACACAAGGGTATAAAGGACATTTTCAGACATTTATATACGCTGTGTATAGGTCTATACGCAGCGTATATACACTATAAGGGTTATAAAGATAATTTTACCACAGGTTTGTGGTTAAAAATAAAAAACTACCCTTTATATACGCTGAGTATAGACCTATACGCAGCGTATATAAAGGTCAGAAAATGTCCTTTATACCCTTGTGTTGAGGCTATACGAAGCCAAATACAAGGGTAGTTGTGTCATTTTTGTCTCATACGCTGCGTAGGGATCTATACGCAGCGTATATAAAGCTCCATTTTGTTTTTTTTTTTTTTGTGTATTCCTTTGTTTATTTATAAAAACTAATATTATTGGTAAATAATACAAATATAAATTATAAATATTAAAAATAATACAAATATTATGAATTGTAAAAATTAAAAATAATACAAATATTATGAATTACAAGACCTACAGGGAACCTATACGAGACTTATACTATACACTATACGATACGATACGATATAACACCCGTATAGGCCTATAGGTGTGGTTTAGGTCCCGTATTGACCTCGTATAAGCCTTTAAGTGTGATATCGTATCGTGTAGGTGTGGTATAGGTCCCGTATTGACCTCGTATAAGCCTATAAGTGTGATATCGTATCGTATAGCGTAGTATAGGTCCCGTATTGACCTCGTATAAGCCTATAAGTGTGATATCGTATCGTATAAGTGTAGTATAGGTCACGTATAGGCCTATAGGTGTGGTTTAGGTCATGTATAGGCCTATAGGAGTGGTTTAGGTCCCGTATAGGCCTATATGCATATACAAGACCTGTAGGAAACCTATACGAGACTTATACTATACACTATATGACACTATACGATACTATACTATACAATAACACCCGTATAGGCCTATAGGTGTGGTTTAGGCCCCGTATAGGTCCCGTATAGGCCTATAGGTGTGGTTTAGGCCCCGTATAGGCCTATACAGGACCTATACGGGACCTAAACCATACCTATAGGCCTATATGGGGCCTAAACCACACCTATAGGCCTATACGGAATCTAAACCACACCTATAGGCCTATACGGGACATATACTACGCTATACGATACGATATCACGCTTATAGGCTTATACGAGGTCAATACGTGACCTATTCTACACCTATACTATACGATATCACACTTATAGGCTTATACGAGGTCAATACGTGACCTATACTACGCTATACGATACGATATCACAGTTATAGGCTTATACGAGGTCAATACGGGACATATACTACGCTATACGATACGATATCACACTTATAGGCTTATACGAGGTCAATACGTGACCTATACTACACCTATACGATACGATATCACACTTATAGGCTTATACGAGGTCAATACGAGACCTAAACCACACCTATACGATACTATATCACACTTCTAGGCTTATACGAGGTCAATACGGGACCTAAACCATGCCTACAGGCCTATACGGGTGTTATATCGTATCATATCATATAGTGTATAGTGTAAGTCTCGTATAGGTTCTCTGTAGGTCTTGTAATTCATAATATTTGTATTATTTTTTATTTTTATAATTCATAATATTTGTAATTCACAGTTATAGGCTTATACGAGGTCAATACGGGACATATACTACGCTATACGATATGATATCACACTTATAGGCTTATACGAGGTCAATATGTGACCTATACTACACCTATACGATACGATATCACACTTATAGGCTTATACGAGGTCAATACGAGACCTAAACCACACCTATACGATACTATATCACACTTCTAGGCTTATACGAGGTCAATACGGGACCTAAACCATGCCTAAAGGCCTATACGGGTGTTATATCGTATCGTATCATATCGTATAGTGTATAGTGTAAGTCTCGTATAGGTTCTCTGTAGGTCTTGTAATTCATAATATTTGTATTATTTTTTATTTTTATAATTCATAATATTTGTATTATTTTAAATTTTTATAATTCATAATATTTGTATTATTTTTAATATTTATAATTTATATTCGTATTACCAATAATATTGTTTTTTATAAATAATTTTGCTTTTTTTATAAATAAACAAAGGAATACATAAAAAAAATACAAAAATGGAGCTTTATATACGCTGCGTATAGATCCCTACGCAACGTATGAGACAAAAATGACACAACTACCCTTGTATTTGGCTTCGTATAGCCTCAACACAAGGGTATAAAGGATATTTTCAGACCTTTATATACGCTGCGTATTGGTCTCTACGCAGCGTATATAAACCTTGTGAAAAACTGATGCTTCAAACCTACCAAAATGACCCCAAATTTTCAGATGGTTTATATACGTTGCGTAGAGACCTATACGCAGCGTATATAAACCTTGTTTTCTGTGCAATGATTGGTTATTTGGCACTGAGATCCATGGTTTATATACGCAGCGTATAGGTCAATACGCAGCGTAGAGGGTTAACCCTATACGCTGCGTATTGACCTATACGCTGCGTATATAAACCCTAGTTTTGCTAGGGTTTGGTGTGCCAATAGGCACATTAGTGTGCCAATAGGCACACCCTTTTTTATAAGCCTGGACCATTACTGTCACGACCCCCGTCCCAGTTTTACCCGGTCCAGGAGCCGTGGGACAGAAACCCGTGGTATTTATTAATTGAGTTGACAGCGGAAGATTTTACAGGATCTTTTAAAACTTGGAAATGCCCGATTATTTTATTTCATAATTCGGGATAAACCCCGTAATTTACAATAGAGGAATTTCAAAAGGAAATTCCCTGATTTACAAAACATGTTTATTTATTTTAACTGAGCCACCTCTTCAAGCTTGTTAGTGCTCCGTAGCACGTTTTCCTTGATTTACAGCAGGTCGCCTGAAACATGTTTTAAAATATTTTATCAGCGGGGAAATACTGGCGAGTCACTCAATTTGATAAAATGACACATAGTTATAAATTACAGCATAAGAGCGATTACAATGGTTTCTATCTTATTTTTATCTGGCGCCGTGTCACCTCCTGGTGACGATGGTCATACCACTATTGGGTCCTTTCACCCAAGTAGTGATGATTATCACTGTTAGGATTTATTAGCCTAACCGTGAGAAATTAGTAATGTGCACAATACCCCACTAGCCAGTGATTCAAGATAACCACGACTTAATCCCTGTAATTATAACTTTTGAAAATGAATGGAGTATTGTAAAATACTTTTGATAAAAGAGAATGACTCACATTGCAGATTTAAACGGGCAGAGTTTAGCCTACTTTCGCTTCATCTTCGATTCCAGCTCCCAAGTGTATTCGGGTCCTCGTTTTGAATCCCACTTGACTTTGACCAGTACTAGTCTTTTGTGTTTGAGAAACTTGATCTTTCTGTCTTCTATTTGAAGTGGTTTCTCAACAAATTTTAACTTTTCATTTACCTCTACATCTTGAAGAGGTACTACTAAGGATTCGTCAGATAGACATTTCTTGAGATTGGATACATGAAATACGTCATGTACTTCAGCTAGCTCCTCTGGTAGTTGTAAGCGATAAGCAACTGGTCCTATACGTTGGATTACTGGGAATGGTCCTATGTACCTTGGACGCAGCTTTCCTTTCTTACCGAACCGAACTACTCCTTTCCAAGGAGAAACTTTCAAGAGTACCTTGTCTCCAACTTGAAACTCTAGTGGCTTGCGTCGATTATCGGCATAACTCTTCTGGCGATCTCGAGCCGTTTTCAGTCTTTCCTTGATTTGAGAAATTTTGTCGGTGGTTTCTTGTACGATTTCAGGACCTGATAATTGACTTTCTCCTATTTATGCCCAACATACTGGAGTTCTACACTTACGTCCGTACAGTGCTTTGAATGGGGCAGCTTCGATGCTTGAATGATAACTATTATTATAGGAG
The DNA here is from genome assembly GCA_030545235.1 of Helianthus tuberosus. Taxonomy (NCBI): domain Eukaryota; kingdom Viridiplantae; phylum Streptophyta; class Magnoliopsida; order Asterales; family Asteraceae; genus Helianthus; species Helianthus tuberosus. Next base: position 13,669,701 of record CM060361.1, on the reverse strand, counting down.
AATTCGATTAAAGGTAGGTGGTCATCCCAGTTTCCACCAAAATCTATCACACATGCCCGGAGCATGTCTTCCAGGGTTTGGATCGTCCTTTCACTTTGTCCATCTGTCTGAGGATGATATGTAGTGCTTAAATTTAGTCGAGTTCCCATTGCTTCCTGAAAACTTGTCCAGAAATGGGAAGTGAAACGACTATCTCTATCCGATACAATGGAGAGTGGAACTCCATGTAATGATACTACCTCATCTACATACAGTTTTTCCAATCTTTCCATGCTAAAGGTTTCCTTCATGGGTAGAAAATGAGCTGATTTGGTTAATCGATCCACAATTACCCAAATCGCGTCATTACCTTTTCTGGTCTTAGGTAACTTAGTAACAAAATCCATTGTTATGAGTTCCCATTTCCATACAGGCATTTCTAATTGTTGTAGTAGTGTGACAACCCTCATAATTCCATGTATCCGTACAATTTAATTAATGTTAATTAAAGTGCTTGATGACTATGTTGAATTACTTAACTGCTTTCTGATTACTATGTCATACTTGCATGTGCTTGTTACCATACTAGTCTTGTGCAGAAAAGTTACTAAATAATCATGTATGCTTTCCCAAGTGTTGGGAATTAAAAATGTTACAAAAAGCTATATAAAAGACACTTTACGGATTAACTTAACACTTTAACGGAACGGTACCCAACCGAACAACCGGACATTACCCGGAACACAAAATATTGATAAACACATTGTTTCACTTTTACTAAGCTAGTTATGGTCCCCGAACATCATAACAAATGCAATAAAGATGTAACACACATAATACACTAACTAAATATTAGATTCCAACCAAACTAACTTAACTTACCATTGCATGCCAACTAAACACCCCCCCCCCTAACTACACGGTTACAAGTGGTCCCCACCTTGGATTTTATTTGGTTATTCTATTTGATCTTGTCTCCCCTTTTTGAGCATATTATACAATAGATAATCTTGTGTTGGAAGATATTATAAATAACCACAAGATCAAGACTTCTCATTTCACAAACTCATCAACCTTTCACCCTCATTCTTCCTCTCTTCTTACCTCATGGCCATAACTCCATCACCATACACCACCATCATTCAAACTTCATCCATCCATTCCATTACTACTCAAAGGTGTAAGAAGCATAGTTAGGAAGCTTGGAGCTTTCGGAAGTTCAAAGACCTTCTTCGTTTGCTATTAACCACCTTATTTCTACTCTTGATCTTCCCTAGCTTAAAAGCTAGTAGTAAGTCTCTTGAATCCTCATTTACTTCATGTTTAGAGTGGTTAATAGTTACCTTATGATGAAATTATATGAACACTAAAAGATCATGCACATAAATCTTGAACATAGAGATGTCATATGATGAAATAATGCTAGTGTGATGTTGTTATGTTGATGATGGTACTTGACATGATAAATCTGAGTTAAATAAACAATAACCTGCTGCAAGTGATGTTAAATATCGTTGTTGATCACTAAGCATGATAATGGAACAAATAGAACTTGCGTTAGAACACTATAAGCTGAAAACAGCTTCTGTCCAAGCATTTACAGCCAACTTCAGTTGGCTGTAAACAGGTCGATATTTAACGAAAAATTGATTTTATTGAGTCTATAACGGGCTATTTCAAAATACGGTTCTAATGGCACTGGAATCATAATTTTTGGACTTCGTTTACTATTTTTAAAGGTCTGTTTTTGGACAGCAGCTCAACCTGCGTTTTTACTGCAGAAAATATGTGTTATGTTTTTCGTCATAACTTGAAATCTGTGTAGAATTAGGTCATGAAATTTGTACTGTAGATGTACAATGCTGTCATTGTAATTCTTCCACTGGAATTTCGTCAATCGGACTTATGAAGAATTTTAAATGAATTTTTCCGTGGATTGCAGTCAGAAAGTGACGAATCTGATTGCAGTCCGGTAAATGCTTTTTTATAAAATATTGGTAATAAACTGGATCCCGATATTTTTACACAATAATTTTTGGATCGTTTAAGACCTTCTGTAAAAAGTTGGGAATTTTTGGAGCAAGTTAACTATTTTATTAAAATTCCCGAAAAAAGCCCAGTTTTGAATGTAAAAGCTGAAACGACATAAGTAGTAATTTGCGTGCCTAAATGTCGAGTAGGTTATCTGAGAATGATCTAACATGTTATATGTCAATAAAAGTGTTATGTGCAATTTCGTATGTTTGATTATGAATGGGAATAGATGGGGAAGTTTATATGGGCATGAACCGTTAAGATGAGTGCATGTTATGTGGTAGATGCATGTAGGAACTTCGTGTTTATTTGAAGTCACTAATAAACTAAGTGGTAATCATACTAGGACGTGATTGACCGACCTTGACTGTTAGCTATTTTTGAGAGACAAACCGAGCAACCAAAGGTGAGTTCACACACTTTCTAAGGCATGGGATTCCCGGTGGTTGGGAATGGGGTAAAGAATTAAAAAGAAACCTACATATCCTCCTTGGGTAGGATATGTACCGCCATCCTCCATGGGTAGGATGCCAATAATAATCCTGCGTATTCTCCTTGGGTAGAATACGTACGTTCGTCCTCCTTGGGTAGGACAACAACCTTAAAACTTACTAGACAAAACTCTATCATTAAGTCCCTCATTTTATATCGACTTAATCGCCGAGGCCAATGGCGAGCGGGTCATTAGTTAATAGCGCTATTAGGTTTAACAAACCTCACACCGTGCCGTTCGGACGGGCGTGTACTAATGGACTATGGCAAACTGTCAATGATGATAGACATTGACGTAGTTGTCGGTATGGTACGGTCTAGTGGTTCACATGGGGAAACCCCCACTAATTACGGGTATGGTTTGGGAAAGAAGGAATTGGTTAATCATATTCTTTTCAACTATGGGGTAACCCCCACGGCAAGTAAGCCAGCAAAAGACAAACCATGTTTTCGAAAACAACTTAAAACTAAACAACCAAACGTGAACTCACTCAACTTTGTTGTTGACTCGTTGTTACATGCCTTATAGGTCGTTAGATGCTTATGGAGCTTGCACGAGGAGGAGGTCGTTGTGGAATATGGATGTTATGTCCCGTGCTAAACATTTAATCCTTATGAACTTATTAAACCTACGTTTTGGACTTTAAACTTATGAACTATGGAACTTATGATTTGGACTTACGTTTCATGCTTCCGCTGTTACCTTAAAGTTGGTTACTGTCTTATGGTCACCAATTGTATTGTGGTTGGTTTTACTTACTTAATTACGTTGTTCAATATGATTGGTGGCTCGATCCTGGTCACGTCACACCTCCAAGCAGTGATACTCCGCATGGTGGATTTTGGGAGTATGACAGATTGGTATCAGAGCCATTGGTTATAGTGAACTTGGTTTTAAAAAGGGAAAAGCTTTTTGACAAACCAGACTATAACCTATACAGTGCTCAACGATCCACAACGAAACTTCGCTCCACGTGCAAGACTCGACACAATAGGTGGTATGATTTATGTTTATATTGTCGGTTAGATAGTTCACACTGTGCATTAATTAACGTGATAATTACTATTTGAACCTTGTGTGCTCATTCTCTACTGTCGTCCCACACTTACGCACTTTCGCGACACTTTTCTCACTTACGTTGCTTCGTTGTGAAGATCTTGAGCGGACGCGGAGGACGTATCAACCTAACTCAAGCCCAGTTGACGGCTTTGATCAATGAACGGGTTGCTGAGGCACTCGCAGCTGTCCCTGCAGGATGTATAACCTGCCATATCAACCCATCTTAGGACGTTTAGATCCTACCTTCGCAAACCAACCCTCGTGCTTAACCTTGTCTTTTATACTCGCGCAACAGGTCAACATGCTCAGCCTCCCGTATGTACGTTCAAAACGTTCATGGATTGCCGACCTAGTACTTTCAGTGGCACAGAAGGAGCTGTAGGTCTTCTTCACTGGTTGGAGAAGCTTGAGTCTGTTTTCGAGATGTGTGAATGCCCTGAAGATCGTAGGGTGAAATATGCTACTGGAACACTCGAAGGTGTTGCGTTAACCTGGTGGAAAGCACAGGTTCAACTGCTAGGGCTGGCGGTTGCTAATGCCACCCCATGGAACGGTTTCAAAGAACTGATCAAAGAAGAGTACTGTAGTCGTGACGACATCCACAAGCGAGAGGTAGAATTTTTCAACCTGAAGATGACGGGGTCCGAAATCGAGGCATACACAAAGAGGTCGAACGAATTAGCTATCCTGTGTCCCACTATGGTGGATCCTCCTATCAGGCGTATCGAGTTGTACCTTAAGGGTTTGGTGCCAGAAATTCAAAGCCACGTGACCTCAGCTAATCTTGGCACCATTCAGCAAATCATCAAGTTGGCTCATCGCCTCACTGATCAGGCAGTTGAGCAGAACAAGCTGCCCAAGCAAATTAGCGCTACTACTACTGATGCCCCCAGTGATAACAAGCGCAAGTGGGATGGAAATTCGGGCAAGGGTTCTACTTCAGCTCAGTCCCAGCAGCGAAAGACAGATGAGTACAGGAGCCCCAGTCAGCAGTCTTCTGGGAATCAAGGTCAGGGTGGGTACAAGGGAAATCACCCTAAGTGCAATCGATGTAATTTGCACCACAGCGGGCAGTGCCACAAGGGTCGTTGCCTGAGGTGTAACAAGTTTGGTCATGAAGCAAAGGATTGCAGGAGCACGCGACCAGCAAATCAGAATCGCCAACAACAACAACAAGCTCCACAGAACCACCACCAGCAGCAGCAACAGGGTAATAAAGGATGCTTTCAGTGTGGCGCTGAAGGCCACTTTAAGAGGAACTGTCCTCAGCTGAACCAGAATCAGAACAACAACAACCAAGGAAACGGGAACAACAATGGAGGCAACAACGGGGGTAACAATAATGGCAATGGTGCCAGGGGACGTGTTTTTGTGCTAGGTCAGGGTGACGCGAGGAACGATCCCAACGTTGTGATGGGTAAGTTTCTTCTGGATGATTTCTTTGTTACTATTTTATTCGATTCGGGTGCCGATACTAGTTATGTGTCCTTAAAAGTTAGTCGAATGCTTAAGCGCACCCCAACATTTTTGACCACCAAACACACGGTAGAGCTAGCAAACGGTAAAAGTCTCGAGGCCACACACATATTTAAGGGTTGTAACCTCATCTTAGCTGGTCAGACCTTCTCTATCGATCTCATTCCTATCGTTCTGGGTAGTTTCGACGTTGTTATTGGGATGGATTGGCTATCCCAACACCAAGCGGAGATTATTTGCAAAGAGAAGATTGTCCGCATCCCTCGTTCTAGTAAAGAACCCCTCGTGATTCATGGCGACAAGAGTGGTGCTGTCGTAGGCATTATCTCTTTCCTTAAGGCCCAGAAGTGTTTGCGAAAGGGCCACACTGCCATTCTAGCACTCGTTACTGACACATCAATGGAAGAGAAGAGAATTGAAGACATTCCTATTGTGCGCGATTTTCCTGAGGTATTTCCTGAGGAATTACATGGTCTTCCGCCTCATCGACAAGTCGAGTTTCAAATCGAGCTAGCTCATGGAGCAACACCAATAGCTCGTGCACCTTATCGACTAGCTCCGTCAGAACTTGAAGAACTGTCCACGCAATTACAAGAACTCTTGGAAAAGGGTTTCATACGTCCTAGCTCTTCGCCCTGGGGAGCTCCAGTCTTGTTTGTGAAGAAGAAAGACGGTGCTTTCAGAATGTGTATTGACTATCGCGAAATTAACAAGGTGACCGTGAAGAATCGTTATCCTCTTCCACGTATTGACGACTTGTTCGACCAACTGCAAGGGTCGAGCTTTTACTCTAAAATTGATTTGAGATCGGGATACCATCAGCTGAGAGTCCGAGATGAGGACGTCTCCAAAACAGCATTCAGAACTCGTTACGGCCATTACGAGTTTCTAGTCATGCCTTTCGGGTTGGCAAACGCACCTGCGGTCTTCATGGATCTCATGAACCGAGTATGCAAACCTTACCTGGATAAGTTCGTTATTGTTTTCATCGACGACATCCTGATCTATTCTAAGAGTCAGGAGGAACACGAGCAACATCTATGACTTATGCTGGAACTTCTTCGAGCAGAGCAACTGTATGCTAAATTTTCGAAATGTGACTTCTGGCTTCGCGAAGTCCACTTTCTAGGCCATGTGGTAAACGAGGATGGGATTCATGTGGATCCATCCAAGGTAGACTCGATCAAGAACTGGCCTGCACCCCATACACCAACAGAAATCCGCCAATTCTTGGGTTTGGCGGGCTACGACAGAAGATTCATCAAGGATTTCTCTAAGATTGCGCAACCTCTCACCTCACTGACTCAAAAAGGTGTCACCTATCGTTGGGGTGATGTACAGGAGTCCGCGTTTTAGCACTTAAAGGATAGACTTTGTAGCGCGCCTATCCTCTCATTTCCTGAAGGCACAGATGATTTTGTGGTTTATTGCGACGCTTCCATCCAAGGACTTGGTTGCGTGTTGATGCAACGTGACAAGGTCATTGCCTACGCATCACGCCAACTTAAAGTTCACGAAAGGAACTACACTACGCACGACTTGGAGTTGGGAGCAGTTTTTTTCGCACTTAAGATATGGAGACATTACCTGTACGGTACCAAGTGCACCATTTACACCGATCACAGGAGTCTCGAGCATATCTTCAAGCAAAAGGAGTTGAACATGCGTCAACGTCGATGGGTCGAACTCTTGAATGATTATGAATGTGCTATCAAATACCATACGGGCAAGGCCAATGTTGTGGCCGACGCCCTCAGTCGAAAGGATACTATACCTAAGCGTGTACGTGCATTACAGCTTACCGTTCACTCTAACCTTCCCGCTCAGATACGAGATGCCCAGGTTGAAGCGTTGAATGCAGAGAACATCAAGGCTGAGTCCCTACGAGGATCGAGGCAGCGGCTAGAACAAAAGGAAGACGGCGCCTACTATGTAACAGGGCGCATCTGGGTTCCACTTTATGGAAACTTACGCAAGCTTGTGATGGATGAAGCGCACAAGTCTCGTTATTCAGTACATCCTGGTTCGGATAAGATGTACCACGACCTAAAGACTACATACTGGTGGCCTAGCATGAAAGCCCACATAGCAACCTACGTCAGTAAATGCTTAACTTGTGAGAGAGTCAAGACTGAATATCAGAAACCATCAGGCCTACTTCAACAACCAGAGATCCCAAAATGGAAATGGGAGCAAATTTCCATGGATTTCGTTACTGGCCTGCCTAGATCTCAACGCGGAAACGATACCATTTGGGTGATCGTGGATCGACTGACCAAGTCTGCACATTTTCTAGCTATCAAGGAAACCGACAAGTTTTCTACTCTAGCAGGCATCTACCTAAAGGAAGTAGTATCAAGGCATGGAGTGCCAACTTCCATCATTTCTGATCGTGACTCACGTTTTACATCTGAATTGTGGCAAGCTATGCACAAATCCTTTGGTTCTCGATTAGACATGAGCACAACATATCACCCGCAAACGGATGGGCAGTCTGAACACACCATCCAAACCCTTGAAGACATGCTTAGGGCATGTGTGATTGATTTTGGCAATGGTTGGGAAAAGCACCTCCCTTTGGTGGAGTTTTCGTACAATAACAGCTACCACACCAGTATTCAGGCCGCCCCGTTTGAGGCATTGTACGGACGTAAATGCCGATCACCTCTTTGTTGGGCAGAAGTTGGTGACAACCAAATCACAGGCCCAGAACTTGTAGTAGACACGACTGAGAGGATTGCTCAGATACGACAGCGAATGGTGGCAGCTCGTGACCGTCAGAAAAGCTATGCTGATAAGCGCAGGAAACCACTCGAGTTCCAGGTTGGGGATCGAGTGCTACTTAAAGTCTCACCTTGGAAAGGTGTAGTTCGTCTTGGCAAACGAGGCAAACTAAATCCGCGTTATGTCGGACCGTTCGAAATCATTGAGAAGGTTGGCAAGGTGGATTATAAGCTGAATGTACCGGCAGAACTCAGCGGAGTTCACAACGTATTCCACGTGTCGAATCTGAAAAAGTGTCTGTCAGATGAGACCCTCATAGTTCCCTTAAAGGAACTCACTATCGACGACCAGCTGCGATTCGTCGAGGAACCAGTAGAGATTACTGATCGAGATGTTAAGATTCTCAAGCGTACCAGAATACCTCACGTCCGAGTTCGTTGGAATTCCCGTAGTGGCCCAGAGTATACCTGGGAGCGAGAAGACCAAATGAAACTCAAATATCCCAAGTTGTTTAAGAAAAGTGCAACCACTACTGAGGCTGAAGCTACTGCAGAATTTCGGGACGAAATTCCAAATCAACGGGGGGATGATGTGACACCCCAAAAAAACCAGGAAACCAACGCAACTTAACTAGCTTCCTCAATAACCACGTGCTAAATTTCGGGACGAAATTTTCTTAACAGGGGGAGAATGTGACAACCCTCATAATTCCATGTATCTGTACGATTTAATTAATGTTAATTAAAGTGCTTGATGACTGTGTTGAATTACTTAACTGCTTTCTGATTACTGTGTCATACTTGCATGTGCTTGTTACCATACTAGTCTTTTGCAGAAAAGTTACTAAATAATCCTGTATGCTTTCCCAAGTGTTGGGAATTAAAAATGTTACAAAAAGCTATATAAAAGACACTTTACGGATTAACTTAGCACTTTAACGGAACGGTACCCAACCGAACAACCGGACATTACCCGGAACACAAAATATTGATAAACACATTGTTTCACTTTTTCTAAGCTAGTTATGGTCCCCGAACATCATAACAAATGCAATAAAGATGTAACACACATAATACACTAACTAAATATTAGATTCCAACCAAACTAACTTAACTTAACTTACCATTGCATGCCAACTAAACACCCCCCCCCCCTAACTACACGGTTACAAGTGGTCCCCACCTTGGATTTTATTTGGTTATTCTATTTGATCTTGTCTCCCCTTTTTGAGCATATTATACAATAGATAATCTTGTGTTGGAAGATATTATAAATAACCACAAGATCAAGACTTCTCATTTCACAAACTCATCAACCTTTCACCCTCATTCTTCCTCTCTTCTTACCTCACGGCCATAACTCCATCACCATACACCACCATCATTCAACCTTCATCCATCCATTCCATTACTACTCAAAGGTGTAAGAAGCATAGTTAGGAAGCTTGGAGCTTTCGGAAGTTCAAAGACCTTCTTCGTTTGCTATTAACCACCTCATTTCTACTCTTGATCTTCCCTAGCTTAAAAGCTAGTAGTAAGTCTCTTAAATCCTCATTTACTTCATGTTTAGAGTGGTTAATAGTTACCTTATGATGAAATTCTATGAACACTAAAAGATCATGCACATAAATCTTGAATATAGAGATGTAATATGATGAAATAATGCTAGTGTGATGTTGTTATGTTGATGATGGTACTTGACACGATAAATCTGAGTTAAATAAACAATAACCTGCTGCAAGTGATGTTAAATATCGTTGTTGATCACTAAGCATGATAACGGAACAAATAGAACTTGCGTTAGAACACTATAAGCTGAAAACAGCTTCTGTCCAAGCATTTACAGCCAACTTCAGTTGGCTGTAAACAGGTCGATATTTAACGAAAAATGGATTTTCTTGAGTCTATAACGGGCTATTTCAAAATACGGTTCTAATGGCACTGGAATCATAATTTTTGGACTTCGTTTACTATTTTTAAAGGTCTGTTTTTGGACAGTAGCTCAACCTGCGTTTTTACTGCAGAAAGTGTGTGTTATGTTTTTCGTCATAACTTGAAATCTGTGTAGAATTAGGTCATGAAATTTGTACTGTAGATGGACACTGATGTCTTTGTAATTCTCCCACTGGAATTTCATCAATCGGACTTACGAAGAATTTTAAATGAATTTTTCCATGGACTGCAGTCAGAAAGTGACGAATCTGATTGTAGTCAGGTAAATGATTTTTTATAAAATATTGGTAATAAACTGGTTCCCGAGATTTTTACACAATAATATTTGGATCGTTTAAGACCTTCTGTAAAGAGTTGGGAATTTTTGGAGTAAGTTAACTATTTTATTAAAATTCCCGAAAACAGCCCAGTTTTGAATGTAAAAGCTGAAACGACATAAGTAGTAATTTGCGTGCCTAAATGTCGGGTAGGTTATCTGAGAATGATCTAACATGTTATATGTCAATAAAAGTGTTATGTGCAATTTCGTATGTTTGATTATGAATGGGAATAGATGGGGAAGTTTATATGGGCATGAACCGTTAAAATGAGTGCATGTTATGTGGTAGATGCATGTAGGAACTTCGTGCTTATTTGAAGTCACTAATAAACTAAGTGGTAATCATACTAGGACGTGATTGACCGACCTTGACTGTTAGCTATTTTTGAGAGACAAACGGAGCAACCAAAGGTGAGTTCACACACTTTCTAAGGCGTGGGATTCCCGGTGGTTGGGAATGGGGTAAAGAATTAAAAAGAAACCTACATCTCCTCCTTGGGTAGGATATGTACCGCCATCCTCCATGGGTAGGATGCCAATAATAATCCTGCGTATTCTCCTTGGGTAGAATACGTACGTTCGTCCTCCTTGGGTAGGACAACAACCTTAAAACTTACTAGACAAAACTCTATCATTAAGTCCCTCATTTTATATCGACTTAATCGCCGAGGCCAATGGCGAGCGGGTCATTAGTTAATAGCGCTATTAGGTTTAATAAACCTCACACCGTGCCGTTCGGACGGGCGTGTACTAATGTACTATGGCAAACTGTCAATGATGATAGACATTGACGTAGGGCACAACTATTGTTCGTCTGTTGTCGGTATGGTACGGTCTAGTGGTTCAAATGGGGAAGCCCCCACTAATTACGGGTATGGTTTGGGAAAGAAGGAATTGGTTAATCATATTCTTTTCAACTATGGGGTAACCCCCATGGCAAGTAAGCCAGCAAAAGACAAACCATGTTTTTGAAAACAACTTAAAACTAAACAACCAAACGTGAACTCACTCAACTTTGTTGTTGACTCGTTGTTACATGCCTTACAGGTCGTTAGATGCTTATGGAGCTTGCACGAGGAGGAGGTCGTTGTGGAATATGGATGTTATGTCCCGTGCTAAACATTTAATCCTTATGAACTTATTAAACCTACGTTTTGGACTTTAAACTTATGAACTATGGAACTTATGATTTGGACTTACGTTTCATGCTTCCGCTGTTAACTTAAAGTTGGTTACTGTCTTATGGTCACCAATTGTATTGTGGTTGGTTTTACTTACTTAATTACGTTGTTCAATATGATTGGTGGCTCGATCCTGGTCACGTCACGCCTCCAAGCGGTGATACTCCGCATGGTGGATTTTGGGGGTGTGACAAGTAGACCTGAAGGTTTCTGGTGTTCTGCCTTAACTTGTGAACAAGTAAGACATTTAGAAACATATCTAGCTATGTCCTTTTTCATTCCTATCCACCAGAAGTTATTTCGTAAATCTTGATACATCTTATTGTTACCAGGATGCATGGTATACCTAGATTTATGGGCTTCCTCTAAAATCTTATTTCTTAACTCTCCTTGCTTAGGTAGCCAAATCCTTTTCTTGTGGAATCTCCAAATTCCATCACTTCCTTGCTCTAATTCCTTTATTCGTCCTTTCTTTCCTTCAGCATCATCCTTGATTGCTGTTTCTTGAATGTTTTTCAGTTGTTCCATTAAGTCTAATTGTAAACTTAATCTAAGAGCATGAATTCGTCGTTGTTTCTCATGATACTTACGACTTAAAGCATCAGCAACTACGTTTGCTTTTCCTTCGTTTTATTGAATATCACAGTCGTAGTCACTTAGGATTTCCATCCATCTCCTTTGTCTCATGTTCAATTCTTTTTGCCCAAATATGTATCTTAAGCTCTTATGATCTGTATAGACCGTAAACTTACTTCCGTACAGATAGTGTCTCCAAATCTTAAGGGCAAAAATTATGGCTCCTAATTCTAAATCATGAGTAGTATAGTTTTCCTCATGCTTTTTCAATTGCCTTGATGCATACGCAATTACCTTTTTGCGTTGCATTAGCACGCATCCTAATCCTAGCTTAGAAGCATCACAGTATACTTCAAAATATCCTGTTCCTTCTGGCAAAGCAAGAATTGGAGTGTTGGTTAACCTTTGCTTTAGAATCTTAAAAGCTTCTTCTTGCCTAGGTCCCCATTCAAACTTAACTGCTTTACAGGTTAACTTAGTTAATGGTACAACTATCTTGGAAAAATCCTTAATAAAACGCCTATAGTATCCAGCTAACCCTAGAAAACTTCTAATTTCCATGGCTGTTTGCGGGACCTTCCATTTGGTGATCGCTTCTATCTTAGCAGGATCTACATGAATACCTTCATGATTCACCATGTGACCTAAAAATTGCACCTCTTGCAGCCAAAATTCACACTTTGAGAATTTGGCGTAAAGTTTTTCCTTTCTTAACAAAGTTAAGAGCGCATGCAGGTGCTCACAATGTTCCTCCTGGCTTTTGGAATAAATAAGTATATCGTCGATGATGGCAATTACGAATTTATCCAGGTACGGTTTACAGATCATATTCATCATGTCCATAAATGCCGCAGGAGCATTTGTTAGTCCGAAGGGCATGACTGTAAACTCGTAATGACCATACCTAGTTCTGAAAGCAGTTTTAGGTATGTCTTCTTCTTGTACTTTCAATTGATGATATCCGGAGCGTAAGTCTATTTTAGAAAAGTATCTAGCTCCCTGAAGTTGATCGAAAAGATCATCGATCCTAGGTAATGGGTATCGATTCTTAATTGTAACCTTATTCAATTCCCTATAATCAATACACATTCTCATTGACCCATCTTTCTTTTTCACAAACAACACTGGAGCTCCCCACGGGGATGAACTAGGTTGTATGAATCATTTGCTTAGCAATTCATCTAACCGCTTTTTCAATTCTAGCATTTCAGTGGGTGCTAACCGATAAGGTGCCTTGGCTATCGGTGTAGTTCTAGGAATTAGATGAATTCTAAATTCTACTTCCCTATTGGGTGGTAATCCTGGTAGTTCTTCTGGGAATACGTCCGGGTATTCTGCTACTACCGGAATTTCTCTAAGTTCCTTACCTTTCGTGTTAATGATTACTGAAATCATATACACTATTTCTTGTTTTCTTGAATAACTGGCCAATTTCGTTACTGAAATAAATTTCATACGTGGCTTATCTCCTGTAATCACCACTAATTCTCCTGTGGGTGTATGTATTTCTATGGAATTCTTATCACAAAGAATTCAAGCATGGTTGGCTACTAACCAATCCATTCCTAATACCACATCGAATTCGGCTAACTTCATAGGTAACAGGTTTGCAGAAAATTCATGGCCTAAGAGTTCTATCTTTTCTTCTCGTAAAACCTTATTTATGTTAACAGAATTCCCATCTGCCGTTTCGACTGTAAAAATCTGCCTAAGGTAGGTTAAAGGTAGGTTAAGAGCTTGGCAGAATGAAGTATTTATAAAACTTTGGTTTGCACTAGAGTCAAACAATACTTTTGCATAAACGTTGTGAACTAGGAACGTACCAGTTATCACGTCAGGAATTAGTTCTGCTTCCTGAGTAGTCAACTGGAAGGCTCTTGCGTTTCTCTTGATAGCTCCTTCTGTAGGTTTGGTTTTGTTGTCAGCTGGTTTGGACAATTTCGGGCAGTCTGGCCTAAAATGTCCAACTTCTCCGCAGTTGTAGCAGATTGTTGCTTTCTTTTTCCTGCAATCTTCCTCTTGGTGCCCCGGGATTTTGCCGAAATTGCAATATCCTTTGCATCTACCAAAATGCTTTCTTTTGCATGTATTGCAAAATGGAACAGTGGAAGATTGCCCGGTTCCCTTTCTCTTGAAATTACTACGGTTACCCATACGGAATCCCTGTGTAATCTTTTGGGCCACTTCATTCTTCCGGTTTTCTTCTCGCGTACGTACTAGTCCGTTAGTCAAAGTGTTTGCTAATTCCACTGCATCGTCAATAGTGCGTGGTCTCGCAGCTTTAACGATATCATGGATTTCGCCAATCAATCCCCAAATATAACGGGAAATAAGTACCGGCTCTGGCGAAGCCAGGGTTGGTACCAGATTAAAGAACTCCACTTCTAACTTGTGGATGTCATCACGTGTACAGTATTCTCGCTTGATTAGTTCCTTGAAATCGTTCCAAGGGGTGGCGTTAGCAGCTGCCAACCCTAACATCTGAACTTGCGCATTCCACCAAGTCAGCGCAATGCCTTCTAGAGTACCAGTGGCGTACTTCACCCTACGAGCCTCAGGGCATTCACACATCTCAAATACGGACTCAAGCTTTTCAAACCAATGGAGGAGTCCAACTTCTCCTTCCGTTCCACTGAATGTGCTATGACGACAGTCCATGAAAGTCTTGAAGGTGCAAACAGGTGGGTGAGCGTGCTGACCTGTTGTGTATAAGAATCAGGATAAGGTTAAACACAAGAGTTGGTTTAGGAGTGTAGGATCTAAAGATCCTAGTGTGAGTTACGACTGCAGGGTATACCTCCTGTTGTGCGGCTGCAAGTGCCGCAGCAACTTGTTCGTTAATCAGAGCCGTCAGCTGGGCTTGAGTCATGTTAACGCGTCCACTCATTATCTTCACAAGTAAGAGAACATAAGTGAGAAGTGCGTCGTATCAATACGCAAGTGTGGAATGACAGAAGAGTGTGAGCATACAAGATTTCAAATAGTAGTTGTGACGTTCATCTAAGCATACCATGAGCAAAGTTCTATGTAATCTAGCAAGTAGGAAATGTAAACATGAACGGTATTACCTATAGTGTTGAGTCTTGCACGTGGAACGAAGCGTCGTTGTGGATCGTTGAGCACTGTACAGGTTATAGTCTGGTTTTAATAAAAACTTTTTCCCCTTATTAAAACCAAGTTCACTATAACCAATGGCTCTGATACCAATCTGTCACACCCCCAAACTCCACACGCGGAGTATCACCGCTTGGAGGCGTGACGTGACCAGGATCAAGCCACCAATCATATTGAACAATGTAATGAGTAAATGTAATTCAACCAAACAATATGAAAGGTGTTCAAAACAAAAGTATAGTATCAATGTTTAGCGGAAGCATAAATGAAAAACCCAACATAAGTAATAAGTTTGAAATGTCATAAACGTTTAACATGGCATCCACGATCCATGTCCCACAACGACTGTGCCTCCCCGTGCAAGCTCCATGAGTACCTGACGACCTGCAAGGCATGTAACAACGAGTCAACAACAAAGTTGAGCGAGTTCACAGTTGGTTGTTTAGTTATAGTATTCGTTCGTAAATCATTTGTTCGCTTGTACCAGGTATCGTATTAATTCGTATCGCGGTCTCCCGGACATGTGTGCGAAGGTTAGTGGGGGTTTCCCATGTATCCTAGACTAGTTGTATTTGTATTTGTACCGCGGTCTCCCAGACATGTTTGCAAAGATTAGTATTCGTATCGCGGTCTCCCAGACATGTGTGCAAAGATTAGCATTTGTATCGCGGTCTCACAGACATGTGTGCGAAGATTAGTGGGGGCTTCCCGTGTTTTACTAGTCTAGCTGTATCTATAGGTGTCCTACACCTAATGGGGTCAGTGGTACGTATTTCAGTAGTGATGTAAGTACAAGTAATCATTCAATCCCATTCCCAACCCCGGGAATCCCATGCCTTGGTAAGAGTGTGAACTCACCTTGGTTTGCTCGGTATGCTAAAGAAATACACGCTCACAAATAATCAGTCACGACCTATAGTACGCACGTATATACAATCAGTCTAAGTTCGTAATGACTCGCATGCAAATCTAACATCACATAGTGCTTGGCAGTTAACATCATGCACCACATAAACAGATAGTCACATTCATAACATTCATGCTTCACATACGTGTCTTTCACAGTTTGCTATAACATGGTTATTCATTAGCATGATTGACAGGGTTGACTGGTTTACCAAGGTTAGCATATTTAACCAAGTTAATAAACTAAACAGACTTAACATACATAACATAGTTGGTATACATAGCATAGTTAATATAACATACTTAACAGTATTAACAGGCTAAATACAATTAACAACTAACAGAGTTAATAAACTAACATCGTTTACAACTTAACAGAGTTAACCACTTAACAGAGTTAACGAACTAATAGAGTTAACAGACTAACAGACTTGACATACTAGTTACATATCATTAGCCGAAAACCCTTTTTGGCGAAAACATTAATTGGCGAAATCACTAGGGTGCCGAAATCCCAAGTGATTTCGTCAGGGGTTTTGATGAAAACACTGTTTTCATTTGCTTTTGATTTCGTCGGGTACCTCATCATCATCATCAGTATCAGTTACACAAAACCACAAATATTCAATCATTATTCAGTAAATCGGTAAAGTGTTATGGTTATCAAGTATTAATCGGCCAGCACATAATTGCGATATTATATAACTATTGTCAGACCACTACAATATTTCGGCCCATGTGATTGTTTGGAAAGGTCCAATAGTATTAAGAATTGGTGGGTTTCAATCAGGATGTCATTCTCAATTTCATAAACACCACATGTTACTTTTATCAATTCCAACCTCAATGGCCGACCATTATTAATATTCTCATGCTATTATTGGACCAAACTATGTAGTGGGCTGCAACTATTTTCACATGATACATACAATTCTAACAGGTCACATAGATTCATCACCTAATGTCAAACAATCTAATCATATCAACCCTAGGACTTTAAATCATCATCAAGTTTTCACATACAAAAAAAAACATAGCCGATCATATCATGCATAGCGAAATCAGAGCACTATGAACATCCATTTGAAACTGAAATTAATTTAAATGTGCAAACACTAACCGAACAAAGAACGACCCAAACCCGGAGGATATGACTTCGAATAAGGGGAAGGGCAGCCGTCAGGTTTCAAAGAAAAGCGAGAAAGATGAGGGAGGTGATTAGGGTTTAGTCAGTTATCGATTACACGCACCGATTAAAACAAATCATATATTTAATCACTACTGGGCCGAAGCCCATGAGTTGTTTTCGTTGGCCTCATGTTGGACGAAAACACTTAGGTGTTTTCGTGGGGAGGGTGTTTTCGAGTGGGGTATTCCAGGTGGGGTGATTTCGGCTAGAGAGGTGTTCGATCAAAGTTCCAATTTTTAATTACACAAAATACAATATTAACATGAACATATTAATAACATACCCTCAAATGTAATGCACACCATATATAACATATCAGTCACAGTACGATTTAACAGATTTCAAACATGTACAGTTGTGAAACAACAAGTCGTGTAAACAAACAATTAACGCGCAATTAATGCGAAGGTGGAAATCTTGGAAACTCGAGTTGTCACATTATCCCAAACTTGAAAGAAATTTCGTCCCGAAATTTAGCACGCGGTTACTGAGGAAGCTAGTTGTGTTGTGTTGTTTCCTGGGGTGTCACATCATCCCCCCGTTGATTTGGAATTTCGTCCCGAAATTCTGTAGTAGCTTCAGCCTCAGTAGTGGTTGCACTGTTTCCAAACAACTGGGGATACTTGAGTTTCATTTGATCTTCTCGTTCCCAGGTGAACTCTGGGCCACGACGGGAGTTCCAATGAACTCGAACAAGAGGTATTCTAGTGTGCTTGAGGACCTTAACGTCCCGGTCCGTGATTTCAACTGGTTCCTCGACGAATCGCAACTGATCGTCGATAGTGAGCTCCTTCAAAGGAACTATGAGGGTCTGATCTGAAAGACACTTCTTCAGATTCGACACGTGAAAAACGTTGTGAACTGCGCTGAGTTCTGCTGGTAGGTTCAGTTTATAGGCTACCCTGCCTATTTTCTCAATGATTTCGAATGGTCTGATATATCGCGGATTAAGTTTGCCCCTTTTTCCAAAACGAACCACACCCTTCCAGGGTGAGACTTTGAGTAGAACCCGATCCCCGACCTGGAATTCTAGAGGTTTCCTACCCTTATCGGCGTAGCTTTTCTGACAGTCACGAGCTGTCGCCATTCGTTGTCGTATTTGAGCAATCCTTTCTGTTGTGTCTAACACAAGTTCTGGGCCAGTGATCTGACTATCCCCCACCTCTGTTCAACAAAGAGGTGATCGGCATTTACGCCCGTACAATGCCTCAAACGGAGCAGCTTTAATGCTGGTGTGGTAGCTGTTATTGTACGAAAATTCCACAAGTGGCAGATGTTTTTCCCAGCCGTTGCCAAAGTCAATTACACACACCCGAAGCATGTCTTCTAGAGTTTGAATAGTGCGCTCAGACTGCCCATCCGTCTGAGGGTGATAAGCTGTGCTCATGTCTAATCGTGAGCCAAAGGATTTGTGCATCGCTTGCCAAAGTTCTGAAGTGAAACGTGCATTACGATCGAAAATAATAGAGGTGAGCACCCCGTGCCTCGAAACCACTTCCTTCAAGTAAACGTCTGCTAAAGTAGAGAACTTGTCTGTTTCTTTGATAGCCAAGAAGTGTGCAGACTTTGTGAGTCGGTCCACGATCACCCAAATAGTATCGTTACCACGTTGAGATCTAGGCAGGCCAGTAACGAAATCCATGGAAATTTGCTCCCATTTCCATTGTGGTATCTCTGGTTGTTGGAGTACGCCCGATGGTTTCTGATATTCCGCTTTGACTCTCGCACAAGTCAAACACTTGCTAACGTAAGTTGCTATATGAGTTTTCATGCTAGGCCACCAATATGTAGTTTTCAAGTCGTGGTACATCTTATCCGAACAAGGATGTACTAAGTAGCGAGACTTATGAGCTTCATCCATTACAAGCTCGCGTAAGTTTCCATAGAGTGGGACCCAAATGCGTCCTGTTACGTAATTGGCGCCGTCTGCCTTTTGTTCTAACCGTTGCCTTGAGCCCCGTAGGGCTTCAGCCCTGACGTTTTCTGGTTTCAATGCTTCTACCTGAGCATCTCGTATCTGTGAAGGAAGACTAGATTGGATAGTAAGTTGTAATGCTCGTACGCGTCTAGGTATAGTATCCTTTCGACTGAGGGCGTCGGCCACCACATTGGCTTTGCCCGGATGGTACCTTATAGCACATTCGTAATCGTTTAAAAGCTCGACCCATCGACGCTGACGCATGTTCAACTCTTTCTGCTTGAAGATATGCCCGAGACTCCTGTGATTGGTGTAGATGGTGCACTTGGTACTGTACAGGTAATGTCGCCATATCTTGAGCGCAAAAACAATAACTCCCAGCTCTAAATCGTGTGTAGTGTAATTCCGTTCGTGAATCTTAAGTTGGCGCGAAGCATAAGCAATGACTTTATCCCGTTGCATCAATACACAACCAAGACCCTGAATTGATGCGTCGCAGTAGACCACAAAATCATCTGTGCCCTCTGGCAATGAGAGAATAGGTGCGCTGCAGAGTCTATCCTTTAAGTGCTGAAAAGCTGTTTCCTGTGTATTACCCCAACGATAAGTAACACCTTTCTGTGTCAGTAGTGTAAGCGGTTGTGCAATCTTTGAGAAGTGTTTGATGAACCTTCTGTAGTAACCTGTGATGGGGGGTGTGAAACATGAGCCTTAAGTGTATTAGATTGTGGGATTTAATGCGTTTTATGAGATCATATCTTTTGAATATAGTAACTACGAGTGTTTGTGGCTTTTGTAGGTAAAATGCATAATTCGGTGATGTTAAGTACGTGGAAGCGTGAGGAATGATCGATGATGATTATTGAGAGAGATCGTAATATTCGGGATGTGTTCAGGTTTGAAATATAACTCGGAGATCCAAGAGATGTGATGCTACAAAGTTTAGGGGACTTTGTTCACGGTCCCACTAACGGTTCAAGAACCGTAATTTACGGTTTATATGTGCTGAATCAAAAAATGAACAGAAGATCCAAACCGTAGTCTACGGTTGTCATGCGTAAGCTACGTTGGTTAATGGGCCATACATCACGTGATTGAAGGAGTCTACATCATCAATTCTTAATATCATCACACTCCAACATCATATATACATATTACTTTTGACGGCAACATTAGGGAGTTGTTTGGTGGATCACGATTTTTGAGGAGGCCTTACCATTAATTTGATGTCCACGAAATCAATGAAAAAAAAAAGAATATAGGTCAACAGTCATATCATCATTGGGGAGGCTGCTAAAAGAAACACACATACTTTGAAATGGGCCGCACATGGGCTTGGAGACATGGGCTGACAACATCACGTGAGGTATTGGGGGCCGAGAGATTGGACCTGTGGAGTGTGGACTTGCAGCCATAGTGGGTTTGTTGAATTATTATTCTTTTAATAAAACATCATCCATCATCGAATTATAGAAGACACACGCGTATGTTAATTGGGCCGAGATATTCATAAGGGGGTTAATTTTGATATACCAAAAAAGATCATCATACATCATCTTTGACGGCGGACAGGAGAGGACAGAGAAGGCTATGAAGATCAATAAACCGACATGAGCGGCTAAATCTCTTGTGGACACTTCGGGTGAATGATTGTGTAAAACACTATTGATTTGGTTTATTGTTTTATGTATTGAGTTTGGATTGTAACCGTGTGACAGACGGTCTTTACTTGCGTTTTTATAATTCGTTTGACAAACGAATCCTGTTTTAGACAGAGACATAAATACGTTTAAATCCGATTATACTTTGTTGGTTGAATAATTATTCATTGCATGAATAGTTGATAATTATATCGTTTAACCAATAGTATCCAATATGACAATCAGCTAAGTTATTAGTTAATCACACAATCTGAATCCCGGAGTGATCACCTTTCCTTATCATTGTTTATTACAACTCAACCTTTTTCTTAGTTTTTATTTGTTAATTTAGATAATTATCACAATCAAACAAACTGATTTTCCAATTCTGTAATAGTTAATTAAAACTTTTCATTTCAACACTTTCCACAATCCTCCTCTGGTTCGATATCCGACTTACTCTAGCTACTAGTTTATTTCGGTTTTTGCATGTCACTAACGACAGACATCAAAATGGCGCCGTTGCCGGGGAGGCGTGAGCAAAGTGTTTAGTGTTAAGTTTTTAGTAAAATAGATTAAAAAAAAATCCAAAAATAGTGTCAGTTTTGTTTTGTTTTGTTTTGTTCAGATTTATGTGTGGTGCTTGTGTTTTTGTGTTTGTGTAGGATGATAGATCTTACAATATTATGCACCTCTCTTACATGCATTTTGTGCAAGGAACCACTTCACCCGTGTATCGGTTGCCACGAGGCCCGATTTAGACGGGAAAGAGCGCAATTGGAAGAACCATCGATGTCTTGCTATGATAATCCTTCCCCTCCACCATATTTCTATGATTCTTATACAACGGTGGAGGATGATTATTACTCTGACGGATGGGATCGGGATGAGGATGCTTATTATGAACCAAGGACGGATGGACAATGTTTCTGTTGCGGTCGTAATCATACTTATGATTATGATGATGTGTGCGTGGTGTATTTGGAAAATCCAGAATATTGGAATAAAAAAATGATGGATGCGTACATCTCAAGACCGTACCAGGGATACCGACAGTATCATCCCGAGGAATATTCTAAGACCGAGGAGGAGAAAAAGCTTGCTATGTTGGAAGCGAGTTTGTCTAAACTCGAGCAATATTTATCAGCACCCAACCTTTCCGATGAAGATCGAATCAGCTGTCTAGTTTCCAAGTGTCAGAAGTTAAAAATGAAGATAGAAATAGAAGAGCGTCTCTCACCATTACCTGATGATATTAGAGATTATTCTCACATGGAGGAGGAGGTTGTGGAGGATAATACCACACCAATGAATCCTTTATCTGATGAAGAGTCACTGGTGGATCTGATGGTGTGTGAGGATGAGGAGGCAAAGCAGTCTGAGGAGATGAATGTGTGTACTGAACCTCTCCCCATATCAATCATTCCAATTAACAAGTGTGGGGAAGAGGGTTCGAGGAAGAAGATGAAAAGGGTGAAGCTACAAGACATCGGTGTATATCTTGTGAAGTGGATTAGCGAAACCCGCATGTGCTTTCTAAACATGCCAATTATACTGACAAGCTTATGGAGATGGCATGTAAATTTCCGGGCATTCGTTGGAAATGTTTTGGGTAAGTGTGCATTGAGACCACCATAGCGCATATCAGGTACGGTCTGGCTGAAGACCTTTAAACTTAGCGCTCTCGGGAGGCAGCCCGAGGATGTAGAGTTTGTACTTTGTTTTGGTTTCGTTTTGGTGTGTTTGTGTTTTGACAGGTGCCTACGTTCCATCTTCACGGATGCAATGATTCAAGTGTGGGAATGTTGTGCAACATCCCCGGTGAGATATCAGAGAATCCCTGGATGCGTATTCTCCGGTTTTGAGCGCAACAGTTACACCGCCACAGACAATCACTTGTTTTCTGATCAGGTGCATGTGTTTATCTATCCTGTGTTTTATTTGTTTTTTGTGTATTTGGTGGTGTGAAATTTTTGTGTTGGGAGTGGTTTCTTTGTGTTGAGTCGTCTAGTTGTTAGCCGTTCATGGTTTGTTAGGTGGTATCTCTCGAGTTTAGATTATAAATTGCACTATACATTGGGGACAATGTATCCCAAGTGTGGGGATGCGGTAACTCGAGAAAGGGTTGGTATGATTATTGATCTTAAATGCTTGAATTGGTTGAAGTTGGAAAAAAAATTGAAAATTTTTGTCTCAAGTATGCTTGAACTTCATGAAAACCAATATTTTCAATCGCTAAAGGGTTCCTACTGATATTGAACTAACATAGATCCCTAGTCATGGTTGTCCCTTTAAGTTTCATGAGAGTATTTCTGACAAGTTTTAGAAAATAGTTGAGAAGAGATGCCTAACTAGGGGTAACATGCTTTAGGAATTACACATGCTACGTGTCAGTAACCCTTATTCCTTTTGTTCGGTGAGATATTTGAGCCTACTTAATTGTTAGTTGAATTGCTATAAATTTTCATTTGCTGAGTGAGGCCATATGTTGCTTTGTGTTAGAACTTGTGTAGTTTGATACGTGCCGAGACTGTGATCTAGCGTTTACACATAGATGATAAGGGCATTAGAATCCCTTCATTGTGTTATTTGTTGATTGTTTATCCATCCCACCTTAGTTAACCATGTTGAGCCTTTTTACCCTTCGTTTGTTACACCTTGTTTGACCCGTTTGACTATCAACCATGAATGACAATTATGTGTTAGACGTTTGTTGAAAAAAAAAGAAAAAAAAAGAAAAAAAAAGAAAAAAAAGAAAGAAAAGAAAGAACAAAAAAAATTTGTTACTATGTTCGTGTTAAATAAATGGGGTTGAAATTCACCCATGTGTTAGTATTATTGTGAATAAGTTGTCATGGTTTGGTTTATTCATTGTGTTCGCCATATAAACAGAAAAATCCAAAAATACTTCCCTACCTTTACCCTTAACCCAAAACCCAAAAGTCCTTTTGATATGTGTTACGTTATTTGATTCAGTGGAGGTATGATTGCTATACAAGCTTATGATTGCAAAGTAGCATAGTTGGTTTTGAGCGAACTATATACTAGCACATTACACGCTAGTCTTGATTAAACCAAGAGGAGTGATCATTGTGAGGGGCGTGTGGCATGTGTGTAGTACCATAAGCATGTTAGTTTTAGTTAGGCAAGTCTTAAGTTGTTTTAAATGCGCATCATCTATTTGTCAGATTGTCAACCTCGATTGTGTCAGTCTATGGGATGGGTATGACTTGGGACCTTATATCGTTAATTCGGTAAGGGATTCAATGGTGATTTGTTAATAAGGTGAGTAATGTTCGTGATGGTTGCTTGAGGACAATCAACGATAAGTGTGGGGATGTGATGGGGGGTGTGAAACATAAGCCTTAAGTGTATTAGATTGTGGGATTTAATGCGTTTTATGAGATCATATCTTTTGAATATAGTAACTACGAGTGTTTGTGGCTTTTGTAGGTAAAATGCATAATTCGGTGATGTTAAGTACGTGGAAGCGAGAGGAATGATCGATGATGATTATTGAGAGAGATCGTAATATTCGGGATGTGTTCAGGTTTGAAATATAACTCGGAGATCCAAGAGATGTGATGCTACAAAGTTTAGGGGCCTTTGTTCACGGTCCCACTTACGGTTCAAGAACCGTAATTTACGGTTTATATGTGCTGAATCAAAAAGTGAACAGAAGATCCAAACCGTAGTCTACGGTTGTCATGCGTAAGCTACGTTGGTTAATGGGCCATACATCACGTGATTGAAGGAGTCTACATCATCAATTCTTAATATCATCACACTCCAACATCATATATACATATTACTTTTGACGGCAACATTAGGGAGTTGTTTGGTGGATCACGATTTTTGAGGAGGCCTTACCATTAATTTGATGTCCACGAAATCAATGAAAAAAAAAAGAATATAGGTCAACAGTCATATCATCATTGGGGAGGCTGCTAAAAGAAACACACTTACTCTGAAATGGGCCGCACATGGGCTTGGAGACATGGGCTGACAACATCACGTGAGGTATTGGGGGCCGAGAGATTGGACCTGTGGAGTGTGGACTTGCAGCCATAGTGGGTTTGTTGAATTATTATTCTTTTAATAAAACATCATCCATCATCGAATTATAGAAGACACACGCGTATGTTAATTGGGCCGAGATATTCATAAGGGGGGTTAATTTTGATATACCAAAAAAGATCATCATACATCATCTTTGACGGCGGACAGGAGAGGACAGAGAAGGCTATGAAGATCAATCAACCGACATGAGCGGCTAAATCTCTTGTGGACACTTCGGGTGAATGATTGTGTAAGACACTATTGATTTGGTTTATTGTTTTATGTATTGAGTTTGGATTGTAACCGTGTGACAGACGGTCTTTACTTGCGTTTTTATAATTCGTTTGACAAACGAATCCTGTTTTAGACAGAGACATAAATACGTTTAAATCCGATTATACTTTGTTGGTTGAATAATTATTCATTGCATGAATAGTTGATAATTATATCGTTTAACCAATAGTATCCAATATGACAATCAGCTAAGTTATTAGTTAATCACACAATCTGAATCCCGGAGTGATCACCTTTCCTTATCATTGTTTATTACAACTCAACCTTTTTCTTAGTTTTTATTTGTTAATTTAGATAATTATCACAATCAAACAAACTGATTTTCCAATTCTGTAATAGTTAATTAAAACTTTTCATTACAACACTTTCCACAATCCTCCTCTGGTTCGATATCCGACTTACTCTAGCTACTAGTTTATTTCGGTTTTTGCATGTCACTAACGACAGACATCAACCTGCCAAACCCAAGAATTGGCGAATTTCTGTTGGTGTGCGAGGTGCAGGCCAGTTCTTGATCGAATCTACCTTGGATGGATCAACATGAATCCCATCCTTGTTTACCACGTGGCCTAGAAAGTGGACTTCACAAAGCCAGAAGTCACATTTCGAAAACTTGGCGTACAGCTGTTCAGTTCGAAGGAGTTCCAAAATAAGCCGCAGATGTTGCTCGTGTTCCTCCTGGCTCTTGGAGTAGATCAAAATGTCGTCGATAAATACAACAACAAACTTATCCAGATAGGGCTTGCACACTCTGTTCATAAGATCCATGAAGACTGCAGGCGCGTTTGTTAGTCCGAATGGCATGACTAGAAACTCGTAGTGGCCGTAGCGAGTTCTGAATGCTGTTTTGGAGACGTCCTCATCCCGGACTCTCGGTTGATGGTAGCCTGACCTCAGATCAATCTTTGAATAGTAGCTCGACCCTTGCAGCTGGTCGAACAAGTCATCAATGCGTAGAAGAGGATAGCGGTTCTTCACGGTCACCTTGTTGAGTTCGCGGTAATCTATGCACATACGGAAGGTACCGTCTTTCTTCTTCACAAATAATACTAGAGCTCCCCAGGGCGAAGAGCTAGGACGAATGAAACCCTTATTCAAGAGTTCTTGCAATTGTTTGGACAGTTCTTCCAGTTCGGTTGGAGCTAAGTGATAAGGTGCTCGAGCTATGGGTGCTGCTCCAGGAGCTAGCTCGATCTGAAATTCGACCTGGCGATGAAGCGGTAGCCCAGGTAAATCTTCAGGAAACACTTGAGGAAAATCGCGTACTATTGGAATATCCTCTAATCTCTTCTCGTTCGCTGATGCGTCAGTAACAATTGCTAAGATAGCAGTGTGGTCCTTTCGCAAACACTTCTGAGCCTTCAGGAAGGAGATGATGCCAACCACAACACCACTCTTGTCGCCTTGAACTTCGAGAGGTTCTTTACCAGAACGGGGAATACGAACGATCTTCTCCTTGCATAGGATCTCCGCTTGTTGTTGAGATAACCAACCATACCAATGACGATGTCAAAACTACCCAGAGCTATAGGAATGAGATCGATAGAGAAAGTCTGACCAGCGAGGATAAGATTACAACCCTGAACTACGTGTGTGGCCTCTAGACTTTTACCGTTAGCTAATTCTACGACATGTTTGGTGTTCAAAAGTGTTGGTGCGCGTTTAAGCATTTGGCTAACTTTCAGAGACATATAACTGGTATCCGCACCCGAATCAAATAATACAGTAACATAAAAGTCGTCGAGAAGAAACTTACCAATAACCACATTAGGATCGTTCCTTGCATCACCCTGACCCAGCACAAATGCACGACCCCTAGCACCGTTGTCGTTATTGTTTCCCCCATTGTTGTTCCCGTTGCCCTGATTATTGTTGTTGTTATTCTGATTCTGGTTTATCTGGGGGCAGTCCCGCTTGAAGTGGCCTTCAGCCCCACATTGAAAGCATCCCCTATTGCCTCGCTGTTGTTGTTGTTGTTGCTGGTTTCGTGGAGCGAGTGGTTGTTGTTGCTGGTTCTGATTAGCAGGTCGTGAGCTCTTGGAATCTTTAGCCTCATGACCCATATTGAGACACCGCTGACAATGACCCTTGTTGCACTGGCCATTGTGGTGCATGTTGCATGTATTGCACCTTGGGAGATTTCCTCTATATCCACCCTGTCTTTGACTACCAGAAAATTGCTGACCAGGGCTCTGGTAGTTATCAGTCTTCCGCTGTTGTGCCTGAGACTGAGCTGTAGCTGAACCCTTGCTGGAATCCCCATCCCATTTCCGCTTATTGTCGCTGGGAGTAGCGGAAGTAGTAGCATTAGTAGCACTGATACGTTTGGGCAGCTTGTTCTGTTCCACTGCCTGATCTGTGAGGCGATGAGCAAGACGAGTAACATCCTGGATAGTAGCAAGGTTGGCCGATGTCACATGGCTTTGAATTTCCGGTACTAGCCCTTTGAGATACAACTCAATACGCTTGATAGGGGGGTCCACCACGGTTGGACACAAGATGGCCAGCTCGTTTGACCTTTTCGTATACGCCTCAATATCTGACCCCGTCATTTTCAGATTAAAGAACTCCACTTCTAACTTGTGGATGTCATCACGTGTACAGTATTCTCGCTTGATTAGTTCCTTGAAATCGTTCCAAGGGGTGGCGTTAGCAGCTGCCAACCCTAACATCTGAACTTGCGCATTCCACCAAGTCAGCGCAATGCCTTCTAGAGTACCAGTGGCGTACTTCACCCTACGAGCCTCAGGGCATTCACACATCTCAAATACGGACTCGAGCTTTTCAAACCAATGGAGGAGTCCAACTGCTCCTTCCGTGCCACTGAATGTGCTAGGACGACAGTCCATGAAAGTCTTGAAGGTGCAAACAGGTGGCTGAGCGTGCTGACCTGTTGTCTATAAGAATCAGGATAAGGTTAAACACAAGAGTTGGTTTAGGAGTGTAGGATCTAAAGATCCTAGTGTGAGTTACGACTGCAGGGTATACCTCCTGCTTGTGCGGCTGCAAGTGCCGCAGCAACTTGTTCGTTAATCAGAGCCGTCAGCTGGGCTTGAGTCATGTTAACGCGTCCACTCATGATCTTCATAAGTAAGAGAACATAAGTGAGAAGTGCGTCGTATCAATACGCAAGTGTGGAATGACAGAAGAGTGTGAGCATACAAGATTTCAAATAGTAGTTGTGACGTTCATCTAAGCATACTATGAGCAAAGTTCTATGTAATCTAGCAAGTAGGCAATGTAAACATGAACAGTATTACCTATAGTGTTGAGTCTTGCACGTGGAACGAAGCATCGTTGTGGATCGTTGAGCACTGTACAGGTTATAGTCTGGTTTTAATAAAAACTTTTTCCCCTTATTAAAACCAAGTTCACTATAACCAATGGCTCTGATACCAATCTGTCACACCCCCAAAATCCACACGCGGAGTATCACCGCTTGGAGGCGTGACATGACCAGGATCAAGCCACCAATCATATTGAACAATGTAATGAGTAAATGTAATTCAACCAAACAATATGAAAGGTGTTCAAAACAAAACAAAAGTATAGTATCAATGTTTAGCGGAAGCATAAATTAAAAACCCAACATAAGTAATAAGTTTGAAATGTTATAAACGTTTAACATGGCATCCACGATCCATGTCCCACAACGACTGTGCCTCCCCGTGCAAGCTCCATGAGTACCTAACAACCTGCAAGGCAGGTAACAACGAGTCAACAACAAAGTTGAGCGAGTTCACAGTTGGTTGTTTAGTTATAGTATTCGTTCGTAAATCATTAGTTCGCTTGTACCAGGTATCGTATTAATTCGTATCGCGGTCTCCCGGACATGTGTGCGAAGGTTAGTGGGGGTTTCCCATGTATCCTAGACTAGTTGTATTTGTATTTGCATCGCGGTCTCCCAGACATGTTTGCGAAGATTAGTATTCGTATCGCGGTCTCCCAGACATGTGTGCGAAGATTAGCATTTGTATCGCGGTCTCACAGACATGTGTGCGAAGATTAGTGGGGGCTTCCCGTGTTTTACTAGTCTAGTTGTATCTATAGGTGTCCTACACCTAATGGGGTCAGTGGTACGTATTTCAGTAGTGATGTAAGTACAAGTAATCATTCAATCCCATTCCCAACCCCGGGAATCCCATGCCTTGGTAAGAGTGTGAACTCACCTTCGTTTGCTCGGTATGCTAAAGAAATACACGCTCACAAATAATCAGTCACGGCCTATAGTACGCACGTATATACAAACAGTTTAAGTTCGTAATGACTCGCATGCAAATCTAACATCACATAGTGCTTGGCAGCTAACATCATGCACCACATAAACAGATAGTCACATTCATAACATTCATGCTTCACATACGTGTCTTTCACAGTTTGCTATAACATGGTTATTCATTAGCATGATTGACAGGGTTGACTGGTTTACCAAGGTTAGCATATTTAACCAAGTTAATAAACTAAACAGACTTAACATACATAACATTGTTGGTATACATAGCATAGTTAATATAACATACTTAACAGTATTAACAGGCTAAACAGAATTAACAACTAACAGAGTTAATAAACTAACATCGTTTACAACTTAACAGAGTTAACCACTTAACAGAGTTAACGAACTAATAGAGTTAACAGACTAACAGACTTGACATACTAGTTACATATCATTAGCCGAAAACCCTTTTTGGCGAAAACACTAATTGGCGAAATCACTAGGGTGCCGAAATCCCAAGTGATTTCGTCAGGGGTTTTGATGAAAACACTGTTTTCGTTTGCTTTTGATTTCGTCGGGTACCTCATCATCATCATCATCAGTATCAGTTACACAAAACCACAAATATTCAATCATTATTCAGTAAATCGGTAAAGTGTTATGGTTATCAAGTATTAATCGGCCAGCACATAATTGCGATATTATATAACTATTGTCAGACCACTACAATATTTCGGCCCATGTGATTGTTTGGAAAGGTCCAATAGTATTAAGAATTGGTGGGTTTGAATCAGGATGTCATTCTCAATTTCATAAACACCACATGTTACTTTTATCAATTCCAACCTCAGTGGCCGACCATTATTAATATTCTCATGCTATTATTGGACCAAACTATGTAGTGGGCTGCAACTATTTTCACATGATACATACAATTCTAACAGGTCACATAGATTCATCACCTAATGTCAAACAATCTAATCATATCAACCCTAGGACTTTAAATCATCATCAAGTTTTCACATACAAAAAAAACATAGCCGATCATATCATGCATAGCGAAATCAGAGCACTATGAACATCCATTTGAAACTGAAATTAATTTAAATGTGCAAACACTAACCGAACAAAGAACGACCCAAACCCGGAGGATCTGACTTCGAATAAGGGGAAGGGCAGCCGTCGGGTTTCAAAGAAAAGCGAGAGAGATGAGGGAGGTGATTAGGGTTTAGTCAGTTATCGATTACACGCACCGATTAAAACAAATCATATATTTAATCACTACTGGGCCGAAGCCCATGAGTTATTTTCGTTGGCCTCATGTTGGACGAAAACACTTAGGTGTTTTCGTGGGGAGGGTGTTTTCGAGTGGGGTATTCCAGGTGGGGTGATTTCTGCTAGAGAGGTGTTCGATCAAAGTTCCAATTTTTAATTACACAAAATATAATATTAACATGAACATATTAATAACATACCCTCAAATGTAATGCACACCATATATAACATATCAGTCACAGTACGATTTAACAGATTTCAAACATGTACAGTTGTGAAACAACAAGTCGTGTAAACAAACAATTAACGCACAATTAATGCGAAGGTGGAAATCTTGGAAACTCGAGTTATCACAGCAGTGCAGCAGTCGCCCCTTCGTTGCCTGCAAATTCAACCGGTTTACGGGCAAGAAATTCCTTATAAGTGCAACCAGGCGTTGCAGCTTTCATTTTCTTAAGGAGCGGGGCTTGCATTCCATCGTTGTTGTTATTAGTATGGTTACCGCCTCCGTTTACACTATTACTAAAATTGTCGCCGTGTGTGCGTTTGCTAGGAATAATTTGTTCAGGTTCAACTGGATTTCGAGCAGCAGCAAGTATTGCTGGAATAGCATTGGCTATTCCCTGAGCAACGATATTTTCAATATCTTGCCTATTCAGAAATTGATCTTCATGATTTTGCTCAGATTGATTCACTTCATTAACGGGTTCATTACCAGCGTGTGCCATCTGGTAATTAATTTATATAAGTGATTAGCATAAAATAATTAATAACCAAACATAAAAATAATTGCACATAATCACGTTAACAAGTATAGCCAAAATTGTTGATTTTTCGAATTTCGATATTTTATATATATAATAGGCATCCGTACAAACTGGTTATCTTACAAAGTTTTATTTTTAAGTTATTACACCTACTTATATTTTTATGATTATATTAGTATTATTAAACACACATTCCTACAACCACACAACCACAGTCACACCATCCTCGTCAGCTGGCCTCTTAGAAACGACGTTCCCTTTCGTCGTATTTCCAAGATATTCTTTCCCCTACTTCCCTAATTCGGTTCCCTGCATCAATCAGCTCCTCGCCATAATGACGGAGTTCCACCAAATTTTCTGCGCTCATAGGTGGGTGTAGTGGAGGTTCTAGGTCAAATTGAGGGAAAAAGGTATTAGGGTTGTTTAGGAGATTTTGAAACTGCCAGTCGGTGGTCCACCATTCTTCTAGTTCTGCTGGTAGAGGTTGGGAGTGGATAATAGGATCTGGGATTTCAGGCTCTAGGTCAACTGGAAGTTGTGCTTCCGCTGGGTAATTAAAAAGGTTTTCACCGGCAGGTCCGATGAGGTCTCTAAGTGCCAGTTTATGATCCAACTCCTCCCAGGGTGGCATTTCCTGGTCTTGCCTGGGACTTTCCCCAATCTTTATTTCCTTGCCTTTACCTTTGGGATCTTCCGTCTTTATAACTTTCCGTGTTGCTGGTTTCCTCCTGCGTACACGCCTCCAGCCCACTAATCTTCTTCTTTTCTTCGGCTTTGGTTTCTCCGGAGGTTGGGTTTGAAATTCCATAGGTTCCTCAACGTTGGCACAATAACCGGTAAAGTCTTTGGAAACTTCCACATTAACAGAATAGAGGTTGAGATTCTGAAGAGCTTCAGATAACTCATTCATGCTGTTTAGCAGATATGAAGAAACACACAAATTTCTAGGTTAAAAGTTTGTAACTTGAATTTTCACATAATCACAGAATGGCAATTAGAAAAAATTAAGTATTAATAAAAATATGAAATATTGTGATTTTTTTTATATATTACAATTTACAACTGAAAATATACTAGGAATTATTTATTTTAGTCTATCTTTTCTTACTAAGTTGTTTATCTAATGGGCAAGTTTCTTTAAAGTTTCTGGCTTATAGTTGACATAGGTACTGATGGTTCAATTATAAGTTAGCATTTACTGCTACAGTGGCTAACATGTAGAGATTTGCCCATTGTTCATCTAACTCATCTTCCCATGGTGGGTTATCACCTGTTCCCTGAGTCTCTTTATTAATTATCACTTCTTTTGTTTGTGACTTCCTCATTTTCTCTTGACTTTTTTCTAATAATATATCTTCTTTTCGTAGGGGTAAGTGGTTTCTCAAACGGTGCCTTACGAACAAATATTCCTTCCTCAGTATCTGCTGAGTATCTTGAGGAATTTGATTGGAATGAAATTCCCTTATCTTTTGGTGAACTATCTAATTGACGATAGATGTCCAAGATTCTTTGCTTACCCATACTGTAACTAACAAGTAGTCAGTGAAAAACACATAATCACAAAAAGGTAATCAGGAAAAAATTAAGTATTTTTAAATACTTAATAGGCTTAAATCAGTGGCTATGATACCACCTTTTTCTGTCACGACCCCCGTCCCGGTTTTACCCGGTCCAGGAGCCGTGGGACAGAAACCCGTGGTATTTATTAATTGAGTTGACAGCGGAAGATTTTACAGGATCTTTTAAAACTTGGAAATGCCCGATTATTTTATTTCATAATTCGGGATAAAC
Source organism: Helianthus tuberosus (assembly GCA_030545235.1). Lineage (NCBI taxonomy): Eukaryota > Viridiplantae > Streptophyta > Magnoliopsida > Asterales > Asteraceae > Helianthus > Helianthus tuberosus. The sequence continues at coordinate 13,636,739 of CM060361.1, read as the reverse complement.
CCCGTAATTTACAATAGAGGAATTTCACAAGGAAATTCCCTGATTTACAAAACATGTTTATTTATTTTAACTGAGCCACCTCTTCAAGCTTGTTAGTGCTCCGTAGCACGTTTTCCTTGATTTACAGCAGGTCGCCTGAAACATGTTTTAAAATATTTTATCAGCGGGGAAATACTGGCGAGTCACTCAATTTGATAAAATGACACATAGTTATAAATTACAGCATAAGAGCGATTACAATGGCTTCTATCTTATTTTTATCTGGCGCCGTGTCACCTCCTGGTGACGATGGTCATACCACTATTGGGTCCTTTCACCCAAGTAGTGATGATTATCACTGTTAGGATTTATTAGCCTAACCGTGAGAAATTAGTAATGTGCACAATACCCCACTAGCCAGTGATTCAAGATAACCACGACTTAATCCATGTAATTATAACTTTTGAAAATGAATGGAGTATTGTAAAATACTTTTGATAAAAGAGAATGACTCACATTGCAGATTTAAACGGGCAGAGTTTAGCCTACTGATTAGCCTTGTAACCTAATTTAAATAACAATGCACACAAACTAGGTTAGTAACTAATACAACATTTACGATAACTCACGAGATAAAACCCTCACAACGAATGACAAAGTGCAACACTTAAACATCCATCGAATTCACGACGAATGACAAAGTATAGCCCTAATTTGGGCAGCACTTAAACATCCATTGGATAGTTTTCAATCGATCGGACATTGAATCGTAGCAGCGATCGAGTTAATACCCTCTATCGTAGCAGCGCCTCGATATCTTAAATTTCGAAATTGAGCAGTGAGAATTCGTTTTTGAGAATTTTTTTCGACACCTGTGAATAGGCCATGATCAGTTCTATTTATAGCTGAAAAATGGGTCTGTCGCGGCCCGCGTGAACCTTAAGTCGATCCTTACGCGGCCCGCGTGGCCACCTAGTCTACGTGTAGGTTTGCTGGGTCACGAGTAGGGTTTCCAGGTGGATGTCATGTGGCCCGGATACTTATCCGGTCAAATGTTGAGTTAACGCGGCCCGCGTAAGGGTCCGCTTATCCTTTACGCGACCCGCGAGAGGACCAAAATATGATTTTCTTGAGTTTTGATATGGATTAGGGTTTCGGGGGTCCGGGTTTTCACTTACGGGTTGGTTTGGGACATTTTTGAAGGTCCTTACAATTACGACCTAAAAGTTGTAGAATAATAGTAGGTCCCTATCACGCGTGTATTAATATGAGATTGACAATCAATCAAGGGTGCGGAATCCCCTTGATAGATCACACTAACACATAAACAAGTTATTGAAGAACACAAAAATCACTTTCAAATCGTCTTCTATTGATTATCCAACAAGAATGTTTACAATCAATTCAAGACACGAGAAATCTCTCAGCCACTCTCTGTAGATTTCTCACTCAATCTCACAGCCACTCTATGTGTAACGAAAACTCTCTAGATCCACCAAACCCTAATGCAAAACATGTTTATATACTACATGTTTGCATACTGGGCTTTAGACTGGGCTAGGCCATTCTCCAAACTCATTATAACTCTAAACAAGATAAACACAAATGCTTAGCCCAATACAAATATCCAAAGACTAAACTACATATTAAACTAATAAACTATTAAGCTCTTGTCACAGAATATGCACCAACAATAATTAAGCCCAAATTAACAATTCTGTAATTTAAAGAAGGCTCAATTGGTAAATGCCAAAGCTTAGCCTATGGCTGTTTATAATGCTCGTGACTCGGATATCGCTCGTATTTAGCTCGCAAAAAGCTCGCTCGATATGGCTCGGTTTCAAAGTGAGCCTAGCTAGGCTCGGCTCATAACGAGTCAGATTGGCTCGGTTTGGCTCGCTTGGTAGCTCGGCTCAGCTTAGCTCGGATTATTTTGCTTTTACTATATATTAATTTTATATATATTATAATATATTACAAAAACCGATTATTGTTTACATGTATTTAAGAGTGTAATTTGATATCTATGACATATTTAATATTGATTACCTTGCTAATGAATATTTATTGTATTTCCTTGAAATTTTAAACTTATTTTGTGGTCTTGTACTTAAGTTTGGCTTGTAACATATTAGGTTGATCTTATGTTTGATATGTTCTTTTGAAATATTGAATAATATTTTAGACTACTGAATTTTGAGAGTTGGGTGTTAATTATTCTTTATAAAATCGAGCCAAATCAAGCTCCTCGGTTTAAAACCAAGCCGAGCCCGGGTTTAGATTTTCAGCTCAGATTCAAATCTAAGCCGAACCGAGCCAGCTCAATTTATAATCGAGCCGAGCCCGAGCATGCCCTAGCTCGGATCGGTTCGGCTCTTGAACAACTCTAGCTTAGCTCAAGACCCAAAACATTAAAACAAACCTTTCCACTATGGGAGGCAATTGGAAAACCAAACATCGACGATCGAACACAGAAGACTCGAACTGTCGAACAAGCCAGCGTTGATCATCATTCATCATCGTCCCTGCTGAAATCGTTAATCGTCCCTACTGAGTGCTGAAAATCGATTTTGTCCCTTTGTGAGTTTTCTTGTTTGATTAATTTATTTCCTCTATTTACTTCTTTTTTTATTAATTGATTTATTGGCCTTTGATGTTTGATTAATTGATTTCTTGTTTGGTGTTATATAGTGTATGTAGAATTCTACTTTGTATATTTGTTAGGGTTTAAGAGTTAAGACTTTAAAAGTTTAGATAAGTTATAATTTTCAAAAACATATATTTTTCTATGTTTGTTGTTAAACTAGGGAATTGAGTTCTTTGATTTGAAGTTGAAAGTTGATTCTTTGAAGTGAAGATGAAACCACAATCTTGTCCTTTGGTTTATCGGGTAGTGAAACTTGCTTTGTTATACCGGTTTGCAGCCGCAACCGTTGAAAATATTTTTTTATATAAATTGAAGCTTGTCAAGACGGATTTACGCAATTGAACGAGTCTGGAATATTTGAACAATGCTATGGTTTTTGCGGTCAAAAAAGAAACCTTTGATAAAGTAAAAGACGACGATGTGATGGAACACGATTTCAAGGTATGAAAAAAAAATAGGACAAATCTATTAGGTATTTGTTTTACTATATTTATTATCATTTTTTATTATTGTAAGATTGCACCGTAGCAAATATTTTTTTTTGGGATACCCCTAAATTAACGGGTTAACTCCGCCACTGGAAAGTTTCATGAAGTTCGTTTTTTACCTGCAATGAGTGTGCTGCTAGTTGTTTATCATCGTTTCTCTTTCCTTCTCGCCTTTGGTTTTTTACTCTCATAAAACTCAATCTTCTCCACAGTAATCCTCTTCGACTCTCCATGTCGCCAGCTTTCCGTCTGCTCTTTTTCCCCGGGTAAGATTTTAGTGTTACGCCTTTTTTCTTTCCCTTCATCGTTCTTGCCTTTGTTTATCTCCGTTTAACTAAATTTGTTTTCTTCAACATGTGTTACGCTTCTTTTCTTCGTTGGCGATTTAGGGTTTGTTTGGAGTGATTCAATCAACAAAAGAGGTATGTGTGGCTTATTCTTTGTTTCAGTTTAGTCTTAATGTACTTAGGGTTTATATAACCAGTAGACGTGAACTCGTCATGGAAGTGTTGACGTGGTGGAAAATTAGTAAGACTCTATTTTGAATAAACTAATGTGGAAACGCATCTAAAAAGAGGCACGTCGCAATGGTGTATTTAAATTTCAATAAAAACTTACATCGAAGCATTGAAACAAATAAGCACATTGCACATTTTTTAATAAAATTTACATCGAGGAAAAAGAACATGTCAAAAATCTAATCTTTGAGGCAATTTCGATGGCTTGTACGTGTGCTTTGATGACTTGTACATTATTACACACACGACTCTACGTCGAACAAAATTCTCACTAAAATGTAGATAAATATATACACGTAGCAACGGTATATTTGAAATTTTACAAGGAAAAATAAAAAAAAGTGTGAGCAATGTCTCAATAAGGTGGTTGAAAAAAAACAAATAGAAAAACGTATGATATAAAAAGTAAACTTGAGAGACAATATTGTAACTTTAAATTTATATTTAGGGTTATTGGATTTTATCACCCTCAACTATCGACATTTGGCCGTTGCTACCACCAACTAAAACTTTGAAGTCCGACACCTCCAACTTGACTTTTAGTTTGTGCTGGTACCACTCTGTTAACTCATTACTGCATTTAATCATGTTCAAATGACTTGTACAAAAGTGCTTCAAAACACTTGTACATTATTGCATGAACGTTAAACATGTGAGTTAGCACTAACTTTATGTTGTTTGCATTTGTGTGTATATCTTTAATATTAAATGTAATAAATATATTTATATATTTTGTATAACTCATAATTAATAAATCTGATCATTATATTTTATCAAAAGATATATGTATAATAAAGTATATCTAAATAAATTTAATATTATTACCTACATTGCTACATGTAAATTTTATTTAAAAAATTGCTTAATGACTAACTTTTAATGAGTCCATAAGAAATATTTGGAGTCATCCTTGAGGAATGATGAAGCCTTCAAATAGTAAAACAGACAATCCAAAATTCCTTGTGAACAATGGCTCATTGGTTGCTACAATGTTATTGGTTCTTTAATAACATGGATGTTCTTACAAGACAAAACTTTGGCCCTTAATAGATTCATTCATTAAATTACTAATTTCAACATTAATTTTGTAAAAAAAAATATCATGCATAGTTAGGATTTAGGAATGCCTGGAAAACTCAAACCTCACAAGAAATACTAGTATCTAAAATATATCCGGACATGAGATTTGTTATAATATATTTCATAGGTTTGTATTAGGTGATACTTGTCTAATCTCAAAACCATTTTTTTACTCATTTATCCGCATCGAAACCCAATATGTCAATAAAAATATAATAAATAGTTTTTTTTTTTTGCAGTCGTTAGAAACATGAAATTACCATACTATAAATTAGGAAGATGTTGATGCATAATGGAATGTACTCCATGCATAGGGAGGCTTTCAAAAAAAAATTCTAATTTTCACTTCTAACCCAATGGTTTATATTTTTTGCATTTTAAGCTTTTTTGTTTTTTTTTTACTTTTACCACAAAACTTTTCATATTTTGCAATTTAACCCCATACATTTTTATTTTCAACTTTGATCCACATATTTTTCATCTTTTGCAAATTTTTTGTTTTACGTTTCGTTTTAATTTTGCGAGTAAATATGTCGTAACGTACGTGTGGGTTTAAAAGTTTTTGACTATTTTTTCCCATTTGACAAGACCGTCACAACGCGTTTATTTTCCCTGTTTGACAGGTTCGTCACAACGCGCGTGGTCTTAGATCGACTTAGCTACTCTTTTCTATTTTTACATTTCAGTATAATTTCTTCGCATTAACATGTCGCAACTGGCATACGTGGTTCAACGATTTTACGTACGCTTTACGTTCGGTGTTATTTTTTCCTTTTTATTTATTTTGTTTTTACGAGCTTTTACAGTATTGTTGGTCGCTTGTAGTTATGTAGCATTAGTGCTACTTGGCACGGTTTATGCCCCCGCCACAACGCTAGGGCCCTTAATACTAGTTATTAAACATATAGAAATGTTAGAAGTGGGTCGGATATTTGATATTTCAAGGTAAGTTTAAGAACAAGTTTAATCCTGTCATATAAGGGTGGAGGGTATAGTCAAACACCTTAGGATGTTTGAGTGAAATTCTACCCAATAATATTATGCCATATCAACTCCCCATTTTGCACTCAATCAGGGGGTATAGTCAAACACCCTAGTGTGTTTGAGTAGGTTAAAAAATAAAAAAATTGTGATTGGTTGAAAGGGGTTGGGACCCACCATTAAACCTCTCTCCCTCCTCCTTCCCTCCTCTTCCCACATCCGTAAATATACACCGAAATCATTCAAAATTGCGGTGAGTCAAACAAGGCGGGGCGGTCACCGATCGGTGAACTCCATTCACCAAATGGGTTTACCGAACCTATACCCTCCACCCTTATGGACGTAAGATAATAAGCCAAGTACAAAAGATACCCACTCGGAAACTTGTGAACTCTAAGGGTAATCAGTAACAGGTACCAATGAGCATGGGATCATCATCATCATACTCAATAAATCTCACAAATAGCAAAGCTAAGGTAGGATCTGAGGAGGGTCAATAAATCTCACAAATAGCAAAGATAAGGTAGGGTCTGAGGAGGGTAAGATATAGACTGTCTTACCTCTACCTCATAGGAATAGAGAAGCTGCTTCCAGTGAGACCCCTGGCTCGATAGTAGTTTTGCATCAAGCCTTGGACATAAGGCACATAACACTCAACAATTCGGACAAAAGCCGATTAGTGCATGTACCCCCTGTCTTTCGGTTACCGACGGGCATGGGATATGATTAATGAGTATATGATTGAAATGACCAAAACCGGCTCAATACAATCCCTAGACGGCTAGACTTATACACTAATATGGCAATCTTTAGAGTTTTGAGATATAAAAAAAATCTAATTCCTAATAAAAAGTGATAATGACATTATTTTATGATCATATTCTCAGTTTCTCACTAAGTTTTGATTCATACATTATTTATTAGTATACTAATAACCATCAGAAAACCAACAAGAAGATTAACTTATTCTCTTAAAAACATTGTATACCATAAAACAAAAACAACTAAAAAGAAAACACATGTAAATACTAAAGTGTATTATTTATTTTATTATTGTTTTATATTTTCCTTAGAAAAGCATGCAACTACTTTAATAAAAATAAATAAAAAAAATCATATTGACCAATGCATAAAGTTGTATATGGGTTGATGGTTGTTGGCCCTCAATGAAAACCCCAAATTTATGGCTTAAAGCACTGCAAATTGACCAACTATGATTGAGCTTGTGGGAAAGTGTCTTTTTAAGGCACTAATCTGATTGACATATAAAGAATGTAATGACAGCAACAACGGTAGTAAAAAAGTTAAAGCATGTCAACCCAAATTAGGACCACATGCCCCTCACCCTCACACACAACCCACTAACCTACCCATAAAAATATACCTTAACAATGGGACCATTAACATCAAGGTTATTCAAATTATAAGGTTTTTAACACTCTTTAAAGATAAAAACACCCAAGAAAATCTATCACTAACCATTGGGTTTTATATATAAAGCCGTTTAAACCGACTAAACCAAAGCAAGTCGGCCAGTTTAAGATGCAAACGATTTGCTTGATCAGTTATCGGTTTTGTTGTCATGTTATGACGATTCGCGTTGGTTTGAAACTTAAAACCAAGCATGAAAACCGAACCATTTGTTTAACCTTTATTTTTTATATACACTAGGATTTTGACCCGCCGCGCGTTGCGGCGGCGTCAAAAGTTAAAGTAACTCGTATTTATACTTTATATTTAACCCGACTCTTTACTGAAAAAAATTACGTCGCCGTCGAATGAAAACGTATTATATTTAACCCAACTCGCTTTCGAATACAGTTTACGAACGCACATAAAATAAGTATAAAACGTACTATTTTTTACCAAACTCACTTGAGAAAAAAGTTTATGTCAAAACGTGAATTTAAGATGACAGGTACGTTAAAACTGCGATACGCAACACATTACGTCGGCGGCACCTTAGTTATTTATAGCGGACGACACATTATGCGATGCGTTGACCATATAAAACACGTGTTTGATGTATCCGATCAAACTCAGTGTAACCTATATAAGCATTGTGGTTACAATGTACAATGATGACAATAACGTGTGATGCCCGCACGTGACATTACACGTTTTTGACTTTGTTACACACTGTACTTTCGTGACATTAACATCATTATGTATATATAAGGTATGGCTCGATCCTTGTGGTGTAAAATTGTAACAATATTTTAGACAATCGTGTAAAGTCGTAAAAGTAATCTAGAAATTAACATGTTTATACATAGATAAAAAAAATAGTATAATAATGTGTGGCGCTATGGTCTAAAGTCGTAAAAGCAATTCAAATAAAATGGGACGTTAGGTTATTAAGTAGAAAAAGTTGGCGGATCAAAGTTGTCAATTACCAAAAGTTAAAAGTGAATATGTAACTTACTTAGTTTGAAAGTGTGAAGTGAAAGAATTAAAAGTATAAGGGGTTAAAAAGTAAAAGTATTGGAGTTGAAATTATAATATATGAAAATTGAAAGGAGATAAATATTTAGAGGCTAAATGTGTATTTATGTAAAAGTTAAGAACTTAAAAGACAAAAATCCACATACTTTGCCTTTTAAGATGTTAAAAAATTTAGTTAACAAAATAGAGGTGTCAAAATGGAAAATGTTACATAGAAGGGGCCAAAAAGATAATGTGTTACAAAATATAAGGGGTCAAAAAGGAAATAACACTGATGCAGCAAATAAGGCAGAACATTAAGGTGTGAAAGTGATTCTTTTTCAAAGTTTAGGGGTGTGTTTAGGTCGGTGGCAAAAACCACCGACCTTTGTTTTTAAGATATGCAATTGTGTTTATTTATCACAAACATGAACCATGTTTATTATCGCGACATTTTTAATACAAAACTAAAGATCCATATATAAAAAAAATGGTTCAAAGCGTAAAAAAATATGAAACCGTTAAACTAGGGATGAACATTTGGTACCTGATACCAGTACTGAATTTCCCGTACTGAAATATTTTCGTCACCCACTTTTTGGCGTTTTCGGTATTGATACTTTCGGTTTGCTATAGGTATTTTACCAATTTTTACCTTCCCATACCGATAACGTACAAATTAAAATCATTTTCGGTACCAGCAGCCAATTTTGGCGATTTTCAGTACCAATACTGAGCTCATTGCTACCTTAAACCACCAAAATGGTAGACAATCGCTACACGGCCAGTTTGATTTGTTGGTTTCACAACCGTAGTTCACAATCCGAACACCATCTATCATTTCTGTTCTATTTTCCTCAGATCCAAACACCTCACTAGATCAAGAAAAAAAGCTCTAATAAAAGAAAAAATGGAAACAAATAGCCAATGCTTACATAGTTCATACAAAATGCGAATAGCCCGAATCCTAAAACAAGTTCTTATCTTCACGTTTTCGTTACTGAACTTCACCAATGGGCAAAGAGCGCAAAAAACCATAGCACAACTACACAAATGACCAGTTGACAAAAGAGAAAGCGAGACAATGGACAGTACTTTCATCTGCTGCTAGAACCTTCCATGCTACCGCTTGTTCATACGAAATATGACGCCCCATCGTCGACATACAAATCCCGCCAGGTAAATGCGTGTACCCCTGAAAACAAACGTGCATTAATATACATAAAAGAAGATGTGCGTCTATGATCGTTTATAAAGATTCATAAAGTCATGATCGTTTATGAAGTTTCATAAAGTCGTGACCGTTTTTCGAAGCTTCAACAGAATTTAGAGTAAAATGTCATTTTCGTCCTTGAGGTTTGGCCAGTTTTGCGACTTTCATCCAAAGGTTTGTTTTTCCGCATATGGATCCAAAAGGTTTGAAAATGGCAAGATTTCCAACATTTTGGATCTAGATGCGGAAAACAAACATTTGGATGAAAGTCGCAAAACTGGCCAAACCTCAAGGACGAAAATGACATTTTACTCCAGAATTTAAAACAGAAGTTGAATATTATACCTGTTGCATTATCTTGGCAAATTCTGGAACCAAGGCCTTTCGTCCAGAATCATCGAACATTTTGTCTAGAGTGATGTCTTGTAACGAAACAAGCGTTGTCTCCAACATATCAAGCCCCGCTTGATTCGCAAACATAAAAACCGGTAGCGACTGATAAAAACGCAAACAATACATATTCGGTTATAAATGGCACAAAACGAGAAGAGGGCAGTTTTAATTATTTAGTTGTAAAACGGGTCAATTCAAGTAATGCTTTATCTCTCACGGGTCAAACGTGTGTACTAAAAAATGAATAAAAAGAATTGGGCCATACAGTTTGAATGTGTTTGAAAGTCGCCCAATTCATATTTCTAAAGCATAAAACTTTGAGTTAAAAGCCTGGTTGGTCCCTGTGGTTTTCAGATTTTGCACCGCTGGTCCTTATTTAATTATTACACAGTTGGTTCCGATCGTTGTAAAAATGTAACATGGGTGGTCCTTAGTAGCTAACATCGTTAAATTTTCAGTTAAATACGTGTGAAATTACTTATTTTCCACCTAAGAAAAAGACAACGAACTCATGTTTATACCTTTAGAGAACAGCACAAAATGGCATCTTGATGTTGCCAAAGATCTTTTAATAACGACTCCCCAACAACTGAACCCGAGCTTAACAAATCCGCTCCTAAATGATACCTAAAAAATACCCAAAAAATCAGTATCAAATGATCGTGAATTGTTTAACATGTAGAAAATAAAATAAAATGAAATGAAACATAAAAAAATTACGTATAGCTTTGGCAGATCCATTGAGCTAACGTGAGTGCTTCGGGTGAGCTAGGAGACGGTTTGGGGCCCACACACGGGCTCAAACCTGAAGGTGATATAGCCATAGCAACTCTCTGAACTGAATTGATCACACTTCGAACATACTGTCGAGCCATTGTGGCCACACTTTCAGCTAAATTGTTCTCAAAAGGGAACTGAAACGCGATGGTTAACACCGATCTTGACGTTTGGCATGTTGACATATCGGTTGAACCGTGGTTAGTTGTTGGGGCCACGTCTAGACTAGAGGTTAAGTCAAGTGTTCGGTGTGTGGTTGCCAATGCATTCTTTCCATCACCCTGGTTAACATGGACCGGTTAGTCAAAAGGGTCAAAGGAGAGATATTGAGAGAGAGAGAGAGAGAGAGAGAAAGCATGAACTCAACTGATTTGGGGTCTAAGGGGATAATACGAAATCCCGAGGGTACAAGTGGTGCATCATCTGGAAACATTTCATCGATCGGTGCAAAAACGAGTTCGGAACAAGCTCCCACAGCATTTTCATCGATCCCGTTGCATAACTAAATCCAAAAGAGAATAACAAAGATCAAGAGTCTATGCGATATTAAATAACCAAGAATCAGGGTTGCAAATGAACCGAACGTTTCATGAACCGTCTGGCGGGAAGTTCGTTTAGTTAAATGAACTGAGGACGCATTCGTTAATTTATGTTCATGAATATTCGGTAACGTTTTCGTTTGTGTTTGATAGTTCACTAGTGTTTTTAGTTTTCATATTTAATAGATACTTCAAATTCCGACAATTAAAAAAATATAATAAGTATTATTGTATTATCAATTTTGTTCATAAACGCTTGTTTGTGTTCGTTTGTTTCCATTTGCGCCCATAAACATTAGTTAGTGCTCATGACCTTTCATTTGCGTTTATTACCTAAAATTAACAAACGAACACGAACATAAAATCTAGTTTGGTAAGAGTGTTCATGAACAGTTCGTGAACACATGTTTCCTTAACAAACAAACACGAACAAGAAAGAAGTACCTGCAAGAGATGAATGTCACGTGATGTAAAAGGATCCTCTTGTCCAAGTGCATGACCTTCAAGCCTTACAACTTCAAGCATCTACATATCAAACATAAAATTAAGCCTCTTAAGATTTTTAAACTTACATTTATAATATATAAACACGTTAAAAATTTAAAAGATAAAAATACCTCTTCGTGTTCAATTGTGTGGCCGAGAGGCATAATAATTTGGCTGCCAGTGAATCGGGTAGGTCTCATACCAGGATACGTATTATATGAGCTGGCTTTAACCGATGCAGCCGAATAAGCATCAACGTTGAAGTCAGCCCACTCTGACCTATGCTCCCTCAAAAACCGAACCAGCACCGCAGGTGGTACGTTCTGGCGATAAAAAAATAATCAAGATTAGGGGTGTGAATTTCTGACACGACAAGAACCTAACACGAATTTCGCGGGTTTGGGATTAGTCTAAACGGGTTCGGGTAAGTTTCAGGTTGAACCCGCGAACCTGTTTAGCAAAACGGGTGGGGTTGAACCCGCCAACCCGCGAACACGGCCCGTTTAGCACCCCTAGACTCAAGATACTCACTTGAAATAGCATGGAGGCCTTTGCACAAAGAATCCCTCCAAGATACGATAACGAATTCGACGGATTCATAGAATTGTTAAGGTTCTTGGTTGAATTCACCGCAATAATTACGTCTTCCGCACAGTCACAGTTCATTAACGACCACCCGTCGTCGGTAAATCCATTTATGGCATCGTTGAAGCCTCTGTAATAAGCAAACATACAAATTTAATTACATAATAACAATAATAGTAATAAACATATTTTAGTACATAAACAAAGTAACAAACTATCACAAAACTATTTGGTAATAAACATACCTGCTTAATCTTTGACTTAACGTTCGTAAAACAGCCGGTTGTCTTCCCAAACCGTAAACGACCTCTCCACTTGACTCCTGAGCTATTTGCCGAATATAGCGTAACGCCTATATCCGACATACGAATAAATAAATAAAAAGGTATAAAAGAATGTGTTACCGTGAAAATTGGCATGTCGAAATTAAGATTTAACTAACCGCAATGGTCATCTTTTGCGCTACAACTTTGGAAGATTCGTAAAGTGGACGAAGAACCTCGGGCACACTCCACGCCTAAACAATTAATAGCAATAAGTTGCAAATTTATGTTTGTTAAACCAAAGAAATGAATAACCTTATACAAATCGATCAATTGGTTTCTTACTATAGAGTTTATGGCATTAGTCAAATTTTCTGACAGTGTGAATATTATTATATATAGGGCTGCAAACAAACCGGCAAACAGTTCGTGAATCGTTCGGCGGGAAGTTCGTTTGTTTAATAAATGAGTGAACAGGAACATGAAGTTTCGTTCATTTAGTTAAATGAATGAACATTAACAGAAGCTGTGTTCGTTCATTTTATGTTCATGAGCGTTTGGTAACATGTTCATTTGTGTTCGATGGTTCATTACTGTTTTACATATTATAGTTTTGTTAAATACTTCAAAATTCCGACAAATTATCATTGTATTATATATTATGTTCGCGAACGCTTGTTTGTGTTCGTTTGTTTTCATTTGTGTTCATGAACATTGGTTTGTATTCGTTTGTGTCCGTTACACATTCATTTCCTTTAACGAACAAACACAAACAAAAACTCTTGCTCGGTAAGTGTTCATGAAGAGTTCGTGAAAATATATATTTCCTTAACAAACGAACACGAACTCGTTCGGTTAATTTGCAGCCATGTATATGATCCCTCTTAGTTATCTAGTAAACAAAAACATTAATATTTATATTAAAATAATTAATTTACCTCAAGATTCAGGTGATCAACGATGTGTATAACGGAACCACCGCCTTCACATGGACGAATAAGGTAGCCACTCGGTAACATTTCGCCTCTTACAAACTGCGCCGCGGCAGCGGGATTCGGGCCCGCACCGGAGCCCGATAGGGATCTTTCACACACCTTATATATATAGCAAAAAAACGTGTCAACCTAAAATATATAGAATACAATAAGGGTAGAATGGTAATTATTAACGTACCACGAGACTTCCGTTATCTAAACTTGTAGTGTATCTGAGCGTCCAGAAATCACGTGCAGGAGCCAGTGTCGTTGGAGCAAAGGTCTAAACACAGATACATACATTAATTATTTTATATAAAAAACATTATTAATACTTAATTAATTATGGTTTAATACTTACCTGCATATATACAAGTTCGATTGTCCCCCCGTTTCCGGCAGGAAACATTGTGAAAACTTCGAGGCTTCGGCAATCACGGAACCAAGAAGGACGATCTTTAAGGATCTCTACAATCTATAAAGTATCGTAAACGGTTGTAAATAAAAATTAAACCTCAAATAAATGTTTGTATTATCTTGAAAATAAGGCATGATATAGTTACCTTTGCGGGCTCTAAACTTACGAGACCGCAGGCTCTAGCTGCCACTCCACTGCAACTCTGTGAAATGGCAAAGATCCCAACCGAATCCGGACCAGGCTGAAATAAAATATTTGATTTTTATATGAATAACATTTTGATCAAGATTATTATGAATTAGACAAAACAAATTCCAATTTGATGACCAATTTGGACATTTTGAATATTAATCAAGATTGATATTAATTAATCGAAAAAGACTTGGATTTGACAACCAACTATACACTTTAATCAAAGTTGTTATGATTTAGACAAAAAGGATAAGATTTTTGAAAACCGATTTAGACATTTTAAATTTTTAATTAAGATCATTATGCATTAATCCAAATATAAATATAAATAGTAAAAATAATAATAATAATAATAACAACCTTCATCCCAGGCATCTGGACCCAATCAACAGCAGTTCCTGTAGCCTTTGAAAGGAACTCTGCCAACGTCTCTTCGGCAATCGAGAGGAGTCTACAAAAACAAACAAGTAATAAGCCGATCAAATTTTCCAAACAACGTAAAACATTATTTTCGGAGATACGCGTAATTTAGGAAAAGACGATATTACCCAGCTGGGTTATTAGCATCTCTCAGAGAATGCTGTGGAGTGGTAATCACAGAGTCGCAACTCGCATCCGTAGCTGCAGAACCCTGCAAAAAATCATTTTTTATCAACATTTAAAAAGAAAAACACAAAAAGATTCGATCTTGCTTTGTTTTTTAATTGAACTTTAGGCGGTATCTTTCGAAAACCTGACCGGGCCGGCGGCCGGTTGGTCTAGTTCATCCTATCAGACCCGTTTTTAGTCGAACTGGTCGGTTGGGCGGGAAAAAGGCCTGTTGAACCAGATTTTTTAGGCGTTGAACCGGATTTTTATTCTGTCCGGCCAGTGGACCGTTAAGGAGACCAGTTCGACGTCCGGTCCAGTTCTGAAAACATTGCGTTTAAAACTAATATATAAACGTACCGTGTGCATATGTTGGCGCATATAACCGTTCTCGCATACAAGCTGAGACACTTGTTTTTGCAGCCGATCATTTTCCTCCATTAATAACTTGTTCATGGCAGATAGCTTCTTGTTCACTGTTTGAAGTCTTGAAGACTCTTTTCGTTGCTTCTCTCGACATCTAAACACAGCATAAAAATATGAAATCTCATGTAATATTGAAATTTAAAAATCAAATTAACATTAACATCCATAATTAATAAACACAAAAATAACTTAATTGAAGTGTAAATAATTAAACTCGGAGTCGTAAAATCACATATGTAGTGAATTCATAGATCATTAGATCAAAATATATTGCAGCACAAATTAGAAAAAAATATAAGATTAAAATTCTAAAACTTGTGAAATAACATGCTCTAATGAAATTCAAAGATCAAATTTACATACATAGACACAAAAATAATAAAATCTTAGTGTAAATCATCAAGCAACTTCATATTTTTACCTACATTTTATTTTCCCCCTTTTCTCTACTCATGAATGCAGAATCATATATGCAATAAATTCAAAGATCCAAATATATTGCAACACAAACTAAAAATAAAAATTCATAATTCTAAAAGTAGTGAAATTTCCTCTAATGAAATTCAAAGATCAAATTCACATCCATAAACACAAAAATAACATAATTTAAGTGTAAATAAATCATCAAACCAATTTTACCTACATTCTATTTCCCCTAATTAGACTTATCACATATACAACAAAATCCAAAGATCCAAATAAATTACAACACAAATCATAAACAAAACACTCAAAATTCTAAAAACTTATAAACATACAAAATAGTTATAAAAAAAATACCCAATTGCATACCCCCCCCCCCCCCCCCCCACTAATTCATACCTGCGGTTTTGAAACCAAACTTTGATTTGTTTAGGTTCTATGTTGGACAAAATAGGGCATTCTCGGATCAACTGTTGTCTCCTCAAGGAACTTGGTTTTGGGCATTCTGCATAAACTCTTTCTAAAGCTTCAACTTGCTCAGTAGTATACCTCACATATTTCCCATTATCCAGCTGGTGTTTGGTGATACTTGTGTTGTTACTCATCTCTTTATGCTGCTGATGTTGAACCACCATAGCCATTTTCAACAAAATTGTTCAAAGATTGTTCAAAGATTGCAACTTTTTGCCACAAGATTCCAAGATAAATAAAGGGTTTTCAAGAAACTTCAAAACAAGATAGTAGTAAAGTGATAATAATAATAATAATAATAATTAATAAAAATTGTTACATTACAACTAATAAACAGACAAAAGTCACAAAACAAGCCTGTTTTTGTTTTCTTTCAGGGTGGTTTTAACCAGTTTGATCAAACTATTTGTACACAAACACTTTCTTTCACTGGTTTCACACAGTTTTGAAAAAGAAAAAAAAAAAAAAAAAATTTGGGTTTTTAAAGAATCTTGAAAGAGAAAGAAACCCAACAAAATCTTGTGATGAAAGTACGGATTTGAGGGGTGATTTTTGCAGACCCACTAAAAAGATTAGATTTTGAGAGGTGGGTGGGAGTTAATTTGATGAGTAGAAGAAGATGCATTAGTGAAGGGTGTTTGAAACCCTAGAAGACATGGTGTGGTGACAGGGGAAATTAAACAGCAAGACAACAAATGCAGAGAGAGAAAAATGAGGGAATTAAGACACACTAGAGATACATATACATACACACAGGTCTGAGTTTGTCTGAGAGCTAAAAAGAAGAGAGAGAGAGAGAGAGGAGAGAGAGGGTTGTCTTGGAAATCCAAAAATGACAGTGTTATATGCTGCTGGTGCGCGCAGCCTCGAGCCAGCCTTTGGCTTGTGCAATATATATATTTGTTTTTTATTTAAGTTGGTATAATGTTGTAAAGGTGTAAGAGCACCCGTAGTGGGGCGTTTTCTTTAAAAAAAATTTCGAAAATAACGCCGCAAAACGCCCTGGTCACCATTACAGGGGGCGTGACCGGGCGTTTTTTTTCAAAAAAATTCAGTTTGGCGTTTTTAAAATAACGCTGAAAGTTTGCGAGGATCGAGGAAAAGGACCGTTGGCAAACGGTCAAAAGTTGTTTTTTTTTTCTTTAATTTAATAAATTACCCCACTATATATATCAACCCATTATTTATAAAAAAACCCACTTTATCTCCTACTCTCTCCCACTTTTCTTCTATTTTTTATAAAAAAACACCCACTTTCTCCTACATTTTTATACAATCATGCATCCATTTCGACCCCCTTTTGGTGTCCCCGCGAGACCCACGAACCCGAACACAACTCAACCGCAAAACCCGTATAACCTTCAAGACATGGACCCGAGCTTTTTAACGTACGCGGCTTACTTGAGTGGCGCCACTCCGTTTGTGCCTCCCACTTTCAAACGGGTCCCGTTTTTTGGGATAGGGTTCGTGCTCTCTTTTTTAGCACCTTTGGTGAAGGCGAACATCGGGACAAAGATTCCATTTCTAGCAAATGGACCAACATCAACAACAAGTGTCACGCGTTCCAAGAAGTTTACCAACGTAACTACGATAATCGCCCGAGCGGTGAAAGTGACGTCGGGGTTTTAACGAGGACTTTGGAGGAGTTCGATAGGACGAAATGCCATTTCACGTACTATAAGTGTTGGGAACTACTACGAAAAAGTCCAAAGTGGGCGCTAGTTAATCCAATGACGTCTAGTAGTAGACGTCGAGCTAAAAGGTCAAAAACATCATCCTCCGTTGACCCTTCAACTCCGACATCGGATGCCCGCAACGTCGATTTAAATGAGGTGGTGGACGTTGACGAGGAACTTCAAGAAGAGTTGAACCGACCACCCGGTAGAAGAAAGGATAAGCGAACCGGGAAAAAAACGGTCGAGTCGTCTTCCGATGAGTTAAAGGATGATTTCGAGGAGATGAACCGTCGTCTCCAAGACATTCGCGACCTCGGCCACAAACGTTGGGAGATTATGCAAGAACGAGTGGCCGAAACCAAAAAGTTTAACGAGATGCAAGAGGCGAGTCAAATGGAAAAGGACATTGAGTTTTTGTCCAAATCAATCGACCACCTCCAAGGCGACGCGTTGATCCTTGCGCAAATGCGTCGACAAAAAATTCGAGAAAAATATGGACTCTAGATCATATTTTTGTATTCGGTTTTTTTTTCTGTTTTTTTTATATTCGTTTTTTTTCTGTTTTTTTTATTTTCGGTTTTTTTATTTTTCTGTTTTTTTATTTTCTGTTTTTTTAATTTCAAGTAGTGTAATTTTTTTTAAATTAATGAACTTTTTTATGTTTTAAATTAAAAAAAAAAAATTGTGAAATGATTGAATTGGGGGGTTATTGGCATAATGCCCCACTACGTCACTTTTGCTATAATGCCCCAACGCTGACTAGGATGCCACGTGTCGGATAATGCCCCATGGTGGGGGCATTATAGCAACTTACCACTACACATGGTCTAAGGGGCACTCTCTAAGTGGGGGGTGACCTCTCTTAGGGTGAGAGGGGCACTCCTCTCTTAGGGGCGTGACCTCTCTTATACACACCCAATCAGCACGTGTCATGTCAACTCCCCTTTTAAGTCTTCACTTTGCACTCAAACGTTGGCATCACTCCACTCACACAATTATTTTTTATAAAAAAAAAGAAAAAAATATGATTGGTGGAAAAAGAGTGGACCCACATTAACAACCAATCACCCCCTCTCTCTCATCTCTCTCTCTCATGCGGTAACCTCTCACCGCAAATCCATCCCCTCCATGCAGTGAACCTTGATGGCGGCACCTCTCCCCGCGCGGTAACCACTCCCCGCTTAGACTCCCCGCAAAGCGCCCCCCACACCCTTACCCACAGGCAATCAGCACGTGCCATGTCAACTCCCCTCACACCCTCAATTTGATGGCGGCACTCCTCTCTTGGGGACTTGGTTTTTTTTTTTTATATATAAATATTTTTATAAAGGTAAAACATAATTTAAATAAATTAAAACTAAATAAAAATAAAACATAGAACATTTCATTTAATTAAAAACAAGTTTGAGAGGTATTTTTAAAAGTAATAAAAAAATTTAAGTGTTTTTTTAAATTAAAAATAAAACTTAAGGGTTATATTTGAAAATTCTTTTTCTTCTTCTTCTTTATTCCTCCTCCCCTTCTTCTTCTTCATTTTAACCTGCACTTTCATCTTCACCTGCAAATTCTTTGTTCTTCATCCTCCTACAAAATCACAAGGAAAAAACAAAAACAAAAAAAAAGCTAAAAAATATACAAGTTTCACACGGTGAATGATACCCGCTCCCCACTCCCCGATTTGGGTCACCGAGGGGTCGGCGGCGGTGTTCCCGATCGGGGAGTACACTCACCGCACCCCTCCCCGCAGGCGCCCCGGGCACCCTAAGGCTATAGGGTGTGGTATAAAGCCCTTACGGGTTTTATCACGTCACCTTAGCGCCACGTCAACGTCATATCACACAGTGGTTTTAAAGCCTCTTCCTTTAACTTTCAGGGTGTGGTATAAAGTCGCCCCCTTAAACAAAAATTGACCGAACATTCCTCGATCTCCTCATAGCGGCTCGTTAGCACCATGGCGGAAGGGGTATAGCGCCCCCCACCCCTAGCAGCGGCGGTATGGCGATTGGCGCCCCGGGACGCTAAAAATGGTAAGGTGGCAGGGTGGCGCCATGCCACACCCATCGGCCTAAGACTACTCCGAGTAGATGAGGCGTTGAGTGATATCTGGTTGTCACGTCAGCATAATGGGTTTTGTTCTTTGAGTCTCAAAAACTAGGGGATGGTTGTGGGTGTGGAAGATGGATGTTTGTTTTTTTTTTATTAAGCAATTAAAATAAAACCCACCGATCACACTAAAACCAATCAACTCGCGCTATGTCACCATCACCATTTGCCCGACGATAGGTGAAGATACCCACGCCACGCACCTCACGCCAACTCTAAGGCCATACACGGGGTGGTGTTCCAGACGTGGAGGAGGATGCCACGCCACCTCTACGCTGCCACACCGACCAGCCTAAATGGGAACGACTAACGAGACACTGATGAAGCCAAGTGATGGCGTGAAATTGTGCCTCGTGTGGTTTGATTACGACCAAGTGATTGGTTGTCATGTTCACCGTCACAGTTTGATGGAGAAAGACCGAAGAAGTAGTTATGAGGGGGTTTATTGGAGAGTACGTGTGAAACACCGCCCTAGCCTATTTGATCACTTAAACTTGTGATTTAAAGAGATAAGGCGACATAGCTCGATTGGTCGATCGCTTAAACTTGCGATTTAAAAAGATGAGGTGATATAGCTCGATTGGTCGGTATCAAGTGATAGTGATTTTTTTAGGAGGGCCCCTACCCCCTAATCTAACTAAAAACTACATTTACTTTATTATATTACCCTATATATTATTACCATTACCATATATATTACCATATATATATATATATTATATTAATAATTATATGAAATGAACAGTATTTTTAAAAAAAATTAATATAATTACCCTATATATTAATTTTAATTTTAATAATTAATAATCATATGAAATGAACAGTATTTTTAAAATTTTTAATATAATAAACCATTAGATACAGTTTTTTTTATAGTTTTATTATTTTAATATTATAAAATTGTTATTTTCTTTACTTTTTAAGTTTGATAAGTTTGGTGTCAACCGGTACTTGTATCGAAAATACCGGTTCGTTATCGGTACATGAAGGTAAAAAACAACATTTTTAAAATAAACCATTAGATACAATTTTTTATAGTTTTATTATTTTAATATTATAAAATTGTTATTTTCTTTAATTTTATAAGTTTGATAAGTTTGGTGTCAACCGGTACTTGTATCGAAAATACCGGTTCGTTATCGGTACATGAAGGTAAAAAACAGCACCAGCCTGGTACATAAAACGCCAAAAGTCGGTACCGGATTGAGTTTGATAGTCTTTTAGTTCGTGAAGTTTGGTACTGCTACCCAGTACAATTTGCTCATCCCTGATCACAGGTACCGTACGAACAACAACAGTATCGTACAACTTTTTTTTAGTTTCAGGGGTATGGATGAGCTCGGTGCCAACTGATACCCTGGTTACGGTATTGGTATATGAAGGTAAAAACCGGTAGCGAACAGGTACCAGGAACGCCAAACGTCTGTACCGAACTGGTACTTAGAATCTTTCGGTTCAGGAAATTCGGTACCGGTACCCATTACTATTTGCTCATCTCTGACTGCGGGTTTCTACCGAACAACATCATTACCATACAATTTTTTTAGTTGATTTTCTTTCGGTTATTTTTTAGTGTTTTTTTTACATTTTCTTTTTATTCTTGTCAGCGGTTCCGTGTGCAACGCGCTCGTAGTGATTTCAAACACATATAAACACAGACTAAATAACAAAAGAAGTTCGCCGCAACGCGACGACAGTTTTTATAACTAGCTAATTAAAAAACTCACAACTTATTCCTTATATTTTTTTATGCAATTAAATAATATTATTTTATTACTACTTTTTTCTCTTCTCCACTCACAAAATAATCATAAAGGAATAATAGTGAGTTAGTAAATATAAGAAGTCACTATAAAATCCCTTAATCTTTATGATTTAAGAATAAGGAAACATATAAAGAATCGAACTAAATAGGTAATCTAGAAGGTTACCTTGAAATATAATGATAAGACATCTACCAATTCAACGTGAATATTGTTACATAGAAATTAACAAGTTTAATTTATCTAAGACCATGGGGTATGGGGTGGGGGTTTGGGCGTGGGTTGGGGGAAAACGTCCAAGCCACCACCCCGGATGGGCTTGGGTTTGGGCGTGGCCCTTGGGGCTTGGGTTTCAAGCCGGGCGTGGGGCGGTCTGGCCGAGCTGACATGGCGGGCTCTCACTGGACAAACCAAAGTAACCGTTGGGCTAGCCGTTGGCCAACGGCTATCTTAAAAAAAAAGATTATTTTTCCACTATAAAACTCACATTTTTCTTCCATTTTTTACCACATTCAACCACATCTTCTATGCCCCAAGAAGCGAGTTATGCATTGTATCTTGGGAATTGTTTGTTTACTAACTTCCCACACACCGATGATGCGATACCTACCGTGTTTACACAAACGCCCATCAACCTTTCACCAAACTCCATCGACCTTTCACAAAACGAAACCGTCCCCGAAACTCAACCACCCAACGATGGTCCTTCCGCATCGAAACCCATCAAAAAGAGAAGCCATAAGAAAAAAACCGAGGGGGATAAAGCACTTGAAACCACTAAGCGAAAACAACTAAAATGAACCGTTCCTGAAGAACTTGCATTGGCGAGGGGTTGGTTTCAACAATCTCAACATGCAACTTTAGGTATTCTTAAACTTTGTTTATATTAATGTTTTTTTTATATAACTTTGTAATATATTAAATTTTGTTTTTATAAAAATAGGAAATTCTCAACATCGAACCCATTTGTGGCAAGGGGTTAGTAGAGTATTCCATAAAGAATTGGGAAGAGAGGTTTATCGTGAAAACGATAGCTTATCCTCGAAGTGGACCGAGATAAGCGGCCAACTTACAAAATATAGTGGTTTTTTAAATAAAGCAAAACAAAACCCAAAAAGTGGTGAAACCGAAGCCGACATTGTGATGAATGCATTGGTTCAATTCAAGACAAATTTGTGGCTCAAGGCAGCATATCGTGTATAGCGGCTTCGGCTCAAGTGTTAAATTCCAATATTACAATCCTATATTATATAAAATATACTAGTTAAAATTGAAACATATAAAAAATTTAAAAGTTAATTTCCAACATTACAATCCTATATTATTTAAAGTATAAGACTTAAAATTGAAACATATAAAAAATAAAAAATAGCGTTACTATGAAAATGGACATATCTGAGATGTAAACTCATTTGGTGATAAGATATGAAACTATCAACAAAAAATGAAAACGTCTCATATATTTTAGTTTCGATAGTAACAAATCATTTTTGTATAATCATAAATATGTTTGCATCGCCAATAGCTAGCGGTGGAGTGGCAAAGGAAATACTTTGTGTTTCAAGTGACTCAAGTTCAGTTTATATCTCATCATTTAATTTCTGCTGCACCTGGTGATGATGAGAGATTAGACGAGTAGGCGGGGATCGCTAGTTCGATCCTTAAACTGAGCGGATTTTACCTCACTGCACTGTCGTGGCTTTAGACGAGTGTTCACGGGCTTCGACCAAACATCTGGCATCCGGTTTAACTGGTTCAACCGACGGGTTCAAACCGATTTTTAAAACATTGATTAGATAGGGGTGCTAAACGGGTCGTGTTCGTGGGTTGGCGGGTTCAACCCGACCCGAACCCGAAAATTTTACACGAACCCGACCCAAACCCGAAAATCGTATCATACATATGAACCCGAACACGACCCGTTTAACCCGAATTTTTTAATTTTTTTTCTGAAATTTATATAGTAAAATTACAATTTACTTAAAAACACAAATTTATATAATCTATACTATATAATAAAAGAAACCATGTAAGGGACACATGGCGCTCTATGAGGCGGTCTTAATTATTTTTCTAAATATTTATTATGGAAAATCAATTATTGATAATATTAAATTTAAGATTTAAAATTTGTAGAAGAGATTTTAATGATAAAGATAAAGATAACCGATTAAAATTAAATTTTAAAATTTGTAGAAGAGATTTTAATGATAAAGATAACTGATAATAAGATATTAATTATTATAATCATATATTAATTATTAAAATCTAAAAAAAAATATTAGCGTTTTAGATATTTATAAAGATAAAGATTTTATTTAATTGGTAGTTTTAATTGTTTTTATATTTTGATGATAAAGACAATGATAACTGATAACTAATAATCACATATTAAAATAAAAATATTTATTTTAATCAACTGTTTCGTTAAAATGATTTATTCAATACATGTAGAACATATATATTTAGAATCCTACTTCTAATAAAGGATCTCATTATCCCGTTTTACACTCTAATAAAATAATAATATTAAATCATAATATCCAGTTTATCTCTTGTATATTTAATATTTTTTACTAAAATATTTCTTTTCTTTTGTTTTCTGCTGATTATCCAACATCAGGTAATACGTAAGTTTCTGACCTAATAATAATAATAAATAAAAAACAAAGTAAAATGTTATAAACATGTAATACACAACTCTCTAACCTAATAAAAAATAAAGTAAGATGTTACAATAAATAAATAGTACCTCAAAGTTCATTTTGTTAGAAAACACATCTTGATGACTAAGGTGCTGTTTGTTTTTTCAGATGTAAAATGTCTGTAGTCTGCGAACCACATCTGCAGGCATCTGCAAGAGAAGATGTGGCCCAAATGTCTGCAGTCTGCAAGGAGAAGAGAGTTTGTTTTTTTTTCTTCATAAACAATTTCAACCACACAACTCTCTCTCTCTACTCTCTATCTGCTCTCTCTCTCTAGAAGAGCTCTCTCTGCTCTCTCTCTCTCTAGAAACTCTCTCTCTCTCTACAACCACCACCACCACCACCACCTCACCACCTCTGCCACCACCACCGCACCACCTCCGCCATCAAACACCCCCCACCCACTCGATCTGTTTCTCCCCTGCCACCACCACCTCCGCCACCACCACCACCGCACCACCTCCGCCATCAAACACCGCACCACCACCAGCTTCATCTCTTTGCAAAACCCTATATTCAAACTCCCCCCCACCCACTCGATCTGTTTCTCCCTCGCTCGAAGGTGACCAGCCGGCCACCAACAGTGGTGGCGGCGTTTGATGGTGATGACGCAGCAGAAGCGACACGCGGCGGCGGCGGCAGCGGTGCCTTGTTCCGACGGGTCTCTCTCTCTCTCACATGTCTCTCTCTCTACAGGTCTCTCTCTCTCTACGCTCTCTCTCTCACAGATGGGTTTGGTGGTGATGGGTTTGGTGGTGGTGGGTTTTGACGATGGTGGTGGTGGAGGTGGTGGCGGAGGTGGTGCGGTGGTGGTGGCGGAGGTGGTGGTGGCAGGGGAGAAGTTTTGTGGTGTGAGGTGTTTGGATTAGGTTTTGTGAAGATGTTAGAAGCAAAAGTTCTGAGCTTTTTTTTTAAGATGAAAGAAGCTATTTGTAGACCTTTTAAAAAAAAAAAACAAACAGTCTTCAACATCTTATGTCTGCCCGCCTGCAGACATAAGCATTTTGCAGATGTTATAAGCAAAAACAAACAGCACCTAAATGTGTTAACGGATTATATTATTCGTGTAAGACATGTGTTTATTCAAATCGTGTAGTACATGAGTTTTTAAAAGATGTAATTATTTTATTACTTAGTATATAAAATTATATTTATTCAACCCGTGTAATACACGGGGTTCTAACCTAGTAATATCATATTTAAATTATAAAATCTATGTTAATTTATCTTTTTAAGATATAATCATGGCATAAAATACACACCTCATTTAATTTATAACACGAAATATATTGTAAAAAATATAATATAGTATAAATGTGTTAAACGGGTTAACCCGCCAACCCGACCAGGTTGACCCGAACCCTACCCGTTAACCTAAACGGGTTTACGGGTTCAACCTGAAACTGACCCGAATCCGTTTAGACTAAACCTAAACCGGCGAATTTCGTGTTAGGTTCGTTTCGAGTTTTCGGGTCGTGTCAGAAATTCACACCCCTAATTAGAACACAATGGAAAAAAAAAACCCAAAGACCCTGAGACATGTATGTTTCAAATACATTAATTGCATAAATCTCGTAGGATCATAATTGTAATAATTGTTTTTTGTCTAAAAGGAACAATAAAAGATATGGGAGATGAGGGTTGATTTTGTTATTAAATTGAGATGGCAGGGAAGGGCCGAACTTTATCAGGGTCAAATCCAATATTGATGCAGCCCCATCACCTCCCCTACCATTAGCCCTTAATATAAACTATTTGTGCAATTTTAAAATTAACTATTAAATAAAAAATACTGTGTTATTTATTTATAATAAAAATGTGTTATTTTATTATGAAAATTGGTTTTATATTAATTAGTAAAATTCTCCGCGCTAAGCGGCGTGAATACGATATAAATGGGTTTGTTTTGTTATGTTATGGTATCGCTACGATACCAACACTTGGCATAACAACTGAAGTAGAATTCAAAAAGAAAAAGTGTACGATAGAACTAAAAGGATGTCGACACATGTTATAATCAGTTTAAAATTATAAAAACGAATGCCGGTAAATTTTCTGATAGCACCAAGTATCGACATTTTTTTGTCCGGCGAAGAAACTAAAACAAGATGGAGCTAGGGTGAATCGAGGAAGTCTTTTTTTTTTTATATTTATATGTCTATTTTTGTTGATTCAAACTATATTAGTTAGTAATATTCGTTTTTGTTGATTTTTAAGAAAATTATGTTTATACTATTTGCTAATAATAATTTAGGGAAAAGATCAAATAGGAAGTTTATTTTGGCTAGGAAGTGTAGGAAGCAATAGGATTAGGACATGTGTCAACATTTAAAATAAAGAAAAATGGTATTTTAGTCAATCCAATCCTTTCTTCTTCCTTTTCAAAACCCATTGCCTTCAAAACCCATCATTTTCAAAACCCACCATCTTCAACCATTTCTTCACTTTCTATCTCAATAATCACTACGTTATAGTGCGATTTTCATCACAAATCAATGATTCAAACACCCGATCAACGTGTTCTTCAGCTTTTTTGAAGAAAACCCAGTTTAATTTCATAAAAAAATCTCGTATTTTCCGGTGATTTTGGAGATAATCACTCGATTCGTTCGATTCGGGCGCTGATAAGTGTTTCAATCATTCAAACTTCGTCAATTATTGAAGAAATCATTTCGATCCATGTAAGAAATTCTTTAATTTCATTTTTACGATCTGGGTTTTTGATTTAGTCATTGCGTTTTACAATCTTGGTGGGGGTCCGGGGGCAGCGCCCCTAGTAGCGGGGTCCCAGGGGCGGCAGCCCTTGGCGGGGTCCAAGGGGCAGAGACCCTGGCTGGGGTTGAATTGCTGGGGTCCAAGGGGCAGAGCCCCTGGCTGGGGTTGAAAATTTTTTTTTCGATTAAATTGCTGTAATAAAAATGTATCAGAAAAATTAATTTTCTGTAAATTGCCTCTGGAAAACTGCATTCGTAGACAGTGTTTCTGGTTCTGTAAACAACAGGTTCTGGTCATTGCGTTTTAGTTAGATTCTGGTTCTGTGAACAACAGTTTCTGGTCATTGCGTTTTAGACAGTTTCTGGTTCTATGAACAACAGTTTCTGGTCATTGCGTTTTAGACAGTTTCTGGTTCTGTGAACAACAGTTTCTGGTCATTGCGTTTTAGAAATAAAACATTTTTGAAGTGTTTTTACTCATTGCGTTTTAGGTAAACACATTTTTATGTGTATTCAGTTCATTGCGTTTTAGAGAGAACAATTTCTTTTGTGTTTTTAGGCCATTGCGTTTTAGATATAAGACATTTTTAAGTGTTTTCTGGCCATTGCGTTTTAGAAATAAGACATTTTTAAGTGTTTTCTGGCCATTGCGTTTTAGAAATAAGACATTTTTAAGTGTTTTGGGTGCATTGCGTTTTAGGTAAAACACATTCGGTCAATTGGGTTTTATGAAGTACACTTTCTTTTGTGTTTTTAGGCTATTGTGTTTTAGAAATAAGACATTTATTTGTGTTTTCTGGTCATTACGTTTTAGAAATAAGACATTTCTTTGTGTTTTTGGTGCGTTGCGTTTTAGAAAAAGTCATTTTTTTACGTTTTTTTTCATTGCGTTTTACGCAACTGGCTTTTTTCCATTGCGTTTTACGCAACTGGGTTTTCAAAAAAAAAATTCGAAAATATAGCAATAGTATACTCGTTTTAAAGATAAAAAATAGCTGGTTTTTTTGGTGCAATTTTTATAAAAAAATAATGTCGTATGAAAAAATTATTAACGTTTAAAAAATGTGGGGGAATTGGAGGAGAGAGAAACTATTGTGCTGGATTGACTATAATTGCCCCTATCAAACCCACGCGCCTCTTTTTTTTTGCTTCAATTTCATTCATTTAATCTTAGCCCTTGATTAATTAAATGGATGGTCAAGATCACTTTCTAGCCTTCCTAGCCAAATAAACTTCCTATTGTATCTCCACTCTAATAATTTACGGGTTGCGCTTCATATTTATCTAATCTTTTCAAGGGCCTTTAATTTTTTTTATCTTTTAATGGTTTTTTTTTTTTTGACAGGTGAACTTCAATTTGTAGGTATTCACATCCCCAAGTTGGGGACCCTAACCAAGATCTGACCCAGACTACGTTGTCTTAATCGGACCCGCGCTAGGTGTAGTCAGACTTGGCTACGGCTATCGCCCGGAACTGTACCACCTCCACACGAGATACCTCGCTAGAGTAATGGCCGGATAAAACCGGGGCGGCTCAGGCTCGAACTTGCGCAACATTGGCTAACAAGCGCTTACCATCATTGTCTGGTACCCACACCTTTCGCTACACCCGGGAGTCGAACCGGAGTCTCCAAAGACAACAACCGGCCCAACTCCCATCTGAGTTGGGATGGGGGATATTTTTAATGGGTTTGATTGATGAAAGTTAATATACATGGGTAAGACTATCTCCAATGCTAAGGCGGTCCTTAGGCACCCTTAGCTGCCTAGTCAAGCTGGCACATCATATTCTTACAAATACTTATTACCTCTCAATTTCTTCTCCAACCATTCAAACATCCTTATATTTTCCACATCATTACCCATTTTTTCTTTAAATTTTAGTACGTAGTAATAAATTTTATTACTTAATAAATTATCAAACTGTATTTTAATAATTAAATAA
This sequence comes from Helianthus tuberosus, assembly GCA_030545235.1. Classification (NCBI taxonomy): domain Eukaryota; kingdom Viridiplantae; phylum Streptophyta; class Magnoliopsida; order Asterales; family Asteraceae; genus Helianthus; species Helianthus tuberosus. The sequence goes on along the minus strand of CM060361.1, from coordinate 13,607,968 downwards.
TTACTATAAGTAAATAACTAACATTAAAACTAAAAAATATAAAACATATAAATTACACACATGCAACGATTTTTATATTGTTTATTAGTTTGGATTATTTAAAATTTAAATCAAACCTTCAGGGTTAATTAGGGCTATAAACGAGCCGAGCCGAGCTAGACCCAGCTCGAGCTCGGCTCGAACTCGATTCGAGCTGGCTCGGCTCAAGCTCGAATTTCAAAACGAGCTGAGAATTGAGGCTCGAGCTCGACTCGGTTAGAATTCGAGCTAGCTCGGCTCGATCTAGCTCGAACTAACAAAAAACCACAAAATTTACTACATAAAAAGCTCTTAAAAATGAATTTCTTCATAGACTAAGGGCCATAATTGTCATTTAATTTAACCATATGACTAAATATGCAAGTATAAATAGTTAATTCACTTTGTATATTGTCTTTACCTACTTTTATAGGGGAGATACTCCCTTAGTTTTTGTTTTCTAAGCGATGTGGGACAAAAAAAAATGAAGGATGTAAACCTTATCGAGCCAGCTCACGAGTTCACGAGCCGAGCCAGGCCAAGCTCGAGCTCGGCTCGTTTACAAGCCGAGCCGAGCTGGCTCGTTTACAACCGAACCAATTTCGAGCCGAGATTTTTTCGAGTTTTTTTCGAGCGAGCTGCGAGCCACGAGTTTTTTGAACACCCCTAGGGTTAATATGTAGTTTACTTAAAAATTAAAGGGTAAATATAAAACTTTTAATAATAAAACAAAAAACCTCTATCTTCTTTTCACCTATTGTTTATCTTCTCCACAATAACCTCCTCGATTGAACCTCCATGAAGCTTTCCAAATCAACCCAAGCCTGAACTAAGAATTACCGTTGAGAAATAAAAATAAAAAAAAAACAAAAGAAAATGGCTCAAGAACCCACACATATCAAGCCCTTGCAGTCGGATTTTTCATTCGGATCTGTACAAATCGGATATGCTCCATTGAGCCTGAAAACTTGGATTTATTCCACGTCACTCGGGCGGGACTACGGATTTCCCGTTGGAGACAGTCTAATGTTGAAATTTCAAAAGACACATGGAAGTCTATGGTTAGAATGTGAGTTAACATCGTGTGAGTTTATAATTACTGTAGCTAAGACAATGTGTAGTAGGATGGGAAGATGCCCCTACCCTTAGGTGTTTTGCACCATGTGGCGGTTCAGTCAGAAATGAGACATTATGGGGCGTTTTTCTAAAATGGGTATAGTGATATAATGTCCCATCCAATAATTACCCAATTATTATTTTTTTTTGTTTTTTAATTATAACTAATGAAGAAATGGGTGTAGTGGCATGATTGGCAAAAAAAATCTTGATCCGGCGTTTAATTTGGCAGGCCTTAACCCAATTTTTTTGTTGGAAATTTGTGAAAATAGCACTTTTCACAAATATAGGAAAATGATTTTTTCCTATTTTGGACTAGAAATAAATATAAGAAAATGAGTGGGTCTTATATATTTATTTGTGGGTTTGTGTTATATGTTGGAAGAGCTTCGCAACGAACTAAACCACGTCCAAAACGGAGCTAAGATGAATGAGATATCAATGCTCAAAGTATGGTATTTCAAACATAGAATGCTGAAAAAAGTGGGAAAGTGACACCTTGTCCCACATAGGAGGAAAGATGAAACTTAAAGGGGTATTTAAGTGGGAACTCTTAATCCTTATTGTTTCATGGAAGCACACACTAAGTGTAACACCCCGAAAACGGGTTCGGTAATCAAACCACGTTAATACTAAAGGTCGGGTAAAATACGGTTAGTGGTAAAACTTACCCGGTAAATATTAGGATTTAAATAAATAAACCTAATGTTAAATAAAAGTTGAGCAAATCCTTTTGAGGAAAATGAAGTGAATAAAAGGCCCGAATTAACGGGACTTAAAACAGACTGGGTCATAATTTTCCCCGAACCTATTATGTTAACTAGGAATGTCTAACCTAGTAAATAAGAGGGAATATTGTTTAAACTAAAGGAGTTGTGATCTACTTGATAACTAACCAAACACGAGGGGCCAAAGATGGATAAAATGAAAGCTTAATTATAAAAAAAAAAAAAAAAAAAACCCACACACAGGGGCGTGCGTATGATCGACCAGAAGAAAGCTCCATGGGAGCCCAACCCTAGTTCTTGCTAAATCTCTCAAATTGAAGGTCTAAATCAGTTCCAAATCAAAATCCGAGCACATATTAGTGATCTCCACTAAAAAAGGAGTCACAAGGTATGTAAATTTCATGAGAAATCTCTAGTTGAATTTCTGAGTAAATCTAGAGAATTAAAAAATTGTTGATGCATGCTTGTTATATGGATGAAATAGGAACATTGTAGTGTTTAGGAGTAAACCCTAGACAAGTATATGTTGAAATCATGCCTAATTCTAGTGAAATCCATGAACACCATTGAAGGTGATTGTTGTTAGGGTTTTTTATTGCTAAAGATAGTGTTATAATGTCATAAACATGTTTTAGTTGAAAGCTGAATTCAAACAGCTTCTGATCAGAATTTACAGCCAACTTGTATTGGCTGTAACGTGGATAAAACGTGACAAAAACATGCGTTTCTTGAGTCTAAAATGTAATTCCAGGAAATATATTTAAAACCCCACTGGAATCGCATTTTTTCGACGAAAATTGAGCGTTTTATGAATTTTTCCGTATCAAAGGTTCAAGCTGCGTTTTCTGGCAGAATTTGCAGCCCATTACGAATGTCATAACTCAATTTAGGAATTGAGTTATGATCTCAAATTCTTACTATAGAAAGTATTAAGTGATTAAAAGAATCGCCAATTGGAATTTCGTTAATCGGATAAACGAGGAATTTTAAATGAATTTTTCCGTAAGCTGCAGTCAGAAGTGACGAATCTGATTGCAGCTTAGTAAATGAATTTTTAAGAGTTTTTGGTAAAGAGTTAGATCTTGAAATTTTAACACAAGGTCTAACCCTCCGAGTGGTACACCACATAAAAAAAATCATAATTTTTGAAGACTTGTAAACAGGTTAAACAAGTCACAAAAAATAGCCTATTTTCAGTGATACGAAACTCGATTGTTGATGTTATAAATTATGCCCACAATGTTCATATGTTGAAACTATGAATGAAACGCGTAATTTCCTAATTAATTTAATTAGGGGTGATACGTGATAATACGGAATCTAATCATAATGTAGATTTTAGTTAATTTCACGTATCATATGATTAGAGGTAGTTAACTAGTAGAAAGTTAAAATTAACCAATGATGAAGTCGAATAATGATTTCGACATAGAAAATACGTAAGGTGGAATAGTCGTATTTGTTAATGACTAATATGACCACCTTGTGAATGATGATGTTAGTTTGACGCTAAACGAGCTAGGTGGAAGCTTGAGGATGAAGCGGGTCAAACAAATCAATAAGGAAGAGTAAGGCATAGTTTGGATGCGAGGTAAGTTAAGCTTACACCCCCTCTTTAGATTACAATACACTTATTTGTAAGTATAGATTTTGAATTATGATTAAATATTTGAGATACTATGTTTCGGCACAATACAATGTAAGTCGGAATAAAGAAAAATGGTAAGAAACCAAAAACTATGGTAAAAATGGTAAAAATGGAAGACTAGTCGGGTGGAGACTAACTAATAAGAAATATTGAACATCACGTTATTGGGTGAACCGTAAGGGGTAGAAGTGGCTAATTAATAATTTGTACATCAGTCGACGGATAGATAAAAGAGTTGAAAAGACAACCCTTTTGGTGTAAGTCTTAACGGGTCAAATAATTTAAGGAATGTCTTTTAAGCAATAAGAACCCACGGTGTAAATTGGAATAGGTTTAAGGGGCAAGATGGTATTAAAATACCATTATGTATTGATAAATGGTCATTTCGACTAAATGGGTCAAATGGTGTGTTAATACCATTTGGCAATAATATAACTTACGACCGCTTGTTGAGTTTTGTGATCACAGGAAATAACACATATTTTCGTTGCTTTAACTAGAAAGATTTAAAGCAAAAGTTATGTAAACGGGTCAATGCTATGACCCGAGCCAGGTACGCGTGATTAGAATTGTGGTTATAGAAAAATGGTATTTTGGTCAAATAATTGGTAGGAGTTCTTCGTCGTAAGAATGAGGAACTAAAATTGACCAAAAAGACCTTCATGGGTAGATTGGGCAAACGACCCATATGGGTTGTTTAGGAATTAGTATTAAGATTTCAAAATAAAAGTAGATACTTTGATGTAGTAAAATGATGGATGAAGGGAGAGTGAAATTTAAAGTAAATGGTAAATCTCTCTAACGGGTCAAAAGTGTTAAAAAGGGATTTCAAGCTGAGAGCTTGAAATCTGAGTTTTTGAACTAGTTGAATGTCAGGTTTTAACTCCATAAGATGGAGAATTAAATTTCGAAAGCATAGGAAAAAGAATCGCCTAAATCGGACTAGTAGATAAAAAGTTATGCCCGTTTAAAGTTCGATTTTTGTTGAATAATTGAGCTGGGCAGAAAATACAGGATTCAGAAACGAACCTGCTGGAAATTAGTCTCCTCCACGACACGCGACAGGGTCTCTCAATTGGGGCGCGACACGCGACAGGTGTCGCGACTCGCGACAGATTAAAGGTTGCCTTCCGCGACACGCGGGAGCATGATTTTGGAATTTTTATTTTTGATTATCATTATTTGATATTGGAACTTATTTATACATGTTTATAAGCTGTCAAAACTAACTTTTAAGTTGGTTTTGATCATAGGTGAGTATAGCATGCATCCGGACGACGGTCAAGCAATCAAGTGAACCGAACACATGTCAAATGAAGCTTCCGCAATGACTTTACTTAGTTTTTGTTTTAAGTGAACTATGTAAACACTTGGAACTATATTTTGTTTACTTTAAACACGTATGAACTTTGACTTGACAAAGTTTTTAGAAAGTCAATTTTTAGTATAAAATGCGTAATTAAGGTTATAATCATGTTTAATTGAGATGGATGTTACACTAAGTGTACTCGCGAAGGGTGGTGAGCACCCTAACTCGCGCTCGCGCGCGCGTGGCGTAGGCGACGAGGCCATGTGGCGCGTTGCACTTTGCACTTCGCATCGCCGCTTGAGAGTCGCCTTTGTATTTTTGACCACGTGCGCGTGGTGGAGCACAGGGGCTGCAAGGACCAGGTGGTTGTTGATGTGGCATGCAGGCGCGGGTACGAGGCGCATGACGTGGCAGTCAAACGCATCCGCGCGCGAGTACACGAGGTTGTGTAAACCCCTAGTTCGTATTTGACAAAAAGTCGCAGCGGAAGTTCATGCCATAAAATTTCTTTCCTTATAAATACCTTGACTTACTTAAATCTTCATTTTAACACAACTTTTTCACATGAAGTCATCAATCGAATCATTTACAATTAAAAACATAACATGGGTTTCCTAAATTTCATACACCAACGTTCCCGTACAATCTGTCTTGTGACTCGATCCTCGATCTCTATTCCTTGATGATCCTCATGACTCGTACCGCCTGCGCTCACCACATAAAATTCATAACATTAGTACGCATTATAAACATACAAGATTTATTCACGTTTACTTTTCGTTTCGTTAACTCTTTACATCCCATCTTTCCATCTAATCATACAATCCGTGGTGAGACTTCTTTGCTATTCCTGCATTACACTTCATTCACCAGGCACGCTAATATTATCGTTAGTACTCAATTTCATTGGATACATGCGTACCTACTTTCATACATACTTATACATATTCATACGTTCACACATAACCAATTACATACATACATACGTACATACCCACATGTAAACACATCTACATCATTACATACGTATCTACATACACACATACCTACATCATTACGTACACTCATAACATTATACATATATACATACATACATCCCTACTTGCAACATACCTAACTCATACATGCCTACTCACATACATACCTTCATATATCCGCGTATACTTGCTCACATACTTATAAACATACATACGTAGGTGCATACATGCTTACATACATTTCTAAATACGTGTATAGAGACATACAAACATACATTCAATCATACAAACAACTTATAATCATACATACATACATACATACCTTCATACTTATCTACATCTCCTAAAACATAAAATAAGTTGATCATACTTAGCTTACAGGCGTTTAAAAACGCATTTAAACGGGTTCATGGAACAAAACAACCAAAATAAACAATTTTGGGATTCAGGGGGGGCTAGACGCCCCACCTAGGCCCTTTTTTGACAGCAAGCTTCTTATTTGTTGCTGCAAAATTCCCAGCCAACCCAAGTTTCACGAAAACGGGCATAACTCATTCGTTATTGATCCGTTTTACCCGATTCTTTTTCCTACGCGATCGTAATTTAATTCTCCATCACATGGAGTTAACATCTGATATCCGAATTAACAAAATTCTGAACTTTTAAGCTATCGACTTATTACCTTTTTAAAAAGTTTTGACCCGTTCATGCATTTATCAACAAAACATGTTTGTTTGACCTTAATTATATACGAACCTTATAATTTCAAATTCGCTTATCACATAAGGTTCAATTTCCTGATTTCTTGCATCTTCTTAACCCATTTTTTGCTCAAAACCTTATTTTGACCCGTTAAGGGTATTTGCGCATTTAAGGTCTATGACTAACAAAAACCATACTTCTCACTTTCATACGTGTTCAAAACATTTCCCTTAATCAATTAACTTGTCTCTAAACAACTTTTACGGTTGTTTGCCCGATATACCCATCAAGGGCGTTTTGGTCAACTTTGACCCATCCTTTACAACAAAGGACTTCCTTACCTATTTACCCAATCCTATGACTTAGCAACGACTCTACTCATACATACCTGGCTCGAATCAATGCTATGACCCGTTTTAATACTTCATCCGCTAAATTGCTAGATAATAGCAACGCAAATCCTTTTGCTATACATTCTGTGAATTCATAATACTTAACAAAACAATTCATTAGTCGATAACGCCAAATGGTGACATCTTCACCATTCGACCCGTTAAGTCTAAATATCCTTTTTATCCTTGTGGGATTTTAGTTATTCGTTACCCCTTCCATGTAACTTATTCTTTCGTTAACTTGCAACCAAAATTACCATGATGCCCTTTTTACCCTTTTTAACCATCAAGCTTAGTTTCTTAACATAACCACATGTTCTGGCCCAAACCAAAACTTGTAGGAACATCATAATTCACATATTTAATAATTCACATATTTACTTACCATGTCCGTAATCTATACATTGAATAGATATTCTACAAAAAGGGGTGTAAGCTTTACTTACGTTGCATCCGAATATGCTCTCCGTGCGCATTAGTCCCGTTTGACCCACTTCTTTCCCAATCTTCCATGTCGCTTACCAAGCATCAACTATCATATGTCATTCTCAAGATAGTTAGCTTATCCATTATTCATCGCAACCTTTTTATCACACAGATCTTATATTAAATTTATCACTTAACCTTATAACATGCTAATCTATCATTTCTTATCCGATTTCTTTAAACATTCAAAGACATATATGACTTCAAACATCATTAACATAAGCATATCATCATTTCTATCATATAATCAAAACCCACTTAATAACTTACTTTGTTAATCACCTACAAGTGATCAAATCTCAAATTCATCATACTTTTAATGTGTGTACTACCCCCTAAGCATAGTGTACAACTAGCTCATGCATATCCTTCTAATCTTATACATAATTCATCAAATTCCTCCTTCTAATCAACATAAATCATTCATGCATAAACATCAAACATACTAGTATCACATTTTATTCAATTCTTCTAGCAACAATTCATCATATATGTCAAAGTACATCAATAATAGGCAAGAATTTAGACATGGATGATTTACCCATGTCATCATCTTCACCATAACAAACGGGTTTCACCCTTAAACATCAAATTAACCTAAACCACACATAATCCATGTTCTATATGATGATTCTAACATATCCTCATACTCAATTTCATACAAATTCACGATTTACATCACAACCCACTTCGTTCATAATCACCAATCTAACTTTTAAGACATACCTTATGATCCCCTTGTGAAGGTGATCATTTATCCATGTTCCTTCTTGAATTTGAGCCATAATTAACCCTTCAATTTGGTGATTTAGTCTTGTTAGGGTTTTGGCTCCCATGGAGCTCGATCTCCTTCCAGAACACACGATTGTGTGTGTGTATGTGGGTATTTTTTTTATTAATAATTTCAACTTTCATTTTGCCCCTCTTTAGCCCCTCAAGTTTGTCACTTAAATAAAATTGACACAACTTTCATCCCTTATTTGTTTCTACCATACTTTTAACTAGGATAAATAACCTAGTTATTTATTTCTTGAGGTACCATATTAGAACATTTAACGAATATAAACATTCGGGTTTTGGGGTGTTACAGGTTGGTTGGCGCGCATGGGCACTGAAGGAGCGCGCGTGCGCACCAAAGTGAGCCAATACGGCGCGACTGTGTGGCGTGCTCGTATAGGCTCACTTGTGGCTGGCGCACGCGCGCATGGAAGTGAGCCAAATCAGCTCGCGCCCAGGGGGCCATGCTTGCGCATGAAAATGGGCCAAAATAGCGAACGCGCGCATAAGTGGGCAAGACCTGCGCGCGTATGATCCAGAAGGGCGCGCACGCCTGAATATCTTGCGTGCACGCAGGAGCTTCCAACAATTAATGCCAGTGTAGTTGCTTCCAGCAATTAATGACAGTGTAGTTACATTTCAACATTTGAAACTACGAGTCAATGATTTTGACTGAGAATTAAATGACGAATTAATGTGCATTGAAGACAGTTAATGCAGTTTAATTCTCCCATTTAATTCGTTTTTCAGTTTCTTCCAAGATGTGCAGTATAAATAGGAGGCTGCCCTGCTGCAGAAAAACACACCGAAAAATGTCACACCCCGACCACGTAGAACATACAAAACGTGGCGGAAACGTCGGGGAGTGTTGTAACAGAATTAATTGTTTCAAATCCATGGCAATTAAAGTTTTGTTTTATTAATCAAACATGAAAGTTTACATTGTTTAAACAAGAAACAAAGGGTACATAACATAAATTAACTAGTTATTGTCTTGTTTTAAGTTGCTAAGGCACGGGTCCGCCTAAGTATGTCTTGATAAGTCCTATACATCATCACCTGAAAACACATGTGAAAATAGGTACGTAAGCATAAAAATGCATGTGAGATACATAGGTTTTGTGAAAATAGGTTTCATGACTTATGTTTGAGAAAATATTTAGTCATGAACCTTGTAATTTGCTTTGTTTTGTAAATCATTTGAAAAACGATAAGATCAGATGATATGTATAAATAAATGTAAGGTTAAATGAATAACCATGTAAAATGAGTTTGTATAAGATAAGTTGTTTGTAATTCAATGTCTTGTGAAAAGTATGTTATTTGTATAAAATGTTCTATGTCTCAAATTGAAATGATTCAAATAACGCTACGATATGTAATACCATACAAACACTTATATATAGGAAGTACCAGCGGCGTATCCACCATGCTTGTATCATATTACACACGCTTCGTTACTTAATCACTTACTCAAACCAAACCAAACAATGTAAGATGTCTATGTTTAAACCAACTTCCAAATGTATTGAAATAATATGTTAAAATGTTTATGTCAAGATGTAAATCATATAATGTATAACCAATGTCAAAAGTGTTTATGTGTCAAATGTAAACCATGTAATGTGTAACCAAAATGATATGTATGGCTAGTGAAATGCATCAACTAAACCATATGCACAAGAACATAATATTGAAGTAAAACTTGGTTTAAATCAAAGTTATGTCCTGTGGAAATGCATGATCAATAAATCATGTAATATGTATCCAAAATGTAAGCATGTGAAAACGATGCACTAAGTATGTAATCAAATGAACATACGTAGCGTGAAATGTAATGTAAAATGATGTACTAAGTAATGCACACAATGGGCACACCTAGCATGAAATGTAATGTAAAACGATGTACTAAGTAATGCACACAATGGGCACACCTAGTATGAAATGTAATGAAAATCATGTACTATAATGTACTAACGAACATAGCAGGTATATGATGTGAAAACAGGAAAGCACGAAAGTAACAAGTAGGCACATGTGTTCCACCCCAAAACAGTTTGGAAAACAGTAAAAGAGGGGTCTATGTACTCACATGAGATTGCTCAGAAGTCCTAAGATAACCACCAAGCAACGCTAGAGATCACGGATATCAAACGGCACCTAATATAGGTAACTACATTAATAAACCAGACCTAAATCGGAAGATCGGATAGAATGAGGGCTCGTAAACCAAATGAGTATGGGAACTCATGTAGTATGGTTTAACAAAGCCTACATACTCAAATGAAACCTAACCTAAGTGCTTGTGACCCATTACGACCCGTTTAGGTAGCTTATGCTACTTTAACGCGTCGTTCGCGTGAAACGCGTTCGGACCGCCTAACTAGTCCTATGACAAGTAATATATGCCTTAACATGTCTAATATGGTTGTCAAATCAGTTTAGATGTCAAAAGTTATGCTACATATGATTAAAACGAATTTCGGCATCAAAGGGGTATTTTGGTAATTTACCTAAGGCATATAAACTACCTATCATACAACTACTTAAACGAAGCGACCATAAGGTATAACCTCGGAAGGTTATTCCCTATACACTATGGTCACCTAATGTGTTTGGTCGGATCCTAATGATCGACCAAACGGGTCGGGTTCGAAAGTATAAGCGATTGTTTATATCGCTTACCTTACGACCCTATATAAGCACTAAACTAAAAGTGACGAGCTAAGCATGTTAAAACATGCTTAACTAAGTTTAGAAAACAGGTTTGGTATCAAAACAAACGGTTTTGATACCTAAGAGTAGTTTGGTTACAAAATACGCAAGAATACGTATTCCGACCGAAACTACGGCTCGTCACTAAGCCTATATAACGTGGTAATCAGTAGGTATAGTCACTAGGGACTATAACCATCGTGATCACGCTCACGTTATGAAGTTCAAACGAACTTCACATCGACCATAAACTGGTCAATGCAGAAAGTCAAACAAAGTTTGACTTTCGGACTCGAAAAGCAATAAAAGAACGAAGGAACACTTACGAAGGGTCCCCGAATGCTAATCTAGATCAAAATAGCTCAGGTATGAAACAAAGGTTTCAACTTAGAGCACAAATGATCAGATTCTTGTGAGAAATGAAGTGAAATGTGATGGGTATTTATAGATTTCGGAGAACCGTTAAGATCGTTTGTCGAATATCGTGCCTAAATCTTGTGCGTACATTTGTCAAAATGTTATGGTTACTGAAAATGATCCTTAATGTGCTGAAAGGTCAAGTGTGGATTTGTGGTTGAGGATTAAACAGCTGGAAATCTGCTGACTGTTTAATCTAATCTAATCTACAGAACCCATACGCACCGTAGGGCAAAAACCCATACGCATCGTAGGGCAAAAGTTTGGCAGAATTACAGTTTTGGTCCCTGCAGCCCCTAAACTTGGTTTTCGATGCATTTTTGAAACGTTTAAGCCCCGTTAACCCCATTTAAAAGCTCAAAAATGAAGTTAAAGTATAGGGAACTTAAAATGTGCTCAAAAATATCTCGGATGTCGGTTCGTTTGGCCGTACGGTCGCGATGTTCGGTTAATTACGACGGAATGCGCATAAGCGCGAAAAACGATCCAAATGACGCGACGAATGGATTTTTCTTATGCCGAACACTAAAATAAAATATTTTAGTGCTTACATAAATTTTTGGATGTCCGGATGTATTCAGAACGTAAGTTATGCGCGAAAGTGCAAACTTGGGCACTTTTTGACGCTTTTAGTCCCTGAATGACACAAAAGTTTATTTTAGCACACCTAACCCCTCAAAGCCTATTTCTAAGCTATGTAAAGGATATTTATGGTATGTTTAACTTATGGTCATGTTCCGGAATGTCTGTTACTGTTCAAATTGGCATACTTTCGCAGTTTGTCAAATTCAGTCCCTGTAAGCTAATAAACTTTGATTTCACCACACCAAACCTTCCAAAACTTATATCTAAGTTATGTAAAGGTTATTTAAGGTATGTTAAGCCTATTTCACTATTCCGGAGTGTTCGTTGCATTAAATTGGTTATATTTACGCATCAGTGCGCGTATAACCTTCCAGAAAGCGATTTAGAGCTTGAAATCGAACAAGAATTGATATGTGTAAACGATACACATATTTTTACAAATCCCAAGTATGAAATACAATATTTCATTGGTTTGGAATTTGTTTGATGGTCGCAGTGACACAGGTGTCACAGTCTCCCCTACTTTAGGAAATTTCGTCCCGAAATTTATTCGTAGGAGTCTATTTCTGACTTTGTGTCAAATAACCACCAGAGATATGTAAGGCATAATCCTGTAATTTCTCTTTAACAGAAATTTTTCAGAAAGGAAAAATGAACGGAGTTATTTTCAACAGGAATTCTTTAGAAAATGGAACATGAAGGAATAAACAAGGATACTCATTTCCCTCGATGGATATTCTTTAGCAACGAAAATGAACGGAAATGAGTTAACGAAAATGAACGAAACGAATCATTTTCCACGATTTCTTTAGAAACGAAAATGAACAGAATGAGTCATTTTCCACAACATCTTTAGAAACAAAAATGAACAGAATGAGTCATTTTTCACAACATCTTCAAAAACAAAAATGAACAGAATGAGTCATTTTTCACAACATCTTCAGAAACAAAAATGACCAGAATGAGTCATTTTTCACCATTTCTTCAGAAACAAAAATGAACAGAATGAGTCATTTTTCACAACCTCATCAGAAACAAAAATGAACAGAACGAGTCATTTTTCACCATTTCTTCAGAAACAAAAATGAACAGAATGAGTCATTTTTCACAACCTCATCAGAAACAAAAATGAACAGAATGAGTCATTTTTCACCATTTCTTCAGAAACAAAAATGAACAGAATGAGTCATTTTTCACAACCTCTTCAGAAACAAAAATGAACAGAATGAGTCATTTTTCACCATTTCTTCAGAAACAAAAATGAACAGAATGAGTCATTTTTCACCATTTCTTCAGAAACACAAATGAACAGAATGAGTCATTTTTCACCATTTCTTCAGAAACAAAAATGAACATAATGAGTCATTTTTCACCATTTCTTCAGAAACAAAAATGAACAGAATGAGTCATTTTTCACAACCTCTTCAGAAACAAAAATGAACAGAATGAGTCATTTTTCACCATTTCGTCAGAAACAAAAATGAACAGAATGAGTCATTTTTCACCATTTCTTCAGAAACAAAAATGAACAGAATGAGTCATTTTTCACCATTTCTTCAGAAACAAAAATGAACAGAATGAGTCATTTTTCACCATTTCTTCAGAAACAAAAATGAACAGAATGAGTCATTTTTCACAACCTCTTCAGAAACAAAAATGAACAGAATGAGTCATTTTTCACCATTTCGTCAGAAACAAAAATGAACAGAATGAGTCATTTTTCACCATTTCTTCAGAAACAAAAATGAACAGAATGAGTCATTTTTCACCATTTCTTCAGAAACAAAAATGAACAGAATTAGTCATTTTTCACAATTTCTTCAGAAACAAAAATGAACAGAATGAGTCATTTTTCACCATTTCTTCAGAAACAAAAATGAACAGAATGAGTCATTTTTCACCATTTCTTCAGAAACAAAAATGAACAGAATGAGTCATTTTTCACCATTTCTTCAGAAACAAAAATGAACAGAATGAGTCATTTTTCACAACCTCTTCAGAAACAAAAATGAACAGAATGAGTCATTTTTCACCATTTCGTCAGAAACAAAAATGAACAGAATGAGTCATTTTTCACCATTTCTTCAGAAACAAAAATGAACAGAATGAGTCATTTTTCACCATTTCTTCAGAAACAAAAATGAACAGAATGAGTCATTTTTCACCATTTCTTCAGAAACAAAAATGAACAGAATGAGTCATTTTTCACCATTTCTTCAGAAACAAAAATGAACAGAATGAGTCATTTTTCACCATTTCTTCAGAAACAAAATGAACATGGTTAACTCCAGATACATGACAAAACTTGCTGTGGTTTCTGTGCACTGAATTCCATAATTATGTATGCATCCATAATTACGTAACTCCTTGCATAGTCCGCACAGTTTGTCTTGAAATGTTTTAGGGGAGGAAAATCAAACATGTGATGAGTGTGACTAGACTACCATAGGGTCCTTTTAATTAGATCGACAATTGATCTTTTTAATTAGGCCACCAAGGAGTCCTTTCAGCTATCTCATCACATGATATTCCTAACCAGATTTTTGGATCAATCTGTTTAACTAGACCACTCAGGGGTCTAATTATGGAATAGTACAATATAATCCGAGGGTCTTTACTATTACGTAAAAGCCCATTGAGGATTTAATATAGTACCTTTGGATATCCTACTATGAATTTCCTTATACAAAGATATGGAAGATTCTACGAGGATTTGGATAACAAAACTTGGATTACACCAAAAACATAAAAGGAAACACATAAGCACATAATCACATAGTTGTTTAACTTGGTTATTAATTTGTTATCTTTGGACGCGGATACTTAAAGTACAACAGGAATCTAATTCGTGGATTTCATTTGGCAATTTTAATCATTTCAAGAATCCATCCATGAAGATAGGATGATCTACCAAAAATTCGATTTTTGTTTTCAGGAAAACGCAATATTCGAATTAAGGAACACAATAATTTAGGACATACGGAAATACCCTTTGGTACCCTATTAAGAATTTATAGTGGTACTTGGGGTATTCGTACAGAATTATAACTTGCACCTTGTACTTCGTTTCTTTGCAAGAGACGGGTACTTAGGACCTTTGTGGAAAACGCAAGAGAATGTAAAATGGAAGAATTTTGGGGGTAGTTTGCTTTTCAAGGAATATGATTCCTTGATTGTCGGTATTGTAAGGGATATGTTGTTTATACATATAATCACATAAATACATTGCAATGTAAATAAAAGATTTATTTATAAACAATGTTAACAACTGTTTCATGGACCTTGACAACAAGAGAAAATAATACATAAGATGTGATTATTTCTAAAGAGTGTTGTCTTCTAGTCGGTCAGATGCTCATCTCTGTGTTGGATTAGCATTAGCAAGCTTTGGGCAATTTCTTCGGAAATTTCCCATCTCGCCACACTTGTAGCAAGAACCTGGTGGAAAACGAGCTTGAGCAGGATTGTTGTTAGCTTGATTTGGTGCAACTGCTGCTACGCAAACTTTTGCTGTATGACCTTTACGTCCACAAATTTGGCATTCGCGGCACTTCACATTGGCATGATGATGTAGGCCACATTGGTTGCACAAGGGTGAAGTTCCATTGTATGGCTTCCTAGTACGGGGTTGAGCTGGTTGGTTGGGGACGGCTTGATCATTGTGAGTAACCATGGCAAAGTTCTGAGAAGCCTTTCGCTTCTTTGACCGCTCAAGGGATCCAGACTGTTCATCCATGGTCTTTGATTCCTCGATTGGCTTCGATTCCTCGACCGGTTTCTTGTCACCCTTTCGGAAAAGTTTACGTTTCCTGATCTGAGATTCAGTCAAGGTTGCAGATAGCTCAATGGCCTGCCTAACCGTAGTGGGGTTACTACCAGTAACAATGTCCTGAACTGAGTCAGGGAGACCATCAATGTATTTTTCGATCGCCTTATCCAAAGGCGTAACCATGGTAGGACACAACAGGCTCAGCTCCTCATATCGATCGGTGTATGCTCGATGTTCACCGCTGTCTTGCTTAAGATCGTCGAATTCCCTTTCCAATGCCCTGATCTCGTGACGAGGACAGAATTCCTTCATCATCAGTGCTCGAAGTTCTTCCCAAGTTTGGGCCAGTGCCACTTCGGCACCCCTATCTCTCACCACACCGTTCCACCACGTCAAAGCTCGTTTCTCAAAGACACTAGATGCGAAATCTACCTTTCGCTCGTTTGGACATTGAACATGCCTGAAGGTGCTCTCTAGACTCTCGAACCATTGCAGAAGTGCAGTCGCTCCTTGAGACCCAGAAAACTTTGACGGCTTGGCCGAGTTGAACGTCTTGAAGTTGCAGAGGGCATTATTGTTGTTGATAGCTTGGTGACATTGGGCAACGATGGTCGGGATTGCAGCAGTTATTTGTTGTGTAATGACAGCTGCCAGCTCATCAATAGATACCGGGTTTTCGCGTCGTGGAGGCATTCTAAAAAGAGGAAACATGAAAGGAAACGAGTGAGAGAATTAGACGAAAAGAATGAGATGAAACAAATCTGATGAAAGCAAGGGTAGTGGTCATTTGTTTGTTACTACAAAGCAACAAATGACCTCGGTGATTAATCAAAGTAAATAGGTCAAAAATAATGTATCGCGAAGACATGCTCGCCTATAAGTGAACACTCATCCCAAGAATTCCCAGGTAAGCACAACTGGTCTCGCGTCTGATGAGATATATACGAAGTGCTTGCCTAGACAGAAAACCCAGAATACAGGCATTCACCCTTCCAGTTTGCACGTGTTCACATTATTTAAAACCCAAAACCTTGACGAGATTTTGAAAACTCAAAGGGGTTCAAAACCATATAACTGAGGGTTCAAAACCTTATAATAGAGGGTTCAAAACCTTGTAATCAATCATCCTAGAAAAGATGATTAGTTTTCAAAGCGGTTTCGAAAATTATGTTCTTGTTGTGGTAGTCGCCTAAGGATAGGTGACGGTATTGTTTTATGACTAAACGTAAGTAAACTCGCGTTAGGGTCCTAAGAAGGTTATAGACTAGGTCAAAGCATTACTAATAACCTAATTCCCTATAACCATTGGCTCTTATACCATCTTTTCTGTCACACCCCGACCACGTAGAACATACAAAACGTGGCGGAAACGTCGGGGAGTGTTGTAACAGAATTAATCGTTTCAAATCCATGGCAATTAAAGTTTTATTTTATTAATCAAACATGAAAGTTTACATTGTGTAAACAAGAAACAAAGGGTACATAACATAAATTAACTAGTTATTGTCTCGTTTTAAGTTGCTAAGGCACGGGTCCGCCTAAGTATGTCTTGATAAGTCCTATACATCATCACCTGAAAACACATGTGAAAATAGGTACGTAAGCATAAAAATGCCTGTGAGATACATAGGTTTTGTGAAAATAGGTTTCATGACTTATGTTTGAGAAAATGTTTAGTCATGAACCTTGTAATTTGCTTTGTTTTGTAAATCATTTGAAAAACGATAAGATCAGATGATATGTATAAATAAATGTAAGGTTAAATGAATAACCATGTAAAATGAGTTTGTATAAGATAAGTTGTTTGTAATTCAATGTCTTGTGAAAAGTATGTTATTTGTATAAAATGTTCTATGTCTCAAATTGAAATGATTCAAATAACGCTACGATATGTAATACCATACAAACACTTATATATAGGAAGTACCAGCGGCGTATCCACCATGCTTGTATCATATTACACACGCTTCGTTACTTAATCACTTACTCAAACCAAACCAAACAATGTAAGATGTCTATGTTTAAACCAACTTCCAAATGTATTGAAATAATATGTTAAAATGTTTATGTCAAGATGTAAATCATATAATGTATAACCAATGTCAAAAGTGTTTATGTGTCAAATGTAAACCATGTAATGTGTAACCAAAATGATATGTATGGCTAGTGAAATGCATCAACTAAACCATATGCACAAGAACATAATATTGAAGTAAAACTTGGTTTAAATCAAAGTTATGTCCTGTGGAAATGCATGATCAATAAATCATGTAATATGTATCCAAAATGTAAGCATGTGAAAACGATGCACTAAGTATGTAATCAAATGAACATACGTAGCGTGAAATGTAATGTAAAATGATGTACTAAGTAATGCACACAATGGGCACACCTAGCATGAAATGTAATGTAAAACGATGTACTAAGTAATGCACACAATGGGCACACCTAGTATGAAATGTAATGAAAATCATGTACTATAATGTACTAACGAACATAGCAGGTATATGATGTGAAAACAGGAAAGCACGAAAGTAACAAGTAGGCACATGTGTTCCACCCCAAAACAGTTTGGAAAACAGTAAAAGAGGGGTCTATGTACTCACATGAGATTGCTCAGAAGTCCTAAGATAACCACCAAGCAACGCTAGAGATCACGGATATCAAACGGCACCTAATATAGGTAACTACATTAATAAACCGGACCTAAATCGGAAGATCGGATAGAATGAGGGCTCGTAAACCAAATGAGTATGGGAACTCATGTAGTATGGTTTAACAAAGCCTACATACTCAAATGAAACCTAACCTAAGTGCTTGTGACCCATTACGACCCGTTTAGGTAGCTTATGCTACTTTAACACGTCGTTCGCGTGAAACGCGTTCGGACCGCCTAACTAGTCCTATGACAAGTAATATATGCCTTAACATGTCTAATATGGTTGTCAAATCAGTTTAGATGTCAAAAGTTATGCTACATATGATTAAAACGAATTTCGGCATCAAAGGGGTATTTTGGTAATTTACCTAAGGCATATAAACTACCTATCATACAACTACTTAAACGAAGCGACCATAAGGTATAACCTCGGAAGGTTATTCCCTATACACTATGGTCACCTAATGTGTTTGGTCGGATCCTAATGATCGACCAAACGGGTCGGGTTCGAAAGTATAAGCGATTGTTTATATCGCTTACCTTACGACCCTATATAAGCACTAAACTAAAAGTGACGAGCTAAGCATGTTAAAACATGCTTAACTAAGTTTAGAAAACAGGTTTGGTATCAAAACAAACGGTTTTGATACCTAAGAGTAGTTTGGTTACAAAATACGCAAGAATACGTATTCCGACCGAAACTACGGCTCGTCACTAAGCCTATATAACGTGGTAATCAGTAGGTATAGTCACTAGGGACTATAACCATCGTGATCACGCTCACGTTATGAAGTTCAAACGAACTTCACATCGACCATAAACTGGTCAATGCAGAAAGTCAAACAAAGTTTGACTTTCGGACTCGAAAAGCAATAAAAGAACGAAGGAACACTTACGAAGGGTCCCCGAATGCTAATCTAGATCAAAATAGCTCAGGTATGAAACAAAGGTTTCAACTTAGAGCACAAATGATCAGATTCTTGTGAGAAATGAAGTGAAATATGATGGGTATTTATAGATTTCGGAGAACCGTTAAGATCGTTTGTCGAATATCGTGCCTAAATCTTGTGCGTACATTTGTCAAAATGTTATGGTTACTGAAAATGATCCTTAATGTGCTGAAAGGTCAAGTGTGGATTTGTGGTTGAGGATTAAACAGCTGGAAATCTGCTGACTGTTTAATCTAATCTGATCTACAGAACCCATACGCACCGTAGGGCAAAAACCCATACGCATCGTAGGGCAAAAGTTTGGCAGAATTACAGTTTTGGTCCCTGCAGCCCCTAAACTTGGTTTTCGATGCATTTTTGAAACGTTTAAGCCCCGTTAACCCCATTTCAAAGCTCAAAAATGAAGTTAAAGTATAGGGAACTTAAAATGTGCTCAAAAATATCTCGGATGTCGGTTCGTTTGGCCGTACGGTCGCGATGTTCGGTTAATTACGACGGAATGCGCATAAGCGCGAAAAACGATCCAAATGACGCGACGAATGGATTTTTCTTATGCCGAACACTAAAATAAAATATTTTAGTGCTTACATAAATTTTTGGATGTCCGGATGTATTCAGAACGTAAGTTATGCGCGAAAGTGCAAACTTGGGCACTTTTTGACGCTTTTAGTCCCTGAATGACACAAAAGTTTATTTTAGCACACCTAACCCCTCAAAGCCTATTTCTAAGCTATGTAAAGGATATTTATGGTATATTTAACTTATGGTCATGTTCCGGAATGTCTGTTACTGTTCAAATTGGCATACTTTCGCAGTTTGTCAAATTCAGTCCCTATAAGCGAATAAACTTTGATTTCACCACACCAAACCTTCCAAAACTTATATCTAAGTTATGTAAAGGTTATTTAAGGTATGTTAAGCCTATTTCACTATTCCGGAGTGTTCGTTGCATTAAACTGGTTATATTTACGCATCAGTGCGCGTATAACCTTCCAGAAAGCGATTTAGAGCTTGAAATCGAACAAGAATTGATATGTGTAAACGATACACATATTTTTACAAATCCCAAGTATGAAATACAATATTTCATTGGTTTGGCATTTGTTTGATGGTCGCAGTGACACAGGTGTCACAAAAAACACACAACTCTAACAATCTTCTCTCTACTGAATATCTTTTCTTCAAGCAGCAAGTTACACCTTCGGGTTGGAGTCAAAACCGGCAGTGCAACTGCTTAGGCTGTTGTATCCTGGAAACCAACGAGTTCTCCTGGGAGACTCGAAATTTGTTTTAAGGGACCCGTGTTTAACACGATCCTCTGCCAATAACATCTTTTCTGTTTATAATTTTGTTCTTGTTTTTCTTTTTATTTCAGTTGTAATACTATCGTGTCTTGTACGCTTTCCTTTTTCAAGTTGTAATTCAAGTTATAATAAAATCTTATTTATTTTTGCACGAACGGATTCCTACATTTTTGAAGAAAAAAAAAACGCCCCCGGGGGCGGTCAATGAGCGTTTTTTAGGGAAAAACGCAAAAAAACTCCACTACGGGTGGTCTAACAACTTTCTCTATTTGGGTCGGGTAAGAAGTATGTTTTGTAAAGATTTGTGTTTAAAACAAGTTTTAGTTCAGCTAGTAATAATTATTCCTTTGTGTAAAAAGGATTGGGTTGTAAGCTCTAGTACATCAACACATGATAGTATCCAAAAAAATATTTTGATAAATTGATTGAGATCCATAGGATAAAGACTTAGGGCTTGTTTGGCTAAGCTTTTCAAAACTACTTATTTGCTTATTTGCTTTTCTGAAAAGCAAATAAGTAGTTTTGAAAAGCTTTAAAATGGAGCTTTTCAAAACTACTTATTTGCTTATTTGCTTTTCAGAAAGCAAATAAGCAAATAAGTAGTTTTGAAAAGCTTAGCCAAACAGCCCCTTAGCATATGGTGAAAAGTATTATCATGTTGGTAAAAAGTACGATCATATTGTGTGCCACATTGATAATGATATCATGCCAACTATGTTTTACAAGATGCATCTCAGGCCACCATTGGCGAAGCTTGACCCCCCGTTTTTTTTTGAAACCGTGGGGCGAAAACGTATATACCTAGAAAAATTTATACGAAGTTACTGTTCATAACACTACGCATCGAAAAGTTCGGGGGGCGGGCGCTCCCGTCCGCCCCAAGTAAGCTGCACCCCTGCAAGCCACATGGGGTAAGTACTGGCTCGAGGATTTGTGTTTAAGTGAAATGAATTTGTAACAAACAAGGGGGACTGCTTTAACACCCCCCCCCCCCCCCCCCCCCCAATTACTTAGAGCGGGTTGTGGTTTAAAAACGAACAAGTCTTAATGATTAAAGTGATTTTACGAATGATAAAGAATGACCTGCATGATCATGATATGATCATATCATGGTATAATTACGATGAGTAATTTATGGCAAATCAATATAAGGGTGTTATGACATGATAAAAATGTAAAGGTGTATACATCTATCTTAAATGTCAAGTACAACCGTAGAGTGACATGCTATGGTATGTTTTTCATGCTTACCAATCATGGTATGAATCCATTTGAAAAGAATCTCTTTGAAGAATGAATGAATGAATGAAAGATGTCCCGTTATCTATAATTTGTCATTTTACATATATTTAGTATCTTATGTATGTCTATCAAACGTGCTCGTTGTAAATCCGCATATCATGAATAAGTAGTTGGAAAATGTGACGATATGTGGATGAAAATGATAGGATTTAACTATTGGAATAAAAAATTATGATACAATTTTTACAGCATTTTCAAACGGGGTAGTATACACTTATATAACATTGCGTGGAGAGTGGAGATGGGTGGCATACATAAAACTAAGACATAAGATAGATATACTGAGTCAGAGCCAGAAGAGATGAAATGTAAAATATTTTTGATTCAAACGACCTGTTTACCCTCATACGCGTTACACATGAACGTTGATTTTTAACGGTCATCAAAATAAAAGACTAACGGTGTTACTTATTTCAAAAGAAATGTTGATGTATCACATTTAAAGATGTTATAGAAAGAAACTTTACAATTTATAGAAAATCACAAAACGATTCATATAATCACTATAATTGTTAATGATGTTATGCATAACATATTAAAAGGATCGGTGGTTAGAAGGACAACATCAAAGTGATCGAGGTCTCCTTTTATGTTTGATTTGAAAAGCTAATTAAAAGTTATTTTTTCAAGCTAAAACTTTAATAAAAGGATAAAATAAACATGGTAACGACATATTATCCCGAGTCATAGGGGTTCGAGGCCAGAAAAAATGTCTTAAAGTTCATAATTATGTTTTGTCTTTTATAAAACTAGACAAATACTATAACACGGTTTTATGACAAAGCATCTATATTTAATTATTTATTAAGTGTATGTATAAATTATTTATTATTAAATATATCAATATTTTTATCATGTATTAAGCTGAATACTATTTAGCTGAGTACACTTTTCTGTTTTCTGTCATAAAATAATGTTCAAAATAATAACCCATAGTTTAATAAGTATACCAATGTTAGTGTCAATTTTTCTTGCAATACATCAAAATTTGAAGACACCTATTAAGTTAAAAAAAAAAAAAAAAAAAAAAAAACTTAAAAGATTTGATCAACCTGTGAGTATGTTTGTGGAGGCATGTTTAGTACACAATCTACTTATAAGTAGTGTTTATTACATAATCAATTATAAATAAAGGAGTAAATTACAAGTTTTATCTTTTAAGTTTGTACCAAATTGCAGGCAGTGTCATTTCCTTTTAAAATTGATAAGTTTTATACTTAATGTTTCAAAATTCTGCACGTTATGTTCTTTAGCCCTAACTATTTAAATTTTTTTGTTAAATCAAGTAACACAAGGGTATTTTTAAATCAATATAAAAGAACTTTTTATTTTACTAAGTTCTTTTACTAATTAACATGATGCATGAAAAAGAGTTTTAGATGTTTTAAAGCAAATTGATTATACTTCAAACAACAATACAATATACTTTGAACTATTGTTCATTGTAGGACTCGAACCCTCGATCAAGAAACCCCATTTTATGCAAGATACCACAGGAACAAAGTCCCTTTGGTATGATTAACTTGTGTGATTAACTTTATCGTTCATAAATGCTATCCTTTTCATTAAATTATGCATTTGGGGTTTCATTGAATTTTGTCTTTTGTAGTACATGTTCAATAACCTTTTCAACCTGTTATTTGTATAAGTTATGTTCAGTTTTTATGTCAGATAATCAGGTTATCGTAAAAAACAATAAAGAATACATGTTCTATAAGTGTTAAGATAAATAATAGATTTTACTAAGATTATTTAGGTAGTTATGAAAACAAACGCTGATTAAGATGACAGGAAACTTTACCATTATTGTTCATTAGGTATTTATGTGACATTTTGTCTACATTTCACGTGTTAATAATTTTGATATACGATGTTTTCTTAAGTTGATTTGTGTCAGATACATGAACACTGTGAGTTTTCGCGGGTTGATACACCTACAACGCCTTTAATTATTATTTTTTGTTTTTTTTTTGGTTTCAAACTAGTACCGTAATATTATAAATTTATAAGAAAAAGAGTAAACTGCAATTTTACCCCCTGGGGTTAGAGCTAATTGGCACTCTAACCCCCTCCCAGGGAAATATCACATTCTGACCCCCCAACTAATGAGAAACCTTGCAAAATTACCCACTGCCGTTAAAGAACTTAACAGTTCTGTTAAATGGTATGTAAAATGACTATATTACCCTTTCTTCTTACCCCCTATGATTTGTTCTACTATGCAATATTACCCCCTATGTAGAATGACTATATTACCCTTTCTTCTAACCCCTTATGGTTCTCTGTATTCTGCAATATTACCCCCAGTGTTATAGATTGTTCCAAACATTACCCCCAGCAGGAAACAAAACCTTTTCCCGCCTAAAAACCTGCTGCAAAACACATATGAAAACACATACCTGCTGCAAATTGTTGCCTGTTTATTGAGGTAGAATATTTACAAAGCCTTTGTAAACAATAGATTATGTACACACTAATCATCAACAACAATAGATTAACTAGACATGACAATCATCATCTCGCCAAATGATCAGTTTCTATCAGTTAACATCAATTTCTAAACAAGCATCACTTTTTACCTTTCTAAACTGATGCAAACTGATGCAATGCAAACCTGCTGCAAACATCAATTTCTAAACATGGTGCAGTTTCTGCCTTTCTAAACATGCAAACCTGCTGCAAACACAGAAAGAAATGCAATGATCCCAACAAGCTAATGATCCTTTTGGTATCCAAAGATAACAAACATGCAAATCATCCAACTAGGCATTAGAGTTCAACATTACCAGTTATCAAACATTATACCATTAGAGTTCAACTAGGCAAGCATATATATACAATTATCATACATATTAAACCAAAAAATCCTAAAGTCCGACTGCATAAATAGATTATACATTAGAGTTCAACTAGGCAACTATTTCCTGCTAAGGGGGAAACTGGAAGTGCAGGAAAGGGCGGCCTCGCATTTTCACCACCATCGAGAACACAATCGATCGTATTGTAACACTCATCCTCATGTCTACTGCAAACACAGAAAGAAACACATACATGAAAATGATCAACTCCAAAACAGTCTGTGCTCAATGTTCCATACATGAAAGAAACACATACTAAGTAGTAGCATCATATCCTCTTTTTGAATCATCATTAAAACAGTCTGTGCTCAATGTTCCAAAATACAATTACAACCACATTCCTACACAGTGATTCCCCTTTCCCCTGTTTTTTCCAATAACCCTTGTTCAGTGATTCCCCTTTTACCTGACATTACTTGTTCAATAACCACATTACTTGTTCGATTTTACGTGACATGTGCGACAAGACTTCTCTGATGGTGGATGTGATTGGCATTTTTGCTGGAGCTGAGCTGAGCTGATCGCCGGTGGTGGAAGGAAGGTCGCCTGCGTCTGATCGCCGGGGGTGGAAGGAATGTCGCCGAGGTCTGATCGCGGGTGGTGGTGGAAGCTCGCCTGAGTCTGATCGCCGGCGCCGGTGGTGGTGGAAGGTGTGGGGAGTGGTGGGAAGCTTAGGGGGTAAGATGTTTAATAACTTAATATATAGGGTGCTTTATTGAGTAAGCCATAAAAACCAAGTGGAAATGACAATAATACCCTTTGACCGTTTATAAGTTAGGTTGACTTTAAGCACTTTTTAACGGCATGGGGTAATTTTGCAAGGTTTCTCATTAGTTGGGGGGGTCAGAATGCTATATTTCCCTGGGAGGGGGTCAGAGTGCCAATTGGCTTTAACCTCAGAGGGTAAAATTACAGTTTACTCTAAGAAAAAAGATAAAATAACTATGTTTAAATTGTAAATTTTGAAGATTATATCTTTCTATTTTTTTTTTCATAAAACATATAGCCAATTTTCGAGTTATACATAAACTTTTTTCATTATTAAATATGAAATTAAAGATGTTAACTCGCAAACGTGTTTACGCTGACCATATATGATCAATTTAACTAAATATGTTCATCGGTTTGATCAGAAACTGACCCGACTTCGTTTAGACTAAATTCATACTCGTAAATTTCATACTTGGTTGGTTAGTGTTGCGTTTTCATGTTACTTGATAAATCCACACCTTACCAACAAAAAGGCAACCCTAATAAATTAGAGAATAAAACCAACAATTTATATGTATATAAATCTAACATTGGTATTTCTAGAAAATCCAACTCAAGCGTTGGTACACTCGGTCCAAAATATGAAAAACTAATAATAATAATTTAAGTGTTTGGATGATTGAGTATGTACAAAGGTGGGGATCCTGGACCAGGGTGGATGACAACATGGCATAAATATGGTTTCTTAATTCCGGACCAACGTTAGACAAAAAGCCATTTGCGCATGTAACATGGTCCCCCTTTTCATTATTTTTATCAAAAAATACAATCATTATACAAAGAGTTAAATTTCATTTTAGTTCCTATGGTTTAGGTCATTTTGACAGTTTAGTCTAAATGTTTCATTTTTCACATGTGGGTCTAAAAAGGTTTCACTACTGCCATTTTAGTACACTGTGTTAACTTGATCCATTATTTATGTTAACGAGAAGGGTTATTCGGTCATTTTATATGGCCGAATTGTCTTTTTAGTTAACAGAATTACATATAAAATGACCGAATTGCCCTTCTGGTTAACAGAAAAAATGGATGAAGTTAACCCAATGGACTAAAATGGCAACGATGAAACCTTTTTGGACTCACAGAAGAAAAATGAAACCTTTGAAGTAAACTGGCAAAATGGATCAAACCATAAAGCCTAAAATGGCATTTAACTCTTATACAAACAAACGTTATATACTCTTCATCTTTCTTTAATGTGTTATGAATTCCAAATTTGATCGAATAAGTTTGGGCCAAAGTAATTAAGCGAGTTAAGAAACTAATTGTTCGTTTATTATTTTTATTTAACAATGGGATATTGGATTTAAATAACCTCAACTTTCACCAATTGGTCGATAGCACTCCCAACTTTCGAATTGTACCACAACACTCCCAACTTTCAACTTATTTTCCTCTATTACTCCCAAACTAACTGAACCCTAACATAGTTAGCTGGTGTCAGATGCCACGTCACTAAACAAGGGCCACATCCGATGCCATGTCAGCAAAAAGTGCAATGTCAAATGCTACGTCAACAAAAAATGACATTTCTAGATGCCACGTCAACAAGAAACTAACTGGGTTAGAGTTCGGTTAGTTTGAGGGTGCCAGAGAAAAATAAGTTGAAAGTTGAGAGGGTTGCGGTACAAGTCGAAAGTTGAAAGTGTTATAAACTAGTTGGTAACAATGTTGTAGAAGGCGTTAGACGCTAATCGGGCGGTGAGGTACCGCCTAGGGATTAATCGGAATGGACTTTTTATTTATATTTTTAAAAATTTATATAAATATATAGTTAACTTTATACTTTTTATATACAAATTTACAAGTTTGGGAGCCATATGTAAAGTTGTGAAAGATAGAAGGGGTTAAATGTTAAAATACACAAACTTAATTAAACCTAACCCACCATCTCTTTCATTATACGCCGTTCTTTCCTCTCATCCGACGCCGCTCTTCACTCCTCATCAGACATGGCACACAAGAAAGAAACCCTAGCCCCAATTTTGGTTCCAAACAAGGTAAGAACTCATTCTATTAGATCGATTTGGTCCAATTTTGACCGATTAGGTCCGATTTTTGACAGATTTTCCCTTATTTTGACCGATTTTGACCTCTGCCGCCTAGTTTGACCGATTTGCCAAAATCCAGGCGGCAGACTTCCGATGAGCGTTTAATCAGCGCCTAGGCGCCGCCTAGGCGCGATTTCTGCAACATTGGTTGGTAAAAGTTGTGGTTATATAAATCAAATATCCCCTTAAAGATTTAAGCTTTGTGGTTCGGTTCTAGTTATAAATATAAACTAGTGTGGAACCCGCGCGTTGCAGCAGAGTTGACAATATGAGCCGAAAATATAATTCAAACCTAAAAACGTTAAAAAACATATATACCTTGTGTGTGTGTGTATATATATATAAAAGCACCCACGCTTGACAGCTGTAACGCGCGGGAAACCCTTATAATAAAAATTATATAGTATACTGCAGCATTTTTTATCTAGTGAGAAACCCACACGTTACGACGGAGTCGACAATTTACATCATAGTACTTGTTTTTTTTTTTTGTTAGTTTATCATTTGTTTTGTTTTATATTCGGTTATGAACCACTTAATAGGGTTATTAATACCACGAGTAAAATCATTTCTTAGACCGTCATAGTACACAAAAAATACTATCTTGAGTTGAAAGAATGTAGATACAAAGATTAGCCTATTCCACAAAGAGTTTTTTAACCAGCTTTATTTGGATTTGAAGTTGAATAATTCTAAAAAAAAGTTCCAAAATTTATAATAAACCATAACGGTTTCAAACTTAATTGTTAACTTAAAACATCACCTTACTTTAAACGACAAAGATTAAAAGACAAGCAATCAAACCAGACCAAACGAAACTAACCTTTACTTTCATGGATGGTTCTACCCTTGTACAAATCCCTTTATCAATTCTTTCCAATGTTCTTTTTTTTCCTAGCTGGAGTAGATTGTTTTCTTTACTTTTATTTATAAATGTAAGAGTTAATTATTGTTTTCGTCCTTGTGGTTTGTAAAAAATTACTATTTCAATCAATTAGTTTAAAAATGGTGATTTCAGTCCCTGTGGTTTCACTTTCGTAACCATTTCAGTCCACCTCCGTTAACCCCATCCATTTATTTTGTTAAGTACACGTGAATTGACCATAATGCCCTTAGTAATAAAAAACAAAAAGATATCTAAATGAGTTAATTACTGTTTTCGTCCCCGTGGGTTGTCAAAAATCACTATTTCAGTCCATTAGTTTAAAAATTGCAATTTCAGTCCCTGTGGTTTCACTTTCGTAACCATTTCAGTCCAGTCTCCTAACACCGTCTATTTTACCGTTAAGTTTTTAATGATATATGGACTTAGGGCATGTTTGGCTAAGCTTTTTGAAACAACTTATTGACTTTTTCCCATCACATACACCCTCATTGTCAAACATCATTTTGGAGCTTATAACTTTTCAAAAAGCCAATATGTCAATAAGTTATTTCAAAAAGCTTAGCCAAACATGCCCTTAAATTGGATTGTAGGGTTCGACCCACCATGTCTTCAGTAGAAGTAGAAGTCTGGCACTATTTTTACATATATGGTTCCAAAATTTTAATTTTGGATTTTAGAATGAGAAAATGTCCAGGTAAGCATTATTTTTCAAAGTTATTATGTTAATTGATGCTGCTATGAAGATATTAATTGGGGTGTGGTAATGGGTCACCAGACATTAAGAGGGTGGGGTTGTGATGCCGGAGAAGAGGGCCGGAAACTTTTGCCGGAAATGGGAGCAGGGATGGAGTGGGGTGGGGTGGGGTAGCGTGGGGTTGTGTTTTAACAAGTGAGTCCTAGAATACAATCTTTTAAATTTCCATGGTTTTTTATTTAATTAACACAAGGGTAATTTAGGTATTTCATTAAAAACTTAACGGTAAAATAGACGGTGTTAGGTGACTGGACTGAAATTGTTACAAAAGTGAAACCATAGGGACTGAAATAGTGATTTTTGACAAATCACATGGACGAAAACAGTAATTAACTCATTTAAATATCTTTTTGTTTTTATTAATAAGGGCATTATGGTCAATTCACGTGTACTTAACAGAATAAATGGATGGGGTTAACGGAGGTGGACTGAAATAGTTATGAAAGTGAAACCACAGGGACTAAAATCGTAATTTTTAAACTAATGGACTAAAATAGTGATTTTTGCCAAACCACAGGGACGAAAATAGTAATTAACTCTAAATGTAACATAGAGCATCACATATATACATACACATTATTTTATAATAGAATAGTCCTTTCAATATCGCATATAGATACAAAACCAAGGAAAACCCATGCCTTTGTATAGTGTACACATATCTATACTATATAATAAATGAAATCACTTGAGGGACACATGGCGCTCTAGGAGGAAAAGTCGATTATTGATAATATTAAATTTAAAATTTAAAATTTGTAAAGATATTTGGGATGATTTATATTCATGTTCAATTAAAAATTAAGTTTACCGATAATATCATATTATTTTATTAATTTCAACATTTAAAAGACTTAATAACTTTTTTCTTTGACATTAGAAACTTAATCAATTTTAAATATATTAAGGCATAATGAACATACGGATGTATATGTGATGAAACAACATATAATATTCTAAGAGGTTACATATTTATAAAATAACTTAAACATTAACCTAATATTAACATTGATTTTTTATTACTCTTATTCAAAATAACGTATTCTTAAAAGATAACAAATACTTGTGTTCTCAATTCCCTTTTCCACCTTTATAAATATTTATTATGAAAAGTTAATTATTGATATTATTAAATTTAAAACTAACAAAACATATTTTGATGATAAAGACAAGGATAACTGATAACCATATATTAATTATTAAAACTAAAAAATATATATTAACATTTTTCTTGTTTATAAATATAAAGGTTTAATTTAACAGGTAGTCATAATTGAGAAACCATTATATATTATCGTTTTTATTGTTTATAAAGATAAAGATTTAATTTAACAGGTAGTTTTAATTGTTTATATAAGAGTTTATTAATTTCGTTTACGTTGTTTTGTTCTAACCTCACTATACTTTATAAGGTAAGAGATCACATAGAAGAAGGATTCTCTACGGTATGGGATTGACAAGTGTCATTTTCAATTTATGAAGGGAAGAGTATTATGGTCATTCTCCTTTGAACCTACTTCACCCCATAAAATATATATAATAAAATATACAAATAAAATGATTGTTTGTTAGGAGTTCTTAAATTCCTGCAATTATTTATAGTTTTAAAATAAACACAACCAAATAAAACTAGAGTTAGACGTTCTTAATTAACTGAAGTTTCATATCATCATTAGTAATATATATGATATTTATGAAATAGACCTATAAATGTTTGTCATTGTGAGGATATTGAATGAACAAAGAACAATCGTTTGGTTTGAAAATTTTATTTAACAATTTAACATAATAATAAATAGAAAAAACAAAGTAAAATGTTAAAATAAGTAAATAGTACATAAAAGTTCATTTCTTAGAAAACACATCTTGACATGTGTTTATTCAACTCGTGCAATACACGAGTTTTTAAAAGATGTAACTATTTTGTTACTTAGTATGTAGAATCATATTTATTCAACCCGTGTGTTACACGGGGTTCTAACCTACTAACACCATAAATTCATGTTCGGCTGTTATAATTAAAATCATATAGAATATTTAAATTTAGAGTAAGTCAGTAAACTGCCAAAATGGTCTTGAGGTTTGAACACTTTTGTCATTTTCGTCCAAACTCAAACCTTTTCAATTTGGATTTCTGTGGGTTCAATTTTGTTGCCATCTTCATCCAAAATCAAAATCTGGTCATTTCAGTTAACATCCAAATTTTTTTGTCTTTTTCCTTCATTTTAAGGAAGAGAAAAATAGTCTTTTAATGTTTTATTATAATAGATTAAAAAATATGACCATTTTGCCCTTCATTAAAATGGAGAAAAAAGACAAAAAAACTGTATGTTAACTGAAAAATATGACCTGATTTTGCTTTTGGATGAAAATGACAACAAAATTAAAACCACAGGGACCTACATTTAAAAGGTTTGAGTTTTGAACTAAAGTGACAAAAGTGACCAAACCTCATGGACCATTTTGGCAGTTTACTCTTAGATTTATAAAAACACACATAACACAAACTGTTATTGTGTATACTAAACCTTTAAATTTTTAACTAACTTCTCTAAAATTACAAAACACATTTTATGTAAAATTTGATTAGTTTTGGTTCACTAATTAGTCCTTTAGTCCAAATACACAAATACAATAGAATGTATTTTTGAATATATGTTATTGATAATCCCAAAATATCGTGTAACAATTTACGTAGAATGTGATGAGTTTTACCATTTTGTACATATGAAATGCTTTATATAGTATAATAGAGATAATCAAACATAAATGCAATAGAAACCAGCCTTTATATCTTCTATAATCAATATGTTATAACAAAGAATGTTTCGTTAAAACTTTTTATAAAAAAATACAACACCATAATCAAGCATAAATGCAATAGAAACCGGCCTTTATATCTTCTATAATCAATATGTTATAACAACGAATGTTTCGTTAAAACTTTTTATAAAAATATACAACACCATAATCAAACATAAATGCAATAGAAACCAGCCTTTATATCTTCTATAATCAATATGTTATAACAAAGAATGTTTCGTTAAAACTTTTTATAAAAAAATGCAACACCTTATTCAAACATAAATGCAATAGAAACCAGCCTTTATATCTTCTATAATCAATATGTTATAACAAAGAATGTTTCGTTAAAACTTTTTATAAAAAATACAACACCATAATCAAACATAAATGCAATAGAAACCAACCTTTATATCTTCTATAATCAATATGTTATAACAAAGAATGTTTTGTTAAAACTTTTTATAAAAAAATGTAACACCTTAATAAATCGAATATCTTCTTAGATTTGTTGCCCCCATTTTGTTTTCCTATTTGTTGGATACTTACACATTTGTGAGCCATGATGACTAGAAAAGTTGGGTAATTGTACTTTGTAATCGATGTTTGAATCACTTCCTTAATAAATTTTATTTTATAGCAAAGAGGAACTTCATACCATTATAACAAGAAGTTACATCTTTGAGTAGTCATGTACCTCTCTTGGTTCATAACCACCACACACATTGCCACTTTAACTAGCAAAACAAGAAATGACGTCACTTTAACCCTTGATGACCTATAACATACAAATCAAAGTAGTTAAATAACTTGTTTTGATTGTAGGTTTTCGACAAAAAGTTTTGTTTGGACTTCATTAAGCTGGAATAAGTCTATCCTGCCACCCTCTTTGGAAGATGCTTCACCCCAGACGAAAGCGAGCAAGAAGGTTAGGAAGGGTCGGGAAGTTTGACCGATGGTGAAGAAAGCATGTGAGAGAGCGGAAACACCGCCCACTCCGTCTGGCCTTAGAAAGTCAACATATTCACTTGCCGAGGTGCTCATGGTTGCCTCTTGATCCGTATTAATATTGACAATTGCAAGCTTGACGTTCACTCCTACATGAAAGTTTATCTATAATACATTATACATGCATGCATACATAAAACATAACATATAGTGATATTGGATTTAAATAAACCTAACTTTCACTAATTGGCCGATAGCACTTTCAACTTTTGATTTGATTTGTACTGCACTCCAAAACTAATTGAACCCTAGCCCATATATTTTTTACTGATGTGGCACTTTGTTTGTTGATGTGGCATATGACTTGTTAGCACAATGGATCATTTTGTCACACCCTCAAAAATACCCCAAGCGGAAACTCCCGCGAGGCGTGTGATGAACCAGGATCTAGCCACCAATCACATTAAACTCATACAAGATTTTAAATAAAAACTTTCATTCATTAAGACAAAGTGTTACAATACATAAAGTATAACTCAACGTTTTTAGCGGAAGCATAAATCATTAGTCATGTATTTTGTAAACCAGGCGTATGAAAATTATTAGACTTGTCTCGTGTTTCCATGTGTCTCGACCCATGACCACTCCAGCTTCCCAGACAGCAAGTTCCACGTTCTCACATATCTATAACCTGCGAGCATGCAAACAAGTGTATCAGACAACGCTGGTGAGTTCACAGTTTTTACCAAACGCTTAGTTACCAAGTGATTAGTCCAGTTTAATAACAATTCCGAAAATAATGTTGATAATAACTCGAGTACCGTACAAGATGGCTCCAGATTGTTTTTCCCGTCCCCAATGCCCCCTATCTAAGCATTGGTCATGATTAAGGTCATTAGTTCAAGCCCTTCCTCTCAGGTACGGTGTGAGGTTGCCAAGCCTAATAGCGCTATCAACTAATACACCGTTACCTCTCAGGTAACTATTCGGTAGAAGATGGGACTTAAGGTGATAGGAAATGAGTGTATTATCTAACATTCCAGTTTTTACCCAAAAGACTTATTCTTCTCAGGAATACCCATTTGATTGTCCCACCCACCGGGACGCATGCTCAAGAGAAGTGAACTCACCTTAGATTGCTCGGTATGTTATATTACCCATTCCAAGTTGGTCAACCATACCCTACCGTGGTTACCAAGAATAGTCAGTATAATGTTCACATATATCACACATCCATCGAACACGTTACACAAGTATCATACAAGTAAAACACACGTCCTTATGCGAGTCGTAACCGTTAATCATGCAACCCATTGATCCATAACGTTTATCGTAAAGTCACATAGCACGTTTATGGGTTTCATATGCCAGTAAATCACATAACAGTACACAAATACTAGCAGGTTGCACTCAAGCATGTAACATGATAATTGACACATATTGGCACTTGTAGGATCTAACAGTTGGTGTACTGCAGGTCCACGAAGAACCTTGGCCTACGAAAGATTCCCACGAAGAACCATAGTCCACGAAGAACCTAGTTCTTCATTGACTAGTCTTCTGTGAATAACCATGGTTCTTCGTCACTGTCATGTATGACGAAGAAGGTCCTTCGTCATGAGATCTTTCGTGAATGTGCATTCCCACGAAGAACTATTCTTCGTGTGAAGGCTGCATGACAGCAAACATACAGATACAGTAAACAATTTGTCACACCTTGACTTTTGCGGAAGCGTATGATGTGTGACTTGCTCAATATCATTGCATTCAATTATAATAAACAACTATATGATTAAAACAAGATGTTCATCCATTCATAAGATTGAAATATTACTAACACAAGTCATTTAAGTTTCAACCAAAACCCTCAAGTTATGATACAAAACAAAAGTGGATGACATCTAAACTTGAAATTTACGTCTTGAAAATAACACCGGCGTCCAAGATCCAACTTATTTCCTGAAATACATGTGAGTTTTGGAAAATCGTCAACATAATGTTGGTGTGAATTCATGCAATTTTTGTGTAAGCATTTAAGCATTCGCTGTAGAAAAACATGGTATGTAATTATACTGAAATAGGTACTTGAAAATGTAAGGAAATCGAGATCACTAATGGTTTGCAAGGCCATTAACATGTGACACGACATAGGAAGCATCCGAACCATAGGCATTTTTACTTGTCGATTAACGACTAGAGACACAAAAGCACTGCGTGGTAAAAGAGTGGCCAAGAGTGTGGTTGCCTGAAACCCATTAGATCTAATCTTTTGTTCCGCGGTCTTGGTATGTAATTGATTAATGGTGCTTATGGCACCCTATTCGTGACATGATCTAAAGTATCATTCCTTAGTTTTTGTATTCAACATACCATAGCACATGTATTTTCCCCAAGTTTAGAAAACAAGTAAAATTTTAAAGGTGGGGACATAAACTCACAACTTTGCGTATCCTGCGCCGTAAACTTCACCGGTTGGTTTCGTAGCGTCGTGACCTATACGTGTTCTATTAATGTTAGTCACTAGACTTGTATCACACAAGTACAAGTCACCATTTTTTGTTTTTGTATATGTTCTTTGTATGTTCATTCTTAGTGAGGGTCATGCCCTTGTTTCTCGGGTCTTGCCCGTTGAGTATATATTGTATTTTCGTAAATATATATTTTATCTCTCAAATATATATTTGCTTATGAAGCCTTTGACAAGGTAAGAAGTTGTTAAAAATAATTTATATTTTTAACTTTTCATGTAAGTTACTTATATTATTTATCCAAAAATAAATATAAGTATTTTGTGAAATAATATTTCCAATATTATTTTTGTGCATGTATACTTAGGAAAGTATACTTGTGTTTTATGTAAATACTTGTGTATTTTGTATTTTTCACCAAAAATCAATATTTTGATTTTTATTACTTTCCGGAATTATATCTCTTAAAAATAATATATTTTTAAGAGTTGTATGAAATATATATTTTTTGTCATGCTATAAAATATTTATATGGTTATTCTTGTTATCCACCCGAATTTCGTATAAATTCCAATACTTGGTATAGGTTATATATTTTTGTCCAAAAATATATATTTAAGTCCATAGTGTCCAAATTCAATAACATGTTAAGAAATATATTTTTGTAAATATATTTTCTTGTATTTGTTCATGTATTTCCTTGTGAGGAATTTTTTTGTATACTTGTATACTTATGTATTCTCATGTATTTGTATGTGTATTTTTGTATTCATACTCCTTGGGAGTATTTAGTGTATTTTCAAGTCCCTAACACACTACTACATATAATACACATAATATACACTTAGCACAAAATTTGGTGATCACTAAATATATATTTTTTTTCCTAAAAATATACATACTTAATATCAATTTTTACTTGAAGAAATCATCACTTCTTAACTTGTAATTTCTTACAAAAATTAGAGAAACCTTAGTAAATATTTTTAGGTGAATTTTTAGGGAATAAGTTTCACCAAAACTTATATTTTTCTAAGTGTCAAAATTTTATAAAAATTTTGACATAGTTTCCCCTAAAAATGGAGGTTTCCCATGTTTTCAAAACATGTGTTTATTTTCTTTTCAACACCAAGAACAATTTTCAACAATAATCATCAACAATAACACTAACTTCTTCATATGAAACATCATGGTGAACTTGATTCTTGTTAAAAATGTGTAGTCTTTTAGATCTACACTTAACATATTATGATGGGTAAATTACACTTTTCGTCCTTTATGTTTGTACTGGATTGCAACTGGCAGCCTTTAACTTCAATAATTACAGTCACAATCATTTATTTGCAAAACCCGTTACACTCTACGTCCTTTAGCACTAACCAAATTAAAATTTTTCAGTTAACTTTCTTTACTCAAGGGTATTCTGGTCAATTCATCTTTTATTTAAATGTTAAATAATTAAAATAAAAAATGCATATACACACTTCATCTCTATAACCTATCCTCTATCCAACACCGCCGACACCAAGCAAACCCAACAGGCCAACACCACCACCACCACTGAAACTCTCTCTAACTCTACCCTCTCTTCTCTACTTATCAATTCAGCCACATAAAAACACCCCAAGATCTAATTCAACATTTTAATACAATCAATATAATTTCCTAACTGAAAAGGTACATACGTCTCCTTCCCTAAGGTGAAAAAGTACTCACCTTTAGATCACCATTGGTAACGATTCCAATGGCGGGGCGGGTCGGGTTTTACGGTAGGATTACCGACCTCTTTCCAACCACAAATTGATGTTCATTGAAACCGAAAAAAATTAAGCATACTAATTCAAGAATAATTTTCCTTTTGTCACGGCCCCCGTCCCGGTTTAACCCGTTTCAGGAGCCGCGGGACAGAAAACCTGTGGTATTGTTTATTTTGGCAGCGGAAATTTTAACAGAATTTTTTTAACTGAAAATGCCCAATTATTTTATTTCACAATTTGGGACAAACCCCATAATTTACAATAAAAGAAATTTCATGGGGAAATTCCCTGTTTATACAAAAACATGTTTATTTATTTTATTTACTGAGCCACATTCTTCAAGCTGGTGTGCTATGCGTGTAACACTCTACTTTTGGAAATATCGATTCTTATCGACAAGATAAGAATATTCATTATAAACGTCAAGCCAAAACATTTACGTAACCTTAGTTTAGAAATTACTAGTTTAACTGACGTTCAAAAACAACATTAGGATACATAAGTATTTCTTTAATTACATAAGTTTTACTTCTGACAAGTATTAACAAAAGTAGTGGAATGTGATCTTGAATGTGTTCGGTTCGGAAGCTTAGACTTGATCATTATCCGCGTGCTTGAATTACCTAAAAGCTGAAAATTTTAACAAACATTAGTATTACGGTCCTTAGAAATTGGTATAAACGAAACTACGCTCAAAAACAGATCCGAGTAACTAAAATATGCCAAACTTATCAAAAGTGACTGGGCACTACCGTAGCTTACGGTAGCCACCGTAAGCTACGGTAGCCACTGGGCAACATTAGGCTGCCGTAAGGCAGTAGAGAACCAGCGTAACACTTTTTCTCGCTACCATAAGTTACGGTAGATTTCTCGCGCCCCGCATAAGCCCAGGCCGAGCTTACGCGGCCTGCCTGAGACTTATCTGCAGCAAACACTTTGCTGTGTTGGCTGTTTTGACCCGTTTGTTCTCGTTCCGCACTTTTAAAACATCGGGGCA
Source organism: Helianthus tuberosus (assembly GCA_030545235.1). Lineage (NCBI taxonomy): Eukaryota > Viridiplantae > Streptophyta > Magnoliopsida > Asterales > Asteraceae > Helianthus > Helianthus tuberosus. Next base: position 13,569,822 of record CM060361.1, on the reverse strand, counting down.
TGATACCGAATGTCCTAAAATTTCTAGAGAAACTTACGACTTCCTATTTCAATCCATTAACCTGTCCATAGCACGATTTGTAGCAATTATGCGTCATAGGACACAAGACCGTTTTATATATATTTATTCTACATACTAACCATTTTACCTTTCAATTCATCTTACCCGAGACCATACGGACGGGATATTATTTAGTACTATGATAACCCATTTCCGGGTTCCTTTCCTTTCTTACTTCACGTTCCCCATTACCGGGTTTACGCTTTTAATTATTCGACCCGTTATCGATCTAAGTGCATAGACTTAAACCACTCTAAGAAATGTGACTTGGGATGCATCCATCCCCTTTTTCCCACTTCCGGGTTTATTATTTTCAACACTCACGCTCCCATTACCGGTTGCGTGTTTAATAATTCACTACCCGTCACCCGGGCTTAAAGTCTACGGATAAGGTATTTCCGTTACCCGGTTTGTACCTACCCTTGCTAACCCATCTGGTTTGCCATTATGAATTTCATCATTCAAGCAAACAAACCATTCAAATCTCATATTCTAATGTACCAACTATTTACAATAACAAAAGCTAAGTAACAATATTAACGAAGCGTTTAGCCACGTACCTTATTGCTTTTCCTTCAACCTTGCATTTGCCCCAGCTTGACTCCCCGAAGCTTCACCCGAGTTGCCTATAATGTGCAACCCAATCGTTAATATTCCTTTTTCTCAAACTCACAATATGCACATTTATCCATCTTTTATTCGCAAATTCACATCAACATCATTTGGTGAATTATTTTTAAAACTTAATATTTTATTCAAGCGTTTCGTCAAACACTTTATGTGCATATTTTATAATTAGCCATTTCCTTCAAGTTATTGAAGTTTCTAGCCAACAAAACTCCTATTTAACAAGTAGACATATCTATATTCCCCCTTTTCCATTAAATTTCTGATTATTATGATTTCAAACATCATCATAAACTTCCTAATTTTATGAGTTCAGATTTTACACATCAAAACCCATTTGTTCATACTTGTGCATTCAACTAAATGCCTAACCATGGCACTTGTTCAACTAGTGTTTATCAAACCTGTTTAGAATCTTGTAGATTTTACTATTCTTATCATAATTTCAACATAATTTTACCCTAATTGAGCATCATAGATTTCACCAAGAACTCAATACATAAACGTACATCAAATTCTCAACATACCTTATGAAGAGATGATGTTATAGACTCTAATTCAGCTACATGCATTCAGGATCGTTTGATTTGAGGGCTGAATTTGATGGAATAGTTCAAGAACTAGGGTTTGGTCCCTGTTTCTTTCCTCTGGTCGCTCACACCCACACGCACGTATGTGTGTGTGTGGTTTTGATTTATTTTGTTTTTAATAATATCACGTTTCCATTTTATTAATTCATCCCCTCAAGTTTTCTTTGTTAGTCTCTTGTAGAACAAATTAATACCCTTTCATTTATATTTAAATATATGGTATTTTAACTATTAATTATTTTTGGGGTGTTACAATACGACACCTTTCCTGGTTCACAGTAAATCACCTGAAACATGTTTAAAAAGATTTTATCAGCGGGGAAATACTGGCGAGTCACTCAAGTTATAAAATGACACATTCATTATAGATTACAGCATAAGAGCGATTACAATGGCCCCTATCTTATAATTATCTGGCCCTGTGTCACACCCTAGTGACGATGGTCATACCACCATTGGGTCCTTTCACCCAATAGTGATGATTATCACTGTTAAAAGTGAGAAACAATAGTAATGTGCACAATATCCCACTTGCCAGTAATTTAAGATAACCAAAACTTAATCCCTGTAACATATAACTGGAAAACATTTAGGTATTTGTAAAATACTTTTGACAAAAGAGAATGACTCACATTGCAAGTTTAATTGGACAGAACCTTGCCTACTGATTTAGCCTTGTAACCTAGTTAAATAACAATGCACACGAAACTAGGTCAGTAACTTAATACAACATTTACGACAAGTTCACGAAATCAAAACCCTCACGACGAATGACAAAGTATAGCCCGGATTCGGGCAGCACTTAAACATCCATCGGATCGGTTTCAATCGATCGGACATTGTATCGTACCAGTGATCGAGTTAATACCCTGTTGTCGCAGCAGAGATTCGAGATTTTGATTTTTTTAGAAAGATCGGAGTACAAAGTAACGTACGAAAGGAATTTTTACGTCGAAACACAACAGCCATGCAAGTGCCAAACCCCTGCCTCTTATACTGAATTTTGGTCCCTCCCGCGTGTCGCACAGGCTGCCGGGGCACACCTATTTTGGCTAGGGTGGACTCGTGTCCCACATAGCCCAGGTGAGTCAACAACAAACGAAATTCGTGTTTTACATGTGTTTTCGAGGATAATTATCAATTAGGGGATACCCCCCTTGAGTTTTAGGGGGTCCTGATCCTAGTTGTGGTTGTTTTTAAAAATTATGGGTCATGCCATACTATTTAGGGGTCTCAATTAGGGTTTCCTAATGGATATTATTAAAATAAGAAATAATAATTTTGGCAAGAGTTGTTACATCCTCCTCACCTTGTTTAAAATCTCGTCCTCGAGATTTACTGGAACAAATGAGGATATTTTCGCTTCATTTCCGATTCTAGCTCCCATGTATACTCTGGTCCTCTTTTCGAATCCCATTTTACTTTAACTAGTACCAGTCTCTTGTGCTTGAGGAACTTGACTTTTCTGTCTTCTATTTGAAGATGTTTTTCCACGAATTTAATTTTTTCATTTACCTCTATATCTTGAAGAGGGACTACCAGGAATTCATCAGACAAACATTTCTTGAGATTAGATACATGAAACACGTCATGTACCTCGGATAATTCTTCTGGTAGCTGTAAGCGATAGGCAACTGGTCCTATTCGCTAGATTACTGGGAATGGTCCTATGTACCTTGGACTTAGCTTTCCTTTCTTACCGAATCTAACTACCCCTTTCCAAGGAGAAACTTTTAAGAGCACCTTGTCTCCAACTTGAAATTCTAGTGGCTTGTGTCGGTTATCGACATAACTCTTCTGGCGATCTCGAACTGTTTTCAGTCTTTCCTTGACTTGGATTATCTTGTCGGTAGTTTCTTGTACAATCTCGGGACCTGACAATTGGTTTTCTCCTATTTCTGCCCAGCAAACTGGAGTTCTACACTTTCGTCCATATAGTGCTTCGAATGGGGCAGCTTCGATACTTGCATGATAACTATTATTATAGGAGAATTCAATTAAGGGTAGGTGGTTATCACAGTTTCCACCACAGTCTATTACACATGCCCTGAGCATGTCTTCCAGGGTTTGGATCGTCCTTTCACTCTGTCCGTCTGTTTGGGGATGGTATGCAGTTCTTAAATTCAGTCGGGTCCGCATTGCTTCTTGGAAACTTGTCCAGAAATGCGAAGTGAAACGACTATCTCTATCCGATACTATGGAGAGTGGAACTCCATGTAAGGATACTATCTCGTCTACATATAACTTTGCTAATCTTTCCATGCTAAAGGTTTCCTTCATGGGCAGGAAATGAGCTGATTTAGTTAATCGATCCACAATTACCCAAATCGCGTCATTACCTTTTCTGGTTTTGGGTAACTTAGTAACAAAGTCCATTGTGATTAGTTCCCATTTCCATTCAGGCATTTCTAATTGTTGAAGTAACCCTGAAGGTTTCTGATGTTCTGCCTTAACTTGCGAACAAGTTAGACACTTAGATACGTATTTAGCTATGTCCTTTTTCATTCCTATCCACCAGAAGTTATTCCTTAAATCTTGGTACATTTTGTTGTTTCCAGGGTGCATGGTATATCTAGATTTATGGGCTTCTTCTAAAATTTTAGCTCTTAAATTTCCTTGCTTAGGTACCCAAATCCTTCCTTTCATTCCTTCAGCATCATCCTTGATTGCTGTTTCTTGAACATTCTTTAATTGTTCCATTAAATCTAATTGAAGATTTAATCTAAGAGCACGAACTCGCTTTTGCTTTTCATGATATTTACGACTTAAGGCATCTGCTACTACATTTGCCTTTCCTTCATGATATTGAATATCACAGTCGTAGTCGCTTAGAATTTCCATCCACCTTCTTTGCCTCATATTTAATTCTTTTTGCCCAAATATGTACCTTAAACTCTTGTGATCCGTATAGACTGTAAACTTACTTCCATACAGATAGTGTCTCCAGATCTTAAGGGCAAAAATTATTGCTCCTAATTCTAAGTCGTGAGTCGTATAATTCTCCTCGTGCTTTTTCAATTGCCTTGAGGCATACACAATTACCTTTTTGCGTTGCATCAACACACATCCTAATCCTAGCTTAGAAGCGTCACAGTAAACTTCAAAGTCTTTTGTTACTTCTGGTAAGGCTAGAATTGGAGCGTGTGTTAACCTTTGCTTTAAAATCTTAAAAGCCTCTTCTTGCCTAGGTCCCCATTCAAACTTAACTGTTTTACAGGTTAGCTTAGTTAATGGTACGGCTATCTTAGAGAAATCCTTAAAGAAGCGCCTATAGTACCCAGCTAATCCTAGAAAACTTCTAACTTCCGTAGCTGATTGCGGGACTTTCCAGTTCGTGATCGCTTTTATCTTGGAGGGATCTACATGAATACCTTCGTGATTCACCATGTGTCCTAAAAATTGTACCTCATGCAGCCAAAATTCACACTTCAAAAATTTGGCGTAAAGCTTTTCTTTTCTTCACAAAGTTAAGAGTGCTCGTAGATGCTCACAATGCTCGTCCTGACTTTTGGAATAAATAAGTATATCGTCGATGAAGACAATCACAAATTTATCCAAGTACGGCTTACAGATTCTATTCATCATGTCCATGAATGCTGCAGGAGCATTCGTTAATCCAAAGGGCATGACTGTAAACTCGTAATGACCATACCTAGTTCTGAAAGCGGTTTTAGGTATGTCTTATTCTTGTACCTTCAACTGGTGGTATCCGGAGTGTAAATCTATCTTAGAAAAATATCTAGCCCCCTGAAGTTGGTCAAAAAGGTCGTCAATCCTAGGTAATGGGTATCGATTTTTAATTGTAACCTTATTTAATTCCCTATAATCGATACACATTCGCGTTGACCCATCCTTCTTTTTCACAAACAACACTGGTGCTCCCCAAGGGGATGAACTAGGTTGAATAAATCCTTTACTGAGCAATTCATCTAACTGCTTTTTTAGTTCTAACATCTCGGTGGGTGCTAGCCGGTAGGGTGCCTTGGCTATTGGTGTTGTTCCAGGAATTAGATGAATTCTAAACTCTACTTCCCTATCTGGTGGTAATCCTGGTAGCTCTTCTGGGAATACATCCTGGTATTCTGATACTACAGGAATTTCCTTAAGTTCCTTACTTTTAGTGTTAATGATTACCGAAATCATATACACTATTCCTTGTTTTCGCTCATAACTAGCAACTTTCATTACCGAAATGAACTTTAATGGTTTGCGTGGCTTATCTCCTGTAATCATAATTACTTCTCTTGCGGGTGTATGAATTTCTATGGAATTCTTATCACAGAGGATTCGAGCATGGTTAGCTACTAACCAATCCATTCCTAACACAACATCGAATCCAGCTAAATTCATAGGTAAAAGATTGGCGGAAAATTTATGGCCTGAAAGTTCTATCTTCCTTTCTTGAAGAACCTTAGTTATGCTAACAGAATTTCCATCTGCTGTTTCTACCGCATAAGTCTGCCTAAGTTTGGTTAAGGGTAGTGATGCGTGTGAAGTGTCGTATATTTTTAATGTATATTTTAAGCCCTTTAACACTTTTTAGCCAAGTTTTAAATTTATAAAACACGATATTTACTAACACTAAACACACATATGGGCAAGTGCACCCATCGTGAGCGTAGTATAGTGTTGGTAAGATACCGAGGTCGTCCAAGGACACAAGAGCTTTTAGCACCGGTTTATCCCCAACGTCTAATCAAATCAAAAGTTTAGACAAGATGAATCACTTAGATCCGACTCGTGTTTAGTGTAACCTATGATTATTTCCGCACTTTTGCACTTTTTAAGAGATTATCTTAGTTATTGTAGTAGGCCCCTCTTCTGAAGGTGACGTTACCCTCAACCCAGTAGTTTGAGTCAGCAAGGATACAATCCTAAAGGGTTGGATTATTGAAAGATAATTAATTAAGTTATTAATGTATATTGTGGTAGGCCCCTCTTCTGGAGGTGACGTTACCCTCGGCTAAGTAGTCTGAATCAGCAGGGATACAGTCCTAAGTAGCCGGGTTAAAGTATTAATAGTAGTTTACATATGAGGGGGTCAAGGAGTTCGGACCCCCGCCATCCAATACCAGTGGGTATTGAAGGAAGTCCTACTAAAGTTGACCAAGGTCCTTGCAGGATCTATACACTGAACAAGGCAAGACTCTTACCAAACTGTTCCCTTAACCCCCGACCAGGTAGCCAACATACCTCCATATAGACCGTGGAGATATGAATGGTGAAAATCTTTTATTTTATATAGACAGTAAAATAATGCCAAGACACCACGGACAAACGATAAGGAAGACTCACCTTCAACATAAGAAACTAGTTATTAAAGTCATTAATACAGAACCAAATAAAAAGTGCGAAAAGATTAAAAATAAAAAGTATTACACTAGACACTTGTCTTCACCAAGTGATGTAAGAGACTTAGCCAAACATGGCCTTTGATTGTCAAGAACTCTTACGATCAATCTTGGATCCCGAGACTACTCACACACTCTATGATGGATGATGGATGATGGATGATGGTGGTGGATGTGGGTTGGGATGGTGGTGGTGGGTGGGTGAAGTGTGAGAGAGGTGGTTTGCCAAGGGATGGTTTGCAAATGAGCCAAGCACCCATATTTATTGCCTGCACAGAAGCCTGGACACGGCCCCGTGTCCATTGGGCACGGCCCCGTGTCCACCCGTCTTCTCTTTCTTCATTAAATGCAGTTTGTCTTCATTAGTTGACCACGCCCCGTGTCCGCTGGGCACGACCCCGTGTGCAGAAGCGTATCTGTACTATCAAGATTTCCTCAGATTCTGCGAATCTTAGAGTTGACCACGGCTCCGTGTCCGCTGGGCACGCCCCCGTGGTGGGTGATAGAAGCTTCTACAACTTTGTCTTTTCTGCAGACACTTGGGCACGCCCCCGTGCTCATTGAGCACGGGGTGTGTTCAGCCTTCTGTTCTCTTGTTTTGCTTGGGAAGATGCTGTCGAGGGGTCGGGCATGCCACGTTTATTCCTTTTCTTGTATTTATGTTAGATTTAGCTGTCTTTTTTGCTTCTTTTGTTCATTTGAGCTCATTTAATTCTGAAAATACAAAAGGAAGACAAAAACACTCTTTTTCCAACATTAGTACTAAAAAAGGGTTAGTTTAATGCTACATTTGATGTAATTTATATGTTGCATTTTGCGCACATCAAATACCCACACACTTGAATCTTTGCTTGTCCTCAAGCAAAACTCCTTATAATGTGGCTTTACACTCCCAAATGGAATGGGTAGAAGAGAAGGTTTTGGGCTTGTCATAGAGTGTCGGGATTTCCAAGATTCTTAATTAAGTTTTATTTTTATTTATTTACAATCGTATTCGTCATGATTTATTTAAAACGTTACATAAGATAAATTACTTATTAAGGTGTAACATGCCTCTTTAAAATTCCCTTTATATACAAGTTCACATACCTCACGGGGAATCACTCAACACTCGGCCGAAGGTGTATTTTTGTGAAAACTCTCGAGAGCGACATGGAACTTATTCCTACCATAAGCTTGCCAAGTAATCAATCCTCCTCCTTTTTAACTAAAAACCTTTGTAAATATCAAGAGGACTTTTGGGGAAGGGTTAGGCTTGGGTTAAAGATAGGTGGTTGGGTTAGTGGTTAGTAGAAAAGGGCGAAAGACGTAAAAAGCTTCGGTTTTCGTAAGACTTTTTATTTTTATGACTTTTAAATTTGATGAAGCAATTCTTCAAACAAAGTTCTTTTTGATAAACTTGTTTGTTTATTTCTTTTGGCTTCATCATCATTTTTTTATAAAGTCATAAGAGAAACCGAGCTTTGTTCCTAAAATAAAGGGTTTTGGTGGGTAAAAGGGTGTTTGTTTTGGGTTAAGAAATGAAAAGGTTTAGGCTCAAAGGGGTTAACTAGGGAGATTTTGGGTAGGTGGTAAAAAAAAAAGGAAAAATAATGGTGTAGAAATAAAAAGGGTTAGTCCTAATGCCTCCATCATTTACTTACTCGGGTTTAAGTTGGTAAGGACCGGGAATGTATCGTCGTGGCAAGTTCTAGAGTCGTAAGAACCAAGCGGCTATTCACACAAGAAACGAAAAATGAGCATTTAGTTTATAGATGTGTATTTGTATGCTCAATAAAGGCTCAAAACTCACTTTTTGTGGGAATGGGCTTTTATGTGATCATGTATATATAATCAAATTTTGACTAGATTTGTCATGCCGTTTCATAGTTTTCTTATGTTGGTTCTTTTTATCACGATGCTATCATTTGTAAATTTGTAAAAATATAACCTTTTTAGAATTTGAAATTCCCAAATTAAACCTAGACAAGTAAAAAAAATGAAAACATTTTGAAAAAATTTGGGGTGTTTAGCGGTTCCAATAGAGTTTTGTGTAAGGCTTGTAATTAGGACTTGCAAAATTCAAGGTTTTAGCATCCCCCCCCCCACACTTAAATTACACATTGTCCTCAATGTGCCCCAAAAATAAATTTTTAGGTTGATTGAATGTGTAAAAAGATGTAAAAAGCAAAAATTTATGTTACTGGGCGTCTGGACACGGCCCCGTGGTGTCCGGGCACGACCCCGTGTTCAGATTGCCAGTAACAGAAAATGAAACAGAGTAACAGAAGGCTGGACACGGGGGCGTGTTCATTGAGCACACCCCGTGTCCAGGTACCTGAACTGGGCAACTTTCTGCAGATGGTTGAGAACGAGGCGTGTTGGATGAGCACGGCCCCGTGCTGAACTTGCTGTAATGAAGAAAAATCGTCGGGTGGTCCTGTTTTTGTGCATGGGGTGCTGGTGCAAGTTTCCTTTGGTATCCATCACCATCCCGAGTGTGTTTTATTCCTGAAAATTAAAACTAAACTAGAAAGCATAAAAATTATTCTAAACTAAGCTAAGGATAGTTCCGTGGAATGCCTCCGTGGTGCGCCACGTTTATAAGGGTCCTTGGCTAGACCCAAAGCCTGGTCATATGTTACCCAAGTGGGATGTTTCGCATCCCATGTTGCACCGTCGGAGAGCATCATCCAAACTTGAGTCTATGACCTTCATGTAATTGTCCGGGTCGTCGTCTTCTACTCTCTTTCCAACTCCAAACTTCATTTCCTTGTCCCCGATCCTCAATGTTAGTGTTCAATCATTCATGTCTACCACTGCTTGGGCTGTAGCTAGGAATGGCCTCCCTAAGATGAGTGGTACTTCGGTATCTTCCTCCATATCTAGTATGACAAAGTCGGCCGGGAAGACGAATTTGCCGACTTTGACCAATAGATTTTCAGCGACATCTTGTGGATATTTGACGGACCTATCGGCGAGTTGTATGCTCATTTTTGTAGGGCTTGTTTTTCCTAGGCCGAGTCGGTTGAACATTGATGTGGGGATGAGGTTGATGCTAGCCCCGAGGTCGGCTAGGGCATTGCGAATTGGGGATTCCCCAATCGAACAAGGAATTGTGAAGCTTCCAGGGTCAATTTTCTTTCGCGGGAGTTTGTTGAGTAGCAAGGCGGAGCATTCTTCGCCTAAATTAACTAATTGCAATGATTCAATTTTCCTTTTATGAGTGAGGAAGTCCCTCATAAATTTTGAATATTTAGGCATTTGAGTTAGGACTTCGATAAATGGAATATTGACATGCAATTATTTTAGCAGATTTTCGAACTTTGCGAATTGCTCATTGGTCTTTTGGCGAATTAACCGACTGGGGTACGGAACCGGAGGATTCTTGGTGGGCTCTTGAATTGGTGGAGAGACCGTCTCTTGTTGGGGTGTGGGAGGAGTTGTGGCTTGGCTAGATCGGCTCTTTTCAGTTGGAGGTAATGGAGCTTCCTCGGGACCCACGGTACGGTTTCTTAATGTGATGAGATGTACTTGTGCTTTTGGGTTGGTTTCGGTATTACTTGGTAACGCGCCTTGTGGTCTCTCGGAGAAATTTTGAGCTAGTTGATTTAATTGTTTTTCAATGTTTTGAATACTAGCTTGTTGATTTCTAAAATTCGATTCCAATTGTTGAAATCTATCCAAGTTTTTCTTTTCGGTGTCGGAGATAAGGCGAGATACGGTATCTTCAAGCCTTTCTCGTCCCCCTTGTTGTTGAGAGAAATTTTGTGACTCGTTTCTTAGTTGTTGAAAGTTTGTTCGTTGGTTTAGATTTTGTTGGTTACTACTATTGTCGGGTTCTCTCCAACCAAGGTTAGGGTGGTTACGCCATCCTTGGTTGTAGGTACCCGTTGGAGGACCCGACGACCTAGGTCTATTATCAATGTAGTTTACCGATTCCTTTTGATTATCCATTTCTTTCATACAACTCCAATTTTCATGTGGCCCACCACACCCCTCGCAAGCCATAACCGAAGCCATTTTTGCCATTTCTAACTTTTTGATTTTTGAAGAAAGGGCTTCAATTTGGGCTTGCAAGGAAGTGTTCTCATCAACCTTATGGGCGCCCGGGGCAATAGATTTGTTGCCTCGGGGAGCGTGCCACTGAAAATTGGTTTGAGCAATTTCCTCAATTTGATTATAAATTTCATTTGGGCGACGATTACCTAAGAGTCCCCCGGAGCTAGCGTCAAGTGTTTGTCTTGTGTGTGGCAACAATCCATTGTAGAAAGTGGAAACTTGTTGCCATACTGCAAGACCATGATGAAGACACTTTCTCAGTAGCTCCTTGAACCTTTCCCATGTTTCATATAAGGATTCCCCGTCCTCTTGTGAGTATGTATTAATTTCAGTCATTAATTTAGCCGTTTTAGCAGGAGGGAAATACTTATATAGAAACTTTTGGGCCAGTTCATCCAAGGTGTTTACCGAGCCAACTGGGAGGGTATTAAGCCAAGCCTTAGCTCGGTCTTTTAGTGAAAATGGAAACATTCAAAGGCGGATGGCGTCATTTGATGCTCCATTGATCCGAAAGGTATCACATATCTCTAAGAAATTAGTAATATGTAGATGGGGATATCCTCGTCCGCAAGCCCATGGAAGGTTGCGGAGTTTTGAAGCATTTGTATCAAATGCGGCCGAAGTTCGAAGTTGTTGGCTTCGACATTCGGTGCATTGATAGCGGCGCCGAGATTTCCTACAGTGGGTCGTAGGTAATCCATGACGGTACGTTGGTCCGCCATTGGAAGTGGGTCCCCCGAAACTTTCTCTTGGTTTTTAGCTATAAGTCTTTTTCTGAGAAAGCGTTCGGGTTCTTCTAGAGGTTCTTTTATGTCTCTACTAGAACTGGAGCTCATACACTACGTAGAAAGTTCAGATGTGGCGCCTGGGTTCCAAGTCCTGCAATAAAAACAGAAAAGAACGATGGTCAGAAGGTTCACCACGGCCCCGTGCTCAGGTGAACACGGCCCGTGGTCGGAGATACAGTAGTTGTTTTCCGGATCCCTCTTACTGGGGAGCTCGACACGGCCCCGTGCTGCACCGACACGGCCCCGTGCTCAAATCCCTGTAACTCGGAAAATAAAAACTGCCAGTAACAATGCTGAGCACGACCCCGTGTCCGACCAGGCACGGCCCGTGCTGAGCTCTGCAGAAACTGAAAATTTAAGAAAAATAGAAAAATAAGAAAAAACGATTAGGCCGCTGATTCCTAACTTTCTTAAAATCCTTGTGTCCCCGGCAACGGCGCCAAAAACTTGATGCGTGTGAAGTGTCGTATATTTTTAATGTATATTTTAAGCCCTTTAACACTTTTTAGCCAAGTTTTAAATTTATAAAACACGATATTTACTAACACTAAACACACATATGGGCAAGTGCACCCATCGTGAGCGTAGTATAGTGTTGGTAAGATACCGAGGTCGTCCAAGGACACAAGAGCTTTTAGTACCGGTTTATCCCCAACGTCTAATCAAATCAAAAGTTTAGAAAAAGGTTTTAAACTAATAAAAATAAAACTAACTAAAATGCTGAAGAATAAAATAAAAATAAAAACAGATAGACAAGATGAATCACTTGGATCCGACTCGTGTTTAGTGTAACCTTTGATTATTTCCGCACTTTTGCACTTTTTAAGAGATTATCTTAGTTATTGTAGTAGGCCCCTCTTCTGAAGGTGACGTTACCCTTAACCCAGTAGTTTGAGTCAGCAAGGATACAATCCTAAAGGGTAGGATTATTGAAAGATAATTAATTAAGTTATTAATGCATATTGTGGTAGACCCCTCTTCTGGAGGTGACGTTACCCTCGGCTAAGTAGTCTGAGTCAGCAGGGATACAGTCCTAAGTAGCCGGGTTAAAGTATTAACAGTAGTTTACATATGAGGGGGTCAAGGAGTTCGGACCCTCGCCATCCAATACCAGTGGGTATTGAAGGAAGTCCTACTAAAGTTGACCCAGGTCCTTGCAGGATCTATACACTGAATAAGGCAAGACTCTTACCAAGCCGTTCCCTTAACCCCCGACCAGGTAGCCAACATACCTCCATATAGACCGTGGAGATATGAATGGTGAAAATCTTTTATTTTATATAGGCAGTAAAATAATGCCAAGACACCACAGACAAACGATAAGGAAGACTCACCTTCAATATAAGAAACTAGTTATTAAAGTCAATAATACAGAACCAAATAAAAAGTGCGAAAAGATTAAAAATAAAAAGTATTACACTAGACACTTGTCTTCACCAAGTGATGTAACAGACTTAGGCAAACATGGCCTTTGATTGTCAAGAACTATTACGATCAATCTTGGATCCCGAGACTACTCACACACTCTATGATGGATGATGGTGGTGGATGTGGGTTGTGATGGTGGTGGTGGGTGGGTGAAGTGTGAGAGAGGTGGTTTGCCAAGTGATGGTTTGCAAATAAGCCAAGCACCCTTATTTATACCCTGCACAGAAGCCCGGACACGGCCCCGTGTCCATTGGGCACGGCCCCGTGTCCACCCGTCTTCTCTTTCTTCATTAAATGCAGTTTGTCTTCTGACCACGCCCCCGTGTCCGCTGGACACGACCCCGTGTGCAGAAGCGTATCTGTACTATCAAGATTTCCTCAGATTCTGCGAATCTTAGAGTTGACCACGGCCCCGTGTCCGCTGGGCACGCCCCCGTGGTGGGTGATAGAAGCTTCTACAGCTTTGTATTTTCTGCAGACACTTGGGCACACCCCCGTGCTCATTGAGCACGGGGCGTGTTCAGCCTTTTGCTCTCTTGTTTTGCTTGGGAAGATGCTGTCGAGGGGTCGGGCATGCCACGTTTATCCCTTTTCTTGTATTTTTGTTAGATTTAGCTGCCTTTTTGGTTCTTTTGTTCATTTGAGCTCATTTAATCCTGAAAATACAAAAGGAAGACAAAAACACTCTTTTTCCAAAATTAGTACTAAAAAAGTGTTAGTTTAATGCCACATTTGATGTAATTTATATGTTGCATTTTGCGCACATCAGGTAGCTTAAGAGCTTGACAAAATGAAGTATTTATAAAACTTTGGTTTGCACCAGAGTCAAATAATACTTTCGCATAAACGTCGTGAACTAGGAATGTACCAGCTATCACATCCGGAATCAGATCTGCTTCCTGGGTTGTCAGCTGAAAGGCTCTTGCGTTCTTCTTATTAGTTCCTTCAGCAGGTTTGGTCTTGTTGTCAGCTGGTTTGACCAGTTTAGGACACTCTGGTCTAAAATGTCCAGCTTCTCCACAGTTGAAGCAAATTGTTGATTTCTTTCTCCTGCATTCTTCTTCTTGGTGCCCCGGAATTTTGCAGAAATTGCAGTACCCCTTACATTTTCCAAAGTGCTTTCTTTTACAGGTACTGCAAAATGGAGCAGTGGAGGATTGCCCAGTTCCTCTTTTCTTGAAGTTTTTACTAGTATTACCCCCACAAAATCCTTGGGTGATCCTTTGAGCCAATTCCTTCTTTCTGTTTTCTTCTCGCGTACGTACCAGCCCGTCAGTCAATGTATTGGCTAATTCCACCGCATCATCAATTGTGCGGGGTCTTGCAGCTTTGACGATATCACGAATCTCGCTAATTAAACCCCAAATATAGCGAGAAATAAGCACCGGTTCTGGCGAAGCCAGAGTTGGTACAATTCTGGCATATTCGAAGAATTTCGAAGTATACCCTCGGCAGTCAACATCCACCATCCGGTGGCTCAGGAACTTATTTGCCATTTGTTCCTTTTCATATTCGGGACAAAATTTTCTTTCCACCAATCGCTTAAATTCTTCCCAACTCATGGCATAAGCCATGTCACTTCCCTTGGCTTGCAGTACCGTGTTCCACCATTCTAATGCCTCTTCCTTGAAAAGGTGAGACGCATACATAACCTTGTCTTCCTCGGTACATTACTTATTTTAATTACTGCCTCGGTTTTCTCCAACCAACGCAGTGCAGCAGTTGCCCCTTCATTACCTGCAAATTCAACAGGTTTACAGGCAAGAAATTCTTTATAAGTGCAACCAGGTGTTGCAACTTTCATTTTCTTAAGTATTGGGGCTTGAGTCACGTTATTGTCATTATTGCCGCCCCCGTTAACACTGTTACTGAAATTATCGTCGCGCGTGTGTTTACTATGGTTGGCTTGTGAAGGCTCAACAGGGCTTTTAACAGCAGCGACGATTGCCGGGATAGCATTTGCTATTCCCTGGGCAACGATATTTTCTATATCTTGCGTATTAAGAAAGTGATCCTCATTGTTTTGCTCAGATTGGTTAACTTCATTAACTGGCTCATTAACGGCGTGTTCCATCTGATAATTAACAATATATATATATATAAATTATTGGCACAAAATAAATAACATCCAAACATAACAAAGCAATCACACATAATCATGTCAACACGTATGGCCAAAATTGTCGACTTTGCAACTTTAATATTTTTATATATATTAGTTTGCATCGATACACACTAGTTATATTACAAAAGTTTTATTTTGAGTTATTTTACATGATTATATTTTTATTATTTATTATTATATTATTATTATTATTATTAAACATGCAACCACAGTTTAACCGGCCTTTCAGAAATGAAGCTCTCTCTCGTCGTATTTCCATGTGATTTTCTCCCCCACATCCCTAATTCTATTTCCTGCCTCCACCAGCTCCTCGCCATAATGATGGAGTTCAGCCAAGTTTTCTGTGCTTATAGGTGGGTTTGGTGCAGGCTCAGGGTAAAATTGGGGAAAATAGACGTTGGGGTTATTCATGAAATTCTGAAACTGCCAGTCATTTATCCACTATTCCTCCAGCTGGCCTATAACAGGTCGGGGGTTAACAATAGGATCTGGGATAGCTGGGTCTAAATTAACTGGAAGTTGGGATTCAGCGGGATAATTGAAGAGGTTTTCATCGGCAGGTCCGATGAGGTCACAATTCGCCAGTTTGCGATCCAGCTCCTCCCATGGCGGCATTTCCTGAGCTTGCCCGGAACTTTCCCCGATCTCTTTTTCTTTCCCTTTATCCTTCGAATCCTCAGTCTTTTTAACCTTCTGTGCAGCTGGTTTCTTCCTACGCCCACGTTTCCAGTCCAAGATTCTCCTCCTCTTTTTCGGCTTTGGTTTCTCCTGGGCCTGGGCTTGGAATGTTAGTGGTTCCTCCGTATCTGCCAGATAGCCAGATGGGTTTCCTGTGGTATCCATATCGGTGCTATGGATAGTAAAGTTTCGGAGTGCCTCCGACAGTTCATTCATGTTGTTAGCACACATGAAGAAACACACACACAAATTTAAGTTAAAATTTTTTTATTTATTGTAAATTAAATTTTCACAGAATCACAGAATGGCAAGCAGAAAAAAATTAAGTATTTCTAAATACTTAATTAGCTTAAATCAGAGGCTCTGATACCACCTTTTTATGTCACGGCCCTCGTCCCGGTTTAACCCGTTTCAGGAGCCGCGGGACAGAAAACCCGTGGTATTGTTTATTTTGGCAGCGGAAATTTTAACATGATCTTTTTTTTAACTGAAAATGCCCAATTATTTTATTTCACAATTTGGGACAAACCCCATAATTTACAATAAAGGAAATTTCACGGGGAAATTCCCTGTTTATACAAAAACATGTTTATTTATTTTATTTACTGAGCCACATTTTTCAAGCTGGTGTGCTATGCGACACCATTCCTGGTTCACAGTAAATCACCTTGTAGGACCGGTTTTGACACCGTTCGATTGCGTAACGAACGTTTGATGTGCGGAATCCGCGAACGTGCGTGACCGAACACACAATAACGTACTAGAACCGTGATTCTATTGAAAATATGACGTGAAGAATACAAAGAACCACTTGAGAGAACTTTCTCTCTCTACATTTTCTCTCTCTAAAAGATCTTCTCCAATGTCACAAAAATGAGCAAAAGTCTTAAACTTTAAACCTAAGGCTCCTATTTATAGGCCTTGGAATTAATGAGATTTCTCATTAATTACCAAAATGCCACCTTGCTAAAACTATCTAAATATTACAATAAAAGCTTGATTTCTCCGGTTTCTCGCTACGGCTAGGATTGACGAAGGCGATAGACATTAATGCACTAACAATCTCCCCCTTGGATATTGCCGCAGTCAATCTCGTAGCGTGTTGTCTTTCTCTTTCTCGAACAGAATCCCCGTGGATCTGTCTTCAGCTTCAGTTGCTTCCCTCCTTGGTAGTCCTTTCTTCAGGCTCCCCCTTTCGTCAAGCTTCCGTGCTTTTAGGATCGACGCCTGGCTTTCCGTAGCAACAGAATCAGAAACCTACACATCTCAACCTCTCGTAAGATAAAATAATTTTGACTCTAAAAGAATTCACTCAAAATTCTCAAACATATAACACACGATATTGTGATTCAAATTAATGAATCATCTAAACATTTGAGGATTATCTTTCAACTTCTCATCATCTTAACCAAACCAATTGTTCATCTTGTTTAGCCTTTGAGATTTTGAATATCAGTTTTCCAACATCAGTTGTCGAAAATCTTTTTGAATTTTTCAAAAATTTTATGCTAAAACACTCTGAAAATCTTTTTGGATTTTTATGAAATGAAATGTAAAGCAGTAAAGAAATATATACAAACACTATTTTTGTGAGTTTGTGTAAGAGGATCATATCAGTTTCTGAGACACATCACAAACACCGTTAAGCTTTTAATCGTTTTAAGTTTTAAACGATTCACGTTGATTGACGATATAATTGTCCTCTTAAACTCAATCTAAAAACTTTCGAA
Organism: Helianthus tuberosus; assembly: GCA_030545235.1. Taxonomy (NCBI): domain Eukaryota; kingdom Viridiplantae; phylum Streptophyta; class Magnoliopsida; order Asterales; family Asteraceae; genus Helianthus; species Helianthus tuberosus. The sequence goes on along the minus strand of CM060361.1, from coordinate 13,552,404 downwards.
ATGCTTACCGATACGTTAAGGTATATTAATTTTGCACTAAGTTCTTATGGACCCCACGATCTCAGCATATCCCCTCATCATGCAATACACTAACTCGAGTAATACCTTTAAACTTTCATCAACTGTGATATGTGCGAAAACAACTCAGAATGTTTAAACATTAACAATCAGGTCGATACTTCCGTATACGCAGAGAAAGTCCAATGTTTAAACAAAATAAGAAAATAAAACAAGTTGAAGTTGTTTAGGCTTTAACCACCAGGTCGATACTCCCGTATACGCAGAGGTGATCCAAAGCTTAAACGAAACACCAAAGAAAATAAAGCAGAATGTTTAGGCAACAACATCCAGGTCGATACTCACGTATACGCAGAGGATGTCCGATGCTTAAACAAAATAAAGAAATAAAACAAGTTTAAATCTTTGCAAAATGAAATGCACAATCACAGAGACTTTTCAGCAAAGTTGTGAAAGTTCACAAACTTAACCAGTTTTATGTCTTTCGACAATCAGCGATTACTGAGTAGGCACACAATCAAGAAGGACAAAACTAAGTACTATGCTTTCAACCGTGTTTCCCACTAGAACTAGGCTTTTTTCATTTAAGTTTGTATCGTTATCGCAAATCTACTAGTCTAGCTGAGCCTATCGTCACATCTTTAGTGAGACCGTTTATCACATTTGACATTTCATTTCTTTAGCATGCTGTGATAGTCCAACGGATTTACTATCATTTCCTCTTTTTCACAACAAAACTCATTTTGAATTTTTCAAATTTTCTAATTTTTTTAAAATTTTTCTCCCCCTAAAATCAAAATATGTTTCAATTTTGATTTTCTGGGAAACTTTGAAAACAATAAACTGTACAAATAAAATGACAAACTGATGAGAAATTGCCTCAATTCGCCATCCACTTGGCTTAAACAATCAGAACTCCCCCTGACAACAAACTATTTTCCCATTATGATTTCAAAACACTTAAGTTTATTTTAATCAAAATGGTTTTTCCGGAAAATTAGTTTTGTTTGCCATTTCACAAACATGGGGTTTCATCACATTGTTCTTCAACCCACTTGTAAGATAGTTAAATCAAGTACAACTTAATGTCCTTGATAAACCATTTGTAAGTCGAAATATCACAGTTACCAACCTGTGAATTTCTCAAGAAAGATGCCAATTCCTAATCCCCAATTACCAACCTGGGAGTTCCGGCAAGTCAGATTTTCAGACACAGAATGGTGACACCCAAGCCTGACCAGTCTTGGGTACATCCGAGTTATGTTTACTCGGTGTATCGGTATTCCTATTTGATTCATAACATTTCTTTACCCCTTTGACTTTTCCGTCAACCATTTTTCCAAAAATGTTTAGAACATTGGGGTTAAAGGCTTTTTCAACAACAAAATCTTTCTTTTCAGAAAAAGATTGATTTGAAATTTCAACTTCGTCAACTTTTTGTTTATAATTTTCAGCTCGCAATGGTGGAAAATTGATATCATCCATTGGCGGAACTGAATTTTCACTTTTGAGCTCAACTTGTGGCTCCTCTGATTTTGACGAATCAGAATCATTGCCAGAACGTGGCTCCTTTGTTTCCGAAGAAACAAATTCATCGCCAGAAACATTTCCTTTCTTCACACTCCATTCTGTCCTCAGATTTGCATCTGATGAATTCGTTTTGCTTGATTTGTCATTCTTTGAAGAGCAAGACGATTTATCAGAACTCTTCTCTGTTTTACTTGTTGTATCCGAGGACAAAATCCTTTCAAGGTACTCTCGAGCTTTCTTTCTTTTCTTTCTCAGTCGGTCTTTTTGCCCCTGAGAAAGCTTCACTTTCTTTTCTTGAACTTTAGGTTCTTTGACTTTCTGTTCTGAAACTTTCAGTTCCTTGGGCTTTTCTTTGACTTTGATTGACTTCATCACCCTTTTCTGAGATACAGCCCTCGATCTTTCAATTGATCTCATTGGGCAATCTCTGGCAATGTGACCTTTGATTTGGCATTCATAACATCTTCTTGTCTCAAATCTCTGTCTCTGGCAGTTAACAGCAATATGTCCTTGAAAACCACAGTTGTAACACACCCTGTTATCATACCATGTACCACCTTCACACCAAACGCTCAGATCATAGCATTGTCTGGCTTTGTGGTAGTCATCATTCTTCTTGTAAGCTGGATTTGACTTTTGAGTACTGTGGTCAAACCTGCACCACACATCACCAGCTATTTTTTGAGTTTTTTTTTTTAGATTTTGTGATTTTGCATAATGATTGGATGACTGAACTGATGATCTTTTATTTTCATTTTGAAAAAATTTCGAATTTTTAATTTTTTGATTTTGAAAAAATGGTACTAACTTTAACGTTATTTTACTAATTTCATGAAAATAACGTTAAAAGCGGCGGATGGTTAATCATGCATCATGTGGTGATGTTGATAGCTGAAAGACACGGGGGTACATTCACCAATCAGTCTCTGTCCCGATTGTTTGAGTGTTATGTGTCTTAGGTCCAATGCTTGATACAAAACTACAATCGAGCCGGGGGTCTCACTGGAAGCAGTCTCTCTATTCCTACGGGGTAGAGGTAAGGCTGTCTACATCTACTCTCCTCAGACCCTACCTTAGCTTTGCTATTGGTGGGATTTACTGAGTATGATGATGATGAATCTTCTTAACAGGTTTTTGCTTTGAGCATTCACCTATTTCAGTAGATTGCAAAACAGTATTTTTGAAATTTTCTTTTAATTCTAAAAATAATTTTTGTTTAACTTGTTTTTCATTTTCATCATCAGCTCCTTCATCACAATCCTCAACTTTGACATTGTCAAAGTTTGTGACATTTTCACTTATTGGAACTGAATTGATCGGTTTTGGACAAGAATAATCTGATGTTAATGACAAAGTCTCAAAACCTTTCAATTTCTTTTCAAGCTCATCAATTTTATTCCGAGCAATGTTAGCTTCATTTTCAAGCCGAATGATTTTCTTAAGATGAGAATTTATTTCAATCTGTTTTTCAATATTATTTTTAAAAATAACAGATTTTTCATCTTCTAAATCTTCATTTGACTTTGAAAATCTTTTTCAAATTTTAATTTTTCATTTTCAAAATCTTTTTCCTTTTCTATCAAAATTTTGTTTTCCAATGTCAAACTGTCCAAACCACTCAACAGTTTGGCATTTTCAGATTTCAAATTCTCAAAATTTTCCTGTATTTCAAGAATCTGTTTATCATCAGATTTCTTCTCATCATTCAAATTCTTGGTTTCCAATGTCAAGCTTTCTACATTCTTCAGAAGTTTGACATTGTCTGCTTCGAATTTTTCGCATTTTGAGCACACAACTTCACATTTTGAAGTTTCATCTTGCTTGGATTCTTCATTCTTTGAAAAATCACGTGTCTCTGTTTTGTATGTGCCTGCACAAAAATTTTTAACAAAATCAAGAGGATTCATATATTCATCAATATAACAACCCCTCTTAATATCGTATTTCATAACATTTTTTGCTACACAACACATATTAACTCTTTCGCATATTTCAACAATCACATCCAAACTTATTTTGTCTAGATTTTTATCTATTATATTCATCAACTCTTTCTTTTTCTTTTCATTTTCATACTTGAGTGTTTTGAGCTCAATGATAAATTCATTTGGATAAAAATTTGAGAACCTAGAATCCTTTTTTAGTTCACTCAAAAATTCATCCCACTCAGAAGGTAACGCATCAGCAAATTTTGATACCTTTTCAGCATTTGATATCCTTATCTCGTACCTTGTTAAATTTTCAATTAGACACTTAAACCGTCTTTCCAACACATCCACTATTTCATTTTTCATACACAAAAAACATTCAAATCTTTTATCCCAAATATTCTTACTCTCATTCTGATATTTGCTACCCCAACACCCATCAAACCAATCATTTAACCTTTCAAGGTCATAGTTTTCCTCTTTGTCAAACATTTTAACCACACTTTAAAACAACCTGATGTGATGTTTACACAACCCGTCCGAACTGAGTGTTCAGACCTTCAAACGTACTGATCAGATTTCAAACAATCTAACAAACCACACCTCGTGTGAACTGGGAACTAGGTTTAAATTGTGCAAACTGCAACTTTCCAAACCAACCGAACTAAGACTTGCAAACTGTCACCTCGTGCTGACTGATTACACAAATCTCAAACAATCTGAATCAACCCTAAGTCACTAAAACCACACTATCAGATACAAACAACTTGAATTAATGAACCTCTACAGCAGTGATATTAATGAGTTAATGTTTGGATCACTGATTGGGCCTTCAATTAATTGTGAATAAAGTGATTGGGCCGAAAACCTTCAACACAAGTCTACTGCTGATTGGACCGTTTAATTTGATAATAAAATCAATTTGCCGACAAACTTTATTTATTCACATTAATTGCTTTAATGGATTCCCTTTTCAATTCTCGTGGCTAATAACACACATCGGATTAGATTCCTTTTGGACCTTAGGAATTAGTGGATAGATGCTTTTTAGAACTCAAAATGGTCAACAACTTGAATTAATAAACCTCGACAACAGTGATATTTATGAATTGCTGTATGGCCTATATATTGACTAAAGCAGATTCCCGTGATGTTTCTTGATTTGATCGAAATTCACATGCAAACAATAAATGGCCTACAACTTTAATATCTAATTCAATTTCATTCGACCTCAACACCCACTAAGCTGTCAACTACAATTTACAACACAATGTTTTATTTTATCGAAACTCACATGCAGACAATTAACAATTGTTTTTAAAAACACCGATTGCACTACTAAACAACTTTCTCGAAACTTGATGCACTTTTCACGTGAATTCTGATTTATTCAATTAATGTTCACATACACACTGACACAGAACACGTGAATTCAGATATATCTCAAACAGTTTTTCAAGCTAACCTCTTTCGCTTGAAATAACCTCACAAATTCAAGCGAAACCTGAATATTCAAGCGAAAGCTTGAGTTCGTTCAAGCGAAAGCCATTTTTAAAGTAGTTTTCAAGCGAAACCAACAGATATCTCAAGCGAAACCTGATTATATGTACATTTTCAAGCGAAACTAACAGATATCTCAAGCGAAACCTCGCTGTTTCAACCAAAATCGGACCTAAAAACTTGAATTTCTCCTAAACGGCTAGGAGTTTGAATCTGAAATTTTGTAGGGTTGTAAATCAAATGTTTTCGCACAACATATCAAAAAATCAGCTGATTCGGACCGTAAAAACCCGTTCAATTTTACGTTTTTCAGTGAAAACCGTGATAAAAATGAAAAAGATGAAGAAATAGATGAAATTCAGGTCTGAAATCGATGTAATCTGGTACGAATCTATGTGTTTGATCAGCGCAATCGAGCTCCTGCTCTGATACCAATTGTAGGACCGGTTTTGACACCGTTCGATTGCGTAACGAACGTTCGACGTGCGGAATCCGTGAACGTGTGTGACCGAACACACAATAACGTACTAGAACCGTGATTCTATTGAAAATATGACGTGAAGAATACAAAGAACCACTTGAGAGAACTTTCTCTCTCTAAAAGATCTTCTCCAATGTCACAAAAATGAGCAAAAGTCTTAAACTTTAAACCTAAGGCTCCTATTTATAGGCCTTGGAATTAATGAGATTTCTCATTAATTACCAAAATGCCACCTTGCTAAAACTATCTAAATATTACAATAAAAGCTTGATTTCTCCGGTTTCTCGCTACGGCTAGGATTGACAAAGGCGATAAACCGGAGAAATCAAGCTTTTATTGTAATATTTAGATAGTTTTAGCAAGGTGGCATTTTGGTAATTAATGAGAAATCTCATTAATTCCAAGGCCTATAAATAGGAGCCTTAGGTTTAAAGTTTAAGACTTTTGCTCATTTTTGTGACATTGGAGAAGATCTTTTAGAGAGAGAAAGTGTAGAGAGAGAAAGTTCTCTCAAGTGGTTCTTTGTATTCTTCACGTCATATTTTCAATAGAATCACGGTTCTAGTACGTTATTGTGTGTTCGGTCACGCACGTTCACGGATTCCGCACGTCGAACGTTCGTTACGCAATCGAACGGTGTCAAAACCGGTCCTACAATTGGTATCAGAGCAGGAGCTCGATTGCGCTGATCAAACACATAGATTCGTACCAGATTATATCGATTGCGCTGAAACATGTTTAAAAAGATTTTATCAGCGGGGAAATACTGGCGAGTCACTCAAGTTATAAAATGACACATTCGTTATAGATTACAGCATAAGAGCGATTACAATGGCCCCTATCTTATAATTATCTGGCCCCGTGTCACACCCTGGTGACGATGGTCATACCACCATTGGGTCCTTTCACCCAATAGTGATGATTATCACTGTTAAAAGTGAGAAACAATAGTAATGTGCACAATACCCCACTTGCCAGTAATTTAAGATAACCAAGACTTAATCCCTGTAACATATAACTGGAAAACATTTAGGTATTTGTAAAATAATTTTGACAAAAGAGAATGACTCACATTGCAAGTTTAATTGGACAGAACCTTGCCTACTGATTTAGCCTTGTAACCTAGTTAAATAACAATGCACACGAAACTAGGTCAGTAACTTAATACAACATTTATGACAAGCTCACGAAATCAAAACCCTCACGACGAATGACAAAGTATAGCCCAGATTCGGGCAGCACTTAAACATCCATCGAATCGGTTTCAATAGATCGGACATTGTATCGTAGCAGTGATCGTGTTAATACCCTGTTGTCGCAGCAGAGATTCGAGATTTTGATTGTTTTTAGAAAGATCGGAGCACAAAGTAACGTTTTTTTTTTGTACGAAAGGAATTTTTACGTCGAAACACAACAGCCATGCAAGTTCCAAACCCCTGCCTCTTATACTGAATTTTGGTCCCTCCCACATGTCGCGCAGGCTGCCAGGGATCCTGGCGCGACACGCGGGGCACACCTATTTTGGCTAGGGTGGCCTCGTGTCCCACATAGCCCAGGTGAGTCAACAGCAAACAAAATTCGTGTTTTACATGCGTTTTCGAGGATAATTATCAATTAGGGGATACCCCCCTTGAGTTTTAGGGGGTCCTGATCCTAGCTGTGGTTGTTTTTAAAAATTATGGGTCATGTCATACTATTTAGGGGTCTCAATTAGGGTTTCCTAATGGATATTAATAAAATAAGAAATTATAATTTTGGTAAGAGTTGTTACACCTTTCCAGTTGAAGAAAAAAAAAAGAAATCAAGAATTCAGAATCATATTTATTATAATAATAAAATATTAGTCAAAACCCACTTGCCCACTTTGATATGTTTTCTTTTGGGTCATGCTATTTACACACGGTCAAAATTATTTTCACACCCCAAAGCGCCCCGCTATGGCCAAAGAGGGGCGCTTTGGTGTAAAGTCAACAGACAAGGACTGAACCGGTCAGACCTTGTCTGTTGCTTTACATCAAAGCGCCCCGCTATGGCCAAAGAGGGGCGCTTTGAGGTTTTTTTTTTTTTTTTACATTTTTTAATTTTCGGGCAAAACGCCCCTCTTAGGTCAAAGCGCAGCGCTTAGGGCCTTTTTTAAATTTTTTAATATTGTTTTTAATTCACAAACGCGTCGATAATAGTCCAAATTTTACGCTTTTTCCATTATACATCATTTTTTAATATATATGGACTATACTGCAAGTTCCGGATCAAATCGGTTACGTGTGATGTCGTATTCCATTATATCGTATCATTTTGGTTTGAAAGCACAAGTACTCCTATGAGTAGTGTTATGTGTATCAGCCGCCTACCGTACATGTACATGACGTATTTTTTCATTAATTGTAGTATTATGATGTATATTGTCATAACACTGAAAAAAACCAGTCGGTTCCTACCCGGTTCCACATTTTATAAATAAAATCGGTTCCAACCCGAATAAAGTATCAAGTTTCAAAATCATATTTACATAAGGAGAGGATTCTTTCATCCCTGATGATGTCAAATAAGGAGAATGTAACTCTGTGTCAAGCAGCTGTCTAGCATTCGCTCATTGGTCCTGACAAATTGCTATTGGTTGACTCGATATATTTTTTTAGATCTTGTTATAAGTAGTATGTACAAGTAATCAAAATATATGCGTACATGTTATGAAACTAAAAAATATTCGGCTTAGCGCCTCGCAACCCGATAACCCACTCGTCCATAGGCACTACGGTAAAATTACCGGTAAAACTCTTTGGATCAAGGATTGAACACATGTTTCCCTGTGTCTCCTATAGACCCACCAATGTCTCACACTTTGCACAAATGATAATTGACCTTGAGTCTTTAAAAAAGAACTTAAGTTCTCTTACCACTTGAGCTAGAATTCATTTGCTTGGCTCGGACTAACTAGATTAAGTAGAGATTCACTATTTCAAGTTACAATTCAACAATATGAAATGTCTAATCAATGATGAGGCGATGACTCTTCAGCCCAACCCAAGTACATTCATATCACTCTGTATAATCATTACCTATTATCTTAGCTAGCTAAGAAGCTAACATGCCTTTCTCAAAAAAAAAAAAAAAAATGAAGCTAACATAGTTTTTTTTTAACAACATATAACTCGCTGCTTAATTTTATAACTGCTTTAACAATCATAAATGTAAAATTACAATACATAGCTATCTCAGAAGCTAACATAAATACTTTTTTAACAACACATAACTCATAGCTTAATTTTTTTAACTGTCTTAACAACGTGAAATGTAAAAGTATATTATATGAAACCTTAGAAAAATTTAGAATAAGTTTATAACTATAATAATAAAATAGGCGGCTGATACAAACACTACTCATAGGAGTACTTGTGCTTTCAAACCAAAATGATACGATATAATGGAATACGACATCACACGTAACCGATTTGATCCGGAACTTGCAGTATAGTCCATATATATTAAAAAATGATGTATAATGGAAAAAACGTAAAATTTAGACTATTATCGACGCGTTTGTGAATTAAAAACAATACTAAAAAATTTAAAAAAGGCCCTAAGCGCTGCGCTTTGACCTAAGAGGGGCGTTTTGCCCGAAAATTTAAAAAAAAAAAAAAAACTCAAAGCGCCCCTCTTTGGCCATAGCGGGGCGCTTTGATGTAAAGCAACAGACAAGGTCTGACCGGTTCAGTCCTTGTCTGTTGACTATATCCCGAAGCGCCCCGCTTTGGCCTAAGCGCGGCGCTTTGGGTGTGCAAAAAGACAAATGGCGTGTGCGAATAGACCAGGCCTTTCTTTTTGCAGATGACTCTGCCGACTAAAGTTCCTATACTGGTGTTTTGAATTGAGCAAACTTTTTACTGACAAACTGCATCACTCTTCTACATATGTAAGTCGATGTGATTTAAATAGTACTTTTGCTGTCCGTTCAAGGCTTAAAAGGAAACAAACAGCCCGTGAACGGCGGCGACAATGGTTGAGTTGTTCAAAGGTGCAACGGTCACGATAATGGCCCCTGGGTTCAGATCGGAGACTGCGCAACCTATTTCCGGTGGTTTAATATCACCAGAGTCTCAATCTACTGTTATGGTAGGGTTACCGACCTCTTTCCAGCCACAGTTTTTGTTATTTCCGGCGTTTAAGGACGTTTCCGTCGTCTTAGGGGCGCTGCTCGTGGTTGCCGGAGGTTGGGTGGTGGTGGTGGTTGTGGCTGGTAGTCGAGAAAAGGGTAGAGAGGGACAGGGGCGGACCCACATTGGTGCCACCGGGGTCCCCGGACCCCAATCTTTTAAAAAAAAATAGTAGATTCGGTATATTAAATTGTATATGGACCCCATAAATACAATTAGGTGGACACCATAGAAATAAAAAGAAAGTTGGTGTAGTGGTAAATCTCCCTCTTTTCCACCAAGAGGTCATGGGTTCAATCCTTGATAAGCCCATTTTTCGTATTGTTTTTAAAAATCTAGTTCAAACCACACTTTAACTCGACCCGAACGAGGACCGACCCGAAAATGGACCACATTGAAATAAAATCCTGGGTCCGCCACTGGAGAGGGAGTTGAGTGAGAGGAAGAGATAACAGTTGAGTGAGAGGAAGAGATAGGGATTTATCTTTTCTTCTTTTATAATTTTAGAAAAATCTTTTTGTTGTATTTTTTAAATGCATTTTAAATAAAATGTGTGAAAAGACATAAATGCCCTCATATGAGGTGCACATGATATGACTTAACGTTTAAAGTTAACCTGGTTAGAGTCAAAGGACGTAAGGTGTAATGAGTTTTGCAAATAAATGACTGTGATTGTAATTATTGAAGTTAAAGGTTATCTGTTGTGATCCGATACAAACATAAAGGATGAAAAGTGTAATTTACCCTATTATGATCTTTCCAAAAAATAAGTGTTCTTGAGTATTTTAAACAAATTTTTATGAAACTTTATTTTATTAACCAACTCATCCATAGCTTAATGGTCTTTAAAGTTTGTAAATCATGTTCTAAAACCACTTTTATGTTCATTAGAAAGATCATTATTTTTAACATCATGTTTAACCATGGATCTTTCAAGATCCATGCTTAATAACTTTAGATTTTTCAAAAACAAGCTTTATGTTAAATTTTCAACAAACTTTCCATGAATTTTAGTTTCAAAAATTAGTTCTACACACACTTTATTATTTCAAGATTACAAGATTATGCATTCAAAATTCATTTTTCATGTTCACAAAATGCTTCATATGTTCATCTTCAAGTTTAACCATGGATCCTTCAAGATCCATGCTTAAACATGTTAGATCCAAGCTTTAACATACTTGATCTAAACATAAACACAAGATCTAACATCAAAAACTTCATTACATACACTAAAATTTCATGTAATCACTTATTTTCTTCATGAATATGTTAGATCTTTTCATTTTTATCATTAAAAGTTAAGTTGTTTAGATGGTGAAACTTGTACATAACATAAACATGACTTATTTTAGTGATCAAGAAGCTTACTACTAGCTCTAATGGCTAGGGAAGTGGCACAAGAATGAAGATGATGAACAAGGAAGAAAATGAGAGGTTAAAAGCTCCACAAGATGGTCCTTCAACTTTTAGCACCATACACCTTCTTAGATAAGCTTCTTACACCTCCTAGTGACCTTGGATCATGAGATTGAAGCTTGAAAATGGTGGTGTGTTGGTGTGTGAAGTGAGCCGAGAGTTGGAGGTGAACAAGGAAGAAGATGACGTGTTTTTGTGTGACAACCCTCACTAAACCAGGTATCCGTACGACTTAATTAATAATTAATTACTGCTTAATTACTGTGCTTACTTGAACTTGTGGATAAACTGCTACTTGAATGCTGATACATGTACTTACTTGCATCATACTTTACTTGCTGTCACTTCATGTTTTGCTTACAGCACCTTTGTGACAACCTTGATGCACCAAAAGCACAGTAGCACAATGAACGGATAACCTATTAAACGTGCTGTCATTACTAGCACCAGGCAGGTAGTGCCTCTAAGGCCTGTAAGAGCCTGAGATAGTTTGCTACACTAGTGGTGAGTGTAGGGATATAAGGGTTGTAGAACTGCGTCACTAGGAATGAGATCACAGTGACCGGATGTGCCTAAAACGTACTTTAAGTACAAAATTCAACACTTTAATTAAAATTCAGCATTAAGCTACCTAATAAAGTGCCAAAACACGAGAAAAATGTTACTAGACACTTTCCAAAGTGTCGGGAATAAGTTGTGTCACTAGAAATAATAATAACGACACTTTAAAGCTTTGTTAAGCGCTTTAACGGATTATTATCCAACCGAACAACCGGACTATACCCGGAACATAAAAATATTGCCAATAACATTGTTTATCTTCTTCTGAGCCAGTTAGGGTCCCTGAATACCCTAACACCCGCTATAACGCATAACACATCAGTAACCGAGTTAACCTTCACTTAACTTAACTAATACTTAACGTTTAGTTGAAAACCAACCGGGTAACCCCCCCCCCCCCAACCGAACTCGTCCCCTTGGGGGACACCCTTGTACTTTTTGTGATTAAATTAATCACACATGCCTAATATCTAGGCTACACTTAAACCTTTGGATAATGATCATACTATTTGCCTATAAGTTCAAGACTAAACTCACCATAACATTCTCACCACAACTCACAAAACACACTCTCTCTCCCTCTCCCAAAAGCTCTCGGCCGAACATCCCCTTTCATCATCCATCCATCTTTCAATTTTGATCAAGCTATTTCAAGTGCATACAAGTGTTAGGGACCTCACACAAAGGAGCTCGGTGCATTCGGAACGTGAAGAACCTCACCCTATTGCTTTTATCCACTCATTTTTCGAGTAGAATCTTCCCTAGCCCCGAGCTAGTAGTAAGTTGCTATAAACGCCCTCTCGATCTATTTTAAAGTGGTTAAAATGAAGTGTAATGGTTAAATCTCAATAACTTGCAAGATGATATGTAAAAGTCTTCTAAAATGTTAAAAATGTTGGTTAAAAGCATAAGAATGGTGTAAATCTTGTAAGACTTGTTTTGATGTAATTAATTAGTGCCGATCTATGTTGTGGTAGCTCGGATCATCATCTAACCCGGATTAGTCGTGATCATGAATCATGGCATAGAGTTTGTTTAAGTGTACAAAGGGTTAAATGATGAAACTCTACCACACACTAAACATGAACTTGTGTAAAATCGATTTTACTTATGAAATGGTGTTCAAAACTAGTAGATCTACGGATCTACAAGCGGTACTTTCAAAGGACCAAGTGTCAAAGAAATCATATTTTCTAAAGCCGGATCTTACATGAACAAGAATGATTTTAGCAAACACACAAGTGTGTAAACACTTGTGTAACACAAAGTTTCGACAAAATAACTATTTTTGTAAAAGTTGACAAGAAGTTGTAAAGATGAAATTCCTTTAAAAACGAGACTTTCAAGAAACAAAGTTGATTCATATAAAGATCCACTAAAAGTAATGGGATTTACTACATATTTTTGGGTAAACCACAAGTTCATGTAATTTATGCGATTTATATATATTTTGACTAGTTTGATGCTTTGGATATTGTTTTGGTTGAATAAGAAAACTGTTGATTTGAATTATAAAAGAAAATGATACGCTTGAAAGCGTGGCCACCTCCAGTTACAGGGGAAACTCTGGCGAAATTTTTCTAAAAACCTAACACTTGAAAATATTTTCATCACAAGTGTTAGAAATACATTTTTAACTTGTTTTCAAAGACGCAAATTTCGCCATGATTCTGTTTACAAAATTTCTAAGTGTCGGAGGTGGGATTTTCACAAAATAAAACCTGAAATATATATATTTAGAATATATGTTTTTCATAACAACACTTGTGAATTTCTATGATTATTTTGTGAACTATACAAATATTATTTTTAGGGTAAAACTAATATTACCGAATGTTAACGATTCCAAAAATAATACAAACACCTTCATAACAAATAATAAGCTACAACGGTATAATTATTACCACCTGATCTTTAAAACGTAACTTACGCATTTTAAGAAAATATTTATGAGCGCGTATTTTTGTCAAAGTATTATTTTGGGAAGAATATTTATATTTTGAAGTAAGAAATAAAATATATTAAGTGAGACTTAATAATGTATTTCGAATTTTACGAACACGCATGTATTAAATCCCCCATCCTTGGGAAGGAGAATAATTACCAAGTATTCACAAAAATATAAACACGAAATAGTTGTCTAACTATTTCCCAAAAACTTAAACCTTAAGCTAAGGCACGGCCGTCCGTCTAATAGATTTAATACGTGTAGGTCGTCGCACAGCTGCTTGATCAGGAGATATACTTGGTAGAGACGCACCACTGTGAGTTCATAACCCCCACTTTTTACTGTTTACATTTTTATAAATATTTTCGGGGTGGAAAGACATGCATGTTTTGCAAAAACATACAAAGTTTTGAACAAACGCAAAACTCGTATTTCTAAATCATATTACGAAGGGATTTCGAGGAACACAAATGATTTACGAAAGGTTTATACTAAACATACCGGTTTTCAAACAAGCGTATCTTTCGGAATATGCATACCCACGAATTCTAGTTTTCTAAACTACGGGTAAATACAAGAAGCACTCTTGGTGAGAACGAGTACCAAGTATGTTGCGTTTTGAGGAAGGATCAGTCTTAGAGACTGAGGGAGGATCAGTCTTAGAGACTGGGGTAAAGTACATGTACAATGATTACAGATATTTTCATACATGGTATGGTTAGCTTAAGGAGGGTTAGAACGTACAGATCATGTGAGTGGGTAGGCGCAACTTGGGATCATTAATCCTCATTGTAGGACCGAGGGACAGGAGCGGTAGATCTATCTGGGTGTAGCGAGCCCAGCCCCAGTGTAACGACTCTCATCAAAAGTTATAATTATTAAATTAATTTGACCAATAGGAAACCTTAATTGAGACACCCAAGTGATTCTGTGCAAACCCTAGAATTTTCATAATTTTCAGAATCAGGATTAGGGCCCCTAAAACTCAGGGGGGGCATTCCCTAGTTGATGATTATCTAATTTTACGTGTTGAAGAAGCTGAATTTTTAAATATCGTCGACTCAGCAATGCTAGAAACACACGCGGAAATCATATAGCCTATTTTCAACCCATACGATGCGCAGGGGTTTTAAGCCTACGGTGCGTATGGGTACCATACGATGCGTATGGTGTCCTTGGCCTACGATGCGTAGGGCTGACCAAATTTCACCTATAAATAGAGGACATTGGCATTCACTTTCTGGTGTTCAAACGACGAGAGAATTCATAAAATTCTTCGAGTTATTGTTTGTATACTTCAATTAACACACACGACACTCTAATTAAGTATAGCGGGGTGCTGCAGAACAGGGTATTAACTCAATTGCTATTACGATTCATCGTCCGATCGATCAATATATCCAATGGATGTTTAAGTGCCGCCCACATTAGGGTTATACTTTATCGTTCGTCATTAATTTGACGGATCATCGTTAATTCGATGGGTAAAGTATTATACTTTGTCGTTCGTTGTTAATTCAACGGATCATCATTAATTCGATGGATGAAGTATTGCACTTTGTCATTCGTTGTGAGAATATGATCTCGTGAATTATCGTAAAATGCTATATTAAGTTACTTACCTAGTTCATGTGCATTAGGTTAAAAAGGCTAATCAATAGGCTAGGCTCTGCTCAAATTGAATCTGCAATATATCAAGGATTATCTGTAGACTAAGCTTTGCCCATAGAAATCTGCAAGGTGAGTTCATTTCTCTTTTCTCACAGTTTGTGAGTCCATTATATTTTCTCACAAGTTTTATCACCGTTTTGTGAAACAATTATATTTACAAAGATTTTACAGAATCCTAAAATGATTACCAGTTATACTTACAGTAATTAAGTTTTTATATTAACTGCTGGTATGAAAGATTTTATATATTATTTGATTATTATTATTATTTGCCAGAAAGTTAGTTAATATTATTATGATTACAATAACAGTGGAAATTATGCATTTTACTAAGATTATATTTTAGTCTTAGTCACGTTAAAATATTAAATAATGATATTACAATTATTGAATTAACATATTATATTTGATAAGTTATTGTAATTTGACATAAATTGATATATGTTATTTTCTGGATTAAATGGTTTTATGCCAAAAGTAATATAATTGACAAAGAAATGTCACGGGACATCATTATGTCCGAAGACACTGGTTGAGAGAATGATCAACAGTGTTATGAATAGAAATTACTAGTTGAAAGAATGATCAACAGTAATATAATCTGAGTTACTAGTTGAAAGAATGATCAACAGTGACATGACCAAAAACACTAGTTGAGAGAATGATCAACAGTGTTATAGAATCACTAGTTGAAAGAATGATCAACAGTGATATGACCAGAATCATTAATTGAAAGAATAATTAACATTGATATGATTATAGTCACAGGAATCGCCTAGTGACAGATAAAGTGAATAATAGTCAAATAGAATTATTTGATGAATTCACTAGTGGACTAAAGTGAGTCAATAAATTGATATGATTACTGTCACATTGGAACTGTCATTATTTGACAAATACTGAGTGAATTGAATAAATATAAAAACCTTAATATTGTAAGGTATAACAATATATTTATAAAATGGAATGAATTCACTCAGTGTTATCGCTGACAAAACCTTTTTCAAACATTTTTCAGGTAAGTGGAATAAGAGCTGGATACGACACTGAAAAGGCTTCAAGAAGTGGCTTATTTTATTTAAATCAAATTAAGAAATATTGCAAACAAAATTCACTTTATAAAACATGGGTTTATCCCATCTATTTAATAAATAAAATCCGGTGTTTTCTAAACTCTGATATTTTTCCTAACTCACGGTCCTGATGAAATTTCCGCTGCAACGTTTTATAAAAATTAATCACCGGTACCACGGGCTGTTCACGGCACCCGATTCCGTCCAGGGTGGGTCGGGGGTCGTGACAGAAGGTGGTATCAGAGCCAAACTCAAAGAGCCACTTGTTTAAGATAATTAGGTGTTCTTTTTAATACCTAAACTTAAACAATAAAGTTAGGAAACTGATACAAATTAACATATGTGTTCTATATGAATATATATATATATGTTAATATATACAGATAATATCCTGGAAGTATTGTTTGTTTTCTGTGATGTTAATATGTGAAAATGTTTGCAATTCAGATGTCGAATGAAGTACCACATAATCCAGAAGTTCATGTTAATAATGAAAATCCTTTGGATAAAAATGCTATAGAAAATTTAATAGCTCAAGGAATAGCTAATGCTTTACCTTCAATAATTAAAGCTGTTAAAAATACCGTAGAACCTACCAAAGTTGTGAGTAGCAAGCATACTCGTGACGATGGTTTTAGCCATAGTGTCAATGGAGGTAATGATGATATTATCAAAACCCCATTTCCCAAGAAAAAGAAGGCGATGACTCTAGGGTGTACCTACAAAGAATTTTTAGCCTGTAAACCAACTGAGTTCGCCGGCAGTGAAGGAGCCACGGCTGCTCTGCGATGGTTGGAAAAGACGGAAGCTGTTCTTACAATCAGCAAATGTGCCGAAGAAGATAAGGTGATGTATGCATCTAATCTCTTTAAGGAAGAAGCCTTAGAATGGTGGAATACAATTCTTCAGGCAAAAGGAAGCGACATGGCTTATGCCATGAATTGGGAAAAATTCAAGGAAATGACAGAAAGGAAATTTTGTCCTCCCTATGAAAAGGAACGAATAGCTAACAAGTTCCTAAATCATAAAATGATAGATGTGAATTGTCGTGAATATACGACTACGTTCTTCGAATATGCAAGAATGGTACCAACTCTGGCTTCGCCAGAACCTGTACTTATTTCTCGTTATATTTGGGGATTAGTTAGCGAAATCCGAGACATAGTTAAGGCCACTAGACCACAGACTATTGAAGAAGCAGTCGAACTAGCTAACATGCTGACAGATGGACTAATCCGCACAAGAGAAGAAAATAAGAAGAAAGAGTTAGCCCAGAAAATTTCCCAAGAATTCTACAAAAAGACAGGAACTGAATCATCACTGGAGCAACCTATCTGCAGAAGCTGTAACAAAAAGCATTCAGGAAGATGCCGTTTTAGGAAAACATCCTACTGTGACTTCTGCAAGATGACCGGGCATATAGAGGAAGAGTGTAGAAGGAAAACTACTGTTTGTTTCAATTGCGGAGAAACAGGACACATTAAACCATATTGCCCAAAACTAACCAAAGCAACCGACAACAAAGCCAGAAGTGTAGACGGAGCTAAGAGGAACGCGCGAGCATTCGTACTTACTACGCAAGAAGCAGAAATGATTCCAGACGTAGTCGCTGATATGTAGTATCTAAGTTAAGTTATTATTTAACCCTAATACAAATAAAAGTTTATAAATAAATACATTCTGTCAAGAATTTCATCTATTCAAAACCATAACAGAATTGTTTGGTTTTCACTTTCACTTTCACTGAATCATTTATTTGGTCACGATCACCTTGTGGTGACGTTTTCACAAAATTTGAAGCTTGTGCTAATCTCCTTGCATACGGGTTTAATTATTCATTTCTATTGAATCCGTTTTGTTGGTTTATTCTATAAAATCAATCTTAACACAATTATGTGCTAAGATTATGATACACAATTTTATTTCATATTTCAGTGTATCTCTTAAAGATTTTTATATCAACAATCGAGCGTTTCGTAATCCTTATTGTTTTATCATCTTTGATCGAAAAACATTATTCAAGTATTTCGATTTCAATCCTACTAGATTTATTTGAAACATTCGGATTTACTTCACTTGATTTAAAGCATGGTGAAATTTGTTTCATTCACCACTACTATTTTCAATTCCCATGACACCTTGTGGTGGCATTTTCTTTAAATTTGAATCTTGAGATAATCTCATTTTCACTTCTGATGAACGAATTTTAATTTCGGTTGGTTCATCATCTTAAACAGTCTTAATACAATTATGTGTTAAGATAAGTGTACACAAATTCATATCATATTCCGGTGTACCTCTTAACGTTTCTTTCATCATTTATCGAAAATTTTATACTATTCATTTGTTCTTTTCATTTGAAAATCCTATTCGAATTGAATATCCAAAATTACTTCATTAAAGCTTTCAGTTGATTACACGGTGAAATTGTTCAGTCACCGTAATTATTGAATTATTTCAATCCTTACGACACCTTGTGGAGTCGTTATAAACTTGTAGCTTGAGCTAATCATAAGCATACGAATCTTTCAAAATCACGTATGTATTTCGTTTGACTCATCATTTGAAAGTAGTCTTGATGCAATTATGTATTAAGACAATGATACACTAAACTCTATTGTATTCCAGTGTATCCTTGCAAATTCAATAATGTCAACACACTGATTTTTCTCTTGTTATGATTCGATAGTTGACAAAATATTTTCGTGCTTCTATTTCATTTTGAACTTGTTGATTCTGAGTCTTCTTCAGTTGTCAATCAAAGTAAGTTTTCTTTTGACAAAAGAATTTTTATTCGATTCTAAAAATTCTTTACATTCATTTTAAATATCTATTTGATCATATATCTTTTGACTTGAAAATAGTCACATTGGAAATTATATCATTTCATCTCTTTCGTTTGACATTGATTTCTTGAATTAATTCAGTTGAACCTTTGAAATCCTACCTATTGTACAACTCATATTCACAAAATTCGATTCTGTGTCATCTACCTTAATATTGTTTTTATTGACTAGAATATGACATAAGTCTAAAAGAAATATCATAACCCAAATACACTTGGAAGCTAGAACCTGAGATAAAGAAAAAGTATTCCTACTTATTCCAGCAAATCTCGAGGACGAGATTTTTATTAAGGTGGGGAGAATGTAACGACTCTCATCAAAAGTTATAATTATTAAATTAATTTGACCAATAGGAAACCTTAATTGAGACACCCAAGTGATTCTGTGCAAACCCTAGAATTTTCATAATTTTCAGAATCAGGATTAGGGCCCCTAAAACTCAGGGGGGCATTCCCTAGTTGATGATTATCTAATTTTACGTGTTGAAGAAGCTGAATTTTTAAATATCGTCAACTCAGCAATGCTAGAAACACACGCGGCAATCATATAGCCTATTTTCAACCCATACGATGCGCAGGGGTTTTAAGCCTACGGTGCGAATGGGTACCATACGATGCGTATGGTGTCCTTGGCCTACGATGCGCAGGGCTGACCAAATTTCACCTATAAATAGAGGACATTGGCATTCACTTTCTGGTGTTCAAACGACGAGAGAATTCATAAAATTCTTCGAGTTATTGTTTGTATACTTCAATTAACACACACGACACTCTAATTAAGTATAGCGGGGTGCTGCAGAACAGGGTATTAACTCAATTGCTATTACGATTCATCGTCCGATCGATCAATATATCCAATGGATGTTTAAGTGCCGCCCACATTAGGGTTATACTTTATCGTTCGTCATTAATTTGACGGATCATCGTTAATTCGATGGGTAAAGTATTATACTTTGTCGTTCGTTGTTAATTCAACGGATCATCGTTAATTCGATGGATGAAGTATTGCACTTTGTCATTCGTTGTGAGAATATGATCTCGTGAATTATCGTAAAATGCTATATTAAGTTACTTACCTAGTTCATGTGCATTAGGTTAAAAAGGCTAATCAATAGGCTAGGCTCTGCTCAAATTGAATCTGCAATATATCAAGGATTATCTGTAGACTAAGCTTTGCCCATAGAAATCTGCAAGGTGAGTTCATTTCTCTTTTCTCACAGTTTGTGAGTCCATTATATTTTCTCACAAGTTTTATCACCGTTTTGTGAAACAATTATATTTACAAAGATTTTACAGAATCCTAAAATGATTACCAGTTATACTTACAGTAATTAAGTTTTTATATTAACTGCTGGTATGAAAGATTTTATATATTATTTGATTATTATTATTATTTGCCAGAAAGTTAGTTAATATTATTATGATTACAATAACAGTGGAAATTATGCATTTTACTAAGATTATATTTTAGTCTTAGTCACGTTAAAATATTAAATAATGATATTACAATTATTGAATTAACATATTATATTTGATAAGTTATTGTAATTTGACATAAATTGATATATGTTATTTTCTGGATTAAATGGTTTTATGCCAAATGTAATATAATTGACAAAGAAATGTCACGGGACATCATTATGTCCGAAGACACTGGTTGAGAGAATGATCAACAGTGTTATGAATAGAAATTACTAGTTGAAAGAATGATCAACAGTAATATAATCTGAGTTACTAGTTGAAAGAATGATCAACAGTGACATGACCAAAAACACTAGTTGAGAGAATGATCAACAGTGATATGACCAGAATCATTAATTGAAAGAATAATTAACATTGATATGATTATAGTCACAGGAATCGCCTAGTGACAGATAAAGTGAATAATAGTCAAATAGAATTATTTGATGAATTCACTAGTGGACTAAAGTGAGTCAATAAATTGATATGATTACTGTCACATTGGAACTGTCATTATTTGACAAATACTGAGTGAATTGAATAAATATAAAAACCTTAATATTGTAAGGTATAACAATATATTTATAAAATGGAATGAATTCACTCAGTGTTATCGCTGACAAAACCTTTTTCAAACATTTTTCAGGTAAGTGGAATAAGAGCTGGATACGACACTGAAAAGGCTTCAAGAAGTGGCTTATTTTATTTAAATCAAATTAAGAAATATTGTAAACAAAATTCACTTTATAAAACATGGGTTTATCCCATCTATTTAATAAATAAAATCCGGTGTTTTCTAAACTCTGATATTTTTCCTAACTCACGGTCCTGATGAAATTTCCGCTGCAACGTTTTATAAAAATTAATCACCGGTACCACGGGCTGTTCACGGCACCCGATTCCGTCCAGGGTGGGTCGGGGGTCGTGACACCCAGGCCCAAACAGAACGGACCTCGGGGTGACTTTGTACCCAACGCATAAATCTGCTAGGTTTGAGTCTTCCTACTTGCACTTCACACATATCAATGGCCTTGCAAACCATTGGTGATCTCTTTTTCCTTATTTGCTACATACCAGGGTTTTTATACATACAAAGGTTTATTTACTCACTTACACACGAACTCGCTCAACATTATTGTTGATTTTTCAACTTACATGTATTTCAGGGAATTAAAGGATCTGGCGCGGTATGACACGTTTTCCCGCTGCATTAGTCTCGAGGTCATCCGAGTTTAAGGGATGTGACTTTTTCCTGGACGAGTCACAGTTCTTAAACTATGTGTATTTCTTGTTGGTGTTGTGTCTTTTGAACACTGTTTATGTTTGTTAGGATGTGATATCCGTTAAGACAATGTTGTGGTTCTTTACTCTTCAAACTTATTTTAATGGATGATCTTGCATGGTTTTTATTTCATATAGCTTGTTATGATTAAGCTATGGTATTAAGAAGTCACACCAAAATAACCACGCTTCCGCAAAGCCAGGGTGTGACGAGGAATGATGGATAATGGTTACATCTTATGGTCTTATAAAAAGAATGTTCCAACATAGTGATCTTCTATAGGATATCTTGTATAAAAATTAGGGTACAACAGAAATAAACAATTCCAAAGTGAAGTGGGGCCCATAGGGGCCGGCCATGGTGAAAGAGGGGGGGGGGTAAAGTGTAAAATTTGGGAAGTTAGGGGTTTAAAGTGCAAACGAGTGGGGGGTTAAGTTAGTTTAAGTGTGTTTACGGGTTTTTATGATGTTTAGGGTGTTTTAGCACCAAAACTAGTTTAATATCATAAAAACATTACTTCTAGGCAAATTTTGATGTCCCGGTTATTGTCCGGTTGTTCGGTTCGTTACGGTTCGTTAAAGTGCTGAATTGCGCAGTTTCACTAAGTATGAAGCACCTTTTGTGGCAGTTTCAATTCCCGACACTTTGTAAGTTATTAATGTGTTAAAAAGCTGATTATAGCTGAATTGTGCTGATTTATGCAAAATTCTGCATTTAAAGTGCGTTTCGGGTGCTTTTTAGTGCATAGTTTAGCTTCCGGAAAGTTTATATGTTAACCCTTGTATCCACACTTGGGTTTTAATGTATTTTAGATGTTGGACCTATTCCTAGGCCCTAATTCTAATATCTGACTGCTTCCTACAGATTTGCTGACACAGTGTGTCGTACCGGTGAGTTTACTAGTCTTTCTGACGCAACGCTTAAAGTAATGCATAAAGCAATATTTGAAGTATAATACATAGCATGTAATCAGACAATGTTGACATTTAAGCACATAATTGCAGATAATAAATAATATTAAAATAGTACGGAAATTACCGGTTTTGTGTCGGTTGTCACACAATTTACACCTTCCTGGAATCATGATCAATCAGTTATGCAATTTATCGGTTATCTTCCATAATTATTGCACACAACAATCTTCGTTAAAACAATATCTATTACGGATCAAACAACATAATAATTCCTAGGGTGATTTAACAGTTCATTGAGTAACAATATGCTATCAAAACTAAATCAAATCATCATCGAATCATCAGGTTCAGTTATTACATCCCACCAAAATATCCAGCCCACTGTTAACATGCAACCATCATCATGTTACTCGACATTTATCAAAATATTTATCATTCTTTTCGGTTTCACGAGACCCCTATAACCATCATAATCATTATTATTAAAAACAGAATTTTATCACAACCATTATTATCCTGACACATAAATTGCTAATCCCATAACAATTATTTCTATTACTACAATATTCACATGATAATTACCAATCATGGTGTTGGTGCATATTCTGTGACAACAGCTTAATAGTTTGATTATTTAGTCTTTGGATATTTTGTATTGGGCTTAGCTTATTGGTTAGTGAGTTATTTGTTGTAATGGGATTGGAAAATGGCCTAGCCCAGTAGGAAGCCCAGTTCACAGACATGTGGTATATAAACATGTTTTGTGATTAGGGTTTTAGGGACTAAGAGAATTTTAGAGAGAGAAAGTAGAGAGAGAGAGGGAAAAAAACGAAATTGAGGGTTAGAGCAAGATCACAGAGATAGGCTGTGAGGTTGTGAGGTCTTGAATTGATTGTAAACTGCAAGTTGGATAATAAATAGAAGACCCGTTTGATTGTGAATTCTGTTTTCTACTCGTTTCTGTAACAAATCTGATCTAGAGGATTCCGCACTCTAGGTTAGATAAACAATTCTGTGAAAGATCCACACATCAAGGGGACCTACAATTGGTATCAGAGCCTTAGGCTCTTGAAGGCTCGGTTCAGAATTGTTTGCTGCAGAAACAGGGAGATTTTTCGAAATTTTTGAAACCTGAAAATTAGGGTTTTTAAAATTTTCGAAATTTGTGTGTTTTGGTTTGATAAAATTTTCGAATTTTTTGGCTGTTTTTGATATTCTGTTTTGTTTGATTGCTGATTCGCAGGATTTCAGGAAAGATTTCATTGATTTTGGAAAAGTTTTCGGGTGAAAGACTTGAAGATTCGAAGACTGTTCTTCGTGTTCTTCGTGTTTATCGATCTGTTTTTCATAGTTTTCGAAATTATTTTGCTGTTTTAGGTGTTTCGATTTTGCAGGATTCTGTTAGGAAAGATCTGGAAATCTTCAAAAGTTCGAAAAGATCAAGTTTCCAAGTTTACTGATCAGCGAATTTGTGACCTGATACATCTGTGACCAGCGATTTTGTCTGGACTGTGCGAAATTAACTGTACCAGCATACGTATCGGCGAAGTAAATCCAAAGGCGACTTTGGTAACCGTGTAATTGTCCACAGCGAAATTACCACGGTTTCAGCGACTTCACTAGTCGTCGTAATAGCGAAAATAGACAGCGAAATTAACTGATCAGCGAATTACCTTAACTGACCAGCGAAATAAACCAGCAAAATTAAGTACAAGACCAGCGACATTAACTCAGAACCAGCGAAATTAAGTGAGAAATTAAGTGGTGGAATTTTGGTTGGCACGCGTCGATAAAATTTCAGTGTTTTGCAAATAGAAATTGATCCGTAGCTCGTTAGAAAGAACCGTTTGGACCGTTGAATTCCTTGGATTTTTAGGGTAAAAAAAAAAGTATGCTGGAAAATCCCGAATTCGGTTTTCGACAATATATATCATTGGATTTGTCTTTTCGAGACGATTCTAACGGTGTAATTTGGTAACCACTGTTTTCGGAGATATTTTGTACGGTTTTTATCGGTACGGTTACAGTAAAACGTGTTTAAAGATGGTCAGAATGGATAAGTTCAGTGAGACTGTTAAGAATTGGCCAAAGCTTACAAATGTTAAAGAGTATGCTGTTTGGAAGGAGGAGTTTGAATCAGTTGTAAAAAGTGATGATTTTAGAATGTGGTGTTGTATGATAGATGGATATGTTGCTCCTACACGTCGTGTCGAAGGAAGGGTTATAGTGATGTCTTATGACAAGATGGATGAATCTGAGAGACAGGTGGTTGAAGCTGAGAAGAAAGCTTTAGCTGCGATAAAGATGTCCTTACCTGATAGCATCAAGCATACCATCACAAAGTACACTAATTCAAAGGATATGTGGGATGCATTACAAAAGCGATATCAGGGAAATGAGAGTGCTACTCAGGCATTCATGGCAGAGATAGTGCCAGTTGATGAGCCTGAAACTAGTGTGAGTGATGCTGAATCTGAAGTGAAAAATGCTGAAGCTCAAGTGGAGAATGCTGAAGCTCAAGTGGAGAATGCTGAAGCAAAAGTGGATGCTGAAGTAGGGAAAGAGAGTGAAGCTGAACAGGTTGTTGCTGATGAAACCTCAGAAGTTCATGAGGAAAAGGTACAATCAAATTCTGTGTGTTTAAGATGTCGTGAACTACAGGGTGAGATTGACAGGTTGAGAACACAAAACCAAAGTCTGGTAAGCGAGATGTCAAACGTAAAAGAGTCAAACTTTTTTACTAAAAGAAATGAATCTACATACTTGAAGAAGATAAGAGGTTTTGAAGCTAAAATTGAAGCTTTAACTTGCAAATTGAATGAAAAACTTCAAGTCATAGACTTAGCTCATGACATGATGGCTGAGAAAACAAAAGAGATTTCTGAAAAATGCAAAGAGTTGTCAGATGCACAACTCAAAATTGTTGAACTTGAAAAGAAATTGAGTCAATTCAGAGATTCGTCTTTTGTTATGGAACACATGATGGGTGGGTTAAAGAAGAGTAATGACAAGACCAGTGTGGGCTTCCAAGGATTTAATGAAGTTCCACCTCCTCTTAGTCATGACTATTCATTCCTGCCTAGTGAAGATGAGCTAGCAAACGTTATGGCATCTGCACCAAGTAGTTTCGCATCCACATCAAGTCAAGGTGATGGATCTGAGAGTGATGATGCTAAGGAGAACAATAACAGGGAACCTTTGAAAAAGAAAAATTCACCGCCTAAGAATAAAAATCAAGCTTTTGTTAAAAAGATTAATTTTGTTCAAGGTAGTGATATGAAAAATGAAACTGATGTTATTGAAAATGAATCGAATGTAGAGTTTGCAAAAAATAAGAACACAGAAAAATCTGAAATCAAGCAAACTAAACAAGGTTCATCCAAGGGATCATCACCATCTGATAAGGGATCTACCTCAGAGACTCCAGCTAAGAAGTCTTCGAAAAAGAGATCGTGCTTCAAATGTCACGTCAAGGGACATGTAGCAAGCTGCTGTCCTAACAAAAAGAGTGAAGCACAACTTAGTGAAAAACAGAGAGGGAAATTACCAGTGAAGGAAGGTGATAGTGAGGAGAAAGGCTCAAATTCTCCAAAGAAATCTGCTCCTAAGCAACCAGAGAATGTTGCTGTTGGTGTAGATAAGGCTGGAACAGGAACTTCACAGGTTCCACGTTTTCAAAGAAATCAACCTAGATTTCAGCCTAGATCTCCACCAGGCAGATATGAGAGACCTAGAAGCAGTTCACCTAGAATGAACAATTTTAATGGAAATACAAATAATTTCAGAAGTCAAGGTCAATATCAAAATCGATACCAAAATAATGGTGGTCGAACTTTTTATAACAATGGCTTTAGAAATTACAACAATAATGCTTCTTGGAATCAAAATTCAAGATACCCAAATCACAATTTCCAAAGGTCAAATAGTTCAAATACATATAGGAACCCTCAGGACCATAGACCTAGTGGAAATCAAAATCAAATTCCATCAACAGGTCTGAGATCCAAGACTCCGGTTAGGAGTAATGGATATTGGATGGATGTTCCAGTAGTTGGTGAATTTGGACGACCCAAGACCATTAAGGCTTGGGTCCCCCAATCTAACTAATTTCTTAGTTGGTGTGTGTAGGAGCTGCTAAGGAGGACTATCAACTTATGTTGATAGTGGCTGCTTCAGGCATATGAAGGGGGATGTGAGATTGTTGATATATTTATATTGATTGATTTAAAGTGAAGTTCAAAGTGCTGAGTTGACACACTAGATAACCTGGCAGATCTTTATACTAAAGCTTTTGACAGGGCTCGCTTTGAACATTTAGTCGAACTCAACGGGATGAGGAATCCTGAATAACTGGTTTTTCATAAGAATTTTTGTAAATAGTTTACTGCTTTTCTTAAAAATCAAAAATAAAAAAAAATTTGAAAAATCAAAAACATAAAAAAAATAGAAAATTAAAAATGAGTTCACTATGTGAAAAAGAAGAAATGATAGTACATCAGCAAGTTAGCCTGTCACACTGAAACTGAATTTAAATTGCTTAAGTGTGATAGCAGCTTCATCATATGATGTACCAGTAGGCAAAAAGCATGAAATAATCAACTTACCAATGTGATATAAACTTAAATAAACTGAGTATGAGTAGGGAACACATCAGTGGTGTATGGTTGAATGACCTTAAATCTTGCGTTGATAGATTGCCAAAATCTGAAGTTTTGGGTCTTACTGTTATTTCATCTGGGGATATCTTGACTGTCTTTCTGTTCAGAACTAAAATTGTACATGACCCCAGGAAAGAAAGTCACTTGGAATTAGCACATTTCTATTTGAATGTTTGTATGTTGTCCCGATACACACAATTTTGATCTGATTCTGAAATCTTCTCTGAAAAAAGTCGTGTACCTCCTCTGCTGCATCCAGATATATGCTGACCTGGAGGTGCTAGGCAACGACAGCTTCTGCTGCATCCAGATACATGCTGACCTAGCTGTACGTTGTCGCGCTATAGATCTAATACACCCGAAAGAGGCCCTCAAGTGCCCAAAAGAAACCCAAGAAACCTATATCAAACTGAGAAAAACTCATTTGATCTGTATATTATACCATCTCTCCTAAAGATCTATTTTGTTCTCTTCTCAACCTATTCCCAGTTAAGATTTCAGAAATCTGGATTGGACTTGTGAAATATGTGGTAGGGAAGATACTTGCATGATAGAGTGTGTTGTTTATATTTCCAGGATTTGATTAGTATTTATTTGGGTGTTCATTGTTAAGCAATCAAAACATGATAAAACATATTATATGCAGACCAGACATTGTCAGGATATCTTAAAGGATGACATCAGTATACTCACCTACTACGATGAATCTTTGTGCATACCTTGATCGCGGGGGTATATCCTGAAGTGGGACACGCTAATATCTCAGAAATTAAAATTACCTTAACGTATCATACGGTAATGGTACTTGAAATGTTCATGCATTTTGTTTAAGTGGACAAACATACTGGTAATCATCTTGGACTGCTTTTCACGAAAAATTAAATAAAGAATTATATAATTGTGTGAAATAGTTTGATTGTGTTGATATGATCTTCTTACCAGTGATTCTCACAAAAATAGAGTGTTTATTGCTTTTGTTATTTACTTGCTTTCAGAAACATATAAAAATCCAAAAATAGTGTCTTTTTCTGTTTAAAATTCTTAATGTACGGAAAACTGTTATTCTTGGAGGAATTGTTACTGATAGGGGGAGACGGTGTTAGAAAGCGAGTTCAATATTTTAAATCATGCGAGTTATAGGGTGTGTGATTAAAAAGTTTTGCGTGTTGGTAATGAATTGAGGATGCTTAATCTGTGATACAATCTCTTGAATAATAATAATTTATTTAACTGTGTTGAAAAATTCTTATGGTTTCTCGAGATGTTTGTTTTATAGTATACAGATTGAAGCGGTGTGTTGCTGAGAAGTTGCTGTGTTGCTGAGTTGCTGTGAAGATGAGAGTTTGATTGGATGCATGGTAGAACCTCCTTTCTATATTGCAGACAAAGTTGAAGAGTTTGAAGATTGCTATTCAAATGCTGAACTGGAGTTTACTCAAACGCTAAAGTTTTTGAAGATTTGGTGATTGGATGCATCAGCTTAGGGGGAGTCTGTTGCTGACAGAAGCTATTGAAGCTGAAGCTATCCAAAGACCAAAGACAGTGCAAGATTACATGAAGATTGCAAGATGACTAAAGATAAAGTTACTTTATGAAGCTATTGTCAAGGGGGAGTTTGTTGGTGCAAGTTTGTGACAACAGCTTAGATTTGGTCTTTGGATATCTTGTAATTAGTTAAACGATAAACAGTTAGCGGGTTTAGCTTTGTAATAGTTGGTTGTAATGTTTGGGCTAACCAAACCCAACGAATTGGGTGTGTGGGGGCGAATTGGGCTTGTCCAATTCGCAGTCCATGATGTTTAACCTTGGCCCAAGTAGCAAACCTTGTGTTATATAAACAAGGTTAGGCTTTAGGGTTTAGGTTAATCAGCCAAAACAGTTTGTGTGAGAGAATTCGTGAAGGCTCTAGGGTTTGGACGAAATTGAGAGTTAGGGTTTTAATTGATTGTAATTCAGTTTGATTGATAATCAATAGAAAACCCGGATTGAAAGTGCGTTTTCTGCTTATTCTGATCAAGAGGATTCCGCACTCTTGATCGGATTGACAATTCTGTGAAGATCCATACACATCAAGGGGACTTACACATGGGTTTCATTCATCATTCTCACACAGTTTCATTCACCCTAACTTTCATGTATCATCCTAACATTTATAATCACAAGTTCTACACATCTAATCACCAACATTTTATGCATGAACCACCCTATATCATCGACATCAGGGGTTAAATCACAATATCAGTTTTGTTACCTATTGTTCCATCATATCCCTATCACAACAACTTCTGATTTTGCGGTTAGCACTCTAGCCGATTCATCACAGCCCTTTATCATCATACTATGCTAGTTAACTAACAATATTCTTCCGTTTATTCAGCATCGATTAACCTATAGACGAAGCCCTAAATCCTACTCTAATCATACATGTTACTAGCATTCCACAAATTTACAGAACTTTCATCACTCACATTCATATATACGAAACATGTATTGATCCACCAAGAAATCATATAACAATTAAACAATGATGGTAACTAACCGAGGTACAAGATGGAGGCATGATTGCTAGAGAAGGAGAGGCTTCGAGAGAGGGAAAGGGGTTGTCGTCGATCACCAGGGGATTAGGGTTGGGTAGTTTGCATTTTACTTATTTTCAAACATCAGGGAACCGCACATATTTGTGTGTGTGCTCATCCTAGTTTAGTTAGGGTTGGGCTCAGTTGGGCTTGGTGAAGTCTGGGCCGAAGACCAATAGCACAAGAATTGTGTTTGCGGCCGCTAGCGGAGTGTTCGACCCAGCAACAGTGTGCGGCTGTACCTTAATAACCCTCTATTTAAATACCCAATACCCACTAGCATTCATTTACAAATTATCAAATAAAGCTTAACGAGTTTAACATACGTGCATACATGAATTTGGTGTAAAACATGTCGTTACAGTAAGTGGTTCGGGACGGGTTGTCACACATATTATATATATATATATATATATATATATATATATCTAGGATTAGGTTCAAGAGTGAACACTAGTGTAGCTTGCGAACTGAGTGAACTAATCCTGGCCATACACGTGTGTAGATCAATGGCCAGGATTTGATGTTGAAATACACTAGTGTATTTTATGATTTGATGATGAGATCCTGGCCAAACACGTGTGTAGATCAATGGCCAGGATTTGTTCACTCAGTTCGCAAAATATAGTACTCGATATAGTTTACGATACAAAAAATACCTTGTTTTTGATACATCTTCATTTTCAATAAAATTCATATCGAAATTTCAACAAAAAATAAACACAAATCTACGATTTTTTTTTTATAAAATTTAGCGAACTCAAGTTATTAGATAAAAATCAAATTAAATTATAAATGAATTGAAAAAAATGCAAACCAAATATGAGGTGTGAAAATTTGAATGGTCATAGTATTATTCATGATTTCTACATTTTATAGTAGCTGGTGGAATTCCCCTATGTGTTGTGGCGAATATCCGGTAGGTATCGGTTTGGTTCATAATAGTATCGGTACGCTACTGGCACTCGTTATAGTAACTGAAAAATAAAACCTAAAAAAATTGTAATATGCCCAAAAGGATATCGCAAGTAGGGCTGTAAACGAACCGAACGAACACGAACAAGACCTTGTTCGTGTTCGTTCGTTAAGGAAATAAATGTGTTCACGAACGGTTCATGAACACTTACCGAACAAGATTTTATGTTCGTGTTCGTTCATTAAGGTAATGAGTGTGTTCGCGAACGGTTCACGAACACAAATAAATTTGGCGAACGTGACGAAGGATAAAGGTAGATGACCCAGAGAGTAACATTGGAACTTGAATCTCTTAATGTGGAATGGAGGTCGATCGTATTCGCTGATGTAAATAATGAGAAAGGAAAGGGAGATGATGCATAAACAAGGTGAAAGAGGGTTTCCTAGTTTAACTGTTATGGTAATAAAATAAATAAAAGTTTAATAATATAAAAAGTATAGTAAAATATATGAAAGTACAAAAATATTTATTTAAAACACAAACATACCAACATAAACGAACGCAAATGAAGGAGTGCTCAAGAACACGTTCACGAACATATTACTGAACGTTCATGAACACATTACCGAACGATCACGAACACAATCGAACAAACGAGACCTTTGTTCATGTTCGTTCATTTAACTAATCAAACGAAATCTCCTGTTCATGTCCGTTCGTTTATTAAACGAACGAACATAAACGAACTTCCCGCCGAACGGTTCACGAATTGTTCGATGAACGTTCGGTTCGTTTATAACCCTAATCGCAAGGTTATGTTGTTCGGTTGGAATTAGTGTGATACCTATATTGTTGGGACAATATCAATTCGGTTCATCACAATACCGTACGATACAACCACTCACTAAAGCTTACGATATGAAAAAAAACTCTATACCACTATTGAAATTGTTCAGACCGGTATCGGTCGGTACGTCTTAAATAAGAAAAACAAAAGGTCAATTATATTTGACCCATTTTATTTTAAATAGAACTTTAATCGAAACGTAAATTAAAATAAGTACGTCATAATGGTATCTTCAAAATTTTATAAATCATTACACTATATTAGAGTCACGGAAAAGGTAAATAACCCCAATTTATATGTAAAAAACTAAATGGGAGGTTGCTTTGATAAAATGTACCTTTGTGCTTCGATTACGTGTACATTGTCACTCGGAACTCGGTTTGGAAAAAAAGTTTATATCAAGACGTTCATAAAAATAGGCATGTCGCAATGACATACTCGGAAATTTTATAAATTACCGTATCTTAAAATGTATTAAATAAAAAATATGTTTAAAATTAGTTATAGCTAGTTGGATGCATGTGCACGTTGGCGCGCAGGATCACCATCAAAAGCGTAAGAAAACGTCACGCGTTAATATGTAAGTGTATAAACATCTAATTTATTATATTATAGCGTTAAACAAAATTTACAATCAACTACATTTTGGATTTCCTACGTAATAACGCAAAACTATACATTGAAAACTAATCTAGTTGTTCCATCTTATTTCCAACTTCTTAGAGCGCATATAGCACATCAATTGAAGCATGCAATTACATTTGCGTTTGATGAATATGAGCGATCCTTTGCGTGAGATCCGCCAATTTCTCGGTTGTGCGTCGATCATAAGTGATATCCTCATCAACCAATTTCTATAAGCATGCAAGAAGCTGGGCCTCATTTGCACTTGCCATCTTTAATACTTTAAATATACCCACAAAAAGGTCTTAGAAAAGCAATAGGAATTTAACTTTAACTTTTGAAAATCATAAATGGCTTAAATAACATCATGGTCGGCGTGAAATGTATTTGAATTGTTACCAATAAGCGTAAACGAATCTCTTCCATAGCTGCAACACAGTGGCACGCCAGGTAAAGATGTCGTGCATTATACTTTCATTTCATCCAACCATTAGGCTTAGAAAAGGTATGTTATTGTGGCTGCAAATGAAACATTTGTCGTGCCATAACCTAACTAGTTAATGCGGTAAAATATCGAATATCGGTCAAGGACCAATATTTGAGATATCGGTTATCATGGTGGGATATTGATAACTTTAATATCATGCTAAATTTATATATATAACAATTTAACACTAACAATTCAGTATACTCTCATACCATTAACAAATTAACCGCTTGCAACTTGCAAAACACTAACAATTGTAGCAAGTAGGAATTGACTGAGACTTAAAACACTAATAGCAACAATAAGTAGAAAGACAAATAGAAGAAATAAGAAGAAAGGTAATGATATTGGGAAACTCAATGATATATTGGTCAAATATTGGTCAATATCATTGATATTGTTGGTACTAATATTCTGACCGATATTTTGCACCAATATCTCGGTAGGGAACCGATAACTGATATATCGGTGATATATCGGGATATTAGCTACATAGGCCATAACAATAACAACCAAACATCCTTCACCATTATTGTCGTCAAACCTCTTAAAACGATTCAACGCATGCCAACAACAAATTCCACATATCTAGACATCTGGAGGTTGGGCCGAGAGCCCAAACAAACAAAACAATTAAACAAATCACAAAGCAAACATTTGTAATAATACAAAAAAACCATAATGCAAACTCTACAAAAACCTGAAGCATATCAATGTTGATGATTGATAATTTGATATTACATAGTCATTAACGAAACTCACAATGCAGAATGTACAACAACAATAACCAAACAGGGGTTGAGTATTTATATGAATATCAATTATCAACACTTTTATAGAATCGTAAGTGTAGGCTCAGACTCAAGGAGGTGTGGTTGCTTTGCGAAAGCCATCTCAGCTGCCTACCTATAACGGTCATCATGATGGCCCAAGTTTAGGAATACCCAACTGAAGGCTCAGCAACGCTTTATAGCTAAAGTTTCCAAACACGTTTAACAGAACCAAAGTTACGCATACATTACTGATAACATCTCATATGCAACTTTCACACCGAACACATGTATTTGATAAACAAGGTAAGAATGACCGCCTTAGAGGCTCATACATACATCATGTCCTATAACTCTCAAACTCAGCATTGATAACCAAAGTCTTTTTACAACATATCATCGAGATGACTCACATATGGGCCACAACCAATAATGAATCCACATGTCAACATAGGCAAAGAATAAAAAACCCACATGGCTCACCTACGGTTCATCGCCAGTAATGAATAAACATACAACAATCAGGGCTACAAACATACAACAATCACAAATCCAATCTCCCAATCAAAGCATCATTCCTAACATATCATATACATGCCTACCCAATGTCTTTCATGACCAATAATGAATGAATATGTAAACATAAGCAACAACCAATCCAAACGACACATCTAAACACACAGAGGTAAAAAGACAAAACAACGACAAATCCCAAACGCTCCATCATATGAGCAACACAAACGAAGCAATGAGAGTTATAAACATACAACAATCACATATCCAAACACAATGAAGAATCCGAAAGCCCCATCATAAGCTGAAACGGGTCATTGCCTATGCATATTGAAAAGGAAAACAAATTTAACCTTAAAAATAATCCCCATAAAAGCTTGGGTTTAAAGAAAACCCTAAAAACGTAATCATCACAAAAAAGGCATATAAAATAACATATTGAAACACCTTATCAAAGCATCGTTTCTAACATATCAATTACATGGCTCACCAATGGGTCATCGCCTACGCATTTCTAAAATAAAATCAGATTTAACCACAAAAAATACCACCCCAAAGGGGTATATGATTAACATATACTTGATCAAAGAAGCTTCTAAACATTCTGTCCCACCTTTATTTTAACTGCCAACCACCTGCAACCATATTAAATGCTTTAACCCTAATATTTTCTTATAAATAGCAGCCTCCCTTTCACTCTAAATCCTTTCCCCACACTCTAATCACTCTCAAATCCTCACATTCTCTCAGGTGTTCAAGCTGCAATAGTGAACTCCAGATTGTTCACAGTGGGTTTCTACTCACAATTTCACTCTTTTTCTTTCTCGTTTCTTCTTTAACTTTCCTAGATAAAATCTAGGAAGGTTTCTGACGTCTGATGTGACAACCGTAAAAAAATCCAGGTATCCGTACAATTTAATTAACCATGATTAGTGCTTAATGTCACGGCCCCCGACCCGGTTTGACCCTTTTCAGGAGCCGCGGGACAGAAATCCCGTGGTATTTATTTAACAGCGGAAGTTTATCATCAGGATCTTTTTAAAACTGAAATATTTCCCGATTATTTTATTTCACAATTCGGGATAAAACCCGGTAATTTACAATCATAAGATTTCACGGAGAAATCTCTTATTTTACAAAACATGTTTTCTTATTTTATAATTGAGCCACTTCCTTAAACTTGTAGTGCTTCGCAGCACTTTTCCTGGATCACAACAGATCACCTGAAACACGTTTGAAAAAGGTTTTGTCAGCGGGAAATACCGAGTGAATCATTCTTTTTAGTAAAATGACCTGTTTGTTATAATTTACATTATTAAGGGTGATTACATTGTTTCTATATCAACCAACTACCCACAGTATTTGTCACTCGACTTATTTCTGTGACTGTGGTCAGACCACCCATTGGCTAACTCGTTGTCCAATGGTGGTGGGAAAAAGTAATGTATGCAATACCCCACATACCGGCTGTAATTTGGTGACTACAAAGACTTAATCCCTGTAATTATAACTTTGAAAAAAAACATGCTTTTGAAATCAAATTTGATAAAAAGAGAATGACTCACATTGCAGATTTAATTTGAGCAGAGCCTAGCCTACTGATTAGCCTTTTAACCTAAATTAATAATAGGCACACAATTCGGTTAGTAACTTAATACAGCATTTACGATAACTCGCGAGATTAAAACCTTCACAACGAATGACAAAGTGCGATACTTAAACATCCATCGATTTAACGACGAATGACAAAGCATAAACCCTAATGTGGGCAGCACTTAAACATCCATTGGATAGTTTAATCGATCAGACATTGAATCGTATCAGCGATCGAGTTATTACCCTGATTGCGGCAGCACTTCATGATTCGTGTGTGTGTTTTGATAGTAAACAGAATGTAACTCGGTGTGTATTTCGACTTTTTACGTCGTTTCAGTGCCCAAAATCAAGTCCCAAAGTCCCCTATTTATACATGAATTTTAACCCCCCTCGCGTGACGCGAGGGGTACCCCCCTGGGCGTCGCGTGGCGCGAGGGGTCACCTAGGTTCATAGGGTAGCTACGTGTTTAACTAGGCTTGCTGAGTTGATGAAATTGTAAAATTCAAAACGGACAACAAGTTATTTAGATAATTGTAACTAGGGTTTTACCCCCCCCCCCCCCTGAGTTTTAGGGGCCCTGATCCTGATTCTGAAAATTCTAAAAATTTTAGGGTTTGTGTAGAATCACTTGGGTGTCTTAATTAGGGTTTCCTATTGGACAATTAAAATAATAATTAGGACTTTTTAATACGAGTTGTTACATTCTCCCCACCTTAATAAAAATCTCGTCCTCGAGATTTACTGGAATAAGTAGGGATACTTTTTCTTCATCTCATATTCCAACTCCCAAGTGTATTCAGCTCCTCTCTTTGAATCCCACTTGACTTTGACCAATACTAATCGTTTGTGCTTGAGGAACTTCACTTTTCTGTCTTCTATCTGAAGAGGTTTCTCAACAAATTTTAGCTTTTCGTTTACCTCTATATCTCGGAGAGGTACTACTAAAGATTCGTCTGATAGACATTTCTTGAGATTGGATACATGAAATACATCATGTACTCCAGCTAATTCTTCTGGTAGTTGTAAACGATAAGCAACTGGTCCTATACGTTGGATCACTAGAAATGGTCCTACATATCTGGGACTTAGCTTTCCTTTCTTACCGAATCTAACAACTCCTTTCCAAGGAGAAACTTTCAATAGTACTTTGTCTCCAACTTGAAACTCCAATGGCTTTCGTCTATTATCTGCATAACTCTTCTGGCGATCTCTAGCCGTCTTCAGCCTTTCCTTGATTTGATTAATCTTGTCGGTCGTCTCTTGCACTATCTCAGGACCTGATAATTGACTTTCTCCTATTTCTGCCCAACAAACTGGAGTTCTGCACTTTCTTCCATACAGTGCCTCAAATGGGGCAGTTTCAATACTTGAATGATAACTATTATTATAGGAGAATTCGATCAAAGGTAAGTGATCGTCCCAATTTCCACCAAAATCTATTACACATGCTCGGAGCATGTCTTCTAGAGTTTGGATCGTCCTTTCACTTTGTCCGTCCGTTTGTGGATGATATGCAGTGCTTAGGTTTAGTCGAGTTCCCATAGCTTCTTGGAAACTTTTTCCAGAAATGAGAAGTAAAACGACTATCCCTATCCGAAACAATGGAAAGTGGAACTCCATGTAAAGATATGACTTCATCTACATACAACTTTGCCAATCTTTCCATGCTAAAGGTTTCTTTCACAGGTAGAAAGTGAGCTGATTTGGTTAATCGATCCACAATTACCCAAATCGCATCATTACCTTTTCTGGTTTTGGGTAACTTAGTAACAAAATCCATTGTTATAAGCTCCCATTTCCATACCGGCATCTCTAATTGTTGTAGTAGACCTGAAGGTTTCTGGTGTTCTGCCTTAACTTGTGAACAAGTAAGACATTTAGAAACATATCGGGCTATATCCTTTTTCATGCCTATCCACCAGAAATTTTTTCTTAAATCTTGGTACATCTTATTGTTTCCCGGATGCATGGTATATCTAGATTTATGGGCTTCTTCTAAAATCTTATTTCTTAATTCTCCCTGCTTAGGTACCCAAATTCTATTTTTGTGGAATCTCCAAATTCCATCTGCTCCTTGTTCTAATTCTTTTATTCGTCCCTTCATTCCTTCAGCATCATCCTTGATTGCTGTTTCCTGAAAATTCTTTATTTGTTCCATTAAATCTAACTGTAGATTTAATCTGAGAGCACGAACTCGCTTTTGCTTTTCATGATATTTACGACTTAAGGCATCTGCAACTACATTTGCCTTTCCTTCGTGATACTGAATATCATAGTCGTAATCATTTAGGATTTCCATCCATCTTCTTTGCCTCATATTTAACTCTTTTTGCCCAAATATATATCTTAAACTTTTATGATCTGTATAGATAGTAAACTTACTTCCATACAGATAATGTCTCCAAATTTTCAGGGCAAAAATTACGGCTCCTAATTCTAAGTCATGAGTCGTATAATTTTCTTCGTGCTTTTTCAATTGCCTTGAAGCATACGCAATTACTTTCTTGCGTTGCATTAGCACACATCCTAATCCTAGTTTTGAAGCATCACAGTAAACTTCAAAATCTTCAGTCCCTTCCGGTAAAGCTAGGATTGGAGCATTTGTTAATTTCTGCTTCAATATTCTAAAGGCTTCTTCTTGCTTAGGTCCCCATTCAAACTTAATGGCTTTACAGGTTAGCTTAGTTAATGGTACAACTATTTTGGAAAAATCCTTAATAAACCGTCTATAATACCCAGCCAAACCTATAAAACTTCTAATTTCCATTGCGGTTTGCGTAACCTTCCAATTGGTAATTGCCTCTATCTTAGCAGGATCTACATGAATACCTGCATGATTCACCATGTGTCCTAAAAATTGCACTTCCTTTAGCCAAAATTCACACTTCGAGAATTTGGCATAAAGCTTTTCTTTTCTTAACAAAGTTAAGAGTGCATGCAAATGCTCACAATGTTCTATCTGACTTTTGGAATAAATAAGTATATCGTCTATGAAGACAATTACAAATTTATCCAAATACGGTTTACATATCCTATTCATCATGTCCATGAATGCTGCGGGTGCATTCGTTAACCCAAAGGGCATGACTGTAAACTCGTAATGACCATATCTAGTTCTGAAAGCAGTCTTAGGTATGTCTTCTTCTTGTACCTTCAATTGATGATATCCGGAGCGTAAATCTATCTTAGAAAAATATCTAGCCCCCTGAAGTTGATCGAATAGATCATCAATCCTAGGTAATGGGTATCGATTCTTAATTGTAACCTTATTCAGTTCTCTATAATCAATACACATTCTCATCGAACCATCCTTCTTCTTTACAAACAACACTAGAGCTCCCCAAGGGGATGAGCTAGGTTGTATGAATCCTTTGCTTAGTAATTCATCTAATTGCTTTTTCAGTTCTAGCATTTCGGTAGGAGCTAACCGATAAGGTGCCTTAGCTATCGGTGTAGTTCCAGGAATTAGATGAATCCTAAATTCTACTTCCCTATCTGGTGGTAATCCCGGTAACTCTTCTGGGAATATATCTAGGTATTCTGAGACTACAGGAATTTCCTTAAGTTCTTTACCCTTAGTACTAATGATTACTGAAATTATATATACTATTCCTTGTTTTCGTTCATAACTAGCAACTTTCATTACTGATATGAACTTCATGGGCTTACGTGGTTTATCTCCTGTAATCGTGATTATTTCTCCAGTAGGTGCCTGAATTTCTACAGAATTTTTATCACAAAGGATTCGAGCATGGTTGGCTATTAACCAATCCATTCCTAACACAACATCGAATTCAGCTAATTTCATAGGTAACACATTTGCAGAAAATTTATGACCTGAAAGTTCTATTTCTACTTTTTGCAAAACCTGATCTATTTTAACTGAATTCCCATTTGCAGTTTCGACTGTAAAAATCTGCCTAATGTTGGTTAAAGGTAACTTAAGAGCTTGACAGAATAAAGTATTTATAAAACTTTGGTTTGCACCAGAGTCAAATAATACTTTTGCATATACGTTGTGAACTAGGAACGTACCAGCTATCACATCTGGAATGAGTTCTGCTTCTTGAGTGGTTAGCTGGAATGCTCTGACATTCTTCTTAGTAGCTCCGTCGGTCGCCTTGGTTTTGTTGTCTGCAGGTTTGACCAATTTAGGACATTATGGCTTAAAATGTCCTGTTTCTCCACAGTTATAGCAGATTCTGGTTTTCTTCCTGCAGTCTTCTTCACGATGTCCTATGGCTTTACAAAAGTTGCAGATTACATTACATCTTCCATAATGGTTCTTTTTGCAATTTCTGCAAAATGGCAAAGTTGAAGATTGCCCTGTTCCTCTTCTTTTGAAGTTGCTATTATTACCCACCCGAAATCCTTGGGTAATTTTCTGAGCCAGTTCCTTTTTCCTGTTTTCATCTCTTGTGCGTACCAGTTCATCAGTTAGGGTGTTAGCTAGTTCTACCGCATCGTCAATAGTGCGAGGTCTCGCAACTTTAACAATATTACGGATTTCACTAATTAATCCCCAAATATAGCGAGAAATGAGTACCGGTTCTGGCGAAGCCAGCGTTGGTACCACTCTAGCATATTCGAAGAATGTCGAAGTATATCCTCGACAGTCCACATTAACCATCCGATGGTTTAGGAACTTATTTGCCATTTGATCTTTTTCATACTCGGGACATAATTTTCTTTCTACAAGACTCTTAAATTCTTCCCAGTTCATGGTATAGGCCACAATCCTTCTTTTAGCTTGTAATACTGTGTTCCACCATTCTAACGCCCCTTCTTTAAAAAGATTTGACGCATACATAACTTGATCTTCCTCAACACATTTACTTATAGTGATCACTGCCTCAGTTTTCTCTAACCAACGTAGTGCTGCAATAGCCCCTTCGTTACCTGCAAACTCAGTTGGTTTACAGGCAAGGAATTCTTTGTAAGTGCAACCAGGTGTTGCAGCTTTCATTTTCTTGAAAATTGGGGCTTGCAGATCATTATTGTTATTAACATGATTTCCGCCTCCGTTTATACTATTACTAAAGTTGTCGCCTTGAGTACGTTTACTAGGAATGATTGATTGAGGTTTAACAGGTTTTTGAACAACAGCAACGATTGCTGGAATAGCTTTGGCTATTCCTTGTGCAACGATATCCTCTATATCTTGTCTATTTAACAATTGTTCTTCCTGAATTTGCTCATATTGATTTACTTCATTTACTGGTTCATTACCAATGTTTGCCATCTGATAATTAATTTATAGATAAATTATTAGTATAAAGGAAATAATCCAATGTCACAATTAATTGCACATAATCACAAAAATGAATATACAAACAGAATTGTAAATTTTCTAAAATTTCATTTGTTTTATTATATCATGCTTCTATAACCGTTTTATTATTTATTTTACACATACTGATTTTCATTAATATTACTATTATACAAACGCAGACTTACTACCCACTTCTCTCTCGTCACTTGTTTTCCTAAAAACGAAGCTCCCTTTCATCATATTTCCAGGCAATTTGTCCTCCTATCTCTCGGATCCTATTTCCAGCATCCATCAACTCTTCACCAAAATGGCGAAGTTCAGCCATATTCTCGTTACTCATCGGTGGATTTGGTAGAGGTTCTGGATCAAATTGGGGAAGAAAGGAATAAGGACTGTTGATAATGTTTTGGAATTGCCAGTCATTTGTCCACCATTCGTCCATTCCCAGAGGTTGAGGATGGACTATAGGTTCTGGGATTGCTGGTTCTAAGTTTATAGGGAGTTGAGTTTCAATAGGACGAGTAAAAACATTTGTATTGACAGGCTGAATAGTATCACAGCTTGCCAATATAAAATCTAGCTCTTCC
The DNA here is from genome assembly GCA_030545235.1 of Helianthus tuberosus. Lineage (NCBI taxonomy): Eukaryota > Viridiplantae > Streptophyta > Magnoliopsida > Asterales > Asteraceae > Helianthus > Helianthus tuberosus. Next base: position 13,510,772 of record CM060361.1, on the reverse strand, counting down.
TGCAATGTCATTTCCTGAGTTTGTTTAGAACTTTCTCCAACTTCTACCTGAGAACTTCCTCCAACCTCCATTTCTATTTGCTTAGAATATTCATCAAACTGTAATCCCATCTGCCTAGACTCTTCCCCGACTTCAATTCCCTTCCCTTTATCTAAAGGATTTTCTATTTTAGGCATCTTTCTAGGGACGGGTTTCCTCCTACGCACACGCCTCCATCCCACAAATCTTTTCTTTTTCTTGGGCTTGGGTTTCTCGGGAGGTGGAGCATTGAATTCAATAGGTTCTTCTATATCTGGTATATACCTATTGAAATCTCTGGAAACCTCTATTTTTACTGGATAGAGATTTAAAGTCTGAAGGGCGTTAGACAAGTCACTCATGCTGTTTAGCAAAATACACGCAATTAGAAATGTTATAACAAAATTTCATAGATAACTTTTAAATATTATTTCATACTGTTTAACTACAAAACAACTGAAAATTAAAACACACTAGGATTTATTGTAAACTTATTTATTTACTGGGTAAAGTTTCTAGACTGTAAGTGATAAAGTTACTAAAACTTGAATTAAACTATTTAGAGATTTGCGTTTACTGCTACTGTGGCTAGCATATACAAATCTGCCCATTTTTCATCTAACTTGTCTTCCCATGGTGATTTACTGGTTAATTCCTGGGTTTCCTGTTTAATCTTCTTTTCTCGAATTTTCTTTATTTTCTCCTGACTTTTCTTAAAAATCAAACTTCTTTTATTTGGATAAAGTGGTTCCTCATATTGTGCCTTTCGCACAAATATTCCTTCTTCAGGAATTACAGACTGATTTGAGGATTTGGTTTGGGATGAACTTCCCTTCTCGTTGGATGACCTATCTAATTTAAGATAGATGTTTGACAGCTTTTGTTTACCCATACTGTACACAAATATTCAAATAAGAAAACACATAATCACATAATGACAAGTAGAAGAAAAAAATTTAAGTATTTTCTAAATACTTAATAGGCTTAAATCAGTGGCTCTGATACCACATTTTTCTGTCACGGCCCCCGACCCGGTTTGACCCTTTTCAGGAGCCGCGGGACAGAAATCCCGTGGTATTTATTTAACAACGGAAGTTTATCATCAGGATCTTTTTAAAACTGAAATATTTCCCGATTATTTTATTTCACAATTCGGGATAAAACCTGGTAATTTACAATCATGAGATTTCACGGAGAAATCTCTTATTTTACAAAACATGTTTTCTTATTTTATAATTGAGCCACTTCCTTAAGCTTGTAGTGCTTCGCAGCACTTTTCCTGGATCACAACAGATCACCTGAAACATGTTTGAAAAAGGTTTTGTCAGCGGGAAATACTGAGTGAATCATTCTTTTTAGTAAAATGACCTGTTTGTTATAATTTACAGTATTAAGGGTGATTACATTGTTTCTATATCAACCAACTACCCACAGTATTTGTCACTCGACTTATTTCTGTGACTGTGGTCAGACCACCCATTGGCTAACTCGTTGTCCAATGGTGGCGGGAAAAAGTAATGTATACAATACCCCACATACCGGCTGTAATTTGGTGACTACAAAGACTTAATCCCTGTAATTATAACTTTGAAAATAAACATGCTTTTGAAATCAAATTTGATAAAAAGAGAATGACTCACATTGCAGATTTAATTTGAGCAGAGCCTAGCCTACTGATTAGCCTTTTAACCTAAATTAATAATAGGCACACAATTCGGTTAGTAACTTAATACAGCATTTACGATAACTCACGAGATTAAAACCTTCACAACGAATGACAAAGTGCGATACTTAAACATCCATCGATTTAACGACGAATGACAAAGCATAAACCCTAATGTGGGCAGCACTTAAACATCCATTGGATAGTTTAATCGATCGGACATTGAATCGTATCAGCGATCGAGTTATTACCCTGATTGCGGCAGCACTTCGTGATTCGTGTGTGTGTTTTGATAGTAAATAGAATGTAACTCGGTGTGTATTTCGACTTTTTACGTCGTTTCAGTGCCCAAAATCAAGTCCCAAAGTCCCCTATTTATACATGAATTTTGACCCCCCTCGCGTGACGCGAGGGGTACCCCCCTGGGCATCGCGTGGCGCGAGGGGTCACCTAGGTTCATAGGGTAGGTACGTGTTTAACTAGGCTTGCTGAGTTGATGAAATTGTAAAATTCAAAATGGACAACAAGTTATTTAGATAATCGTAACTAGGGTTTTACCCCCCCCCCCCGAGTTTTAGGGGCCCTGATCCTGATTCTGAAAATTCTAAAAATTTTAGGGTTTGTGTAGAATCACTTGGGTGTCTTAATTAGGGTTTCCTATTGGACAATTAAAATAATAATTAGGACTTTTTAATACGAGTTGTTACACTTAATGACTGTGCTGAAATTACAAATGACTGCTTTCTGATTACTGCATCATACTTACATGTGCATCACATTTCATGCTGTAACATCATTTCTACATACAAACTTTAGTGACATAAACGATGCACAAAGCACAGCTTGCACAGTTAGCGGGTAACTCAGAAAAATGCTGACGAAGCTCAGCACATAGACAGACAGTGTTTTGAGACCCCGTATGGGCCAGAGATAAGGTACTACACTAGTATGGTGTGTAGGGAAGTAAGGACCACAAAACTGCTTCACTAGGTGATAGTTTAAGTGCCGGAAAGTGCCTAAAACCCACTTAAAGTACTGAATTCAGCATTTTTCAGCAAAAATCGGTATTTTAACAAGTTTGTTACATGCAAAAACATGACTGAATGGTCCTGAATGCTTTCCTAAGTGTCAGGAATTAAAAGTGTCACAAAAAGATACTTAAAGATCACTAAGTGGAATAGTTTGACACTTTAACGAACCGGTATCTAACCGAACAACCGGACACTACCCGAAACACTAAAATTTTACTAGAAGCATTGATTTAATGTTTCTGAGCTAGTAATGATCCCCGAACATCATAACACCTCATATAAAATATTTAAGTAACTAACACTTACAACTATACTTGGATTTGAACTATAATCTAACTTAATGGTTGGAATTTACACTTAGACCCCCCCCCACACAAGCTAGTAATCGGCCCACATGGCCTAAATGATGGATTTTATTTGATTATTTATTAGATTATGTCATGTACTTAGAAAACATAAAATCCATTGGATAAACACATCTTGGAGAATTATATAACTTAACCACTAGACTTAAACTTGATTATCCTTCACACTACACCACACCTTCACTTCTTCCTCCCTCCATCTAGCTCTCGGCCGAACACCCACCTCCACACCACCACCATCATCATTCAAGTTCCATACAATCTACCTACACACAAAGGTGTTCAAGGGTGCATAAGGAAGCTTGGTGGCATCGGAAGTGGAAGGACCTCTCTCACTTGCTTTTATCCATCATCTTGTCACCTTCATCTTCAAGAGTTCATCCCTAGCCATAGAGCTAGTAGTAAGGCCCTTGTAACCCTTTGTTACTTCTAATTTTGTTGGTTAAAAGATGTTATACATTGATGATCATGAAGAACACTAAAGGACCTAATCAAGAAACATGAACATAAGCTTAACATATGAGGAAATCTTAATGAAACTATGTTGCTTAGTATATGTATGATATTTGATTGATATTTTTATTGAGATTATGATGTTGATCATCATAAGGAACTTGCTAGATTGTGATTAAACACATGATCTAGCAAGTAAGAGGAAGATTATGTGATGAAACAAGATGATCATCCTCATGTGTAAGCATGAACTTGAAGAATAAAGTGATTATTGAAAAATAATAATCAAAGTGAGTTAGTAATCTTACGGATCTAAGATTTATGAATGATTTTCCAAAAGTACCAAGTTCAAAATATGATTTTTAGAAAATCTTGGTTTTTACTTAAACATACACCATTTTTTGTGATAAAACAAGTGTAGAAACACTTGAGAAACAAGAAGATTTCATAAAGAAACATTTTTGTAAAACATGTTTACAAGTTGTAAACACCTAAATTTACCAAGAATGAAGTTTTTAAAGAAGTAAACACACTTTAAAGGGTAACTAAGTCTACTAAACACACTACCAAGTTACTACAAGTTTTTATGAAAATTCAAGTTCATGATTATTATGTAAATAGCATAGTTTTGGCACTTGGTAAGTGTAAGTTGTTTAGGGTTGATTGTTGATTGTTTGTGATGATTTTGAAAAGAAAATGATATGCTTGATAGCATGGACACCTCCACTTTTAGGGGAAACTATGGGAAAATTTTCTAAAAATATAAACACTTAGAAAAATATTTTCAAACAAATATTCACAAGTGTGTTTTAACTATGGTTTTCAATATAAACTTTGCCATAGATTTTGTTACAAAAATACAAGTATTGGAGGTTTGTTTTTGTAAATAAAAATAACTAAATATGTATTTGAAAGATATATATATTTAGAAGACACATTGTGTGTGATTATTTGTATACTTTGTGTATTAGTAATATTATTTTAGGATTTAAAGTAATATAACTTAACAAAATACCAAGAATTTACAATCCAAAATAATACCAAACATCCTAAGGAATATATATATAAGTTACACACATAATATTGGCAAACCGAACAAGAGCATAACTTATAAAATATTCCGGAGAATACCGTTACAAATATATTATTGGTAAATAATATTTTGGACATAAGAAAATGAAAATATGATTTTTGTAAATATTACCAAGTTATATCATATTTTCGACAAGGAGAAAATATATTATTTTTGGGAAGTTAAAATATATTTTCCTAGAATATTTAGAAGATATATGATTTTTGAGAAAAATATATATATTTTCTTGAAATACATTATTTTTGGACAAAATAAGTTTGTATATATTTTCTAAGTGAGACTTGAAAATATATTGTTTTGGAAATATATATTGAAAATATATTGGCACATTTTTATTTGGAATAATACACCGGAATACGACGCCAATACATGGCAAGATATACAAATACTAGAATACGAAAATACATGTATGAGATACCCCCATCCTTGGGAAGGAAATATAAGTATAAATACTTGAGAAGTATTGTTACAAAAATATTGTTTAACAATTATTCCAAAAATTAAATATAATTTAAATTTAAAATAATCATTATTTTAACAAGAAATTATAACTTGGGATAATATTAAACGAAATGTAACGCAAGAACGTTAACTCTAAGTCAAGGCACAGCCCGTTCGTCTAATAAACCCTAGTACATTGTAGGGAGTCGTGTTCGCTGAGGAGATTTGAGTTACGAATACCGAAGACGCAAAACTGTGAGTTCATGTCCCCCTTTTCTTTAAAATGTTTTGTTTATTTACTTCGGGGGTGAAATACATGTTACAAAAGGATTACATACAAATACAATTGGTATGGTTAGCCTAGGAAAGAACCATAGATCATGTGAATGGGTAGGCAGATACTTGGGACCATTAATCCTCGTATAAGGACCGAGGGGCATGAGTGATAGATCTATTTGGGTGTAGCGAGCCCACACCCATGAGGACCAGGGTGGCCCATGTGGTGACTATGTCCACATACTAATGTCGTGGCAAAATTCCGCTAGGTTTGAGTCTTCCTACACCGTCACACATACCAGTGGCCTTGCAAACCATTGGTGATCTTTTCCTTGTTTGCTATCATACCGGGATAACATACACTGTTTACAAAGGTTTATACATACTTATACAAACACATGAACTCGCTCAACTTTTGTTGATGTTTTCCAATTACATGTATTTCAGGGAACTAAGTGGATCTGGCAGGTGTTGCATGTTTTCAAGCTGCGTCATAAATAAAAGATGTCATCCGAGGTCGTAAGGTTTAGGAGGTGTAGCCTATTCCTGGACGGGATACATGTTTCTAAACCCGGTTTTATCTAAGGTCTTTTGTTGAGTCCTCGTGAACTCATTTAAACATGTTGTGGTTTGTAACTTGAATTTGGTGTCGATGTTTCAAACAAGTATGTTATGTTATTTTCAAACTTAATTAATGGATGAACATCTTATGGTTTTTATCATATAGTGTTGTTATGATTGAATGCTATGGTATTAAGAAAGTCACCCCAGTAACCACGCTTCCGCAAAAGTCAGGGTGTGACATGTGACGGTGTGGTTATAATTTTTAGATAGTTTTTAAGCACTTTTTACTTATGAATCAAGTTTTAAATTTATAAAACACGATATAATACTATCACTCTACACACGTTAGGGCAAGTGCACCCATCGCGGACATGGTATAGTGATGGCAATATATCGAGGTCGTCGAAGGACACAAGAGCTTTTAGTACCGGCTTATCGTTAACGTCTAATCTAACCAAATCTTGATAAAAAAAGTTTTGAAAGTTTTAAAAAGATAAACTAGAAAATAAAAATAAAAATATAAGGAAAAACAAATAGACAAGAAGGAATCACTTGGTTCCAATTCCTCTTTTATGTGTCCTTTAATGATTTCCGCACTTTGGGCATTTTAAGAGATTATCTTTGAGTTATAGTAGTAGGCCCCCTTCTAGGCAGCGTTACCCTCAACCTATTGGTCTGAGTCAGCAGGGATACAGCACCACAAGGTCAGATTATTGAAAGATAATTAAGTAAGTTATTAATGCGAAAAGTGGTAGGCCCCCTTCCAGGCAGCGTTACCCTCAACCTATTGGTTTGAGTCAACAAGGATACAGTCCCGCAAGGTCGGTTTAATGTTTTAATATTAGTTTATAGATAAGGGATTCAAGCTGTTCTTACTTCTCCCATGGCGATTAAGATCTACCTCTCGTGAAGTCCTGCTAAGCTTGAACCAGGTTCTCGCAGGACCTATACACTGAACGAGACAAGAATTTACCCAACCACTATTCTAACCCCCTTCCAGGCAGTTAACGTGCTTTATATAAACCGTAAACACACAAATGAGTGAATCAACAAAACGTGAAGAACGATTAAGTAAAATTCACCTTCAATATAGAAAACTAGTTATTAAAGTCATTAATACATACCCAAATAAAAATGAGCCAAAAGTTGGAAATAAAAAAGTAATACATAAAAGATTTGTCTTCACCAAGTGATGTAAGAGTTTAGCCAACCATGGCATTTGTTTAACAAGAACTCTTACGATCGATCTTGGATCCCGAGACTACTACACACTCTAAAAGATGGAAGATGAATGATGGTGGTGGGTGTTGGTGTTATAGTGGTGGTGGAGTGGTGGCAAGTGTGAGAGAAGTGGTTTGCCAATGGATGAGTTGGAATGAAACCAAGCACCCCTATTTATAGCTGAAAGCAGACTCTTAACACGACCCCGTGTCCTCCTGGCACGGCCCTGTGACCGTCATTCTCTCTCTTCTTCATTAACTGTAGTGTCAGATCTTGTACTAACACGACCCCATGTGTCAACGGCATGGCCTGTGGCACTTGTACTTGCTGTACTATCTCAGATTCTGGAAATCTTAGAGTTGACCACGCCCCGTGTTGGTTTGTCTTTTCTTCTTGACTTTTTCTACAGGGAATCTTGACTGGGCACGACCCCATTCCTAAGCTTCTTTTTTGTTATTTTTGTTGGTTTGGATGTGGACGGGGGCTCGGCGAGTCGTGTCAATCCTCCTTCTTTGTATTTATGTTGGTTTCTACTGTTAATTTGCTTCTTTTGTGCGTTTAAGCTCTTTTGACCCTGTAAATTAAAAAGGAACAAAGAAACACGCTTCTTCCAACATTAGTAACAAAAAAGGGTTGATTTTACGCCTTGTTTGATGTAATTTATATGTTGTATTTTACGCATATCAGTTTCCACAAGTTTGCCTTGGCAAACTAAAGTGGTACCTCACCACATTGAGGACCAAGAAAGTTATAAACTCTCTGTTGAGAATTTATATTTCTATTTCTTAGTTATCTCACTAGAACTTGGTGTAAACTTGTATCCACCAAGCTCCCAACTTAGTTCATAGTTGTGGGCTTGTGTTATGGTTGATTTCCACCAAGAACATAAGCTTAAATATTATTTAAATTCTGTCCAAATGTTCTAAGTGATGGAAAACCATCCAAGCTTCAATCCTTTATGTTGAAAGTCTTGTGCATGAGTTGTGTGTGAACCATGGAAGTTTTGGCTATCCGAATTAGTTCCACAAGATCTCACTTGTTCACACTTTTCATACACCAAGTAGCTCCCGGGATTCAAAGTAACACAACCCCGTCGTACCTCCAACATTTGCCATGATGAGTATGGAACACCCGAGTTAATTTTATTTGGCTACTTGACGAACTAGTTAGATGTATTTTTTATTTTTATTCATGACCAACCGGGTCATCAACTAAGTTGATGACTTTGTGCTTTGCTGAAACATACAACGAGGTTAATCTTACCCCCATGCTTGACTTACATGGTTTATATGATTATACATGATGGACTATATATTGTAATATATATATATATATATATATATATATATATAGGGTGGGAGTTGGCTACAAAGTCCATTTTTCCTACAAAGTGTACAAAGTCATAAAACACCACAATTTCAGCCATAAAACACACTCAAACCCCACAAATGACAAAGTGAAGATTACTAAAACGCGATATTTGTGGGTTTTGTGTTGTGTTTTGGATGATACTTTGATTTTCGAATGGCTAACATTAGTGTGTTTTATGATAATTATCATGTTGTGTTTTATATTCATAGTTCTACGATGATGTGTTTGAAGTTTTTATGGAATGTTAGGATTTGGATATTGTGTTTTAGTGATCTTCACTCTGTTATTTGTGGGTTTTGAGTGTGTTTTATGGATGAAATTATCGTGTTTTACGATTTTGTATAATTTGTAGGAAAAATGGACTTTGTAGCCGAACCCCACCAACAGAATTCTTGATATTAACCGGATTATGGTTAGGTGTCACGAACTTAGGTTATATTATCTCCGTTCTAGACTCCTCGTTTGTGATTCTAATGGGCAAGTTAGGACTCATGAAGACAAAATGGAAACTTAGTGTCCAAACGGGTATTTAGACAAGATATATTTTCATTACATACATACTTTTATTATTAAATTCCGAATCCGAACTCTCCACAAATTCCATAATCTCACACACCTTCGTTTCCCCAATGTAGGGTAACTTCGGTTTCCCAACCCTCAATAGTTTAACTCATGTACGCAGGATTTCTACGCAAAACTGTGAGTATACTCGATCACGTTTTCCGTTTTATACACTTTGGGTGCAACATGTACATTTTTACAAATCATGAATCATGTTTAAACTTGTTATAATCATACTCTATCCGTTAAAACATGATACTTGTATTATTCTTGTTATCGCATGCTATGTATACTTGTGTCTATATGCTCATTAACTTTGCTAGTTTACCTTGACAATTATAGCGCTATAGGATTAACGCACCGCCCGTATAATGGACCTATACGCGCATCGTGACCATAACACCCAATACTAAAACCTACCTTATTGTGACCCAACACGTATGCCTTCCAATTCGGAAGATGAAGATGGGTTCCAAACAAATAATGAAGAATAGCAAGAACAAGAAGACGTAAAAGTAGAGGAAGAACAAGACGGGAGAAGGTTGTCTCCAAGCCTAAACAAAAATGCACGAATCAGCGAGACGAAGGCATCAGAACAAACAGAGAAGGTTTTCGTATGCAAGTCTTATTTAAATGCTTAGTTTTTTTAGTTTTTTTTTAAGATGTGAGTACTTTGGGTATTTGAGTATGTGCCCTCTCAAAAATGAGTAATATGAGTAGTTTTGAGGTGTCAATACTCTTTTGGCCAAGCGAATTGAGTACTTGGGTACTTAGGTGACACAACATATTTTACTATTCACGGCTCAATCTATTAACCTATCTAAAAAACCGGTCAACATCGTTGAGTTTTTAGTTTTTTCGATTCACTTGATACCTTATGATTTATCTATGTTAGGTTCATTAGCTCATAATTGGACCGGCGACACCAATGATTCGAAGTTTGACTAGTTAGAGCAACCGGTGATCGGTGCAATCCGGTTTTCAAACCACTAATTAAAATTTAAACGACATTTTATTCGGTTTGAAACCTATATTAAAAACTCAGACACAACAAATTATAACTAAATCTATTATATATAATAAACATGTTAAATAAGGGCTGACGTGGCGCTTTATAAGAGCTTCTAATTTGACATGGCGCGTGATAAGAGCATCTAAATGTGGGTTTAGGAGGGAAAAAAATCGGGTCTTTTTTTCTTTGAGATGGGCAAACACGGGATCCGAGTTTTGACCCGGATTTAAATACCTTCTAAAACACGGTGTACTTTGTAATCACTGTTCTAAACCCTAACCTCCCCTTCCTTCCTCTTCTACATCTGTCATCGCCGCCAAGTTGTTCCTTAATCATGGGCTGTTTATTTGCAATTATGGCAGAACGTGACACCAGTTCTTCAATCTCATCAATGACTAGGGTTTCCGAGGAGGAATCATCGTCGGCCAACGGAAACCACTCTCGATCGCCGCTGGCTCACGGCGCTTCTGATTATCTCGCGAAACGAGTGCTCAAGGGAATCGTTGTTCTTCAAGTCGTCTACGGTCACATCCGATCCGCTTCTTCTATGGATATCGTGTTCGGAAAGGTTTTATTCTGCTTTCGTTTTCGTAATTCAAGTTAATTTCGTGATTTGTAACGGTTTGTCGTTGAAGATGTTATGTGTGATGATGATTTTTTTTGAAAACAGTAATTTGTTATAAAGAGTTAGGGAAGTGATAACAACTCTGAAGTTAGGTTTAGTACAAAGAAGAAAAGTTAATCAGACTTTCGGATTAGATATAGGAGGTGTATAATTTGGTATTTAACAACTGTGAAATTAGAATTAGTTATAGTTATAGAAGAGAAGGTGATCAGACTTTCGGATTACTTATAGGTGATATGTTATATATAATTTGGTATTGTAGTATCATCACAACCCTGAAATTAGGATTAGTATACAAAAGAAAAGTTATTAAGACTTTCGGATTACTTATAGGTGATAGGTGATATATAATTTAGTTTTTAGTATCATAACAACTCTTAAAATTGGGACTGGTACACGGAAGAAAAGTTAATTAGAATTTTGGATTACTTATTTATAGTTTGGTATTGTAGTATCTAAAATGTTATAGGTTGAGATGATTATGTTTGATGCAGGAAACATCATTAGAGTTGGTAATGGTGGATGATCAAGGAGTTGTGCAGTCCATATGTGACCAACCTATGTTTGGAACAATTAAAGATATTGCTATTCTTCCGTGGAATAATAGGTTTCGTAGAGCAATCCCTCAGGTATTTGGACATCGTTTAGTTTTTAAACCCTAATTATATTTTTATACAATCCATTTAATTTCTTGTATGTTTCTGCAGTTACAAGGAAGGGATCTTTTGCTTGTCACTTCGGATTCTGGAGATCTTTCCGTTCTCTCATTTCATAAGGAATTGCATAGGTTTGTTTTCTTAAGCTTATTTTACTTGTAACTTTGTTGCTATATATTTTATGTTTTGTGATCTTTTCTTGGTGGCATTCGTTTATTGCTTAGGTTTTTTGCTTTGTGTCACACTCCAATATCTAGCTCAACTGGAAACCTAAGGCATCAAATTGGAAGAATGCTGACCATTGATTCCAAGTAAGTTTTCATTTTGCGTTATGTGTTTTACAGGGTCATTATCGTAACTGTTTTGATGTTCGTTTTTCAGTGGTTGTTTCATTGCTAGCAGTGCATATGAGGATCATTTGGCTCTCAATCTCATCAATGGCGGCCAGAAAGTGTCATTTTAGAAGGAAAAAAAAAACTACATGATATTTTTATATTCTCATAAGTAATTTTTTTTGTAGATTTGGAATTCAAGGAAGAAAAGTAAACATTACAGGAACAGATGACTGTGTCCAGGTCCTCTCTACCTTCGGTCTTTAGTAGAGGTGGAAAATGGCGCGATTGGAAGAGTTAGGTAATGGGTCAAAGCTGGTAATTTTTTTGTACAGGGGTTAGCCCGAAATGCTTTTCGTCTAATTTTGACTAGAAAACATATCCCTTTGTATAAATCTAATGAAAACATTTTTAGTTCTAAAGACTACAGAGATGGCTATGGGAATGTTGAGTGGTTGAATTTAAATTGGTTAACCTTTTGAGGAAAAGGTTTGATAGGGTCAACTTCAAAAGTATATTTCGGGTGATTTTTGACGTATTTCTTTTAACTAACTTTTGATTAGGTAAACAATGCATCGTTTCAAGATGTAGCTCATGCAACAACGTTAGCTGGTTGTTAATTTGCGCTACCCAGGTTCGTTTCCCGTTCGGTATGTTTTTTTTCTTCTTTTCTTTGTTATTTTTCTGTCATATGTCTGGTGATAACGCACGTATAGTTTCATTATAAAAGGTGTAGGTGCTTTTATATCTTTCATCTTCTTCATTTGTTCAGCCTCCTTTCTTCGTGTCTTTTCAGTTCTTGATTTCAGTTCTTTAAGGTTAGTTAACAGATCAGAACGGGCCAGATTAAAAGTGTGTTCAATAGTTATAGGGTCAAAAAGTGTCATTTTAGAAGGAAAAAAACTACATAATGTTTTTATATTCTCATAAGTAATTTTTTTTTTGCAGATTTGGAATTCAAGGAAGAAAAGTAAACATTACAGGAACAGATGATTGTGTCCAGGTCCTCTCTACCTTCGGTCTTTAGTAGAGGTGGAAAATGGCGCGATTGGACGAGTTAGGTAATGGGTCAAAGCTGGTAATTTTTTTGTACAGGGGTTAGCCCGAAATGCTTTTTGTCTAATTTTAATTGACTAGAAAACATATCCCTTTGTATAAATCTAATGAAAACATTTTTAGTGCTAAAGACTACAGAGATGGCTATGGGAATGTTGGGTGGTTGAATTTAAATTGGTTAACCTTTTGAGGAAAAGGTTTGATAGGGTCAACTTCAAAAGTATATTTCGGGTGATTATTGACGTATTTCTTTTAACTAACTTTTGATTAGGTAAACAATGCATCGTTTCAAGATGTAGCTCATGCAACAACGTTAGCTTAATTTGCTCATGAGTAGGTAAAGTCTTGATTTATATCGGTATATTTTAAACAATGATCCGATCTATATTCAAGGTTTATATCTTTTGTTGTTTTTTTATAAAATTCATTTAAAAATAAAAAAAAACTTATAATGGTTGCCTTGAATTGACATGAAACCGAAAAACAAGTAGGTATTGTTTATTTATTGTCGATTGTTGGCCATGGCAGTCTAATAAACCGAGCCGAGCCAAATGGTTGAGTTGCTTAACTGGTCAAAAAGCAACATCACACAATAGTAAAAGTCTATACCAATTAGTCACATATTTAAGGTAGACGAAGTTTCTTTTCTATTAAAGTGAGATTGCTTTGGCAACCACAGTAGAATTTAGGAGTGTCATTGCTTAAATTGTTACTATAGATTATTATCTATCTTTTGACTATTAAATTCCAAGTTTTATATGTGTGTATATATATGTGTGTGTGTGTGTATATATATATATATATATAATGTTTAAAAAGGAAAATTTCATGTACTGGACACTTACAAATTTATTATTTTAAGTGTCCATTTAGATCATATAGTGAGGAACGACCTTATTGATGAAAGTAATGATTTGCTATTATCCTTGAGGTTTAATTAGATTAGTTTAAATGGGGTGGGTTGCTTGACTTTTCAATGGATTCAGCAGCCTACCCCTAGCTCAGAAGTGGCTGAATTGAAAAGGCTATCGGAAGATATCAGAAATTACTCCTTCGGCATGGGCTAGGATAAGTAAAAATGGTTACTGGACGCTTCGGGTCAATTCTCGGTGCGGAGCTTTAGGAGACACGTGAAGGGGCTTTATTTTTCTTACTTTGGTAACAATTTCGTATGGAATAAATGGGTGTCGCTTAAAGTAAAGTTATGTTCTGGTGAGTCTCTCTATATCGGATCAACCATTGGTACCGCATAGTATCCACACCGGTGTTTATTTAATATTTTAACACTTATAATTTGGTTTGTTCTTTTTGTAGAGGGGTCTCGATTTACTAAGGGAAATGTTTAGGCAATTCAAAGGATATGCATCTTCAAATTGAATCGACTATCTTTAAATTATATTTCCACTTTGTCACTTAGTTTATGTAACATGGCACTTTGTTTATATTAAAAGAAGTTTACAACACAATATGCGCTGAAGCCAATTCAGTGTTACTCTTGATGCAATATTTAAATCGCAGGTATGGTTTGATTTTAATTTTAAATAGAAATGAATCAGTGTGTGTTGAAATTTTTTATTAATGTAATTTAAATTTTCCTACCCGGGTGTCTACCCGGGAGATAACCTAGTTTTTAAATAAACATGTAATTGAATAAACATGAAAACATAGATTAATTTTTTTTATTCTTTTATATTAGTTGGCGCCGCGAGCCGGGCCCGTTTCCTCATGACATTCCCCACTTTCCGTCCACGTTTTTTATTTTACTAATTAATCATTAACTTTTCTTATTTCAAAAAAGGAAAGTAAAACACCAACAAACCTTTTAATATTATAAGCCTCAAAAAATAATTTTTGTTTGGTATCGGATAAATTATGTAAAATGTAAATATAAAATTACTAAGATATGGGATACCGTAAAAAAGTTAACATATTAGAGTAATTATTATTACTGATCTACAGTTTTAAACTAGAGTAATTTTTTTTTTTGAACGGCAAATTTGGATCACTGACGGACCACTGGAGTATCATCGTGCCACCAGTAGAACCACCCGATCATATCCATCTCCACTAGGCAATAATGTCTATACACCAATTCAGGAGGAAACCCAATAAATCTGGGAAAACCCCCTTTGTGGGAATCGAACCCATGACCTAATGGTCATAAGCTTTATCCCACCCCCAAGATACCACTAGGCTATAATGCCATGGGTTTAAACTAGAGTAATTACACTACAAATTATGAAGTAAAATAATAATAATAATTACTCTAGTTATGTATATATGATTGGCACATTAAGTCTATTTGTATTTGATTCTAACTATATGTGTGTGTGCGATTACACACATGTTTTTAGTGCATAAGACTCTTGGGTGTGGCTTCGGGAAGGCATGCGGGGAGCAGATTTGGAGGGGGACTCCGACGGGGAACACCGCCCCCCGTCCTATGATCGGCACAATCGGGGAAAATCTCCCGTCCACCCCGAAGCACTCTCTCTCTCTATCTCTCTCTTCATTCTCTCTCTCTCTCTCTCTTGATATGATTGGATGGAGATGCATGGGGGAAGAGGAAGGTGGTGATGTGGGAATAAGAACCATACCCCATAGTCTAAACAATTTTAAGGATGAAATCACGAGAAAATAGTAACATTTGTACACACTGTGTAAAAATCATTTAATGGTAAAGACAAGAATAAAAAAAGACGAGTTAAAAGTTGTGTGACGTATCACAGTTGAAGTATACATGTATTGGTTTTCACAATTTTTATACTAAAACGATGGTTATGCACCAAATATATTTTTTATCGAATATCGTATAATACACTTGTATACTATATTTTAATAAAACTGAGTTGGATAAGTAGTTACATCAGGGCCGTCATGTAGGGGGTGCGGGGTGGGCGATGGCACAAGGCCTAAACCCTCCGAGAGCCCAACTCTTCTAATTTTGTATAGAATTTACGATGTATGAGATATAATATATATGCATTGAATCAAGAAATAACATAAATGAGCACTTGTATTAGTGGTTACTGCCTTGCTTAAACAACAAGGAGACCTAGGTTCTAATCCAAACATCTCCAAATTCTTTATTTTAGCTTATTTTTTGGTTTTTTAGTGACATTTAATTCTTAATTTTGTCAACTAAATTTTTCTCTTTAATTAATAAATTACTTCTTAAACTTAGCTAAAAATAATTATTTAAAATAAATTGACATAAATTTTAGTGATTGATGGGTTTATATAAAATTGAGATTTTCGAATAGGACCCAAAATTTTTATCTCGCACTAGGCCAAAATTTTGTTTGTGATTTTCGTAGACGACCCTGAGTTAGATAACCGTCTTAATATTTATATAAATTATACTTAAAACATGATGTATAAATGTATTATACATTTCTCATGATTTTTGTCCGCAATATTGATTTTTGAAAATGAACCTCTCGTATTTGCTAGTAAAATAATACTTCATAAAAATATAATAGAACAAGTATTTTAGCTAAAATTAGCATGCGGAAAAAGAGCCTCACGTGCTTCCCACCTGTCAGATGTACACGTAATTTACAAATCAATATATCATATTATATGGTAACCCCATAGTTTTATGTAAAAACAGAAAATGCACCTTGAGTTAAAGTGGTTACCAAAACCTTCCTTATTTGTCATGTTTTTGTCAAAGTGTTCAGAACAAGTGTTTAACCCCTGCGTTGCAGGGCGTAGGTCGTAAAACTGTGCTAGATAGTAAGCAAACAATGATCAAAACCGGAAGAATCGTAAAACAAAAACGTGAATTTATACCGCCACGTTACATCAAATATAAGTAAAGGCAAACATGGACTTATGCCTTAGCTGGTATAAAACGTAGACAAACCCGAATTTATAGTGATTAAACTTTAAGTTAAAGACAATAAAAAGTTAAAACTTGCATTGCTCAAAATTAAACATAGAAATAGTGAAAATGTAAACCACATTAAAAGAAAAAAATATATATCACTACAAGAAAATAACTAAAAAAAGAAGTCACCCTCCATGATTCTGTGTGAAAGAGATACATAAAGTGGCACTTTGGTAATAAAATCTAAAATACGGGCTTATTTTTGTACTGTAGGCAAAAACTACTCAAAATGTTATATATAGTAATGTTTGTAACTTTTTTTTAAACGACAAATTTCTTTCATTCCAGTCGTCCGTGGGAGTTGAACCCAAGATCTCCCTCTCTCATATTGTTCAAACAACCCTCTACTTTATATTTGTGTTCGTGTGTAGGTGGGTGGGTTATCCGCCCGCATAAACACTTGTAATAATACAAATGTTTATGTAGTTTTGTACTTCTCTACGTAGAATTAGTCAAAAACACTTGTGTGCCGTTCTTTTGGTTTCTTTTTGGGTTTTAACAAGCTTCGTCTTGCCCGGTTTGACCATGATCTGAATTATTATTATTATTATCATTATTATTATTATTATTATTATTATTATTATTATTATTATTATTTGTAAAAAGTGCGTGGTTTTAAAAATTATTTATAGAATTTTTAAATAATAGTTCCAATGTCCAATACAAAGTTTTTGTTATCTTTTATTGCATCTTAAGCAACGAAGCAAAAAAGGAAAGCCAAAATAGTATTATTTTGCAGGGACAGGGTTAAATTTAATCTTTTCGGTTCAATGATTTGCATGCTTGTTTAATATTTTTAAGGAAAGCAGGAATATACAATCTTTTTAATATAGAACCAGTTTGAAGTGAAGAATCGTATTTTTCTAACTTTAAAGTGGATTGTAATGTGTTATGTGGCGAGTGTTATTGAGGTTTTTTTAGAGAGCGTAATCTAATCTGACTTACCTTAAACAATGATTATAGTTGGGTATTATGGGTTGGTCTGCACGATGCAACGGGAGTCATCGAGGTTCTTGGAGAGAGCGCAATCTAACCTGACATGCCTTAAATAATGATTATATTTGGGTATCATATTATTATTATTATTATTATATAAGGTTCATGGAGAGAGCGCAATCTAACCTGACATGCCTTAAATAATGATTATATTTGGGTATCATATTATTATTATTATTATTATTATTATTATTATTATATATGTAAATTTTTAGTAACTAGGGGACCGCTAGAATGAGAACCACCTCGAGTTATGAGAACCGCGAGAACCACACCATCCGGGGCGAGGTGGACCAAATTTTTTTTTTTACAACTAGATGTGTGTATTATAAACACATTCGTAAAAAAAATTTAAAAAAAGGCTGTGGGGGTAGTTTTTTACACCACAAGTTTGGTAATAAAAAAATAAAAACACCAAACTTGTGGTGTAAAAAACTACCCCCACGACCTTTTTTTTAAATTTTTTTTTTTACGAATGTGTTTATAATACACACATCTAGTTGTAAAAAAAATTTTGGTCCACCTCGCCCCAGATGGTGTGGTTCTCGCGGTTCTCATAACTCGATGTGGTTCTCATTCTAGCGGCTCTCTTAGTAACTATATACTTAAATACTTAAATGTGGTTCTCGACGGGTGTCACCGAGACTCTTTTGAGCGGTCATGGGAAGTGATGGAAGACCGTTGGCCGAAAGGTCACCGGTTCGATTCCTGATCCTGGCCGGGTTTTACCAGTCCTGCACTGTCGTGCCTTCGGGCGAGTGTAGGGTGGGTTTTTCCTCGGAACTGGTGGCTTGGTGGGCTAGGGGCTTCGTGCGTGCGGAATAGAGGCCGCCGCGGGTAACCTTTCAGCCATTGGGTGCCGCGTATGAAGTACCCGGCGTTTATTATGTTGGCCGTTCAAAAAAAAAAAAAAAAAAAAAAAATCCAGACTTGCCTTGAACACTGATTATGTTTGGGTATTATTATTATTGTTGTTGTTTTTGTTATAACAATGTAAATATTTAGTAATCATATACTTAGTATTTAAATAAGATAATACTGTGAGATACGACATGTGTCACCAAAGCTCTTTTGGAGAGTGTAATCTAACCCAACTTTGCTTAAACACTGGTTATATTTGGGTATTATTATGGGTCAGGATTTAAAGAAAACGGTGAAAAGTGTGAGAACGGTGAGAACGCTTATGGATCGTCCGATAAAAACAATCCATGGACTAGATTGCGCTGTGGCGTTTTTGAAAATAACATCAATATTATTATGTGGGACGCGCTTCATTAAGGGTAAAAGGGTCTTTTACCCCTCATATTCAAAACGCCATCAAATGATAAAACGCCATACAAAAAAATAAAACGCCATTAAAAACAAAACGCCAAAAATTTGTAATAAAACGCGTTGAATATTACAGGAAGATGAAACAACACAAAATAACTGAATTTCAGTTATTAACATTTATTAGAAGAAATTCCCTCCTAAATTACGCACCAAAAACATCATTATATAAACAATGGTAAAACATAGCTTCCATAATCACTTCAATTCTATCCATTTTCTGCAAAAAAAAAAAAAAAAAAAAAAAAAAAAAAAAAAAAAAAAATCCTTAACCAAAAACGCCAAAAATGGCAACAATCGTTTCATGGAGATACACTCTGGGAATCAGGCGATACGTTCTCCATTTTGACAACAGAAGGAGGGTGTATGTTAAGACGGTCAGGGCAATTCTGAAGATGGAAGAAGAGATATAGAGGCAAATCTTATCCATTGGCATCGCTCTAGACAACAAATGCCATGAAACGCATATGCTTATGAAAGCATTAACCAGCAAATTTGGACCAATCAAAGGAGATGTGAAGCCAGACCCTGTCATGACATCATGGCGTTTTGATGATGAAACAGACATGGTGACTGTTACATACGACAGCGGAGAGCAGGAAGTCTACTGGCTAGAGAACATCATGACAAAGCAGCGACTGGGTTTCATGGAAGAATTGCATAACGCCACTTGTACCAACACAGAAATAGACTCAAAATTGGAGTTAATGCAAGACATGTTCAGGGGGAGGCTTCAGAATCTTCAGGAACAAGAAGCTGATGAAGGTGAATGTGATGACATGGATGAAGATCAAGATGAAAACTCCGAGAAGGAAGAAGATGACACAAGTGATGGATACTATTCAGATAAAGTACCTTCTGACGAAGGATTTTAATTTTTTTTCCTCTTTTTTTTCTTCTATGTAATCTTCTTTTTTTAGGATAATTAAATGATATATTTCTATCTTTATCAGCAAACCGCCAAAATAATACTAAAAATGGTTAACCCTAACAAAACGCCAAAAATAACAAAAAATATTTTTCCTGCTTAGTATTTTATTTACTCCGTTATTGTATTTTGTCATTTGGTCTGCATAAGGCCATTTAAAAAAAACGCCAAACTTAGAAGATAAAACTGATAAAATCTGATCAACACATTAAACACAAAAACAGTAACTGAAAAGACAGTTACTTTATTACTATCATTTAGTACAATAAAAAGTCTCGTCTAAACTACGCGCCAAAAAACTCTTATAAAGAGAGGGGTCTATACACAATGAAATTAATCACCCAGAAAAACACAAAAAACGCCATATCCTCTAGAAACCACTCCCTTTAAAACGCCACAGATGGCAAAGGTTTCACTGAAATGGATCCTTTTTCTGAGGGGCTTAAC
Organism: Helianthus tuberosus; assembly: GCA_030545235.1. Classification (NCBI taxonomy): domain Eukaryota; kingdom Viridiplantae; phylum Streptophyta; class Magnoliopsida; order Asterales; family Asteraceae; genus Helianthus; species Helianthus tuberosus. The sequence goes on along the minus strand of CM060361.1, from coordinate 13,490,442 downwards.
TCAATAATATTTTGCTGAATGAGATGGACAAATATTAAAGAAAAAGAGACTGATGACAGTGTTATGCCATCATGTGAGCTTTGTTCTTGATGATTATAGGCATGGAAGAAAGGGTTCAACACAAGAATAAAATGCTATTTTGGACTCCATTATTACAAGTAGCATCAAGCAAGAGTTGATCTTTAATGACATGCCACCAAACAAGAATATCACACCAAAAAACAGGATGTCACTAAAGCAGCTTCTTCTGAAAAAGACGGTGTTTATGAAGGAAAGTTGGCATCTAGCTAAATTATTCAAAAAAGGTTCAGAACGGCAAAAAGAAATTCAAGAAGGAAGAGACTGATGACATTGAAAATTGGAAAGAAAAATTAGATTACCATTTTTAATTATTTTTGTTTTCATTTTATATTGTATTCATATAAAGTTATATGTTGTTTTGTTATCTAATTCTCTATAAATAAAATACATTACTATATAAAACGTCAAAAACTACAAACACCAAAACGCTAGTAGAATGAAAACTGGAAGAACAGCTGCTGGCAAAGCACCTTGTAAAAGGGTATTAAAACGCCAAAAAAATCAATAAACACCAAAAGAAAAATTGGACTTATTTTAATCTTATGCAAACATTAATTGCTCGTAGTGAATTATTATACAAAACGCCACAAACGCCAAAAAAATTAACCAGAAAACGATATAACGCCAAAAAATTATATATGTGACACAAAAACAATTATTTAAACACCAAAAAGTTTAATAAATACAATTAACGCCAAAAAAAACTTCGCCAGAAAATATTATACCGCGTTGTGAAAATAAAAGAAGAATGAAAAGACAAAAAAACCCCTCCGCCCTTCTTAATGCCACGGGACACGTGTTGGGCCAGGATGCGTTCTCACACTTTTGAGCATTTTCTCTTGATCCCGTTTCTTATTATTATTATTTAGTAATTATTTAGTTAAGTATTTAAATAGGGTTATTGGATTTTATCACCCCCAACTATCGGCCTTTGGCCGTTGCCACCCGCAACTAACACTTTGACACCCGGCACCCCCAACTTGACTTTTAGTTTGTGCTGGCACCACTTAGTTAAATCTTTACTAACTGAGTTTGTTTCTTATCCTACGTGGCACAAACTTGCTGAGATGGACCGGATTACGTGGCGAATGACATGTCACTGTATCCCTTTATAAAAACCCTCCATCTTCTTTCTCTCTCAAACACTAAACCTGCAAACAAATGATCTCTAATGGCGGTGAAGCAGAACTCCAACAATAATCTTTAATGTTAGTGTGAACAGAACTCCAACAATGGCAGCCCCTAGCATAACAGCCACCAAACACCACACTTAATCTAACCCTAACATCACCACCACACCACTACTGTTCTCCACTAACCACCGCCATTTTCTCCGCCAACCACCGCCCCCACATGCACCACTGCCTTGAACTCAATGGTTAAAACCACTAAACACACATAAACTCAAAAAATAATTTACTCTATAAAATAATAAATATAAATGTAAACTTAAAGTATTGTAAGTAAGACAATACTTGGTGTACTGAAATTAAAAATCTCATATGCACTAAATAATGTATTAATCATGATAAGTTTATTAAATGAAAGCAAATTAGAAACTATTGCATATAGCACTTAGACTAAACGGAGTGGGGCGTCTCCCCCTCCCACGTCGCCCCTAGTCGCCGGTTACACCGCCCCCGGAGGCGTCCACTTGGGCGTTCCAAGTTTGGGCGTCCTCTTCTCGTCGCCAAGCCCCTCACACAAGCCGTTGAGCATGCACAAAATTCCAAGAATTCCCCCCTCAAAGACGCCCCAAGCCGCCCCAAACACCACGCCCCCTTTTTTGCTCAAAATCCTCTGATCTGACGTGGCGCCACGTGTCGCAAGACGCCCCCTCTAAAGGACGCCCCACTCCCTTCAGTCTTACACCATATGTTTTGAAAGTTGTAACAAGCGTCTTACAATTTACCTGAAATTACATCTTTACCCATAAGTGATGCTTTATAAGGTAATAATAGAGATAATACAAATATGTTAACCATTACTTACATTGTATTATGCGGTTTCACTATTCCCTACTTACACCTCGTTAGTTATTTAACAACATATTTTACACACAGTTAAAATTGGTTAAGTATCGGTTTATCGGATGCACCACTCATAAACTGTCATTAATGGGTCCTACAATTTACACCTAACTTTTTGTTATTTACACCAAGTGTTGTGACATTAGCAAATTCAAATTTGTGTTTTTCTTTTATAACTTTCGATATATAATGTTTTATTAATAAAATGAGTATGGTTTTACGATGTGCTTATATTTTATTAAAAACGAAAATGTCACTTAATACATAACACATAGATGATAAATGAAAGGGCAAATCAGTCATTTCACCCTCAAACTAACCGGTGATGACATTAAGTGGCAGGGAGGTACATTGGAAAGGTGGGGGACTTAAACAGTTAAACTGACGAATTTTCAATCTAGGGTCTCAATGTGTCAATCGGGGTAAACCATAGGGACTCAAACTGTAGTTTACTCAAAAAAAATTTAAATACTTAATAATTTATTAAAAATCTTGAATACATAATGAAATTAAATCACTTTTTTTTACCGAAGACAATGTGAGGGCATTGTCTCCTCTAAGCCACGCGAATAAGAGAAAAGTTTAAAAGACACTTTGACTTTTATCCACACCCAAAAAGTCATCACACCAGTGTAGTAATGGGCTTCACTTTTGGATTTTAATTTGTTTTACATTTACATGAAAACAAAATTAATAATTATGTATATGAAACTTTGTCTTAAAAGTAATCTTTTGAAAATTGGAACGTTTGTCGAATCTCATGCGGTTTAACCTATTGTTTTTTTTTTCTTAAAATTGTTTGGCTTGCAAATAAAATACGTGAAATATGTCATCTGTAAGTCATTGGTATTGTCTGTTTAAAATAATTTATTTGTGTCTAATTCATCATCTTGTAGTTAGGTCAACCGTAGTCATAAGACCCATTTCTGGGCGTTATGCAACATGTGGCACGCCATGTCATCACGGGGATTTATGAGGGGTTATGCAACTTAAGGCCGTAGTCATAAAGCTCATTTGTCATCAATACTCAATTATTTAGTTTTCATTTTTTTAATTCATTTCTAAGTTTTTTAAAATTAAAAATCATTTCATTAAATAAAAAAAGAGCACAATAAAATAAAATAAAAAAGAGTAAAAAAACATTAAACTAGAATAAAATAAAATAAAACATTACACAATCAAAGGTTATATTTTTTTTCTATCCGCTCCTTTTGTGCCAACGCCATCTTCAACGTTTTTCCTGTTAAGTGGTCGTGCAGTTTCGAGTAGAAATCAAAGTCGTGAGCCCATTGCCTACCCCGCATAATCTCGGTCACTTCGCGGTTCTCCTCCATACGTTTAGTACCGAGTTCGTGTATGTCCTGAAGTCGTTTGTTTATCTCCGAAAATGTGTTACTCATTTCGTTCCCATCGACATTGACGACGACTCGGGCCTTTTCGCTTGGCTTCTAATTCCGGGCGGTCTTGGTAGCTCTTCCACCGGCTCTTCATCCAGAATATCCTCGTTCAACTCGGTGTTTCGAGCGTCAGAGGTTGGCGTTTCGGGTTCACCCGACTCGTTTGTTGTGGACCTCTTTAACGGCCTTTTATTTTCCGACCGACCGCTAAGAGTAGAGATGTTGGCCCATTTGGGGCTATGGCGAAGGATTTGCCAACACCTTAGGTACGGGAAATGGCCATTAGCATTTGTATACTCGACCAACGCCGCTTGCGTAATGTCCTCGTCTTTGCTTCCACTTTTCCATCCGGCAAAATTGCGTTGGTACACGGTCTGAAAGTTCGTGCATTTTTTGTTGATATCGGTCCACTTGCCCGATATCGAGTCCGCTGGCCGGTATTCGTCTCCTTTACCCATGAGATCGAAAAAAAGATCTCGTATTCGGCTCCAAAAAACGGATTTACTTTGATTGTTTGCTAAAAAAAGATATCAATAATTAATCCAGAATTTAAAAAAAAAACAGAAATAAAAAACTGTAAAATTTAAAAGACAGAAATTATAAACTGAAAAATAAATAAAAACTGAAAATAAATAAGAAAACAGAAAATAAATAAGAAAACAGAAAGTACATAAAAACATAAATTAAATAAAAAACAGAAAAAAAAAAACGAAAAAAAAAACAGAAAAAAAAATAAAAAAACTTAGAAAAAAAAACCCTATCACGGGGTCCTCTGACACATCGATCCAAGCGCGGGTCAGCGCATACTCCTCCTCGGAGTCCTACGATATCACTTTTTTTTTTTTGCTCGGGTGGTGGTTTCCGCTTTCTTTTTACGTGCCCATTTTACTTTTCCTTTTTGCGTCTCCGCTACTTTGGGTTGTGTTTCCGGTACAACATCGGGTTCGTGTAGTGGGGAGCCGAAAGCTTGAGCCGACCCGAACGCTTGAGACGACCCCATTCCGTCGGTGTTTTGATTCGGGTTCCACCCCTAGAGATTCGGGTCCCATGAGAGAGGTTGGTTCAAAAGATTCATGAACCCGGGATTTTGTTGATTGTAATCGAGAAAACCGGAGCCGAAAGGGGTGGGTCGAGTGGGAACCGGCGACACGGGGCGAGTAGGATTACCACTTTGGTTTGGGTCCGCACTTGATCGGGGAGGAATGAAGCCACGGTTGAATGGATGCATTGTATAAAATTTGTGGATTTTTAAAAAAAGGGTAGAGAGAAAGAGTGTTTGAGAGTGTGTGGATTTTTAAAAATATAGGAAAAGGGGTAATTATTTAAAGGAAAGTTTGAAAATTAATTGATTTTTTTTACATTTGACCGTTGGCAAACGGTCATAATTCAAAATCATCCTCATCATCGTGCCGCTATGCATATGGCGCCTCTCATTTTTTTGGGGCTATAGCGCCCTTTGTCCCGGTGTTCCCCAGCGCTATATGGCGCTATGGGGCAACATACCGCCCCATAACACCATAATAGTGGGTCTTAGGGGTGGGATTTATGACATAACACCAATCTAACATAAAATTCGGGACCAAACGTGTTCACGCAGTTAACCTGATATATATTTTTTTGTATATTTTTCCAATGCGTATTGATGTTGTAGCTTAAATACGTGGGTATTTTTATGTAAAAAAAGAGAAGAAGAAGAAGAAGAAATTGATGTCATTTTTATAACTTACACAAAATTGTTTTATATTATTTGTTATTTTTGTAAAATCATAATACTAAATTACTAATACACAAACAATAAATTATCAATTTGGCTTAAACGGTTCGTGTTTGTTTCAACCCACAAATATTAGTGGCTTGTTCGATGTACATGTCTGACATGATTTTCAGGTTCCTATCATGTTTTGATTTGTGTCAAAATTTCGGTGCCGTATAGTGTTCTACCCCTACTCATAAGCAAACGGGTGACGCTAAGGGTTTCTGTTTAACATGTTAGAAAAAGTTGGTTGAATTTTAGACACTTCAAAAAAGTTCAAACTAATAAGCTAGTAAATTGAATAGGCAAGTATCCACCTTCCACGTTAGAGGTGTACAAAAAAAATAAAAATAAATAAATAACTAGTTTTAGGACTGAAATCGAAAAAAAAAACTGATACCGGTTTTTTTAATCGAATTTTTTAAAAACCGATTTCAACCCGAACCGAACCGTCTGTTTGTAGACTGGTCAGTGTTCTTGATCTTTGAATCTGGTTTTAAATAACTGGTTTTTAATCGAACTGAATCGATTAGTACCAGGACGGGTTCCCACCATGTAAAACTAGTTAAAAAAACTGAACCGGTTTTTGTAAAAACCAGACTAGTTAAAAAACGGTACACCTCTACTGCATGTTAGCTTGTTACTGAACCGGCAACATCCACAATTTTCTATTTAACATGTTTACACCTACGATCCAATCTGGTTTTCAAAACACTGATTAAAAGTTCTCAGTGACCATTCTTAAGAAAAGCAACCAATAATTTAGTAACTCTTATCTATTTGATGTTGTTATACCAACAACTTTGTTTATTTATTATAACTAATTAAAAGTTCAAGTTCACTCAACTACCTCAATTATAATAAATTCTTTAAAAAATTAAAAAGGCAAAATCTATCAACAACAAATATGAAAAACAAAGATATTTCAACCATATAGACAGAAATACTACAAAGATATGGGGTCCTGATGATGAATAACAAGGTCAAAATGGATCACACATTTGTTTTCTTTCACAATATCTTTCACCTTTTGTTCACTTTAAAGTGTGATGGGATGAACATCCTTCCACCTTGTCTCCTTGATTTGTTTTCACATTTTTAGATCACCATAAAAAAAAAACAATTACTCTTAAAACTCTAACAAAAAGAAGAAGTATAAAAATTGTGTGAGTTGGCATGCATTAGCGCCCTTTAACGAGTGAGCTGGACCATACCACTATTAACTCAGACTCGGTCTCGATCTCATAGCAATACGAGATGAGACAGCTTAATTCGTATCCGCATCGTGTTCAACTTGAGTCAACTCGTGGTATGTTGAGTTTACTCATTTTGCATTTTAATTTTGAAAAATTATCTTTAATAAAAATCGTGAATACGAGATGAGACAACTTAATTCGTATCCGCATCGTGTTCAACTTGAGTCAACTCGTGGTATGTTGAGTTTACTCATTTTGCATTTTAATTTTGAAAAATTCTCTTTAATAAAAATCGTGAATAAAAAAGTAACCCAAAATTTGTTTTAAATAACTAGTACTTTTTTTTTGCGAAATTATATATCAATATCATTCCATACGAAAAAGGGCAATTACAAAGCAATGGCAGGTAGTCGGGCAACAAGTTGCGCCGCCACCCCCTTTTGAATAAAAAAACCAATTCTACTAAATACAAAGTTTGAAACCTTTAGCGACGAAGAATTACTATTAACGACTTTTTGAACCCGATTCAAAAGTCGCACAGCGTCAGGAGCGAGACCACCAAAGGTATCAAACGCAAACGGGACAAACACATGTTGATTCTCCAGGCAGGCTTTCTCATGTTTTGCCACTTTGCTCGCCTCTGCCTTGAGCACCGCTTGCCCTACGACAAAACCCTTGTCCTTGAGCCCGACAAGGGGGGAGACTCCAGTTAGATCTACACAAGCGTGTTTCCCCCATTCCCATCCAAACACAAGGATGTCCGCCGGGCGTAAAGTGGACCTCCCCTCTAAGGGGTCAGTCAGGAAATTTACTGGGGCCTCCTTTTTGGCAGAGATCCCGGCCCGCTTAAGAACATCACATAACACATCTCTCACCCAATCATGCCGATATTTAAACCCTGGTAGCTCTTTACTAGTACCAAAATAATAATACGCAAGAATACAAATTCGTAAGCTTATTTGGAGTAGACGAATAAGCTACTTATTTGTTACTTTAACTCGACTCAAATCGTGTTAACCTTAAATTCAACTACCCATTTTAATAATTTTTTTTAAAGAAAATCCATTTACTTTAACTCGACTCAAATCGTCTTAACTCTTAAGCTTAAACTCGTTTTTAATAAAAAATAGAGTTAAATGCTTGGTTGGTCCCTGTGGTTTTCAAAAATTGCAGACTTGGTCCCAATGGTTTACTAATTACACGCGTGGTCCCTGTGGTTTTCAAAAATGCACTCGGTTAGTCCCTAGCCCTAACATCAGTTAAATTTCTCAGTTAAGTCCATGTTAAATGACCAAAATACCCTTACTTATTAACTCTCTTTATAATTTAAATAATACCTTTGACCACATCATCTTCCAAAAGTGGTTCTCCAAAAGGAATGATTTGTGGTGCTGCAAATCTCAAGAGTGGTTCTCCAAAAGTTTGCCGCCATCTCCACCTCCATCGACACCTTCAACCCACCGCCTCCATCTCCACCATAAACCCACCACCACCGCCGTCACCTTCAACCCACCACCTCCGCCGTCACCGTAAAACCACCACCTTAAACCCACCACAACCACTGTCACCAGCACCCTCACCGTCGTCACCTTCGACCCACCGCCTCTAATCGATCGAATCCGGATTCAATTAAAAGTTCCGACATCACCGCCAGCGAGTTTCCTAAACCCTAATTTCTTCATGAAGCCGTCAACCCCTCTTCTTCATGAAATCTTCAGCAGATGCAACTAATCCATCTCAAACTCCAGTGATTCCTCCTCTACCACCTGATCCCCTTTCAAATTCGGTACCCTCTCCACTTCCAACATCCCCTGATGTTGCTAATGATGCCAGATTGGGGCCCTTTGTGGGTTCGTATCCACAGCCGCCACTGAAATTGGCTCCGTCACTGGATGGTCAATCAACCCCTGCCACTAAAGAACATGAGGTGGGTGTAATTCGTGGTGCTGCAAATCTCAAGAGTGGTTCTCCAAAAGTTTGCTCTCCTAAGAACAACTCGAAATCAAGCAGAGGCAGGGTAACAAAATCGAGCTCTGGTGACCTGGAATTAGATGCTGCTCGACCTGCTGCTATTGCGCATGATGCTTCTATTCAACAGGAGTTCGACAAGGCAAGAGGTATTAATCGTTTTACCCGTTCTCGTACTAAACAATCGGGAGTCCAAATTGCAGGATTTGGGGTTGTTAGAAAGCAACGGATGATGATGACGATGATGTTACTGATGGTGATTGTTGAATATGAAGGTGGGTTTTTAGAGAAAGAGGGGAGGAAGAAGAAGAGTCTTCTTTATATATATATATATATTTTTTTTTAATTGTTCAGGGGTAATATAGTAATTTTACACATAGTTAACTAAGAAATTTAACTGATGTTAGGGCTGGGAACCAACCGAGTGCATTTTTGAAAACCACAGGGACCACGCGTGTATTTAGTAAACCACAGAGACCAACCAAGCATTTAACTCTAAAAAATACTAAAGAAAATCCATTTACATAGGGCCCACGGGCCTTTATCCGTTGCCATAATCTGCTGACATTAGAAGCACTATAAATTTCTTTCAAAAAATAATTAAATTTGGATTATTTTATAATTAGTATGATTTATTATAATAATACATGAGATATTAAATGATTTGATAATTATTGTTAAATTTAAAATTCAATATCTTTATTTCCTTTTCTTGAGTCTGATGGGCTTGTGTCGTCAAGTGGAGAGTTGGGCCCACCCATGGGATGTGAATGTGAGCCAACCGCACACACTACTGACACGCTCACTGTGTGTGTGTTTGGGTTTTGTTTCTCTTTCATCCTTTGCTTGTATTTCACACAATGTTTTAAAATTCGGTTTTTTATCGTATTAGATTGGGCTCAAAACGGTTTTTCCAGATGTATCAAGCGGTTCAACCATGTGTACCAAATGGTTTAATCGATTTTACCAGACAATTCAATCGATACTACCAGCCGGTTTGAACCAGTGTTTAAAACATTGATTTTACACGTAAGCTCTCCTTTTTAACCATGTTTTCGCATTATAATAAAGTATATAATGCTTTTGCAAAATCTTTGTTCATTGTATGATACAATGATGTGATAATTTTAAATTATAGATCAAATTATTTAATTGAGTTGAAATAAGTTTTCAATGATATGTTTTTTAACGGTAAATTTGGATCACTGACGGATCATTGTAGTATCATCGTGACACCAGTGAAATCATCCGATCATATCTATCTCCACTAGGCATAATGCCTACACATCAATTTAGGAGGAAACCCAACAAATATGGGAAAACCCCCTTGTGTCGAACCCAGGACCTATTGGTCTCAAAATTTTATCTCACCCACAAGATGCTACTAAGCTATAAAGCTATGGGCTCAATGATATGTCATTATACACATATGTTATTCTAACCACCATCTTTTACAAAATTAAACTATTCACTTTATAATATCACAAAACTAAATATAATTATGTATAGATATTACATAATTAACATAAAAATTATATAAAATTTTAATAAGTTGATATATTTATAAATTGTGTAAATACCTATATAAATTCTTAAATCAATAACTTTATAGATCTACCAATTTAACTTACTAAGGTTTAATAATACATGTATTTTTCCACAATGTAAATAAAAAAGAGAAAAAAAAGGTTTTACAATGTGGACGACCTACCATTACTCATCCTTGAATGTTCATGATTACAAACCAGCGTGATCCTGGTTAAGATAACATAGTCTGGCTGAAGTGAGACAACGAGACTCTCAAATTTAAAGAGTATGTTGACCAAAACACAAGAAAGACGCAGTTACGAAACAAATAACCGTCTCACCTAGTAAACTGATTAACTGAGCATCATCTCAAGTCTCATTGATGCTACTCGTGACTCATGTTCTTGTTAGGTTTCATGGGTTTGGTGCATTTAGTTGGTTTGTTTTGAGATGTCAACTCAAGACTCCCAAAAAGGAACCAAAGTGGTTGTACCTTGTGGTATAATATTTGTACTTTTGTCACATCACTTTATGACTAGTACTTAGGGATGGAGACTGTTCAGTGTAAATCAGGGGGGGTGTTGTTCCATCTAGATTTGTGAATCTCATTTTGGATATGTGTACAAACATGTAACTGTAGATAACAAACTATGTGTTTTACAAAGTGTAACATGTTCCAAGTAAGGCGTTCATTGTCCGGTTTTAACGATTTTTTAGTTCAATTGTGAGCCAAGTCGTGAGTAATGGTTTTTAATTACAAAAACCCAAATGGACTGCGAAATCAAACTGATGACTGGTTTTGATGGTTTCATGATTTTAAACCGAACCGTAAACACTAGCAGTGGCGGATCTAGGATTCACGCCAAGCCGTAACGTTTTATAAATAAGCCGTAACGAAATCGAAAAAACATCAAATTTTTCCAAAATTTACACTAAAAACGTCAAATTTTTCCGAGCCAAGCCGTAGCGGAGGTTACCCCCCGGTATACACTAGGTCCGCCCCTGAACACTAGGGCTGTAAACGAACTGAAGGAATAAGCTTGTTCATGAACGTTTACCGAACGAGATTTATTGTTCGTGTCCGTTCATTGAGGAAATGAACGTGTTCGTGAACTGTTCACGAACACTTACCAACGCAAATAGACTCTAACAAATGTTCATGAAGATAAATAAACACAAACGACGTTTATGAACACAAATTAATACAGTATTCATTTTAGAATAAATATGCATTTTCATCACAAAGATTACGAAGAATCCATCAATAAATAAATAAACACTTTACATAATTTCCAAACACATTTGACATGATTATCAGAAACATGATTAACACAAAATGAAGAGTTTATCAAGCTTTAACACAAACTGAACTTGAAATAGTGAAATGAGGGATGTTGTCGTAGGGCTGCAAACGAACCGAACGAACGCGAAAAGACCTTGCTCATGTTCGTTTGTTAAAGAATATATGTGTTCACGAACGGTTCATGAACACTTACCGAACGAGATTTTATGTTCGTGTTCGTTTGTTATGGAAATAAACTTGTTCGTGTTTGTTTGTTAATTTTAGGCAACAAACGAAAACGAACGTTGATGAATACAAATGGAAACAAACAAACACAAACACACGTTCATGAATAGATCATATAATACACTAACACTTATTAAATATTTTATTTGTCGGGATCTTGTAATATTTAAATAAAATATAAAAACAAAATACTAATGAAATATCGAACACAAACGAACACATTACCAAACGTTCACGAACATAAATGAACGAACGCGACCTTTGTTCATGTTTGTTCATTTAGCTAAACGAACGAAATTTATTGTTCGTGTTCGTTTGTTTAGTAAACGAACGAACACAAACAGACTTCCCGCCGAACGGTTCACAAACTTTTCGCCAAACGTTTGATTCCTTTACAGCCTAAATGTTGGGGGAGGTATATGATATAATATAACTAAGGATTCAAAATTTTAAAAACTAGAAACAATAAAATAAAAATACAACATATAGAAACCTTTCAACTAACGATCACAAACAAACATTAACGAGCGAAAATAAATGAACACATTACCGAACATTCACGAACTGTTCACTAAACGTTCAGTTCATTTACAACCCTAGTAAACACCCTTAGTTTCAATTATTTATTAAAACTGTTTTGTATGTTTATTACTTTTTGAAATAATTAACTTATAATAATTTAACAACACCATACATGGCCCAGCCCAAGAAAACCAAGGAGGGATTAGGGCCCTAGCCAGAGTAAACTATCAGAAATTCAATTTTTGGGCTCAAAAGTAGCAAAAGTTGATCCTAATGGGCTATAGTACTATAGTGGCAGGGACTCAGAGCCGACCCATTAGCGATCTGAAAAATAAATGGTGCTTTATGCCTTTATGTCGTAAAAAAAACTCGAAAGCCCGTTATAAGTTATAACAAAAGAATATATATATATATATATATATATATATATATATAGTGTGAGGTTCATTGGGGAACACTAAAAAAGTGGGGAACAAGGGAACCTACCTAAGAGCCCTTGGATTAAAAAAGTTAAAGGCTAAGATTAAATCTCACTTTTTAAACTAAAACGTAAAGGAAAAAACACGAGGGGTAATCCTGGAATAAAAGAAAAGTTTTAATCTATCAGGGTTTTTGTAGAACTACGACGGAGCTCCTCCGCCAGAGGCTCCCGCATCGCCGCCGGAGCTCGGTATCTCCATCACAACAACAATCATAGCAATGATAATCATAATGCTATGAACAACGGAGTGTTTTCGCACCGATCAAGTATGCCGTTGATAAAAAACAACTCAATTGAGAATTCTAAAGCAACAATAATACGAATGTTTTCTCTCGTTATCGCACCAGTCTTCCGGCTACATCATCCGACGAATCTTACTGTACATTTACATTTTTGCTAATTTTGTAGGTTTTAGTATTCCGGTTGTTAGATTTGATTGATATGCAGTACGATTTTAAACAATCAGCAAGTTTTGATGACGATAGTTATCTTGATAAATCTGAGTGTGCGTTTACTGTACTTTGCTATCTATTTTGCTAATTTAGTAGTTTTAGTGCTTAGATTGTTAGATTTGATCAATGTGCATCGCATCTGCGATATGATTTTCATTTGATAGACAAATTTTGACTAGAATATGAGGTCCTGCTTCGAGCTCCGAGCTGGAGGTTGTTGTCGTCACTTGTGCGGTCTAAACGCCCGTAACTTTCGTTCCGATTATCATGTTGATTTCATTTTATTAAAAAAAAATTCGAATTTCACTTTTACATTTCATAATTTAAATTAGGTTTACATAACTTTAAATCCAAAACATAAAAGTTTTACATGTTAAACAAATCATTTTTACATAATTTACAAGTTTTAAACAATTCAGTGGCTACAATCGGAAACTATCTATGGAGGTTTCATGTTACTGTTTGGACCTGCATTGTGGTTAGTTAAAATTTTGATGGTTTGTAAGTTTCACGAAAATATATCGACTTTTCATTTTATTGTTTTGACCTGCTTTTTTGGTGACTGTTGGTTCCAAACCGTTGAATTTCGCGATTGCTTTTCTAATTGAGCGTTCCTCCCAACACAAAATAAAAAACGGTGCGACTGATATTAATCGATCACCGATTTGGATGTTTGGTTATGGAGTGTGTGTAGGTTTTGACGTTCGATTTTGGTGTGACGGTTTTTGGTCCAAAGATTTTGGTTCGATTCTACACAACGGTTTAGAAATATATATATTGTTTGTGTTGGTTTTCCTTTTAGATGTAAAAGGGGCCACTTATACTCTTCTTTACATCATATGAACCAGATTCCAACAAATTCCACGCATATGTATAGTTTCCATTCAACTTTACTTGCACCCATACATGCTTCATTTACTTTCAATTATTTCATTTATGTTCTTGGTAATTGAATGGAAAGTTTTTTTTTTGACGTATGATCCTCGAGAAGACACCCACTCTTCACTGTCCGTTTCATCGCTTAAGGCTCATTAACTTCTTTTATGTTTCCTGCTTTGCTTTACTGATAATCGGTCTCAACCCACTTCGTGCCAGGTGAGCTTTAAATCCATCTTCTGAAGTCAAAAAACTCTAGGTTGGTAATCTGAAATAAATGGTCTCGTCAACCGCAGCACTCATTCATCCTATTGATAGGTAAGTTATCTCATGTTTATTATATCTCATTGAGAATGAAACTAAATAATGTGTGTGATGCGAATTGTACTTGGTTGTTAAGAATGAACTGTAGTTTGAAAGTCTCATGATGTTGACTCCCTCATTTGCCATTTAATTTAATCTTGGTATATTGATGCAAGTTTTTATGTCATATGTAGACCAGCTGTATTGAGTTTGTGGGTTGTGTTTATCATCTTATCACATGTTTATAAGGTATTATATTTATGTTTTACATAACAGCTATGCTTACTTTCTACACTTAGATGAATGATGATTATAGTGTTCCATAGACTTATAAATGATAATATACATATGGCCATGAAGTATAAAATCAATACATTTTTCGACTTGGAACTTCATCTAAGTAGCGCCACCAGAAGTATTAATTTATGTATTATTTGTTTTCATGTGACTGCTACATCAAGACATTGTACTATGTGCATTGATTTTTGTAACCTATAATGCATTATAAATCCATTCATTGCATCATATGTGGGTCAACTATATAATTAGGGAGTAGGCTTGCGTATATTGTTATAGCCCATGCTATCAAAGTTACTTTCTCCTCTTTGAGAGCGTTCAATGAGCTTGTGTTTAGTTTCAAAGGTGCGCTTTCATTTGAACATGTAGGCTCATTTGCAGCTAGAGGGTATGAGGGTATGCATGCCCAAGCTAGAAATTGTTGATATGATTTAGTGTAATTGACATCCGGTCTTGTATCCTGTCGCATCGCGACGGGTAGTAAATCTAGTAACTAATAAAAGCGAAGCCTCGCAGAATCTCGTCGTGGCTTTAATTTCTAAGATTATGAAAAGACTTGTTTTAATTTGAATGTTATTTTAATTATCTTTTACAATTTATATGGATTTATGTTATGGGTTGGGTTCAATATGAAACACTTAAAAAAATAGAGAATCGGGGAACCAACATTTAACATGTTAAATATATCATAAAAATATATTAACATGTAAAAAAAATCAAAATGTCTTTCATAATTTTTACATATAAATACATGTGGAAACTTTTTTAATGAAAAAATTAAAATATCATAAAAATATATTAACATGTAAAAAAAATCAAAATGTCTTTCATAATTTTTACATATAAATACATGTGGAAACTTTTTTAATGAAAAAATTAAAAAAAGTAAATAAAATGATTTTTTCTATTAGAATGATTCAACGCATCTTTATCTACAAAAGACCTTAAATTTTTTTGAAAAAATAATAATTTTTAACATGTTAAGTTGATTTTTACATAATATACTTAACATGTGAAACTTAAATGATTTTTTATTTAAGTTTACGTAAATAATTTTTTATTTGAATGGTTTCAACACATCTCCATATGCAAAAACTTAAAAAAATTTTGAATTTTTTTTAAATAGTGAACGAGGGTTGAGTTCAGTGGGGAACACAAAAAAAGTTGAAAACCGAGGAATCATTTATTTAACAAGTGAAATATAGCATAAAAATATTTTAACATGTTAAAAAAAATTAAAATTTTCAGATCTTTTGCATATAAATACATGTAGAAGTTTAAAAAAAATTCAAAAACTTAAAAATAAAAACATGCTCAAAAAACAATATAAAAAGGTATTAAATTATTTTTTACAAAAAAAAAATGAATTTTTATTAAATTAGCTTCAACATACCTTTATATGCCAAAATTTAACATGTTGAATCTATTTCAACACATCTCCATATGCAAAAACTTAAAAAAAAATTTGAAAAAAAAAAATTTAAATAGTGAACGAGGGTTGATTTCAGTGGGGAACAAAAAAAAGGTTGAAAACCGAGGAATCATTTATTTAACAAGTGAAATATATTATAAAAAATATTTTAACATATTAAAAAAATTAAAATTTTCAGATCTTTTGCATGTAAATACGTGTAGAAGTTTTTAAAAAAATTCAAAAACTTAAAAATAAAAACATGCTTAAAAACACTTTAAAAAGGTAATAAATTATATTTTTGCAAAAAAATATTTTTTTATTAAAATAGCTTCAACACATCTTTATATGCCAAAAATTTGGTTATTTTTTTAAATCGTTAACCAAGGTTGGGTTCAACGGAGAAACAAAAAATGTGAGGAAACGAGAAACCATTCATTTAACATGTTAAATATATTATAAAAAATTTAATTTAACATGTTAAATTTTTTTTTTTTAATTTTCAGATTTTTTGCATATAAATACATGTGTACAGGTCTTTTTAATAAAAAAATCAAAAAACTAAAAAAATAAAAACATACATAAAATCATTTTAAAAAGGTAACAACTTCTTTTTTACATAAATGATTTTTTTATTTGAATGGCTTCAACACCTCTCCATATGCAAAAACTTAAAAAAAATTAGAAAAAAATAACTTTTAAAATTGTGAACGAGGGTTCAGTGGGGAACACAAAAAAGTTAAAAACCGAGTAATCATTTATTTAACAAGTGAAATATATCATAAAAAATAATTTAACATGTGAATAAAATTAAAATTTTCAGATCTTTTGCATTTAAATACGTATAAAAGTTTAAAAAAAATTCAAAAACTTAAAAATAAAAAAATGCTTAAAAAACAATTTAAAAAGGTATTAAATTATTTTTTACAATAAAAAATGATTTTTTATTAAATTAGCTTCAACACACCTTTATATGCCAAAATTTAACATGTTGAAACTATTTGGAACACATCTCCATATGCAAAAACTTAAAAAAAAAATTGAAAAAAAATAATTTTTAAAATAGGGAACGAGGGTTGAGTTCTGTGGGAACATAAAAAAAGTTGAAAACCGAAGAGTCATTTATTTAACAAGTGAAATATATCATAAAAAATATTTTAACATGTTAAAAAATTCAAAAACTTAAAAATAAAAATATGCTTAAAAACACTTTAAAAAGGTAATAAATTGGTTTTTTTACAAAAAAAAAATATTTTTTTTATTAAAATAGCTTCAACACTTCTTTATATGCCAAAAATTTGGTTATTTTTTTAAATAGTTAACGAATGTTGGGTTCAACGGAGAACACCAAAAATGTGGGGAAACGAGAAACCATTCATTTAACATGTCAAATATATTATAGAAAATTTAATTTAACATGTTAAATTGTTTTTTTTTTCAATTTTCAGATCTTTTGCATATAAATACATTTGTGCAGGTCTTTTTAATAAAAAAAATCAAAAAACTAAAAAATAAAAACATACTTAAAAACACTTTAAAAAGGTAACAATTTCTTTTTTACATAAATGACTTTTTTTATTGGAATGGCTTCAACACATCTCCATACGCAAAAACTTAATAAAATTTTGAAAAAAAATAATTTTTAAAATAGTGAACGAGGGTTGAGTCCAGTGGGGAACACAAAAAAAGTTGAAAACCGAGTAATCATTAATTTAACAAGTGAAATATATCATAAAAAATATTTTAACATGTTAAAAAATTCAAAAACTTAAAAATAAAAACATTCTTAAAAACACTTTAAAAAGGTAATAAATTATTTTTTTTACAAAAAAAATGTTTTTTTTTATTAAAATAGCTTCAACACTTCTTTATATGCCAAAAATTTGGTTATTTTTTTAAATAGTTAACGAAGGTTGGGTTCAACGGAGAACACCAAAAATGTGGGGAAACGAGAAACCATTCATTTAACATGTTAAATATATTATAGAAAATTTAATTTAACATGTTAAATTGTTTTTTTTTCAATTTTCAGATCTTTTGCATATAAATACATTTGTGCAGGTCTTTTTTAATAAAAAAATCAAAAAACTAAAAATAAAAACATACTTAAAAACACTTTAAAAAGGTAACAATTTCTTTTTTACATAAATGACTTTTTTTATTGGAATGGCTTCAACACATCTCCATACACAAAAACTTAAAAAAATTTTGAAAAAAAATAAATTTTAAAATAGTGAACGAGGGTTGAGTTCAGTGGGAAACACAAAAGAAGTTGAAAACCGAGTAATCATTTATTTAACAAGTGAAATATATCATAAAAAATATTTTAACATGCTAAAATTAAAATTTTCAGATCTTTTGCATGTAAATACATGTAGAAGTTTTTAAAAAAATTTCAAAAACTTAAAAATAAAAACATGCTTAAAAAACACTTTAAAAGGGTATTAAGTTAATTTTTTACAAAAAAAAATGATTTTTAATTAAAATAGCTTCAACACACTATTATATGCCAAAATTTAACATGTTGAAGCTATTTCAACACATTTCCATATGCAAAAACTTAAAAAAATTTTGAAAAAAAAATTTAAAATAGTGAACGAGGGTTGAGTTCAGTGGGGAACACAAAAATAGTTGAAAACTGAGGAATCATTTATTTAACAAGTGAAATATATCATAAAAAATATTTTAACATGTTAAAAAAATTAAAATTTTCAGATCTTTTGCATGTAAATACGTTTAGAAGTTTAAAAAAAATTCAAAAACTTAAAAATAAAAACATGCTTAAAAACACTTCAAAAGGTAATAAATTATTTTTTTACAAAAAAAATGTTTTTTTTATTAAAATAGCTTCAAGACATCTTTATATGCCAAAAATTTGGTTATTTTTTTAAATAGTTAACCAAGGTTGGGTTCAACGGAGAACGCCACAAATGTGGGGAAACGAGAAACCATTCATTTAACTTGTTAAATATATTATAGAAAATTTAATTTAACATGTTAAATTGTTTTTTTTTTAATTTTCAGATCTTTTGCATATAAATATATGTGTGCAGGTCTTTTTAATAAAAAAATAGAAAACCAAAAATTAAAAACATACTTAAAAACACTTTAAAAAGGTAACAATTTCTTTTTTTACATAAATGATTTTTTATTTGAATGGCTTCAACACATCTCCATATGCAAAAACTTAAAAAAAAATTGAATTTTTTTTTAAAATATAGAACGAGGGTTGAGTTCAGTGGTGAACACAAAAAAAGTTGAAAACCGAGGAATCATTTATTTAACAAGTGAAATATATCATAAAAATATTTTAACATGTTAAAAAAATTAAAATTTTCAGATCTTTTGCATGTAAAAACGTGTAGAAGTTTTTAGAAAAAAATTCAAAAACTTAAAAATAAAAACATGCTTAAAAAACACTTTAAAAAGTTATTAAATTATTTTTTTACAAAAAAAAAAAGATTTCTTTTTTATTAAAATAGATTCAACACATTATATGCCAAAAATTTGGTTATATTTTAAATTGTTAACCAAGGTTGGGTTTAACAGAGAACACAAAAAATATGGGGAAACGAGAAACCATCCATTTAACATGTTAAATATATTATAAAAAAATTAATTTAACATGTTACATTATTTTTTTAATTTTCAGATCTTTTGCATATAAATACATGTGTGCATGTCTTTTTAATAAAAAACAATCAAAAAACTAAAAAATAAAAACATATTTAAAAACACTTTAAAAAGGTAACAATTTCTTTTTTACATAAATGATTCTTTTATTTGAATGGCTTCAACACATCTCCATATGCAAAAACTTAAAAAATTTTGAAAAAAAAATAACTTTTAAAATAGTGAACTAGGTTTGAGTTCAGTCGGGAACACAAAAAAAGTTGAAAACCGAGTAATATTGTATTATCACATATGTATTATCACTTCGTGTTTAAAAATCAACACATGTGGTTCAAGAGTTGCATCATCACCACATTGATTTTGATGTTGCTTTAGAAACCAACCAGGTTGTCATATGTATTAACACTTCATGTTCAACATGGCATTTGTAGTTACAATACAAGTATGCTAATGCTTATGAATATGTTAGCCGCTAATGCTTATGAATATGTTAGCCTCTTTTTTTGTGAAAGTATATGTTAACATGCTAGTTTTAGCACTTTGCAACATATATGAAATCCATAAAAGTCTCACAAAAATAAGTTTTTTTATTAGAATAGCTTTAACATATCCTTATATACAAAAGCTTAGAAAAGAATTTTGAAAAAAAAATATTATTAACATGTTAAATATATCATAAAAACAATTTAACATGTTAAAAATTACTTTTTTCAAAAAAAAATCCGAGCTTCTTCATATAAATACATGTAAACCTTTTTAAATAAAAAAATTCAAAAATTTAAAAAAAAATGCTTAAAAAGAGTTTTAAAAAAGGTAAAAAAAATTTACAAAAATATTTTTTATAATGGCTTTGACACGTCTTATATGTAAAAGCTCCGAAAAGAATTCTGGAAAAAAAAATTTTAACATGTTAAATATATCATAAATATTCAATTTAACATGTTAAAAAAATTATTTAAATCGGAGTTTCTTCATATAATACATGTAGAAGCTTTTTTAATAAAAAAATCTTACTTAAAAGATCTGATTTTCTAATTTCATTAAGCTCATCTACTATGAACAGAATAGGAGGTCATATCACATATGTATTATCACTTTGTGTTTAAAAATCAACACAGGTGGTTCAAGAGTTGCATCATCATCACATTGATTTTGATGTTGCTTTAAAAACCAACCAGGTTATCATATGGCTTTGACACGTCCTTATAACTAAAGCTCCGAAAAGAATTCTGAAAAAAATATTTTTAACATGTTAAATATATCATAAAAAACAATTTAACATGTTAAAAAAAATATTTAAATCGGAGCTTCTGCATATAATACATGTAGAAGCTTTTTTAATAAAAAAATCTTACTTAAAAGATTTGTTTTTCTAATTTCATTAAGCTCTCATCTACTGTGAACAGAACAGGAGGTCATATCACATATGTATTATCATTTCGTGTTTAAAAATCAACACAGGCGGTTCAAGAATTGCATCATCATCACATTAATTTTAATGTTGCTTTAGAAACCAACCAGGTTGTCATATGTATATACACTTGATATTCAACATGGCATTTGTAGTTATACAGTACAAGTATGCTAATGCTTAAGTTTATGTTAGCCTCTTTTTTGTGAAAGTATATGTTAACATGCTACTTTTAGTACTTTGCAACATATATAGAATCCATGAAAGTCTCACAAAAATAAGTTTTTTTTATTAGAATAGCTTTGACACATCCTTATATACAAAAGCTTAGAAAAGAATTTTGAAAAAAAATTATTTTTAACATGTTAAATATATCATAAAAAAATTAACATGTTAAAAATTACTTTTTTCAAAAAAAAAAATCTGAGCTTCTTCATATAAATACATGTAAACCTTTTTAAATAAAAAAAAAATCAAAATCTAAAAAAATGCTTAAAAAGAGTTTTAAAAAAGGTAAAAAAATTTACAAAAATATTTTTTAGAATGGCTTTGAGACATCCTCATATGTAAAAGCTCCGAAAAGATTTCTGAAAAAAATATATTTTTAACATGTTAAATATATATACTGAATTTCGGTTAGAGTTCAATAAATTTAACATGTTAAACAAACGTGTGCATTAAACTTCAATTCGACTTTATTCGACCAAACAAGTTAACATAAATTTTGCGTGAATAATTTTAACATGTTAAATGAGAGTTTGCATTGATCAACTAAGTTCGATTATACTTTATTTGACCAAATTATATACTGACTTTCGGATTAGAGTTCAAAATATTAAATAAAGTTTTGTGTGGAGTCTATGCGTGCTCAAAATTTTGAAATAAATAAATTTAACATTTTTAATGAGCGTTTGCATTAATCACTAAACTCGGTTCGACTTTATTTGACCAAACATGTTAAATAAGTTTTGTATGATAAAATTTAACATTTAAATGTTAAATATTAAATGAGAGTTTGCATTGATCAAATAGGTTTCATTCAACTGTGACCAAATTATATATTAAATATTGGATTAGAGTTCAATATATTAAAATGTTCTATTTGTGTAGAGTGTATACGGATTCAAAATATTAAAGTAAAGTTTTGTGTGGAGTTCATGCGGGTTCATATTATTAAATTAATTAAATTTAACATGTTAAATGAAAGTTTGAATTGATCAATTAGAACTTTGTATACCTTAATGATATATTAAACTCCGTTAGAGTTCAAAACATTAAAATATTATCAAGGTTAATCTAATTTGTTATACTTTTTATTATTCATGATTTATAGTCACGTAAATTGTTGATTTTACTTCTATTATTAGTAGCATTATTTATTATGATATGGATTTGTAGATTGATACCTGAAATTAGTAAAATAAAAGAATTGTAAATGTAATGAAACCATTAATATATCAGTCATATTCCTCAAAATATTCAGGTATTATAACAAAAAAATAAAATAAAAAACATTTCATAAAAAAAAAAAAAAATTTCATACAAATACAATTTTTATAAACAATCATAAGTACCACTGCTAGCAATCATCGACAAAAACTGACTACAAAGACTTAGTATCGTAGACTTGTTTGGGTTGCCTAGCAAGTACGTCCCGATTTTAGAGCATGTTAATGTATACTGACTACGCGTTTGCTCATACTGCCATGTCATATCATTATCCATCAGTTCCAAATCTCAATTAGTTATCAAACAAAAATAAATGAAAAACATAACTTTAATTGATAACTCACCAGGCAATCCAGGCAGGTACACAACTAACTCATGTAATGACACCAAGAACAGTGATCATTTAAGTTGGACTCCACGCAGAAGTGAAACAAGCACAACAATCATCCTGTATAAACAAATGGGTCAAACATGTAAAACGAAGAACTTAGCTAAAATTAAAAGAAACGGGTCAAATATGCTAACATGATTACATAATTTCTTACCCGACCACCACTAGGATGAGTGAAAGAAGCCAAAGGACATGCTGATACGACTTGTATTTAGGTTTCGCTCCAGTTCTTGAATAAGCAGGCACACATCTTTGGTTAACCCATCCAAACTCGGGACACATTAAAAAACACAAAGCCATGAAGGAAACTAGAAAAGACCCCACCAAGATGAGCAAAATTATCGACATGTGGCAGAAGTGCAGAACCCCCACAGCCAGATCAATAACAATAATGATCACGAGAGTCAATAATGCTTACATCTGAACATAAAAGTAAAAAAAAACTTTTAAAAAATTATCTTCAAAATGCAGTTGTTGAGAACTGAGAACATTCGATGATATACCTTATTTTATTTGTTAACATTGATGGACGCTTTGTGGTTGGGTCGGCAGAGAGATGCGTGGATTTGTTCAGTAATGATTGAATAAGTTCATCAACTTGCATAGTCATAGTAGCTGAAAACAGCATAGTCTATCTTCATTTGGGGGCAAAGTCTAACCTTCAATGATTACAAATATATTAGTTAATAGACTAAAATATTTTTAGAAGTCCTATCTAGCAAATAAATGTTACAAAAAAGAGCAGAGGCGTTACGAGAAACTTAAATGGCATTTTAAATGGCACTTGCAAGAGTATTCAAGGACTCCAGAAGTGAATGATCATAAATATTATAAGAGAATTTATATCTATAGTTATGAAACACATGAATATTTGATCCAATATACTTTTTAAATTAATGTAACGAATAAACTTGGGTGTGTTACGCGTATCAGCAATCCATGTCAATGTCATTGCAATTGATGTCGTACGTCTGATGAGGATAAACAACTACCGAATACATAGTTCATATCCTGTTTAAGTATTTGAATCACATGATTAGATACGAACACAAACTCGAAGACAAAGGATGAACGAAACCCTTTACAGTTGTCATGATAAAAAAAAGGTACCAGATTTAATTCCCAGATCAAAAGAATAAAGAATACCCTGATAATGATCGAGTAAATCGCAATATACAGAGAATAAAAAATGGTCGTTAACCTACCTGGGTTATCCTTGTGACGCCCATTGATTACCCTTAATTTCTCCCTCAATTGCGACACCATTGAGCGAAATGAGTGATGTTGAAGAAGCAGAACTGCATTACAGATAGCGAGAAGAGAAGAAGTCTGATGATGGCCACCCTAATTTAATACGTTGAATTTTACTTTGACTCAGCCTTTTTTTTGTACAACTTATTCCTTCAATTGGGCCTCTCCAAATATGCTATATATATAAATAAAAAGGACCTAGGCCCTTTCCCAGTCTCAAAAGCCCATTTGGCCGGCCTTGCCAGTAGTGTGACATACAACATAACATTGCTGGTTTCCTGGATAAATATGTGTGTGTGTGCCTGTATAAAAGAATAAACAATTAAAATTACTATATAGTTTTTGTAATTATATCTAGCATGCTAATTATCTGTACAAAATATATAAATGTAGGAAGTATTTGGAAGAACTCAACCCAAATCATTTTGACGAGTTACTTTGCCACCTCTAGAATTTAGGCTACACAGCGTGGCTTCGGCAAAACCAAGTGACAAGGTATGGCATGGGGCTGCAAGGGAAGCGTCAACATTCCGTGTGGGTTCGGAAACAGTGGCATGCAGCAAGCTAGACCAAGGATGTGTTGCTCATGCCATTTGAAATGTAAATGTTGGGGATCAAATTTGGACCGTTGGGGTAGGGGTTGGGGTTGGGTTTAAAAATTGGTTGCGGTATGTAAAGCAAATCCATTTCCTATCATTTGGCAAGTTGGGCTAGTGGAAACTAATGTGGATGACAGAGAGAGTTAAAGCATCAAAGGCAAACATACACTCCACCCTTACACTTGTGTTTCAATATATTTACATAATACCTACAATATACAAGGTAAATTCTTGAAGATCACTTAAAAAATGACAATGCTTCGAGAATCCTTAAACTCAACAAGATTTGGCTAAGTGAAGTGCAAGGTTCTCTAAATCACTTACATGATGTAACTGGCATATCCAAGGAGTAGTCTTAAAGTCATGAAAGTGAAGTTCAGATCTTCTTTGTTAAAAAACATGATGCTGGTTTCATTTTTCACTAGCAACCATAGTACCATCATGCAAGGCTATTAAGTTTGTCCCTTAATATCCCTTTTATTCAGCAAAACATATTCCATCTAAACTAACTATAACTATGTAAAACAAAATGAAAATAGTTTTTACCTTGAAACAGCAAATGTCATAAGCTCTTGGTCAAGTCTCCAATGAAAATCAGGGTCCCTTTGAAGAGTGGAGGCCCAAAGCAAGGACTTGACTTTACTCCCTCAAGAGTCGTCCCTGTATTCACAACGCATGTTGATAATGCATTTCCAAACACTGCAGCAAGACCGTCCTACGTTCATATTTATGTAGTCTCATTGAGTCGCTGACAGTTAAACAAACCTATTCCTATTTATTTGTTAACTTCAACTCTTCAATTATCATTAGTCTTTTGGTTATGTGGAAAAGAGTAATAACCATACTATCAATATATAAACTCTTTACAAATATTCAAGTCATTCAACATTGAATTTCATGATCTTGCCAATCAAGTGAGGTAATCAATTTAATATGTTAAACTGTAATGATTTTAAAATGTTCAACATTAAAAGGCTCTTTTATTTACATAATATTAACATGTTAAATTCTTTTTAATTTTATGTTTTACCAATGTATGAATGAAATTTATGTTTCTATTCAAAAAGGGATGGCGGCGCAGTTTGTTGCTCGTCTACCTGCTATCCTTATGTAATTTGCCCTGATGATTGGAATGAAATTTTCGCCTTTAAATTTAAAAAAAAAAAATGTATGAAAATCAATTTGAAATAAAAGAATTTCATTCCCAATCCAAAAATACTGGAAAAAGCACACATATTATAAATAAAAATCTAAAAATTATCAGTAAAATAATCTTCTATAATTGTTCAAAAATTAACGTGCAAGTAAAATAACATTTAACATTCAATTTTTTCAAAGTGGAATGTGAAATTAGATTTCGATTTACCTTATTCAAAAACGGTTGTTAGAAATTTGAACGAATTCGTTGATTTCGTAACCTCGTCAAAGCAGATTGATCGGAAGTTTCGATCGAAAGAAGATTGATCGGAAGAGTAATCGGAAGTTTTGATTAAACTGGTTGTAGCCTACGTCTCCGTCGTGGATCTCCGTCGTAGATTGCTCATTAAATTGGTTGTAGGCTATGTTACTCCGCTGTGAATCTCCACCGTTATCTGCCCTAGGTTTATTTTAAGAGAGGAGCGAACTTTTTAAAATATTTGGACAAAAATACCCCTAGTTCCCAGTTCCCCACTTTTTTATTGTTCCCCAATGAACTCTCCCCTATATATATATATATATATATATATATATATTTGTATTGGGCTAGTTCTTTTGTATATATATATATATTTTTTTGTATTGGGCTAGTTCTTTTGTATTTTTTTCTTATCTTTTAAGTTAGTTTTTATACTTGCCAAGTTATATCAAAATTGAAGGTAGACGAGCAACAAGCTGCGCCACCACCCATTTATGAATTGCAAACCCTAATATACTAAAGACAACCCCTGCCCCCCTGTGGCTGAACAATTGTTGTGGATGACCCGTTGGACACTGGTTAGGAATTGGATAGCTTCTGGCGTTAGGGAGCCAAATGTGTCAAAGGCAAAAGGGACAAAAACATGCTGGTTCTCTGCACAAGCTTTAGCGTGCTTATCAAATTTCTTCGATTCTGCCATTCTTGCTGCTTGTCCTGCTACAAATCCGTTTTCCCTTAAACCAACCAGTGGGGAAACCCCCGTGAGGAGAGTTGAATCTTGTGAAGAGAGCTGGAATAATGAACCAATACTCGTAACCACACAATTTGATGTCGCGCTTAGAGTCCATATCTAACGATTTGCTTTCGAGTGCCAAACCGACGATCAATACTCATCTAGTAAAATGGAACAGTTCGACTGGACGGGTTCGTTTTATGTCGATTCAATACTCCATGGAACCAATCAAGAAAAAAGCCAAAGTATTTCATTATGTCGAACCGGTTCATGGATCCAATGTATTATGTAGTCATGTTTGCCATTCATTGTTAAACAATAGAAATGATGTATTGATTCCTGAACACATAAATCTATTTTTCAAAGTAACAAAAAATAACATTTAATTACAAGTTTTAATGGTTTTAAAGGTTAATCTATCCGGTTTATTCTTATTTTGGAATTAATTATGACTTATAATTAATTTTATTTGCGACGAAGAATGGATCAAATGATGCGTGTATATCGCTAAAGGGATGGAGCGAAGTGTCTATTCAGAAATACAAACGGCCCCAAATTTGTCTTTGTTTTGTGCTTTTAAAAGGATTGAGTCGACCTGTATGTATCGCTACGATAACACAAAAATCATGGTTGTAAAAATCCCGACTAGGCACCGATTAATCTTCGATTAATCACCGATTAATCTCGATTAATTTTTGATTAATTACAATTAATCGTGATTATATCCGATTAATCCCCGGTTAATCCCGATTAATCGCTAGTCCCCACCCCACCGGCCGACTAGCGACTAGCGATTTCTACAACCATGACCAAAATATAAAATATATTACATGTCACATCTTTTCTTTGTTGCAACATGTTTATTTTAAAAGAATTATTCTAAAAAACATAAACATTAAATTAAATTTATAAAAATATAAACATCAAACTAAATTTATATATGGTAACTTGGAGTGTAGAAAAGTAGAAAACCAACTATTTTTAGTTAAAAAAGTGAAATATGTAATCTTCGAGCGGAATAAACGACATAGCAACACGATACCACTAGCAAAAAGAAACTATTCTTGTCTACAGCTTTTATATGTCCGAATATGCTTGGCATAAAAACCGAAATAGCAACACGATTTTTTTAATACAATTCCTTTCATCCAAACAAGATATTCTTTTTTTTTTCTTTAAAGGGGAACTTATCTTTTAACAATAATATACTATAGAGTTAAATGCCATTTTAGTCCATGTGGTTTAAGTCATTTTGTTAGTTTAGTCCAAATGTTTGACAAAGTTGTCATTTTAGTCCAAATAGTTTTAAACGTTGTCATTTTAGTCCACTGGGTTAACTCAATCCCTTTATTTTGTTAACTAGAAGGGCATTTCGGTCATTTTAAATGTAATTCTGTTAACTAGAAGGGCAATTCGACCATATAAAATGATCGAATTACCCTTCTAGCTAACATAAAAAATGGTTGGAGTTAACATAGTGGACTAAAATGGTAACGCTTGAAACTATTTGGACTAAAATGACAACGTTTCAAACCTTTGAACTAAACTGGCAAAATGGCCTTGAAACTATTTGGACTAAAATGACAGCGTTTCAAACCTTTGAACTAAACTGGCAAAATGACCCAAACCAAAGGGGCTAAAATGACATTTAACTCTATACTATATTACGGGGAATGTTATTGTATAAGAGGTGGAAAACGTAAAAGAATATAAGAGAACGGGGAAGGTTATTGTATAAGAGGAGGAAAACGTAAAGAATATAAGAGAGACCCAAAAACAAGGGTAATTTAGGAAAATCCAATATTGTAGACTCATAAACCCACCTTCCTCGTTATTTTCAAACGATCATAAGTTTTTCACACGATAACCAGTGTTGTAAGAATCGCTAGGTGCTAGTCGGGCGGTGGGGTACCGACTAGCGATTAATCGGGATTAATAGGGATTAATCGGAATTAATCGGATTGAGATTTTTATAAGTAATTTTTAGTTACATATATACACACACATTTTTATATGTAGTTTTTTAAAGTAGACATGTTTTAACCCCTCATTAACTCATTTTTTTAAGTAATTGGATGGAATTTATATGATTTGTTCAAAATTTGGCCGGCATTTAGCCAAAATTTGGCAAGAATAGGACCGCCATTGACTGCCTAGCTATTAATCGGCCATTAATCGGTGAACCTCCGATTAGTGATTAATCGGCGACTAATCGGAGACTAGTCGGGATTTTTACAACCATGACGATAACATATTAACGAGTATTTCATTCAGCTTAATTTGAGTAGGCGATTACTATATTTTATTTATTTATTTTTATTTTTTCCAGGATATGTGATTACTTGATTACACATTCAGTATAAAGCATTACGTGAATACACATTCAATATGATTTGTTATAACTTATAATTGACATTATTACAGCTATGCTTATTACGTGATTACCCATTCAATAACAAGAATTTAACTGTTTTATGCTTTATTACGTGATTAAATTTATAATATATGACATTACGTGGTTATTATATGTTGATTGGTTAATGTTTTGTATTACATTAATATTTAATACGTGATTAAACCTGAAATATTAGGCATTCTGTATTATGTATTACATGTTTTGTTTTTATTATAGTTGTGGTTAGTACATAATCATTTAGTGAGGTTACACATAATACTATATTGAAATCACTAAATATGTATTTAAAATCACATAATCACGTAATGATAAGAGTAAGTTTTTGACGCGTGAAGAATTTGAAGAAGTTGAGAGAAATTATTGGGTTGTGAGGGAAATTGTTGGGTGTGGTAAGTGATGGGTATTTCCACTAAAATCCATCACTAGTGATGCAATAATGCTTGATGACATGACGGAACTTGATTGGAAGTTGTGAGTGATGAGTGAATGATAGGTGATGGACGCCCCTACCCCCTAAAAAATGAACAAGTACATCTTTTCACCAAAGAGCAGTAAAAATTATGTTTCGTTCTTCTTTTTTACAATTTACTATTATACGTTGATCAGTTTAATCTTATTAATCAATTTTTCCAATGTATCTTTGAGTACCTTTTGTTTAATTAACAAAAACCTCTTATTTATAAATTATAACTAGTGGGATTTCCCGCGCTCCGCGGTGGGATCTCTATCGATATTGGTATGGTAGTTAGAAGAAATACACCTAAAAGAATATTGACATGTGTTTTACATCGATCGAGAACTATAGAAACAAATAACGATACCGGTAGCGATGTTTTTCGGACAGGACATCAATTTGGTCACAAACACTTGCTATAGCATACGGTACTAAAAATACTATATTGCCGATACAACTTTATTTTCAAACACTTTTATAATGCCACGTCGACAAAACATCAAAACGTATACCATACCAATATCGATATGGTTCGAACAATATTGTTTCGGTTCGTCATGTTAAAGAACAAAAATAATCAACTATATTTACCCATCTGATTAAAAGATTTATCGAACGGTAGCAATAGTGTATTAAAAATTTTATATTATGTTATTCAAATAACAAAAAGGTAATCCGTATAACTATGTATAAAAAAACTCAGCTATTTTTATATCTATGTGTTGAAAAAACCATGAAACCAAAATTTTATAACAATTATATTAAAAATAAGTATAAAATTCAATAGACACCATTCGATTCACTTTAGAATATAGTTAAAAAAATTAAAAAGAAAATAAAAATTTGTAAAATAGACAATTAAAGAAATTACTGTTTAAGTACTTTTAAAATGTTAGGATAGAAGAATAGTATTTTCAATCGTTGAACATTATGTCCTATTTTGAAACTAGGTTTAATAAGGGTCTGGTCTATTCGCACACGTCCTTAGTCTATTTAAACACCTCAAAGCGCCGCGCTATGGCCAAAGCTGGGCGCTTTGGTGTAAAGTCAACCGACAAGGACTGACGCGGTCAGACCTTGTCTGTTGCTTTACATCAAAGCGCCCCGCTATGGCCAAAGAGGGGCGCTTTGAGGTTTTTTTTTTTTTTTTTTTTTTTTTTACATTTTGGGCGTATTTTTGACTGGTGACTGGTCTACGTTTAAGTTCAAATTTTACAATATTTAATTTGTTTGTGCACATATATCTAAAGGTGAAGTCCCATCTCAATATTTAATTTGTTGAGGCATCTCACTGTCGCGTACAACCCTTTCCAACTCTTTGACTAGTCCCATCCGTGCTATAGTATACATTTAGCAGTTCTTGTGGGCTCCACAATGCCACTTGTCACAATGAAATATAGTATACATTAGGGTGTAGGGAGTGGTTAGGGTCATTTTTAAATTTTTTGTAAGTTTTCCCTCTTAGGTCAAAGAGTAAAGAGTAAACTGGAGTATGTATTTTTTTTAATACCGAAGCTATTAATGTATCACCTGGTGGTTGCGGTTGTGTTCGTCGACGATGGACATTTCATACATGTAGAGTTTGGAGGATGTTATCCAATGCCTCCCCCAAACCTACTCTGGACAGCGAACAGAACAGAGCGCACAGCAGCCTGGCATACATTGCGGTTGTATTTTTTATTTTTTATATTTGAACTATTTTGATCCTCTTACTTTTGACAGTAAGAAAGAGTAAAAAGGTATGCAAAAATGCTATTTCTAGTCTTAGGAGTCTAAACATGTAGAGTAGGTCTTTGCATATGGAGTGTGGAGGTGGTTCTATGGAGTGTGGAGATGGTTCACCAAGTCAAAAGTGTTGTCATTTCTTTTGTTGGAACCACGCCCCTTCGACAAAAAAGAGGACAAGTGATAGGACTTGCAAAATGATGGTTTTAACTTGCTTGGTGTGGTTCCCAAACAATATACACCATAATACTACAATTAATAAAAAAATACGTCATGTACATGTACGGTAGGCGGCTGATACACATAACGCTACTCATAGGAGTACTTGTGCTTTCAAACCAAAATGATACGATATAATGGAATACGACATCACACGTAACCGATTTGATCCGGAACTTGCAGTATAGTCCATATATATTAAAAAATGATGTATAATGGAAAAAGCGTAAAATTTATACTATTATCGACGCGTTTGTGAATTAAAAACAATATTAAAAAATTTAAAAAAGGCCCTAAGCGCTGCGCTTTGACCTAAGAGGGGCGCTTTGCCCGAAAATTTAAAAATGTAAAAAAAAAAAAAAAACCCTCAAAGCGCCCCTCTTTGGCCATAGCGGGGCGCTTTGATGTAAAGCAACAGACAAGGTCTGACCGCGTCAGTCCTTGTCGGTTGACTTTACACCAAAGCGCCCAGCTTTGGCCATAGCGCGGCGCTTTGGGGTGTGAAAATAATTTTCTCCGTGTGTAAATAGCATGACCCTTAATAAGGCCATCTGCAATAGAAAGGTCGAAGAAAAAACACATCCATCTCTCCTTCTCTCCTACACGTCAGCCTTCTCTGACTCTTTCCTCCCCAACTCCCTCTTTATGGACGAGTCCTCTCTCTCCTCCCTCTCCTCGCTCTCATGTTCCCTTCATTCTCCCATCTGTGGCCATAAGCATTTGCTATGCTGGAGTATGTATCATCGTTAAGCCTTCCTTGCCACACTGGAGCCATGTTGGTGACTGTAGGGTGACAAACACTGCACTACTAGGGCTGCAAACAAACCGAATGAATACGAACAGGACATTGTTCGTGTCCGTTTGTTAAGAAGTATATGTGTTTACGAAATGTTCATAAATACTTACCGAACAAGATTTTATGTGCGTGTTCGTTTGTTAAGGAAATGAACTTGTTCGTGTTTGTTTGTTAATTTTAGGCAACAAACGAAAACAAACGTCAAATGAGCACAAACTAATATTCATGAACACGAATGGAAACAAGCAAACACAAACAAACGTTCATGAACAAAATATATAATACAGTGACACTAAATATTTTATTTGTCGAACTTTTAAAGTATTTAAATAAAATATAAAAACTAAGATCACTAAAGAACTTTCGAACACAAATGAACATGTTACCGAACGTTCACAAACATAAATGAACGAACATAACCTCTGTTCTTGTTTGTTCATTAACTAAACGAACGAAATTGGTGGAACTCGCGAAATGCGAATGGTTGCGGATTAACCGACTTTTAAGGTGTTCGAGGTGTAGTACAATGGTTGGGTTGTCAAAGTTATTGGTGTAACATATTAAGTGTTCAAAACCAGAATCCCACCTAGCACACGGATTTTATAGTGGATTGTTAAACAAAGAATCGGATTTCATAGTGGAATGTTGAAGTAACAAAAGGAAACGAATGGGTAAAATGTACGGTGGTCAAGGATGAGATCTAAAGTGATTCAAAATTGAATTTAGAGTTATTATTTTGGGTTATTGGATTTTATTACCCTTAACTATTGGCTATTGGCCGCTGCCACCCCCAATTATCACTTTGACGTATGTCACCCCCAACTTAACACTTAGTGTGTTCTGTCACCAGATCACTAACTTTTGATCCTGTTACTATACTTTTGGGGGTGTCCTAAGATCCCTAAAACCTTCCCAAGATCCATATAACACCCCAAAAAGTGTAGTAACATGATCAAAAGTTAGCGATCAGTTAACGATATGGTGACAGAACACACTAAGTGTTAAGTTGGGGGTGACGGGCGTTAAAGTGATAGTTGGGGGTGGCAGCGGCCAATAGCCAATAGTTGGGGATGATAAAATCTAATAACCCTATTATTTAACATAACGTTTAAGAAAATTGTAAAATCCATATCAAGTAGTTATTAATTCTTACTATATTATTTTACTCATACATAGTTTTTTTTTTTTTTTTTTGAACGGCTAATTTCTTTAATACTCTGTCGTATGCGGGACTTGAACCCAAAACTTTTCTCTTCTCAACCTAGGTGTTTTAAAGGCTCTGCCTTTGTCAATGGACCACCAACCCATCAGTACTCATACATAGTTGGTAGAAGGGTTCATTGAAGAATCTAAAAATAGGGAACCAGGTACCATTGCATTTAACATTATAGATATAGAAATGTGTGATTAAGATGGCATCTTCAAATTACACTTGGATTAAGTCAATTATTCATACAAGGACCATAAATTGATAAACAACAGGACGACACCAACCATTTATGAATGGGCCCGGTTGAACTAGTTTACCAAATTGGTAATCGAAACATTTGTGTTTTTTTAACAACAAATTTCTTTAATCATTCACCCTCCAGCCTTAAGGTGACAAAAGTACCTTACAGTAGCGCTGGCAATTTTGCACGAATACACGACACGAACCTACACGGAATTAACATGTATCGTGTATGGCCTTAACAGGTATCGTGTACCAAACAGGTAGACACGAGATTACCTGTTAATTTTCGTGTATAAACAAGTTAAATGCATGTTTACCTATTAATACCTGTTAGTACACGATAAGAAATTAAATTAAATAAAACTCATCAGACATGTGCATATGGGTTCCTTAATTCATTTCTATTTTCATTTCTCATTCAACTAAAAAAAAAATAAAACCCTAAACTCCCTCTGTAACTCTTAGATAGCATGTCGTGTTCGTGTTTTTATTCGTGTTAACAGGTATTAACAGGTAATTTTCGTGTATAACAGTCGAACAGTCGGGTTAACAGGTATTAACAGGTAATTTTCGTGTATATCGTGTCGTGTTCGTGTTTGAAAAAAAAGACACGATAAGTTATCGTGTCATGTTCTTGTATGGGATTTTGTGTATCGTGTTTTATCGTGTACGGGTATACACGATATGCCAGCCCTACCCTACAGTCAAGAAGCATTTTACTCTTAAATATTCAAAATTACCTCTTACCCAGGTTTGAATATGAAATCTCTCTTCTAAAATAGAAGGTGTCTTGAGTTAACCCCACATTTGGCAACCCATTAACGTATTCAAAATCGAAAGTTTCTAATATGAAATGGTACTTACTTTCAAGGGATAGTGGTTTACTGATAAAGATAAAGACAAAGTCTTTAAACTTGAGAGAGAAAGGTTTTGATTCAAGTCCCCAAGGGCGGACTCACCCTTTGACCAAGGTAGGCGGTCGCATCCTTTGAAAATATAATTGAACACCTCACCAACACCCCTAATAAATAATTAATGGGTCCATCTGCAAGTCCCACAACCGGGTTAAAAGTAAATTGCCCTTAAAAATTTGAAATGGTACTTGCTTTTTTAAGAAATATTATCACATGGAATTAGTCAATAGTCAAGCTTTAAAAGCCAAAATACCTTTACTCACCAATCCCACCAAATTTCCAATCAACTTCTTCGATGCTTCCTACTTTATTCAACCCTCCGCCATTTACAACCTGTAAAAAAACCCTCCAAAAACATAGCCAAAAAAATAATAATAATCCTTCATCAATTTCATGTAAATTGTAAAAATCCCGACTAGACGTCAATTAATTCCAATTAAATTCCGATTAATATCTAGCCTCGTCCGACTAGCGACTAGCGATTCACAAACAGAAAAAAGCCCTCATTTCATCTCAAATTCCGAAAATTACACCATCAAATCCACTAAAAAGAAAATCAAAATCATATCCAATTAATTCGTAAATTAAGATTGTAACAAAACCTCTCTCAAAATGCAATTTATACCCCGTAGTAGTAACACTAACCTAACTTTATAAAAAAAAGATCAATTAATAATTATCAAAAAAAAAAAAAAAAAATTAATCCTGAAACCCAATTTTCTCCCAAATTGCATTTCTAACCCTACTCAAATCTCTTCCTTTCAAAGTCCTCCCAATCCCTTCATGCACAGAAAACGATGCATTCCTGTTTCGCGCCAAAAACACATGCGGCGGAATCCGGCAACCAACGCCGCCGTCAAACTCGCCGGAATCTTCATCCTCATCATCATCATCAACGACGTCGTTTCGTCTCCGACGAAAATCTTCCTTCAGGATCTTCGACCAGTCCGGCACATTCACCGGCAGCGACGACGCGGTTCCTCCGATCTCTGAACGCTTAACCGTCGCCGGAGATGAGGGTTTTTTGGAGATCCGGTGGGTTGGAAGAGTTTTTCGGAGGTCCGGTGACGGTGCGGTGGCGTTCCAGATGTCGGATTCGTCGAGTTCGAAGATGGAGTCGGTTATGATAGGAGTGGTTTGATCGCCGGAAAGGTAGCGATGGTTTGATCTCCGGTAGTAGGGTTTTGGTGAAGCCATTACTGTGTGTTTTGGGGTTGTTGATGATGAGTTTAGTCTGGTTATATATAAGGTTTTGTAAATGGGTTAAAGTGGATAAGGTTGTATTTCTCATTTATTTAATCTTTATTAAAGTATATAGAATAGATATGGATATAGATATATGGTGTTTGGATTAGGGGCGGTAATTCTTGACACGACCCATTAACCCGACTCGAACCCGACACGAAATAAACAGGTTTAGTTCGACTAACACAACCCGTTTAAAAAACAGGCAGAGTTCAGGTTGACCCTTATTAAAAATGGGTCGGGTTTGTGTTGACACGTATAAAAACGGATTGACCCATTAACCCATTTAACTATTTAGATAAAAAAATCTTTTATATTTTTGTTTTTTCGGTTTCTATTTTATATGGTTAGTTATAATAATGTTAATTTTGACACATTATATTATTTATTTATCACACTGATGCTTATCATTAAACATGTTATCCATAACCCGTTTAAAACCGAACAACTCGTTTATAAATCGTCAACTTATATCACTCATTTAAAAATATGATCAGTTCAGTTTGGGTTTAACATTAAACAACAAAAAACTTAAGATTAACAAATTAGTGTTTGTCGGTTCATAATTCATAAGTTTTTTACAAATAGAAAAATCTACCGTCCAATACATGTAATTCAAGTTCCTAAAATTTAACCAATTTAAGTTTATTATAACCAAAAACTAATTACCTAATTCGGTTTTGGTTTAAAACCGAATATTTATTTTGTTTTGGTTTTCGGTTTAATTAATTTGAACATAAAACTACTCATTTTCTTATTTAAATATTGAAAAAGTTTAAAATACAAATGTCTTTTAACGTACGAAGCATACACGATCAAAAAATAACGTGTAGCACATTAAAAGGCTATTGTTCGGTAAAGTTTCCCGATAAACATTAAAATTAGAGTTAAATGCTATTTTAGTCCCTGTGGTTTGACCTATTTTTGCCAGTTTAGTCCAAAAGTTTTATTTTTTGTCTGTGGGTCCAAAAAGGTTTCACCGTTGCCATTTTAGTCCACTGGGTTAACTTCATCCTTTTTTTTCTGTTAACAAGAAGGGCAATTAGGTCATTATATATGTAATTATGTTAACTATAAGAACAATTCAGCCATATAAAATGACCGAATTGCCCTTCTCGTAAACAGAAAAAGGGATGAAGTTAATGCAGTAAACTAAAATGCCAGCGGTGAAATCTTTTTAGACTCACAGACAAAAAAATAAAACATTTAGAGTAAAGTGTGAAAATCAACCAAACCAAAAAATTAAAATCACCTTTTAACTCTTAAAATTATTTTATTGTGTTGCTTCTTTTTGACGGGTAGCTACTTCCGTTAGTTTATCGCGACGTGAAGTTATTATCCCCTACACATCAGGTCCACGGAGAAACCATGGTCCCTAATTGATGACTTCCAGGATGACGACACGTGTCCGAGTAAAGATCGCGACATGTGGTGGAGAAAATGTACGCTAGTTGGTGTGTACATGAACGAAGCCACGTGAAGTGGGGCCTACTGGATTTAGCTCCTTAGGGTGAGCGGGGCACTCCCCTAAGAGGGGAGTCCCCTCTCTTACGCACACCCAATCCGTTTATGCCACGTCAACTCCCCTCTTAAACTCCCCTCGCACCCCAATTTGATAGCGGCACTCCCCTATTAGAGGAATTGTTTTTTTATTAAAAAAAAAAAAAAAAAAGCTTTTGATTGGTTGAAACATAGGCTGGCCCCACCACCATCTCTCCCCCTCTTCGGTGACTCCCCACCGCTCACCCTCCCCGATTCGGGTCCCCGCTTGGATGGCGGTGGTGTTCCCGATCAGTGGATAGGGTCCCCGCTCTTGGTCACCGCATACGCCCCGATCACCCTTATGGTTCTGACAGCTGTCAGTTAAAATGGTACATAATGACGACATCTCGTCAGATAATTCAAAATATCGTTTGGTGAGATTTTGGGTGGTTTGAAAATATCGCATAATTGTAGGATATTATTTTGGGTCTTACTTTTGTGGTATTTATATTTTGCACCGTGAGGTTTGTAATGAGTATGGTTGAACGTTGAATGGAATACCATACTTGTGACAAAACTTATGATTTTTAAATTATAGAGTTAAATGCCATTTTCGTCCCTATGGTTTTAGTCATTTTGCCAGTTTAGTCCAAAGGTTTAATTTTTAACCTGTGGATCCAAAAAGGTTTCACCATTGCCATTTTAGTCCACTGGGTTAACTTCATCCATTTTTTCTGTTAACCAGAAGGGCAATTCGGTCATTTTATATGTAATTATGTTAACTAGAAAGGCAATTCGACCATATAAAATGACCGAATCGCCCTTCTCGTTAACAGAAATAATGGATGAAGTTAACTTAGTGGACTAAAATGGCAACAGTGAAACCTTTTTGGACCCACAGGTTAAAAATGAAACCATTGGACTAAACTGGCAAAATAACCCAAACCACAGGGACTAAAATGGCATTTAACTCTAAATTATATATTTTTTTTATTATACACATGAGTCAATTTTATGATATGTAAAATAAGCATTCAATATTAAAAAAAAAGATTCGGATATATGTAGGCGCAGATCTAGGGGTGTTCATCGGTTCGGTTTATTTGGTTTATTCGGTTTTCAAAATTTTGTACCCCAAACCAAAAACCAAACCAAACCAAATAAGGAATATGTAAACCGATCCAAAACAAACCAAATTCAATTCAGTTTGATTTCAGTTAGAAACCAAATAAACCTAATCTAACCAAATTCATTGCGAAATAAAACAAACACATCCATTAAGTAGTCGTAGACACAACCACAAAGTTAAAGCTTCAAAACATAGATCATAGAAACTATAAATAGTTAACAAGTCTAATGGTATAAAATATAAATAATCTTCAAACATGAGTCTTTCTCCAAGAAAATGTAGAAATTCTAAACCCTAGTTTCTATATGTCTGAAGTTCTATTATTTTAGAAATGAGTGAGTTTGAGTTGGGCTTTTAGATTTAAATTTAGTATTTTTGGCTTCATAAAAAATAACTATTTTGGGCTAATAAATTGTATATGATTTATAAAATATTATTATTTTTATTTAATAATTAATTAAGTTAAATGGTTTATCGGTTACCCAAATAAACCGAATAAACCAAATAAAATAAAATGTGGATCCATAAACCGAACAAAAAACTATATTCACAATTCAGTTTCGGTTAGAAACCAAACCAAAAACCGAATTTGTTATTCGGATCGGTTTATTTGGTTACGGTTCGGTTTACGGTTTTTATTTGGTTATGTTTTTTCTGAACACCCCTACGCAGATCCAGGGGTTTTTGGGGCTTCCTGGGACCCTCTCGGTTTGGAAATAATTAAAGAAATAATAAAAACCTTATATGATTTGGAAAAAAAATAATAAGAATCTAACAAAGAAATAAAAAAAAAATTAGTGAAAACCTTGTATTATTATAACCTTTTTAAACAAATATTATGTGAAACATTCTTGTCATAATTTAAAATACAATTTTAGACTTGATAGTCATTGCTTTCGTAAAGTTATGAATATGGCTTTAACCTTTGGCTACGCTAGGGGTGTAAACAAGGCATTGCGGTTCGAGAGCTACTCGGGATCGGGTCAGTAAAAAACTCGAACGAGTCGAGGCTTAACTAGCACAAACAAATTCTATATATAACATGCCTACCATTGAACATTGGCAAACCGAGTTTTACTCATTTAAGCTATCGAAATGAGCTCAAGCCGAGGTGTGGGTGCATGATTTGTGATTGTTGCTATGCGAATGAAATTAAAGGTTAGGTTTCATGTGAAACCTTAAGAGAATCCACTACTAGCGACTAGTTAGATTTCATTACTCATCCAGACTACAAGAGGTTGTAATTGGTGTTTTGGTTTTACAGGTTTCTAAGAGCCCAAGTTAGAAAGCCCATAACAAATCTTCCAAATACTATAAATAGTTATGACATCCTCTATCGTTAACCCTTCTGAATTCAGATGAAAAATGGTACCATGGTCTATGCAACTCATATTTTTCATAAGCACGTATTCCATCATAAACTTAATCGTTAACCTCAACGAGGTGATAAGAAGAATTGTATACACATTTTTATACGCGAAATTTACGAAAATGTCATTTGACCAACGTTCTTTACGAAAATGTCACGTTCATGCGTCCGTGGACGGACTCCTCCACATGGGAGGAGTCTGTGTGTCACCTTGAATAGTCCATGAACGAGGAGCTGACACGTGTCCTTTCAAATGTTGAAGAGTCCCGTGACACCTGTGCCTCTGCGACCATCAAACAAATACCAAATCAATGAAATATTGTGTTTCATACTTGGGATTTGTATAAATATGTGTATCATGTGCACATATCAATTCATGTTCGATTTCGAGCTTTAAATCACTTTCTGGAAGGTTATACGCGAACTGATGCGTAAATATAGCCAGTTTAATGCAACAAACACTCCGGAACAGTGACATAGGCTTAACATACCTTAAATAACATTTACATAACTTAGAAATAAGTTTTGGAGGGTTTGGTGTGGCAAAATCAAGTTTATGTGTGTATGGATGCCTACTACTATTAGTGTAATTTTCTTTCTGTTGGTATTGTAATTTTACTTCAGTACTGGTGTGTAATAGATGCCTAGTATATAGATGAATAGAGTAAAGTCGCAATGATCGACGCTTTTGGCAAAAATGTGTGTCATGTGATTGACTACATTAAATATTATTTTGTGATATTAATACGGGGTAAATGTTTAAAATTCAGATGGCCGATGAAGGAAATCAAGGAAATCTGAATAACGATAAACAGAGTAACATTAACGTAGTTAATGAGAATCCGAGCATCAATAACAATGGAAACCAAATGGATAATAGTGTCGTTCAACACATAGTGGCACAAGGAATCATAGATGCAATGCCATTTATTATTCAAACGATTCAAGAAGCGAATAATAAAAGCAAGCATAGCAGTAAGCGACCAATTGAACCATAAAACAGCGTGAACAATGGACCCGTACTTCAAGTGCCCATTCCCAAAAGAAGAAGAACCATGCCTTATGGTTGTTCTTACAAGGAATTATGGTCCTGCAAACCAATAGAATTCTCGGGCAATGAAGGACCCATTGCAGCTCTACGCTGGATAGAGAAGACTGGGGCTGTTTTAAAAATAAGCAAGTGTGCTGAAGAAGACAAAATAATGTTTGCTTCTAATCTGTTTAAGAACTCAGCTTTAGAATGGTGGAACACTATCCTCCAGTCAAGAGGAAGTGATAGGGTATACAACATAGAATGGGAAGGATTTAAGAATATGGTAGAAAGGAAATTCTGCCCTCCTAATGAAAAGGAACATATAGCTAATAAGTTCCTAAACTTAAGAATGACCGGAGTAGATAGTAAGGGTTATACTACCACATTATTTGAATATGCTAGAATAGTACCAACCCTTGCATCACCTGAACCAGTGTTAATCTCCCGTTACATCTGGGGATTAATTGGAGAGATTAGACATGTAGTCAAGGCAGCTAGACCTCAAACTATAGAAGAAGTTGTAGAACTAGCGAATACGTTGACAGATGAATTAATCCGTACAGGAGAAGAAGAACAGAGGAGAAACCTAACCCAAAGGCTTACTCAAGAATTCCGTTCTGGGAATTACAACCGTAGAAATATGGGTTCTACCTCTGCACCTTTCTGCAAGGTCTGCAAGAAAAAGCATTCGAGAAAATGCTCCACTCTTTGCAATTATTGCAAGATGCCAGGACACAAGGAAGAAGATTGCAGGAAGAAATCCAGTAATGGATTATGCTACAACTGTGGAGAAAAAGGTCATATCAGGCCAAACTGTCCAAAACTAGCCCCAACTGCAAAAAACAAGAACACTAAAAATGCTAGAGCATTTGTTCTGACTGCAGATGAAGCCAAGATGATTCCAGACG
This sequence comes from Helianthus tuberosus, assembly GCA_030545235.1. Lineage (NCBI taxonomy): Eukaryota > Viridiplantae > Streptophyta > Magnoliopsida > Asterales > Asteraceae > Helianthus > Helianthus tuberosus. Next base: position 13,448,614 of record CM060361.1, on the reverse strand, counting down.
TGATAGCTGGTACGTTTTTAGTTAATGATGTTTTTGCTAAAGTATTATTTGACTCTGGTGCAAACCAAAGTTTTATTAATACTTCGTTTTGAAAACTTCTAAATCAGTCATTAACTAAACTACCACAAGAATGTCTAGTAGAGACAGCTAATGGAGAAACTGTTAGGATTTCTGAAATCTTGCAGGGAGTAAGAATAGAAATTTTAAATCAAAAGTTTATGGCAAACCTTTATCCAATGAATCTGGCAGGATTTGATGTCGTATTAGGAATGGATTGGTTAATAGCCAATAAAGCCAGTATTTTATGTGATCAAAAGTCAATTCAAGTAAATTCACCACAAGGTAAAACGATCAAAATTAAAGGAGATAAACCATCTAGATCCACGAAATTCATCTCTGTGATGAAAACTGCAAGTTATATAAGAAAAGGATCTATAGTGTATTTGATTTCTATAATCACTAACACTAAAGGAAAAGAACTAAAAGACATTCCAGCAGTGTCTCAGTTTTCAGATCTATTTCCAGAGGAATTACCAAGACTACCGCCGGATAGAGAAGTTGAATTCAGAATCCATCTGCTACCAGGAACGTCCCCGATTGCCAAAGCACCCTACCGTTTGGCACCCGCCAAAATGCAGGAACTGAAGAAACAATTGGATGAATTGCTGGAAAAAGGATTCATACAGCCAAGCTCATCACCGTGGGGAGCACCGATTTTATTTGTTAAAAAGAAGGACGGATCAATGCGTATGTGCATTGACTATCGTGAATTAAACAAGGTCACGATTAAGAATCGGTACCCATTACCAAGAATCGATGATCTGTTTGATCAACTGCAAGGAGCTCAATTTTTCTCTAAAATCGATTTAAGGTCAGGATATCATCAATTAAAGGTACAGGAAGAGGACATTCCTAAGACCGCATTCAGAACAAGGTATGGCCATTATGAATTTACTGTCATGCCATTTGGTTTAACCAATGCCCCAGTCGCATTTATGGATATGATGAACCGAATATGTAAGCCATATTTGGATAAATTCATAATCGTCTTTATAGATGATATTCTAATTTACTCTAAAAGTAAAGAAGAACATGTAAAGCATTTGCACGCACTTTTAAGTCTATTAAGAAAAGAAAAGCTTTATGCTAAATTTTCAAAGTGCGAGTTTTGGCTAGAACAAGTACACTTTCTTGGACATTTAGTTAATCATGAAGGAATTCATGTGGATCCAACAAAGATCGAGGCAATAACTAAATGGAAAACCCCTAAATCACCAACCGAGGTTAGAAGTTTCTTAGGATTGGCCGGTTATTATAGAAGATTTATTCGAGATTTTTCTAGAATAGCCATTCCTTTAACTAAGTTAACCTGTAAATCCATTAAGTTTGAATAGGGGCCAAAACAAGAAGAAGCATTTAGAATTCTTAAGCAAAGATTAACTAATACACCCATATTAGCGTTACCAGAAGGAACTGAAGACTTTGTAGTCTATTGTGACGCTTCTAAATTAGGTTATGGGTGTGTATTGATGCAACGCCAAAAGGTTATAGCTTATGCATCTAGGCAACTTAAGAATCATGAAGAGAATTATTCAACCCATGATCTAGAGTTAGGAGCTATAATTTTTGCCCTTAAGATTTGGAGACATTACCTTTATGGTAGTAAGTTTACCATATTCACTGATCATAAGAGTTTAAGGTATGTTTTCAAGCAAAAGGAGTTTAATATGAGACAAAGACGCTGGATGGAGATGCTTAATGATTATGATTGTGATATCCAGTATCATGAAGGAAAAGCAAATGTAGTGGCAGATGCTTTGAGTCGAAAATATCACGAAAACCCAAAATGGGTACGTTCTCTTAAATTAAATCTGCAAGTAGATTTAAATGATCAGATAAGAGAAGCACAAGAATCAGTAATCAAGGAAGATACTGAAAAATTAAAAGGTATGATTAAGGAATTAGAACAAGGAACAGGTGGAATTTGGAGATTCCATGAAAAGAGAATGTGGATACCTAAATTAGGAAACCTACGTCATCGTATCTTAGAAGAAGCCCACAAGTCCAAATATACGATGCATCCAGGAAATGATAAAATGTACCAGGATTTAAGGAAAAATTTCTGGTGGATAGGAATGAAGAAGGACATAGCAACCTATGTTTCTAAATGTTTAACCTGTTCACAAGTTAAAGCTGAACATCAGAAACCCTTAGGTTTGTTACAACAGTTAGAAATGCCAGTATGGAAATGGGAATTAATAACAATGGATTTTGTTACTAAATTACCCAAAACAAAGAAAGGAAATGATACAATCTGGGTGATTGTAGATAGGCTAACCAAGTCAGCTCATTTTATACCAATGAAAGAAACTTTTAATATGGAACAGTTAGCTAAGTTGTATGTAGATGAAATTGTTTCTTTACATGGAATACCTTTATCAATTGTTTCTGATAGAGATAGCCGATTTACCTCTCTTTTTTGGTCAAGTTTCCAAAAGGCAATGGGAACCAAGTTAAATCTAAGCACAACTTATCATCCTCAAACGGACGGACAAAGCGAAAGAACAATTCAGACAATGGAAGACATGCTTAGAGCTTGTGTAATTGATTTCGGAGGTAATTGGGATGATCACTTACCTTTAATAGAATTTTCTTATAATAATAGTTATCACACAAGTATCAATGCTGCACCATTCGAAGCACTTTATGGACGAAAGTGCCGAACCCCAGTCTGTTGGGCAGAAATTGGGGAAAAGCAACTATCTGGACCTGAGACAGTACAAGAAATGACCGACAAGATCATTCAAGTCAAGGAACGACTAAAAGCAGCACGTGATCGACAGAAGAGCCATGCCGATAACCGACGTAAGCCATTGGAATTTCAAATAGGAGACAAAGAATTGTTGAAGGTCTCTCCTTGGAAAGGAGTAGTAAGATTCATCAAAAGAGGAAAGCTAAGTCCCAGGTATATTGGACCTTTTGAGATTATTAGAAGAATAGGACCTGTAGCCTATCAGCTACAACTTCCAGAGGAAATGGCAGGAATACATGATGTGTTTAATGTATCTAATCTCAAGAAGCGCTTAGCTGATGAATCACTAATGGTACCTCTTAAGGATATAGAGGTAAATGAATAACTCAAGTTTGTAGAAAAGCCTCTATAGATTGAAGACAGGAAAGTCAAGAATCTCAAACATAAGAGATTAGTTCTGGTCAAAGTGAAGTGGGACTCCAAAAGAGGACCTGAGTACACATGGGAGCTTGAATCTGAAATGCAAAGGAAATATCCACACTTGTTCCAGTAGATCTCGAGGACGAGCTCTAAAACAAGGTGGGGAGGATGTAACAATCCTAAATAAACCGACACCCTCGAATATTTTCCGACACCCTAGTATATTTTAAAATATCCCAATATGTCCCAAAATACACCCCATACGAGAAAACGGGCCTCAAATACATTAAATAGTATTAAAAATAATTAAAAACAGAATTTTTTAGTTGAGGCGGGCCGCGTAGACCCCACCCCAACCCTTACATGGGCGGTTTAAAGGTTAAACCTGATTTCTTTGAGTTTTAAGTTTAGGCGGGCCGCGTAAGCCAACCGTTAAGTTCACGCGGGCCGCGTGAGATCAGAAAGATGGCGCAGCCCGGTGCGGCCACGTGGCCCAACACCCGGCAGGTCTAGTCGCTGACCCAGCCAAGCTATCGCGTTGACCAGGTTTGACGCGGGCCGCGTAGCCCATTGTTGTCATTTACGCGGGCCGCGTAAAAGTTGAAATCAGGCCCTATATAAAGGAGCCATCGGATTTCATTCGAACTCGCTCACGAACGTTTCTTTTCTCTCAAATCTGAATATTAGGCTTATATTATGGGTATTATACCCCCTAATTAGCGAAGTTCTGCTCCGCTGTAAGTATTATAACCCCTGGATACGTATTAGATACGCTGCTCGATTGATCTAGGGTTCCGTAACGGCTGTCGTGGTTCTGCCCGACGTAGTCGTTGGAATGCCGTCTCGGGGAGGGTATTACTAATGTTAAAATGGGTTATTATACTAACACGTGTGCTTTTGTATAAATTATAGATTGTCACCAGGAAACCCTTACGAAAAATCTAAGACAGCAATGTGAGTTTATCCTCTTTTTGTTAACCTTTTTGTAATATTTTACAAAACCTTAAATGTTTTACAATGCGATTAAGCAGTGATTGAGTCTTTGTAGTTCTTCAATTACTGCCGGTATGTTGGGGTTTTGTATACAAAATTTACTACACTGTGAGTAGTAAGTCGGGACGACAATACGTTACCATTGGACAATGAGTTAGCCAATGTGTAATATGACCCACAAGTCAGGATTGACAGTACTAAAGGAGTAATTGTTTAGAAATAAACAATGTGATCGCTCTCAATACTGTGTTAATTGATAAAATGTTTCTTGATTAAACTGGGATTCACTCACCAGTATTTCCCACTGACAAATGTTTCTAAAACGCGTTTCAGGTAACACAATGTAAAAGCCAATTAGAAGCCAGTTGGACAACACTGAAGGCTTGGAAAAGTGGCTATAAAAGTTACCTAAATAAAGACGGCGTTTTAATTCAAATAAAATGGGATTTATCCCTATAAAGTAGTTTGTAATAAAAACTTGGGTTTTAACCCATTTGTTTAATGTTATGAAAATGTGGTATTTTATTTTGATCAATATTTCCTAACTACGGTCCTGATGAAAAATTCCGCTGCCAAATTAGACAATACGAGATACCACCGAAACTGGCTCGCGGCCGCCCGTTCTCGGGGATCGGGGGTTGCGACAAGGGATGCCACCCGATCGAACAACCGTCCGATCGAGTGACAACCTGCTGAGAACTTGTTCTCGCTGAAGTGCCCAACCTATCGGACTGTCGCCCGATCGAACGGTCGTTCGATCGATCGACCTAAAAGGTAGAGATACTTCAATGTTTTCAAAATGCTACAACGAAAACTTCAAAAGTCAAGCCATCATACACAAACACATCCTTCCCAAGGGAAGTAACAATCCACTCGAACGGTCATCCAACCGGACGACCGTCCGAACGGACTGTCACTAGGACGACCGGCTGTCCGATCGGACTATCATCCGATCGAACTGCTGTCCTACCCACTTGCACTCTGTATCGTTTTACGCGTTGCTTATCGTTATGCTATCAATCTATTCAGGCTAACCCTACTCTCTAGCGCTCCCTTCAATCCATCAATCGCTGTGAGTATACTCGATCCCTTTTTGCTTTACGCACTTTTGGGTGTTACATACGTTACTTATACAAAATCACATCGAACACACTATGCAATACTTTAAACGCTAACCATTATCGCATGTATACGTGACTTAATGAATGCTTGTTTGTTATGTTTACACATGGAATGCTGTCTACCTGCCTTAGCAACGCTAGTACTATAGTTTGGACCCAGCACCTGTTCATTCAGGGGTTGTTAAGGACAATTAGTTACATGGCTCACAGTGGTGAGTGTGTATCACGAACTGCCTTGGGCAGTCAACCCGCAGTCATTGATATCGATAGGTTCATGTCGATAACTAACATGCCTCATTTTACACTGTGTACGTGCTGGTTATGCGTAATGATTTCGAACTCTATATGCTATTATCAAACTTGTATGCTCACCTTTACACTATGTGTATTGACTTTTACTTTAACGTATGTGACAGGTGCTTAGGATGCTTATTTGCTTACTTTGTTGTGAAATCGAGGCTAGGAAAGACCTAGGTCAACAATAAACAATTGTCTGTAATGAAAATCTGAGTTGTCGGAACAGAACAATTTGACTAGATCTTTTCTATAATAATTGTATTATCATTTATGACATGGTATGAGACGTGTTGCTTTAAATATTTGGTAAATATAGTTGTTATGGAAACTTCTGGACAATCTGTTTCGCTCAGTGCCACGCCCCGATGTTTCCGCCATCGGTTGGGGTGTGGCAGATTGGTATCAGAGCCATAACTATAGGGAATTAGGCAAGACTCGACCTAGTCCGGGTCGATGTCTTAGAGACCTAGTCTATAGTTAGGAACCAACAGACCGACTCGTGCATGCCCCGTAAGGAGTATGTATGAGCTTACTTGCTATTTTCCGCTGATCTCGCTTACGCTACTCTACCATAGCACTCGAATTTTCAAATATGAATGAGCGATTAAGTCGAGATTAGGTGTGAAAACCGCAAACTCTCGACTAAATAGCTTGTTCAACCCACATTTTTATCTATAAACACGAGAAATTGCGTTGAAATAGGAGTGAAATCCATACTTTGACGCATAATTCTCTTTTATTTTATCAAAACAGGAACAAAGTTATTAAGCCAGGGGTGAAACCCTAACCTTGACGACTTGTTCCGACCTTTACTTGGTTTTACAAAACTCTCACCAAAGTCTCGACGGACTCCAACGACTTGAAGTCACGGTATGACTAAAGGGATGCATGCTGAACACCCAAGAATCGAGGCAAAAGCACAGTTCTGAAGGTCAAAGTATGTACAACAAGTCCTTGAGAATAGTCGAATCACTTTGGATAATCAATGTCTAATAGCCGCAGACGATCTATTTCTCGATTTTTGTGTGTCTCGATTCTGAGCCCGCAACTGCTGACTCTGATGATTCGTCAATTTTATGTGTTTGTATGTGTATTTACCTGCTTATGTGTGTTAATTTTTGGAGACTTATTCGATTTTCGCTTTCACTTTGATCGACACGCACGACCCGTATTGCATATCTACCTCAAAACGCTGACAAATCGCTACTACTATGAGGAACGACCTTACGCCCTAATGTTTGCTAAGTTAATTGATTATGCTATACTACTCGCTATGTTACTTGCGATCGCTACTCTCAAACGCGCGCAGGCTTTGAATGATAGGTTTCTGTATTCTGACTGCTCCCATGTGCTTCTAAGTGAATTACGTGCTTATATGCTTATGCGTTTCTGTGCCCTACGTGCTTATGTGCTTCTGTGCTTATGTGAATCTGTGGTTATGTGCATATATGATTACGTGACTGTGATCCTGAGATTTAGTAGTATTAGACGTGTGAGGTGAGATTCGATTATGTCGTGTCTGAGACCCATGACGATGTCTGTTGCAGACAATGTCAACTGGACCATCATCTGGACCCCGTCACCCACGACTTTCTCGCCAGGAACAGAGAGACAAACGCCTTGCTGACATCCTCGCTAAACAAGTGGCAAAGGTTGTGCCTCAGATCGTGAGTGAAATTTATGAGAATGTTAGCAAATTATCTGAGGAGTCCAGAACCGAAGCTCCTAAAGTTGCTCCCAAGACTGCTTTCAGCTTCAAGCAGTTCAAGGCTTGCGGTCCACAGGAATTCACTGGAGAAGATAGCCCAACGGCTATGTTTCAATGGTTCGATTCCGTCGAAGTCACTCTGCGCCAGAGTGGATGTCCGGAAAATCTCCGCACTCTAAATGCTACCGGCGTCTTCTAGTCCCGCGCATTAGACTGGTGGACGGCCGAGAGAAACAAACACGGAAATGATGCAGCCTATGAGCTGATGTGGGAAGAGCTGAAGGCCATCATGATGGATGAATTCTGCCCTCCCCATGAACGCCAAAAGCTGGAGGACGAATTCTGGCACATTAAGCAGAGAGAAGGTGACAACGCTGCCCTGACTGCTCGCTTTAAGCAGCTCAGCATCATCTGTCTCGATCAAGCGAATACGCCCGACATGATGATCAAGAAGTACATTCGAGCTCTACTCGACTGTGTTGCAGATTTTGTGCATGCAGCAAAGCCAGCAACGATCGAAGAAACTTACTTGCTTGCCGCTGAAATCAACGACAAGCGAGTAAAAGCTGGTTTTTGGGATAAAACTTCAAAGAACCTGCACCAAGTCACCGCCGCACCAGCTGCCGAAACCGCCGCCGCCCAACCGTCAAAGTCCTCACGCCGCAAGAAGAAGAACAACAACATCAACTCCAGCAACAAGAACTGTGATGCCACCACCACCACTGCTGCTCCACTTCAAGCCGTACCGGCTCAGCAGCAGTCTCAGCACCGATCAGCTCCAGCAATCTATGCACCGCCTGCAAAGCGCGCATACACAGTCCCCCACCCTGCCTGCCCAACATGCACTTATCCTTGACGTGCAGTCGTAGGTACATGCAAATTTAATCCAAATACAACTAATTAGCTAGCGGTAAGTGGGTATCGAACACAGGGAGTTTGTGGAAAATGTGTTATTTGAAGTTTAACTATGTTAACTAAAATTAAACTAATTGCAATAAAATTAGATTCAAGAGTTGGCTTGGTTGAATGAGTTTTAAAAACTAAATTACTATTCTAATTTGCAAAATGAAAGTTTGATTTGTAAACAATTTAGAGACAAATGACTATCTTAAGTTTCCGGTTTGCTTTGAAATTTGTGTTATCATTCAACTAGAAAGAATCACATAGACATGATTCATGTATGATTACTTGTTGTGATAAAAGGGAACTAAGTACTCGGATTCCAAGAACGCGAGGTTGTTACCCGATGACCAATTAATCAATACCCAATCCTAATTCTACCTATGATATCTCGATTGCCAACGGCACCAAGAACGTATAGTTTCGAACAAGATTAGCACACTAATTAACAATTTACAAGTAAGCAATCACACACCATAACAAACAAATCATAAAGAAGAGTTCATTATTCTAGAAATATAAAATCAAAACACAAAGTCTTACACAAACCTTCAACCCAAGATAATCATCAGAAGTTTAGCCACACATGGCTTTGACAATCATCTTCACGATTAGTTCAATGTTCATCAAGATCAAAAGCACATAAACTAAAGATTAGACAAGTGTTCCTCTCCAAAAAGTCTCCAAAAGTTCCTCCAAATTCGAGTCCCAAGCAGGTGTAACTCCTTCCAAGTGAAAAGTCCCCATAAAACCTCTTCAAACCGACATTAAATGCAAAAGGTTACATTCTTGGATAAGTCAGAGCCGTAACCTACGGCTACCAGCCGTAGGTTACGGCAATAAGGTAGTCAACGGGTCAACATAGAGCCGTAACCTACGGCCGCCTGCCGTAGGTTACGGCGATCAATTAAGTCTTACGGCCCATGGCCCCTGTTTTACGGCGGGATCTTTTTGGTAAATGATTGGAGCCGTAACCTACGGCAAGGAGCCGTAGGTTACGGTGCTGAGTGACTTTCTTCTCCTTGTTTCTTCATCAATTTGCCATTTCCTCACTTCTCGATTTCACCAACTTCCGCCATCCTTCTAATCTTTCTAAATCCCTCATCTTGAGTACTTTAACACCTGCACATCAGTTCATCTAGTGGTTACCAAGTTCAAACAATTAACCAGGTGAAGTATGAGATTTTAATCTATTTAGCCCCTTTAAGGGTTGTCCTACGGACCACCTGTCACATCCCCACACTTACCCGTTGCTTGTCCCAAGCAACCCATTCAAAACTATTCACAACCATAAGCAATCAACATGCAAACCAAGCTAAAATGTGCCGACCTTTTACTAACCTTCAATCGTACCACAAGACACACCCCTTACAAAGACTCTCAGTAGCAAGAAATATTAGCATGTAATGCAAAACCACTCAATGCGTGTGTGTGTGTGCGACAATAAGCTTGTATAAGAATCAAGTTTCCTCCTAACAAATATCTAGCATGCTTTCGAATCAAAGGAACTTACGGGTTGTAACGGGGCTAGGTGTAAAGGTAGGAAAATGGTGGAATACATATAAAAGAGCTAATTGATTTGACCCGGCTTTTTATTTCTACTACTACGAAGCAAACACCAAATATATACAAAACTTCTTCAACATCTCAACTACTATTGCAACTAAATACTTCTTTTTGTATTTTTCTCATATTTTTTTTGTTTTTTTTTTCAACAATAAACTTCAATAATATATACAAGAACATCAACACTACATACTAAATTCCTAAACCGGGTCATCTCAATCGGTAAAATTTATATAGGAAGTAGGCTTGGGTCACAACCGAATGGTTTAAGGCTCAAACGTGGCTTTCTAAGGACCAAACCCCCACCCCTCACAATACCAAGCTCATATATGTAAAGTATGAGGTCCAACCCACCAATCCCGCACTCTCACACATCTAGACGAGGCTACCTAAAAGTCCCCTATCATTTCCAAAAGCATGCTAATTCTAGGATTTAACAAGTATTCACACACAAGTTCTATTAACACACAACACACACCGCCACTCAAACAATGAAATATCAATAACAATCATGTGTGGCTCAAATCCTCACCAAGAAAAGACTAGGAATGGGTGTCGGTGTGTCAAATGGCACAGTATCAAGTTTTCAAATTTTAACAATTTTCGCTTGGGTTTACAAAATTTTTAAAACTCTCAAAAATTTCCCCCATCCCCACACTTGGGATACATTGTCCCAATGTATGGTTTTGAGGGAAGGATCGCTTTTAACCAACAACATTAGCCTTTGCTAATATTCTCAAATCCCAAGTTTCTTTTTGTATTTTTTTTATTTTATTATTATAGACACCACCAACTTTCACAACCCAACAACATATCAACATCAAACATCACCCTACCTCCCAACCATAACATAAACAAACTACATAAAAATATACAAAAATGTACAAAGGAGCAAGATACAACCTGGCTAGTAATACTTCGGCTGTGGAGGCCCGAAGATGGATGTCATCATATCAGTCCACTCGCCAAAGCCAAATACTCCACCGCTACTGCTGCTTCCTTGATCACCACTTGGATTCGCCTGCTGGTAACTCATAGCATGTGGATCCACCCACTGAGAGTGATGCAATGGTGGGGTGGGGTATGACACACTACCATCATTTGGTGGCAATGTGGTATAGTCCACAACAGGCGGATCTGCTTTAATTGGTTGGCCCGCATGCCACTGATCATGCATGCGTCTCTGGCGATCATCTAAGTAGCGGTTGTTCACTTCTTCTTCATGAGCATACATATGAGCACGGTTCCATTGCTCACTCCTATCATAACTCTTCTTCAAAGCCCTCTCCATACTCGCCCCCATGAAAGTTTGTTGATCAAAAAGCATCTGGTTTGGTTCACTCCATTCTCCAAAAGTGGGTGGTCGCCTTTCTTCAATAATTTGGCCCATATTTCCTGAGTGAGCCCAATAAGGATCATAAGCTTGCTGTGCATAATCAAATGCACCCCCCACATAACCAGCTTGCACTCCAGCTCCCTGAACTTGAGCATCAACCATGAAGGTATCTTCATGGTAATCCTCATCTCCACTTACCTCTTCATCGATTGTTTCGGGCTCATCAGCCTCACCCGGTCGTAACGGCCTCGCATCCACCTTCAACGCTCTCCACCTTCTCCCATCTGTTTTCAGCCTATGATACCTCTCCGTTTCCGTGTAAATCCAACCTGGCCCAAGATTCTTAAGGTCGAATGGTCTAAACCTCTTGTAAGAACCTTTTTCATCACCTTTAATCGCCCCATATTTTTTTAACAACGCCGTAATCAACCGGCAATGAGGTATAATCTTTCTTTCTCCACTAATTTTGCTCAACCAGATGTTATTCAACACGAGAAATCGGAAAGGGACCTTGGGAGATCCATGCATCATCATATATAAAATCGGTACTTCCTGATGCCGCACTTCCATCTTGTCACCCCGCCTTGGAACAACATTATATATGCACAATGTCAACAACAATTTTGCTTCCATTCTCAAATTACTCCTATATAACTTCCCATGTGTTGTGCCCGGAAGGAAAAGGTAGTCAAGCATATTTTGCCATTGTGGATGCTTGTTGGGCTCATGGTAGAGATCTTTGAGACTCGGGTGAATGTACTCAGTTGCGGGTCTGTCGTCAAAATTTGCTATTTTGCGCAAAGAGTCATAAGACATTTCTACTTTCACCCCGTTACACTGTCCAACGAGCCTCATCTTGCTTGGGGTCTTAAACGGGGGACATTCAAGTGAAGCCACCCATTCTTGAATTGCTTGTCGTACATCTTCTTCACTTCCCCGTCATAACACTTCAATGCTGCACCCCAACCCAACTCCTTGAACTTTGCCGTGATCCCAAATGGCCCGAAATCAACCTCCTTGATCTCCTTCTCACAAATAAATGCTTCACCTCGTTGTTTTAGCTTGTTCATTTGTTCATGGAATAGATCTTCTCTCCATTCTGCGGGTTGGTCTAGCAATGAACCGGATGTCCAATCCGGCTTCGGACCCCTTGGAGGTGCATCCTCCTCCGAATCCGGGTCAACAACCCGGGTCAATCTCCTCCTCTTTTGTTGCGCATCATCCCCTTGAGGCGCATTAGAAGAACTTGCAATTCCTTTCCCCTTTTTCGTCACCATGCCTACACACATTCAAAAACCACACAAACAAATCAAGTTAGTATTTCTACCCAATCTTCCCCACACTTGCTTCATATTATGGGTATAGATGTGCAAAAATCAAAATTTCATTCTTTCAAACAAAATTTTTACATGATGTCCCTATAAATTAGAATTTTTCCAAAAGTTTTCACTAGACATCAAACACATTTACACCCAAACATTCAATAGCTTACAAAATCCTATCATCTATCTCATACGAGCAAGTGTGTAAGCAAAAACTATAATGAAAACTTACAAACCTTAATGTACTTCAAAGAATGACAAGAAATTGCATACCTTAGTGGTGTAGAAGATGAGACTCACAAACTCTTCAAGTTCACACAAAAACCCACAAAAAACCCCAAATTTTCGTCACCCCAATGCTCAAATCCGACCCCCTAAACAAAGGAATCTTCGAAATACGAGTGTAAATCTGAATTCCTTGTGAAATTTTACCCAAAATAGGCTCAAGAATCACTAAAATCGGATAAAGATTGAGGGGCTGTTTGGCAACATCTGAACCAATAAGTGCTGAATGAATAAGAGGTCTGAATGGGTAAGAGGCTCTGAATCAGTAAGTGCTAAACCACTAAAGTGTTGTTTGGTTGCACATCTGAATGACCGTATAAAATTACATTTTTACCCCTCTGAATTTCTTTGTACAATTCAAAACCTCAAAACTACTGCATAAGCCACACAACTTGTACAATTCAAAACCTACGAAATTTCTAATTTTCAACTGCCATAAGCCACAAATTCTCAATAAACAAACATCAAAAAAGATGAAACCCACAATAAACAAAACCATTAAAGTGCTGCAAACATGGAACCTACAAAACTTCTAATTCTAAACTATCATAACCACAAATTCTCAATAAACAAAACCTCAAAATTGATGAAACCTACAATAAAGTGAAATAATCAAAATACCTGCTGCAAACGTGATGGACGGTGGCAGTGTGGAGGAGGCCGGCGGCGGCGCTGTGGAGGAGCAGAGGAGGAGGAGGAGGCTGGCGGCGGCGCTATGGAGGAGCAGAGGAGGCGGTGGCGTTGTGGAGGTGCAGAGGAGGAGGAGACGGTGGCGATGTGGAGGAGCAGAGGAGGAGGTGACGGTGGCGCTGTGGAGGAGCAGTGGAGGAGGAGACGGTGGCTATGTGGAGGAGCAGAGGAGGTGACAGTGGCGAAGATTTGTGGATGAGAGGAGAGGAGAGGAATGGGGCTGTGGAAGAAGATGGGTTTTTTTGTTAGGGCACAATTGTCACAAGAATCATTCAGATGTCAAATATCGTTGAACCATTCAGTCTGAATATGATTTCATTAAGAGGTATTTTTTGGTCAACCAAACACCTCTCCTCTGACCGATTAAGAGGCTTGGCTCTTAATGGGGCCATTCAGACCCAAACAAACAGCCCCTGAATGAGATATGAAGTTTTGAAGATTAGTTAGGGTTCTTTAGTGGAGAAGAAGAAAGATGGAGAAGAAAATGATATGTGGTTGGGGTGATAGAGATTGATTTGTGTGGATAGGGAAACAAGTTGAAGATTTTTATTAATTGTTTATTATTTGTTAATGATTTTTGGTTTTGTTGTTTTTTTTATATATATATAACCGACAAGAAGGGGACCCCAACAGTTCAGCTGCGAGCCGTAACCTACGGCTCCATGCCGTAGGCTACGGCGATACCTGGGAGAAAAATGGTTGCCATAAAACAGGAGCTCCGGGCCGTAAGGCTTATTTTTTTACACATGGAGCCGTAACCTACGGCTCCCTGCCGTAGGCTACGGCTGGAGCTGGGCAACAAGGGTGAGACCAAAAAAACTTATGACTTGAATTTTTTTTTTAGCTTTTATAATTTGTAATTTTTATGTGTTTTTATAATTTATTGAAAACCTGAAAATTATTACCCTACCCCCCGTTAAAAACCCGTGTTGTCCTCAACACTATGTTCAGGAAATCTGTAAAAAAATTTCCCCACACTTGTTTCAAACACCGGTTTTAACGGAACTTTTCAAACCAAAATAAACTAAACTAAATATTTACAAACACCAAACCTGGGCCTCTTTCACGTTTCTTCGTCATCCACTGGGCGTAAAATGTACCCCGCTTTGTCGAGCTCAAGATTGTTGATATCATTACCTTCCAAGTACGGTTTGAGCCGATGCCCATTCACCGTTTGTTGTTTATTTGTTTGTTCATCTTGTATATCAACATCTCCAAACCTCCCCACTCTTCGGACAACGTACGGACCCATCCACTTGCTTTTGTGTTTCCCCGCGAACATCTTCAATCTTGAATTGTACAACCACACTTTTTGACCCACTTCAAAGTTCTTTTTCCTTATCTTCGCATCATGAACTTTCTTCAGTTTGTCTTTATATGCGGATGCACACTCATAAGCTTGATCCCTTATTTCCTCAATTTCATTTAATTGTAGCTTTCTCGCCCGACCCGCTTCATCATAGTTTGCATTCACCGTTTTAATTGCCCAATATGCCCGATGCGCTAACTCCATAGGCAAATGACATCCTTTTCCGTACACCATTCGATAAGGAGTGGTATCAAGTGGAGTTTTGTAGGCCGTTCGATAAGCCCACAATGCATCATCCAGTTTACTTGATCAATCTTTCTGATCCGTTCTTACCGTCTTCATTAAAATCTCTTTAATTTGCCGGTTAGACACTTCCACTTGACCACTCGTTTGCGGATGGTATGGTGTAGCAACGCGATGGTTCACACTGTATCTTTTTAACAATTTCCCAAAATTGAAGTTCTTGAAGTGTGAACCGCCATCACTTATTATTACTCTAGGCACACCGAATCGAGCAAAAATATTGGATTGTACAAACTTGCATACAACGGAGTGATCGTTGGTCCTCGTTGCGATAGCTTCAATCCATTTCGAAACATAGTCGACCGCAACCAATATGTACAAAAACCCATTTGAGTTTGGAAAAGGACCCATGAAGTCTATTCCCCAAACATCAAATACCTCCACTACCAAAATCGGTTGTAACGGCATTTCATCCCGTTTCGAAATGCTTCACACTCTTTGACAATTGATGCAATTTCGGGCATACTCACAGGAATCCTTAAAAATCGCGGGCCAATAAAACCCACTAGATAATACCCGATAACCTGTCTTGTTCCCACTAAAATGCCCTCCACATGCCGACGAATGAGCATGGGTCAAAATCTCTAAAACTTCAGTTTCGGGAACACATCTTCTTATCATTTGGTCGGGTCCGATTTTAAACAAATCCGGTTCATCCCAAATATATTGTTTAACTTGACTCAAGAATTGTTGCCGTCTCTTCTTCGTCCAATGATTTGGAATTGAACCCTTGGCCAAATAGTTCACATAATGGGCATACCAAGGTGCAACGAAAGTAGAAACGGCTAACAATTGTTCATCGGGAAACCGTTCATTAATCTCGCTCGGGTCATCAACACCTTCCAACGGAATCTGGGACAAATGATCTGCAACAACATTTTCACATCCCTTTTTGTCCCGAATCTCAAGATCAAATTCTTGCAACAAAAGCACCCAACGAATCAACCGGGGCTTTGCATCCTTCTTTTCCATTAAGTATCGAACCGCGCCATGATCCGAATAAACAATCACCTTGCTCCCCCAAATGTAAGCTCTAAACTTGTCCAAGGCATACACCACTGCTAATAATTCTTTCTCGGTCGTGGTGTAATTCAGTTGCACCTCGGACAAAGTTTTGCTTGCATAATAGATCACCACCGGTTTCTTATCGACCCTTTGACCCAAAACCGCTCCAATGGTCGTGTCGCTAGCATCACACATAATCTCGAACGGCTTTGACCAATCCGGTGGTTGCAAGATAGGAGCCTTCACCAACTGTTCCTTCAACACATGAAACGCTTGCAAACATTCGTCAGTAAAATCAAATGGAACATCTTTCAATAATAAGTTACATAAAGGTTTTGTAATTACACTAAAGCCTTTAATAAACCTTCTATAAAACCCCGCATGTCCCAAAAATGATCTCACCCCCTTAACATTCTTTGGTGGGGGTAGAGATGAAATTACCCGAATTTTTGCTTTATCTACCTCCATTCCCCGGTCCGAAATCACATGCCCCAACACAATACCCTCTTGAACCATAAAATGGCTCTTTTCCCAACTTAGGACCAAGTTTGTCTCCACACACCTTTTCAAAACTTTTTCTAACTCATCAAGACAAGAGTCAAAACTTGGCCCAAAATGGAAAAATCATCCATAAACACTTCAAGAGACTCCCCAACCATGTCCGAAAATATACTCATCATACAGCTTTGGAACGTGGCGGGGGCGTTACATAGTCCAAATGGCATTCGCCGAAAAGCAAATGTACCATATGGGCATGTAAACGTGGTTTTGTGTTGGTCGTCCGGGTGAATAGCAATTTGGTTATATCCCGAGTACCCATCCAAAAAACAATAATATTTTTGACCAGAAAGTTTTTCAATGATTTGGTCAATGAAGGGTAACGTGAAATGGTCTTTGGAGGTAGCGGCGTTCAATTTCCTTTAATCGATACAAACTCGCCACCCGGTTACCGGGCGGGTGGCGATTTGCTCACCTTGTTCATCTTTAATTACCTGAATGCCCGACTTTTTAGGCACTACCTGAGTCGGACTTACCCACGCACTGTCCGAAATGGGAAAAATAATCCCCGCATCCAACCACTTGATAACTTCTTTCTTTACCACCTCTCTCAGATTCGGGTTCAACCTTCTTTGTGTTTCACGGGTCGGCTTTGCATCCTCACTTGTAATGATTTTATGCATTACAATGGAAGGACTAATACCATTTAAATCGGCTATCGTCCATCCAATTGCCGCCTTGCGAGCCTTCAACACCCGTATCAAATCCTCTTCTTGAGCTACCGCCAAATTAGAAGCAATGATCACCGGTAAGGTGTCATTCTCCCCCAAGAATACATACTTCAAATGCTTCGGTAACTCTTTCAATTCCACGCTTGGTGGACATTCCAAGGAAGGCTTTGTACCCGAATCAATTCCCACCGGTAAAGTGTCCGTTTGGTGGGTCCATGGCGGTCTTCCTTCCTTCACCGCAAGAGCCTCTTGCTCTTGCTCTTTCTCTTCCTTTTCCAATTCACATGCGTGCACCTGCAAAGACACATCACAAACACAAGAACCCAAAATCTCTTCCTCGAACTCCTTTGGGTCGTATCCATCTATGAAATCTGCTACAAAACACTCATCACCATAAATGTTAGTACCATTAGTAAAAAAATTTAATCTCATCTTTCTATTACCGAATGTCATGTCGACCGTACCATATCGACAATCAATAACGGCATGTGCGGTGTTTAAAAATGGCCGACCCAAAATAACATTTTGTTGTTGAATTGGGTCCGCAGATGAGTAGTCTTGCACAAGAAAGTCCACGGGATAATAAAACTCATCAACTTTAACTATCACATCCCGTACAATACCCCGAGGAAGTTTGTGAGACAAATCGGCTAATACCACCGTTGTCTCAACCCGTTTCAATGGACCAAAATCGTATTGGTCGTACAACCCCCCCGGTAAGATACTTACTCCGGCTCCAAGATCCAATAACGCCCTTGCGGTTTAAAAATTTCCAACTTGAATATTTATAAGAGGCGTTCCCGGATCTTGTAACTTAGGAGGAAGATCTCCTTTCAAGACCGCGCTTACCCGCTCCGTCAAGTCAACCAATTTAGGCACTTTTTGTTGCCTCTTTTAGGTACACAATTCTTTTAAAAACTTGGCGTAAGCGGGTACCTGTTTGATTGCTTCAAGTAAAGGAAGATTAATTTTTACCTGTTTAAAAACCTCCCACATTTCCTCCTTTTGAGGACACCGTTTCAAAATGAAATTTTTCTTACCCGAATCTAATAAAGCCGAGGGAAATGGTACTTGACTAGATCCCTCACCCTCATTTTTCTGTTCGTTTTCTTTATTAATTTCGGGTTTTTCAAAATTGGGTTTTTTAGAAGAAACAATAGGTGGTTCATTTTCTTCCTCACTATCTTGACCCGTTATATCTTCAACCACCCCATCAACCAAATCCGGTAAAGGATTGGTTCTATACTCTTTCCTACTTCTCAAAACACTTACATGATGAATATTAACATTATTACCTCTTGAAGTACCATGAGATGGGTTTACCTTAGTGTCGCTTGGTAGTTGACCTTTGCTTTTCTTCAAGTCCGACACTTCAGTTGCGAGTTGACCCATTTGGGTGGTCAAAGTTTGAATTGCCTTATCTCGAGCCTCATCCTTTTGTATACGAGCATCATCCATTTGGTTTCTCTTTTGCATCTCCGCTTGCATGCTCTTCAACATATCCATCATTTCGTTTCCACCCGAAGACCCTGTTGGGATTGAACCCTATCAGAGGAACAGATAATTAAAGCCAAAACTGGATCAGAGCAGTGGATCCAGAATAAGCAGATGTTTACATACAAATCTCTCCCCTTGAAAGTGATTTCATATCTGCTGACCTCCTATCTGCTGTTCTTGCAAAGTGCTGACCTACAACTGCTGCTCAAAGTAAAGACCTGATGAAAGACCAAAGCTCTGCTGATTCAATCTACTGCCTTGAGTCAAGTACTGCTGATCCGGACAAGCACTGCTGGGTTCACAGCAGTGGAAGGATACAACAGCTGTTTAAGTGTCTTTTATGTAATGAAATGTAATAGCAGTAGTTAGTACATCAGTGTTTGTTTAGATCAGAGGTTAGAGTTTGTTAGGAGGTTAGATGTCACTTTCATGGTGACGTCAGCTAAGATGCTCAGTGGTTTGCAAGTGCCTATAAATAGTTCAGTACTTTGTACTGTTCTATTAGCTCTTTGGCATTATCATCTTCTTTGCACGAACAAACTACTGAGCTCTGGCTGAGGGGGAGTTTGCATTCATTCATCAATCATTGTAATCGTTATTGAAATAAATTCAATCTTTCGATTCATTGTGAAAAGATGTTTGATCAAAGTATTACTCTCGTTTGATTGTATGCAAAGTTTGTTTTCATCATAATTCCGCTGCACACTCATCCATTTTCATTTTAATTACAAACACAAAATACAATCAGAATCAAACTCATTGTGCCAAGCGCTGAAGATGCTAAAAAGTTCGTTCCAAAACCAGTTGAAAATTATACCGAAACCGACTATCAAAAGTTCGAACTAGATGCTAAAGCGTTTAGCATCATAGCATCAGCGCTGCCCAATGAAATATATGCTGGACTGTTACACTGTAACAGTGCCAAAGAGTTATGGGACGCACTTAAGGAACAGTTTGGGGGGACCGAAGAAGTCATAGAAAACAATAGGGAAATCCTGAACCAACAGTACGAAACATTTTGTTACGTTAAAGGTGAATCACTAACGCAACAATTTAAGCGTTTCAGTTGTCTCATCAGTGAACTGAGGCTTGTTAACACCACTTTTACAAACTCAACTCAAAATAGCAGGTTCCTCAGGTCACTGCCAGAAAAATGGGACACCATAGCTTTTGTCACCCGAAACTCACCTGAGTTCAAGGATCTGACCTTGACCCAACTCCACGGTCGACTCCTTACCTACGAAAGGGAGTTGAACCAGAAAAGGAGGTTGCAAGAGTCAGGAAAAGTTACTGATGATTACACTTTCGGTAACACTGCTCTTCTGGGTCAAGAAGAATCTGGGAGCAGTGGTAAGGATCAGGGTTATGATCACTTCATTGACATAACTGCTGGAGCAAATTTTAACAACCCTGATCCTCACTCTGCTAGTTATGCATTCACTGCAAACGAAAACCAGATGTCAGACAATTTATGCTTTGAACTCAATGATTTGCAACATTTTGATCCCACTGACTTAGAGGAAATGGACATCCTGCACCAACTGGCTTTGCTAAGTGTTAGAACTAGCAAATTTTACAAAAGAACAGGGCGAAAATTCCCAGGTTTGCATGGGAATCTATGGGTTGGGTTGGATAAATCGAAAATCAAGTGCTACAAGTGTAATAGGTTGGGACATTTCGCTAGGGAATGTAGGAGTCAAACTACCGGTCCCATAATTACTCATCCTAGCTCAAATCCTAGACCTCAAAACCAAAGCACTGTGCACTATGCCCAGTATGCCCCTGCAGCTCAAGTGAACACTGCTCACTATGCTGCTGCCCCTGTGCCAGTGCACTATGTCCAAACTACTGTTCCACAGATCCAATATGTTCAAACCCCTGTTCCCCAGGCACCAGTGCAGCCTGCACCTCAAACCACTGCTCCAGCAGCAGTACAACCAGATCAACAAAGTTTTTTCACTCAAGGGTTTGTTGACTGGAGCAGTATGCCTGAAGACCTTAGTGATGAAAATTTTGCACTCTATGCTTCTAATGATTCTTCTCATAATGAGTTTTGTTTGATGGCATTAGAGTCAATACAGGAGGGGGTTGAAACTGAAGAGGAACAGCTGAGTATTGAAACAGTGGATGAGGTGACTGAAGCAGTGGTTACTGCTGTGGCTGGTGAACTACTGTTGGGAGAAAGTTCAGGTACCCTGATTGAACCACTGACAGACCCATGGTCCAAAGAGGACAAAGAAGAAGAGAAGGAAGAAAAGGCTGGTGAAAAGAAGGTGATAGCTGATGATAAAGAGAATCATCAATGTGATTGTGCAATGATGGCAGCTGCCAAGGTATCTCCTCAAGTTCTTGAAAAACTGTGTTCTGACAATTGCATAATTGCTTTTGCTAACATCAAAGAGGTGAATGAAAACCTTCGGGATAAAATCTTAACTGATGAAGTTAAATTTGAAAATTCTTTAAAAGAACTTAAAAACAAATTGACTGAAAAGGAAAAAGAGATCAGCTGTCTAAAAGAAGAGCAAAGCATAACCAAAACCCAACTTCAAACTATGGTAGAAAAATACCAAGTTTGCAAAAAGGAGTTGGAATCCACCCAGATTACTTGTGAAAGATGGGTGGAATCCTACAGAGGATATGAGGTGATGCTTGCTAAACAGATTGAAAGCAATGTGAAATTTGGGGTTGGTTATAGAAAATATGATGATGAACATATTGCTTTTGAAAAATCTGTCCAAACCACTGATGTTGCCACTGAGCTCATCCCCACAAACAAGAATGGCCAAGAAGTGAAAATCACTGACAAACTTGGTAACAAAATCACACTTAGCAGACCAATGGGATCCTCCACTTTCTAGGAGCTTGAAGATCATCAGTTTAAACCAAAATGGTCTGATGAGTGTGATATTCTTGAAAATTTCAAGCCAATGGACTTTACATCAACTGATGGTGTTAAAGCTCCAAAAGCTAAAGTCATACCTCTCAAGGACATCCCAGCAGTGGTTAAAACCTCTGTTGCAAAGGAGTCTGAAAAGAAAAAGAAGAAAGAAAAAATTGATAACTTGTTTTGTGAATTTTGTGAGAAAAGAAATCATCTAACAAAAGATTGTTTCCACTTAAAAGCTTATGATTTAAACAGAACAAGTGTCATTGTTTCAGCTGAGAGTTGCATTGTTTGTGGTAAAACAAACCACAAAACTCAAGCATGTGTGTATCTCAAAAACTTTGATGTGAAAAAGAATGAGTACATTGCTAAAACATCCTTGAGTCCATCATCATCATCAACATCAGTCAAATTCACCAAGACACAACCACTGTTTGTGCCAGTTCAAACAGCTGTTACAAAACAGCTGAACCAAACATCTGTCAAAAGAGATGTTCAGGTTACTGATGCACCTCCTGCCAATCAGTTCAGAAAAGGCAAGGAAAAACAGTCCTACCAAAGGATTCCACACGTTTATGAGGCCTACAAAAGGCCCTCTAAACCCAGAGTGAACAGGCATCCTTTTGGTTACCAACAGGTGATTGGTCAGGACCCACAACAGTGGTTAGAGAAACACTGTCCTAAAACAGTCCAAACCCCTGACCTAACCACTGTTCATCATTTTGCATCCATCCCAGACACTGTTGAGACCCCATCCAAAGCCTTGTTGGCTTTGGAGACCTTAATGAACTAATCCTTTTACTTCATGTGCAGGAGCTTCTGCATGCTTTGATAGTCTTTGGTATGTAGATAGTGGAGGCTCCAGGCACATGACAGGATGTAAAGCCCTCCTCAAAGACTTTAAAATCCATGGAGGGGGTGATATATCCTTTGGGAATAACAGTAAAGGGAAAGTTCTGGGGTCTGGTACAGTGCAGTCTGGAAAAGTAAAATTTGAAAATGTCAATCTGATAGACAATCTAAAATTCAACCTTCTGAGTGTGTCCCAAATGAGTGACAAGGGATTTGGGTCATTCTTCACAAAAGATTGTTGTAGGATTGTTGGACCAGAAATGGTCAAAAAGATTGAAGCAATAATCAAATCTGGTCAAACTAAACTTGTTGCTCAAAGAAGTGGCAATGTTTATGTTGTTGATATGTCAAAAGAGTGTCCCAGAGCTGATGCCTGTCTGTTCTCAGCTGCCTCTAACAAAGAGACAGAACTTTGGCACAGAAGGCTGGGGCACACAAATCTTAAGACAATCACTGAAATTTCAAAAAATGGTTTGGTGAGAGGCCTACCACAAAAATTGTTTTCATGCCCTGAACATTGCATTTCCTGTTTAAAAGGAAAACAGCATAAAAGTTCTTACAAGTCCATTGAAGAGTCCAAAACAACCCAGTGTTTGCAAATGACTGTTTGGTTATTGTTGATGACTTTTCTAGGTTTACATGGACTTTCTTTTTACACTCTAAAGATGAGACTGCAGGCATTTTGCAAGACTTTGTGACACAGGTTGAAAAGCAATTTGACCTTCCAGTGAAAAGCTTCAGGAGTGACAATGGCACAGAATTAAAAAATAAGGAGTTGGATGCTCTTCTGTGTGAAGAAAGGGATTGTAAGGCAGTACAGCATCCCTAGAACACCAGAGCAGAATGGGGTAGTGGAAAGGAAGAACATAACTTTGATTGAGGCTGCCAGAACCATGCTTGCAGATTCAGGTTTGCCATTAACTTTCTGGGCAGAGGCAGTAAACACTGCTTGCTATGTCCAGAACAGAGTTTTAATAAACCCCAGGCACAAAAAGACTGCTTTTGAAATTCTGTATAAAATTAAACCACTGATCTCATATTTCAAAGTGTTTGGCTGCCCATGTTTTATTTTGAACTTAAAAGATTCCATTTCAAAATTTGCAGCCAAAATTTATTGTGGTTATCATCTGGGATACTCAACCACTGCCAAGGCCTACAAAGTGTTCAATACACGGACCAAAGCAGTGGAAGAGACTTTGAATGTTAGGTTCAATGAACTTTCATCAATGAAAATCCCAGCAAATCCTGCAGATCTGTTTGATCTTGAAAAATTCACTTTTGAAAATACTGCTGTCAAGACTAACAGTGCAGGTCCATCAGAGGATACAACACCAGACTATGGGTATGAAATCATCATCCCTCAAAGGTCTGCCACAAAAGGTAAAGCATCAGCTGTTCAAAACAGTTGTCAAAGCTCAACCACTGCTACCTCAACAGTTGTTGACCAAAGTAGCCCATCAACCACTGCTTCCACATCCTCAAACACTACTGAAAAAAGTCCCCAAACAGTGGATAAAAGTCAGTAGATGTCCACTTCATTACCTCCTATTCCACCACCTTTTGAAGCCAATGCTGGGTCATCAAAGTCACCAGCAGTGGTTAGCTTAGATGATACACATTTGCAGCCTTCACCAACAAATGCCATCATACCATACCAAGGAGATTTAATCTTCTTGAGATCTCATCCACCTGATCAAATCATTGGCAACATCAATGAAGGGGTGCTCACAAGAAGCCAAACCCAAAACATTTGTCTTTTTGCTGGTTTTCTATCACTCCATCAGCCAGTCAAGTACCAAGAGGCACTAAAAGACAACAGCTGTGTAGAAGCCATGCAAGAGGAGCTCCAACAGTTTAAAAGACAACAAGTATGGGAGCTTGTACCACTGCCAGAAGAGGTTAGTCCCATTGGCACAAAGTGGGTCTTCAAGAACAAAACTGATGAAAGGGGTATTGTTGTCAAGAATAAAGCCAGGCTTGTGGTTCAAGGTTACAGACAGGAAGAGGGGATTGATTATGATGAAACATTTGCCCCTGTTGCAAGACTGGAAGTCATTAGACTGTTCCTGGCCTTTGCTGTCAACCACAATATGAAGGTGTTTCAAATGGATATCAAAAGTGCTTTCCTCTATGGTACAATTCAAGAAGAGGTGTATGTGTGTCAACCTCCAGGTTTTGAGGATCCATTTTATCCAGATCATGTCTACAGGCTAAACAAAGCCTTGTATGGCCTGAAACAAGCACCAAGGGCCTGGTATGAAACTCTTTCCAACTTCCTACTCTCAAATGGTTTCAAAAGAGGTACCATTGATAAAACACTGTTTCTAAAATGGAGAGGGAAGGATTTAATGATTGTCCAAATTTATGTGGATGACATTATTTTTGGAAGCACATGTAACAAAATGTGTGAAGAGTTTAGAGAACTCATGACAGCTGAGTTTGAAATGAGTGCAATGGGTGAGTTGCAATGCTTTCTTGGTCTCTAAGTACAGCAAATGCAAAATGGAACTTTCATTCATCAAAGTAAATATGCTAAAGAACTTTTGACCAAATTTTATATGAATGATTGTAAACCATGCAGCACACCCATGGCAACAAATAAGCTGGTCATGTCTGATGAAAAAGATGAGCTGATTGACCAAACACTTTATAGAAGCATGATTGGGTCTTTATTGTACCTAACTGCATCTAGACCAGACATCATGTTTGCAACATGTGTCTGTGCAAGAAGTCAATCAGCTCCCAGAAAATCAAATCTCATTGATGTAAAAAGGATCTTCAGATACATAAAAGGTGCTCCCACACTTGGTATCTGGTATCCAGCTAATGGGAACATCAAGCTTTCAGGTTTTTCAGACAGTGACTTTGCTGGATGTCACACCACAAGGAAGTCCACATCAGGAGGGTGCCAGTTTCTAGGTGATTGCTTAGTTTCATGGCAAAGCAAAAAGCAAGCAGCTGTTTCAACATCCACTGCTGAAGCTGAATATATTGCTGCTGCAAGCTGTACAGCCCAACTCCTGTGGCTTCAAAATCAGTTGCTGGATTTTGGTATCACTGCCTTAAAGACACCACTCATGTTGGACAGCCAGGCAGCAGAAAATATCATCAAAAATCCAGTTTCCCACTCTACCACCAAACACATCGACATCAGACATCACTTTGTGAGGGATTGCTATGAAAAAGGTTTGATTTCTCTGCATCATGTCCCAACTAAAGACCAGCTGGCAGATGTGCTCACAAAAGCACTTGATACAGCCACTTTTGAAAGCTTGGTCTCTAGGATTGGGATGCTGAACATGGAATAACAAGCAACATCTTGTTTTTCTATGAATAAAAGCAACAAAATGTTTTCAGAAAATCAAAATCCATCCTTAAAAATAGCTAAAAATGAAATTTTCATTAAAATCCTTAAAAGTCTGCCATTAACCACTGATTGTTCAAAAGTCTGCTCTACTTCAAAAGCCTGTCCACTGCTGAAAGTCAACCCCTGTTCTCTCCTTCCTTTGATAAACTCTGTTGTTCAAAAGCAGTGTCTTATCCACTGATATGCTATCCACTGATAGTGAAAATCATCCACTGCTCTACTACCACTGCCTTCATCAGTCACTTTCATGAAAGTACTGTCCTTCACTTTCACCAGGGGTTGTCACGTGGGCAGTACATACTGGTCAGACCTTTTGTAACGGCTGCCACGTCAGCATTCACTTTCTTCCCTATAAAATCCCCCACTCACCACCAAAACAGGGTTTTACTGTCGAATTGAATTCTTAAAAATTCTCTTCGCAAAGCAGTTTTTCATCTCATCTTTCACAAATTTCTTCGATCATTCTCTTCAAAAATGACAAAATCGAAGTCTTCTTCAAAACCCTCATCCAAATCTTCATCGAAAACAGCCTCTCAAAAGGCAAACTCCACTGAAATTCCATATAAACCATCTCACAATCTCCCGGGTCTTCTCACAAAACCAGGAACCACCAATGTTTTCGATTCCATCATTGACACCATGGCAAAATCAAAGTACAAAACTTTGTTCACTGTCAATGCACCAATCTATTTGGAGACCCAAAGGGAGTTTTGGAAGAATGCAACCCTTGAAAAACAAGGAGACATTGCAACCACCATACACTCTTCTGTAAAGGGTAAAGCTGTCCAAATCACGCCACAATCCATTTCAGAGGTCTTTCAACTCGATGATCAAGAAGGTAAAATTTCTTTCACTAAAAACGAGTTACAAACTGACTTCATTGAAAGAGGGTATGAAGCCACAATGATGAAGAAACTTACCTTACAAAAAGGTTATTTTCCTTCTGCAACCAGATTTTTATTTCATACCCTCCTACTATGTGTTTCAAATAAAACCACTTCTTTCAATGAAATCCCTTTAAAGATTCAAAATCTGGGATATGCAATTCTTCAAGAAGAAAATTTTAACTATTCTCGGGAAATTTTTAAAGATTTGGTTAATAATGTTGAAACAAAATCATTCTTACTGTTTCCAAGGTTTTTAAGTTACTATTTTGCAAAGAAATTCAGTAAGGATGATTTAGCCGCAATAAACCAAGGTCATTCTACTCAAATAAACAGTTTAACAACTGAAACTTTTTCAAGAATGTTAGCACCTTGCAAAACACAAGCAGAGGTGCCTGAGCAGATTTTAGCAGTTACAACTGCTCCTCAGGTATCTGCTGCTGAGCCCACTGCTCAAGGTGATCAAAGCAGCAGACCAACTGTTTTGAAACCCACACCTACAATCACCAAAAATCCTACAAAAAGAAAAACTCAAAAACCCCCCAAACCAATAAAAAAGGCAACTCTGGAGGATGAGATACCAGAGCAAATGCCTGTGACAAAACAAAAGTCACAAGAAACCACTGCTGCTTCTTCCTCACAGCAGTTGGTACAAATATCTCAACCAATAACCGAAACTCCTCCTGCTTCTTCATAAAAAGAACAGGTTGTACAAATAGGGTCTCCACATCATGATGCTCTGGAAACACTTGTTTCTATCATCCACAGCTCAATACCCAGGGCAAATCCACTTTCTACACCATCCATCACATCCATAATTCCCCCACCAACTCAACTGCTGTTGGATGCAATTGATTTGAACAAGGCACTAACCAGTCCTTCTCACTCACCTATTAATGAGAATATACCTCAACAACTGACTGGGTCTGATGTATCACTCTTTGCTAACCCACCAACACAACCTGAGGAGGTTACACCCCTTGAGTTACAAGTAACTCTTGGTGGTAGTCCAAGTGAAGCAACCACTACAACTGTTGAACCCACTGGTTTACAGTTGGACAGTGGTTACATTAATAAGACTTCCTTGGAGGCAATTCCTTACATAGCACCTCTGCCAACCACCAGTGGATTTATTTATCCTACTGGCAACATCAAAAGTTTGTCAAGTGTTGAAGGAAGAAGACCCCAGTACCAAGAAAAAGGGGCATCAGTGGTTAATGTTTGGAGTACACTCCCTACATCAACTACTGATAAAACCACTGCTAGTGGGAAATCAGATGATCCCATTCACTTGGGTGATGGTTTAAAGTACCAGAAATTGACGGATCGTATTGAAAAGCTTGATAACTCTGTTGCAGAACTCAAAGATATGCTACAACAGGTGTTACAAGTACAAAAGATACAATCAACTGTTGTTCTATCTCAAGCACTTGCTCCACAAAGGGCACCTGCTACAAATGAGCTCTGGAATTTGTTTCAACCTTTTCTCCATCAACAAGCACAACTAGCAGATCAGCAACATGAAAAACATGTCCAACAGCTGAGAAATGCATTGGAATCAAGGTTCAAGAACACTCAGGCTGATCTAAAGGCTCTCAAAACTCAGATCCTGCACACCACTGGCACTGCTCCTCCAAAAGTTTGTTTCATTTATCAACTTCCCCCAGATAATGCCAGAAAGGGGGAGAAAATTCAGGTGTGGAAAAAGAAGGGAATAGAGGATGGTCTCTACATTGAACCAGAAAATGCAAACATGACCAAACAAATCCCTTTGCCAGATGGAAGCAAGAAAATTGATGTGACCACAAATGCACTGGCAGAAGCAGTTGCAAGTGTAAAAAGGGATAGAGAGGCCAAAAGGAAAGCCAGGATGGATTATCCGGATCAGGGTACTTCAGGGTCAAAAGATGATGAAAATCTTGTTGATGAAAAGAAGAAGCCTACAAGAAGAGTAAGGCTACCCAAATCCATTCCAACCAGACGTTCAAAGTCTGCTCCAAAGCCACCACCTAAAATAGCTGTTGTAACTCCTGTTGTATCAACAACTGTTGGTACTTCAGTGGTTTCAACATCTGCTCCCACTTCAACACACACCACTTCAACACACACTACATCCACTGCCTTACCATCATCACAAAAAACACTTTCACCTGCTTACAAAAAGCAGAAGACAACAGATGTTATAACATCTGTTGTAATGACGACAGTGGTTGAAGCACCAGTTGTTTCAACAGCTGTTAGTCAAACACAAACCACTGCCATACAATCTACCACCACTGATCCACCCAAAACATCATCTGCCTCTTCTAAAACAAAAAGGAGAAGGATTTACATATCAGATGATGATTCACCTTCACCACCACCAACATCCTCACAATCTCTGTCACTTGTCACAATTCCTAAACCCATACCTCTCTCTTCAGTTCAAACTTTAAAGCCATTACCTCCTGCTGGTGTCTCATTTCCTCTGGAACTCATTGCAGCCAGGGAAGAAATCAAATCTTTCTACTATGAGGATGACCCAGTTAAAAGGAGTTTGCCATCAGTTGCAGGATATCCCAGGCCTAACAATATTGAAGAATACTTGAAACTCAAGGCCAAGCAAGCAGAGGATATTGCAATAAAAAACAGAAGAGGGAAATCTGATAGAGAATTTCAACAAAACTATCAGTTTCTACTCTCACAGGTCAATGCTATGGAGTGATTTGCTAAAAATGTATGTCAGCAAATTTCAGAAAGGGCAGATGAGTCCTTGAGAAAAGACTACATTGAGAGTATCATGACCTACAAGAAATACAAGGGGGAGAAATACATGTACAAAAACTGGACCATTCCTGAGCTTGAAAAAGAAGCAGCCAGGATTCAAAAAATGATCAAAAATAAGGTCAAGCAGACTCCCCCTGAAAAATTCAAACAATTTGAAGCTGAGAAGGCATTAAGTTTGAAGAGAATGAAAGAGGAGCTGATAGCAGCTGATTATGGGTCGAAGAATTCTGTGTCAAAGTGGGGAGAAGATAGGGTCAGGGCTACCTACAAGAAGTTAGAGGAACTTAGAAAGAAAGATCCAAAAGTTCCACAAAAGCCTGACTATTCTAAAGCAGAGGTCTCAAAAAGACCACCAAAGCTGCAAGCTAAAAGAACTACTGCTCCAGCTGGTGCTGCCATCTAGAAAAGAAGGAGCCAAAACCAGTCGAGTACTGAAACAATTCAAGATCTAATAGCTGGTGATGCTGTTGTAAAAGCAGGCATGAAATTAATGATAAAAGAAGATCTTGAATTGGAACAATCTGCAAGTGCTGCTCAGCCAGTTATGAATAGGCCAGCCTCACCAAATACCTCTGCAAATAAACATCTCCCAAGAAACCCACCAGGCTCAAAAATACTAAAGTGGGAAACTGACAAACAGACCTGCGTATTGACTTTGCTCAGGTCTGGTGGAGAAGTGGAGAAAATATCAAGGGAACAAGTTGAAGATTTGCAGGATCTCCTTGATCTTCCACTTAGCAGGGATGATGTAGACACAGATGCCCTAGACTTTGAATTACAATTTAAAGGTCAGATAAGGGAACTGTTGATGAGGCAATAAAGATTTCCACAATAATGAAGAGTTTTGGCATTATCTGTTCCAGGGGGAGTTTGTTGGGATTGAACCCTATCAGAGGAACAGATAATTAAAGCCAAAACTGGATCAGAGCAGTGGACCCAGAATAAGCAGATGTTTACATACAAATCTCTCCCCTTGAAAGTGATTTCATATCTGCTGACCTCCTATCTGCTGTTCTTGCAAAGTGCTGACCTACAACTGCTGCTCAAAGTAAAGACCTGATGAAAGACCAAAGCTCTGCTAATTCAATCTACTGCCTTGAGTCAAGTACTGCTGATCCGGACAAGCACTGCTGGGTTCACAGCAGTGGAAGGATACAACACCTGTTTAAGTGTCTTTTATGTAATGAAATGTAATAGCAGTAGTTAGTACATCAGTGTTTGTTTAGATCAGAGGTTAGAGTTTGTTAGGAGGTTAGATGTCACTTTCATGGTGATGTCAGCTAAGATGCTCAGTGGTTTGCAAGTGCCTATAAATAGTTCAGTACTTTGTACTATTCTATTAGCTCTTTGGCATTATCATCTTCTTTGCACGAACAAACTACTGAGCTCTGGCTGAGGGGGCGTTTGCATTCATTCATCAATCATTGTAATCGTTATTGAAATAAATTCAATCTTTCGATTCATTGTGAAAAGATGTTTGATCAAAGTATTACTCTCGTTTGATTGTATGCAAAGTTTGTTTTCATCATAATTCCACTGCACACTCATCCATTTTCATTTTAATTACAAACACAAAATACAATCAGAATCAAACTCATTGTGCCAAGCGCTGAAGATGCTAAAAAGTTCGTTCCAAAACCAGTTGAAAATTATACCGAAACCGACTATCAAAAGTTCGAACTAGATGCTAAAGCGTTTAGCATCATAGCATCAGCGCTGCCCAATTTTCAGCCGCATGACCTATTTCAATACACAACACACAAACATCATAAATTTGGTTAGTAGTTTGAACATTACCATCATCTATTGCGTGCACTTGAGGTCGGGCAATGGCCGGTCGTGCTCTCCTCGATGCTTGAGCTTTTCTTTTTGATGTAGTGGCCATGTTCTCCAAAAACTCCCAATCGTCATTCTCGTAATTTGTACCAAAAGTCCCACCGGTAATAGACATTAAATCACGAGCATCTTCAGCACTCAACCCCTCGTGAAAAGCATTCATTAATTCCCACAATTCAATTCCATGGTGAGGGCAATTTTTGATCATCATATTGAAACGCTCAAAAGCCTCGTGAAACATTTCACCATGTTGTTGTTGAAAGCTCCTTAACCCCTTTCTAGCATCATTAGTCTTTTGGGCGGTGTAAAATTCGTCTAGGAAAATTTGTTGCATTTCCGCCCAAGTATAAATAGATGCCGAAGGCAAAGTGTAGAACCACTTCTTTGCCTTATCCTCCAAAGAAAATTGAAATAGTACCAACTTGATATCATCGGCCGAAAAACCTTGACTCCCAAGAGTATTGCAAATTGAGTCATAGGCCTCCAAATGGAAGTAAGGTTCCTCCGTTGCTAAACCCTTATATTTCGGCAAACTTTGCAAAGAATTTGTTCTCACTTAAAAAGTTCTTCCTTGGTTATTGTGAGGAATAACCACTGGTGAAGGGTTGTGAGTAATTACCGGCCTAAAATGCGCTTCAATTCCCCTCGCATGTTCCCTAAGATGCCTTCTTGGTACACCCAATCGACCCCTTGGACGAATAGGACCCATTGGTCTTGGTATATGCCCTTGTGGTACGAATGGTTGTTGAACTTGTTGTTGGGGCATCGGTGGGTGTTGAATTGGCCTTTGAAATTGTGGTTGAACATTTTGTGGCCGAACTTGTTGCAATGGTATAGGGCGTTGCATTGGTGGCCCTTGTGGCCTTGGTCTAATGTGTTGTGGTATGAGTTGTTGTTGTTATGGCACTCCACCAACATTTGACATCCCTTGAGATTGGCCATGCACATAAGCAAACTCTCCTTGATCACCATCACCCCCATAAGCATACCCGTCGTCATCATAGGCCTCAAAATCCTCATATCCTTCCTCATATCCATCTGCCCCTATACCCGAAGTTTGCCCAAATGGAATGGTCGAGTATTGAAAACCCGATTGGTTCGATGGTCTAAATGTAGAAGTTGAATGAACGACAGTTGAACCTTGAGGCAATGTATATGTTGAGGATGATTGACCTGAAGCTGGGAAAAAATGAGTGAGTGGTGGAATCGTAGTTGAAGGGCTAAAGGAAAGACTAGGTTCAACTTGAGTAGTAATTGGTTGTGTGGTATTGGTTGGTGTAGTATCATGAAGTGGAGTAGGCATTGTAGTGATGTTTGGAATAGTGGTGTTTGGTGAAGGTTGAGTAGATGATGGTATGAATGGTGGTATGAGTTCACCCGTAGTGGGTGGTGGTTGTGGTGGATCCATGTATCGAATTGGTGTGATTGGTGTAGTTGGTGTTGTTGGTGAACCACTGATTCTGTTCTCTCTTAGCAAAATTCTGTTTCCTCTTAACGTTCGCTCAATTTCTGGATCAACTGCCAAAGGTGATAGCTTGTGAGAGCTCCTAGTACGCATGCACCTGTCAATACCTGCACACTAACACACACAGCGTAAACCAGAAAAATAACAAACTTAAAAAGAAAGAAAATAACACACGTTGCGCACTACTCCCCGGCAACGGCGCCAAAATTTGGCGTGCAGTCGTAGGTACACGCAAATTTAATCCAAATACAACTAATTAGCTAGCGGTAAGTGGGTATCGAACACAGGGAGTTTGTGGAAAATGTGTTATTTGAAGTTTAACTATGTTAACTAAAATTAAACTAATTGCAATAAAATTAAATTCAAGAGTTGGTTTGGTTGAATGAGTTTTAAAAACTAAATTACTATTCTAATTTGCAAAATGAAAGTTTGATTTGTAAACAATTTAGAGACAAATGACTATCTTAAGTTTCCGGTTTGCTTTGACATTTGTGTTATCATTCAACTAGAAAGAATCACATAGACATGATTCATGTATGATTACTTGTTGTGATAAAAGGGAACTAAGTACTCGGATTCCTAGAACGCGAGGTTGTTACCCGATGACCAATTAATCAATACCCAATCCTAATTCTACCTATGATATCTCGATTGCCAACGGCACCAAGAACGTATAGTTTCGAACAAGATTAGCACACTAATTAACAATTTACAAGTAAGCAATCACACACCATAACAAACAAATCATAAAGAAGAGTTCATTATTCTAGAAATATAAAATCAAAACACAAAGTCTTACACAAACCTTCAACCCAAGATAATCATCAGAAGTTTAGCCACACATAGCTTTGACAATCATCTTCACGATTAGTTCAATGTTCATCAAGATCAAAAGCACATAAACTAAAGATTAGACAAGTGTTCCTCTCCAAAAAGTCTCCAAAAGTTCCTCCAAATTCGAGTCCCAAGCAGGTGTAACTCCTTCCAAGTGAAAAGTCCCCATAAAACCTCTTCAAACCGACATTAAATGCAAAAGGTTACATTCTTGGATAAGTCGGAGCCGTAACCTACGGCTACCTGCCATAGGTTACGGCAGTAAGGTAGTCAACGGGTCAACATAGAGCCGTAACCTACGGCCGCCTTCCGTAGGTTACGGCGATCAATTAAGTCTTACGTCCCATGGCCCCTGTTTTACGGCGGGATCTTTTTGGTAAATGATTGGAGTCGTAACCTACGGCAAGGAGCCGTAGGTTACGGTGCTGAGTGACTTTCTTCTCCTTGTTTCTTCATCAATTTGCCATTTCCTCACTTCTCGATTTCGCCAACTTCCGCCATCCTTCTAATCTTTCTAAATCCCTCATCTTGAGTACTTTAACACCTGCACATCAGTTCATCTAGTGGTTACCAAGTTCAAACAATTAACCGGGTGAAGTATGAGATTTTAATCTATTTAGCCCCTTTAAGGGTTGTCCTACGGACCACCCGTCAATCCTCACCCGGTGGGTCTCGCCTGCCGTTTCTGCGCTCACTGCAATATGTACGGCCACTTCACTGCTAACTGCCGTACTGGTCCCCGTCAAGCACCAGCTCAAGCCACTGCTCATCAAGCTCTGCTCCCAGCCCCACAAGGCCAACAGGCGGCTCAGGCACCTGCGGTCAACGCCCGAGTCTGCTTCGCATGTGGTGATCCCAACCACTTTGCGAACATGTACCTGAACACGGTTGTGTAGCAAGAGCCTCAGCAACACCAGCAGCAACAGCCTCAGCAGCAGCAATAAGCCGCCCGCGCCAGAACTTTCAACATCAATGTGCACCAAGCCCAGGCTGACAACAACGTAGTCAATGGTACGTTCCTTATGAATGGTATTTATGCTTCGTGTTTGTTTGATACTAGAGCCGATAACTGCTTGTGTCATTTGAAATCGAGAAGCTTCTTAGTCGTAAGCGCTCCCATCTCCCATCGACGTTCGATGTTGAAGTCGCCACCGGAAGAACCGTCGCCGTTAATTCTGTTCTTCGTGATTGTACTCTTGAGCTCAACAATCACATCTTCCCAATCGACCTTATTCCGATGCAACTCGGAAGTTTTGATGTCATAGTAGGCATAGACTTTCTTCGTGAAAACCCTGCTGAAGTTGTGTGCTTCGATAAGATGATTCGATTCTCGCTCGCGAATGGTGATTTATTGTGTGTCTATGGTGAAACTGCTTCGAAAGGTCTCAAGCTCATGTCGTGTGTCCAAGCTAGCAAGTATCTCCGCAAGGAATACACAGCTTTCTTTGCCAACATTATAGTAGCGGAGAAGGAAAAGAAAGGAAAGACAGAAGTGAAAGACGTTCCTGTGGTTCGTGAATTTCCTAACGTTTTTCCTGAGGATCTTCTCTGCCTTCCGCCAAGTTGTGATATCGACTTTCGTATCGACCTCATTCCTGGAGCCAACCCTGTTGCCAAAGCTCCTTACCGACTCGCACCGTCCGAAATGCGTGAACTCTCGAGTGAGCTTCAGGAATTACTTGAGAAAGGCTTCATTCGCCCGAGCACCTCTCCTTGGGGCGCGCCAGTCCTTTTCGTCAAAAAGAAGGATGGATCGTTTCGGATGTGCATCGACTATCGGGAACTGAATAAGTTGACTATCAAGAATCGCTATCCCCTGCCTCACATTGATGATTTGTTTGATTAGCTACAAGGTGCTACGTGTTTCTCCAAGATCGATCTACGCTCAGGCTATCACCAGCTACGCATTCAGGAGGAAGATATACCCAAAACCGCTTTTCGTACTCGATACGGCCACTATGAGTTCGTTGTTATGCCTTTTGGTCTAACCAACGCACCCGCAGTTTTCATGGATCTGATGAATCGCGTGTGTAAACCTTACCTCGACCGCTTCGTCATCGTATTCATCGACGATGTCTTGATCTATTTCAAATCGAAAGCCGAACACGCGCAACATCTACGTTTGGTTCTCGAGCTACTCCAAGGGAATCGACTCTATGCCAAGTTCTCCAAGTGCGAATTTTGGCTGGAGGAGGTTCAATTCCTCGGTCACATTGTAAATAGTCAAGGTATTCACGTCGATCCCGCGAAGATTGAAGCCGTTAAGAGTTGGATTACACCTAAGAACCTTTCAGAAGTCCGTTCTTTTCTCGGACTAGCGGGCTATTATCGACGATTTAACGAAGAATTCTCAAAAATCGTTGTGCTGCTTACCGCTCTCACGCATAAAGACAAGCCTTTTGTTTGGGGAACCGAACAAGAGTCCGCTTTCCAAACCCTCAAGCGCATGCTTTGCAATGCTCCTGTTCTCACATTGCACGACGGAAACGACGACTTTATTGTCTATTGCGACGCCTCGAACCTTGGTCTTGGCTGCATTCTCATGCAACGGGACAAGGTCATTGCCTACGCATCTAGTCAGCTCAAAATCCATGAAAAGAACTATACAACCCATGATCTCGAGCTAGGCGCAGTTGTTTTTGCGTTAAAGATTTGGCGACACTACCTGTATGGTGCAAAGTTGTCACGGCCCCCGACCCGGTTTGACCCGTTTCAGGAGCCGCGGGACAGAAAATCCCGTGGTATTTGATTAATTGAGTTTAACAGCGGAAGTTAACATCAGGATCTTTTTAAGACTGAAATATTTCCCGATTATTTTATTTCACAACTCGGGATAAAACCCGGTAATTTACAATCTTCAGATTTCACGAAGAAATCTTTTATTTTACAAAACATGTTTCTTTATTTTATACTGAGCCACTTCCTTGAGCTTGTAGTGCTTTATGGCACTTTTCCTAGATCATAACAGATCACCTGAAACATGTTTGAAAAAGGTTTTGTCAGCGGGAAATACTGAGTGAATCATCCTATTTTGCATAATGATGCATAGTTATCAATTACAGCATAAGAGCGATTACAATGGCTTCTATCTTATTTTTATCTGGCAAATTGTCACAATGGTGACATGTCACAATGGTGACATGTCACAATGGTGACGATGGTCATACCACTATTAGATCAATGAACCTAAATAGTGATGATTATCCCTGTAGGTCAATGAACCTAACAGTGATTTTCCCGAGTAGGTCAATGAACCTAACTGGGAGAAAATTAGTAATGTGCACAATACCCCACTAACCAGTAATTCAAGATATCCACGACTTAGTCCCTGTAATTATAACCTTGAAAATAATTTGAGGTATTGTAAATAGTTGATAAAAAGAGAATGACTCACATTGCAGATTTATACGGGCAGAGTTTAGCCTACTGATTAGCCTTTTAACCTAAATTAATAACAGGCACACAATTCAGTCAATAACTTAATACAGCTTTTACGATAACTCACGAGATCAAATCCTCACATTGAATGACAAAGTGCGATACTTAAACATCCATTGAGTTTAATCAACGAATGACAAAGCATAAACCCTAATGTGGGCAGCACTTAAACATCCATTGGATATTTTGATCAATCGGACATTGAATCGTATCAGTGATCGAGTTAATACCCTGATTGCGGCGTCGATTAGTGATCCGTGTGTGTTAATTGTGATAAACAGACAATATCTCAGCGTATAATTTGAGAATTTACGTCGTTTCAACTCCCAGAATCAAGTCCCACTGCCTAATATTTATAGCTGAAAAACTGTCCCCCTCGCGTGGCGCGAGGGGGTGTCGCGTGGCGCGAGGGATGCCTACCCACCATAGGGTAGCCCCGTGTCATAGTAGCCTTGCTGAGTTGGTCTTGCGTTCATTTTCAATTTACACGTAAAACTGTTTAGATAATACCAACTAGGGTTTGCCCCCCCTGAGTTTTAGGGGCCCTGATCCTGATTCTGATTGTTCTGAAAATTTTAGGGTTTGTTCGTAATCACTTGGGTTTCTTAATTAGGGTTTCCTAATAGACAATTAAAGTAATAAATATGACTTTTTAATGAGAGTTGTTACAAAAGTGTACGATCTTCACCGATCATAGGAGCCTACAACATATCTTTGACCAGAAGGAACTTAATATGCGTCAACGCCGATGGGTAGAACTTCTCAACGATTATGACTGTGAGATTCGTCATCACCCTGGCAAAGCAAGTGTCGTTGCCGACGCTCTCAGCAGACGGAGTTATTTGCTCAGCATTCGTAAAACCCAAGCCCAATACGATCTCGAAACCCTCATCCGCGAAGCCCAGCATGCTTGTTTTAACGAGTGCACTTTGGATAAGTGTCACGGCCCCAGCCCCGGTTTGACCCGGTCAGGAGCCGCGGGACAGGAACCCGTGGTATTTATTAATTGATGCGACAGCGGAAGATTTATCAGGATCTTTTAAAACTTGAAAATGCCCGATTATTTTATTTCATAATTCGGGATAAACCCCGTAATTTACAATAGAGGAATTTTACTAGGAAATTCCGTGATTTATAAAACATGTTTATTTATTTTAACTGAGCCACCTCTTCAAGCTTGTTAGTGCTCCGTAGCACGTTTTCCTTGATTTACAGCAGGTCGCCTGAAACATGTTTTAAAAATATTTTATCAGCAGGGAAATGCTGGCGAGTCACTCAGTTTGATAAAATGACACATAGTTATAAATTACAGCATAAGAGCGATTACAATGGCTTCTATCTTATTTTCATCTGGCGCCGTGTCACCTGGTGACGATGGTCATACCACTATTGGGTCTTTCCCCAAGTAGTGATGATTATCACTGTTAGGATTTATTAGCCTAACCGTGAGAAATTAGTAATGTGCACAATACCCCAATTAGCCAGTGATTCAAGATAACCATGACTTAATCCCTGTAATTATAACTTTTGAAAATGATTGGAGTATTGTAAAATACTGTTGATAAAAAGAGAATGACTCACATTGTAGATTTATACGGGCAGAGTTTAGCCTACTGATTAGCCGTGTAACCTAATTTTAAATAACAATGCACACGAACTAGGTCAGTAACTAATACAGCATTTACGATAACTCACGAGATTAAAACCCTCCCAATGAATGACAAAGTGCAATACTTAAACATCCATCGAATTCTCGACGAATGACAAAGTATAACCCTAATTCGAGCAGCACTTAAACATCCATTGGATAGTTTTCAATCGATCGGACATTGAATCGTAGCAGCGATCGAGTTAATACCCTGTATCGTAGCAGCACCCCGCTATTTTGAAAGTGAATTTTGAATTATAGCAGTAGAATTGCGTTTTTGAAAGTTTTCGTCGACACCGGTGAACTGCTCATGACCCGCTCTATTTATAGGTGAAAATTGAGTCTGTCGCGGCCAGCGTGAGCCATAAGCTCACCTTTACGCGGCCCGCGTGGCCACCTAGTCTACGCGTAGGTTGGATGGGTCACGAGTAGGGTCGCCATGTGGATGATACGTGGCCCGGATGCTTATCCGGTCAAACTTCACATTGACGCGGCCCGCGTAAGGCTATGCTAACCTTTACGCGGCCCACCTGAAGACCATTATTCTTGATTTCTTGATTTTTGATATGGATTAGGGTTTCAGGGGTCCGGGTATTCACTTACGGGTAAATTTTGGGACAATTTTGAAAGTCCTTACATCCTCCCCACCTTATTTAAAATCTCGTCCTCGAGATTTATTGAAATAAGTGAGGATACTTTTGTTTCATTTCCGATTCCAGTTCCCAAGTGTATTCAGGTCCTCTCCTTGAATCCCACTTGACTTTGACTAGCACCAGTCGCTTGTGTTTGAGAAACTTGACCTTTTTGTCTTCTATTTGTAGTGGCGTTTCTACAAATTTTAATTTCTCATTTACCTCTACATCTTGAAGAGGCATTACCAGAGATTCGTCTGATAGACATTTCTTGAGATTGGATACATGAAATACATCATGTACTGCAGCCAACTCTTCTGGTAACTGTAAGCGATAGGCAACTGGTCCTATTTGTTGTATTACTAGGAATGGTCCTACGTATTTTGGACTTAACTTTCCTTTCTTACCGAACCGAACTACTTCTTTCCATGGAGAAAATTTCAAGAGTACCTTGTCTCCAATTTGAAATTTCAACGGCTTACGCCTATTGTTTGCATAACTCTTCTGGCGATCTCGAGCCGTTTTTAGTCTTTCCTTGATTTGAGTGATCTTGTCGGTAGTTTCTTGTACTATTTCAGGACCTGATAATTAACTTTCTCCTATTTCTGCCCAACAGACTGGAGTTCTGCGTTTTCGTCCGTACAATGCTTCGAACGGGGCAACTTCTATGCTTGCATGATAACTATTGTTATAGGAGAATTCAATTAAAGGTAAGTGGTCATCCCAATTTCCACCAAAATCTATCACACATGCCCTAAGCTTGTCTTCCAGGGTTTGGATCGTCCTTTCACTTTATCCGTCTGTCTGAGGATGATATACAGTGCTTAGATTCTGTCGGGTTCCCATTGCTTTCTGGAAACTCGTCCAGAATTGGGAAGTGAAACGACTATCCCTATCTGATACAATGGAGAGTGGAACTCCATGTAAGGATACAACTTCATCTACATACAACTTGGCTAACCTTTCCATGCTAAAGGTTTCTTTCATGGGTAGAAAGTGAGCTGATTTGGTTAATCGATCCACAATTACCCAAATCGCGTCATTACCTTTTCTGGTTTTGGGTAACTTAGTAACAAAATCCATTGTTATGAGTTCCCATTTCCATACAGGCATTTCTAATTGTTGTAGTAGACTTGAAGGTTTCTGGTGTTCTGCTTTAACTTGTGAACAAGTACGACATTTAGAAACATATCTAGCTATGTCCTTTTTCATTCCTATCCACCAGAAATTATTTCTTAAATCTTGGTACATCTTATTGTTACCAGGATGCATGGTATACCTAGATTTATGGGCTTCCTCTAGAATCTTATTTCTTAACTCTCCTTGCTTAGGTGCCCAAATCCTTCTCTTATGGAATCTCCAAATTCCATCATTTCCTTTTTCTAATTCTTTTACTCTTCCTTTCATTCCTTCAGCATCATTCTTGATTGCAGTTCTTGAATGTTTTTCAGTTGTTCCATTAAGTCTAATTGTAAATTTAATCTAAGAGCACGAACTCGTCGTTGTTTCTCATGATACTTACGACTTAAAGCATCAGCAACTACGTTTGCTTTTCCTTCGTGATATTGAATATCACAGACGTAGTCACTTAGAATTTCCATCCATCTTCTTTGCCTCATGTTTAATTCTTTTTGTCCAAATATGTATCTTAAACTTTTATGATCTGTATAGACAGTAAACTTACTTTCATACAGATAGTGTCTCCAAATCTTAAGGGCAAAAATTATGGCTCCTAACTCTAAGTCATGAGTCGTATAGTTTTCTTCGTGCTTTTTCAATTGCCTTGATGCATACGCAATTACGTTCTTGCGTTGCATTAACACACATCATAATCCTAGTTTTGAAGCATCGCAGTATACTTCAAAATCCTCTGTTCCTTCTGGCAAGGCAAGAATTGGAGCGTTTGTTAACTTCTGTTTTAAAATCTTAAAAGCTTCTTCTTGTCTAGGTCCCCATTCAAACTTAACTGCTTTACAGGTTAGGTTAGCTTAGTTAATGGTACTGCTATTTTAGAAAAATCCTTAATACATCGTCTATAGTATCCGGCTAATCCTATAAAACTTCTAACTTCTATAGCTGACTGCGGGACCTTCCATTCGGTGATTGCTTCTATCTTAGCAGGATCTACGTGAATACCTTCGTGATTCACCATGTGTCCTAAAAATTGCACTTCTTGCAGCCAAAATTCAAATTTCGAGAATTTGGCGTAAAGCTTCTCTTTTCTTAACAAAGTTAAGAGTGCATGCAAATGTTGACAGTGTTCCTCCTGACTTTTGGAATAAATGAGTATATCGTCAATGAAGACAATTACAAATTTATCCAAATACGGTTTACAGATTCTATTCATCATGTCCATAAATGCTGCGGAAGCATTTTTTAGTCCGAAGGGCATGACTGTAAACTCGTAATGACCATACCTAGTTCTAAAAGCAGTTTTAGGTATGTCTTCTTCCTGTACCTTCAATTGATGATATCCGGAGCGTAAATCTATCTTAGAAAAGTATCTAGCCCCTTGAAGTTGATCGAAAAGATCATCAATTCTAGGTAATGGGTATCAATTCTTAATTGTAACCTTATTCAATTCCCTATAATCGATACACATTCTCATTGAACCGTCTTTCTTCTTTACAAACAACACTGGCGCTCCCCATGGAGAGGAACTAGGTTGTATAAATCCTTTACTTAGTAATTCATCTAATTGCTTTTTTCAATTCTAACATTTCGGTGGATGCTAACCGATAAGGTGCCTTAGCTATCGTTGTCATTCCAGGAATTAGATGAATTCTAAATTTGACTTCCCTATTGGGTGGTAATCCTGGTAGTTCTTCTGGGAATACATCTGGGTATTCTAATACTACAAGAATTTCTTTCAGTCCCTTACCTTTAGTGTTATTGATTATTGAAATCATATACACCATTTCTTGTTTTCTGGAATAACTGGCCAATTTCATTATTGAAATGAATTTCATTGGCTTTGTGGTTTATCTCCTGCAATCACCACTAATTCTCCTGTGGGTGTATGAATTTCTATGGAATTCTTATCACAAAGAATTCGAGCATGGTTGGCTACTAACCAATCCATTCCTAATACTACATCGAATCCAGCTAATTTCATAGGTAACAATTTTGCAGAAAATTTATGACCTAAGAGTTCTATCTTTCCTTCCTGCAAAACCTTATCTATGTTAACAAAATTCCCATCTGCCGTTTTGACTGTAAAAATCTACCTAAGATTGGTTAAGGGTAAGTTAAGAGCTTGGCAGAATGAAATATTTATAAAACTTTGGTTTGCACCAGAGTCAAATAATACTTTGGCATAAACGTTGTGAACTAGGAACGTACCAGCTATCACATCAGGAATTAACTCTGCTTCCTGAGTAGTCAACTGGAAGGCTCTTACGTTCTTCTTGGTAGCTCCTTCTGTAGGTTTAGCTTTGTTATCAGCTGGTTTGGCCGATTTAGGGCAGTCTGGCCTAAAATGTCCAGCTTCTCCACAGTTGTAGCAGACTGTCGGGATTTTGCAGAAATTGCAATACCCTTTGCATCTTCCAAAATGCTTTCTTTTACAGGCATTGCAAAATGGAACAGTGGAAGATTGCCCAGTTCCCTTTCTCTTGAAATTGCTACGATTACCCATACGGAATCCTTGGGTAATCTTTTGGGCCACTTCCTTTTTCCGGGTTTCTTCTCTTGTACGTACCAATCCATCAGTTAGGGTGTTAGCTAATTCCACGGCATCGTCAATAGTGCGTGGTCTCGCATCTTTGACAATGTTACGGATTTCACCAATCAAACCACATATATAGCGGGAAATAAGTACTGGCTCTGGCGAAGCCTGGGTTGGTACCACTCTTGCATACTCGAAGAATGTCGAAGTATACCCTCGACAGTCTACATCCACCATTCGGTGGTTCAGGAATTTATTCGCCATTTGTTCTTTCTCATATTCGGGACAAAATTTTCTTTCCATCAGACTTTTAAATTCTTCCCAATTCATGGCATAGGCCACATTTCTTCCTTTAGCTTGAAGTACTGTATTCCACCATTCTAGAGCCCCTTCTTTGAAAAGATGTGATGCACACATGACCTTGTCGTCCTCGACACATTTACTTATTGTAATTACTGCCTCGGTTTTCTCTAACGAACGTAGTGCAGCAGTCGCCCCTTCGTTACCTGCAAACTCAGCCGGTTTACAGGCAAGAAACTCCTAGTAAGTGCAACCAGGCGTTGCAGCTTTCATTCTCTTAAGGAGTGGAGCTTGCATCCCATCGTTGTTGTTATTAGTATGGTTGCCGCCTCCGTTTACACTATTACTGAAATTGTCACCGTGTGTGCGTTTGCTAGGAATAATTTGTTGAGGTTCAACTGGCTTTCTAGCAGCAGCAAGTATAGCTGGAATGGCATTGGCTATTCCCTGAGCAGCGATATTCTCGATATCTTTCCTATTCAGAAATTGATCTTCATTGTTATGCTCAGATTGATTAACTTCATTATCGGGTTCATTACCAGCGTGTGCCATCTGGTAATTAATTTAAATAAGTAATTAGTATAAAATAATTAATAACCAAACATAATTAAATAATTGCACATAATTATGTAAACACATATAGCCAAAATTGTCGACCTTTCGACTTTCGATATTTTATATATATTAGGCATCCGTACAAACTGATTATTTTACACAAGTTTTATTGTTTATTTTACACGTTTTATTTTTATTATTATATTATTATTAAACATATGCTTCCACCATTCCACATTATCCCATCAGTTGTCGTTTTTAGAAACGACGATCCCTCTCGTCGTACTTCCAGGAGATTTGTTCTCCCACCTCCCGGATTCGATTCCCTGCATCTATCAGCTCCTCGCCAAAATGGCGGAGTTCTGCCAAGTTCTCATTGCTCATTGGTGGGTTTGGTGCAGGTTCTGGGTCGAACTGAGGGAAAAAGGTATAAGGATTATTTAGGAGGTTTTGAAATTGCCAGTCGTTGGTCCCCCACTCGTCCATTTCTCCTAAAGGTTGGGTATGGATCAGAGGGTCTGGGATGGCTGGTTCCATGTTTACTGGAAGTTGGGTTTCAATAGGATAAGGGAAGAGGTTTTCATTGATAGGCCTAATGATATCACAGCTTGCCAGTATGTGATCCAATTCCTCCTGCAATGGCAATTCCTTGATTTGCCT
The DNA here is from genome assembly GCA_030545235.1 of Helianthus tuberosus. Lineage (NCBI taxonomy): Eukaryota > Viridiplantae > Streptophyta > Magnoliopsida > Asterales > Asteraceae > Helianthus > Helianthus tuberosus. Next base: position 13,404,093 of record CM060361.1, on the reverse strand, counting down.
AGAACTTTCCCCAATTTCCATTCCTGCCTGCCTAGAACTTTCTCCAATCTCGATCCCCTTTCCTTTATCCATGGGATTTTCTATTTTGGGAACTTTCCTAGTTGCTGGTTTTCTTCTGCGCACACGCCTCCATCCCACAAATCTTCTTCTTTTCTCTGGCTTTGATTTTTCCGGAGGTGGAGCTTGAAATTCCATGGGTTCCTCCACATTGGCCAAGTAACCAGTAAAGTCTCTGGAAACTTCTATTTTCACAGGGTATAGATTGAGATTCTCAAGGGCTTCAGATAAGTTATTCATGTTGTTTAGCATTTATGAAGAAACACACAAAATTTTAGGTTAAAATTTTGTAAATTAAATTTTCACAGAATCACAGAATAGAAATTTTAATATTAATTACAAATATCTAATAACCCATTTTATTGAAACAAAATATTTATTTTTTAGTACAACTAAAATATTAAAGTTTCTGACTTATGGATAATATGGGTGCTAATACTGGGTCGGGGTGTTGGCAATTTAAAGGTTAACATTTACTGCTACAGTAGCTAACATGTAGAGATTTTCCCATTGTTCATCTAACTCATCTTCCCATGGTGGGTTATTGCCTATCCCCTGCGTCTCTTTATTGATTATTGCTTCTTTTGTTTGTGACTTTCTCATTTTCTCTTGACTTTTTCTAATAATCAAACTCTTTTATTAGGGGTAAGTGGTTTCTCATACTGTGCCTTACGAACAAATATTCCATCCTCAGTATTAGCTAAGTATCTTGAGGAATTTGATTGGGATGAACTTCCCTTATCTTTCGGTGAACTATCTAATAGTCAGTTAAAGACACATAATCATAGGATGGCAAATCAGAAAATTAAGTATTTCAAATACTTAATAGGCTTAAATCAGTGGCTCTGATACCACCTTTTCCTGTCACGTCCCCAACCCCGGTTTGACCCGGTCAGGAGCCGCGGGACAGGAACCCGTGGTATTTATTAATTGATGCGACAGCGGAAGATTTATCAGGATCTTTTAAAACTTGAAAATGCCCGATTATTTTATTTCATAATTCGGGATAAACCCCGTAATTTACAATAGAGGAATTTTACTAGGAAATTCCGTGATTTATAAAACATGTTTATTTATTTTAACTGAGCCACCTCTTCAAGCTTGTTAGTGCTCCGTAGCACGTTTTCCTTGATTTACAGCAGGTCGCCTGAAACATGTTTTAAAAATATTTTATCAGCAGGGAAATGCTGGCGAGTCACTCAGTTTGATAAAATGACACATAGTTATAAATTACAGCATAAGAGCGATTACAATGGCTTCTATCTTATTTTCATCTGGCGCCGTGTCACCTGGTGACGATGGTCATACCACTATTGGGTCTTTCCCCAAGTAGTGATGATTATCACTGTTAGGATTTATTAGCCTAACCGTGAGAAATTAGTAATGTGCACAATACCCCAATTAGCCAGTGATTCAAGATAACCATGACTTAATCCCTGTAATTATAACTTTTGAAAATGATTGGAGTATTGTAAAATACTGTTGATAAAAAGAGAATGACTCACATTGTAGATTTATACGGGCAGAGTTTAGCCTACTGATTAGCCGTGTAACCTAATTTTAAATAACAATGCACACGAACTAGGTCAGTAACTAATACAGCATTTACGATAACTCACGAGATTAAAACCCTCACAATGAATGACAAAGTGCAATACTTAAACATCCACCTAATTCACGACGAATGACAAAGTATAACCCTAATTCGAGTAGCACTTAAACATCCATTGGATAGTTTTCAATCGATCGGACATTGAATCGTAGCAGCGATCGAGTTAATACCCTGTATCGTAGCAGCACCCCACTATTTTGAAAGTGAATTTCGAATTATAGCAGTAGAATTGCGTTTTTGAAAGTTTTCGTCGACACCTGTGAACTGCTCATGACCCGCTCTATTTATAGGTGAAAATTGAGTCTGTCACGGCCCGCGTGAGCCATAAGCTCACCTTTACGCGGCCCGCGTGGCCACCTAGTCTACGCGTAGGTTGGATGGGTCACGAGTAGGGTCGCCATGTGGATGATACGTGGCCCGGATGCTTATCCGGTCAAACTTCACATTGACGCGGCCCGCGTAAGGCTATGCTAACCTTTACGTGGCCCGCCTGAATACCATTATTCTTGATTTCTTGAGTTTTTATATGGATTAGGGTTTCAAGGGTCCGGGTATTCACTTACGGGTAAATTTTGGGACATTTTTGGGAGTCCTTACAATAAGGAAAGAATCTATCACTACGGAGCCCAGCTTGTGAATAAGTCGAATGGGATATTCCATTTTCTAGACCGAATTTGGATCCTTAAACGGACCAATTTGCGACAGATATTGATGGACGAAGCCCACAAATCCCGATATTCCATTCATCCCGGTGCCGATAAAATGTACCAGGACCTTCGCTACAAGTACTGGTGGCCGGGCATGAAAAGAGATATCGCCCTCTACGTTGGAAAGTGCCTGACTTGCTCGAAGGTCAAGGATGAACACCAAAGGCCCTCTGGCTTACTCGAACAACCCCCGATCCCTATGTGGAAGTGGTAGAGTATAACTATGAACTTCATAACAAAGCTCCCGCGTACGCCATCAGGTCACGACAGCATCTGGGTTGTTGTTGACCATTTGACCAAATCAGCCCACTTTTTGCCAATACGGGAAGACTACAAGGTAGAACGATTAGCCCGAATCTACACCAATGAGATCATTTGTCGACATGGGACGCCTCGCAACATCATCTCTGGCCGTGACGCTCGGTTTACCTCGCGGCTGTGGGAAACGTTTCAAGCTGCTCTCGGTACAACGCTTAATCTAAGTACCGCATTCCACCCTCAAACCGACGGTCAGACTGAGAGAACGATCCGTACTCTTGAAGACATGCTCTGTTCGTGTGTCATATATTTCGGTGGTAACTGGGATGCATACCTGCCGTTAGTCGAATTCTCGTACAACAACAGTTATCGTTCCCGCATTCAAATGGCATCATTCGAGGCTTTATACGGAAGAAAATGTCGATCGCCTATTATGTGGTATGAGATCGGTCACTCGCAATTAACCGGTCTTAAGCTATTGCAAGAAACGACCGACAAAGTTCTCCAAATAAGAGACAACTTGCTGAAAGCTCGGAGTCGTCAGAAAAGTTACGTCGATAGACGACGCAAGCCCCTTAAATTTGACGTTGGCGACTACGTACTCCTAAAGGTATCACCTTGGAAGGGTGTGGTCAGATTCGGCAAGAAAGGGAAACTAGCGCCTCGATATGTTGGACCTTTTAAGATTCTGGAAAGGATCGGAAAAGTCGCCTACAGACTCGAACTACTGGAGGAACTTAGTAATGTCCACCCGACTTTCCATGTGTCAAACCTCTGAAAGTGCCTGGCTGAGCATGATTTAATTGTACCTCTCGATCCAAGTAAACGAAACACTACACTTCGTGGAGAAGCCTGTCGAAATCATGGATCGCCAAACCAAGCAGCTCAGACGCTCGCGCATTCCCATTGTGAAAGTCCGATGGGAAGGCAAACGAGGCGCAGAGTTCACTTGGGAACTCGAAAGCGACATGAAGGCGAAGTACCCAAAGTTGTTTGTTACGCCTTCGGCCTAATTTCGGGACGAAATTCCCTCAACTAGGGGAGGCTGTAACACCCCGTGTTTCGAAAGTCAAAGTCAAGATTGAAGTCAAAGGAAGAAAAGATTGTTAATTGTGATCTGTATCTCCTTGCTCAATTCCTATTTTGACTTCTTTGACTTGTAATTAGTCTATTTTATTATCGCTTTAGTTGTATTATGTGGAGTATCTATTAATAATCGCATAGTAGTCGCTGTTTATCGCATGTTTAATCGCTTTATCGCTATCGCAATCACAACTCGAATTACACATTTTGGTTATTGTTATACGTGTGTGTGTGTGCCTTATGTGTTACTTGTGCATGTTTATTTATATTATGTGTGGTAATCAATCGAAACGCAATCGAACTCAATCACAAATGAATCGCAAACGCTAAACGAATACGAAGTAAGGATGATTGTATGTTGATATAGTAGTTGGGATTAAAAGTAATTTGACTAGGAAACTCTAACGCATCGAAACACTCGCAATCGCAATCGAAACGGCAAAACTCGTCGCACCAAACACTTGAGCAAGTGGCCAATCGACCAAGTGGCCAGCCGATCGACCAGCTGTTCGATCGAGCTGCCGCTCGATCGGCCAGCCAATCGATCAGGCTGCCAACCGATCGACCCGGCCCTCTCCTCCCCTTTCCTTTTTGGGAAACCCGATAAATACCCCCTGCCACCATCCTACTTTCCACTTTTGGCAACTCTCCTCCGACCAACTCATCTTCCCCACTTTTCTTCAGATTTCTCGCGATTCCGGTAAGATATCATCCTAAATCTTGTACTTCCTTAACCTACACGCACTCCTACACCCTTCTATCTTTTGAATCTTAACTTTTAACCGTGAAATCATCAAGATGCAAAGTGTTCTAGGATGACGTCATCATGTGTTCTTGAGAACTTCATGTTTTGGCCTCAATCCACCAAGAACAACTTAGATCTAACCGATTTCCACATAAACAAACAAAGATCTTTCATAGATCTAAACATATTCACAATCAAAAGGATTGAAAGATGGTTTTCCAACTTTCTTTCAACTCTTTTACACTCAATGCCTTCAAAACCGATAGAATCGGAGCTTGTGACGACTTACTACTCATTCTTGTGGTTGTGTTGGTTCAAGATCTGGATTCTATCCACGAAACTACCGATTTCGGGTTAAACATGGAACACCGTCTCGAACAGTTAACTGGTCGGATTTGGGTGATTCCTGTCCGATCAGGGGTGATTCAACATGTTCAATGCACAAGGGATGCCACCCGATCGAACAACCGTCCGAGCGAGTGACAACCTGCTGAGAACTTATTCTCGCTGAAGTGCCCAACCTATCGGACTGTCGCCCGATCAAACAGTCGTTCGATCGATCGACCTGAAAGGTAGAGATACTTCAATGTTTTCAAAATGCTACAACGAAAACATCAAAAGTCAAGCCATCATACACAAACACATCCTTCCCAAGGGAAAAAACAATCCACTCGAACGGTCATCCGACCGGATGACCGTCCGAACAGACTGTCACTCGGACGACCGGCTGTCCGATTGGACTATCATCCGATCGAACTGCTGTCCTACCCACTTGCACTCTGTATCATTTTACGCGTCGCTTATCGTTATGCTATCAATCTGTTCAGGCTAACCCTATTCTCTAGCGCTCCCTTCAATCCATCAAACGCTGTGAGTATACTCTATCCCTTTTTTGCTTTACGCACTTTTGGGTGTTACATACGTTACTTATACAAAATCACATCGAACACACTACGCAATACTTTAAACGCTAACCGTTATCGCATGTATACGTGACTTAATGAATGCTTGTTTGTTATGTTTACACATGGAATGTTGTCTACCTGCCTTAGCAACGATAGTACTATAGTTTGGACTTAGCACCTGTTCATTCAGGGGTTGTTAAGGACAATTAGTTACATGGCTCTCAGTGGTGAGTGTGTATTGCGAACTGCCTTGGGCAGTCAACCCGCAGTCATTGGTATCGATAGGTTCATGTCGATAACTAACATGCCTCATTTTACACTGTGTACGTGCTGGTTATGCGTAACGATTTTGAACTCTATATGCTTTTATCAAACTTGTATGCTCACCTTTACACTATGTGTATTGACTTTTACTTTAACGTATGTGACAAGTGCTTAGGATGCTTATTTGCTTACTTTGCTGTGAAATCGAGGCTAGGAAAGACCTAGGTCAACAATAAACAATTGTTTGTAATCAAAATCTGAGTTGTCGGAACAAAACAATTTGACTAGATCTTTTCTGTAATAATTATATTATCATTTATGACATGGTATGGGACGTGTTGCTTTAAATATTTGGTAAATATAGTTGTTATGGAAACTTCTGGACAATCTGTTTCGGTCAGTGCCACGCCCCGATGTTTCCGCCATCGGTTGGGGTGTGACAATTATAAGGTCTTGAACCTTCAAAGTTTTCAAAATCTCGTCAAAGTTTGGGTCTAAATAATGTGAACACGTGCAAACTGGAAGGGTGGGTGCCTGTACCTTGAGTCTTCTGTCTAAGGCTAGAGTGTTCATACAAATCTGCAGTATCGGACCAGTCACTCTTACCTGGGAACTCTTGGGGTGAGTGTCCACTTATAGGCGAGCATGTCTTCGCGATACATTATGAAGACCTATTTACTTTGATTCAGCTTTTATGTGTCGTTTGTTTGCTTCGTGGTTCGAACAAATGACCATCACCCATGCCTTTTGGTCGGAAATTGTAACATCCTTACCCAATGCCATTTCATTTGTTTTCTCTCTTGTTTCCCCTTTTAGAATGCCTCCACGACGCGACAATCAGGTACCTAATGAAAAACTGGCAGCTATCATTACGCAGCAAATGGCTGCTGCAATCCCAAACATCATTGCTCAATGTAACCTAGCCCTCAACAACAATAATGCCCCATGCAACTTCAAGACGTTCAACTCAGCTAAGCCATCAATGTTTTATGGGTCTCAAGGAGCGATTGCACTTCTGCAATGGTTCGAGAGTCTAGAGAGCACCTTCAGACAGTTCAATGCCCAAACGAGCGAAAGGTAGAGTTCGCATCTAGTGTTTTTGAGAAACGAGCTCTAACATGGTGGAATGGTGTGATGAGAGATAGGGGTGCCGAGGTAGCACTGGCTCAAACCTGGGAAGAGCTTCGAGCACTAATGATGAGGGAATTCTGTCCTCGTCAAAAGATTAGGGCATTGGAAAGGGAATTCGACGATCTTAAGCGAGATAGCGGTGAGCATCGAGCCTACACTGACCGTTATGAGGAGTTAAGTTTGTTATGCCCGAACATGGTTACGCCTTTGGATAAGGCAATCGAAAAGTACATTGATGGCCTCCCTGACTCAGTTCAAGATATTGTTACTGGTAGTAATCCCACTACAGTTAGACAGGCCATTGAGCTATCCGCTACCTTGACTGAATCTCAGATCAGGAAAGGTAAGCTTTTCCGAAAGGGTGACAAGAAACCGATCGAGGAATCAAAATCGAAGGATGAGCAGACTGAATCCTCCAAGAAGTCAAAGAAGCGAAAGGTTTCTCAGAACTTCGCCGTGGTCGCTCACAATGATCAAGCTGTCCCCAACCAACCAGCTCAACCCCCTGCTAGGAAGCCATACAACGGAACTGCACCCTTGTGCAACCAATGTAGCCTTCATCATCATGCTAGTGTGAAGTGCCGCAAATGCCAAATTTGTGGACTTATTGGTCATACAGGAAGAGTTTGCCCAACTGTAGCTGCACCAAATCAAGCTGGAAATAAACCGGCTCAAGCTCGTTTTCTACCAGGTTCTTGCTTCAACTGTGGCGAGATGGGCCATTTTCGAAGGGATTGCCCAAAGCTTGCTAATGCAAATCCAGCACAGGGATGAGCATCTGACCGATTGGAAGACAACGCTGTTTAGAAATAATCAAGCTTTATGTATTATTTTCTTTTGTTGTCAAGGTCTAAGAAACAGTTGTTGATGTTGTTTATAAATAAATCTTTTATTTACATTGCAATGTATTTATGTGGTTACATGTATAAACAACATATCCCCTACAATACCGACAATCAAGGAACCGTATTCCTTGAAAAACAGACTACTCCCAAAATTCTTCCATTTTATGATCTCTTGCGTTTTCCACGAAAATCCTAAGTACCCATTTCTTCCAAGGAAACGAAGTACAAGGTGCAAGTTACAACTCTGGACGAATACCCAATCCTTGTGTAACACCCCAAAAACGGGTTTGGTAATCAAACCACGTTAATACTAAAAGACTGGTAAAGTACCGTTAGTGGTAAAAATTAACCCGGTAAATATTAGGATTTAAATAAACAAACCTAATATTAAATAAAACATGAATAAAAGTTTTAAGGAAATAAGTTTATAAGAGGTCCGAGTTAACGGGACTTAAAATAAACCTAGTCATAAATTCCCCGAACCCACTAAATTAACTAGGAATATTTAACCTAGTTAATTAGTGGGAATATTGTTGAAAATAATTAGGTTGTGACCTAATTAATAACAAACCAAACATGAGGGACTAAAATAGGGTAACTTGAAAATGATTTTATAAAACTAAATAAAACAACACAACACACACACAAGAGTGTGTGTGGTGCGTGCTCTGGAATCGACCAGGAAGGGCTCCATGGGAGCTAACCCTAAAACTCAACAAAACCATCAAATTGGAGGATCAATTGAAGGCCAAATTCAGATTTGAATACATAGAAACGATCACCAAGTCAAGAGGATCGTAAGGTATGTCGAATTTCTAACATTCATGAAGTTGTGAAAATTAGTTATCTTTGCATGATAGTTGCTTGGATGAAATAGGAATGAGATAGTGATTAGGGATAAACCCTAGTCAATTACTTGTTGAAATTTTGCTTAATTCTTGTGAATTCACAATCACCATTGAAGGTGATAAGTGGGTTTTGTAAGAATATGTTAAACACTAGAATTTTGATTGTCAAACTAGTGTTATTTAAACTCTATGAAGTTAATCTTGACATTTAACCATGAATTTGATGATTATCTAGTAAAAGATGTTGAGATTGGCAAGATAGGTAACCATAAGTTTGATTGTTTAATTTTGTAAAAGAATGCTCACTAGGTGTTTGACATAATGCCTAAGAGAAAGCTAAATGTTGAAATTTCGAATAAAATGTGCATTTGAATAATATGGCAAATTATGTGAAATATGAAGTAATAAGGGTTCTAAACATCATGTTGAATTAGACTTAATTGTGTAAATCACGTGATCAAAAGTAGTGAACTTTTGATAAGTTGAATTAATAAATAATGAGGTCGAACGGTAGATTCGACATGGAAAACATGTAAGGTGGAATAGTCGTGAATATTAATGACTAATCTAACCACCTTTGAATGATGACGATAGTTTGACACTTAACGAGCAAGGTGGAGGCTTGGGAAGAAACGGGTCAAACGAATCAAGAAGGAAAAGAAAAGCGTAGCTTGGATACGAGGTAAGTAAAACTTACACCCTTTTGTAGGACACATGTTTATTTTATAACTATAAATGCGAATGACGTAATATCCAAAATAAGGGTTCCGACACGATTGATACAAGTCGGAACAAGTATAAATGATGAAAACCATGGTTTATGGTAAACGGGGCAAATGGGTGAATTTGGAAATTTAAAACCATGCTTTTATTCTAATTTATGTAAACGTTTGGTCTTATAGTCTAAACGGGTCAAATGGTGATGATAACACCATTTGACAATATCGACTAATGTGATTGTCAAGTCGTATTTTATCAGGAGCGATTAGCAATTTGGATAATTGCGACGCCATGGAATATTGGTTAATTTAACGCGAGGTAAAAAACGGGTCTATATGTTGACTCGAACCAGGTACGTATATATATAAATTTATAGTTAAAAATGCAATGGGTGTCAAATACCTTAGCAAAAGGACCTGTGTCGTAAAAGGAGGAAATAAGTTGACGAAAATGCCCTTGATAGGTAAATCGGGAAAACGACCCTTAGAAGTCGTTTAGATACTAGTATTATCATTGTGTAATTCTTAGACACATGTAAGAGTTGTAGGTACCAACCTTGGGGGTCAAATTCGCTCTAAACGGGTCAAAATAAGAACTTGAGCGTAAACGGGTTTTATTATGTAAGAATCCCGTGATTTGAAATTAATATGTTAGGAGATATGGAAATTATGAATTTCATGAGTTTAAGGATCAAATAAACATGTTTGTTTGATAAAAAAATCGAACGGGTCAAAATTTGGTAAAAAGGGGTAATAAGCCGAAGACATAAAAGTCTGAAATTTTGTTAAATCGGATGTTGGATTTTAACTCCATAAGGTGGAGAATCAAATTACAATCACGTAGGAAGAAACGGTAGGCTAAACGGATAAACGGGTTGAAAGATACGAAAGTTTTCGTGTCAAAAACGGCAAAATGGAATGGGCTGATACAGGGGCCACCGTAACTTACGGTGCCCACCGTAAGTTACGGTGGGGGGCTGAAACTATTACGCCAGATAACTCCTGCCTTACGGTGGGGGTACTTGGATTCAGGGGCCACCGTAACTTACGGTGCCCACCGTAAGTTACGGTGGAGGCCAGTTTCATCTCCTTGTTTATGGAATCAAGAGACTAATGTTGGAATTTCTTTCCATTATCATTATCTTGCCTAGTACCGTAAATTAAACTATCAATACTAACTCTTAAGCTGGTATTGATCATAGGTTTATGCTGAGAGACCCGGATGAAGATCAAGCGTCGAGCAAGAACCGAACACACACTAAACGAAGCTTCCACAATGCTGTTTCGTCGTTATTCTAAATGGCGAATGAAATCACACTATGTTGTTTTGCTTTTAAGTTAGAAAAGTTTTAACAAACCTGTATTTTCATTGTAATTGTGACTGTAATTATTCGATTATGGACTTAAATTATACGAAAAACGTAAAATAATAACAAGGGCGTTACACCTTGGTAGGGTACCTAAGGGTATTTCCGTAAGTCCTTAATTGCTGTGTACCTTAATTCGAATGTTATGATTCTTTGTAATCAAAAATCAAATTTTTGGAAGATCATCCTATCTTTATAGATAGATTCTTGAAAATGATTAGAGTGCCAAATGAAATCCATGGATTGGATTCCTGGTGTGCTTTAAATATCCATGTCCAAAGATAACAAATTAAAGGTCAAGTTAAACAATTATGTGATTATGTGCTTATGTGTTCTCTTTTATGTTTTTGCGTGATCCGAATTTTTCGTTATCCAAATCCTCGTAGAATCTTCTATATCTTCGTATAAGGGATTCATAGTAGGATATCCAAAGGTACTACCTCAAATCCTTAATGGACTTCTACGTAATAGTCAAGACCCTTGGATTATAAGGTACTATTCCATAATTAGACCCCTTGAGTGGTCTAGTTAAACAGATTGATCCAAAAATCTGGTTAGGAATGTCATGTGATGATATAGCTGAAAAGACTCCTTGGTGGTCAATTTAAAGAGATCAGTTGTCGATCTAATTAAAAGGACCCTATGGTAGTCTAGTCACACTCATCACAGGTTTGATTTTTCTTCCCCTACACATTATGAAATGCACTTTGCGGACTGTGCAAAGAATTACGTAATTATGGATGCATACATAATTATGGAATTTAGTGCACAGAAACCACAGCAAGTTTTGTCATGTGTCTAGAGTTAACTCTATTCGTTTCCATTTCTGATGAAGCACCTGTTGAAAATGACCCCGTCCGTTCATTTTCGTTTCTAAAGAATGTCTGTTGAGGGAAATGAATATCCTTTTGAGTTAATTCTAATCATTTCCATTTCTGATGAAGCACCTGTTGAAAATGACCCCGTCCGTTCATTTTCGTTTCTGAAGAATGTCCGTTGAGGAAATGAATATCCTTTTGATTGTTCCTTCATTTCCATTTCTGAGGAAGCACCTGTTAAAAAAATGACTCTGTCCGTTCATTTTCGTTTCTGAAGAATGTCCGTTGAGGAAATGACAGGATTATACCTTAAATATCTTTGGTGGTTATTTAACACAAAGTCACAGACAGGCTCCTACGAATAAATTTCGGGACGAAATTTCCTAAAGTAGGGGAGACTGTGACACCTGTGCCTCTGCGACCATCAAACAAATACCAAATCAATGAAATATTGTGTTTCATACTTGGGATTTGTATAAATATGTGTATCATGTGCACATATCAATTCATGTTCGATTTCGAGCTTTAAATCGCTTTCTGGAAGGTTATACGCGAACTGATGCGTAAATATAACCAGTTTAATGCAACAAACACTCCGTAACAGTGAAATAGGCTTAACATACCTTAAATAACCTTTACATAACTTAGAAATAAGTTTTGGAGGGTTTGGTGTGGCAAAATCAAGTTTATTCGCTTGTAGGGACTAATTTCGACAAACTGTGAAAGTATGCCGATTCGTACTGTAACGAACATTCCGGAACTTGATCATAATTTAAATATGCCCTAAATATCCTTTACATAGCTTAGAAATAGGCTTTGAGGTGTTTGGTGCACAAAAATAAACTTTCTTGATCAATAGGGACTAAAAGCGTCAAAAAATGCCCAAATGACCAGATTCATTGTATCTAGTCCAATTTTGATGGTTTTGATCATCGTTTTTCAATACCATTTGATGGATTTTGCTTGTTTTTTATGTTCCCATGGTTTAGAAAACCATGTGCCCACTTGTAAGGTCAAGATCAAAGCACGATTTGCGAGAAACGATCCTAACGGTTCTCCGAAATCTATAAATACCCAAGGTCCCATTCCATTTTCCTCACACCTTGATCTGATTTTATGCTCTAAGTTGAAGCTTTATGCTTCATACCTGAGTATTTAGATCAAGTTCTTCCTAGCTTGGACCCGTTGTAAGTTTCTTTCATGCTTTTATGCGTTTTTAAGCACGAAAGTCAAACTGTGTTTGGCTTTCTGCTTTGACCAGTCTTTGGTCAACAGAAGTTCGTTTGAACTTCGCAACGTGAGCGTAATCACGATGGTTATAGTCCCTTGTGACTATACCTACTGATTACCACGTTGATTAGGTGTAATGACGAGTCATAGTTTCGGTCAAAATGCGTATTCATGCGTATTTTGCAACCAAACTATTCTTGGGTATCAAAACCTTTTGTTTTTATATCAAACTTGTTTTCTAACTTCGTTAAACATGTTTTAACATGTTTAACTCGTCGCTTTTAGTTTAGTGTTTATATAGGGTCGTAAGATAAGCGGTCTAAACAACCGCTTAGACCTTCGAACCCGACCCGTTTGGTCGATCATTAGGATCCGACCAAGCATTTATTGTGACCACAGTTGTATAGGGAATAACCTTCCGAGGTTATACCTTATGGTCACTTCGTTTAGTTAGTTGTATGATAGGTAGTTTATATGCCTTAGGAAAATGAGCAAAATGCCCTTTTTACGCATAAATTCATTTTAAGCATATGTAACCTAAATTTTGAGCTAAACTGATTAGGAAACATTATTAGACATGTTAAGGCATATAATACTTGTCATAGGACTAGTTAGACGGTCCGAACGCGTTTTACGCGAACGACGCGTTAAAGTGGCGTAAGCTACCTTAACGAGTCGTAATGGGTCGTAAGCACTTAGGTTAGGTTTCGTTTTAGAATGTAGGCTTTGTTAAACCATATTACATGAGTCCATACACTCATGTGGTTTACGAAACCTCATTTTATCCGATCCTCCGATTTAGGTCCGTTTATTAACATAGTTACCTATATTAGGCGTCGTTTGATTTTCGTGATCCCTCTAGCTTTGCTTGGTTGTTATTCAAGACTTCTAAGCATTCTAAAGTGAGTACATAGACCCCTCTTTTACTGTTTTCAAATGTTTTGGGGTGAAACACATGTGCCTACTTGATACTTTCGTGTTTTTCATGATTTTATATCATATGCTTGTTATGTTCATTAGTACATATATAGTACATGATTTCATTATGTTTTGCTATGTATGTTCACTTAATATGCTACACATCGATTTTTGTATATTACATTTTGTTGCATATGTTCACTCAGCATATGGACACATTGTTTTACATTTTGAACCGTTAGTAACTGTCTGATTATGTGAACCGTTTGTAACTGTTTGATTTATATGAACCGTTTGATTATGTGAACCGTTCGTAACTGTTTGATTATGTGAACCGTTTGTAATTGTTTGATTATGTGAACCGTTTGTAACTGTTTGATTTATATGAACCGTTCGTAGCTGTTTGATTATGTGAACCGTTTGTAACTGTTTGATTATGTGAACCGTTTGTAACTGTTTGATTTATATGAACCGTTTGTAACTGTTTGATTATGTGAACCATTTGGTATTGTTTGAACCGTTGGGTTAGGGAAGTGATTAGGTAACGGGGCGGGTGTAATGTGTTAAAAGCATGGTGCATACGCCGCTGGTACTTCCTATATATAAGTGCTTTTAATACATTATATATCGTTGCGTTATTTAGATCACTTGGGCAAGTTTATCAAAACAAAGTTATATTACAAGGTTTTTCTAACAATATAAAACATTCGAGTTTTATTTCAAAAACGATTTACAATTTGGGTTTATATGAACAAATGTTTTCGAGTTAAGATTCATGGTATCGAGGTTTTATAAAACAAATCTGTTTCGACTTAGTTATTTTAATTTACATTACAAACATTTTTACAAAACTTGGTTTTCTAATTATCAATTTACAAAGGTGTTTAAGTTATATTTTCAAAACATAAACGAGCCATGAATCTGACACTCTCATAAAATCATATGTACTCGCCGGCATTTTATGCTGACGTATTTTCACATGTGTTTCAGGTACCATAGTTGGTGATATTTGATGATGATATTGATGCATGCTCACATAGGAACGGACGAGGCCTTAGTGACTTAATAACAATGAATGTCTATTTGTTCATGTTTTGTTTCTAATTTCAATGTAATGTAATACATTTAATTTAATAAAACAGAACTTCAATCCATGTGTTATGAAACAATAATTCTGTTACAACACTCCCCGACGTTTCCGCCACGATTTGTTGTTTTTCGTGGTCGGGGTATGACAAGTCCATCCCCGACGCATCCCATGCCTCCCCCGACGCATCCCATGCCCTCCCCGACGCATCCCATGCCTCCCCGACGCATCCCATGTGGAGGAATCCGTCCATGAACGCATGAACGTGACATTTTCGTAGATTTCCCTTTTTATACCACCATCTTCGCCACTTACATCAACTTCATGACATGTAGTTATTTTGCAAGGACTCCATCACAAACTTTAATGCTAGTGTTCTTATAAAGTATAAATATTAAATGAAAGAGAAAGACATAGTTTGAGAGATGAAGGATTTTTTTAAGGGATTTGATGAAGATATATAGGACTAAAGCGATTACAAAGCACAATAATCATACGAGCACTCTCTTTTTTTAGCGTAATCCTTAGGCCACTGGTGGAAGTATGACAGTGTGATACGATCTTAGTGATGAACTTTTTCCGCCGTTAAAAAAATACATATCTACTTTTATTCATGACAAGTGAATGTATCATATCTAATCTTGTGAAATACCATGAGACATCATGGTGTGTGCCATATTTGTTTTGTTGTTTTATGACCAAAAAAATTACTAAAATATTATTCATTAATACATCTATTTTGATTGTAAATTTCTAGCTTTCGGTAAAGAGATAATTGCTTAAATGAACTTTTATGTGATGGATACAAGGACCGAAAAGGATCATCTAAGTTTCTTTAGACTTTTGGATAGTATAATATAATATAAAATGTTTTATATTGTATATTTTATCAGATTTATGATTAAATGGTAACATGGGGAAAAAGTTACACTAATTAGGTTTGAGCAATGTGGATGTGTAGCTTTTATTCCTTAAGTATGATGCTTCATAAGTGCCTACAAACTTTTTTCCCAATAAACTTTTTTCGTTTTCAATGCATTGGATCGCATTATAGTGTGAGTGAGGTTAATCTACTACCATTTTGGTCTTTGTCTTATAAAGGGTTCAATTCTAAAAGCATAAACACACACATGCATATATATATACAATGATTATCATTATATAAACTAAATTATTGTGATGAAAAAGTAGATCTAAATTGATTAATTTTTTAATCAACTTATTGATCATATTTAAAATATTATGTTTCTTACGTTCAAATGCATAGGCTATACACGTAATAAACTAACTATCAAACAAAATTGTAAATGTATGTTACAATTATGCACCATTTACTTACATATCTTTAAGTTATACTTATAGACGAATAATCAAGGAACTTTCTATATATATATATATATTGTTTAATTTCTACCAGAGGTGATTGAGAAACAATAAATATTTGTACTTCATTTTTTTAAAATTAAAAAATGTAATATGGTTTATTTTATTTTGTATGGTTTTTTTTTTTTTTTTTGAAAGACAAAACCATAATAGAAACAATTGTAGGCAAATTGAAAACCATAATAGAAATAATTGTAGGCAAATTCACCTACACGTATACTTGTATGCCAAATTCGGGACACATATACTAGTATAGAGTAAAACACTTCTATTCTTTTTTTTTTTTTTGACATGATGTATAACAATATATCGTTACTCAAACAAGTCCTATACTATGACATACCATCCAACTATCATCAAGTTTGGCATCTCTTAAATTAGACTATCTTAGAGATAACCGTGATTAAGATTATTGTATTTGAGTCTTCTTCGTGTATCTAAGCTGTATCAGAAGACGCAAAATTTGAGAAGTGGCGTAACTACGTAGCTTGAATTTCAGTATTGGTAGAAACCTAATTTATTGAAAATTGATTTTGTGTTTGATCTTTACATAAGAGAACGCTCGATGAGTTTGATCTATTTCTTATTATTATAGCTAGTTTAGCACGATTTAAGTCCCAAAAAGACTAAATTGCTTCAATATAATAAGATTGTTGTATTTGATCTTTACATTTTTTAAACTATTCTAACCATACAAATGCCAAAAGCACCAAACAATTAAAAACTTAATTGGCTTATAAAAATAATTCATTACAAAATCTGGAATAGAAAATTTAAAAAATTTGAAAGCATATTCTTTAAAAAAACATATTTTACGGTTTCAATCATTTTTTAGATTTTAAAGTTAGGTATAATGATTCTACCAAGTGTCAATTGTTATTTTATTAGATTTGCTTCATATGTATATATAGTTAATATAATAAAGTATATTTTGGAAAGTGTTATGAAGAAGAATAATAGAATATGCCCTCCAACCGAAGAGGTCCATACACCAATCAACCAAAAATGATTTTCAGAGTTCCTATTAATAAAAACTATTTACCTAACAATTAATATCATTATCCTTATACGTATAAAACAAATAATTTATACAAGGTTATCTCTATTAAATTATACATTATCGGTAAAGTTATCATACAAAGTCTCATAAAGCTTAAATCTAGGAACGGTACAAACACACAATGAATTCCAAAATATAACACAATGAATTACAAAATACAACACAATTCCGAGAAATATAACATAATACCGAGGAAAAGAGACCCAATGAATTGAAAAAAAAAAACAACGAAAATATAAACAAAAAGCACAATACCAAATAAAAAGCACAATGATTGAAACAAAAATTCTAAAATCCACAACTAAAAATACAAAAGCGAAAATCTAAAATCTAAGATTGTAGAGTTCAACGAGATAGTTTTAATGCCACTAGAAAGAGTGCGTTTGATACCCTTTCAACAACTTCCTATTTTTTGGAGACTATGTATTTAATTTTTTTCTATCTTTAAATATAATATACACACGGTTCTCTGTATTAGAATTTATTTATATATAAATAATAATTTTATATACATACAAAAGCATGGAGAGGAACAGTGTCAGGCAGCTGTCTTACACTTCTCCATTGATCCAGTCAAATTATGATTTTTCCGTTGGTTTTGTTTTATTTCTTCTCAGTTCAAATTTACAGTTTTGCTATGGTTTTTGTTTTTTTTTTCCTGTCAAATTACGATTTTGCCCCCAGTGTAAAATTACAGTCATGTGATCGTTTTAGTTTTTTTTTTTTTTTTTTTACAAAACTATGGTATTTTTTTGTTTTAATTGTTGACTCGGTGTAACTTTTATTCGTGTCAGGGGGCTGTCTGACACACGGTCATTTGTCCTGAAAAATTACATTTTTGCCCCCAATTTAAAAGTATAGTCTTTCCATCGTTTTAGTTTTTTTAGCAAATGTATGATAGTGTTTTGTTTTAATTGGTTGACTCGATGTATTTTTTTTAGATCGTGTTACGAGTCGTATATACAAGTAACTGAAACACAGACGTATACGAGAAATAAATATTCGGCTTAGTGTCCTCACAACGCGAGCGGAGAAAAACTAGTTAAACAGAAATCAATAATAAAATATCAAATGTATTTATCTCTTTTTAATGGATTGTAACTTGCAAGTGGAGGCTTCCTTTTCATATGTGGGTACTTGAAAATGAATATCATTAATTTTCTTTGGGCCTAAAATTGACCGTTCCTTGATGCTCAGCCTTACATGTTTTTATTTTTAGTTATTGGAATACATTAAATATCAAATGTTTTAACTTTTTTAAATGTGAGTGTTCATTTATCCGAAATTATATTCAAATCATCATGCTATGTTATGATTATAAACGAATGGTTGGTAAACGTTTGTGAAATCTGAATTAAATATAATACTGACGTGAGTTTCGAACCATATGTAATACTTTTTTGGTAATTGGTATCCTCTTGTTTGCATTTACTTGAACAAGGTAAGTTATAAATTATATGTAAAAGTTTATCAATTGGAAACCGGTTATTGAAGTTTTTGATAAATGGTTATCAGTTTGGAAAGCTATAACTCTCTCGATTTGGGAGGCTCACTTTGATATAAGCGGTGTTAGAGAGTCTTCCAATTTATTTTTTCTCATTATATAAAGCCCCAATGGGTATAATTAATACTTTAGAAGCAAAAATGAGAAAGTTTATTTGGGCTGAATATAGTGAGGTAAACAAAATCCATTGGGTGGCATGAGATTGGGTAACTTGTTCTAAAAAGATGGGGGGTTGGGAATTATCAATCTTAAAGAGGTAAATGAAGCGCTCTTAGCAAAATGGGATTGGAGGTTTCGAGTGGAGAAGCAAAGTTTACGGGGGAAGGTGGTGGAAGCATGTCACTTTAAAATCAACCCTTGGGATTTCCTCCCGCTAAACGAAAACATTTCGAAGTGCTGGAAAAACATTGTCCTATAGAAGTCGAAACTAAAAATTAATGAGAAGGGCTTAAAAAGTTTTATTATGGGTATGGTGAGGTATGGGTGTGACATTTATGGGTTGACACTTAGGTAGGCAGACAATCCTTCATGGTTAGATGGTCTCTTCTTTTTGGTCTAGAGTCGTTTAAATCTTGCATGGTGACAGACAGGTTCACTTCGGAGCAGGTGAGTGGTGGGTACAATTAGAATTGGTCCAGAGAGCCGAAGACGAAAGCCGAGTTAAGAGAGTGGCAGGAATGTCAAGATGTGCTTGAGATGGTGGTTTTATTCAATTAGAAGGATACACGGAAATGGTTGGGAAATGACATGGGCAGTTTCTCGGTCAAAATGGTGAAAAAAATTGAAGGAAGAAGATAAGGGGATGACGTAACTGGTGGCCTTTCATTGGTGCAAATGGGTTCCTCTTGAATGCAACATTATGGCATGCAGCGCGAACATTGATTATTAGCAACGAGGAAGAATCAAAGAGGAAGAAACCTGAATACCCCAACAGTTATGTACCCTTTATGTGAGGAGCCAGAGGAATCAGTAGAGCACTTACTTAGGACCTGTATGTCTTCTAATAAAATATGGAGGTGTGTTTTTAATAAACTTTACTTTTTAAAAAAGATTAAAAGTTTATCAAAAATATATTGCATTTGATCACTAAGGCCATCCTTAGTGGTCCATGAGCGTGGGGTGGGGGAGGTGTCACATAGGACCAGTGGCGGAACTAGTAAAAATATTCAGGGGTATCCCAAATTTTTTTTTACCTAGACCCATCTCTGAGAATTCAAGGACCCCAAAAGGGCCGTGTGCAGCTAGTGAAAATAGGCCCTTAAATTTCCTTTTACTTAGACTCATCACTGAGAATTCGAGAGCCCTTAGGGGCCATGTGCGGCTAGTGTGTGCATATATAATTACTAGGTTACAGATCCGTGTTGTGAAACTATTTCTAAAATACAGGATTGTTAATCAACCTTTCTTAATCTATACTTTATTAGTCACTCTCTAATAAAGTGAGAGAATGAAATTATTTTAATTATAGGATCTGAATAAAATTTTATTTTTTACTTTCTAAAATATATGTTAATTATCATTTTTGTATTAATGGGTGTACCACAAACATGAGAACGTTATCAAATGTCTTTTTATAAAACTTCAACTGTTATTGAGAAGTTTTATAAAGAATATTTAGCTTGTAATACAAAGAACACACTTACAAATATATATGGGAATGGATGTAATATGCTAATATCATTATCTTTAATTTCAAACAATTAGAGTTTAAAAACTTTTTTATTCATATATCCCTGAAATATATAGATA
The DNA here is from genome assembly GCA_030545235.1 of Helianthus tuberosus. Lineage (NCBI taxonomy): Eukaryota > Viridiplantae > Streptophyta > Magnoliopsida > Asterales > Asteraceae > Helianthus > Helianthus tuberosus. The sequence goes on along the minus strand of CM060361.1, from coordinate 13,383,803 downwards.
AAATATTCATATTTTCTTTATGTTTATATAATATTTCTTTACATTTAAAAAAATTGAAAAGAACTATTTATATTTTCCTTGTATTATTTTCACCGATTAAAAAAAAAACAAAGTGCATGTCATTTTGTGAAAATTGTGATTTGTGAGTGTATTGTTATTTTCAAGTAACTTTTGTGCTGGTAAACTGGTAAATAAATAAAGTGAAAAAAATAGAAAAGTAACGGTTATATGGAGTATTATCTTAAAATAATAATTTGACTTCAGACATTGGAACTAGTGTTTACCTCTCTTTTATTCACCAAATGCTCCTATTTTTATTATATTATTATCTTAAAATAACTTCATATTCTTCCTTCAATAACATGGTGTCCCCCTACAACTTCCATGTACCGGAAATTTCTGTTTTCCGGGTAAAATTTCATTTCATCTAATATTCATCTTCACTTAGGGGTATCCTAACATATGCTTAGGGGTATCCCTGATAAATAAAACGGAGATTTAGAAAAAAAATTACACTCCGTCAAAAAAGTTGAGGGGTATCCCGGGCTAACCCTCACTACCACATAGGTCCGCCCCTGCATAGGACTCACTATCACCTCACATCTTGCCGCACCCAAGTGAGTGTATGTAAGAGGGGTTAGTGTGGTTGCCCTTACGCTCGTGAGTGATGAAATTTGGGGAGTGTGAGTTTGGTTACTCCTTAACACCTCTCAATTGATGATTAGTGTGATCGCATCTCCATTACTCCGCTTATGTGACACCTACGTGACATACATTTCACTATCAGTCGATCACTATCACACACACCATAATCTAAATATTAAAATTTACATTCACAAAACCAATTTTTTATTTTGTTTATTAAAAATGCATTATATTTTAAAACCAAACACGTGGATCCAAAAGTCGCACATCGTAGCTTTTTTGCATCTTGACAAATTATAATAAAGCCACTACGATAAGTCTTCCACTGGACCAAAAGCATAAAACCCTATAGCTATTTTAAAATTTATCTACATGTTTAACCAATCATATAAAACTTGGTGTATATTACAAATCGATGTCACATCATCCACTTACATGTTTTAGTCGTTCGAAAACGTCAAAAATATGTTCTAAAAAGAGGTATATCATACTCTCTCATTTTGTTAATATGTTTGTTTTTTTTTTCTGAATGGCGACATTCTACAATAAGCGATAGGGATCGCACCCACCTCATCGGCAGGCCCTCCACCCCACTCTGGTCAAGACTATGTTGTTTAAACCGGGCCCACGTTTGACATCAGAGTTTGATTTGACACTCCCCAAGAAATTTCCAGCCTACTGCCCATCTGTTTGACCGGGAGCGTATAGTTGCACCCTTCACAAGAATTTAAAACTCTCTAAATGCATTGTAATATTTTAACAATCTTTTCACTACCAAAGATTTGGCCAACATAAAATGAAACACAATACGTCAATAACCACCCCCACTAGCATTTTGTTTCTTTTTTTTTTCTTTAGTTCCTTATAAAGAAAGTATTATCATTATTATTATCATTATTTATTTATTTATCTATTTATTTGTTTTTTCTTTTTGAATCACAAGGTGATTTATCTAAGGCTATAGGGTGTGGTTGGAGTCCCATGGGCTTTATCAAGTCCACCTAAGCTCCACGTCAGCGCCACCTAGGATCTAACTCAACCATGGATCCCCCTTTAAATTGCAGGGTGTGGATGGAGCCTCCTATTAAACAAAAAAAAATTGATTGGTTTACAAGTTGTGGGCCCCACCTGATAGAGCCCTTCGAGCTCGTTACCACGGTGGCGGAGCTTCAATGGCGCCCCGGCATAGCGCCGGGGGTGTGGACGATGGCGGAGGGGGGGGCGCTATAGGTGTCCAGCTGGCGAGGGTGGCGCTCCCACACCCTCCAGCCTAATAGTCTATAAGATGAATAATCACCCAAACCATCAATATCGAAATCTTAATTACTCGTCACTTCCTAATTGAACGGTAGCATGGCTACTTCCACGGTTCTACCTACGAATTCTTCTCCGTCATCTAAAAAGTCCTGATAATCTCTCATGTCAACATCTATGTAACGATCTTATTATTCTCGTCAACCATGTAGTCACTATCATCGGTATCTCCTATATCAGTATTAGACAATAAAAACTCTTTAGTAAAACATAACGCAATAAAAATCATACTCTAAAGTCTTTAAAACTATTCAAATGATCACCTTCATTAGCAACCATATTACCCTATGTCTAGATTACCATTTATTTGTTCATCACCATTTTCATTACCATGTGCTTGTTCATTACCACCCACCAACATTATCACTTTTGTTAGGACCGGTTTGACTCCGAACGATTGCGAACCGACTCGTACGACGTGCGGAATCCGTGTATGAGCAAGACCGAAACACACGAAACGTAATCAATCTGTGATTCTATAAAAGATCTGAAAGATACAAGCAACTTGAATCACCTTTTGCCTTTCTCTCTCTACTTTCTCTCTCTAACCTCTAAGCTTCAAAGTCACAAATGGCAAAAGTTCCTAAATGAAACCCTAAGTTCTCTATTTATAGGCCAAGGGACATAATGAGATATCTCATTATTTACACAAATGCCACCTTGCATTTTCCTAAAATATAACACTATAAGCACTAAACTTAATCTATTTCTGCTACGGTATTGAGATGACGGAGGCGATAGACATACTGTACTAACAGACCCCCCCTTGGATATTGCCGCAGTCAATCTCAAACATTTAGACAGACTCGTAGCTTTAGGTTTTTCTCTCTCTCTAGCTCGAACAGAATCCACGTGGATCTGTTTTCAGCTTCAGCTTCTTTCTTTCAGTAGACTTTTCAGGCTCCCCCTTTCGTCAAGCTTCCGTGCTTTGGGATCGACACCTGGCTTTCCGGTTACAAGCTCCTCTGGGATAGTTACGTGGCTCCTTGAATGCACGCTCCCCTTTTCGTTGAGCTCGTCTTCAGACTCCCCCTTAGACTCGGCTATCGGGATCGTAGTCTAGAATCTGCAACACTCATACATTTATAAGTAAAACATTTTTAGATTTCCAGGTATCGTAACCTGGCTCCATCAAACTTTCTAAATCAAGATCCTGGGACTAAGATATAATAATATGAAATAAATCCAGGATTACTTGATATTCTCCCCCTATCAACAATCTTTTAAGGATTTGGCAGTTTCAACGAACCGGATCGGAAACTGACTATTTTCAGATTTTAACAATAAAAGAATCCAACTCCCTCACAGTTAATCATCCAAGTCCAACTTAATGACCTTGGAGATATCACAAACTGTTTTTGATTTTTGATTTTAAAAACTTCAAGTTTCAAATTAATGAACTTGTTTATTTTCAGAAACACGATCAGCATACTTAGATTTTGAAACTCAGCTCTCAGACATCGGTTGTCGAAAATAAAGCAGAATCAAAAATCTTTTTGTATTTTTCTGAAAATAAAAAGCAGTAAAGAAATATGTACAAACATATTTACAGACAATATTTTTGTTTGAGTTCGCGTTAGAGGATCATATCAGTTTCTGACAAGTCACTAGTACCGTTGAGCTTAGTTACACAATAAGAATTAAACAATTCACTTAGATTGTCGATATACTGATCCACTTAAATTTTCATACAAATTTCAACTGATTCAGGATACGAATTAGGTGAATTAAGAACTTAAACTCATTCATGTGTCCCACCTCTTGAATATACTCCCGTATCCAGAATCCCAATAATCAGTCTTACAGGTGAGTATACTACAATGATATATGTACATAAATTAGGTATGCGAGGGCCGAGGGATCTCAGATCGATACTTCCGTATACGCAGAGAGATATCAGCTTCGACTTTACGGAATGTCCCCTTTTAGAGGATCTTTTAGCTACAACAGCAGCGACTATCAATTTTATTGTTTCATCGGCATGCTGAGGGTTTATGCTATGTTTCAAGCATTTGCAGAAAGTATTATCCAAGGACTAGGTCAGAACTACCGTTCAGCAGAAGTCCCGGAATAATACCCCAGACATCATTGAGTATAAAGACCTAGTATATCAGATTATGAGACCTTTCAAACAAGATTTCAGGGGTTACCTATATATCCAAGTAGTGTTCCCCACGAAATAAGCAAGTTTGAATTTAGGTTTATATCCCGAAAAAGTTTACTAAATGTATAAAAACCTATCGGCATATCATCAGTGAGACTGTTTAACGCGATTTAATCATTACATTTCTTTAGCATACTGTAACTGTCTACTGATGTACTATCATTTCCTCTTTTTACACAAAAACTCATTTTTGAATTTTATCATGTTTTTGACCTTTTCAAATTTTCTAATGTTTTTGGATTTTCTGACAATATTACTCCCCCTAAAATGCAAAATCATTTAAAGAAAATTTGACAACCCGATGTAAATAGCTTTGTCTCGCCATCCATTTTCTGCTTCAAGTGCCCTGATTTGCAGAAAATCTAATATAAAGTACCCCCATGATTTACAACCCATTGATTTTCGACAGTTTGAAAACCGTTTTTCAATCTTGTGAAAGTAATCATGTTTGTTCAGCCGTGAGGGTTTCGGCGTATTCAATCAACACATATTTTTGTATTTTTGAATATTTTTTGACAGAAACAAAACATATTTTTGTTTTTTCAAAATTTTTGACAAACTGAAAACATATTTTTGGTTTTTAAATTTTCAATTTTTAGGGTTTTTGAAATATTGTTTATTTATTTACAGAAAACAAACAAACTCCCTGTTTCAACCAACACAGGGTTCAACAGCCTCTTCTTCTTGTGCCAGGCTGCTCCGATTTCCATTTTCACAGTCTTCAGTTGTCTTGAGCACCTGCACATTCAAATTACTCAATTACTTGAACAATTTAGCCCAGGTCTGTTTGACCTTAGGCATTTCAACACAATATGCATCAGTTAACTTCGGAAAATCTTTGTCATTCTGAACAAAGACTTTTTCAACTTTGACTTCAGCTTTTTCTTCATTTACCAAAGTCGTTTGTTTCTTAACACTCCATGTTTGACCTTTTGGAGTACCTCTTTTGTAAAAATGTGACTCCTTTTGAACATTTTGATTTTGAACAACTTTTGGTTTCCAAAACTGGTTTGGTTTTGTTGCATCAACAGTTGTTTTCCAACTCTGTGTTGTTCTAAATCTGGATGTGTGAGAATTCCAGGTCTGTCTTGAATCAAACCTGTTCAGGTTAGATTTCCAATTTTGATTCGAAGCAAACTTGTTTGTGTTGTACCTCCAAGTTTGTTTTGAATCAAATCTGGTTGACCTTTATCTATCATTCTCAGATTTTTGTTTCTCAGCATCAATCTTCTTTTTGTCAACATCCACAGCTTCTAGATTAGGACACTTGCGTGCAAGATGTCCTTTTTGATCACATTTGAAACATGTTCTCATGGACACATCTTTGACCTGTGGTTGTTGCTTTTTCTTTTTAGCAAAGAACTCATCATTAGACTGTCTCATCTTGAGCTCTTTTTCTTTTGCTAAACTGTCTCCTTGAACAAAACTCATTTTTGCCTGTAAATTTGGCGTTTCATTTCTTTTCCAACTTTGTTTCTTCTTATAACCCAACCCAGCCTTCATGTTTTTCTTTTTGTAACCAGGTTTGTTATAAAAAGTTTTGTGACCTTTTCCAGCAAACTTTGGAATTTCAGACTTCTCAATCTCAACCATTTTGAAAACTTTATCAACCTTTTCTGATATCACATTCTGAATCGGGAAAACAACATCTAAGAATAATTTGTCCGAACCAATCCTTTTGAATCATCATTCAAATTTTTCTCGGATTTTGTGTTTTTCAGATATCCATCATGAAAATTACCTTCATTTTCATCCTGTGATTCAGATTTACCTGTATCAACTGACTCTTCTTTCAACATACTTTCAACGACCTTACCTACCACCTCTGAATCACTAGAATCATCAGATTTGGAATAGGTTACGTCAATGTTATCTGGCAATTGATCTACCATGTTGAAAGCTTTTTTGACCTTTTCCTCATCATAAAACACAAACTTTCCCGGTGGTGGAACTTTATGAAACTCTGAGCCAATGCCTTTCTTGTTTTGCTCAGACTCACCATCCTCCGGTTTTATGTTGAAAATACGTTCAAGCACATATGACGACGCGTGATAACTTTTTAACTTGTTATTATCCTGTTCTAAATCAGCAATCTGACGCTTTAGCTTAGCAACATCTTCAATGTAAGAGTTAACAACTTGTTGCTTTATTTCATACATTCATTTATACTCATTAGTTGTTTCCGAACAATATTTCAATCTTGATTGAACAAGTTTCATTTCACTTTTTACTTTTTCATATGATTCTTTTGTAATGTGATAACTCAATTTTATTGAATCATATTCCTTTTTCATTTCCTGAAAAACATTTTCTTTTTGATCAAATTCTCCTGTCTTTTTCGAAACATTTTCTTTCAAAACGTCATTTTCTTTTTCTAACTTTTTACATTTTTCTGAAAGCGTTTCTTTATTTTCTTTTAAGACCTTTTCATTTTCAAACATTTCTTTGTATTTACCTTTAAAAACTTCTTCGATTTTAGTAAACTCAAGATATCTTGTTCTGAACCTTTCGCCTTTTTCAATACAAGCACTGCATGGTTCCATGCATTTCTTGCACTGTTCATTGATTTTAATTTGAGTTTCAGAATCAGAATTTACCTCAGTAATTGGCACTTCGGTGTTTGCTTCAGTTTCTTTCTGATCAGCTTCTTTCTGCTGCTTCTCATCAACAGCTTTAACAACATTATCTGTTGAACTTTCAACCTTCACTTCTTCTTCTGCTTTCTTCACATCTTCTTCTTTAACTGCTTCTGCTTTAACCTCTTCAGCAGCTTTCTTCAGATTGTTTACCATCTCTTCAACATTTTTCTTCATTCTTTCTTCATTCCTCTTCCTCAGTTTTATCGTCATAGCATCCTTGATGATTTTATCCAGCCTTTTCACATATGTCTTGTCTTTTGCAACATTGGAATAATATTCGCCGGATCGAGGAATTACTAGAAGAACATCATCGTGAACTATGTCACTTCTGGGAACAACTGGTTCACCTTGTTTGTTGACATAACATTCTTGCTTTTTATCCCATCTTTTGTTCGCAACAGCATTCTCATATTCTTCCTGCATTTTCTCCATTCTGCACCCTACAATGAATCTTTCTCTTGGAGTTTTTTCTTTCAAAATCTCTTCTCGAGTTTTCTCTTTGACCTCAGCAGCAACATTTTCTTCTTTGTTTTCTTCATGAATTTCAGCAACAAGAACATGATGCTGGGCCTTTGATGTTTTTCTCCCATGAGCTGTTACAGGACGATCTTCATCTGGTAGAATCTGACTCCAATCATATCCTTCATCATCGTGGATTACAGCATAAGCTCTGGACTTCTCTCTGGGTTTATCTTCGATCATCTTTGGCTCTTCTCTGCTACGGTGGTAAATTGCCTTTCTGTAGTAATCGTCATTGAACGGATGTTCATTTCTACCAACCGCAGAGTTAGTGCACTCTCTCTTGAAAAGACCTTTTTGCTTACATTTGAAGCAGGTCACTTTGGACTTATCAAATCCAAGCTTTGTAGATGCACCACCGAGAGATTGCTTCCCAGTAATTTCCATATATCTTTGAGCTCTGCGGATGCAGCTTGCCAAACACCAACGGATGTCAATGAGTTCCATCTCTTCCGGATCAATCTGGTCGTAGTCTTCTTTGGTTAACTCAGAGTTACCAATCTTGCCTGCAACTAAACCTTCATACGATTCCAGAACAGATGCAAGGAAGCTCATTTGTTGTTTAGCTGCATTGATGCTCATTGCAGGAGAATTCTTCAATTTAAGAGCAATGTTGCACAAAATCTCCTCAGTTTCATCAGAACTTGATTTTGAAGATGAATGATATCCAGAATGGTAACTTGATGAGGTTGTTTGTGGTTCCTTCATCTTCTCACTACTGAATGCTGTCTTTGGTGAACTGCCAACTTTCTCCGAAGGTATATTGCCTTTGTAGTATAGACCAACATTCTGATGATGAGATGAACCACTCATCTTGTTTTGCTTTTGTAGCTCCAGATCATGACTCTCAATCTTTTCTAACAATGCATCAAGAGAAATCGTATCATATAAAGCATCATTTTTCAAGATAAAAACAAACGTTTGCCACTGATCAGCTCGTGGTAACGCTTCAATTACTTTATCAACAATTTCTTCTCTCGTTTTAAGAATTTTAAATCTTTCAAGTTCAATCTTTAAGTGGCAAAACCTCTCAATCATTTGCCTTACTGTCTCTCCTTTTAAACAGTCAAACATATCGAATTCCTTTTTTAATAACGCGATTTTGTTTTTCTGAATTTGTTTACCCCCCTTAGCTTTTGTTTTCAAAGCTTTCCACACTGACTTTGATGACCCATCATGTATTAATAAAGAAAAAATGTCATCTCGAACTGCTTGCTGGATCAAAGCAATCATCTTCTGTTCGTATGAAAATTTCTTTTTGTCTTCCTCTGAATAATCTTTGATCAGAATTTCTTCTCCTTTGTCATTTGTTGGGTTAGCATATCCGAACTTCAAACAAAACCAACTCTCATGTGCATATGCCTTTGTCCAATTGACAAACCTCTCCTTCCACCAAACATAATCCTCAATGTTATTCAGCTTCGGAGGTTTTGAATAGGTTCCATAAAAATTGTCATTGTTAATGTTGTCTTTGATGGTTTTCGTTATCGCTTTGGGTGTATCGTTTGAACCTTCCACTGTATCCGAGGTAAACGCGTTATAGAACGTATTGAAAAATTCTTCAGCCATGAGGTGATCTTCTCGATTAACAGCACTTTTTAATCACCTAAATCACAAACAAACAAACACAATGAGTTTAAACAATATTAAACAAATGAAACGTAAAAGAATTTGGTCCGTTCGGATGGATCAATAGTCAACAGGATGATGTTGGCCCAATCGGTTGAAATCAACCCACTCGGATGGGTGTCTTTGAATGGATGGGGATCCGGATGGTGATACGCACGAGTGGGGATCCGTGTGACCAAGGTGATGCGTACGGGTGGGGATCCGTGTGACCAAGGTGATGCGTACGGGTTAACTTTTTGACCTTTTGACCACAATTAATGAATTGCTAACTTTCACAAAGTCCTCACATGCAACCTGTCATCTACAATTGCTAACTTTCACAAAGTCCTTACAACGATTCACGTCACGCTGGGCTCGAGAGGTCTGCAAGAGAAGCGCTTAAAGGAATCATTATGGTCGGATGTTGGTGTATATGGTCGGCGAGGAACGATAAGAGGTTCAACAACAATAGAAAAAACATTTTGGACATTTTCCATGAGATTAAAGTGTTAGGTTATCATTGGTACCGTAATAGATCTAAGAATAGAGGTATTCGATGGAGTGACTGGTGTTCGTTCAATTTGATGTAATTGGTTGTTTTTCGTGGCTGGGCCTGTGAATAATAGTTAACTTTCAAAAAAAAAAAGTTATCCGTGCGTACAAGTGTTCATGCGGATAGGTCAACGAAGGTCAAAGCAGATTAGTTATCCGTGCGTGCAACTTATCCGCACGGATAGGTCATGCGTGCGTGTGACATCAAGAACAACAGCACCACATTTCAACTTTTTTTCGAACCACAAATTTCCAATTTTCTCACAAATGACTATGAGTTTGAATCTCAAATTTTGTAGGATTGTAAATCATGCATATACGCACAACATATCCGAAAATTATCAATTTTTAACCGTAAAATCCTTGTTAATTTGTCGATTATCTGTTGAAAACGTGAAAAGATGTAAAAGTGAAAAATTGATCGAAACTGATGCGAATTGAGATCTGAAAACGATGAAATCCTGTGCGAAATCGTGTGAATGATCTGAGCAATCGAACTCCCGCTCTGATACCACTTGTTAGGACCGGTTTGACTCCGAACGATTGCGAACCGACTCGTACGACGTGCGGAATCCGTGTACGAGCAAGACCGAAACACACGAAACATAATCAATCTGTGATTCTATAAAAGATCTGAAAGATACAAGCAACTTGAATCACCTTTTGCCTTTCTCTCTCTACTTTCTCTCTCTACTTTCTCTCTCTAACCTCTAAGCTTCAAAGTCGCAAATGGCAAAAGTTCCTAAATGAAACCCTAAGTTCTCTATTTATAGGCCAAGGGACATAATGAGATATCTCATTATTTACACAAATGCCGCCTTGCCTTTTCCTAAAATATAACACTATAAGCACTAAACTTAATCTATTTCTGCTACGGTATTGAGATGACGGAGGCGATAGACATACTGTACTAACAACTTTCTAGTTCTTTATTAGGTCATCCGTAGTCATAAGGTCCTTTTAGAGGCGTTATGCGACATGTGGCATGCCACGTCACCACGGGGCTTTATAGGGCGTTATGCAAGTTGAGGCCGTAGTCATAAAGCCCCTTTGTCATCATTACTCATTATTTTAATTTTCATTTTTTTAATTCATTTCTAAGTTTTTTAAAATTAAAATTCATTTCATTAAATAAAAAAAGAGTACAATAAAATTAAAAAAAAACATTAAACTAGAATAAAAAAAATTACACAATCAAAGGTTATATTTTTTTTCAATCCGCTCCTTTTGTGCCAACGCCATTTTCAAAGCTTTTCCCGTTAAGTGGTCGTGCGGTTTCGAGTAGAACTCAAAGTCGTGAGCCCATTGTCTATCCCGCATAATCTCCGTAACTTCGCGGTTCTCCTCGATACGTTTAGTACCGAGTTCGTGTATGGCTTGAAGTCGCTTGTTTATCACCGAAAATGCGTTACTCATATCCGTTCCCATAGACATCGATGACGACTCGGGCTTTTTCGCCCGCCTACTTCTTCCGGGCGGTCTTGGTAGCTCCCCCACCAGCTCGTCATCCGGAATATCCTCGTTCACCTCGGTGTTTCGAGCGTCGGAGGTTAGCGTTTCGGGTTCACCCGACTCGTTTGTTTTGGACCTCTTTGACGGCCGTTTATTTCCCGACCGACCACTCGGAGTAGAGATGTTGGCCCATTTGGGGCTATGGCGAAGGATTTGCCAACACCTCATGTACGGGAAATGGCCATTAGCATCCGTATACTCGACCAATGCCGCTTGCGTAATGTCTTCGTACTTGCTTCCACTTTTCTGTAACACCTCGAAAATTCACGTCCTATAATGTATTGACACGTGTCATAAGTTTGAACGTGTGAAAGAATGTTCTGAAAGGACTAAAGTTGACAATCATGGAAAGTATGTGAATATACGAGTTCTAAATGTCAACAGTGAATAAATATATTGTACATTAACCCTACATGATGCTCATACCTTCAAACGAATAAATCATGGATCATACGAAGCTAAATATGAAAGAAAGTAAGAGATTTCAAACTGCAGGGGTTAAATGTGTCAACATGTTTAAGTTATACCTCTGAGTGACCTTTTAGCAAACCCGAAGCTTTGTAATGATAAATTATGCTCACTAGAATACACGATAAAAATTTCATAAGGATTCGTCATCGTATGAGAAAGTTATAGTCAAATTCGTATGCGAAGGGTTAAAAGCGTCAACGTTGAAGTTTAGGACTTTTCGGGTGACAACAAAGTTAACCGAGGACTAAACAAAGTGGGTATATGTCTTGAAGCCCTTATAAGTTAATCTGGAGGGTTCAAAGTGCAAGAAATGAAGTCTTAGCAAAGTTTTGAAGAGCCAAGGATCAAAGCGTAAAAATAAAAAATATAAGATTCTGTGCAGAAGGGTGTCGCGCGACGCGAAGCCCCAGGGGGGGGGGTCTTCGCGTGCCGCGAGGGCCTATCTGGTCTGATTTTCTTGGGTTCTTGTCTTCCATTTGCAATGTAACCGACTTTAATCCGATTTTCCTCATATTGGACGACCCCTAGGCAACCCCTAAACACTTAGGGACATCTGGAAGTGATCCAAGGCCATGGTTAGACTTGTGTGTCAATGATCCATGAGTTCTTGAGCACTATATAAAGGACCTTGTTGCAACCAAGTTCTTCACACCTTCCTTCAGCTTCTCTGATCATTTCTGGAGCTCAAGACTTCTCTCTAGTGATCACTAATCAAGCTTAGGAATTCAGTAAGTTTGCTTAACCTTCCTTAGTTAAGTTTTTGCTTAGTTTTAGCTTAAAAGTCCAACCGTCGTAATTAACGGTTGACTTAACGATTAATCACTAATGGTCCAGTGATTAGTCGAATTGAAAGTAGTTATAAGTTGGTAATTATGTGGGTAATAAACCCTTAAAAGGGTTCCCCCTGATTCCCACTCTAACTAGGTCAAATGTCGGGTCAAACTTTTTATTAAAAAGTCAACAGAATACTAAATTTCTAATTTATGCATAATTAGCATTGTAGAACCCCTACAACCTGTTTGATCATTAATATAACTTGTTAATTAGTGTAAGAACATGTCTAAACATGTTCAACCCGACGATTTTCTGTTTAGACCCGGTTCGGAACCGAAAGTCGCAAAACTTTGACTTTTGCTTTGACTTCAGTTCTGACCCGTTTTAGTATGATTTGGAAATGCCTTAGAGCTTCCTTAGGACCAGGTTACATGCTAGTATAATCCTCTGTGATTATACACCATGGTTCATTAGTTAGCCAATTAATATGCATGATTCCATTAATTGCCTATATGTTGACCATTATGCCCTTTGCATCGTAAAACATGATTTTTGAAAATGTAAAAGAGTAGAAACCTTATTTACTGATATATAAACATGTGCCCAAAATTTGACATCAGTTTGAGGTCTAGATTAGGAGTTATGCTCATTAGCGTAATTTGAAAGCTTTATGTTAATTAAACGGCGCAATTAGCGTATAGCCTATTTAAACCAACTTTTTGATATAAAACTTTTTACCCACTGATATAATATATTATTTTGGGATTTTTGAAGATTTTTAATTAATTTTAGGCTGAGCATAACCTAGAGTCGCAAGCTTAATTCGGTAATTGTCGGTTTTGCCCTTTCGGGCTATAAAATGAGTTTTACATATCTTTTTGACCCCAAACCTTTTGCTACTGTTTTCATATGTTAAATACATTATTTTAAACCTTCTGGAATAATAAAAATATCGGCTTTGTGTATAGAACCCGGAAATGGCTCCTAATCGCCTTTTAAGCGTTTTTAACGCATAGTATGTACTAAAACTATTTTAAACATACAAGGGTTGATACCTACTGATATTTTAGGTAAATTATAATATTTTAACAGTAAGCAAAAGTTTTTTAACTCAGACTTCAGTTTTGAGCTTTTCGGCTTATGTGAAATTACCAAAATGCCCCTACGGTGCATAGTTTGGTTATAATTGATAAGTTTCACATATATACATTACCCTACTGATATCACAACATATTTGAGGCATATTAACTTAGGAAACCTGGTTAGGACCCTTATGATTACCCGTTACGCCTCTTTCGCGTTCGGTTCGGCTTATGTAACTAGTTTACATAAATTAGCCGAAACGAGTCAAACCTTATCGGTTTTACCCTAAAATTCAGAATGTGCCTAGATTACCCATATAAGGCAAGTCTTCAATCTTGTCGGGTCTAAATCACATTTTATTCCGGTCTTCGCCTAATCGTGAGTTTGAACCATATAATTAACCGGTCTAAGCTTAGGCTTAATTAAAGACCCGTTAGCATTCTAATTGGTTATTTATACCATCATTCCAGACTAGAGCCTTCCGGTAATTTGTACCTACGCTTACTTAAGTGAATACGACTGAGTTATTATAATTCTTGCTATTTAAGACATTAGCTAGCTCAGGTAAATACTCTTAACTTATTTTCCCTATTACGGGCTTGGGATACGGTAATATAAATACCGCATGGTCAGGTATGGGATTCAAGACCAATGAGTCGGGGGGGGGGGGGTTATTGCATGGACCTCCCGGCCGCTGGAGTGATCCCACTCCACAAGCTAGCAACGTCCCAATGTTGCCTGGCGGTTAATACCCCATCCCGAGCTGAGTCCGTTTCCCTCTGGGAAGAAGGTGGCAGAATACCCCCTGCCTGGACTCGAATTAAAAACAGGTTATTTGGATTTTCCGACTCAAGACCAATGAGTCGGGAAATCCAAATAACCTGTTTTTAATTCGTATTGGTTGACTGAAACATTGGGGGTTAATGCGACCGTGTCCTGGATATCCTTGACTCATTAAATGCAATGGCCACGACCTAAGCACGGGGTGTAGGCATACACCTGACAGATGCCATATGTTTATTAATTAATTGTACCCAATAAGGGATTCCCAATAAGGGAATAGTGGTGTGTCGGTTAAATCTTGAACCGGCATAGAACCGGGCCCTGTATGTAGAGCAAGTCATGTAAAACTGATAACATGAAATATAGTTTGTCCCAAGTATAAAAGATTAAATTTTGCCTTGTGCATTTTAATCAAAGTGTCAAAACATCTTCGTGCCTTGAGCACCTAAACCAATTTTCATAGACATTTTCAAATGAGTCGGTTGAGTGTATTTACCAGTGAAAACTGACGTATTTTCAAAAGTCTAAGTGACAGGTACAAGTACGTAATAGGCTGGAAGCTGCTCAGGACGTTAATAAGGAATCTTGCAAGTTCTATGCGTTTAAAGTCTGTTGAACAATATTTATGTTTTAAGATCCGCCTGTGGATCCTTTACTTTCCGTTGTAATACTGGATATTACTTTATATTCGGATTGTAATATATTTATCTTTGCTTCCGTTGTGCATTTATATATTGTGTTGTTTGACTATGATGATATCAACTACGTCACGATACTCCCCCATCGGGCCCACCGGTCATACGTGGAAATATCGGGGTGTGACAGGTTGGTATCAGAGCCAACACTGAGTAAATTAAACGCTAGCCTTTTGTGTTTAATCTCAGTTACACAGTTGCACATTCTTGAGTCTAGACAAGAACATAGGACAAATTCTAATTCGTTTTATTTTGTCCTTATTTGATTCCTTTGTTATTTTCTGATTAGCTCTTGCATGAGCAAGTCATTTTCTGTAGAAGTCCCATTTAGGGCAACCATATACTTGTTTAAATTTTAAAGGAACGATTATATTTAAGATATCATTCCTATATTATAAGATCTACCATTATAATAAAATGGCAATATCTAAAAAGGATAAGACCTAGCTCATGTGTCATTTTAAGACAGGGCCAAGACGGTAGTTCCACAATTAGATTCAGATCCTTGTTAACACCTCAAATTAGGATTGTTCTGCATTAAATATTAAAAAGAATCTTAAAGGTAAAACCTAGCCTAAATGTCAATGCAGACATGGCCAAGATGGTAAAACCTAGCCTAAATGTCAATGCAGACATGGCCAAGATGGTAAAACCTAGCCTAAATATCATTTGCGGACATGGCCAAGACGGTAAAACTTATCTAAAAGATTCCAAACCCTGTTAACATCTGTAATTATGTTAACATTTTTGGTAAACTGTGAATCGTTAAAGTCACACAGGCCATCTTTAAAAAGGGGGTTAATCTAAATTCCCTTATTTGAAATAAACATCCATTAGTGATGAAGTGCCTACGGGCCAAACTTGTTGTCAGATAAGACAACGACCGTGGTGGTCTCTGACCCCCATCTAAAGATGTTGGACAACGTCCAAGCATAATAGTTTGTATGATCAATGCGATCCTGACTAATATCATCAAATGAAGATGATCATATTATAAACATCCCTTAGAAGGGAAGTGCCTACGGGCTATAGTTAACGTCCTCTGAGACTAAAGACAGTGGTAGCCTACAACTCCCTGTCAAGAAAAGGTAATGAACTATGATTTAAACCTTAATGCCTCGATTCTCTGAAATCATAGCTTATAAATTTAAAACTGTCCTTGTGACTAGGCCTTTCGTGCCACTAGTAAAACTGTTATTGTTTTTTTTTATAATTAGGATAAGTTATAATATAAATCCTAAATAAATGTGATTAATAAATTAACCAAATATGGTCTCCGTTACCATGGTTAATGAATTGCCATAAAAGACAATTCCATAATAAACTCCCAAGTAAACTATTGTCCTTGTTTTATGTAACAGTTCAATTAAATGGCTGGCTCAGATGAAATTAATAGCCACCCAGTGGAGAACAATGATAACGCCCGAATTAATTTAACGGGTGCTGAACTAAAAGCGTTAGTAGACGACGCAGTTACAAAGGCCTTAGAGCGGCAGTACGAAGAGTATAGTGGGACTCGGAGTAGGACCCTATCTACACCGCATTCGAAGCCTCCTTCCAAGAAGGATGAACCCAAGAAGGAAGATGACGAGCGTCACTCTTCTAATCATCACAGTGATCCGTCTTAACAGATCATACTGAATCAAGGACCCCGTGATAAGGGTTGCTCCTACAAGTACTTTGTTTCATGTAAACCCCGGGATTTCACTGGGGAGGAAGGAGCTGTAGATTGTATGACGTGGTTAGATGAGATGGATACAGTTGTGGATATCAGCGGATGCACTGAGAATGATGTGGTCAAGTTTGTGTCGCAATCATTTAAGGGTGAGGCCTTAGCCTGGTGGAGATCGTTGATTCAAGCCACCGGGAAGATCCCTTTGTACAACATGACTTGGGATCAGTTCGTTGCTCTTATCAAAGAAAATTACTGTCCACAACATGAAGTTAAGAAGATCGAGACTGAATTCTTGACATTAGTCATGGAGAACTTAGATTGTCAAGCATACCTTACAAGTTTCAATACCAAGTCTCGATTGGTTCCTTATTTGATCACACCGGAACCAAAGCGAATAGCTCGCTTTATTGGGGGTCTAGCCCCAGAAATAAAGGCAAGTGTGAAAGCATCGAGACCTACTACATTCAGGTCAGCGGCAGATCTGTCGCTATCTCTCACACTCGATGTGGTTAGAAACAAGGCTGCCAAGGCCTCTGAAGATGGGAAGCGTAAAAGGGAGGATGATAACTCCCAGAATCCTAAGAAGAGCAAATCTGAGTACAACAATAACCAACAGGATTCCAACAAGAAGCCTACATGCAAAACCTGCAAAAGAAGACACTGGGGACAGTGTCGATCAAACCAAAAGATAAAGCAATGTGGCATCTGCAAAAGAACTGGTCACCAGTCCCACGAATGTAGGGACATAAAGAATGCAAACTGTTTCAGCTGGGGCGAAAAGGGCCACATCAGAACTAACTGCCCTGAGGCTGCCAAGGAAGGAGCAGCTAAGTCTGGGATGGATAAGAAAGGAAACGCCTAAACCACCGGTTGAATGCCAGAGACAGTGCATATCAATAATAGCATTAGGTACGTCCTTACCTTTTAGCATCGATTGTATCTGCTAAGTATTTTACGTTAATGCAAGGGATAATAAACCTTTAATAAACCATAAGCTTAGCAAACTTTTGATTACATTCATAAGAACTTTAGATATTAAAAATAAGGTATAATTTACCAATGGAATCTTTAATGACCCTCTCTCCCATCCTCGGAGATAATCCTTTCATAAGAATCTGGAGTACTCTTCCAAAAAAAAAAAAAGAGTACGACAATATATATTACCTTATTTTATTATTTTTCCCATTGTTTTCTATCGCCTGCGAATGCCAAACTATGTTTGATAAAAGTGTCATATGAGGATTGGCGTATCCTAGTGCGACCTATAGATTGCTTCCATGCCTGATCAGTATGGAGGTTTAATGCATGGAATCCCTGAGATATCCCAATGGTCATATCGTACTAAAGTCGACTAGTAGTATTCAAAGAAGATATCCAGAATGGAATTATCCCAGCAAATGTTCCCGATTAAAGAGTTCGTGGACTTGTAACATAAGTGTGTCACTCATTTGACACAAGCAATGATGGATGAACTGGAGCCTGAGATTTGGAAGAATCTCTGTAACCTCCTTGTATCTTGATTATTCTCTCCTAAGACTATCCTGTTTACCTCCCAAGAGGCTAGTAGAGTTAAGATTAACATCCCGCTTTGGGTTGAAGTGTTGTAAGAACTCATGTTGATTATGGAATAACCGAAACCCTGATTAAGTAAATTTTAAGATATAGCGCCGTGATAAAAATGCCCAGTTCAGGTAAACTGGACACGGGCCGTGTTCACCCAACACGCCCCCGTGTCCAGGCTTCTGTTTCTTTTGTTCAACTTTTTGTTACTGGCACCTGAACACGGGGCCGTTCCCGGACAACACGGGGCCGTGTCCAGGCGCCCAGTAACACAAATTTTTGCTTTTTAACACCTTTTTACACATTCAATCAACCTAAAAACTTATTTTTGGGACACATTGAGGACAATGTGTAATTTAAGTGTGGGGGGATGCTAAAACCTTGTATCTTGCAAGTCCTAACTACAAGCCTTACACAAAACTCTATTGGAACCGCTAATCACCCCAAATTTTTTCAAAAATTTTCATTTTTTTTACTTGTTTAGGTTTAACTCGGGAAATTCAAGTTCTAAGAAGGTTATATTTTTACAAATTTACAACCGATAGCGTCGTGATAAAAAGAAACAAACATAAGAAAGTTATGAAAAGGCATGATAAGCTTAGTTGAAATTTAATTATATATACTTGATCACATAAAAACCCATTCCCACAAAAGTGAGTTTTGAGTCTTTATTGAGCATACAAATACATATCTTTAAACTAAATGCTCATTTTTCGTTTCTTGTGTGAATAGCCGCTTGGTTCTTACAACTCTAGAACTTGCCACGACGATACATTCTCGGTCCTTACCAACTTAAACCCGAGTAAGTAAATGATGGAGGCATTAGGACTAACCCTTTTTATTTCTACACCTTTATTTTTCTTTTTTTTTTACCACCTACCCAAAATCCCCCTAGTTAACCCCTTTGAGCCTAAACTTTTTCATTTCTTAATCCAAACCAAACACCCTTTCACCCACCAAAACCTTTTTATTTTTAACCCTTTCATTACCATGTGCTTGTTCATTACCACCCACCAACATTATCACTTTCTAGTTCTTTATTAGGCCATCCGTAGTCATAAGGCCCTTTTAGGGGCGTTATGCGACATGTGGCATGCCACGTCATCACGGGGCTTTATGGGGCGTTATGCAAGTTGAGGCCGTAGTCATAAAGCCCCTTTGTCATCATTACTCATTATTTTAATTTTCATTTTTTTAATTCATTTCTAAGTTTTTTAAAATTAAAATTCACTTCATTAAATAAAAAAAAAGAGTACAATAAAATAAAAAAAAACATTAAACTAGAAAAAAAAAATTAAACTAGAATAAAAAAAATTACACAATCAAAGGTTATATTTTTTTCAATCCGTTCCTTTTGTGCCAACGCCATTTTCAAAGCTTTTCCCGTTAAGTGGTCGTGCGGTTTCGAGTAGAACTTAAAGTCGTGAGCCCATTGTCTATCCCGCATAATCTCCGTAACTTCGCGGTTCTCCTCGATATATTTAGTACCGAGTTCGTGTATGGCTTGAAGTCGCTTGTTTATCACCGAAAATGCGTTACTCATATCCGTTCCCATAGACATCGATGACGACTCGGGCTTTTTCGCCCGCCTACTTTTTCCGGGCGGTCTTGGTAGCTCCTCCACCGGCTCGTCATCCGGAATATCCTCGTTCACCTCGGTGTTTCAAGCGTCGGAGGTTGGCGTTTCGGGTTCACCCGACTCGTTTGTTTTGAACCTCTTTGACGGCCGTTTATTTCCCGACCGACCACTCGGAGTAGAGATGTTGGCCCATTTGGGGCTATGGCGAAGGATTTGCAAACACCTCATGTACGGGAAATGGCCATTAGCATCCGTATACTCGACTAATGCCGCTTGCGTAATGTCTTCGTCCTTGCTTCCACTTTTCCATCCGGCAAACGTGCGTTGGTACACGGTTTGAAAGTTCGTGCATTTTTTGTTTATATCGGTCCACTTGCCCGATATAGAGTCCGGTGGGCGGTATTCGTCTCCTTTACCCATGAGATCGAAAAAAAGTTCTCGTATTCGGGACCAAAAAACGGATTTACTTTGATTGTTTGCTAAAAAAAAGATATAATGTAAGTCTAAAATTTAAAAAAAAAAAAACTGAAAATAAATTAAAAAACTGAAAAAAAAAAAAAAACTGAAAATAATTAAAAAACATAATATATAAACTGGAAAATAAATAATAACAGAAAATAAATAAAAAAACTGCAAAAAAAAGAAAAAAAGGAAAAAACACAAAAAAAAAAAACGGAAAAAAGAGAAAAAAAAAGGAAAAAACAAAAAAAAATAAAGAAATTTAAAAAATATACCTATAACCGGGTCCTCCGACACATCGATGAAAGCGCGGGTTAACGCATACTAATTTGTGCAAAATGCAACATATAAATTTCATCAATTGTGGCATAAAACTAACCCCTTTTTAGTACTAATGTTGGAAAAAGTGTGCTTTTGTCTTCCTTTTGTAGTTTCAGGATTAAATGAGCTCAAATTAATAAAAGAAGCAAAAAGGCAGCTAAAACTAACATAAATACAAGAAAAGAAACAAACGTGGCATGCCCGACCTCCCCGAAAGCATCTTCCCAAGCAAAACAAGAGAACAGAAGGCTGAACACGCCCCGTGCTCAGTGAACACGGGGGCGTACCCAAGTGTCAGCATAAAAGACAAAGTTGTAGAAGCTTCCATCGCCCACCACGGGGCCGTGCTCAGCGGACACGGGGCCGTGGTCAACTATAAGATTCACAGAATCCAGGCAAATCTTGATAGTACAGATATGCTTCTGCACACGGGGTCGTGCCCAGCGGACACGGGGGCGTGGTCAACTAATACAGACAAACTGCAATTAATGAAGACAGAGAAGAGGATGGACACGGGGCCGTGCCCAATGGACACGGGGCCGCGCCCGAGCTTCTGTTCAGCCTATAAATAGGAGTGCTTGGCTCAAGCTCAAACCATCCCTTGGCACACCACCTCTCTCACACTTCACCCACCACCCACCACCACCATAACACCATCATCCACCACCATCATCCATTGTCCATCATAGAGTGTGTGAGTCGTCTCGGGATCCAAGATTGATCGTAAGAGTTCTTGACAATCAAGGCCATGTTTGCCTAAGTCTCTTACATCACTTGGTGAAGACAAAGTGTCTAGTGCAATACTTTTTATTTTTAATCTTTTCGCACTTTTTACTTGGTTATGTATTAATGACTTTAATAACTAGTTTCTTATGTTGAAGGTGATTTTTCCTTATCGTTTGTCCGTGGTGTCTTGGCATTATTTTACTGTCTATATAAAATAAAAGATTTTCCCCATTCATATCTCCACGGTCTATATGGAGGTATGTTGGCTACCTGGTCGGGGGTTAAGGGAACAGTTTGGTAAGAGTCTTGCCTTGTTCAGTGTATAGATCCTGCAAGGACCTGGGTCAAATTTAGTAGAACCTCCTTCAATACTTAACGGTATTGGATGGCAGGGGTCCAAACTCTTTGATCCCCTCATATGTAAGCTACTATTTGTAACACCCCAACCCGGAAGAGCTGACGTGTCACAATAACAGTGGTATCATAAACGAAAGTCATAATTCCATTTATTTATTTAATAAGGATACAACGACAACTAAACTTAAGGTTAATATACAAGCGGAGACATTCGACTTAATTTAACTAACATCTTTAGATTTATTCCTAGGCTTTATTCTTCTCTCTTTTCCCCGCCCAAATTAACATGCGGACCTGTATATACAAAAAGTTTACGGAATGAGCCAAATGCTCAGTACGGAATAATAGGCTCAAATAACAAATAACGCTTTATATGAAATGTTATCCGGATGGAACTTTATGCTAAAATGATATGATGCAAGAACATAATTTCATAATCATATCATACGGATGTACCCATGAGCCAAACTTAAAACGTGACAATACACAGGTAGCTACTCCTGCATAATTATCACATGAGATGGCGAGTTGGCATACCCGCTATCCATCTCCTTAACTTAAATCCTAGGATCGATCCATACGCCTCCTAGTAGCTTTGTACCTCACTTGTACCTAGGGACGCCGTGAACTGATCTCTCCGTCACGGATGGAGCACATGATGTCGATGCCGCAACAACATGCTCGTGGGACACTCCACGAGAAGCGATACTCAAGGTATCAGAGTACAAATGGTCTTATTCACATAACTTATAAAAAAATATTTTCATAACAAGACGTAACATATATTGGAACATGCGATAATGAGTACAACTAACATAATACTATCGCATGACATGAAAGCTAAATCCAAAGTTATGATTAGAATAGGGATCCAACGAACTATCAAATGAATCGATAATCAAAGACGTGAGGAGTTTTAAAAGATATATGAATTTAATGGGTTTATAACAATTTGAATATGAAGCAATAAGGAGTGAGGGTAAGGATCCGTACCTTAAAAATTCCAAAGTGATGCTACCTTGTGATAATATTTCAGATTTATAAGGGCAGAGTTTAGACTACTGATTAATCTTTTAACCTAATTTAAATAACATGCACACAAACTAGGTTAGTAACTTAATACAGCATTACGATAACTCACGAGATTAAAATCCTCACAACGAATGACAAAGTGCGATACTTAAACATCCATCGGATTCACAATTAATGACAAAGTGAAATCACTTAAACATCCATCGGATTCACAACGAATGACAAAGTGCAAACACTTTAACATCCATCGGATTCACAATAAATGACAAAGTGAAATTACTTAAACATCCATCGGAATCACGACTAATGACAAAGCATAACCCAAATTTGAGCAGCACTTAAACATCCATTGGATTGATTTCAATCAATCGGACACTGAATCGTAGTAGCGATCGAGTTATTACCCTGATTGCGGCGTCGATTAGTGATCCGTGTGTGTTGATTGTGGTAAACAGAGCATAACTCAGTGTATTTTGTGAATTTTTACGTCGAACTGAAGCCAGGAATCAAGTCCCACAACCTACTATTTATAGCTGAAAAATGGTCCCTGTCGCGTGTCGCGACAGGTCTTCCTGTTCCTTTCGCGTGGCGCGAGAGGTGCCTTTTTAAGATAGGGTAGGTACGTGTTCAACTAGCTCAGGTGAGTCGACAATTCGTTCAAATTCAATTTCCACGTAAAACTGTTAAGATAATACCAACTAGGGTTTACCCCCCTGAGTTTTAGGGGCCCTAATCCTGATTCTGATTGTTCTGGAAATCTTAGGGTTTCTACAGAATTACTTGGGTGTCTTAATTAGGGTTTCCTATTGGATAATTTATAAATAATAATAATAGTTTTGGTTGATATACAGAAGGATGGATCATAATTTATTATTATTCTTTTATTTCTAGAATAATGATTTTAAATTTATGGTTATTACAACTATTACCCCCTTAAAAGAAATTCCGTCCTTGAAATTTTTAAAATAAGAATATAACATATCGCATAAGTAACGGAACTTTCATAGCAAAGTTACTAACTTATATAACAAGAATCTCCTAAATACACATGTGTATCTGAAATTTATAATTACGTTCATGACCATAATTGTCAATTACCTTACCATCATGTCCTAATGTTTCTTCCTCTACGTATCTTAATTTTATTATAATTTATTATTATTCTTTTATTTCTAGAATAATGATTTTAAATTTATGGTTATTACAACTATTACCCCCTTAAAAGAAATTTCGTCCTCGAAATTTTTCAAATAAGAATATAACATATCGCATAAGTAACGGAACTTTCATAGCAAAGTTACTAACTTATATAACAAGAATCTCCTAAATACACATGTGTATCTGAAATTTATAATTACGTTCATGACCATAATTGTCAATTACATTACCATCATGTCCTAATGTTTCTTCCTCTACGTATCTTAATAACATATTTAATCATGCAGAAAATCAACATAGACTTGCAGATAATCAAGAGTGACTATTGATACTGATATCTCCTACATAAACATGCTTAATCATAACTATGATATATTCACATAAGGTAAGCATGAATGACCGTAAACAGAAGCAATTGAACATATATCAAAGAGCAAGATTTACCGTTACTTCGACTAAAATTCTATTACTAGACTAAATTAGGGTATAGAGAGCGAATTGATTCTTCAGATTCCCAGGTTGCTTCACGTTCAGAGTGATTTTTCAGAGGACTTTAACAAACGGAATTACTTTCTTACGCAAAACCCTTTCTTGTCGATCT
Organism: Helianthus tuberosus; assembly: GCA_030545235.1. NCBI lineage: Eukaryota > Viridiplantae > Streptophyta > Magnoliopsida > Asterales > Asteraceae > Helianthus > Helianthus tuberosus. The sequence continues at coordinate 13,359,576 of CM060361.1, read as the reverse complement.
AAGATGGCTTCTGGTTCCTCTTCATAGGACAAATCTTCGTGAATTGTAAGTAACGGATAACTAATGACATGGAGTGGATGATAATTATATCCTCTTAACGAGGAGACATGAAAAACGTTATGAACGTGAGAGAGCTGAGGCGGTAAAGCCAGTCGATATGACACTTCTCCAATTCTTTCAAGGATTTCAAACGGACCGATGAAACGGGGACTAAGCTTCCCTTTAATTCCAAATCTACGAACGCCACGCCAAGGTGATACCTTTAAGAATACGTGGTCACCAATTTTAAATTCGAGTGGTCGTCTACCTTGATCTGCATAGCTCTTTTGTCTGCTCTGAGCTTCTTTCAGTTTTTCTCATGCCATAGTGACTTTTTCATTTGTAATCTGAACTAGTTCTGGCCCTTCAATAATCTTTTCTCCAACTTCATCCCAGCATATCGGTGCGCGACATTTCCGACCGTACATGTCACACCCCGATTTTTCCACGCGTCACCGGTGGGCCCGGTAGGGGAGTATCGTGACGTGGTTGGCAACATAATAGTCAAACCACACAATATTTAAATGCACAGCGGAAGCAAAGTATAGATTTAATTCAACCAAACGATATTGTAATATTAAGTATCACAAATAGTCGAATATAAATCCACAGGTAGATCAAAAATAAAAGGAAACAACTGTTCAACAGTTATGACATCCAAGCTAGCGAGACTTAATGTGGATGCTAGGAGACAAGCCAGCCTATTTCGCGTAGTACCTGCACTTAACCTTTTTAAGAAAATACGTCAGTTTACACTGGTAAATACAATCAACCGACTCATTTTTGAAAAGAGTTTAAGAAAATGCATTTAAGGCACAAGGCACAAATAATATTTTATAACTTGGGATAATTATGTAAATATATAATACTTGTAAACGATTTACATGTTTCTTATGCGTTCAGTAGCCCAATCCGTAGACCGGGTTAAAGATCAATGGACACACCACTTTATATAATGAGACACTGACAGGTGTACGCCTACACCTGAGTGCTAAGGTCGTGGCCATTTCGTAAAATGATGCCAGGGATATCCGGGACATGGTCATTAACCCCCCAAAGGCTTTAAGCAACAAAACATTTCAAAACGAAGCATATCAATGATTTAACCTCTATTCGATTAAAGATTCAATGCTGGACCAAGCGGTATTCTATATACCGTACCCCAAGCCCGTATAGGGAAAATAAGTTAAAAGTATTTACCTGAGTAAGTATAGTTCAAAATCAGCGAGTGCAAGTATCTTTTACTGGTTCTCCTAATCTGGAACGAAGGTTTATAATAACCTATTAGAATCCTAACGGGTCTTTAGTTAAGCTTACGCTTAGACCGGTTAGTTTTAAAGATACGGTTCGTACGCACGATTAAGCGAAGACTGGATAGAATGTGATTTAGACCCGACAAGTTTGAAGACTTGCTTAATATGGGTATATGATACACATTCTGGATTTTGAGATAAAACCTATAAGGTTTGACCCGTTTCGGCTAATTTATGTAAACTAGTTACATAAACCGAACCGAACGCGCATGAAGCGTAACGGGTATCCGTAAGAGTCCTAAACAGGTTTCCTAAGTTGACACGCCCTAAATAAGTTGTGATATCAGTAGGATATCACCCATGATGCCCAAAACGAGTTTTAATCTCATTATAAGCCCCGTAGGGGTATTTTGGTCATTTTAAAGATTATAAAAGAGTTTAATTAGACGTCTGTGATCCGGGTCTGAGTTGATCAGTAAAATAGTTTATTTTAACAGGTTATAACCTTTGGTAATAAGTCTTATATACTAAAATAGTTTTAAACCCAAACTATGCGTTAAATACGCGTATAAAGTCGTTTTAAGCGATGTACGATTTAAAATACGATTCTGAGTTTTCTGATCAGTTAAACAGGTTCAAAACATTTAATTTATTATTTAAAATCAGTAGCAATTGGATTGGCACCATTTAGACTTGTAAAACTCATTTTATGGCCGAAAAGGGCATATTCGGTATTTACCGAATTAAGGCGCTAATCCAAGCTTATGATCAGTTTAAAAATAATTAAAAATCTTCAAAAATCCTAAAATATTATATTACATCAGTGGGTAAAAGGTTTGGTGTCAAAATTTGGGTTTAGATAGGTTTTATGCTAATGACGCCGTTTAATTAATAAAAGCGTTCTTAATTACGTCATTAAGCATAACTCCTAATCTAGACCTCCGATTAACGTGAAATTTTCGGGACATGCATAATAATCAGTAACTAAGGTTATGGAACTTTCATATTACCAACAATCTCGTTTTATGGTCATGAGGGCATTACGGTCAATATTTAGGCGATTAACGGAAACATCGGACGATTAGGGATTCGAGTGGTATAAACGCAAAGGCTTATACACACATGTAACTAGGTCCTAATGGAACCTTAAGGCATGTCTAAACCTATATAAATCGGGTCAGAACTGAGGTCAACGCAAAAGTCAAACTTTTGCGTCTTTCGGCTCCGAATCGGTTCTAAATAGAAAGTTGTCGAATCAAACAAGCGTAGACAAGTTATTATACTTATTTTCAAGTTATATGACTGATAAAACAGGTTACACGCCTTCCGTATCATTAAATATGCGATTAAGGTTTCTGTTGACTTTTTCGGAAAACCTTTGACTCGATAAACGACATGGTTAGGATTCAAATCAGTGAGTGACCTTTTAGGGGTTTAATAACCATATAAATACCAACTTATAATGACTTTCGATTCGACAAATCTCTGGACCGATTGTGATTTATCACCAAGTCAAACCGTAGTTACGACGGTTTGATTTCTAGGCTTTAAACTAAGTATAAAGGAAATAGGAAAGGGTAAACATACTTACACACAACTAATGGATGATATGGAAAGCTTGGATCAGTTCTTGAGCTCTTGAAAATGTCCAGAAGATGAAATGTACATGTATGTGGAAAATGTGACTTTTTATGACAACTTCAAACATCACGGATGATCAACAACTAAGTCTAGGGATGTTACCAAAATGCCAACATGTGTCCTACATGCTAAAAACCAGTTTAGCAAGCCCATAGAATCGAAAACTTGCATTTTAAGTCGGTTAGAACACATAACAGGCAGCTGTCTGTCTTTTTCGCATCTGCAGGCCTGACGCGGCCCGCGTCCCATTTCAGCATATCCCAAGCGGGCCGCCTGGGACCTGGAAACCTGATTTTTGTTTTTCTTTTATTGCATTTTGGTCCTTGGTCCCCCGAAAGGTCGTTTTCACCATCCTACTTGCATATGAAGCTTTGTTATTTAACATATGGGGCTTTAAGACTTATACCCACTTTGTTAAGTCCTCGGGTAACTTTGTGATCACCCGAAAAGCCCTAAATTTCAATGTTGACGATTCTAACCCTCACACACGAATTTTATCACAACTTGCTCATACGATAACGAAACTTCATGAAATTTTTGTGGTACATTCCAGTGAGCATAATTAATCGTTACAAAGCTTCGGGTTTGTCAAAAGGTCACTCAGAGGTATAACTTAAACATGTTGGCACATTTAACCCCTGTAGTTTGTAATCTCTCACTTTCTTTCACAATTCGCTTCGTATGATCCATGATCTATTCGTTTAAGGTTATAAACATCATGTAGGGTTATTGCAAAGTATATTTATTCATTGTTGACACTTTGAACCCTTATACTTTCACAGTTTCACTGTTTGTCAACTTTAGTCCTTCAAGAACATTATTTTACACGTTCAAACCTATGACACGTGTCAACAGATTATAGGACGTAAATTTCCGAGGTGTTACAGTACAAAAGCTCAAAAGGTGCCATGCCAATACTTGCTTGCCAACTATTGTTGTAAGCGAACTCAACAAGGCATAGATATTCATCCCAGTTTCCAGACCATTCAAGTGCACATGCTCGGAGCATGTCTTCCAAGGTCTGAATCGTGCGTTCCGACTGCCCATCTGTTTGTGGATGGAAAGCCGTACTAAACTTCAGTCGTGTACCCCAAGCTGCCTGAAAACCTTTCCAAAATCATGAGGTGAAACGTGGGTCTCTATCTGAAACAATGGAACACGGTGTGCCATGGAGTCGAATAATCTCTTGAAGAAATATTTCGGATAACTTACTAACCGAAATTCCTTGCTGAATTGGTATAAAATGTGCTGACTTTGACAATCTATCGACAACAACCCATACAACATCATTCTTCTTGAATGTCTTAGGCAAACCGGTAACAAAATCCATTGTGATCTCATCCCACTTCCATATGGGAATATCAAATGGCTGCAACAGACCGCTTGCTCGTTTGTGTTCAATTTTCACTTGTTGGCAAGTGAGGCATTTACTTACGTATCGAGCAACGTCTTCCTTCATGCCATTCCACCAGAAGTTCTGTTGTAAGTCTCGATACATCTTTGTAGATCCTGGGTGAATTGAAAATGGTGAGCTGTGAGCTTCGGCTAACAATGACTCACGAAGGGTGGAGTCATCGGGTACACAAAGTCTTTTACCGCACCAAATCACCCCATGATGGTCTATACAAAATTCAGATTGCTTACCCACCTCAAGATTTTGCACAATTGCCCAAAGTTCTCCATCTTGCTTCTGTGCATCTTTGATCCGTGATATGAGGTTGGGTTCAATCTGCATTCTAGCTAGATATCCATCAGATTTACTAACCTGAAGCCAAATGTTCATCCTTTCGAGATCCTTCATAATACGAGGCTGAATTTGTAAGCAAGATATAGTCCCGGAATTCTTTCGGCTCAACGCGTCAGCTACAACATTGGCTTTGCCTGGATGGTATTGAATATTTGCGTCGTAATCTTTTAAAAGTTCTAACCACCTTCTTTGCCTCATATTTAGCTCCTTCTGCGTAAATATGTACTTGAGGCTCTTGTGGTCGGTAAAGATGTCACAACTCTCACCATACAGATAGTGTCGCCAAATCTTAAGTGCAAAGACGACTGCAGCTAGTTCTAAATCATGTGTAAGGTAGTTAACTTCATAAGGCTTCAACTGACGGGAGGCATAAGCGATAACCTTCCCATGTTGCATTAGCACACAACCTAATCCTTTCTTTGAGGCATCACTATAGACTTGGTAACCTCCTGATCCAGAAGGGAGAGCGAGTATTGGGGAGGATACGAGTCGTTTCTTCAATTCTTCAAAGCTTTTCTCTTGTTCCTCATTCCATGAGTACTTCACCCCTTTCCTTAGGAGTTTTGTGAGTGGTAAAGCAATTACCGAGAATCTTTCAACAAATCTTCGGTAATAGCCAGCAAGACCCAAGAAACTTCGTATTTCGGTAACAGAAGCGGGTCTTGGCCATTTTGTAATAGCTTCAACCTTTGTTGGGTCTACCATAATTCCCTCTGCTGATATGACATGACCTAGAAATGCCACTTGGCTAAGCCAAAAGTCACATTTGGAAAACTTAGCGTACAACTTCTCATGCCGCAAGGTTCCAAGTACCGCATGTAGATGTGCTTCATGCTCTTCACGACTCTTAGAATATACCAGAATGTCATCGATAAAAACAATAACGAATTTATCTAGGAATTTGTGAAATACGCGATTCATCAAATCCATGAAGACTGCGGGTGCGTTAGTTAGCCCAAAGGGCATAACCAAGAATTCGTAATGACCATAACGAGTACGAAAGGCGGTCTTGGGAACATCATCATTTTTTATCTTTAGCTGATGGTACCCGGACCTCAGGTCGATTTTTGAGAAGAACTGAGCCCCCTGAAGTTGATCAAAGAGATCATCAATGCGAGGCAGAGGATACTGATTACGAATAGTAATCTTGTTCAGCTCTCGGTAGTCAATACATAAACGCATACTACCGTCTTTCTTCTTCACAAATAAGACCGGAGCACCCCAAGGTGAAACACTGGGTCTTATGAATCCCAGATCTAACAATTCTTGCAATTGTTCCTTCAACTCCTTCAGTTCCATTGGGGCCATATGATATGGAGCTTTAGAAATAGGTTCGGCACCAGGGATCAAGTCGATGGTGAATTCTACCTGACGGTCGGGTGGTAATCCCGGGAGTTCATCCAGAAATACATCAGGATATTCACGAACAACGGAGTGATTTCAATCAATCGGACACTGAATCGTAGTAGCGATCGAGTTATTACCCTGATTGCGGTGTCGATTAGTGATCCGTGTGTGTTGATTGTGGTAAACAGAGCATAACTCAGTGTATTTTGTGAATTTTTACGTCGAACTGAAGCCAGGAATCAAGTCCCACAGCCTACTATTTATAGCTGAAAAATGGTCCCTGTCGCGTGTCGCGACAGGTCTTCCTGTTCCTTTCGCGTGGCGCGAGAGGTGCCTTTTTAAGATAGGGTAGGTACTTGTTCAACTAGCTCAGGTGAGTCGACAATTCGTTCAAATTCAATTTCCACGTAAAACTGTTAAGATAATACCAACTAGGGTTTACCCCCCTGAGTTTTAGGGGCCCTAATCCTGATTCTGATTGTTCTGGAAATCTTAGGGTTTCTACAGAATTACTTGGGTGTCTTAATTAGGGTTTCCTATTGGATAATTTATAAATAATAATAATAATAGTTTTGGTTGATATACAGAAGGATGGATCATAAGATAAATGTTTAGTTTATTATAATTTATTATTATTCTTTTATTTCTAGAATAATGATTTTAAATTTATGGTTATTACACTATTAATGATTTTAAATCTATATGAGTTATATAACCTCGAGTTTTAATCCCACTTCAAACATGTCACAACGTGTGTGTATATGTCATTAAAGTGTATGGAGTAAATTGTAATTTTACCCTCTATGATTTGAGGTAACAATTTTTTGGAAATAGGGGATAAGGATGTCAGTTACCAATGAATTAAAATTACAGTTTACTCAAATATACATGAATATCCTTCAAATATTCTCTCTTGCTACAAAGCTAATGTTTTCTTAGTAAATGATATTCTCTCTTGCCACAAAGCTAATGCTTTCTTAGTAAATTAATGAATACCATATGTTTTTTTTGAATGGCAAGGAATGACGTGCCAACTAGCGTGACACTGGGCGCTGTGGCAAATCTCGACTACTCGATCGTTGCCTGCCGCTTGGCTCTCCCCAGATGCGAGGAAACCTGACCTACACCCGCCCGAAGGCATGCCAGTAGAATAATCAGTACAACCTCGTCTCCCATCCAAGTCGAACCGGCGCCACCCATATTCGCTCTTCACCTGGATTCCGCAGAAAATAATGAGGAGAGTGGGAATCGAACCTGGGGCTGGGTCACAAGGAACATCAATTCTTTCCACAACATATCCACCACTTTGGCTACCATATGTTAAATGAATTGGATGCTGTATATCTTTATCTGCCAAGATGCTTATATTTATCTATAAACACGAAACTTACATTTCCTGTACGTGAATATGTTTTAGTAATTTCAAGTTGAATATGTTTAAAAAAATTAGATGTGTGAAAATACGTTGACCGGACTCGCCATTTTTCTATTATGTTTTTGTGGTCATGATTACCTCAAAAACCTCATTTTAGCTCTTAGTTTTACTGGTTGCAACGATAAGTTATCATTATTTACATGACCCGACCAGAACCAAACATTCCGACGTTGAGTTTAGGCACATCAAAGCAGCGAGCAACCGACCCAATGGAAAAAATGCTGGGTCCGCCCCTTATGGCTAAGTTCCGTCGTTCCGACACTGTCACCGCCACCGGATACGTCGACTTATAGTGCCAATGTGTCTAAATTTTGATTTGAACAAGTACAGATAACAAAACACAATACATAAATAAATTGAATTTTGAAGAAATTTTTCACTATTGTTCATCCTCTATATTTTGGCACTACATTCTTATCTCTATTAAAACTGCATTATCATCACATTGATCATGATCTTCACTTCACATTGTTTAACTAGTTACCTACCTCTATCAGCTTCTATATTCCCACTTTCACTTATAAGTGGAGGAACAACATTAGATGATGAGGATGCAGTTTGTGTGTGTCTTGGCTGCGGACGTAAAACAATCTGCGAATTCATTTGCTGATCTGAAGTGTTGTTCTCAAGCTGCCATCGTCGTTTTAATCTTATAATCTCAACGACAATTGAGCTGCCGCACATTGCAACCCCACACCCTGCAAATGTTGCAAGCAAAATCGACAAAACGGGCTGCACATGAACCTGAACATGCCATGCAAAAGACAACTACATAGTGAGTGTGTTTTCATATGTGTGTGAAAGAAATGGATGAACTTTGTGGGATGCTTACCACGGGGTAGAAAATATGCGCTAAGGCTACGACAAAAGCGAACTGAATTGATGCGTATAGCCACACGAATCTTCTTCTAACTGTTAAAAGATAAAAATCTTATCAGAAGATTTACTTGTAACATTTGGTCTCTCAGACCAACCAATATTGTCCGTTTTGCCCTTAAAGAGGAGTTGGCATATTTGTTTTTTGTTGCCCACGTGGAGACTTCCCAGGAGGTCACCCATCCTGGTACCAGTCTCACTCGAGCATGCTTAAGTGTGTAGTTCGTATTTCATCCACAACCATTGCGCCCAAAACACACTGGTGATATTTGAGGTCCGGTAGATGAACTATGAACACCAAAGATTCACTACTTACCCATGGTTGAAGAGGTCATGGATGAAAGAAGGCCCAAAACACACGAAAACGGAAGAGAGAGTGCGATCGCACTCGTACCCATGTTCCCAACCTACATACAAAATGTGATTTTGTCAACATGCTAATATGCTGTTCAATAATCAGATAATTAGTTTTCTTATGAGTCTTACCAGAAGCTGCTCAATGAAACAGAAGTATGCCAACATGCTAACAATAACAAGAATAGGCACTTCTTGGCACACCCTATAGACATCACTGCACAATTCAACGTGGACGCGGTTTTAGATCTTGACGCGTTAACTAAACTAAAAAAAAAGTTGTAAAGAGTGGAAATCCGAATAATATGATTAACTTGCCCGTATCCGTTTATTTCCACGGGGCTAGATCTACTTGCACCAACGTTTCGGTTTATGACACTGCTTTGTATCCTTAGAAGTGTAACGGGTAGGTTCTCTACGTCTTGATGACACACATCACAAGTCTTGTTACCTTTGATGCTAAACCATTTTACAGCACAGTCTTTATGAGCTAACGCGAGTTCCCCTTTGCAACTGCATTCCATCTTCAAGGTTTCTCCGCCTTCACATAATTCAACTAAACATATCCTACAAACGGCTTCTTCTTCGGGTATGTCTTCACCATCCTCATCTTCATTATCTAAAAAACAATACACAGTTGCTTAAATAAATCAAACAAATCATTTCATATATGTAAATAGAGTAAAGTACACGGATGCTCCATGTGGTTTACCGAAATTATGGATTTGATCCACAGCTTCTTAAAAGTACACAGATGGTCCCTGTGGTTTGCACCTTGCAACACACTTAGTCCCCAACTTTGACAAAATGCATTAAAAAGTGCAAACCACAGGGACCATCCTTGCACTTTTGGCAAAGTTGGGGACTAACCGCGTTAAAAAGTGCAACCACTGGGACCATTCGTGTACTTTTGGAAAGCTAGGGACCAAATCCAAAATTTTGGTAAACCACACGGACATCCGTGTACTTTTCTCATGTAAATATGAATCAAAGATCCAAGCTGTATTAGTTACCCGTGTCGTGGGTTGGAGAAGGGGTTGGTAAAACGGTATCAGAATCTTTTACTCGTGGAGTTGAAGGAGTCACGCGGAAAAAAGAATCCATTTGCTTGATACTTATATCTTCGTTGAGAACTGGAACTGAGTGTGACCGAGCTATATGTCCTTGGACTTTAGTCTACAAACGAACCGCGTGACAAATATTTAAGTCTTTGAACAAAGGGGACTTTGGAGTTGTATGTAGGGCTACAAATGAACCGAACGTTCAGCGACCAATTCATGAATTGTTCCATGGGAAGTTCGCCTGTGTCCGTTCGTTTAATGAACGAACACGAAGAACACATTTCATTCGTTTAGTTAAATGAACAAAGATGAACAGAAGCCATGTTTGTTCATTTATGTTCATGAACGTTTGGTAACGTGTTCGTTTGTGTTCTCGATAGTTCATTAGTGTTTTCAGTTTTTATATTTTATTCAAATACTTCAATATTCCAATAAACAAAAATTTAATAAGTATCAACGTATTTTATATTCAGTTCATGAACGCTTGTTAGTGTTCGTTTGTTTCCATTTGTGTTCATGAACATTCATTTGCATTCATTGCCAAAACTACACAAACAAACACGAACACATTCATTTCCTCAAGGAATGAACACGAACACAAAATCTTGTTCGGTAAGCGTTCGTGAACACATATATTTTCTGAACAAACGAACACGAACAAGGTTCAGTTCGTTTGCAACCCTAGTTGTATGCATTAGAAACAGACTTTGGGTGATTTTCAACATGTTCAAGACACCGTTTTCTTATTTGGCCCGTTTGAGATAAAACAAAAAAAGAAAATGACCCATTTAAAGTAAACAGGTCGAAACTGACACCTGACCACCTCTACACTCTACGGTCAACACGTAGAACTCAACGGGCCAAAAGTCAACATACCTCCAAATTAAGTGACCCACCAGAATTCCCAAGTACAGATCCTTGATCCGATTGCGCAATGGGGGTAACAGGCAAAGAAGACGTCCTCTGGGGCGTAAACATTTTCGTAAGTGACCATGATCTCGGTATTGAACTTTTCTCATGCGTTACCGAAGACAACACTGCTGGAACCACATTACCATCAGTCCTTTCTGTATCCGGAACCGTATTCCTGTTCATAAAGTTCAGTTTTGGCAGTAAACTTTTCTTTGAAGATTTGGTTCTTGATGAACTACTAACAGAAGCTGCATTTGTTGTAGTTTCTGGCGGGCTTTGCGTTAGATTGAAGTTTACTTTCTTAGGAGTTGGAGTTGGTGTCGACACGATCTTGATTTGAACAGATTCTTGATATGAAGAGGGTTGTGATGTTGTTGTTCTTGATGGTATTTCAAGAAACAAATTTTGTTTTTTCCAGTTTTTCCCATTTGGTGTTTCGGTTGGATCGGTTGATATCTCTTCGTCAACCTGAAAACGACGAAAAAAAATGCATCAGACGATTACATCAATATATACTTCAAATGATGAGAGTGTTTAGCATTGTGTTATGAACTTATGAACATGAGTTCATGATCATCAGTTTTTATAGTTTAACAATAAATTGTCATTGATCAAGTATTTGAAGTGAATTTTCTATTAGCAAAATGCAATAAAAACAATGTACAAAAACATCATTGCAATCCTCATATAGCATCCAAATAACTATATTATGAGCACAAAATTTGTTTCTTTATGGGTAACTGTAATTCTTTGGATTTATGATATAACTAAGTTTTTTTTTCTAATAAAAACATGAGTTTGAGCTCTTAGTTGTAGTCGGTTGAAAAGAAAACCTATGATGACCTCGATAAAAAGTTTTGGTTATGTCTACGAGTGCAAATGAGCCGAGCCAAGCCAAGCTTGAGCTCAATTAACTTATGAGAGCTCGGCTCGGTTTGAGCTTTGTCTTCAAAGCTCGAGCTCAACTCGTTAGTAGTTTCTCAAGCTCGAGCCGAGCTTGGCTTGGGCTCAACTCGTTTATTATCTATTAGTTAATATATTAAATAATAAAAATATAAGTAATAGACTCGTTTAGGCTCGAGAGCTCGATAAGTGAAGCTCGGTCTCGTGCGAGTTTACTAAATAAGCTTATTTTTAGGTTCGGGCTCGGCTCGTAAACAATTTTAAATAAACTCCACCCGGCTCGTTTACTAAACAACTTTAAATAAGGGGTAAATGTTATTGAATATTAATAACACTAATATCGCTCTAAAGCTCGACGAGCTGCACATTCCAGGCTCGAGCTCGGGCTTGATAAATAAACAAGCTTTGTTTCAGGCTCGATAAGGCTCGAGTTGTTTCGAGCTTTTTCTCGAGTCGCTCGGCTCGATTGCACCCCTAGTTATTTCACTGCTTGCAAGCTTAAAACTCAAAAAGATCATAACTTTAGCAATAATTATATGGATTAAGGAATACCCATAAGTACTTTCATATAATATGGCATGATTCAGTGATTTGAATAAAGATTTCCGGGCATTGCGGTTAATCCAAAAAACAAAGCACTATCTAGTACATATTCTTGTTTTGTTACAAGTAATATTTTGATTAGGATTATTTGATATCACATAATCACTTTCAAAACGCAATACCAAACGCACACTAAAGCTAACGACAAAGAAGTCGCCGCTCAGTGGCGGAGGTAGTGTTATATTAGGGGTAGCATGGGCTACGGCTCAACCTTGTATTCGTAGTGTGAAAATACCCTTCAACTCCGTCTAGGTAGTGTAAAATTGTTGTTTTTTTCGGTTTTATACAAAAAATACCCTTGATCCTAATTTTTTTTAATACCCCTAAATTTTTGGGCTTGATCCGCCGCTGTTGCCGCTACCTTTTGAAATTCATAAACAACCCACATGTAAAAGCTAGTTTGAATTGCAAAAAGGAAACAACTTCTGGTTCTTTTTGCAGATTTGTTTGACAAATAAATGCAAACCAAATCATTCTACACTAAAATGAGTAATATCAAGCATATCACAACACAAATTTCAAGCTACATAAAGTAATCAATAGGATCCACAAGTGGGATTAAAAGTAAGATTACTTTCTTAATGTAAACAAGGATTAATTAGCCTTTTGTACTTGATTTACTCCCACATATCAGGAGCTTGTCACCAAAGATTGTTAGCAAAAAAGTCGAGTATAACATATCTTTCGCATATCTCGCATGAATCACCCTTGTTCTACCGAAGAGGGTTTCGAATTGTAACGTCTTTTGATTATTAAAAGTTATGATTTCTTTGTATTTATAAGTGGAAATCATAAGTTGACATAACATGTGTTTGTTTGGTATATGTTGCAAGTGAAGTGCCACCAACATCATGTGTGTTGTTCTTAAAGCAACCATCATGAGGGATATAAGTCTTGAAACCAAAGTTTCAAACTAAATGATGAAAATTAGTTATAAAGATTTCAAAATTTAGAAGAAATTTTTTTTTTAAGTAATATCAAGAGAAAGAAAGTGTTTTTTGTCCATAGCCACTTTTAATAAAAGCATCACTTTGTTACTTATATGAGGAATCTAAAAAGGTAACATGACCTAAAAAAAGGCAACAACAAGTACAATTCACATGGCACTGAAATTAAGGAGTGAACCTAACTTCATTGACCTCCTGCAAGTATATTTTTAAAATTAATAAAAAAATATTAATATGGGCAGAAAGGATTCGTGGTCTGGTCAACCATTGTGTGTGTAAATTTTTTATAAGTTTTTATAGTTTGACCCTTAAATTATCGTCGGTAGAGTATTTAAAACGAATTTTCTATTGTAACCAGATTAAAAAGTTTTGGGTCATGATGCAAGCTTTAGCTTCATTCATTTATTTATTTAAAAAAAACATAGCAATGAAAATAGTGTACAAAAACATCATTTCAATCCTCATAGAACATCCAAATAACCTTATTATGAGCACAAATTTTGCTTCTTTCAGATTATAATCACTTTAATCAAACACTTGGCCAGCATGAAGCTTCAAGAAGTTGATATCAGAAACAAACATACCCATACGGCCCCACTGACGACCTCGGTAACCGTAACTTGTCAGATTTATGATATATAATTTTTTTTAGAAAAAAACATAAGTTTGACACCTCGGTAACCGTTACAATATACCTTATGATGATCCCGATAAAAAAAATTATAATTCTGTCACTGTGTGTACGCTAAAAACTTATATAAAGTTTTTTTAACACCTTGGTAAACTGCATACTTTACGATGGTCCCGATAAAATAAAAGTTATAATTCTGTCACTGTGTGTATGCTAAAATCATATAAAGATCATAACTTTAGCAATAATAATCTAGATTAAGAAAGACCCATAAATGATTTCATATAACAAGGCATAATTCAATGATTTGAACAAAGAAAAGACACCAACATCAACAACATAACATATGAATAAGTAAAACTGTAAGAAAGCAGGATAAAACAGTGAAAACCACCTTGTGAATTGGGATGACAACTTCTTGACTTAGTGTTGAGCTTGAATCATGGTCTTGAGCTTGAGCTACAACCATGGTCATGTTATTCTCTTGATCAGAATTCATGTAAAGTTTTGATTTTTATTGGACACCAAGAAGCTGAAAACAAATATCTGGTTAAAGATGAGAGATAAAGAAAGAAAAGGAGGGTCTTTAATGGCATAAAATCACAGAGATGGTATGGTGGTATCATTTAAATCCTCATTATTTCTCTCACACACAATAAACACAGGAATGGGGACTACTTCAATACTCACATGCTTCTATATATGTCATGGCTTTCTTGACGTTAGTCAACATCATCCCCCCCCCCCCCCCCCCCCCCCAAAAAAAATATATATATATTTTATTTTATTTTTTTTCATTTGTGTCCATTACTCAACTTTGATAATGATGTCACAATAGCTTATTTGAGAATTCTGTTGGTGTTACTTTCTTATACCTAAACAAAGTTGAAATTGGACTACTTGTTACTTTTGAGTAACATGTGTAATAAGCAAGATTTCACTTTATTTAGTGGTTTTAAATTTATTGTTTTTTTTTTTTTTTTTATTCTCATGTTATGAAGTTAGAAGTTAGAACAAACACAATTATGTATGTATGATTGACTTAATTAATTTGTAACCTTTCATTAGAAAAAGTGTTAATAAAAGAATGATAACTTAAATAAGAATTTAATGGTATTTGGGACATGTCGGATAACTAATAGACTTTAATTATTACTAGCTTTTTTTTATACCGCGCTTTGCGGCGAAACCGAGCAATGATCATGTAAAACAAACGTGATTTGAAAATAAAGCATTTTGTTTAGAAAGTCAAACCATTAGAACAATTTAGTTTATAGTCGTACCGTTTTATGATACCAAATAAATACTTTATTTTGAGTATAACCCCGTTTTAACAAAACTTATAACGGAATGTCAGGGAAAGAAATCAAGCACAACGACGTACTTAAGTTTTTAGAAAGAAAATTGTAAACGTAACTTATTGAAGAAGTATTAAAATATGTTAAAAAAGAAAAAAAACAATTATTAAAAAAAGGTAAAGGAAATAGATATTTAAAAAAAAGAAAAATATGTTATTAAAGTAAATATAATAATAAACTATTATAATATATTAAATAATAAAATAATAAAAAATTATATATTAAAACCTATATAAATTAGCAAACTTTTTGTGCATAAGGACTTGTAAGTTATGCTTTGGGTGTTTTCCAAAAAAAAACTTGATTTTTTAGTTTTAACTCAAAGGTTTGTACCTTTTTCAATTTTAACCCTACATAATTTGTTTTTTTAACTTTAACCAAAAACTTTTCATTATTTGCAATTTAACTTCACAACTTTTGTCACTTATACTTTTCATCTTTCGCAATTTTTCGTTTTACGTATAGTTCTAAATTTTTCGAGTTAATACGACGCAACGTGCATGTGTGATTCAACGTTTTTACCTCTATTTTTCCATGTTTGACAGGTTCGTCGCAATACGCATATTATAGGTCGAGTCAGTGTTGGTTGTCAATGACGGTTGTGTGACATTAGTACTATTTGACACCGTTTTACGCCCCGCCGCAACACGGGGTGTGCTTTGGGGATTTTTCAAAGAAAAAATTGTTATGCATATGGTTGTCGTAACGTTGGCTTTGGGGGTTTTCCAAAAAAAAAATGATTTTTTTTACTTTTCACCCAAAAGTATTTCATAAATTACTTTTAACCCAAAACTATTTGTTTTTTACTTTTAAGCCAAAACTTTTTATCTTTTACAATCTATCCTCATAACTTTTTTTACTTTCAACTTTGGTCCTTTATAGTTTTCATTTTCCACAAATTTTGAGCTCTATGCTTGGTTCTAAATTTTGTGACTTAACGCATCACAGCGTGCGTCTTTGGCTTAATGTTTTTACGTTTCGTTCTAAATTTTGCGAGTTAACACGACGCAACGTGCGTGTGTGGGTGAACGTTTTTACATCGTCTATTTTTACCCCGTTTGACAGGTTTAACATAACGTGTGGGTCGTAGATCGACTTAGTTATAAATAAATAATCCCCGCCGCATTGCGGCGGGTTGTAATCCTAGTTATTATAAAAATAAAGTTACTATTCATCGTCCTTCGAAATCAATATATATAGGGAGGGGCTCATGCGAGAACTCCATTTATTGCGAGAACCAATGTGAACACAACCTACAATAGCTAAAAAAACCTAACCCCCACCCCCCCCCCCCCCCAAGCTAAATACTAAAAACTAAAACCCCCAAAAAACCTAAAAAAAACCTAACCCCCCCCCCCCCCCAAAAAAAAAAAAACCTAAACCCCCTCCCCCACCCCCCCCCCCCCCCAGGCTAAAATGCTAAAAACTAAACCCCCAAAAAATCTAAAAAAAAATCTTAATTTTTTTTATAATATTTGTTATGCTCAAATCGCTACTTTTAGTGGCAAAAAAAAAAAATCTTTAAAAAAAAATGTTTTTTTAATTTTTTTTATTCGAAAAGTAGCGATTTTTATATAAAAAATATTAAAAAAAAATTGTGTGATTTTTAGCTATTTTTAGGCATTTTTTGTTGTGTTCACATTGGTTCTCGCGGTTCTCGCAATAAGAGGTGGTTCTTGCATGATCTTTTCCCTGTATATATAATGGTTCATGTTTTGTTATAGTATGTTTTAAGTAGGGGTGTGTATGGATCGGTTTTGACCAAAACCATAACCATAACCGCGATGTCGGTTATTGGATAACCATAACCATAACCGATCGGTTATGGTGGTTATGGTTATTCGGTTTTGATTGTTATAGCGGGTCGGTTATGGGTGGTTAACCGTATATTTAGCTTAGCTAAAAATAGCTTAACTTATTTTTAACATGGAATAAATTGTTATTGCTTATTTGTATATATTAGTATATGGTGAGAGTTGGCTACAAAGTCCATTTTTCCTATAAAGTGTAAAAAGTTTAAAAACACCATAATTTCAACCATTAAACACACTCAAAACCCACAAATAACAAAGTGAAGATAACTAAAACGTCATATTTGTGGGTTTTGTGTTGTGTTTTGGATGATTAAGCTTTGATTATCGAATGACTAACATTAGTGTGTTTTATGTTGATTGTCATGTTGTGTTTTACATTCACAGTTCTACGATGGTGTTTTTGAAGTTTTTATAAACTATTAGGGTTTGGATATTGTGTTTTAGTGATCTTCATACTGTTATTTGTGGGTTTTGAGTGTGTTTTATGGCTGAAATTGTTGTATTTTATGACTATGTACACTTTGTAGAAAAAATGGACTTTGTAGCCGAACCCCACCCTATTAGTATAGTACATAGTATTAAAAAATACATATAATCTATAATATTAATACCAATTATTATTGAATATTCAAATAAAGTGATATGATACATTCCATAAGTTCAAATAAACATTCAACCAAAACCACAAAATGATATGAAAAACCGATAAGTACTAAAAAATCTTCAGTAAAAAACATCAAATATTAAAAAGAATGTGAAAAGTCCTAAATCCTACAAAGATTTATTACATGTCGGTTCGGTTCGGTTATGGTGGGTATGGAAAAAATGATAACCATAACCGACCCGCTACTTTTAGTTTAAAAAAAAAACATTAACCGACCCACCGGTTTTTTATTTGGTTCGGTTTTTTCGGTTCGGTTTTGTCGGTTAATTATGGTTCGGTTAATTCGGTTTTTTGCACACCATGGATTAACGACTTACTTATTAAGTGACTTTGAAACCGATCTAGTTGTAAACTTCTAGGATTCTAGATTAATTTCCATTTATATTTTTGGACATATATTTTTTTACAATGGATAATTGTGTCTCTATACACATATTATATACTCGTTGCTAGTACAATGATAATGTTCATGAACCGTCCTAAAAAGAGTGTCTAACGCTAATTGACAATCATGCCTCGTTAGCTATTTTTGAACTTTATGATGTTTACCTGATATAGTCAAATATTATGATCTAATCCAAAACGGTGTCGGTTAAAGTGTCGAAAGCATCTTACTTAGTTACACAAATAGCATAAAACGTGTATATTACATTTTTTTTTTGTGAATTTCACTAATATATATTATAGGTGATCAACCAACAATATTTTTTCCTAGTGATCAATTATGTATAATTGGTTAATAAAAACAAAATTATGCAACCAAATGAACTATAATCTTGTTATGAACAAGCCTAATAGCAAGGAGATGAGAAAAGATATTGAGAGAGAAAGAGATGTTTATTATTGATGGTGTGTGCATACAATAAATACAATGGAATATATATAGGGTAAAGAAACTTGGAGAATAAACCTATTCTATTTTAGGCGTTGATAACCACAATATCAATATATTTATAATACTCCCCCTTGGTTATCAACTTTATACGCTTGGAGATGCTGCCTCGTTAAAAACCTTGCTAGGAAAACCCAGTAGGACAAAACCTCAGCTAAGGGAAAAAGAGTGCAGTAAAAAGAGTGCAGTGCGTATTGTCTCCCCCTGATATGTCTGGATCGAGTACGTTGTGTAACAACTCTCATTAAAAAGTCCTAATTATTATTTTAATTGTCCAATAGGAAACCCTAATTGAGAAACCCAAGTGATTCTGAACAAACCCTAAAATTTTCAGAATAAACGGAATCAGGATCAGGGCCCCTAAAACTCAAAGGGGGTAAAACCCTATTAATGATTATCTTTATAAAACGCTGTCAAAATTTAAAATTCACGCAACGTCGACTCATCAGGGCTAGATAGGTGACGAAGCAGGCCTACCCTACTTTGACACCTCAGGCGACACGCGACAGGGACCATGGTATCCTCCGCGACTCGCGGACGGCTCAAATTTTGGGTATAAATGCAGGGGCTTGGGGTCTGAACTATTTGCTCAGTTCGACGGTCTAAAACGTCATCCTACTCTTTGTATCTCCGTTTCTTTCTATCAACGCCCTAAAACCTCGAAACTCTGCTCGTTATTAGGGTAATAACTCTAATCGTTGTTACGATTCAATCTCCGATCGACTGAAACTATCCAATGGGATGTTTAAGTGCTATCCTTTGTCATTAGTCGTGATTCCGACAGAATGTTTAAGTACCACTCGAACTCGGGGAATACTCTGTCATTCGTTGTGAATCCGATGGATGTTTAAGTGATTACACTTTGTCATTCGTTGTGAGGGTTTTATCTCGTGATTATCGTTAAAGTTGAATTGAGTTAATACACTAATACAAGTTCCATTGTATCTAGAAATTAGAACTTGTAAGCAAGGAGCTACTAGAGTACTTAATAGCTAAGTAAACTTAATAGTTAAATAAACTTAGCAGCTAAGTTAGCTGAGTAGATTAATTAATCTATTAATATAGTTAAGTATGATTAATTAATCAGGATTAATTAAATTAATCAAAATTAAATAAGATTAATTAAGCTAAGCAAGATTAATTAAGCTAAGCAAAATTAATTAAGCTAAACAAGATTAATTAAGCTAAGTAAGTTATTAGTTAAATGGATAAGCAAACTTAATAGTGAAGGAAACTTAATAAATAAGGAAACTTAATAGTTAAGGAAACTTAATAGTTAAGGAAACTTAATAAGTAAGGAAACTTAATAGTTAAGGAAACATAATGGTTAAGGAAACTTCCTAGCTAAGGAATAAATCTACCTATAAATAGGAAGCTTAGGATTCATTTTCCTTTGTTCATTTATTCTATTCTTCTCTCTATACGTTGGTGTTCTAACCAATAATCACCAAAGCGATGTCCTGTCCGATCGATTCAGGAACCATCTAACGAATGTCGAAGTGTTGTGCTTTGTGAATTTCGTTAAACGAAATCCAAAGTACTATACTTTGTGAGTTCCTTAAATGGATACCAAAGTACTGTCTGAATAAGACTATACTTTGTGAAATTCGTTAAGGTTCGAATCTCGTGACTACCGTTAAGGTTTGATTTGGGTTTTTCACCAATACGTATTCCATTCTGTTAACTACCAAGAATACTCCCAACTACACACTTACAATCAAACAAACTATTAAATCATCAGAAGATCCAAAATAATAAAGTGCATGCTTAATAATCGGAAGAAGTAGAATCAAGAAGATTGTTAACTCAATCCTACATGCTTATAAAGTGAGTCATTCTCTTTTTATCAAATTTGATTTCAAAATCATGTTTATTTTCAAAGGTTATAATTACAGTGATTAAGTTTATGTAATCACCAAGTTACAGCCGGTATGTGGGGTTTTGTATACATTACTTGATATCCGTCACTATTGGACAACGAGATAGCCAATGAGTGATATGACCATAGTCACAGACACCATTGGACAACGAGATAGCCAATGTGTGTTCGAGTGACAAGTACTGTGGGTAGTTGGTTTGATATCTGAAATATTGTAATCTCTCTTAATACTGTAAATTATAACAAATGAGTCGTTTTAGTAAAATGAATGAACTCACTCAGTATTTCCCGCTGACAAAACCTTTTTAAAACGCGTTTCAGGTAATTACAGTAGATTGGAGTAAAAGATATATACGGCAATGAAAGGCGTCAAGAAGTGGCTTATTTTATTAATTAAATCAAATTAAGAAATATTGTTTTATGTAATCAAATTTATCTTTATTAAAGCTACCTTTGTAAAACATGGGTTTATCCCATCTATTTAATAAATAAAATCCGGTGTTTTCTAAACTCTGATATTTTTCCTAACTCACGGTTCTGATGAAATTTCCGCTGCAACGTTTTCAAAATAATCACCGGTACCACTGGGCTGTTCGCGATTCCCGATTCCGTCCAGGGTGGGTCGGGGGTCGTGACAGAAGGTGGTATCAGAGCCACTGCTTAAAGCCAATAGGTGTTGTGATAATAATACCTAAATAAAAGAGTTAGGAGATTGCTTTTAACTGGTAGCACACATGATAGCATTTAGACTTGAACTTAAGAAAAGATGCCTTAGTATCAGCTTCGAGATAAGCTAAGTACTGTGTAAATAAAGTATGATGGATTTTGGTATACCATAAGAATGGTAATTAGAAGATTTCAAGATATGATAAATAAGCAAGAATTAATAGTAATTATTGCTTATTGATATTACTTGGTCTAGAATAAGATATGTTACGGGAATACAAATTTCCCTAATTTCTGGATAAAAGCCCTAATAAAAGAGGCACATTTAAAATCTTGAAAATATACTATTTATGGGAAATAGAAAGTTTGCTCCGGCAAGACTGGGTATGGGGTAGCAGACTCTCCAGTTTGTCCGGATATACTGAGGTTACCTCTCCGGCGCGAACCGGGTAAGACGGGGTATATAATATGTCAAACGAGTGACAAGATTTCCCTAAATAGTATTATGACCTGTTATCTGATTTGCTTTTGGAAATATGAATCTGTTAAATACATTAAATTGATAGATGATATGTTTATTTCAGCATGTGAAATATGTGATTATATAAGATATGTATATCTATAAGAAATTCCAAAAAGTCAAATAGGAATAAAGCACAAGCATATGTGTCTAGATTTCTTTATTAGGAATTTCTTTTCCGATATCAAACATTATTTCGTTTGATTATCTGCCTAGTAACTCGAGCGACAATAATAACAATAGAAACCCATTAAGTTGGGACACTATTAAAAGTATAAGAATTTCCAATGAATTACCATAAACTATTAATGCAAGTAAGAAACATGTAAAGTTGTGATAATATATAAGAAAACACATGAAAATTTAATTATAAGTCCACAGAAGTTAAATTATATCATACACAACTTTCGAGACAAGACCTTTGGAAAATAAATTGGGCACGATGACACCAATGATAATTCTGTCAGTAGAAGAATTACTAAATAAAAAAGAAGCACTTTGCCAAGTGATCTTATAAACGACATGAATATCGCTGAGGTACGTTGGAACAAAATTTTACAACCATCGGTGCACAGTTTAATCAAAGTCATAATTATTATTCCTGCAAAAGGAGTCACATACCTTTACAAATTCCCTATTTCATTTCATTCGACATTCCTTGATAATGTCATTTAAACAACGGTTATCACCCAAAATTTCTAGATAAAGCTCTTAAATTTCTTTCATTGAAATTCTGAATTCTGCATATAAAGAGTTGACTTTCGTATTTCTACGTTCCCCTAATAATTATCATACCATGAGAATTTCTTTCATAGTAGCGAATATTGATCTATTTCATTTCTTGGTAAATTCATACACATGCACTATTTGTTGCGCATGTGATTCGTTTGAATTATAAAGACCACTGGAGAGCTTCATTCCGATTTGTTATTTTATCCAAATTCAAATATCATTCCGCTTTTTGTACTGTGAACCGCATTATTGCAAAACAATAAACTCCTTGATATCGACTCAATGAATTTCTTGAAAAAAATTAATTTTCTTTGGTATACATAGTTTCTATAGTGATCATGTCCGAACTTCCTTATTAAAACTTGTTTTATTCAAACCAAGTTAACTTGCTCGCAATACGTATTCAATTCAAAAGTCCCATATGATATTTTAGGCCATCATATTCGAAATAATCCCAACAAGCACTTTGATTCTCTTGAACTATAACATGCTTTCTTGGCCTTCGACTTCACTGAATTAATTCTTGGATCACGATCACCTTATACTGACATTTTCACAAAATTTAAAGCTTGCACTAATCTCGTTTATATATATCATATACGGATTTAATATTTATAAAAGCCATCTTAACACAAATTGTGTGTTAAAATAATAATACACAAATTCTTGTCATATTTCAGTATATCTTTTAAACATCGATCTAGTCTTTCGTGATAATTAGTGCTTTAACATTTTCAATTGAAAAAAAAAAACATTATATAAAATTTATTTTATATACTTACATAAGTGATTACCTAATTTACAAAATAATATTACTATATTCTTATTAAACCATTGAGGTGAAGAATTTATATTTTTATGTTTAAGTTATACTCTCATTTAAGTGTATATAATTATTACTAATTTTATTATTATTAATACAATATTAATAGTAATAGTGTTAGTATTATTTTAAAATACTAGGGTTATTGTCAAAGGCAGATATTGAATAGCCTAGCCTTAGTTAGGCATGGATTGGCCACCTATGCTTAAACAAGGCAGCACTAATCAATATCCAACCATGATAATGACTAGTTAATATATATAAATTAAGTCATCATACTTATTTAATAAATTTTAATTATATATGAAAATATTTTGTACTATAAAGAGAAGACATATTTTCATAAAATAATATAAGAATTAGAGGGACAAATAAAACTATATAAATAATAGTCTATCACATGTTTTGTGGTAACTATGTACCATAACGCGTTGGTAAGAAAATGACCATATAAATAAAATGGTAGTCATCAACTAAGTTGGATTAAGGGAACATTATACTAAATAAGAGTAGTCTTCGTTTTCAATATTTGTAAATACGTTTACAACGTTATATAAAATGAAAATAAGTAATCACATAGAATCAACCCATTAAGTGTTATATATTTACAAAATATTTTACAAATATTTTTGTACAATAAATATTTTTACATCTTTAATTTTTTTTCAGCTAATGTTATAAATAATAGTGATTTCTTTTATACTAAAATATATTGTAATGAAATAACGTCATTACGGTGTTTTGTAATATATATTACATATTAAATATAAGTTATTTTACATAGTATAGTAAAATACTAAAATAACATTTATTTAAAAGTAGTAATCATTACATATAATAAAAAATAAATAATATATATTACATAGTATTTATATTTGACATATAAGATACGGTTCAAACAAATATACAAATAATATATATTACATTTGTTTTACAAATATAATAGTTGGTCATGACAAAACAACTTGTTCTTATTTCAATCTCTATGATATAGTATGAAAAAATACGGTTACTACTAATAGTATACTATCACATTATTTCACAATTAAAACAACTTGGAACGTTAAACAATAATACACTAACTCTATTGTCTTTTTTGTGTATCTTTATCATAAATATTTGACAAATCATTTTTCATGCTTTTATTTCATTTAGAACCTGTCAATTCTAAGTCTTCCTCAGTTGCCAATCAAAGTAAGCTTCCTTTTGAAAAAAAAAAAAATTATTGATTTTAAAAGTCATTCACATTCATTTTAAATATCTATCTTTTGGCTTGAACCTAGTCACTTTGGAAAATATATCATTTCATTCATTTGTCATCGATTTCTTAAACTAATTCAGTTAAACCATTGAATCCTACTTAAGATACAACTTGTATTCACAAAATTCGATATTTTAAATTTTGTGTCATCTATCTTAATATTATTTTTTATTTAACTAAAAGATGACATAAATTTAAAAGAAATATCATAACCTAAATACACTTGGAAGCTGGAATCTAAGATGAAGAAAAAAAATATTCCTACTTATTCCAGTAAATCTCGAGGACGAGATTTTTATTAAGGTGGGGAGAATGTAACAACTCTCATTAAAAAGTCCTAATTATTATTTTAATTGTCCAATAGGAAACCCTAATTGAGAAACCCAAGTGATTCTGAACAAACCCTAAAATTTTCAGAATAAACGGAATCAGGATCAGGGCCCCTAAAACTCAAAGGGGGTAAAACCCTATTAATGATTATCTTTATAAAACGCTGTCAAAATTTAAAATTCACGCAACGTCGACTCATCAGGGCTAGATAGGTGACGAAGCAGGCCTACCCTACTTTGACACCTCAGGCGACACGCGACAGGGACCATGGTATCCTCCGCGACTCGCGGACGGCTCAAATTTTGGGTATAAATGCAGGGGCTTGGGGTCTGAACTATTTGCTCAGTTCGACGGTCTAAAACGTCGTCCTACTCTTTGTATCTCCGTTTCTTTCTATCAACGCCCTAAAACCTCGAAACTCTACTCGTTATTAGGGTAATAACTCTAATCGCTGCTACGATTCAATCTCCGATCGACTGAAACTATCCAATGGGATGTTTAAGTGCTATCCTTTGTCATTAGTCGTGATTCCGACAGAATGTTTAAGTACCACCCGAACTCGGGGAATACTCTGTCATTCGTTGTGAATCCGATGGATGTTTAAGTGATTACACTTTGTCATTCGTTGTGAGGGTTTTATCTCGTGATTATCGTTAAAGTTGAATTGAGTTAATACACTAATACAAGTTCCATTGTATCTAGAAATTAGAACTCGTAAGCAAGGAGCTACTAGAGTACTTAATAGCTAAGTAAACTTAATAGTTAAATAAACTTAGCAGCTAAGTTAGCTGAGTAGATTAATTAATCTATTAATTAAGTTAAGTATGATTAATTAATCGGGATTAATTAAATTAATCAAAATTAAATAAGATTAATTAAACTAAGCAAGATTAATTAAGCTAAGCAAGATTAATTAAGCTAAGCAAAATTAATTAAGCTAAACAAGATTAATTAAGCTAAGTAAGTTATTAGTTAAATGGATAAGCAAACTTAATAGTTAAGGAAACTTAATAAATAAGGAAACTTAATAGTTAAGGAAACTTAATAGTTAAGGAAACTTAATAAGTAAGGAAACTTAATAGTTAAGGAAACATAATGGTTAAGGAAACTTCCTAGCTAAGGAATAAATCTACCTATAAATAGGAAGCTTAGGATTCATTTTCCTTTGTTCATTTATTCTATTCTTCTCTCTATACGTTGGTGTTCTAACCAATAATCACCAAAGCGATGTCCTGTCCGATCGATTCAGGAACCATCTAACGAATGTCGAAGTGTTGTGCTTTGTGAATTTCGTTAAACGAAATCCAAAGTACTATACTTTGTGAGTTCCTTAAATGGATACCAAAGTACTGTCTGAATAAGACTATACTTTGTGAAATTCGTTAAGGTTCGAATCTCGTGACTACCGTTAAGGTTTGATTTGGGTTTTTCACCAATACGTATTCCATTCTGTTAACTACCAAGAATACTCCCAACTACACACTTACAATCAAACAAACTATTAAATCATCAGAAGATCCAAAATAATAAAGTGCATGCTTAATAATCGGAAGAAGTAGAATCAAGAAGATTGTTAACTCAATCCTACATGCTTATAAAGTGAGTCATTCTCTTTTTATCAAATTTGATTTCAAAATCATGTTTATTTTCAAAGGTTATAATTACAGTGATTAAGTTTATGTAATCACCAAGTTACAGCCGGTATGTGGGGTTTTGTATACATTACTTGATATCCGTCACTATTGGACAACGAGATAGCCAATGAGTGATATGACCATAGTCACAGACACCATTGGACAACGAGATAGCCAATGTGTGTTCGAGTGACAAGTACTGTGGGTAGTTGGTTTGATATCTGAAACATTGTAATCTCTCTTAATACTGTAAATTATAACAAATGAGTCGTTTTAGTAAAATGAATGAACTCACTCAGTATTTCCCGCTGACAAAACCTTTTTAAAACGCGTTTCAGGTAATTACAGTAGATTGGAGTAAAAGATATATACGGCACTGAAAGGCATCAAGAAGTGTCTTATTTTATTAATTAAATCAAATTAAGAAATATTGTTTTATGTAATCAAATTTATCTTTATTAAAGCTACCTTTGTAAAACATGGGTTTATCCCATCTATTTAATAAATAAAATCCGGTGTTTTCTAAACTCTGATATTTTTCCTAACTCACGGTTCTGATGAAATTTCCGCTGCAACGTTTTCAAAATAATCACCGGTACCACTGGGCTGTTCGCGATTCCCGATTCCGTCCAGGGTGGGTCGGGGGTCGTGACACGTTGCCTCATTAAAAACCTTACTAAGAAAACCCAATGGGACAAAACTTAGTTAAGGGAAAAAGAGTGCAACTTGAATAAATCTTCCCCTCATTATAATACGTATCCTTTAAGTGACGTGTGCCCATCTTCTTTAAAAGTTGATCAAAGCTTTTGTAGTCAATGATTTGTCGCTTTATCCCTTAATCCCTTAATGTGCAATCCTTTATGTTGATCAATGTTGTATAATCTTCTAACGAGACTTTAGGTCCCTCCTTTCAAAAATATCATATGTCCACGATTGTGTTTTGTTACATTCCTGCATCTACAAGACTATCCAAACTTGTTTTGATGGGTTAGTAAAATATAATCAAATCTCTATACTTATAAATAAAAATGATTGTACACTTGGCATTGTTTTAGCCCATCCTTTTTTGTTTTTCTCTTAAATAAATTAACCCTGTGCTGTCACGTAGGATTTTTTAACACGTGTCATGTTTTATACATTATACGCGTCTCTCCTCATTCTAACTAGGGTTTTTTTTTTTTTTTTTTTGATGAGACAAAAATCCTCCCAAACGGCAAACCTTCTCCTACCTTCATCTCCTACCTTCAGCCGCCGATATGAAGTAAACCCTATCCAAACGCAGATAATAGATATTATAGAGAATGATCTACAGTCGTAGATCTGTTCATCGAAGATTCCATGGTTCGTCTCGTGACCGATCCGAAAGCAGATCTGTTAATCGACGGCCAAATTTGGGGTAAGTGCTTACACTCATGTTAATTGTATTGGAGTTAATTGTATCCTTGCTAGAGGGAATTTAGGGATTGACCTTCCATTGTCGGTATGTTCATGCCCCTGTTAATATTGTTAAGTTTATCGGCGATTGGTTGCCTGATCTTTTCGATTTTTGATAAACAAATATCGGATTCAGAAAGATTAACAGAATTATGGTTAATTGGATCATTTATTGTAATTGTGGATGCTGGCAATGGAAATCATGGCTTTGTTTTCTGGAAGAATTATTTTTTTCCTAAAACACAAGTTATGTGCCATTAAATAAACTTACATTTTTTCTTATTTTTTTTTAATTTTGTAGGGAAAGGGGTTGGAGCTACTGATGTTGCTAATAGAACATTTGCGGGCAATGGGTGAATCTAGTGCGCTTGTAAATAGAATCAAAGTAAGAATTTTTCGTTATCCATTTCTTCGCTACTTTGTTTCCAGTCTTGCAGCCGTTCATTTTATATTTACATGAATGTTTTTTTTTTTGCATGAATGGGTTTAGTTCTTAAAAAGGGGCACCACTCTAGCGACAGCTGTTGTTTATGAGTCCATGTTTGCAGCAGAAGATGGCTCCATCCCTGCGACTTTCCAGGTGATTTTTTTTTAATCCTCCATTATTGAAAACAATTCCATTTAAACAAATTTCTTTGACTGATTATAGCATATTGTCACATGTTTTGGGTCAGGTGATATATATGACTGGGTCATATCTGTAAATTAGATTATTAGTCCGCTTCTATATGTTCGATTTGTAGTACCATGCATCTATATATCTATGTTTGATGGGTGATTTTACTAGAAGAGTGATTTGTAGTAATTAAATTAAATTGTTTTTTTTTTTGTTTAAGTTTTTTTTAGAAAGCTATACATCATCCGATTTGATTTATATTCTCTTCAAGGTAATAGTTTTAAACTTTTAATGACCTCAATAACTATAGCTGTGGTTATTTCGTCCACAAAGAAGAGCCGCATAACGATCATTTAGTAAGGTTAATTGGTTTTGAATCACTTTCGTGCTGTTTTTTTATATAAATTTGTTAAAACTAGGACTACTTATTGTTATCATGAATGATGATTTGAATTATTTGTTTTATTTCTTTTTGTTAAGTGTTAAGGATGGATTTTATGTTTAATCTTTGTTGATAAATATTAGATCATATTGCATATGCATAGTTTTTCCGGTTGATTGATATCTATGCTATAACTGTAAAGATAGTTTTGCGCTTGCCTTTCATTTTAACGTGTTGTTTGTCAAATCTTATGGTGATGGTATTCACGTATATCATGACATCATGTTAACTAAGTAAATATTATGTAATTTTACTGGTATCGATGCTATAAATATTATGTTTTTGGAGTTTAATTGAGTAAATATGAAGCTAATTTTACTGGTAATTTGTGTATGATTTACTTTTAGCTATGTGGCTGAAAGCAATTTAGTGTTCTATGTGTCATACTTTGAAGTTTTATCAATACCAGTTTGCTTTTGTGGATTGGGAATCGGCTCGTGGATGTTACAATCATCAGGCCAATACCTATATGTCAGTTGAGAAGTTATTGTGGAATGCTATTATTCTTATAATGGCCTCTATTTATATTATTATATGGAATATAGATAACTAATAGTATTAAGAAGTTTTTAAACTTTTTTTATTTCAGATTCGACGTGTAGAAGAAAAACGTGAAGAAACAGAGGTGTGGGCAAGGGAGCTTGAGAAACAGGTATACAATGAAATTTATTCACAAATAGTCCACTGGCTTGATGACGATATAGTTAAGTAGGCTTCTAATAAGTTTAATAATACAGCATATCAAACACTCATCTATAAAACGTGTAGTTTCTTAATTTTATTTTGATAGCTTCATATATGTATTTACTTTTCAACTTGTTCAGTGACCAATATTTTATTTAATATGCAAAAGATTGTAGTAATTTGGATCGATTACTCTTAATTTATTGGTGGATGTGATTAACATGTTTCTTAGGGCTATGTTTAAGGGTGCTTTTTAGTGATTTAAGTATAACTCTTAATATAGTGGAAGTTAACTCTTAAATTTAGGCCTTAGTGCTATGTTTATCAAAAACTTTACCATGTCATTCTTTTGAGCAGCTCGAGGGGCATTTTTGTCATTTTCACCACCTAGATGTGACAAAAACTTTGAATATAAGAACATTTTGTTCTTTTACTGTATTTATGCAAGTTTATTGGCCTATATTAGCATCACACGAACCAAATTGATGCATGATTGATCTTCAAACTTTTTTTAATACTTGGGTTGGCATCTTCGTTACACGCCGGTCTTAATATCCAAGTGTCGAAGTTGTCATCCACATGAAATTGGGATAATTCTGATGACACATTTAAAGGTGGTTAGTATCATATGTTAGTGGAAACAGTTTTCTCTTGATTTTTATCTTCTAATGACTTTTACATTCAGATGAATCTGATAGATGATCTGATTACTTCACAAGGGCATTTAGATGAACTTCAATGGAATTTTGAAGGGAGCTTTGTTGTATTTCCAAGTGTGACAAACTTAATTTCCTTTTGTATGGTTTTAAACTTCATACTAAATTGTAATGAGTGCTTAAATGATTTGCAGGTGTGATTGTGGACGCCAAGCTTTGTTGGCTATAGGACACTCTCTAGAGGTGATCAAGTTATGAAGTTATGGCTGTGTATTTGTTAGTGAGCTTTAGTTAACAATGGATGTTCAACTACTTATATTTGATAAATGGTAGTGTCACGAATAGAACAAATGTTGTATACAAAGAAGTATTTTGAGAGTTATGAATTTCTATCATTTTTTTCTATTTGTAAGTATTAATTTTAATTACAATTTTTTTTTAATTTTTTTAATCAACTTGTCATGTAGTTTTATTCAAAAAATCTATTAACATAATGTATTATCTAAGACCGTGTATTACACGGGTAACTAACCTAGTATTGTTTATACCTGAAATATTTCTTTGAACTCATTGCAATGTCTCTTTGCTTGACAAATGCTATATCATGACAATACTCAAGTGAAAAATATTATAACCATACATAGCTAGCAAAAAATATTAATGCACATATGCATTTAACGATGGTACTTCTAGAATGAGAATCTCTACTTTGGTAGGAGATGATAATAGGCATTTCTTATAACAAGTGACTTACAAACCTTTAACATACTTTAAGGTTCAACTATGTCCATACTAAAATATCCCAACATCATCTTCCTATATGTACTTGATGGATTGATAAAATATAATTACATATATACTCGAACTGCAGTTCGAGTAATAATTAGACCGTGCCAAGGTCATTCAAAAATTATCCCTCTAAAAGCTCGACAATTTCTCTCGATGATGCCTAGACATCATCACTGTAAACTGCGATTATAGTGAACTTTTAAAAGTAGAATGTTGATAAGATATGGCTAATTTAATCAAATTTATATCCCTCTTTAGGAGAATATCTCGAGTTGTACCACACCCGACCCGACTATTTTTGTCCATACATATTTTGTCAGCTTCATATAGTATGTTCTTGAGGTTTTGACATAAATGCTTTTGGCATTTTCAATCCATGAGGGAATTCGTTCCGTCTTATCCCAATATGCATGTGCTTTCACTCTTTAGGAGTTTTATCTCCAAAATCCATATTGTACCATGCGTGTACACTATTTATTGAGATATCAAAATCATCGGGTATAATTTTTCTATATATGTTTCTTGGTGCACAAGTATTACATTGTTAGGATGTTTCAATTAACCTTTTAAGCACTCATTTGCTTTAGAAACTCATCATGAGTTCCAACATGTAAAATAATCATAACCTATTCAAGCCCGAATATGTATAAATGATCACATTATTCTAGAGAACTTACTTTACATGACTTACATAATTTAATCCTTCAGGACTTTAATGTAAACTTTCAGTATTAAGTGACACATAACATTCTTAAGATGCATATCAATTCTCTCTTTATATTACCAGACTAATAAATTATTGGAAAGTCAATGCATCCACCACTGGAGAATACGTCTCCTTATAATCAATCATAGGTCCTTGCGAAAATTCTTGTGCCACCAATTTTTCTTTATATCACTCAATTTGATTTTCACATAATTCGCATAAAAGACCCGTTTATATCCAACATATTTTACAACTTTAGTTGTATGGACTGTTGGTCTAGATACTTTCCATGTCATAAGAGAATTCAACTTTGCCTTATTTGCATCTTTCCATTTTGGCCAATCATTTCTATGTTTACGTTCATAGGCAGATCTCAAATCTTGATCCTCGTCACTTAATCATTTCAAGCGCTACATTATATACAAAAGTATAACGACGTCGATTTTTATTTCGATTCCATACATATCTTAGACATGATACAATTTATCGTGATCTCTTTATTTTCAGGTACCTGAGGTTCTTCTTGAACCATCATGTCTACTATCTCTTCAGGAGATCTTATAACCTCGACTTGACCATCTTAATTACTTGCTCCAATTTTCAAGGAATTTTATTATTGGAATCAACTAGTCTACCACGCTTTAGGCGTGCAATAGACTCATTACAAATATGTGGTTGTCCTCTTGGGACACAAATATAACTAGAGCATAAGCAGTTGATTATGTGACTTACTTAGTCACTCTATTTAGGTCAGTGAACTTGTCTGGTAATTTGTTCTTTAATAGTGGTAAATGAATTATCTTTGAACTTCTAGTTCACTGTTTATAGTCTAAGGATCAAGATGACACGATAATTCATTTCACTTTTCACTTTCCAACTGCTTGTTATCTCCCCCCTAATGTTGGGAACATTCATTCACTAAAGTGAAAACCAATGAGCCGTAAACAAATCGCTCACCAATGACTTTAAGTATTTAATCATAGACAATTATTTTTTTTACCCAACATATATTCTCAATCCTTTTAGAGATCCCAACATTGTGCTAGTGGTGGATCAGTATTATATATACCGTACAACCAAAACCTTAGTGATTAGTATTATATATACCGCACAACCAAAACCTTAGAAGGGATGTATTTGGTTCCTGACCAAAAACCAACTATAACGAGGGAAGTATGATGACATATTGGCTTGATGTGAATTAATGTTGTACATGTAAAATCATACGTATCCAAATACAAATATGAGCTCTTGCTCTTATGATCATTGGCTTTGCAATCAGCTGTGAACGTTTAGTGATCGTCTCAACAAAGCAATTCTTGTATAAACATAAGCCATATGAAGTTCAACATTTATTCCAATAACTTGGGAATTGAATTCACCGTTATTACCCAAATAAATATACCAATCTGGATTCATATGCTTGCTATCACATTAGCTAAGCAACAATCACACAAACTTCAGGGTGTGGATTTGATAACCATTTAGACGATGCATCGATTTAAAACACTAAATGGTATTGTGTTGGGATATTCATATCCTCTAACCATTTCCAGAATATTTAGGGAAACACATCCTACTTTATTTGGCAAATATATAACTTCCTTTGAGAGCAAACATCAATATATAATTATCAAGAAGAATCTTCTAGTTCTTTAATAATTTCACATCATCATCGACTCGGTGTGGTCTAACCAGTCATGCCAATTAATTAAATAATCATGATCTATAAACTTCTGATATATGATCATATATGCATTACTTGCTCGCATGTAATACAAAACTTAAGATACAAGAGAATGGTCGATCTCATCTTGCTCGTATGAACTTCCTTTGAGTTCAAACCATCATGTTAATTATTATAGCTCATTATTAACTCCATAGTTTGTCACTTTTGGTAGTCCATCTCATTATAAACCCCTGACCATCATTACAATTCTAAATGGTCGATCTCATCATTACAAATTTCTCAATTATGTCCATGATCACTACCTTTACAATGTTCAATATGTAATCACACTTCAGGAAATGTGATAGAATCTAAAAACGTTAGATTTTCATTCTTTGCTCAATCACAGGAGTATAAAATCGCTTCAAACTTTTCATACCTCTCATAATGATTTTGTTATTTCAGGAGCATATGTCTCAAGTGTGACAAATGAAAAAAAAATCACTAATTTTTCCGTGTAAATGATATTCTCTGTGCTTAACACCAATTGAGAAGTAATTAAATCGCAGAGTCGCATAACATATATCGGCCTTAACATCTTACGACCTTTTATAACTTGATAATGAGAATCGGGAAATATAACACCTTGGGTGTTAAATAGAAGCATATTTTCTACTTTTTTTATGGGAGTGATAATAAACCACAACTTTGGTTTAATCATTCTATCCGATACAATGTAGAAAAAATGATAGCATATAGAATACAAGGTATCCATAGCATCAAATCGTACACTACATGAGGTTATAACATGTCACCACATAAATACGAGTTAGAATAAGCATTTAGGCCTTTATGAATTAAGAAACCTTTTCATCACTAATAAACAAATGCATATATAATATGTGTAATAACTTATCACGATATAACCAATCACAAAAATAGCTACTCATGGGTCTATAACCCTCTTTTTAAATTGAACATCACCCTTAACTTATTTAATATAACAAAATCATAGAAAGCAAACTAAATGAATAAATTTTCATGTGTTGAACAAATATAGTTGATTTATATATGCAATTATTATCACAATCCTGACCACCCATTTAAATGCAGAGAAACATGTATCATATCAATACAATAGATATCAAAACAACACAAATTATAACGGATTGTAATGATCAGTTAAATATAATTCATATCAATACAATAAATATCAAAACAACACAAATTACAACTGATTGTAATGATCAATTAAACATAATTCATAACAATACAATAAATATCAAAACAACACAAATTATAACTAATTGTAACAGTTGAACATAATTCTCTTGGTTTAATTTAATAAACTATAACATTTGTTTGATATTACGTGAGAGAATAATATTTAGCTATTAGTGAAAGTTTATCATTATCTCTCTGAAATAGTTCGTTTATATGCCAATTAATTAGATAATATTTGGATTCAAAATAAATCACGAAAGATGTTCAAAATAAATAGCCTTTCCTATATATTAAAATATATTAGTGATTACTCAATACAAATTAAATCCTATCCTATAAATAAGTTATTTTCATACCGGAACTTACTCCTCAATATCTAAATATCTCCTTGTTAGTTTATTTAATGTATTGTTTTAATAAAGAAATGCAAACAATAATTCATCGTAGAAAAATAGAACCAAAAATTTCTCCTCATTAACAAGATGTAACAATTTAAAAATCAAAATTGATATACAATATCAATTTAATAGTTTATATTGGTAAAAATAAAATCTAGTAAATAACATGGATAAAAATACATTTCTGACGAATAACATTCTTAAACCAATTCCATTAAATTTGATTCATAAAAATCTTTAACAAAAACCACAGAGAGGTGACACTATAAATATTATCAAAATATTATTAAGTGATAATAATAATTTATCGGTCCTAATAAAATAGTTTGATGTGTATACGCATAAAAAAATATTGATCATCTTTTGATTTGTAAGATTTGTTGAAATTGGTTTAATTGTGTTCCGGTAACAAGTCACATAATACAACTAAATGAGTTTGTTTTTAAAATTAATGATATGAATAATATAGTTGTTTACACCTAGTGGAACACTTTTTTTTATCTTATTCAAATATGCCCATTCGAAATCATACCATGATTTTAACAATTATCTCCCAAATATTTACTAATAATTAAGTTTCAAAAATTAACCAACTATGATTTATTTACCTTTTGTAGAAACGAAGCATATCAGTCGGCCACATATTCCCAATGATTACTGGATTTTGTGAAGCTGCTATTTGCCACGGATCGATCAACTTGCTGAATTCAAACTCGTTGAAATAAAAGGATAAAAGGTTTTTGAGCAGAGCACTCTCGTGCTGATAACGTGTTATGAACAAGCCTAATAGCAAGGAGATGAGAAAATATATTGAGAGAGAAAGAGATGTTTATTATTGATGGTGTGTTCATACAATAAATACAATGGAATATATATAGGGTAAAGAAACTTGGAGAATAAGCCTATTCTATTTTAGGCGTTGATAACCACAATATCAATATATTTATAATAAATCTATCTATTTGTTATCTTGTGATAATAGCTAATGAATATATAAAATTTAGTATATAATTTAGAAAAGAAGTTATGAGAAGAAAAGGTAGAATAAGAATGTGTGGTGTGGGGCGTGGGTTGGGGCAGCGGTTTGGGTTTAACGTCGGCTGCTTCGCCCCAGACAAGCGTTGGGCATGGCGTTGCCTCTTTGGCATGGGGATTGAGCCTGGCGTGGGGCGGGGAGGGGGGGTGACATGGCTGACTTTGGTTGGCTGGTTCGATCTAGCCGTTGGGGGTAGCCGTTGCCAAACCAAAAAAAATCCACATGGTTGACTACACCGAGCTATGTGACGTCACACTACATCCCTAGTTTTTGAGTAGTACCTTGTGGATCACACCCTCATCACGTATCGAACAATGCCCCCAACCAAAGCCCCTCCACACCCCATAGTGTAAGACTATGGGGTATGGGGCTTGGGTTGGGGCGTGGCCCTTGGGGCTTGGGTTTCAAGCCGGGCGTGGGGCGGTCTTGACATCCGAGCTGGCGGCCTCCTATTCGCTGTCCACCGCCATGTCATAGCGGGTGTTTGAATGTTTGAATTTTAAATTCAAACCGTTTGGTCAAGCCAAGCGATCACCTCGGGTCCCAACATCCCCTATAAATGTAACCCCAAACCCCACCGGCTACCCCATCCCAAACCGTCACTATCCACCGCTACCCCACCGGCTACCCACTTGATCCCACGTACCCGCTACCCCAACCCGAAGAAGATGTCATCTTGGACCCACGAGGAAGAATTGACTCTCGTCACAAGCGTCGTTGACGCTATGAAGGGGCGGCAACCCGGCCAAACACGATATTGGCCGGAAGCATTCGCAACCTACCGACATAACGTCGGACACGACCGCCACAACCTCAACGCGTGCCAACATAAATGGCGCGAGCTACGGCCCAAGCTGGATCGTTTCAAGGCTTACTACGAAGTCGTTCCGAGCGGCGAGTTAAGCCACGAGGACCGGGTGGCGGTGGCGAACATAGAGTTTCGAGGCAAGGAGCGAAAGGCGTTCGACAAGATCGCCCTTTTTGAAATTTATCTAACGCTTTAGGTTTTTTATTTTGTAATTTTTAGGAATTATGTAATTTTTAGGATTATGTAATTTTTAAAATTTTAATGAAATTTTAGGTTTTTTTTATAAATGTTGTGTGAATTTTATAAATTTTTTGTAATTTTTTTTAATAATCTGCCAACCCAAGCGGTGCACCCACGCCCCGCCATACCTCACGGACACATCACTAGGCGGTGGGGGGGGGGGGGGGGGGCTCCAATTCCACGTGTCAACTCATGCCTCAACCCAAACCCAACCCAAGCCCCACCATACCCCACGGTCTAAGGATAGAAGAAATATATGAATGATAGTGATGGAACTTGACATGGTGTCATGGTGTTAGAGAACAAATCAATATTTGGATTTTGTGAATGATTAAAAAATTTGATAATAATTGACTGTTGTTTCAGGACAAAGTCAAATCCCATGATAATATAGGCAAAAAATAAATACAAATAATCTTAACATACTAAACATACAAATTGAAGGAAAACTCAAAAAGACAATGTGACATTTTTGTAATTACCACCAACTATCAAAGTTACTATACAAATGTGAACTCAACTAAAAATACCTAAAAAACACAATTTTTTTTAACATTTTTTTATTAAAAATCGCTACATTTGGTTAGCAAAAAAAAATTTATTTTTTTTTGTGCTACTAAAAGTAGCGATTTTTTAATAAAAAATGTTAAAAAAAATAAAATAATTTGTGTGTGTGTGTGTGTTTTTTTTATTTTTTTAGGTTTTTTTGGGGTTTAGTTTTTAGCTTGGGTGGGGGGTGTTAGGGTTTTTTTTTTTTTTTTTGGGGGGGGGGGGGGGGGGGTTAGGTTTTTTTTATGTTTTTTTGTATATTTGTAGAGTAACTTTGATAGTTATTGATAATTACAAAAATGCCACCTTGTCTTTTTGAGTTTTCCTTCAATTTGTATGTTTAGTATGTTAAGATTATTTGTACAAGAACTTTACCCTGATAATATAACCATATACTGTGAATGTATGATGTGTCATGCACTTGTGCCATGAATACAGCGTATAAACCCCAATCACATCCTCTTATTATTGCAATCACCACTCTCGAGAACGCTCTCCATATTTTATTCTTAGGCTGGAGGGTGTGGTTGGAGCCTCTAGGGGTTTTATCAGGCCACGTCAACGCCACATAAGATCCACCTCAGCCATGGAGCCCCCTTTAATTTGCATGGTGTGGATGAAGCCCTATATTAAACAAAATTAAAAAAAAAAGATTTGATTGGTGCAAACACAAGTGGGCCCCACCTGATCCTTTCAACCTTGGCGTTACCATGATAAAGCCCAGCTCATAACGCTCCTAATTAAATTTGAGGGTGTGGTGTGATAGCGCCCCGGGGCGCTATAGAAGGTGACATGGCGGGGGTGGCGCCCCCACACCCTCCGGCCTTATAACTAACAAATTCTTTTTTTATTTATGAATTACTTTTATAGTTTAATCGGATCGACCAATTAAACTAAAAAACTTTTAATAAGTCGATTCGGTTTGTTATGACTTATGAGTAGCAATTGAACCAGGTTTTCTTTAAGAGAAGTTGATTGATTTTCGAACTTGTTTTTGTTTTTGTTTTTGTTTTTTTTTTTGAAAGGTAAACTTCATTAACACAAACGCCAACCCAAGCCGGGCCGACAAAAAACAACACACAACAAAACTACATATTTACAAAGGAGCACCACTCCCTCCACTCTATCCCTGCATTTTTACATATATAGAAAAACCAAAGAAAACCCATAGCCTTTATCTCACTAACAATACCTTCTATTCTAACCGATTTATTAGAAAATTTGGCGTTATTCCTGGCACGCCACAAACTCCAACACGCGATCATTATAACTGAATGACTGATATTTAATGTTCTCTTGAATTTAAATAATTATAAAGTTATAATTAATTATGTATGTTTTTAACTTTTAAATTAATTATAACGTAATCCGGCTTTTGAGATAAATTAATTATAACGTCATCCGGTTTCTGAGTAGTGAGATCGCTACGGTCAATAAATCAGTATCGCAACATGTTTGATGATTTGTAAATAGCTAAATCTTTCATTAAAAGTTTCTATTTGATTTCTTTTTAAGAGGCAGAAAACAAAATTCTATTTGATTTCTTTTTAAGAGGCAGAAAACAAATTTCTTTTTAAGAGGCAGAAAACAAAATTCTATTTGATTTCTTTTTAAGAGGCAGAAAACAAAATTTTGGTCTTATTATATTATACCCACAAAACATAAAATAATATTTCCGATAGTACTAGATCTAATGAAATAAAAGTTACAAACATAAAACTGGGTGTTATAATGTTACGTTGTGATACGGCAACGGTAATGAAAAAATTACAAAAATACTGAAACTGACTCTTATCGAAACCAAATACTATAAAAAATGAATGAGTTAACTGCCATTTTAGTCCTTGTGGTTTGGGTTATTTTGCCAGTTTAGTCCAAATGTTTCATTTTTAACCTGTGGGTCCAAAAATGTTTCACCGTTGCCATTTTAGTCCACTGGGTTAACTCCACCCATTTTTTCTGTTAATGAGAAGACCAATTCGGTCATTTTATATGGCTGAATTGCTCTTTTAGTTAACAGAATTACATACAAAGTTACCGAATTGGCCTTCTCGTTAACAGAAAAAATGGATGAAGTTAACCCAGTGGACTAAAATGGCAACTGTGAAACCTTTTTGGACCCACATGTTAAAAATGAAACCATATAAAATGACCGAATTGGTCTTCTCGTTAACAGAAAAAATGGATGAAGTTAACCCAGTGGACTAAAATGGCAACTGTGAAACCTTTTTGGACCCACAGGTTAAAAATGAAACCTTTGGATTAAACTGGCAAAATGGCCCAAACCACAGGGACTAAAATGATATTTAACTCAAAATGAATACATGTACCGAAAGATATGTGTATTACAAAATTGAAAGTTTATTTACAATGGTTTAACTACACAAAAGTTGTCTCATGTAACCTAAAAAAGTAAAGTCGTGAATGCTCAAAAGGATATTGACACGTTTTTGCATCAATTGAAAACCATAATAACGGATAGAGGTACCTGTTTCGATAATACCAATATTGTTACCGATGTTTGGTCGGTATTGGTTGGGTAATGATAACAGTATTCGACGTAGTTTATGTTTCCTAAAAATGCTATTTGTTTTATACAACTCCGTTCAATAAAATTTATATCGGAATTTTGACAAAATAAAATTAAACATAATAGCTTACCTTGATTTGTAAAAGTTAACGAACGCATATTGTTTGAAAAAGATAAATTAAATGGAATTGAGATTTTATAAAAAAATATTAAATGGATTAAAAAAGTATATTATACATTTTAAAAATGTATATTATATACTCTAACTAAAAACTTTAAAAACTAAACCTAAGGACTTGTACTCAATGGTCATCACTATTTAGCAGCACACATTTTACTGTATAATTTACACTAGGTTACTTACCTGTGTGTTACACGGGTTGTATAATGAAGACGAAATAGTTCATAAATTTGTATATACTTCTAATGACTGAAATATGTATTACATATTATTGAAAGTGTAATCGTTGAATGTAGAAAATTCAAAGAACATAACATGTGGTATTCAATAAATTGGAAAAAAAAAAAAAAAATCTTCTACCACCTCCACGGCTGCACCCCTTGTCGTCGATGTGGCACTCCTTTCATGCCCCAAGCTTGATCCACAACACAGCTTCATGGTTAGATTCGACATTTTTTAATTATATTGGAATAAGAAAACAATAATTTAATTATGAATTGTCATTAAATAAAGAAACCATGATTTAGGAAACTAACTAATTTTAAAACTTGATTTCCGAAAATTGAGGTATCATACCAAAATTAAAGCTTCTCAAATTAATATGAAAAATAAGAAAACAAAATTTAAGATTAGTATTATTAAAAGTTAAGATGATATAAGATGGTTATGAATATAATACCGTGACAAGATCACCAAGCATTGACCACTTTGTAGTTGAGGTGGTTGGTATAGCATAAAGCTTGATACCAGGGGCGAAGACAGCTAAGAACCAGCCGTAGCACGGGCTACGGCTCAAAGTCGTGTTCGCAGTGTTAATTTTTTTTATTTTTTTTCGATTTTAT
Organism: Helianthus tuberosus; assembly: GCA_030545235.1. Taxonomy (NCBI): domain Eukaryota; kingdom Viridiplantae; phylum Streptophyta; class Magnoliopsida; order Asterales; family Asteraceae; genus Helianthus; species Helianthus tuberosus. The sequence continues at coordinate 13,318,450 of CM060361.1, read as the reverse complement.
ATAAAGGATACCCCTCAAAGTTAATGATTTTTTTTGGGATACCCCTGGTTTTAAGGTCTAGCTCCGCCACTGCTTGATACCTTCTGCCAGCTTTTCATCTTGGTCACCAACCTTATATGCATAAACACAAAAACATATTAGATATCACACAAATCGGAAAACATCAAATGACGGGTTTTATAGACAAAACATGTTTCAATAGTTTCAAAACTCACCAAAGCGATTGTCAATGGTGTTTTCAAGTGTTTCCTTGAGAGTTTCTGAACCCAACGGGGCATCGTTAACAAACTTTGAGTTAGTATCTCGGATCAGCTCAAAAGGATTGAATCCACACAATTAGCTGAGCTTAACTCAGGTGATTTCACAACAGTAAACAATCTCAGCTGGAGGTTATAGAAAAATATAAGCAAGCTATATAAAGCTATAAAAGTTATATGCTTATATGGTTAAGGAAACTGCATACAGAAACAGTTAAGTCACTGAGATAGTGTTGCCCAGCGAAGGATCAATAAACACGATTCTGAATTACATAAGGAAGAAAAAACGCCACTGGTGTTGTACTCACAATGGAGTTTTTTTCTATGTCGTAAGCTATAGCGAGTGTCGATATCCGCATGACAAACCAAATTGATACCGTCCCCAATAATATCGGCACTACGTAAATTCCAGCCGAACATCGGTACTATAGAAACCATTACTGATATACATTTTATGGTTTTCGTTCCATATATAACACGTGTTAACATCCTTTTGGGCATATAACAACTTTGATTTTAGGTTTTATCTTGCAATTGTGATACCATATGTCAATACTCCACTAATAACGTAATAAATCAAACCAATACCGGCTGAATTCTCGCTAAACCGGTTGATAAATAGTTTGTTTATTAATTTAATTTAACATAAATTGTCACGTGGGCTTAATTTGACCACCAGCCTAACTTGGAATACAGCCTTGAAAGATCTAACTTGGAATACAGCCTAGATAAGTAGATATTTCACAACTCATAACGCTGTTGTCTTATATTGGAATGAATGTATTGAATATTGATGCTATAAAATAAGAAAATTGGCATTATTTATAACAAAAGGACATTTTTATTTTACTATTATCTTGGGGTTTTTTTTTCTTAAATATGTCGTTTAAACCACCAGTTTTAAATAAATAATTTGAAAACTGTATAGAAAACTATAGATATTATTTAAACTTTAAACCACCAGTTTTAAATAAATAATTTAAACCATACTATAATAAGACGCTTATGTAACCGCATATAGCGATGAGCTAGAACTTGTAATTACTTCCTTTCAATGTAGCCACAAAACTCCATATAAAAATAAAACTCCATAACCAAATCTAAAATTTTGCCATAGATTTACATAAAATAGAAAAACTTACTGGGCGATTTTTTGATATGGTTGGTTTGGGATGGAAGACGTCTATGCTTTTCCAATCCTTATTCTCCGATCGGCATTTGAAACAAAGGAAGGTTGAATACAAATCTAACAAAATCAAAGGATGATGATGATAACCACGTTTTATAATCGTATTCGTTCGAAAATCATTTACAGAAATTGATGATAAAACTGAAGATTCGTGTGAAGAAGGAGATCGATAGCGATGAACTTTGATTGATGATAAAACTGAAGAAGGAGTCGATAGCGATGAACTTTGTGAAAAAAAACATCACAGAAGATGAAAAGGGAAACAGGAACGGGTTATAAGAGATTATATAGGATCCAGATGTTCTTCATGGGTCAGTGATTAGATCCGAATTCAATACCCATAAAATGAAAGAAGCCCTGATTGAGTGACACGTGTCCTAAAGTTGGTTTCTTTTATTATAGTAAATAGATTTACAAAACATACAAACATAACTTTGATATTTCGGCAAGAATAGTTGTTTTACTTGGTTGGCTAAACATGGCGGCAACCAATACAAGTTCTTTTTTTTTTTTTAAATTAACATATAATAGTTAAAATTACGATTTTGCCTTCAGTTTAAAATAAAATTTTGGTTTTGTCCCTAGCTTAAAATTATGATTTTGCCCTCAGTTAAAAATTACGCTTTTGCCCCCAGTTCAAAATAGAATTATAGTTTTGCCCCCAAATTACGATTTTATCCCCAGTTAAAAATTAAATTTTGTTTTTTCCGCAACTTAAAATTACGATTTTGCCCCCAGTTAAAAAATACGATTTTGCCCCAGTTGAAAATAAAAATATTGTTTTGCCCTCAGTTCAAAATATGATTTTGCATCCATTTCAAAATTATGGTTTTACCCCAGTTCAAAATTGCAATCTTGCCATCATTTTTTTGACAAAACTATGGTAGTGTTTTATTTTACTTGGTTGACTCGGTGTAGTTTTTATTCGTGCCAAACAGCTGCCTAGCACTCGCTAATTGATCCTAACAAATTATTGTTTTGCACCCAGCTCTAAATTACAAGTTTGCCATCATTTTAGTTATTTTTTTGACAAAACTATAGTAGTGTTTTGGTTTAATTGGTTCACTCGATGTGTCTTTTTTTTAGATCGTGTTATAAGTAGCATGTATAAGTGACCGAAATAAGATGTACATGTTATTAAACTAAGAAATATTCGGTTTAACGCCCCGCAACGCGGGCGGGCATAACACTAGTTGTACATATTGACATAATGTCAACAAATGTTATATTTCAATATTTTCGGTGCAATCCAGAAATATTAGTTTTATAAAATAACTTTTAACTAAGATACTATCGGAAGAGGAAGAATGGGTTATGTCGGAAAATAGGAAAATTATTCATGACATTGATGATAGGAAGAGAGTGGATATAAAACAAAGAGCTCGTATAAGATGGGCCGTTGACGGTGACGAGAATTCTAAGTTCTTCCACGCTATGGTTAATAATAGGAAAGCCTCGAATAACATTCATGGTCTATCTATTGAGGGTGAATGGTGCACTAAACCGGTGAGAATTAAAAAAGAGATTTTCTCGTTCTTCCGTGATAAATTCAAAGAGAGTATCAAGCTTAGGCCGGCTTTGCAGTGTAGCAACATCAAAAGGCTTTCCGAAGTCGAAGCCAACTTGTTAATCGAACCTTTTTCTGAGCTTGAGATAAGAAATGCGGTTTTCGAATGCGGGGAAGATCGGGCCCCCGGCCCCGACGGTATCAACTTCAAGTTCATCAAACATTTTTGGGACATTTTCAAAGATGATTTTTTTAGAATCTTTGCTCGGTTTCACAATCAAGGTTTGATCAATGATGGATGCGGTGCTTCGTTCATAGCGCTTATAGCAAAAATTCCGGATCCGGTTTCGCTAAATAATTACAGACCAATTAATTTGGTTGGCGTTATTAGCAAGGTTATCTCTAAAGTTATGGCGAATAGGATGAGAATGGTCTTGGATGGTGTTATTTCGGACTCCCAATCGGCTTTCCTAAAGGGGAGATATATCCTTGACGGTCCTCTTATCGTCAACGAACTCATTTCATGGATTAAAAAGAATAAAAAGAAGGCGTTTCTCCTAAAGATAGATTTTGAAAAAGCCTATGATAATGTGAATTGGCAGTTTGTTATCAGTATTCTAACCCAAATGGGATTCCCTGAGTTGTGGTGTAAATGGACCATGGGTATTCTCAAGTCGGCCACATCGTCTGTGTTAGTGAACGGGGCTCCTACTTTTCTATTCAGGTGTGAAAAAGGGATGAGACAGGGAGATCCGCTTTCGCCATTCCTGTTCTTAGTTGTCATGGAGGCTTTGTCGTGTATGATAAACAGTGTAAAGAATGCTGACCTCATTAAGGGTATTTCCACCCCAAATGATGGTCCCAATATCTCTCATCTCCTCTACGCGGATAACTCTATTGTTATGGGAGAGTGGGATAAGCAGGAAGTGGTTAACATTGTTAGAGTGCTTCGGGTTTTTTACATATGTTCAGGGCTTAAAATCAATATTGACAAATCAAATTTATACGGTATTGGTGTAGAAACGGATAACATCATCGAAATGGCTAATGTGGTGGGGTGTAGACCAGATTATTTTCCTTTTAAATACCTTGGTCTTTCGGTAGGGGCGAACATGAATAGGATCGTTAACTGGAGTCCTGTTTATGATATTTTTCGCAATCGGTTGTCAAGATGGAAATCTCAATTGCTTTCGATTGGTGGAAGGGTCGTCATCATAAAGTCGGTTTTGGAAAGCTTGCCGTGTTTCTACTTCTCGTTATACAAGGCCCCTAAAAAGGTAATTTCGGACCTTGAATCTATGATAAAGAAGTTTCTATGGGGAGGGTCGTTAGAGGAAAAAAAGATGCATTGGGTTAATTGGGATCGGGTCTCATGTTCTAAAAAAGAGGGAGGTCTGGGGCTTAATAAACTTTCTGATGTGAACGTTTCGCTTCTCACCAAATGGGGATGGCGCTTTAAAACGGAAAACAATAGTTTATGGAAAAAAGTTATTAATGCGCTCCACTCTAGTCGGGTCGGCTGGGAAGGTTTTCCAATTAAAAACTCGCTGAATGGAGTGTGGCATAATATAGTTAAAGTCCTCATTAACGTCAAAGTGGGAGGCGTTCAGATTAAGAATTTTATAAAAGGTGTCATAGGGAACGGTAAGGAGATTTCGTTTTGGCTGGATACTTGGATAATCAACGAACCGCTCAAGGTGAGGTTCCCGGATCTGTTTCGTCTTGAGGCTGCCAAGAAGTGTTATGTTGCTGATCGTTTGATTGGTTCTGAAGGGGGAGTCGTATTATCATGGAACTGGAAAGAGGACGTGGTTGCAGCGGGTCTGTCTGAGTCTCTTCAGCAGCTTTGTGTGCTCCTGGATTCGGTGCAAATCACTGACAACGAAGACAGATGGGTTTGGTCTCCGCGTAATGACGGTATGTTTTCGGTCAAGGCTGTCAAGTCCCTCATTAATTCGGATAGGATCCCGGGCAACAACTTTGTTTTTTAATGGTGTGACTGGGTTCCGGATAAGTGCAATATCCACCTTTGGAGAGCGGAAATGGAAAATATTCCGACGAAGCTTGCATTAAGAAACAGGAATGTGTTTAACGAAGATCCGAGCTGCCCCTTGTGCAGTTCTGCGGACGAGTCAGCTGAACATATTTTTACTGCTTGTTACGTGTCTTCAGTGGTTTGGAACGGCATTAGTTCGTGGTGCAAGATACCGTTCATTTATGCTTTTTCGATCATCGACCTCCTTGGTATCCATAAATCCCTCCCAGTTTCAACGAAGAAGAGGGAGGCGGTGTATGGTATAGTCATCGTTGCGTGTTGGAGCCTTTGGCGTGCTAGGAATAATTTGGTTTTCTCAAATAGCCCGGTAAGGATAGATAGGATTTTGAGCGAGATTAAAGTGCTTAGTTTCCTTTGGTTTTCTAACAGATCCAAGTTTAAAGGGGTTAGTTGGGAAGATTGGATCTCGTTTGTAAATATGTAATTTGTTTGTAGTGTGTTGGGTCGGCCCGGTTTGGGTCGGCTTGTTGTGAATGAAGTTTACGTTTCAAAAAAAAAAACTAAGATACTTTAAGAAACTATATATCAAATCCAAGTTTATTTAAGTACAAAATTGGTGTAGTTTATTACACTATTCTTAATCATCTAATTATTGATCGACGGTTCGAGTTTATAATATTAAATATTGTTTTGTCTTATATATTAGTTATCTCCATTGACACGTCTATTTATTTACATACAGACGCATGTTACACACACAGGTCAACTATAAAATAACCTAGTTATCAGCACGCAAAGTTAATGTAGAATAGTCTCTTAAGCATCAATCACATCATGAATAGCATCCCGGGCCTCATCGTTGGTTCGAGTTGGGTGAATAAGCCTTCGGTGGTTAAACGGGAGGTTCTGAAGTTTTTTAGATCCAGATTTTCGGAAGAGGTGAAGGATAGACCGTACTTGGAATGTCACAACATTAAGCAGTTATCCGTTTGGGATAAAGACAGTCTTACTGAACCTTTTTCTTTAACGGAAGTGAAAAACGCTTTAAAGGAATGTGGAGATGATAAAGCGTCGGGTCCGGATGGGCTAAATTTCAAATTCATTAAAGTTTTCTGGCATCTCTTCGAGGAAGACTTTATGAATGTCTTTGCTCGTTTTTATGATCTCGGAGTTTTTAGTAGAGGTTGCAACTCCTCTTTTATTACCCTCATCCCCAAGATTAAAGACCCAGTTGAGCTTTCAAATTACAGGCCCATCAATCTCATTGGGATTATTACCAAGTTGATTTCGATGGTTTTGGCGAGTAGATTGAAGAAGGTTATCGGCTGGGTCATCTCAGAGTCTCAATCGGCCTTTTTGAAGGGTAATTTCATTCTGGATGGTCCTTTGATTATTAATGAGTTATTTAACTGGGGCAAGAAGGCCAAGAAAAAAACTATTTTTTCTTAAGATAGATTTCGAAAAGGCGTACGATAATGTGAATTGGAAGTTTTTGCTATCTATTATGGATCAAATGGGTTTCCCTCAGAAATGGGGTAGCTGGATTAAGGGTTGTATGGAGTCTGCGAGATCTTCGGTTTTGGTGAACGGATCGCCCACTTTTGAGTTCACGTGCTCTAAAGGTATTAGACAAGGGGACCCGTTGTCTCCTTTCTTGTTCATCATTGTGATGGAGGCTCTATCTCACATGTTTGACAGGGCGAGAGTTGATGGTATTGTGAATGGTATTAAAACCCCTCTGAATGGTCCTATTGTGTCCCATCTGTTTTATGCAGACGACGCTATTATTATGGGGGAATGGTCGAAGTCGAACATCGACAACGTCGTTCGAATCCTTAGGATTTTTCATTTGTGTTCGGGTTTAAAAATAAACCTTTCTAAATCTAATCTGTTTGGGGTTGGTGTAAATAATGGGGAATTGGAGTACATGGCGAACATTATCGGTTGTCGAGCTGAGGCTTTTCCGGTTAAATACCTTGGATTGACGGTCGGAGCTAATATGAATAGAGTGGCGAATTGGAAACCGGTATACGATATTGTTGACGCGAGACTTGCGAAGTGGAAAGCGGCCTTGTTATCTATGGGAGGGAGAATCGTTCTGATCAAATCGGTACTCGAGTGTCTTCCGAATTACTATTTTTCTTTGTATAAAGCTCCGGTTCAGGTTATTAAGGATCTTGAATCAAAAATAAGAAATTTTTTATGGGGAGGAAACAACGAGATTAAAAAGATTCATTGGGCGGCTTGGGAGCGGGTGGCTTGTCCGATCGTTAAAGGTGGTTTAGGCCTTAGTAATCTTAAACATGTTAATATTTCCTTATTGTCGAAGTGGGGTTGGCGTTTTAAAGAAGACAAAGATAGACTGTGGGTAAAGATTGTTAAATCGGTCCACAAAACTAGAGCTAACTGGGACAGTTTTCCGGTTCGAAGATCTATGGGTGGAGTTTGGTGCAATATCGTCAATTTATTGGATAAATGTTTGCTGAATAACAAACCTTTAAAACAGTTTATTGTTGGGGAAATTGGTAACGGGGAATCTTTATTGTTTTGGATTGATCACTGGTTGCCCTCTGGCCCATTGAAATATCTATTTCCTTCCTTGTTTGACTTGGAGATTAATAAAGATTGTAAAGTTGCTGAAAGATTGATTAGTAATGGGGGTATTTCTAGATACAATTGGCAGTGGAGTAGATGGCTGAATACTGGACAGGAGGTTGATGATCTCATCGGATTGTGCTCTTTACTTCTTGAAGTGGATCTAAAAGAAGGTAGAGATAAATGGATCTGGTCCGGTTCGGCGGACAAACTGTTCAGCGTTGGTTCGGTCAAGAATCTTTTGTCTAATAACACTGGTAACCAGGGGAATTACTTTCCGAGGTCGTGTAAATGGCTCCCTAGAAAATGCAATGTTTTTATTTGGAGACTCGGCTTAGACAAATTGGCTACGATGGAAGCTCTAAAAAAAGGAACTTGGAGTTGGGAGATGCGGCTTGTATGCTTTGCGGAGATAGCGAAGAATCTGTGGATCACCTCTTCTGCTCGTGTAGTGTTGCCTCTACAGTTTGGTCTGTTGTGAGTTTGTGGTGTAAGATCCCTCTCATTTGGGCGTTTTCGGTAAAAGACTTGCTTGAATCTCACGAGGTTATTGGCATTAAAGGGAAGAAAAAAGTCATAGTTCAAGGCATTATTAGAGTGGGGTGCTGGAGTATTTGGAAGGCCAGGAACGAGCTCAAGTTTAACAACAAACCGATAAAATTGGAGGGGATTATAATGGAGATCAAATCGATGGGATTTTTCTGGCTCAATTCTAGATCTAAGGATTTTTCGGTTAGTTGGGAAGATTGGTATAGTTTTGTTAATATGTAAGTTTGTCTTTTAGTTGTTTGTTCGTTTGTGCCTCCCTTCTTTGGGGTTTTGGCGTTTTGGTTTTAATGAAAGTCGCTTTTCAAAAAAAAAAAAAAAAACATCATGAATAAACAACGAGTATCCTTTTAAATGCAAGAATGAAACGTCTTAATAGATGGTCATGTTTGATGTGTGCCCCTCCCCCACTATCAATCCACAAAGAGCTTGTCAATTGTGTGAATTGATCACACCTATGTAATGTTAGATATTTTAGTGTAATCGGGAATTGACTTGGTGATCAAAGCCAATAATAATACACATCAAGCAAGTTAGGAGGTGCGGGAGTGCACGCTTGTTTGAGTTATTATTATTCGAAGTGTAGGGGCGGAGCCCGTACTATACGGGGGTTCCAAGGGGGCAGCGCCCCCTTGGCGGGGGTCCGGGGGCAGCGCCCCTGGGAGCAGGGTCCAAGGGGCAGAGCCCCTGGCTGGGGTCGAGCTGCCATTAGGCAGTTATCCATCCCTAACCCCAATTTTCGTATACAGTTTTTTGGTCACATTTTTCTGGTTCAGACAATTTTGCAGCAACATACACTGGTTCATTTATCAAATCAGAGTTGTATCCGATTAAATTTTTCGGGTGAACCACCGAAATAATTTGATCTGAGAGTGATTACACGCCTCTCTGATCATCCGGCAAACCGAAAATCCCCAACATGTAACAATATAATTTTTTGTGGTACTTAAAACACAATCTAAGATACACACCACACATGGACCCCCTATATGGTTTGTAGCATCTAACAGTTGGAAATTGGATCAAGCAACACAAAACACAATGATTTTATAAACAAAGACCACACGTTACAATGACTCTAAGCTCTTTATTTATACCAAAAAAATTGTTGAATAAGTAACCCAAATCTATTCCTACTATGATTAAATTCATTTACACTAGATTGTCAATGCTTAAAACAATGAGTTGGTCACGGAAAATCAATAAAACAGTTCATTTAGTATATAATCAACAAAAAGGTTTACAACTTTTAATCTAAAAATAATATTTGACTCAATCTTAAGGGTGGGGTTCGGCTACAAAGTTCATTTTTCCTACAAAGTGTACAAAGGTATAAAACACCACAATTTCAGTCATAAAATACACTTAAAACCCACAAATAACAAAGTGAAAATCACTAAAACACAATATTCAAACCCAAGCAGTCCATAAAAACTTCAAACACACCATGGTAGAACTATGAATATAAAAAAAACATGATAATTAACATAAAAGACACTAATGTTAGTCATTCGATAATCAAAGCATTATCATCCAAAACACAACACAAAACCCACAAATATGACATTTTAGTAATCTCCACTTTGCCATTTATGAGTTTTGAGTGTGTTTTATTGTTGACATTATGGTGTTTTATGACTTTTTACACTTTGTAGGAAAAAGTAGACTTTGTAGCCAACTCTCACCCCAATGTTAAAATCAATAATTTTTAAAACAAATTATCCTAAATTAAACCCAATCCATTTCCAAAAGTTTAAGTCATAAATAACATATCTTCAAAAAAAAAGTCATAAATAACATAGTTATTTTTAACATCGAAACTAACAAAATAGTATATTTATATGTTCGTGATAATATCAAACGATCATTCTTTTTGAACAATTTACTTTTTTTTTATTTCGATTGAAATGGAAGAAATTTAATAAATAGGCAAATCATTAAACGAAAATGCTTTGTTTCTTATTAGTTAAATAATAATATCGCCAATAGGGTGGTGGTCTATTGGTAAAGGCAGTGTCTTTAAACACCTTGGGATAAGGAGGTTTTGGGTTTGAGTCTCAAAGACGACAGAAATAAAAAGAAATTTGCCGTTAAAAAAAAAATTAATAATAATATCACTATTAAATTGTGTATATTATCTTTTGCAATCAAAATTTGTCACTAGCGCTATGCTTCTTTTCAGTTCGATGCATTGCCATTATTGGGAAGATATATGAGGAGTTAAAGTAAAATACTCATAATGTAAATAAACTACACGTTCAGTAAACAGTTTATAAATCATTCAGTAGAAAGTTTATTTGTGCTTGTGCTTTTAATTAATGAATAGTTATGAATAAGAAATATCGTTCTTTTAGTTAATTGAATATAAGGTCACCTAATCACACACTAACAGGATCTATACACAGAGATGAACACAAAGTTTGCACTTGTATTGACTTCAGTAATGGTTGCAAAAGTCGCTAGGCGCTCTTTAGTCGGATTCGGGAGTACTCGGGAGGTACTCTGCCTAGGCGGAGATTACTCGGGGAGTAATGGGCCTAAGTGAACGGTACTCGGGCCTCGGCAGCCTACCTTGTAGCGAGTACTCGGGGAGTACCCGGAGCCTAGGCGAGACTTTTACAACCATAGTTCACCTGAGAAAACACACAGTTACCAGTTACCAGCCCCAAAGTTTGCAAAACATACCTATACAAACACTATATATAGGCCTAAGGGTCATACCCGGACACAACATATTGTCCGAGTTTGCCGATGCTAAATATGGACACACATTCATCACGGAATAACATATTCCCTAATGTATTAAAAACACACACATAAGAGATATACCTGGACATCATCAGGGATTATAACATTCTCTATTCTTTGATGTTACACAAAGTGTCCAGATTTAATCTTAAACCCTAACATTCATAAACACTTAACCAAAATACAAAATTCTTCTTAAGTGTTTTCTCCGACACGTTCATCACTTGTTAGTGCACTTACATTGAACAAATATGAACATATGTCGTGTTCGTTCATTTATGTTCGAGAGCTCATTAGGGTTTTTAAGTTTTATATTTTTTTAAATACTTCAAAATTCTCATTAATAAAATATTTAATAAATATCGATGTAGGGAAATGATTATTTGAGAGGAAGCTTAATGTGAAAAAAAAAAAGAAGAAGGAGTAAAATGGTAAAACAATAAATAGTATATACCTCATCCTATTAATTACTCTCTCTAATTAATTAGGCAAAAACACATTATCATACAAATTTCAAAATTTATCCTACACATACCGAAATTTATCATACATATATTCTACACATATCGAAATTTATACTACACCTATCAAAATTTATCTTACACTTATTGAAAATTGTTCTTCACTATAAATTAGATTGTTTTGAAAGAGTATATTAAAAAAATAGTTACAAATTTAATTAATTAGCTAATTTAAGAAAATACTATAAATTAATTAAACTTGTAAATTTACCTATATGCCCTTATAATAACATTAAATCCACATATTAAATAGAGTATCGTTTAAAACTTATTATTTCTCTTCTTACATAAATTTTCTTCTCATATAAACCCTTCACTCTATATTATTGAATATTCAATATATATATTCGTTCGTGTTTGTTTTTGTTCATGAACGCTTGTTTGTGCTCACTTGCACTCATGAACATTTGTTTATGTTCGTTGCTTAAATTTAACGAACGGACACGTTCATTTCCTTAATAAACATATGCAAACAAAAAATCCCATTCGGTAAGTGTTCATAAACACATTTATTTCCTTAACAAACGGACATAAACAAGACCCTCTGCGTGTTCGTTAGCCCTACTCCTAACAACTCATATTTGATTCCAGTTTTCATTCCAACATTTTATTGATTCCTCTTTTCATTCCAACATTTTACCAAAAAAAATCACGTAAAACTTCTTCAGTTTTTAAAACCTGCTAGTATGTTATTCTCTTCATCTTATTTACAAACATTAAAAAGAAAAAAAAAAAAACTGAGTACAGAGTACGGTTAATGGATAGCGAGTACCTAAATATAAAGAAAAATTTAGGGTTTTCATTCAATCTGATACTTTATCTTATTCCCACAATAAAGATTAAAATTTAGAGGCTCGATTCTTTTTTCTCATATTTAAGGACTCATATTCATTCCCTATATAAATAAAAATAGGGGTATTTTTATGAGTGTCTGTTAATGGAAGAAAAACACTAGGTAATGATATGTATGCGTTTTTTTAAAGATGAACAAATATTAAAAATAAACTTGATTATTAGCTAAGTTACAGGAACAAATATTAAAAATAAACCTGTTTTTAGTAGATTAGGGTTTTCTATTCAGAAAGGGATGACGACGCAATTTGTTGCCCGTCTACCTGTTATCCTTATGTAATTTCCCATGTTGATTGGAATAAAAAGATAAGTTGTTAAAAAAAATCACTAAGAAAAGAATAATGTATACTAATAAGGATCATGTCGTATTTAAAGGCGAAGCGCCACAACCCTCTCATATTTTAACTATTCTGAGTACGACTCCTCAAGGTAGGGTAGTTCTAGAGATGCAATTCACTCAGTGGCGGACCCAGGAATTTTTTTATGGGGGTGCGGAACATTTTTACAAATTTTAGGCCCCTAGGTATATAAGTAAAAAAATCGGTTTGTATCGTGTCGGGTCGGGTCATGTAAAACAAACGAACATCAAACTAAATTTATATAATCATCAAAAACATGTCAAACCTTGTTACAAACATAATTAAAACGTCGACGCCCTACGGGTTTTCATTTTTTGAAATCTATCCAAAACATTATCTAAAGCTAATTTTTTAAGCAATTCTTTCTCTATATAACATAAGTTCATTGCTCCATAACATAATGTTTCAATTTTAATTTTCAACTATTCAAGCCCTAGAAATCATAACGTAAGTTGTAATCACCCTAAAAATATATAAACAACATAATCACCCTAAAAATCATCTAAACAACCATAAACAACGTCAAAACACACAAAATTTCAAACCTATTTAACAACATTATTACCCTTTTTTCTCCTATAATATCAACCAAAATCATCAAAATAACAAAGAAACTTACCAGTGTTCGGATTCCGGTTAGATTTGGTGTCGAACGACGGTGGTATGGTGGCTGATTACGGTGGTCGCCGGCTGCTGCACTGTTGTCACTGGGTGATGTTGTTCGTTGGCAGTGCAGGGACGAGAGAGAGAGAGAGAGAGAGAGAGAGAGCGGGATAGAATTTCTACAGGTTTTGGGCTTTAATTATTTTATGATAGTTTGAAATATTGTTGGGTTTGGTTAATGGGCTAAGACTTAGTGAGCTAGCTAGTTAGGAATTATAAGTGGGTAAAGGTATGGGTATTTTGGTTTAGTTGGTTAAGTATTAAAAGTTATATAATTTAGGTAGTATATTTTTTAAAAAAATAAGAGTTTACTAAAAAAAATTAAAATATAAATTGATAACACTTTTTACCTAAGGGGTGCGGACGAAAAATTTCAAAGGGTGCGGTCGAAAATTCCAAGGGGTGCGGACGAAAAATTCCAAGGGGTGCGGACGGGATTTTCGACGAAATTTGGCCCTAATTTTTTTTCCCCGGGGGTGCGCCCGCCCACCTTGGGGTGGGATTGGGTCCGCCCCTGAATTCACTACTACAAAAAGAGGCATTTGCTATGGATTTTTGCTACGAAAAAAATCGGTCACAAATATTGCTACGGATTAGCTACGCATTGGCTACGGACAGATTTTGATACAATTTAGCTATGGATATTCCGTAGCAAACAAAATTCGTAGCAAAAACTGTAACGAAATTAAGGAAATAAATATAACAAAAATAACTTTGTAAAATCGGTAGCAAAATCCGTAGTTAAAATATGAAAACAAACACATAAAATCTAAATAATAAAAATTAAATAATATCCATAGAAAAATCTGTAGCAAACTTGAAAAATTAAATATTTAAAAAATAATTAAAAAAAACTTCATAGCAAAATCTTGAAAGAAATTTTAACTAACTAACTAACGTAGCAAAACCTGTAGCATAAAAAGAGGCATTAGCTATGGATATTTGTTACGGAAAAAGCTACGGACAAATTTTGCTACAATTTAGCTACGAATATTCCGTAGCAAACAAAATTCGTAACGAAATTAAGGAAATAAATATAATAAAAATAACTTTTGTAAAACCGGTAGCAAAATTCGTAGCTAAAATACGAAAATAACTATATAAAAAATAAATAATGTCTATAGAAAAATCTGTAGCAAATTTGAAAAATTAAATATTTAAAAAGTAATTAAAAATACTTCGTAGCTAAATCCAAAAAGAAATTAAAAAAAACTATAGCAAAATCTGTAGCAATATCCATAGCAAAATTCGTTGCAAAACAACAAAATATTTTAAAAGTAAATTAAAATTATCAATAGCAAAACTAACTATATATATAGGGGAAGGTTCAAATGAAAACCACTAGTTAACGCGAAAACTCGAAAACTAACTAAAAAAAGCCTAAAAAACACAAAAAATATATATATTTTTTTTTTTTTGCAAACCAAATTTCGCAGGTTTTTTTATATAAAAAAAATTTCAAAAAAAAAAAAAAAATTTGTGTACTGCACATGTGTAATACTACACATGTGTATTATTACACATGTGCACTACACAAAAAAAAAATTTATTTTTTTTTTTTGAAATTTTTTTTATATATATAAAAATCAGCGATTTTTATTAAAAAAATTGAAAAAAAAAGAAAAAAAATTTGTGTGTTTTTTAGGCTTTTTTTAGTTAGTTTTCGAGTTTTCACGTTAAAAGTGGTTTTCATTTGAACCATCCCCTATATATATATATATATATATATATATATATATATCTAAAAATTAATTCAATGAAACTCGTAATAAAATCCGTCCATAGCGAAAATATAAAAAAAGTATTGCGAAATAGTTAATTAAATATATACAAAATTGAGAACATAAATATATTTAACAAAGTCAATTTTATTTCTTTCGAAAACAATATTCTTGATTAAAGAAAAACTTGGTTAATTTCAAAGTCAAACGAAGTCAAAGTAGGTCGAACAAAGTCAAATTTACTTAGATGTGGACAAAATTCCTTAAATTTAATACATTAATTCCAACTATGACTCAATGTGGCTTATCCCCACCCTCGAAAGTTATTGTAACTCTGAAGAACCAATACAACTAATTAACACATGTATGACCCGTTATATCTTATTAAAAACGTTGTCACCAATGTTTTAAAAACCGGTTTTTAAATCAAACCGGATTATGCTAAAAAATGGTTCAACCGGTTGAACCAGGTTGTACCGAACGGTTCAACCGGGTTGACTAGCTACCTCTATAATTTCATAAATTAAAACATCAACTTAAAAGTTAATACAAAATTGCATGATTACATATTAAAAGATAATCCAAAAGTAAATTCATAATAAAAAATAATCCAAAAGATAATCGAAAATCATTCAATTTTCCAACAAGCTCTTTTAAATGAAAGTGTATGATACGTTTAAGCCATTTGAGTGTTGAAGACATCAACTATTTTCGTTTCATACAGTATTAAATAAGAACTTTTAGTTACGAATAATCATAATATATAAAAATTACGTAAGATAAGTAACATATATAATAAAAATAAGTAACAACCCAAACTAAATAACTCTGGGCCGGTACCGGTATTACGTTTCAAACCGGTATACCGGATTTTACCGCCGGTACAAACCTTATGCCGTTTCACTTTTTTACCGGGGTGTTTCGTACCGGATTTACATCTAGAAATGGTAATACCGGTATAACCGGCCGGTATTTACCGGTTTTTAAAACATTGGTTGTCACTGAGGTCCATCATGGACAATCATAAATGTAACAAATTAAAAAATATACTATGACTTAGTGATGTCAATCTCTCTGCACCAAGCGTTATTGTGATTCTTAAGATTTAATATGACTCATTAAAATATGCATCATCCATTATAACTCATTACGAGCTATAAGTCAAAATTGGCCCAACAATGCCAATTTTAGTAGCCAATGGTTAATCATAGTGATTCACGGTAAAAAAATATCAAATGTAGGTCAAATAATGGTCAAACATAGTGAATCATAATCAAGTATTGTGATTTAAAGTTAATCATGGGTCAAATAATGGTCAAACATAGTGAATCATAATCAAGTATCGTCATGTTGCTCCCCGCCTCTAACTTCATCCAAAAAATCCATTAATTAGAAGGGTATTTTGATAATTTTATAGATAAAAGCAAGGGCATGTGAGTCTTTTCACCTAAATAAACCTATAACTTGTTTATTTACATGTATATAAGTATTCCTATATCAGCTATACATCCTCCTTACATTTATGTCAGAGACGTCGCTAGTGTTATGGGTTTTGGCTTATGTAGATAAAAATATGAATAGGATTGTGGAACTCCGCTCACCACTAATACGGAAGGATCACGCCTGCCCCAAATGGAATAAAATGGAATAGAAAAAAAGGAAGCGCTCTCAGGTTAGGTTTTTGGGATGGATAAGCTTGTGAAGAAGGAAGCTTATCCCCGCCCTGACTGTCATCCGTTTGCTCTCTCCATCTCTCCTAAACTTCCCCCGGGTTTCGGCCCGAGATGTATGTTAGTGATTGTTTTATACGTTTGTTACATGATTTCTAATTTCATCGTAGCTTAATTAGGTCAGAATAGCATGTGTCATTTGAGAATAGACGAAATAGGTTTCTTAACAAATCGTTTTGTGTTGACCTATTTTTTAAACAGGTCGTGAACGTGTTTCGAAAAAATGACACGATAACGTGTTGTGTTCATGTTTAACATCCTAGGTTACCGTGTTGCGTTTGACCAATTATGCCACCTCTAAATTTAACCTATTAGTTAAAGTTTTTATTATTATTTTTATTATAACACCAGTTAAGTTGTATAATACGGTGAAGAACTATTTATTCTTTTTACGATTAAAATACATAACCAATTACCTATATATTAAAATTACAATTGAATGAATAGTAACATCACTAAGTGATGAGCAAGTGGAATCGGGTACCGGTTACCTATATATTAAAAATTACAATTGAATAAATAGTAACATCACTAAGTGATGAGCAAATGGAATCGGGTACCGGTACTGGTGCCCGATTTAACAAACCGGGTGTATTTTCGGTACCGGTTCGGCACCGGTATTCATCGGTTTTTACCCTCAAATACCGGTGTCGTACCAGTACCGAAACGTGTCGTACCAGGTTTATTTGGTACCGATACCCACTTTTGGGGATTTCGGTAATTACCTATATATTAAAATTATTACCTATATATTAAAAATAGAACTGAATCAATAGTAACATCACTAAGTGATGAGCAAATTGTATCGGGTACCGGTTCGGCACCAGTATTCACCGGTTTTTACCCTCAAATATCAGTGCCGTATCAGTACCGACCGGTACCGAACCGTACCGTACCAGGTATAATCGGTACCAGTACCCACTTTTGAGGATTTTGGTAACGGTATTTTCGGTACCGGTTGGTACCGAGCTCATCAAATCCTGTAGCAACCTAGCAATGCAAGTAATTACACCGTTTAGATTACTTTTCGTACACACAATAAGTAAACTGTATTTTGTTTGAATGAGGTTTTATATACACAACAACTTATTTTGCTTTCTTTTTTGTCTTTTTCTGTAATGAATGAATTGTAGCATGTAAAATTAACTTGGATATTTAGATTATTGATGAGCAAATCGTATCAAATCCTTTAATTAAACCGGTATCGTATCGGTACCAAATTTACTATACCAAATCATTTTCGGTACCAATTTGGTACCCACCTTTTGGCGTTTTCAGAATCGTTACTTTCGGTTCGACACCGGTCTAGCACCATACCTGTATTTATTGATTTTTACCTTCAAATACCATACCATACCGTATTGTACCGAGTATTTTCGGTGTCAGTACCTAATTTCGATGATTTTCCAGATCGGTACTTTAGGTGCCGTTACATGTACCGAGCTCATCCATATTTTAACGTGTTAGCACCGTAATAACTGAACTGAAAACAACCAAATTTTCAACGTGTAGGACGTGTGGGTCCTATTATTGTACATTAGGTTATTTAAAATCGTTTTCTTTTAGTGTGGAGTGACTATCCTTACCACGTCATTGTTATTTATTGATATTCGGTATCTACTTACCGCTGCTGACACGCGTTTTCCAGTCATTGGGTCCCTACCGCAACGTGCGGACGGAAAATCAACTAGTTCTATTAAAATGCTATAATATTTTTATATAATTTAAAATTATTTTTAAGTGTAATTTTAAGTTTTTTAGTTGTAATATATATTTTACTTTTGTATATACTTTTAATATTATTTATTTAAATTTTACTTTTGTATATACTTTTAATATTATTCATTTAAATTAATTCATATTCACATGATTCCGCCAGAAATTTCATTATCTTTTACGAGGGTTTCAAAAGAATTTTATTTCCCTCCCTTTGAAATGTCAGATTTCTAAAAAAAATTATTTTCCCTCCATAAGAAAATTTAATCTCCCCCCTCACTCTTAACCCAAATCAGTTTTCCCTCCCTTTGAAATGTCAGTTTTCTAAGTTAAATAGACTGCTCATTGATTTCCCTCCTCCCTCACTCTAACCCAAATCAGTTTTTCTCCCCATCCCAAAATTTATGCATGTTTCTACGATGGACAGAGTAACAGAGAAGGCAATCGATGGTGCTGATTCAGAGATGGGCTGCAACTAAATTTATTAACGGTTATGTTGTTTTGTCCATTGAATAATTTGAATTTTGTTTTCAGGTACAGTTTCAAGTTCTTCGTATGCAAGGGTTCTCAAGAAAAATATTGTATTTGTCTCACATTTTACTATTTTCCATGTCCGTTTCTCATTGGCATGGAATCATGTTTTGATCTCCGATAGAAATGATCTTTGAATCCTATTTATATTTTTTATCACAATTATTTTATAGAAGTTATGATATACAAACAACAAGTTGAATTTATTGTTTTTATTCGCAATTGAACTTAAAATTGATTTTTAGGAAATTTCATCTAACACATTGACATGTTGAACATTTGCATTTGTTGGTTCAGGAACACGTATGTCTGGCTCTGGATCTTGAACGGATCAGAGAAATTTTTTTTCTAGGAGGTAAAAAGCTTTTACACAAAGTTAGTTATCATTGTTCTAACTCTTATTCATTGTATGCATTACAAAGATGTTTTTATTTGGTATTTGCAGGCATAATTCCATTACAAAGTCATCATCTATGGCAAGCATTTGACTCAAGCATGAAAGAAAGTTGTAGTTTTGTCATCGTTTTTCTATTGTGTTTGTAATTTGTATTCAACTGAGATTGTTAGAAAAGTTATCATGCAACATTTGGTAATGGGAATTTCCATTTGGTTCTCATTATATGTTTGTATATATAGTGAATTACGTATTTTTTTGGTAATGGGATTTGAGTTTGCTGCTTGCCATGTAAATTTGAATATATAGTTTACATTTGATGTAAAAAAAATTGATCAAAGTGTTTTTGGAAAGAATTCGACGGCAAAACAAGTAGTAAATGCCTAAAGAAACCTGTAGCTAAATAAATGGCTGAATTCTATAGCACAATCCTAGCAAAAACTCGTGGTTAAATCTATACCAAAATTCTTAGATAAAAATTCATATCAAAATTTTGTGTTGCTAAAACTCCACAGCAAAAAAATCATAGCTAAACATCTGTAGCAAAATTCGTAGTTAAAAATTCATAGCTAAAAGTCCATAGCAAAAATAATCGTAGCTAAAAAATTTGTAGCAGACATTTTCGTAGCAAATTCGATAGCTAAAATAGCTATGCCACATTTTATAGCTAAAACCGTTGCAAATGTTATTCACGTAGCTAAATTCCGTAGCAAATAAATTAGCGACGGGACTTGTACCTACGGACCAAATTCGTAGCAAATCCATAGCCAAATGGGTGTTTGCTATGGATCAGCTACGGATTTGAGCGTAGCAAATACTTATTTTTGTAGTAGTTCAATGTGTTCCACAAAATATATCGAAGTTGGACATGTATGTCTTCATTTTGCAACTCCGCAAGGATGTTTTCGTAAAACATTGGCTTGATGGGGGATCTCTTATGTGGACCTGTGATATTGCATGTCTGTCGTCCTTCAAGATCATGTTGTGTAGTATCATACACGCATAGACAACGCTCTTATTCTTATCTACGGTTATAGCCCACAATGATCGATTAAGTATACTCCGTTTCCCTTTTAGTACACCATACGATCGCTTCACATCTTTTCTTGTCGCCTCTTGCGCCTTCTGGATTTTTTTTCCTTCGGATTGGTCAAATAGCGAAACACTTTCACAAACATTGACCAAGGTAGATCCCATCAGTAAGATAGTATCCATGTTTGTATAAGTGTCCGTTTAATTGAAACGAACAATTCGGCGCGGTCCATTTTGTTGGGTGAGAAAAATTGGAGATTGTTGGAGAACATTGATGTTGTTGAGTGCGGGCGGACCAAAAAACTTGCCAAAACCACAAAACTTGTGGTGCAACCGCTTCTCGCATGATCGTAGGGTATTGATGATCACATCTCATATATTTTCCTCGCAACTCCTTAAGGCATGTTATCCAATTAAAATGTGTTCAGTCAGTACTACCGATCATACGTGAAAGGTGATGTCGTTATTCGTGTGCTTGGTAAAAGCATGCAATATCGTGGTTTGTTGGTCTTCATAAAAAATCTCCGTCGTATAATCTAATCACGACATTACAAAAATATCGAAGACATTCAAGCGACGACCTCTCGACCATACATAAATACTCATCGTGATCGTTAGGACGATTACCGGTTGCAAGTTGTTTAATGGTGTGGATGTGCATTTTTGTATAGCCGTATAACTCTTTTTCATTCTCTTGTCCAGACCCTCTTGAAACCACTCGTATTTTGCTTCTATGTCGGCTACAATTTTTATAATAGGTGTTTCAAAATACGAAACCTTTGTCTGAATATACCTTCGCTGTATTTGGGCTCGTCGGAAAAATAATCTTCAAACAAAATGTTGGATCCTTTTTCACGATCATGTGGCACCATTCTATTTATAGATGTTACCGTGTCTTCCATCTCGGATCGCTCGGCGACATCCAAAAAATATTGTAGGCTACTATTGTCTGAATAGGGAATGAAAATCTCGTCAGACATTATGTAAAAAAATTGAGAGAAAAAAAGTGTAAAGATAGATGAGAGTATGAGAGTTGTGGACTTGTGGTAGTATTTTTGTAGAAAATGGTGTGATGTGTGTGTGTATATATATATATAGGGAAACGGGTTCTGGAGAAAACGCTCAAAAGTGTGAGAATGGTTAGAACGCATCCTGACCTAACACGTGTCACGTGTTGCGTAGTCGAGTGTTATATATATTAGGTGTATATTTTAAGCCCCTTTAACACTTTTTAGTCAAGTTTTAAATTTATAAAACACGATATTTACTAACACTAGACACACATATGGGCAAGTGCACCCATCGTGAGCGTAGTATAGTGTTGGTAAGATACCGAGGTCGTCCAAGGACACAAGAGCTTTTAGTACCGGTTTATCCTCAACGTCTAATCAAAATAAAAAGAAGTTTTAGAAAAATATTTTAAGCTAAGAAAAATAAAAACTAACTAAAATGCTGAAAATAAAAATAAAAAGAAAAACAGATAGACAAGATGAATCACTTGGTTCCGACTCGTATCTAGTGTAACCTTTGATTATTTCCGCACTTTTGCACTATTTTAAGAGATTATCTTAGTTATTGTAGTAGGCCCCTCTTTTGAAGGTGACGTTACCCTCACCCCAGTAGTTTGAGTCAGCAAGGATACAATCCTAAAGGGTGGATTATTGGAAGATAATTAATTAAGTTATTAATGCAAATTATGGTAGGCCCCTCTTTTGGAGGTGACGTTACCCTCGACTAAGTAGTCTAAGTCAGCAGGGATACAGTCCTAAATAGCCGGGTTATAGTATTAATAGTAGTTAACTTATGAGGGGATCAAAGAGTTTGGACCCCCGCCATCCAATACCGTGAAGTATTGAAGGAGGTCCTACTAAATTTTACCCAGGTCCATTGCAGGACCTCTAAACGCTGAACAATGGCAAGACCTTTACCAAACCGTTCCCTTAACCCCCGACCAGGTAGCTAACATATCTCCATATAGACCGTGGAGATATGAATGGTGAAAATCTTTTATTTTATATAGACAGTAAAATAATTTCAAGACACCACGGACAAACGATAAAGAAAGATCACCTTCAACATAAGCAACTAGTTATTAAAGTCATTAATACGAAACCAAATAAAAAGTGCGAAAAGATTAGAAATAAAAAGTATTACACTAGACACTTTGTCTTCACCAAGTGATGTAAGAGACTTAGGCAAACATGGCCTTGATTGTCAAGAACTCTTACGATCAATCTTGGATCCCGAGACGACTCACACACTCTATGATGGACAATGGATGATGGTGGTGGATGATGGTGTTATGGTGGTGGTGGTGGGTGGTGGGTGAAGTGTGAGAGAGGTGGTGTGCCAAGGGATGGTTTGAGCTTGAGCCAAGCACTCCTATTTATAGGCTGAACAGAAGCTCGGGCACGGCCCCGTGTCCAGTGGGCACGGCCCCGTGTCCACATCCTTCTCTTTCTTCATTTAATGCAGCTTTGTCTTATTAGTTGACCACGCCCCCGTGTCCGCTGAGCACGACCCCGTGTGCAGAAGAATCTTTGTACTATGAAGATTTGCCTGGATTGTGCGAATCTTATAGTTGACCACGGCCCCGTGTCCGCTGAGCACGGCCCCGTGGTGGGTAATAGAAACTTCTACCACTTTGTCTTTTCTGCTGACACTTGGGCACGCCCCCGTGCTGGCTGAGCACGGGGCGTGTTCAGTCTTCTGATGTCTTGTTTTGCTTGGGAAGATGCTGTCGTGGGCTCGGGCATGTCACGTCTTGTTCCTTTTCTTGTATTTATGTTAGATTTTGATGTCTTTTTGCTTCTTTTGTTAATTTGAGCTCATTTAATCCTGAAAATACAAAAGGAAGACAAAAGCACACTTTTTCCAACATTAGTACTAAAAAGGGTTAGTTTTATGCCACAATTGATGAAATTTATATGTTGCATTTTGAACACATCAAATACCCCCACACTTGAATCTTTGCTTGTCCTCAAGCAAAACTCTTTAATATGTGGCTTTTTACACTCCCAAATGGAATGGGTAGAAAAGAAGGTTTTGGGCTTGTCATAGAGTGTCGGGATTTCCAAGATTCTTTATTTAGTTTTATTTTTATTTATTTACAATCCTATTCATCATGATTTATTTAAAACTTTTCATAAGATAAATTACTTATTAGGGCATAACATGTCTTTGTAAAATTCTATTTATATACAAGTTCACATACCTCACGGGGATCACTCAACACTCGGCCGAAAATGTATTTTTGTGGATCACTCGAGAGCGGCATGGAACTTACTCCTACCATAGGCTTGCCAAGCAATCAATCCTCCTCCTTTTTAACTTATATACCTTTGTAAATATCAAGAGGACTTTGTGGGTGAAGGGTTAGGTTTGGGTTAAAGGTAGGTGGTTGGGTTGGTGGTAAGTGGTTAGTAGAAAAAAAAAGGCGAAAAGCGTAACAAGTGTCGGTTTTCGTAAGACTTTCTATTTTTGTAACTTTTTTTTTATTTTGATGAAGCTATTATTCAAACAAAGTTATTTTTGATGAACTTGTTTGTTTATTTTCTTTTGCTTCATCATCAATGTTATGGCTCATTTTCTAAGCATACATATCTTGAACTATATCCTGCTTTTAATTGTTTATCTGTGATCAGGATACTGGACGGGGATATTGCTAACATCCTGGGTGATATCCTGAGGTATATCGAATTAATCACGTGCAGGTTAAAGACTGGGACTTGCCAACGGTCAAATGGACTCCATCTCCTCAAGACTCGGGCGTATTTGTTAAAGGAAGGACGTTGAACCCGAAAGACCAGGTCTACAACGTTCGACTAAGGAATATTCGTTGGATCCCGGTTATGTAGGATAGTTAGTTACATTTGTTTTACTATAAATAGATGGGGGCAGATCAGATTAAGGCACAACGCAACTTTCACACACTCTCAAACACTTCTGCTTTCTAGCTTTCAACAATCACTACGCACAAACACTTGTAATCGAATTACATTGTAACACCTAGTTGATCCGCACCACATCCTGCACTGTATCCTGATATTTGAAGCAATAGAAGAACAAGGCAGCTGCGATTGTCAGCTCCCGAGGTTTTATGCCGGCGATCTAGATTGATAAAGGGCTTTCCTCGTACATCACGTGTCAACCTTTACATTTTTGCTCATTGTTTGATTGTAGATACAGCTCGATATCCTGAGCCGTATCCTGAAACTGTTTTCATAACTAATTTGGTTAACACATTTTTGACACATAATATTAGCACACTACCTCACTTAACTAATTTGATCACTAAATTGCTTCGGTAATTTTTTACCAAAACAATTTGGCGCCCACCGTGGGACAAGTGGTGCTACTTTTACTAAAAATATTTGTGAAATCGTTGACCGGTTTTCTATTTTCAAAACTTTTTGCCACATTGTTTACAATGGCTTCAAGATCAAACATGAGCTCCTCCACTATGTCTGCTGCAACCTCTGCTACTACCGGTTCGGTGCTTCCACCACCTCCTCCAAGGATGCCATTTTCTTCACAACCTCAAGATGTTATCCCTACTCGGAGTGTTCAGGGATCTGCTCCCGTTTTAGCCTCTAATGATGAAATTCTAACTTTATTTGGAAGTGTGCAGGAACAAATGAGGCAGCAACAGGAAACTAACCAAATGCTGTTAAGAGAAATACAACTCTTAAAAGCTAGCTCGAGTAGACCTGCTGAAGAAACTGTCACTCCCATACAGCCCAGGGCTTTGAACTTCAGTTCCGCAGTTTACACTGAGGATAACAGGGGGAATATCGTCCCAAGCCATTCTCAGAATCATACTCCTGAGATACCCTCCTCGGTCAGGATGTCGACTGTGAGGAGTTCAGGATATGCTTCAGGATATGGCCAAAATCCTCAGACCGGTAATGTGTCAAATAATAATATTCTTGCTACTAACAACAATGGCTCTTTGCAGGATGCAGGTATGACGTCAACATTTACCAGGGAGCTCCAGAAATTGAAGGACATGATATCCAGTGTACCTGGAGTGGTCCAGCCAATTCCGGAAGTATCCCAAGACAGCCACAGGATATCCCGCTTTGCATATCCTATCTGTGATGCTGAAATCCCAAAAAGATTTCAGACTCCCAACATGAAGCTGTATGATGGGACTACGGATCCTGAAGAGCATATTGCCTAGTATAGGGAAAGAATGGAAATTAATCCTATCCCTCCGGAGCTCAAGGAAGCATGCTTGTGCAAGGGTTTTGGGTCTACCCTGACAGGATCAGCCTTAAAATGGCTATTAAATGTCCCTCCTCACTCAATTACTTCGTTTTCTCTTTTGGTTAATTTATTTAATAGTCAGTTTTCTTGCAGCCGGAGTTTTGAGAAACTAACCAGTGATCTTTACAGGATAACTCAAGGGCCTCAGGAATCCTTGAGGGATTATGTGAACAAATTCAGTCGAGAATCTTTGGATATCCCACATCTTGATGTTGCAACAGCTATGCAAGCTTTTAAGATGGGGTTGCAAAAGGATTCTCAGTTTTATTAGGATCTTGTAATGAATCCCTGCAGGAATCTCGACGAAGCTCGTAACAGGGCTTTGAGATATATCCGTTTGGAAGATGACAAGAAGATGCAGGAGAGGATGAATTCTACCTCAACCTATGAATCAACTAACAGGAAATCAGAATCCTCATATAAGCCATATCGCTCCAAGCCATATGGCAGAAATGATAACAAGAAAGTGAATGCTGTTGAAGACGAGGATCCTGAAGAATATCCTGACTTATCTGAATACTGCTTTTCTGTTAATATACCTGAGTTAATGTATGCTATGCAGGGTTTAGGGGACAAAGCTAGGTGGCCTCGAAAGAACCAGCAGAAAGCTGATTGGAAGGATAAATCTAAATGGTGTGCCTTCCATGAAGACTTCGGACATATGACCGAGGATTGCATTGCTTTAAGGAAAGAGATAAGTTACCTGTTAAGCAAGGGGTATCTGAAGGACTTGCTGGGAAGAAAGAAGAATAAAGGCCAGGATCCCGAGAAGGATCCTGAACGAGCAGCATCACCCCCAGCAGATGCCAAGATAATTAACTTTATTTCAGGAGGATCCGACATTTGTGGGACTTCGTATTCGGCGGCTAAGAGACATGAAAAGGAAGCTAAGAGTGAAAGGGGAGACAAACCAGTCAGGATGACTACCCTCACAACTGATAAAGTGATCACTTTCGATAGTGATGACAGGGATACTGTTCAGGATCCTCACCATGATGCTTTGGTAATAACATTATATGTGGCTAACCATTTTGTACGCATGATACTGATAGACAACGGTAGTTCTGTCAATATAATTCAGCTGGAAACATTGAAGAGGATGAATGTATCTCCGATGGACATTACTTCGAAGTCCACTGTGCTCGTTGGTTTCAGTGGAGAAGCTAGAAATACTGTAGGAGAGATAAAGTTACCAGTATATGTTGAAGGGGTCAACTCGATACAACGCTTCTGTGTGATGGACTCCTTATCCTGCTATAACATCATACTGGGAAGACCATGGATTCACGATATGAAGGCTGTGCCATCAACATATCACCAATGCATCAAGATCCCTACCCCTTGGGGAGTTGTCAAGGTTGAAAGTGATCAGCAGGAGGCGAAAGAATGCTACTCATCCTCAATGAAATCCTCAACCAAGCCTAATCAAGCATAGCAATAAAAGATGCGGGTCTGGGATACCTTGGAAGCTTCGGAGCAGGATGTGAAGAAAATTATCCTGGATCGGGATAATCCTGATATCTCGATGCTCGTAGGAACCAATATCCCTCAGGATATTGAAGAGCAGTTAACTAACTTTTTGAAATGCATGATGTCGACGTTTGCATGGAAGCATGAGGATATGACAGGTATATCCAAAGACGTTATCACTCACAAACTTGGAATTGACAGATCATTCAAGCCTGTTCAGCAAAAAAGAAGGAAATTTGCTCCTGAGCGGAATACGATTATCCAAGAGGAAGTTGAAAGACTATTGAAGTCCAGGATGATCAGAGAAGTCAAGTTCCCAAGGTGGTTGGAAAATGTGGTCGTAGTGCAGAAGAAAAATGGGAAATGGAGAGTCTGTGTAGATTACACAGACTTGAATAAGGCTTGTCCTAAAGATCCGTTCCCCCTTCCTCATATCGATGCAATGGTAGATGCTACTGCTGGGCATGAAATGTTAACGTTCATGGTCACATCCTCAGGATTTCAGCAGATTCAAATGGAGCCTTCGGATCAGGAGGATACTGCTTTCATGACACCAACAGGTATATATTGCTATATTGCTATGCCTTTCGGTTTGAAAAATGCAGGTGCAACATACCAGAGATTAGTGAACATGATGTTCAAAGATAAGCTGGGGGACACCATGGAGGTATATATTGACGATATGGTGGTGAAATCTAAAAAGGCTGAGGATCACCTCCAGGATATCAAGGGAGCATTTGATATCCTGGATCAGTATAACATGAAGCTGAATCCTGCTAAGTGCCATTTCGGAGTGGGGGCAGGAAAGTTTCTTGGATATATGGTGACGAAAAGGGGGATAGAGGCAAGCCCGGAGCAGATTAAAGCTATCCTGGATATAAAATCACCCTCGAATATGAAGGATGTTCAACGGTTAACAGGACGAGTAGCAGCATTGAACAGATTTATTTCGAGATCCTCGGAAAAATGCAAGGAATCCTATGATATCCTCAAGAAGAATAAGAAGTTCGAATGGGGAGCAAAGCATGAAGCAGCCTTGCCGGATTTGAAGCGATATCTCTCAACTGCACCTCTATTGATGAATCCAGAGAATGGTGAACCACTATCCCTATACCTCGCTGTATCTGGGAATGCTGTAAGTGCTGTTCTTATTAAGGATCATGAAGGTCAGCAGTATCCTGTTTATTATGTTAGTAAAAGTTTGTTGGATGCTGAAACTAAATATTCTCATTTAGAAAAATTGATACTGGCATTAGTTATGGCATCAACGAAGCTTAGGCATTACTTTGAGACACATAGAATTCATGTTAAAACAAATTATCCTGTCAAAAATGTGCTTAGGAAACCAGAGATGTCAGGCAGGATGGCCAAGTGGTCAGTAAAGTTAAGTGCTTATGATTTAGTATATGAGCCTAGTGTTATGGGTGAAATTCTGAGCCCATATCCTGGAAAATATCTTGACATATATCTTGGTTATATAGTATCTGTTTACATCCGGGATGCTGATTCAGGATATTGGTAACATCCTGAATGGTATCCTCAGGATTACTAACGAATTATGTGCAGGTATGTGGGTTAGAATCTATCAACGTTCACGAAGACTCATTCCGCGGAAGACTCGGTCCAAGTCGTTCAAATGAAGACGTTGAAGCCGTATTACTCGGTCAATAACGTTCACAATGGAATATTCGGAGTACCCCATATTTGTAGGGATTATTGTTTGTAATTCATTACTATAAATAGGTGGGTATACCGGATCAAATAGGACATCACATTTCGCACTCGTTACACTCTAACACTCGCTCTCTAGCAAGCTTACACTCTCACACAAAAAACATTGTAACACATAGCGATCTGGTCTATATCCTGCACTGTATCCTGAAGTTTAAGCAATAAGAAGAACAAGGCAGCTGCGATTGTCAGCTCCCGAGGTTTTATGCCGGCGATCTAGATTGATCAAGGGATTTCCTCGTACATCTCGTGTCATTTCCTTTACTTTTTGCTCATCGTTTGCTCACTGTTTGATCGTAGATACAGCTCAATATCCTGAGCCGTATCCTGAATACTGATTTTCTAAATAACTCAACAAGCATATTTTCTATACACTTTCTAGCACACTACCTCACATTACTAATTTGATCACTAAATTGCTTCGGTAATTTTTGACCAAAACAATTTGGCGCCCACCGTGGGGCAAGTGGTGCTCTCTTTACTAAAAATTTTTGTCAAATCGCTAATCGGTTTTCTATTTTCAAAACTTTTTGCCACATTGTCTATAATGGCCTCAAGATCAAACATGAGTTCCTCTACTGTGTCTGCTATGACTTCTGCTACTACCGGTTTGGTGCTTCCACCACCTCCTCCAAGGATGCCAGCCTCTACACGACCTCAGGATATTATCCCTACCCGCAGTGTTCAGGAATCTGCTCCCGTTTTAGCTTCTAACGATGAAATTTTAACCTTATTTGGAAGTGTGCAGGAACAAATGAGGCAGCAACAGGAAACAAACCAAATGATTTTAAGGGAAATACAACTCCTGAAGTCTGGCTCGAGCAGATCTGCTGAGGATATTGTCACTCCGTTACATCCCAGAACGTTGAACTTCAGTTCAGCTGTGTATACTGAGGATAACAGGGGGAATATTGTGCCCAGCCTTCCTCAGAATCATACTCCTGAAATACCCTCCTCGGTCAGGATGTCGACCATAAGGAGCTCAGGATATGCTTCAGGATATGGGCAAAATCCTCCAACGGGTAACATGTCAAATAATAATAATACTCATGCTACTAACAATAGTGGATCTTTGCAGGATACAGGTGTGACATCAGCGCTTACTAGGGAACTTCAGAAGTTGAAGGACATGATATCTAGTGTACCCGGGGTGGTCCAGCCGATCCCGGAAGTGTCCCAAGACAGCCACAAGATATCTCGTTTTGCATATCCTATCTGTGATGCTGAGATCCCAAAGAGATTCCAAACCCCCCAACATGAAGCTTTACGACGGAACTACGGATCCTGAGGAGCATATTGCTCAGTATAGGGAAAGGATGGAAATTAACCCTATCCCTCCGGATCTCAAGGAAGCATGCTTGTGCAAGGGTTTTGGTTCAACCTTGACAGGATCAGCCTTGAAATGGCTCTTGAATGTTCCTCCACATTCGATTACATCTTTTGCTCACTTAGTAAATTTATTTAATAGTCAGTTTTCTTGTAGTAGAAGTTTTGAAAAATTAACAAGTGATCTCTACAGGATAACACAGGGGCCTCAGGAATCCCTTAGGGATTATGTGAACAAGTTCAGCCGGGAATCCCTAGACATTCCTCATCTTGATGTTGCAACAGCTGTGCAAGCTTTCAAGATGGGGCTGCAAAAAGATTCTCAATTTTATCAAGACCTTGTAATGAACCCATGCAGGAACTTGGATGAAGCTCGGAACAGGGCCCTAAGATATATCCGGTTGGAGGATGACAGAAAGATGCAAGAAAGGATGAACTCATCTAACACTTATGAGTCAACTAACAGGAAGTCAGAATCCTCATTCAAATCATATCGGCCTAAGCCATATGGTAGAAGTGAAAACAAGAGAGTGAATGCTGTCGAAGTCGAGGATCCTGAAGAGTATCCTGAATTATCTGAATATTGCTTTTCTGTTAACATTCCTGAATTGATTTATGCCATGCAGGGTCTAGGAGACAAGGCTAGATGGCCTCGAAAAAATCAACAAAAAGCCGATTGGAAAGACAAATCAAAATGGTGTGCTTTCCACGAAGATTTCGGACATATGACTGAGGATTGCATCGCTTTAAGGAAAGAAATAAGCTATCTTCTAAGCAAGGGATATCTGAAAGATCTCTTGGGAAGAAAGAAGAATAAGGGTCAGGATACTGAGCGAGCAGCATCACCTCCCGCGGATGCCAAGATAATCAACTTCATTTCGGGAGGATCCGACATTTGTGGGACTTCGTATTCGGCAGCAAAGAGACATGCAAAAGAAGCTAAGGCCGAAAGGGGAGATAAACCTGTCAGGATGACTACCCTCACAACTGACAAAGTGATCACATTTGATGCTGATGACAGGGATACTATCCAGGATCCTCACCATGATGCTCTGGTAATAACATTATATGTGGCTAACCATTTTGTACGCAGGATATTGGTTGATAATGGCAGCTCCGTCAACATAATCCAACTAGAGACGCTAAAAAGAATGAATGTATCTCCAATGGATATCACTTCAAAGTCTACCGTGCTTGTTGGGTTCAGCGGAGAGGCTAGAAACACAGTGGGAGAGATAAAGTTTCCAGTGTACGTTGAAGGAGTCAACTCGATACAACGTTTCTGTGTGATGGATTCTCTATCCTGCTATAACATCATACTGGGAAGACCGTGGATTCACGATATGAAAGCTGTGCCATCAACATATCACCAATGCATCAAGATACCTACCCCTTGGGGGGTTGTCAAAGTTGATAGTGATCAGCAGGAGGCGAAAGAATGCTACTCATCCTCGATGAAATCCTCAACCAAGCCTAGTGCAGCATAGCAATTAAAGACGCGGGCCCAGGATATCATGGAGGATCCGGAGTAGGATGTAAAGAAAATTATCTTGGACCAGGATAACCCCGATATTTCGGTGCTCGTAGGAACCAATATCCCTCAGGATATTGAAGAACAGTTAATTAACTTTTTGAAATGCAGGATGTCAACGTTTGCATGGAAGCATGAGGATATGACAGGCATATCCAAAGACGTCATCACTCACAAGCTTGGAATTGATAAATCATTCAAGCCTGTTCAACAAAAAAGAAGGAAGTTTGCTCCTGAGCGGAATACGATTATTCAAGAGGAAGTTGAGAGATTATTGAAGTCCAGGATGATCAGAGAGGTTAAGTTCCCAAGGTGGCTAGCAAACGTGGTTGTGGTACAGAAGAAAAATGGGAAATGGAGAGTTTGTGTAGACTACACAGACTTGAACAAAGCTTGTCCTAAAGACCCATTTCCTCTTCCCCACATTGATGCAATGGTAGATGCCACTGCTGGGCATGAAATGCTGACCTTCATGGACGCATCCTCAGGATTTCAACAGATCCAAATGGAGCCTTCTGACCAGGAGGATACTGTCTTCATAACACCAACAGGTATTTATTGTTATACAGCTATGCCTTTTGGTTTGAAAAATGCAGGTGCAACATACCAAAGATTGGTAAACATGATGTTCAAAGACAAACTGGGGGACACCATGGAGGTGTACATCGACGATATTGTTAGGGGTGGATTTCTAAATGACCCGTGATCCTCAGTTATTATCCTCTTTAGTGATCCTTACTTCTGTGACAGATAGTGATCCTTAGAAGAGCTTCAGGATCAGGATCATGGATCACCTTAAGGATCCTCATACTAACAATTGTTCACTTGTGTTTCGTATTGTTTTGCAGGAGTAACAAGTCGGACTTAGTCTTGGCGACATTCCTGGAGAATATTCCCAAACTATCCCGCACGTGCTTGGCCAAAAGTGGACGTTGTGGAGAACGTGGAAGCTTGGCACAAAAGTCGGATAGTTAGTTTAGGTAGTTAATTTCTATTTTAAAAAGGAGTAACGAGCTAGTAGAAAAACACTTAGCCATTTTCAGCTACACACACTCGTATACTCGCACACTTGAAGCTCTCGACGAACATACATTCGTTTTTACTCACTTACACACATTTCACGATAGTGATCCTTGTACCTAGCTCGTTACTATCCGAAGTTGTAAACATTTAATCATTTATTTGAGCTTGGTGATCGGTAGTTTCCATCACCCGGGGTTTTTTGTGCCGGAGATCAACTCTTGATCAAGGGCTTTTTCCCCGTATACATCCTTGTGTCATTTGTGCAATCTACATTGAAGTGATCCTTGTTATTGATACACATAATTAGCATCATACCCCGTAACAAAGAGTTTGGTTGTAATATCCTCAACAGATTTTCTGACCAAAACAGTTTGGCGCCCACCGTGGGGCCATTGGTGCTTCGTCCTTAGAAAATTTCGCATTTCTGTGCTTGTTTCAGTTCACTACGACCGAGCAAATGGCTTCCTCAGCGAAGAATGCTTCAAATTTGATGCCCTCATTCACTTCTTCTCAAGGCGTTCCCCCTTTGCCTCCACCACCTTCTGGATCCCAGAAGAATGCTGAGAATCCTGCGAAGAAACCAACTCCCATTTTCTCAAAACCTCCAACTTCTTCTGCTCCTTACACTCCCACTACTAGTGACATGTTTACTTTTATTTTGCAGATGAAGGATCAGATACGGCAACAGGATAAGACCAATGAGAGGATTCTCAAGGAAATCGGAGATCTCAAGAAACAAAAGACAACGGCAGAGGATCATTCCCCACTGGTGCCGAAATCTTTGAATTTTGATACTCCGGTGATTAGTTCTCAGCCATTAGTGGTTCCAGACGTTCAATATGTGGGTGGACCAAAAGGAGTGCACTACGGAACAACAACAGTGACCCAGGCATCAGGTTCATATTTCCAGCCAGCGGGATCCTATCCTCATCATACGGGGTCCCTCACGAATTCAGGAGGATATTCAGGAATGCAGCAAGTTCAAGGATCCTCCTTCATTCCAGGATCATCCCAGGTTCAAGGATCCTCCTTCGTTCCAGGATCATCCCAGGTTCAAGGATCCTCCTTCGTTCCAGGATCATCCCAGGTTCAAGGATCCTCCTTTGTTCCAGGATCATCCCAGGTTCAAGGATCCTCCTTCGTTCCAGGATCGTCCCAGTTTCAGGGATCCTTCCAGATGCCAGGATCCTTGAGGAGTTTGCAAACAGGAAGTTCAGATGTCCATCAGGGAGATTTTATTCCAATGCAGACCAATGCTTCTACTGGTCCCTCGATCATTCCAGAGCCTCAACAATATGGATTAACATCCAATCTTCCTAATCTGAATCCAATGGGAGGTAACACTTTTAATAATTCTTATACTACTAACCATGGTCTTATGCAGGATCCAGGTATCAATCATGCCATGGCCAGAGAATTGCAAAAGTTAAAGGATATAATATCAAGTGTTCCAGGAGTGGTCAAACCTATCCCAGAGATTGCAGATGGGAGCCACAAGATATCTCGTTTTGCACCACCAATCTGTGATGCTGAGATACCTAAGAGGTTCCATGTGCCAACAATGAAGTTGTATGATGGTTCAACGGATCCTGAAGAACACATAGCACAATACAGGGAGAGGATGGAGATCAATCCAATTCCAGAAAGGTTAAAGGAAGCATGCCTGTGCAAGGGATTCGGATCCACTCTTACTGGATCAGCTCTCAAATGGCTGCTAAGTCTTCCTCCCTATTCTATTACCTCATTTGCTAACCTAGTTAACTTGTTTAATAATCAGTTTTCTTGTAGTAGAAAATTTGAACGATTAACTAGTGATCTATATAGGATAACCCAGGGTCATAATGAATCATTAAGGGATTACATTACCAAATTCAGTAAAGAATCCTTAGACATTCCCAACTTAGATATAGCCACGGCTGTTGAGGCCTTTAAAATGGGATTACTTAGGGATTCGTCTTTCTATGATGATCTTGTTATGACACCATGCAGGAACTTAGATGAGGTAAGAACCCGAGCACTTAGGTTCATTCACCTAGAGGATGACAAGAGGATCCAGGAGAGGTTAGCAGGATCCTCAAAGCAGGATAAGCAAGGATCCTCATTCAGGAACAACAAGTTCAGATCCTACAACAGATCTGATAATCAGAACGTGCATTCTGTTGATCAAGAAGAGGATGATGAGGATTATCCTCCAATTTCTGAATATTGTTTTTGTGTTGATAACAATGAACTAATCCTTGCTATGCAGAACCTAGGTGATAAAGCTAGATGGCCGAGAAAAAATGATAGGCCAGCTGCAACTAAGGATAAATCAAAGTGGTGTGCATACCATGAAGATTTTGGGCATCTCACAGAAGAATGCATTGCACTAAGAAAGGAAATTGGATACTTGTTGAGCAAGGGGCATCTAAAAGAATTGTTGGGAAGAAAAAAGTCAAGGACTCAGGATCCTGAAAGGATCCCTGAGAAGGCTCCAGCCCCTCCAGCAGATGCACAAGTGATAAACTTTATTTCTGGAGGATCAGACATTTGCGGCACATCCTTCTCAGCGGCTAAAAGGCATGCAAAGGAAACTAAGATGGATAATGGAGAAAGACCTGTTCGAACATCAAGTGTCTCCGAAGGAAAAGTCATAACCTTTGATGAGGATGATCGTGTTGATATCCAGGATCCTCATCACGATGGTTTAGTTATTACTCTTTTTATTTCTAACCATTTTGTCCGCAGGATCCTTATTGACGGAGGAAGTTCAGTGAACATTATCCAGCTTGATGTTCTAAAGAAGATGGGTATCCGTGAATCAGATATCATACCAAGATCCTCCGTGCTCGTGGGATTTAGTGGCGAAACTAAGAATACCCTGGGGGACATTAAACTCCCAATATACATTGAAGGCCTACACTCTTATCAAAAATTTTGTGTTATTGACTGTTTATCTTGTTGTAATGTTATCCTTGGCAGGCCTTGGATACACGATATGAAAGCAGTCCCATCTACTTACCATCAATGTGTGAAGCTCCCTAGTCCTTGGGGAATAGTGAAGATTGATAGTGATCAGCAGGAGGCCAAGAATTGCTACACTTCATCGATGAAACCAGCCTCGAAGTCAAGGGAGCAATAGCAATCAAGGTATCCTCCAAGGGATGTCTTGGAGGCAAGAGAGTAGGATGTGGTAGAAATCCTCATGGATCCTGATGATCCTGAATCCAAAATCTATATCGGATCAGGGATCCTTGACGAAATGAAAGAAGACCTCGTATCCTTCCTCAAAAGGAGAAAGACTACCTTTGCATGGAAACACGAAGATATGACTGGTATATCCAAAGATGTAATCACTCACAAACTCAGCATTGACAGATCCTTCAAACCAATCCATCAAAGGAGAAGAAAGTTTGCACCGGAAAGGAATGCCATTATCCAGGAAGAGGTAGAGAAATTGCTCCGGGCAGGTATGATTAGGGAGGTCAAGTATCCAAGATGGTTGGCCAATGTGGTTGTTGTTCAAAAGAAAAACGGAAAGTGGAGGGTATGTGTCGATTTTACCGATTTAAATAAGGCATGTCCCAAGGATCCTTTCCCTTTACCCCACATTGACTCCATGGTGGATGCAACTGCGGGTCATGAACTGTTAACTTTTATGGATGCTTCATCTGGATTTCAACAAATCCAAATGGAACCATCCGACCAAGAGGATACAGCCTTCATGACTCCAACTGGTATATACTGCTATATTGCTATGCCGTTCGGATTAAGAAATGCAGGTGCAACATATCAAAGGCTGGTGAATATGATGTTCAAGGATCAGATTGGACAAACTATGGAGGTTTACATAGATGATATGGTGGTAAAATCCTTAAAAGCCGATGATCACCTAAGAGACTTGGAGGAAGCATTCGATATCCTTGACAAATATAACATGAAACTTAATCCTTCAAAATGTCACTTTGGTGTTAAAGCAGGTAAATTCTTAGGATATATGGTGACAAAGAGAGGCATTGAAGCTAGCCCGGAACAAATCAAAGCAATAGTGAACATCAAATCTCCGGCCAATGCTAAGGATGTTCAAAGGCTAACAGGAAGGATAGCAGCTTTGAACAGATTTATATCCAAATCCTCAGAGAAATGCAAAGAATTCTATGATATCCTAAGGAAGAACAAAAAATTTGAGTGGACTGAGAAGCATGAAAATGCTTTAAGAGCCCTCAAGGATTACCTATCCTCAGCCCCAGCCTTGATGAAGCCAGAAAAAGGCGATGTGCTATCCTTGTATCTTGCAGTATCCTCAAAAGCAGTAAGTGCGGTCCTTGTTAAGGATCATGAAGGTACACAACATCCTGTCTACTATGTAAGTAAAAGTTTACTTGATGCCGAATCCAGGTATTCACACCTTGAAAAACTTATCCTTGCACTAATTATGGCATCTACTAAGTTAAGACATTATTTTGAAACTCATGTTATCATTGTTAAAACTAATTTTCCAATCAAGAATGTCCTCAGGAAACCAGAAATGTCAGGAAGGATGGCTAAGTGGGCAGTGAAGCTGAGTGCATATGATATAAGATATGAGCCTAGGACAGCCATCAAATCCCAAGCATTAGCTGACTTTGTGGCTGATTTCAGTAGTGATTTACAAGAAGAAGCTGAGTTAGAAGTCCAGCAGCTAGAAGAGACCAAGGATCCTTGGATACTCTATACTGATGGATCCTCAAATGTCAAAGGCACAGGGCTTGGAATGCTACTAAAATTGCCACAGGGGGACATAATACCCCATTCTATAGCTTGTGAGTTCCAAACTACTAACAATGAGGCTGAATATGAAGCCTTAATTGCTGGTTTGCAAATTGCAAAGCATATAGGGATCAGGTATCTTGAGGTACATGTAGATTCATTGTTAATTACAAACCACTTTAATGGATCCTACGCTGTTAAGGTGAAAAGCTAACCAAATATTTAGAGATAGTCAAAAGTTTGGCACTCTCTTTTGTTTCCTTTAGTTTGACACAGGTACCAAGGGAAGAAAATACAGAGGCTGATGCATTGGCTAACTTAGGATCATCCTTGAAGATCCCGGAGGATATCAAGATCCCTATTATCCATATCCTGACCCCGGCTATCGAGGATCACGAGGCTATGGAGATAGGAAATGATTCTGCAATTATCCCTTGTGAGGATACTCAATCCCATTCAGGATCATGGATCTCACCAATTATGAGATACTTACAACATGGAGAGATTCCTACAGGAGAAAACCCTAGGGCTTTCAAATCTAAGGTATCTCAATTCACAATTTTAAATAATATGTTGTATAGACGATCTCTTGCAGGACCATACTTGAGATGCATTGAGGATCCTGAAGTCCAAGAAGTTTTAAAAGACTTCCATGAAGGAGATTGTGGAAACCACACTGGGGGCAGGGCATTATTCTCAAGGATCCTGAGGACAGGATACTACTGGCCAACCATGAAGAGAGATGCTATGGAGTATGCTAAGAGATGTGATCCTTGTCAGAGACACAACAATATCCTTCATCAACCAACTGAATTATTGCATCCTATATCCTCCTCTTGGCCATTTATGAGATAGGGGATGGATATAGTTGGTAAGCTCCCTAAGGCACCTGGTGGAAAAGTATTCATGCTAGCTATGACTGATTACTTCTCCAAGTGGATAGAGGCTGAAGCTTTTGCCCAAGTCAGAGAAAAGGAAGTTATATCCTTCATTAAAAGAAATATTATAACTAGATTTGGAATTCCTTCTGAGATTATATGTGATAATGGTTCCCAATTTATTGGGGGCAGAACCACTAACTTTTGTGATAGCTGGGGGATTAAGATGATAACATCAACACCAGTCCACCCATAGGCTAATGGTCAGGCAGAATCATCCAACAAGATCATCATCAACAATTTGAAGAAGAAGCTTGGATCCAAGAAAGGGAAATGGGCAGAAGAACTACCCTATGTGCTTTGGGCTGACAGGACAACCCCTAAGAATGCAACTGGTCAAACACCATTCTCTTTGGTGTTTGGGGCAGAATCAGTGATCCCAACAGAAATGGTGGTTCCAACTGCTAGAACAAGTACTCGTGATCCTGAGGAAAATAATGAAAACTTGGCTCAAGACCTGGATACTATTGAAGAAATCAGGGATATGGCTAGGATAAGGATGGCCAGTTATCAACAAAGAATGGCTGGTGCTTACAACAAAAATGTCAGGATCAGGAGGTTTCAAGTTGGAGATATGGTATTAAGGAAAGCATTTCAGAATACCACCAATCCTGCTGATGGAAAATTGGCTCCAAAATGGGAAGGCCCTTATTTGATTGAAGCTGAAGCAGGAAAGGGGGCATATAGATTGCTAACCATGGAAGGTGATTTGCTACCAAGGGCTTGGAATGCTGTCCACTTGAAGAAATATTTCATGTGAGCAGGATCCTCATGACACAGATGATCCTCAAAGGATCCTCAAAGTATCGGTGATCTATACTTAGGTAATATCCTAAACCTGAACTATTTCATTTCTTTATTTTCTCATATAAGGATAAGGATCATGTATCCTTTATCCATCTCTCACGTGAGTTTGAGTTTTGAAAGTTCAGGTATCCTTTGCATAACATTGGTTATCTGCAGAAGCAATCCGTTCCTTAGGTTTAACCCCAGTTATCCTTGGGCTTGACCCCAGTTCCGCCTGTAGCGCATGATGATCCTGGTATAGTTCAAGGCAGTGGGACCAGTACTCGTTTTAGGGGCTGATAATTCCATTGTACTGGCTATGCCTAGGATCCTACGTATAATGGTAGACGTACCATACATCCGTTCCTAAGGTTTCTAACGTTTTCACGTTAGCTAAGGTTTTGGCATTTTCATGTCACTAAGTTTGGATAGTCGCCAGTTAGGGCCATACTCCAGTTTACATACGATCCTTGGGCTTGTCCCCAATTATCCTTGGGCTTGTCCCCAGTTATCCTTGGGCTAGTCCCCAGTTATCTTTGGGCTTGTCCCCAGTTGCTAACTCTTTTCTTATGATGGCTTAGTCCCAAGTTATGCTCTATTTCAGGTTCTTGAAGATAGGCAAATAGGGATCCTTGATCCTTACTTTATTCTAAGGTTTATCTTATAGTTATCCTTATTATGGTTAGGATCCTAACTTGGATCCTCAGGTATGATCCTTAACTATTTTTAATTCTATTCATTATTTATTTGAATAACCCTTAAAGTTTGACAACTAGACTTGTGATCCTTAAAACATATTGCTTTATGAGATTCTTTAACTAAAGGATATCTGATCATGGATCATATCCTAAGTATTTTCAATTTGACTTATTCAAAATTATTTGTTCAATGAATATGCATCAAAACAAAGGAAACACAAGGATAACAACACAAGATAAGCGACAAAAGGTTAAGTTTTTATTAACAAAGTAGTAACCCTTAAGAGGTTGTCAAAATTACCTACCCCGAGCATCTACCAGCAAAACGTGGCCCGTCCGCTGGGGTAGGTAAAGGGTGTCCATGATAACAAGTTCGAAAGTAGTGCAGGAATATAAAGGCGACAGGATCACAATGGCTTCATCCCCCAAACAGAGGATCCCTCCACCAATTGCAATCCTGCCTATTGTCCAAAGGATCATACATGATCCTTAATCCTAAAACCTATTGTTCAAGTACAACCCATCATTGTTCAGCAAAAAACACCATAACCAAAACAAACTATCAAACTTAAAAAATTGGGCTTCGGCTACGTCTAGAAATGTCCTTCATCGCCCATCCATGCAGCCTATGCCTTCGCTGCATCCTCTTCCCCTCCAGCTGCGGTATCCTTTATCAGATCCTTTCCACTGCCACTTGCCTCAATCGCCAAGACCTCAGTAGCCTCCTCCTCATCATCCTCAAGATCAGCCAACCTTGCCTTCCAGCCGCCCTCAACATCCCAGCTGCTTTTGTCAAAACTAGGATCTTGAGCTTCCTGGGCCATCTTCAATTTTGTCTGATACATCGTGATGGCGGCAGAGACCTTAGCATTTTCTATGAGATCATGCTTCTCATAGTCAAGGTCAATCAGAAGTTTAGCCGTCTTAGTCTTCTCATCTTGGAGTTCCTTCCGAAGATCAGCAAGTGCAAGGTCCTTGAGCACGGCAACCTGTTGGAGGTCAGCAATTTTCTTGTCCTGCTCCTCAACATTCCCCACGTAATCCTCAATCTCAGCAAATTTCTGCAAAGAAAAGAATAAAGCAGTTCAAGATCAAGTGATCCTCATACGAGTAGGATACCTAGGCAGAGTTAAGGATCCTTACATCATTGAAGTATTCAAGGAACTGGTGGCGGATCAGTGGTAGGCCTTGAAGATCCTCGGCATCAGAAGTTTTCCTCTTCTTGACACCCTTTCCTTTAGTGGGTGCCTTTGGGATGGAGATGCTAGGACTGGTAGTGGATCTTTTCTTCCTGGATCGTACGACATCAAGGTCAGCCGTGTTGAACTGGGATACAGGCTTGGCAGATTTTCCAGCGCCTACACATTCAAAGCAAGATGAGTATCCTTATCCTATTTCAATTTATTTATTTATTCTAATATTCAAACTATGTAAAAGGCAGGATACTTACTTGACATGGTAATGGAACCTGAGGATACTTCTTGTGAGTCTTGGGTGTCTATCTTGAATGTCCTTGTTTCAGGATCAAGCTTCCAAAAAGCAGCGAGCCTATCCTTGGTTTCAGGTGATGTGATGATGTGTGAGACAGAAATGGCTGCATAACACAAGACAAAAAAAGGGGTCAGTAATCCTTATACAAAAATAAGACTACCTGGTGATCCTTCTCAGGATCCTCCGGCCTACCATGGGTGGACCATGTTCTTGGTAAATGCTTTCCGTCGGGAATGGTATCCCTCCTGACAAAGAAGAAGCGACGTTTCCAATTTGTGTCATTCTTGGTAACTTTAAGAAGAGGGTGTTCTCCGCCGGGTTTTCGTTTGAACAAATAACGATGGGATCCAAAGGTGGTAACATCATACAATTGTGTCAGCTCTGACATGCCTAAATCAATGCCCTCCTGCTCGATGATCCTCTCCAGGGTATACAAAACCCTCCAAATCATCGGTATGGCCTGGATGTAAGAGATGCCGGTAAGGGAGAAGAAGGATTGTGTAAATTCTGGGAAAGGATAGGTGTATCCTATGGCAAATGGAGTAACTGGAAAGGCAACCCATGTTTCTGAAACATAGTCGCTCAGGACAGTAGGATCGAAGGGTTTGAAAAAGGCATTCGCCGGAAAACAGAGACGGATTTTATCTACTTGTGCGTCGTTAAAGCAACACCTCTCGTTCACTGAGTCTTTGATGATCTTTTAACTCTTCAAAGGGCTATCCTTTTTGTGATCCTTGCCCGGTGAGCTTCGGAGCAACATTCTCAAAGCGGTGGTGATAAAGAAAGAAAAACAAAGTAAGAAAGGGAGAAAGAGGAGAAAGAAATACCTGGTTGATCGTCGACTGAGAATTTAAAGGGAGTTTCTTTCGAATTTGAATGCATAATGATCCTATCTATATCTCTATTTATAATTATGATTCTGCAGGGTAGTCACTTCTGTGATGTCATGATCGCAACGGCTAGTTCTATTTTAACGGCTATATATCCGTTAGTTAGTTGCGGATAAGATCAAGAAAATATAACTCACATATTTACAATTTAACTCCTTATATTTTGGGGGCAATTGTTAGGGGTGGATTTCTAAATGACCCGTGATCCTCAGTTATTATCCTCTTTAGTGATCCTTACTTCTGTGACAGATAGTGATCCTCAGAAGAGCTTCAGGATCAGGATCATGGATCACCTTAAGGATCCTCATACTAACAATTGTTCACTTGTGTTTCGTATTGTTTTGCAGGAGTAACAAGTCGGACTTAGTCTTGGCGACATTCCTGGAGAATATTCCCAAACTATCCCGCACGTGCTTGGCCAAAAGTGGACGTTGTGGAGAACGTGGAAGCTTGGCACAAAAGTCGGATAGTTAGTTTAGGTAGTTAATTTCTATTTTAAAAAGGAGTAACGAGCTAGTAGAAAAACACTTAGCCATTTTCAGCTACACACTCGTATACTCGCACACTTGAAGCTCTCGACGAACATACATTCGTTTTTACTCACTTACACACATTTCACGATAGTGATCCTTGTACCTAGCTCGTTACTATCCGAAGTTGTAAACATTTAATCATTTATTTGAGCTTGGTGATCGGTAGTTTCCATCACCCGGGGTTTTTTGTGCCGGAGATCAACTCTTGATCAAGGGCTTTTTCCCCGTATACATCCTTGTGTCATTTGTGCAATCTACATTGAAGTGATCCTTGTTATTGATACACATAATTAGCATCATACCCCGTAACAAAGAGTTTGGTTGTAATATCCTCAACAGATTTTTTGACCAAAACAGATATGGTGGTAAAGTCAAAGAAAGCTCAGGATCACCTCCAGGATATTAAAGGAGCGTTTGATATCCTGGATCAGTATAACATGAAGCTGAATCCTGCTAAGTGCCATTTTGGAGTAGGGGCAGGAAAATTCCTAGGATATATGGTGACCAAAAGAGGAATAAAAGCAAGCCCGGAGCAGATTAAAGCCATCTTGGATATTAAATCGCCCTCAAATATGAAGGATGTTCAACGATTAACAGGGCGAGTGGCAGCATTAAATAGATTTATCTCGAGATCCTCAGAAAAATGCAAATACTTTTATGATATCCTGAAGAAAAACAAGAAATTCGAATGGGGTGAGAAGCATGAAGCGGCCCTACAGGATTTAAAGCAATATCTTTCAACCGCACCTCTACTGATGAAGCCCGAGAATGGTGAACCATTATCCCTATACCTCGCGGTATCAGGGAATGCTGTAAGTGCCGTCCTGGTAAAGGACCATGAAGGTCAGCAATATCCTGTTTATTATGTTAGTAAAAGCTTGTTAGATGCTGAAACTAGATATTCTCATTTAGAAAAATTGATACTAGCATTAGTTATGGCATCAACAAAACTTAGACATT
The DNA here is from genome assembly GCA_030545235.1 of Helianthus tuberosus. Taxonomy (NCBI): domain Eukaryota; kingdom Viridiplantae; phylum Streptophyta; class Magnoliopsida; order Asterales; family Asteraceae; genus Helianthus; species Helianthus tuberosus. The sequence continues at coordinate 13,274,720 of CM060361.1, read as the reverse complement.
ATTTTGAGACTCATAGGATTCATGTTAAAACAAATTATCCTGTCAAAAATGTGCTTAGGAGACCAGAGATGTCAGGCAGGATGGCTAAGTGGTCAGTAAAGTTGAGTGCTTATGATTTAGTATATGAACCTAGGAATGCCATAAAGTCTCAGGCTTTAGCTGACTTTGTGGCTGATTTTAGTAGTGACATTCAGGATGAGGTAGACTTAGAAGTTCAACAGTTAGGAGAATCCTCAGGATCCTGGACATTATATACTGATGGTGCATCTAATATAAGAGGAGTAGGATTAGGAATACTACTAAAATCGCCACAGGGGGACATATTACCCCAGGCTATTAGGTGTGAATTTCCTGCTACCAATAATGAAGCAGAATATGAGGCTTTAATTGCAGGATTAGAGTTGGCTAAGAACATGAGTATCAAAAATTTACAAGTATATGTTGACTCATTGTTAATTACTAACCATTTTAATGGATCCTATGCAGTTAAGGGTGAGAAGTTAATCGAATACCTCGATATTCTTAAAAAATTAGCAGGATATTTCGATGTTTTTACACTTGAACAGGTACCAAGGGAGGATAATGCTGAAGCGGATGCCTTAGCAAATCTGGGATCATCAATCAGTATACCGGAAGGGACCCAAATACCAGTATTACATGTCTTATATCCTGCAACGAATCCTCAGGATAAAGAAGTAGCGGGTATTCAGGATCCTGCAGCGGAATATCCTAAAGAGGATCCTAAATCCTGGACGTCTCCAATTGTGAAATATCTCAAAGAAGGACACATCCCCGGAAATGAAAATCCTAAGGCGTTTAGGATGAAGGTATCACGATTCACTTTTATAAATAACGTTTTATACAAGAAATCTCTTGCAGGACCGTATTTAAGATGCTTGGAGGATCCTGAAGCCAAAGAAGTCCTTCAGGATATACATGAAGGGGATTGTGGTAATCACACCGGGGGCAGATCATTGTTCTCGAAAGTATTAAGGACAGGATATTATTGGCCAACGATGAGGAAAGATGCTGCAGAATATGCTCGAAGATGTGATGCATGTCAAAGACATAGTAACATACTACATCAACCAGCTGAACCATTATATCCTGTAGTTTCCCCTTGGCCATTCATGAAGTGGGGGATGGATATAGTAGGGAAGTTACCAAAAGCTCCGGGAGGAAAAGTCTTTATGTTAGCTATGACGGATTATTTCTCCAAGTGGGTTGAGGCTGAAGCATTTGTCCAAGTTAGAGACCAAGAAGTAGTATCCTTCATAAAGAGGAATATCCTGACTAGGTTTGGGGTACCAGCTGAGATCATTTGTGATAATGGGTCCCAGTTTATAAGCAAAAGGACTACTGACTTTTGCAAAAGTTGGGGAATCAAAATGATCACATCTACTCCAGCACATCCTCAAGCGAACGGACAAGCTGAATCTTCAAACAAAATAATAGTTAATAACTTAAAGAAGAGACTTGGAGCCAAAAAAGGAAGATGGGCAGAAGAGTTACCCTTTGTTTTGTGGGCTGATAGGACAACAGTAAAGAATGCAACCGGCCAAACCCCGTTTTCTTTGGTATTTGGAGTGGAGGCAATGATTCCAACAGAAATGACGATACCTACTGCAAGATCCATGCTACAGGATCCTGAACAGAATCCTGAAGTCTTATGTCAGGATTTGGATACTATAGACGAAAAAAGAGATGCAGCAAGGCTAAGGATGGCAGCATATCAACAAAGAATAACCAGAGCATATAATAAGAATATAAGGACTAGAAGATTTCGAGTTGGTGATTGGGTGTTAAGGAAGGCTTTTCAAAATACCACTAATCCTGCCGATGGCAAGCTAGCTCCGAAATGGGAAGGACCTTATGAAGTCGAGTCAGAAGCAGGGAAAGGAGCATATCGACTCAAAAATATGGAAGGGGATATGCTACCAAGATCCTGGAATGCAATACATTTAAAACTCTATTTCAAGTAAGAGTAGAATTTATTTTCTATCTCGGAATGGTATGTATTCTATTTTTAAATATATTTGTTTATTGTCTTGAACCTAATACTGAATTAAGCATCGGAGGGGTGTTAGCCAAGCTAACCGCCACCTTAGTTTACAATTGTTTTGCAGGATATGTTTCAGGATATAGCTCCAGGATATATACTCAGGATAAGTCGAAAGATCAGAGGATTGGCCCCCTCTCTCACGTTTAAGGGATCCTGGTCCCTTCAAAGGTTTAAAGGTATTCACCTTTCTTTCGAATTGGGTTTAAACACCTCGCCTGGAGCGCAAGTTATCTAGGTATAGTTCAAGGTAGCGGGACCAGTTCATGTAAAAGTGGCTGACAATTTCGTTACTGTTGGCTATATCCTGGATCCTAAAGGTATATGAGGATTGATCACCCTCTCTCACGAAAGAGTATTTTCATACTCTCTAAGGTTTAAAGGTTTTCACCTTTCTAAGAATTGGAGTTTATACACTCTCGCCTGTAGCGCATGAAATTTAGGGTTTATCCCCAGATATCAGGGTTTATCCCCAGTATGCTAAGGATTCATTTCAGGATATCAGGGGTTCTGCCCTTGGGTATTCGGAATTTATTCAAATCGAAGTATGAATATATTTTCATTTCTGTATCAAACACAAGGGACATACATTATACTGTTCAAAGGATGGATCCAAGTTCATAAGTATGCACTGGGGACAAAACTTATAATGAAGGATTAAAATTGATTCCGTAAAAATCTCTGGTATGATCTCTCCTTTTTATTTGGACAATTTATAGGTTGTATTCTAATATCCTTATCAAGATATCTTTCAGGATACCTTCCAGGATACATTTATAATATATATTCCTAAAAATGTACAAACCAAACAGTTTTCACAAATACGATTTTCATATCAATGACAACAATAATAAAGTCAAAAGAGAAGTTATATTATTAACATAACAAAAGATGTGCTCTTAGTTTCACCTCAAAACAAGGCCCATCCACTAAGAGCACTAATAGTTTCTTACCATATTTACCCAACAGTTGAAGGTTTCATCTCAAACCGAGACCCATCCACCTCCAACTGTTGTATTGTTCACAAAAGCATGCAGGAAATATAAATTGTTCAGGTGCAGAAAAGTAAAGTGCAGAAAAGTAAATTGTTTTAGGACTACAGACCAACATTCAAATTTAAAAAGGTGGGCTCTGGCCTTGGCACGTATATCCGTCATCGCCCACCTAAATGCCCTCACACAGCGGCATCTCCTCCAACCTTCTTAGACTTCTCAGCACCAGCATCTTGAGCAGCATCCTCGCCAATGTCCATCCCAGCATCAGCTCCAGCATCCTTCTTGTCTCCAGCCTAGACCACCACCTCTGCTGATTTAGAAGACTCATCAGCTTCAGCAGGAAGTGGCACAGCTTTGCCTCCGAGCTCCTTTAACTTGGCCACCCAGGATTCAACTGGCCAAGATGGACAAACAAGACCCGTCTCCTTGGCCTCGTAGGCCATCTTGATGCGTGCTTGTAACAGGGAGACGATAGCAGAAGCCTTGATTCCCTCCCGGAAATTGACCAAGGCTTGATCATGATCCATTTGAACGGTGGCGAGTTTGACCTCGGCGTCTTGGGTGACCTTCTTCAGCAGGCTTTCGTAGTGCCGGGTCTTCGCTTCAGCAATGGCACCTTGGTTAGCAACGGTGCTTTCGAGCTGTTTGATCTTGGCTTCATGGAGTGCTACAGTACCACAAGCGTCATTGTACAAGTGGAGTAAATGCTGGAGGCCCTGCACATCAATTACAGGTATAAAGTTAAAATATATGTTGACCAAGATATCCTACCAGGATATCCTGTTAGGATATACGTGCAGGATATATGTGCAGGATATACATAAAGGATATGCGTCAGGATATTACCTTGTTAAGGAAGGATGTCATTGGCTCTAAGGAATCAGAGAAGTTGAGTTCGTCATAGGAGAACCCTTCAGAACCTGGAGCAGTGACTTCAAGACCTTTCCTTTTTTTTGCTGTGGAAGCCCGAGTTCTTGGATTGGCCTTGGGAGCCGGGAATGGCTTGGAGCTAGTAGCAGCAGGAGTCTCCTTCTTGACTGTGGCTGGAGTTGGATAGCTGTCGAGTTCATCAAGGTCTAGATAGACTGGAACTTTGTTGGAATCTGCACACAGGGAGTAAAATTCTAAATCTCTCCTAAGAATATCAAATAAAAACATGTGTGTACAGGATATCTTGCAGGATTCTTACCAGACATGTTTGCGCTTGAAAGAGGGCTTGGAGTTGGTGGAGATGGATTAAAGCTTCTCTCTGTTTCTGAAAGCAGTCTGATGGCGTCTATTCTTTTTTGAGAATCAGCAAGGGGAGGTGCGATCTTCCTGAAATCAGCTGCATACACAAACAGAGAAAATGAAATTCATTAGCTCAGGATATGAGACAGAATAAGAGACAGGATCATTCTTAAACCCTAAGTCCTACCCTTTCTCAACCATCTCATCGGATAATCCGTTCCACCAGGGATTGAATCCCTTTTTACAAAGAAAAACTTGGATTGCCAACCATCCTCGTTCCTGGTGGCACGAAGTATCAATGGGTCACCGGAAGTAGAATAAAATAGGAATCTAGATGAGCCATGGCATCTAAGCTTGTAGGCTAAAGGGAGATCATGGACGGAAAGGTCAGGTATATGGTTTCTCTTGATTTGGTCAAGAACAGACAAAACACGCCAGAGCATTGGCATGGTTTGGCTGAAAGAAATTTTGGTGATATTAAAGAACTCGGTGATGAAATCCGGAAAGGGGAATCGTAACCCTAAGGTAAAGGGGAAGGCATTGAAACATATCCACTCGTTGGAAACCATATCTGACCGGATTTCTCTATCAAAGGGTCGGAATATAGTTCCTTCCAGAAAGATACCGGAGGATTTCAAGGCTGACAGGTGGGCACTGTCAAAGGTGCATGTCTCATTCTCTGGTTCTTGGAGAAGATTCTGTTGGATGAATGTGGGGGCCGAGTCACCTGAACTAGACCTTGTTTGCCTGGGCATTTGGGCGCCTGAATTTTTCGCTGGAGAAAGATGATAAAGATGAATGTGAAGATGAGGGAGAGAATATTACCTTTTTCCTTGTCGATTGTGATTAAAAAAGGAGATGAGGATGAGAAGATATAGGGCATGATGAGTAAATATAGGCCGGGTGGTTGAAAGCTGTCACATCAATGGTCTTATCTCTTAATTACCTCGGCCACCGTGAAAAATGTAACCGTTAGTGCAGGATATCAAACGGTAACATTTTTGGGGACAATTGTTATGGGTGAAATTCTGAGCCCATATCCTGGAAAATATCTTGACATATATCTTGGTTATATAGTATCTGTTTACATCCGGGATGCTGATTCAGGATATTGGTAACATCCTGAATGGTATCCTCAGGATTACTAACGAATTATGTGCAGGTACGTGGGTTAGAAGCTATCAACGTTCACGAAGACTCATTCCGCGGAAGACTCGGTCCAAGTCGTTCAAATGAAGACGTTGAAGCCGTATTACTCGGTCAATAACGTTCACAATGGAATATTCGGAGTACCCCATATTTGTAGGGATTATTGTTTGTAATTCATTACTATAAATAGGTGGGTATACTAGATCAAATAGGACATCACATTTCGCACTCGTTACACTCTAACACTCGCTCTCTAGCAAGCTTTCACTCTCACACAAAAAACATTGTAACACATAGCGATTTGGTCTATATCCTGCACTGTATCCTGAAGTTTAAGCAATAAGAAGAACAAGGCAGCTGCGATTATCAGCTCCCGAGGTTTTATGCCGGCGATCTAGATTGATCAAGGGCTTTCCTCGTACATCTCGTGTCATTTCCTTTACTTTTTGCTCATCGTTTGCTCACTGTTTGATCGTAGATACAGCTCAATATCCTGAGCCGTATCCTGAATACTGATTTTCTAAATAACTCAACAAGCATATTTTCTATACACTTTCTAGCACACTACCTCACATTACTAATTTGATCACTAAATTGCTTCGGTAATTTTTGACCAAAACACCTAGAAATGCCATAAAGTCTTAGGCTTTAGCTGACTTTGTGGCTGATTTCAGTAGTGACATTCAGGATGAGGTAGACCTAGAAGTTTAACAGTTAGGAGAATCCTCAGGATCCTGGACATTATATACTGATGGTGCATCTAATGTAAGAGGAGTAGGATTGGGAATACTACTAAAATCGCCACAGGGGGACATATTACCCCAGGCTATTAGGTGTGAATTTCCTGCTACTAATAATGAGGCAGAATATGAGGCTTTAATTGCAGGATTAGAGTTGGCTAAGAATATGAATATCAAGAATTTGCAAGTATATGTTGACTCCTTGTTAATTACTAACCATTTTAATGGATCCTATGCAGTCAAGGGTGAGAAATTAATCGAATACCTCAATATTCTCAAAAAATTAGCAGGATATTTCGATGTTTTTACACTTGAACAGGTACCAAGGGAGGATAATGCTGAAGCAGATGCCTTAGCAAATCTGGGATCATCGATCAGGATACCAGAAGGGACCCAAATACCGATATTACATATCTTGTATCCTGCAACGAATCCTCAGGGTAAAGAAGTAGCGGGTATTCAGGATCCTGGAGCAGAATATACGGAAAATGATCCTAGATCTTGGACGGCTCCAATTATAAAATATCTCAAGGAAGGAGATATCCCCGGAGATGAAAATCCTAAGGCATTTAGGATGAAGGTATCACGATTCACTATCATAAATAATGTTTTATACAAGAAATCTCTTGCAGGACCGTATTTGAGATGCTTGGAGGATCCTGAAGCCAAAGAAGTACTTCAGGATATACGTGAAGGGGATTGTGGTAACCATACTGGGGGCAGGTCATTATTTTCAAAAGTATTAAGGACAGGATATTATTGGCCGACAATGAGGAGAGATGCCACAGAATATGTTCGAAGATGTGATGCATGTCAAAGACATAGTAACATACTGCATCAGCCTGCTGAACCATTATATCCTATTGTTTCCCCTTGGCCATTTATGAAGTGGGGTATGGATATAGTGGGAAAGCTTCCAAAGGCTCCAGGAGGGAAGGTTTTTATGTTGGCAATGACAGATTATTTCTCCAAATGGGTTGAAGCCGAGGCATTTGTCCAAGTCAGGGATCAAGAAGTAGTATCCTTCATAAAGAGAAATATCCTGACCAGATTCGGAGTACCAGCCGAGATTATCTGTGACAATGGTTCTCAGTTTATAAGCAAGAGAACTATTGACTTTTGCAAGAATTGGGGAATCAAAATGATAACATCTACTTCGGTACATCCTCAAGCGAATGGACAAGCAGAATCCTCAAACAAGATAATTGTCAATAACTTAAAGAAGAGACTTGGAGCCAAAAAAAGGAAGATGGGCAGAAGAATTACCCTTAGTTTTGTGGGCTGATAGGACAACGGTAAAGAATGCAACAGGCCAAACCCCATTTTCCTTAGTATTTGGAGCAGAAGCAGTGATCCCGACAGAAATGGTGGTACCTACAGCAAGATCCAACCTCTGGGATCCTAAAAAGAATCCTGAAGTCCTATGCCAGGAGTTGGATACTATTGATGAGACAAGAGATGCAGCAAGGCTGAGGATGGCAGCATATCAACAAAGAATATCCAGAGCATATAACAAGAATATTAGGACCAGAAGATTTAAGGTTGGAGATTGGGTGTTAAGAAAGGCTTTTCAGAATACTACTAATCCTGCCGATGGCAAGCTAGCTCCAAAATGGGAAGGACCATATGAAGTTGAATCAGAAGCAGGAAAATGAGCATATAGACTCAAGAATATGGAAGGGGATATGCTACCGAGATCTTGGAATGCTATACACCTTAAGCTTTATTTCAAGTGAGCTTAGAATTTAATTTCTAACTCAGGATGGTATGAATTCTATCTTTCTTAAATATGTTTGGTTTAATTTATTCTTTGAAACCCAATACTAACTTAAGCATCGGAGGGGTGTTAGCCAAGCTAACACCCACCTTAGTTTAAGGATGTTTTGCAGTATATGCTTCGGGATATAGCTCCAGGATGCTCAGAAGATTAGAGGATTGGCCCCCTCTCTCACGTACAAGGGATCCTGATCCCTTCACATGTTTAAAGGTATTCACCTTTCTTTCGAGTTGGGTTTAAACACTCCGCCTGGAGCGCAAGTTATTCGGGAATAGTTCAAGGTGGCGGGACCAGTCCATGTAAAAGTGGCTGACAATTTCGTTACTGTTGGCTATATCCTGAATCCTAAAGGTATATGAGGATTGATCACCCTCTCTCACGAAAGGGTATTTTCATACTCTCTAAGGTTTAAAGGTTCTCACCTTTCTAAGTCTTGGAGTTTATACACTCCCGCCTGTAGCGCACGAAAATTTGGGATTCCCCCCCAGAATTCAAGGGATTTATTTCCAGTACATTCTTGGGTTCTACCCCTGTAACATGAAAAATTGTCTATACAACGGGGATTGATATCCAGAAGATTTCTAAGTATTTGAAGACATTATACACAGGGGACATTCCTACCAAGGCAATGATGTAAAGTTCAAAGAATAAGGCTCGGAACTAATGCACTAAGTGTCTCAGACAGGGGACATCTTCATCGGAAAAGTTGCAAAGGGGATTGAGGTTTGATAATAGGGTTTTACCCTATTCCTGGTATGATCTTCCCTTTGTAAACATCGTTTAAGTTTTTGACAATACTAGGTTTGGTAAAAGGTTAAACATCCTGATTAGGGTCAATTCTCGGGATATATTCTCAAAATATATTTTCAAAATACTTTTCAGGATATTTGATTAAGATATATGAAACTGGTACTAGTTTGAAACTTTAATTAAGCAAATATCGTTATAATAGGTTATCTTTTAATTTTCTCTAAAGGTGATTGAATTAACAAAAGTTTTGGTAATATATCACTGACTATATTTTGCAAAACTAAGGTCTATAATAAGAAAGACAGAAAGTGATAGCAAGAAAAATGAAAGATAAAATTACTGGAAATAACGGTACTAGCTGATAACCAAAGGCTTCATCCTGAAACCCAGGACCCATCCGCCTTCGGTTATCAAATTGTTTTAATGCAGAAAATAAAAATTGTTCATAAGACATAAAATTTCTCGAACAAAAGGAAATAAGTTTTAGGGGGTGGTGCCATCTTCGTTTGCGGTAATTTCAGCAGCATCCGTCTCAGGATCCACCTCAGCATCCCTCTCGGCATCGTTAGCTTTTTTAGCTACTTTGAAAGATCCTTCGGCAGCTGGTGTAATAGAAATGCCGCCAAGATTCTTTAGCCTCGTTTCCCAGGCACCAACGTCCCAAGAAGGGCATTCAAAACCTAGTGTTTTGGCTTCATGGGCCATCTTCAGCCTGGCCTGGAGAAGAGAAGTGACGACGGAATTCTTAAGGCTATCCCGGTAGGTGACCATATCCCGTTCATGTTGCACATGGGCAGCTTCAAGATCGGCTTGGGCTTGAAGAGTAGCTTTGTTGAGAGCAGTCTGGTGTTCTTGAATCATAGCTTTGAACTTCTCCTCGTAATGACGAGATTTGGCGGCTGCAATCATGCCTTGATCGGAGATTGTGACTTCTGCTTCCTTTAGCTTGGATTCAAGCGTCTTGTTAAGCCTGCAGGATTCTTGATATAGATGAACTAGACGCTCAAGACCCTGCGAAAGTAAGAGGACATGTATTAATATTGATAAATCTTTGTAAATGATGTAAGCTGCAGGATGTAATTTGAGAATACTAACCTGGTTAAGAAATGAAGTCATAAACCCGCTAGCTTCAATGAACCCGTGCTTCTCATAAGGAAAAGTGTCAGAAATGACGGGGGAATCAGGCTCTTTCCTTTTACGAGAGCTGGAGCTCCGGGGCTTGGTAGTTGGCAAGGGTTTGCTGATGACAATGGCTTTGGAACCACTGGGTTTGGATGAGGCTGTGGCCCTGGGACTAGGTTCCTTCTTGACCTGAACCTGATCAGAATAACTGTCCAACTCGTCGAGGTCAAAGACTTCAGGGATCTTGGCCGGTGCTGCATAAAGGAAAAAGTTTTGCATTATTATTACTTTCCATTCTATTATGCTATACTAACTAACTATTTTAAAAGTAATCCTTACCAGACATTTCAGATGACGAGTATTGACTGGAACTCGGGACGTGTGTGGTGAAACTCCTGTCTATTGCAGGTAATTGGTAAATAGTTTTGATTCTTTCCTCTGATTCAGCGGTAGGGGGAGCTACTTCCTTGAAATTCACTGCATAAGAATAAAAAAGAAGGATATTAGTAAAAGATAAAAATCTAAAGGTACATGAGAACATTTATGACCCTACCGGTGGTTAACAACTCCACCGGAAGGCTGGCACCCTCAGCAATGGAGTCTCGTTTGACAAAGAAAAATTTGCGTTGCCATCCATCTTCGTTTTTGGTGGCTTTAAGAATAAGGGGTTTGCTAGAGGTCGAGAAAAGCAATAACCGGCTAGAGCCGTGGGATCGGAGGCGATAAGCAATAGGCAGATCCTCGATGCAGAGGTCGGGGTAGTGAAGGTTTTTGATTTGGTTAAGTACGATTAATACTCTCCAAACCATGGGCATGGTTTGAGCAAAGGAGATACCGGTGGTTCGGAAGAATTGCATCATGAATTCGGGAAAGGGGTATCGAAGACCCAGCGAAAAAGGGTATGCTGGAAAGCAGACCCAATCTGTGGAAGAAACATCCGATCGAATTGACCGATCGAACGATCTAAAGACTGTGTTATCAGAGAAGGCACCGGAAGCTCTCAAAGCCGCGATGTCTGCGTTGTCGAAAGCGCAGACCTCCTTTTCAGGATTTTTGAGGAGATTCTGCTGAGTGAAGGTCTCGGCAGCCATTACGAATAAGGCAAGAAAAATTAACAGAAAGTGAATGAGAAATGGGGAATTACCTGGAGACTCTGTTGGAGATATCTGCTTTTCAAAAAAGAAAAGAGAGAAGATATAGGGGCATTGTGGATCTCCATTGAGCTAAAAGCGCGTTGGAGGTTATGATGTGATCTTGACCGTCGCTTCGTTTTAAGTGCCTTGAATTACGGGATAAAACTTTTAAAATATATCCGTTGGATTGGTATACCAACCGATATATTTGGGGACAATTGTTATGGCTCATTTTCTAAGCATACATATCTTGAACTATATCCTGCTTTTAATTGTTTATCTGTGATCAGGATACTGGACGGGGATATTGCTAACATCCTGGGTGATATCCTGAGGTATATCGAATTAATCACGTGCAGGTTAAAGACTGGGACTTGCCAACGGTCAAATGGACTCCATCTCCTCAAGACTCGGGCGTATTTGTTAAAGGAGAGACGTTGAACCCGAAAGACCAGGTCTACAACGTTCGACTAAGGAATATTCGTTGGATCCCGGTTATGTAGGATAGTTAGTTACATTTGTTTTACTATAAATAGATGGGGGCGGATCAGATTAAGGCACAACGCAACTTTCACACACTCTCAAACACTTCTGCTTTCTAGCTTTCAACAATCACTACACACAAACACTTGTAATCGAATTACATTGTAACACCTAGTTGATCCGCACACATCCTGCACTGTATCCTGATATTTGAAGCAATAGAAGAACAAGGCAGCTGCGATTGTCAGCTCCCGAGGTTTTATGCCGGCGATCTAGATTGATCAAGGGCTTTCCTCGTACATCACGTGTCAACCTTTACATTTTTGCTCATTGTTTGATTGTAGATACAGCTCGATATCCTGATCCGTATCCTGAAACTGTTTTCATAACTAATTTGGTTAACACATTTTTCACACATAATATTAGCACACTACCTCACTTAACTAATTTGATCACTAAATTGCTTCGGTAATTTTTTACCAAAACAATCAACACAATTTTTTTTTTTTGGAAAGTCATACGAAAAATCGAGCTTGTTACTAAAACAAATGGGTAAAAATGAAAAAGGTTTTGGTGTGTAAAAAGGGTGTTTGGTTTGGGTTATGAAATGAAAAGGTTTAGGCTCAAAGGGGCTAACTAGGGGGATTTTGGGTAGGTGGTAAAAAAAAGAAAAATAATGGTGTAGAAATAAAAAGGGTTAGTCCTAATGCCTCCATCATTTACTTACTCGGGTTTAAGTTGGTAAGGACCGGGAATGTATCGTCATGGCAAGTTCTAGAGTCGTAAGAACCAAGCGGCTATTCACACAAGAAACGAAAATGAGCATTTAGTTCTAATGATATGTAATTGTATGCTCAATAAAGGCTCAAAACTCACTTTTGTGGGAATGGGTTTTTATGTGATCAAGTATATATAATCAAATTTTAACTAAGCTTGTCATGCCTTTTCATAATTTTCTTATGTTGGTTCTTTTTATCACGACGCTATCGGTTGTAAATTCGTAAAAATATAACCTTTTTAGAACTTGAATTTCCCAAGTTAAACCTAGACAAGTAATAAAAATGAAAATTTTTGAAAAAAATTTGGGGTGACTAGCGGTTCCAATAGAGTTTTGTGTAAGGCTTGTATTTAGGACTTGCAAGATTCAAGGTTTTAGCATCCCCCCCACACTTAAATTACACATTGTCCTCAATGTGTCCCAAAAATAAGTTTTTAGGTTGATTGAATGTGTAAAAGTTGTGAAAAGCAAAAATTTTGTGTTACTGGTTACCTGGGCACGACCCCGTGTTGGGTGGACACGACCCCGTGCTCAGGTGCCAGTAACGAAAACTTACAAAAGGTGAACACAGGGGCGTGTCGGCTGAACACGACCCCGTGTCTGTCAAGGTCTGCAGAATTAAAACAAACAGCAGGTTCAGGGGAATGGGCACGGGGGCGTGTCGGTTGGACACGGCCCCGTGTGGACAGTCTGCAAAGTTGAAAAACCGGTTTCTTTCGTCGGTTTTCCTCTCCCGGCTTTAGAAGTACTAATGTTTAGCACTCTAAGCCTCGTTTGTACCTGTTTAATCAATAAACACTCCACCAAAACATAGCAAACATCCTACTTTTACCAAAGTTAACATCCATGTCAAAGTTAAAAGAAAAATAAATGCAAAAAATAAAAGAAGTTAGGGAAAGTAAATTGTTCAACACTTGGCACGCAGGCCATCAATTGTTCAAGAGTGAAAAAGGGTTAACCTGGGAAACCATCAAACAACCTCCTCTTCCTCCGCTTCTCCCGCCTATTCCATGGCATCGTCATCGTCATCATCATCATCATCATCCCCTCCATGGCGTGCAATGTGGTCTCGAATATATCCAATATCATCTTGGATATCGGATATGTTTCTTTCGATAGCTCCGACCCGGTGGTGGGTGTTGCTCGCCATGTTATAGGTGTTCCTGGTGCACAATAGGTTTTCCTGCAACAAATCATGCAAACTTTGGAAATTAGGAAAACCGCCTCCTGAGGAGGATTGGCCCGGATCACCTTGGGGTTGGTATTGGTACTGATGATGTTGTGGAGCTTGGAGGACAAGTGCTTCTTGCGGGTTCCATGCATGACCTTGCATCCTTTGAAAGCTTACCGTCCCGTCTTCCGCCTCATAAATCAGGTTCATTGAGCGGCATATGTGTATATCCACCATACCAGACCATGGGCTCCTCTCAAATGACCTAGGTATGTGGGCGAAGTGCTTGAAGAGACGGTACACCCATCCCCCAAAGAAGATAGGAGTCGGTGCACTAGCAAGGCGATTGTGATGCATGTTTCGGAGCATGAGGAACGGAACATCGAGCGGCCTGCGGTTGTGGATGCAGTGGAGGACAACCAAATCTCTTAACCCAACTACGCCACTACTGTCATGCCTTTGGCTAAGAGAGTAGCCGAGGAGCCTATGGATGTATCTGTAGAGCGGATCCCTCAGCTTTGTACTCTTAGTGCTGCTCGGATTGTAGTACCCTTCACCAATCTGAGCCCAAATGGCTTGGCGTTCGTTCTCACCTATCTCTCTCATTCCTCCAGTATTTTCTTCGTTTCCCGCATCCTCTTCCGCATACAACCCGACAATTGATCCAAACTGAGCCATAGAGATCGAATACCTCGTTCCGCCACATCGGAATGCTACCCCGTCATTGTCGAACGGGTCGCACCTCGAGTTGAATGTGAAGGTGCTATAGAACTCCAAAGTGCATTCGTGGACGGAACGGAGTCGAGTTGTTAGGGCGACTCTGAGTGGTCCCGTGACAATGTTGTTGAAACGGTCGATTTGATTCACCATGGTTAGCAAGTCCGTGCATGCTTGCCTCGGGTATTCCTCCGGCCTTGTTTGAAGTATCTCGTATCGAGCTCTAGCATCGAGCTCATTGGCGTTGAATCTTGTGAACTTCCTAGCCATCTGAAAGAATACACCAAAAGTTAGCACGAAACAGAAATATTTTCGGACAAAACTGCAAACAGTGGGCTGGACACGACCCCGTGTTCAGCGGACACGGCCCCGTGTCCAGGCGTCTGTTACTAAAAAATTTCATTTTTCGACCCGGTTTCGAAAACTTGAAAATTTTTGGTCCAATAGGTGCGGTTTCCCCCGAAAATGAAACCCTAAGTGCCGTTTTTCCCAAAATATCCCGTTTACCCTATCAATTTTATATTTTTCGGTTCAAGAACAAGGGTTTGGGGTTTTGTGAGAAATCGGGTGAATCTATGAACAATACAAGTGTATTTACTTCCCATAACACTAATCTAACTAAATGCAAACAGATCTAAACAAAAATTTGAGGTTCGATCCGGATGAACTTCAAGAACCCTAGATTTTTCCCAAATTTTTGGAGTTTTAACTACATGCAAGTAACTAATCTAACTACTAAAAGTGATAGAATCATACCTTGATGTTGTCAGAGCGATAGGAGACGTTGAAATTCTGTGAAAAATCGCCTGGAACCATAGCTTTTTCGGGGAAACGGGGCGTGTGGAATGAAGTAACTGTTTTGAAAAAGGAGATTTATCCCGACTGCAGCGCGGACACGGCCCCGTGTCCATCGAACATGGCCTCGTGCCGAGCAAAGTTTTTTTTTTTTTAGTGCTCGTGTGAGTGCCCTTGTTTCCCATAAGCTTTGGTTAGAAAACTTACCGCTTTATTTGTTGTCTCAATCGTTCGTAACTTACCAGGTATGATGTTTTATTCTTCCACCGTTTGAAGCGAGATCTCTTCTTCTTCTTCCTCAATGAATCCTTGATAGAGTTTCAGCCGTTGTCCATTGACTTTAAATGGAGGCCCATTTCGAGATTTAATTTCTACTGCACCGTGTGGGAAAATATGGGTGATGGAAAAAGGTCCTGACCACCTAGACTTTAATTTACCAGGAAACAATCGAAGTCGTGAATTAAACAAAAGAACTAGATCCCCTACCCGAAATTCATTAGGTTTAATGTGTTTGTCATGCAAATTTTTCATTCTTTCCTTATAAATTTCAGAGTTTGAGTATGCATAATTTCTAAGCTTGTCTAATTCATTTAATTGACAAAATCGATTTTTACCAGCAAATTCTAAATCTAAGTTTACATTTTTAATTGCCCAGTAGGCTTTGTGTGCAATTTCTACTGGCAAGTGACAACTTTTTCCATAGACTAGCTTATACGGGGTTGTACCTATTGTTGTTTTATAAGCAGTTCGAAAAGCCCATAAAGCATCATCTAATTTATCTGCCCATTCCTTTTTATTTAACCCTACGGTTTTTTCGAGTATACGTTTTAAACCTCTATTAGTCACTTCGGCTTGTCCGTTTGTTTGAGGGTGATATGCTGTTGAGACCCGGTGATAGACCCCGTATCTTGTTAAAAAAATTTCAAGTTGATGGTTGCAAAAATGGGTACCTCTATCACTTATTAAGGCTTTAGGTGTGCCAAAACGAGAGAATAATTTTTTCAGAAATCTTACCACAACTCTTCCATCATTTGTTGGAAGTGCCTCGGCCTCGGCCCATTTAGACAAGTAGTCTACTGCCACAAGTATATATTTGTTTCCTTTCGACGGTGGGAAAGGTCCCATAAAGTCAAGTCCCCACACATCAAAAAATTCACAAACAAGAATGCCATTTTGTGGCATTTCGTTTTTGGAAGAAATATTACCTGTTCTCTGGCAAGCATCACATGTCTTGACAAGACTTTGAGCGTCTTTGTAAATGGTTGGCCAATAAAATCCTGAATCGAATATCTTTCGTGCGGTACTAGCGGCACCATGATGCCCTCCGTATGGACCTTCATGACAATGGCGGAGAATTCTTCGTGCTTCGTTGTCGGACGAGTTGGTTGGCACACATTTTGAAAAGATATGGATCTTCCCAAAAATAGTGTTTCACATTGGCAAAGAATTTTTTTCATTGATGATGTGACCATCCTTTTGTGACTATACCGCTAGCTAAGTAGTTAGCATAGTCGGCGTACCATGGTTCTTCCTTGTATTCCACCATTTCCAGGGACTCAGTTGGAAATTTTTCGTTGATTTGCTCGTCCCTGGTCGCCTCCACAGCTGGGTCTTCTAAGCGCGAAAGATGATCTGCTGCGGTATTTTCTGCTCCTCTTTTGTCTCTGATTTCAATGTCAAATTCTTGGAGGAGTAGAATCCACCGAATCAAGCGTGGTTTTGTGTCCTGCTTCTTGAAGAGATATCGAATGGTTGCATGATCTGTATAGACTATAGTTTTAGAAAGAACAAGATAAGAACGAAATTTATCAAAAGCAAATACCACAGCTAGTAATTCTTTTTCAGTTGTTGTGTAATTTTCTTGTGCATCATTAAGTGTTTTACTAGCATAATAAATTGGGTGGAAATGCTTTTCTTTTCTTTGTCCCAAGACAGCTCCAACTGCAAAGTCACTAGCATCACACATGATTTCGAAAGGAAATTTCCAATCAGGCGCTATCATGATAGGTGCATTGACTAACATTTCTTTTAAGGTTAGAAATGCTTGATTGCAATCCTTGTCAAAGATGAAAGGGGCATCTTTTTCAAGTAATTTCGTTAGAGGCCTTGAGATTTTTGAAAAGTCTTTGATAAACCGTCTATAAAATCCGGCATGCCCTAGGAAACTTCTGATAGCTCTTACGGAGGATGGAGGTGGTAATCTAGAAATGGTATCTATTTTGGCTCGATCCACCTCCATTCCTTCGCTTGAGATCTTGTGACCGAGTACTATTCCCTCCGTTACCATGAAATGGCACTTTTCCCAATTAAGGGCGAGGTTAGTTTCCTCACATCGGGATAGCATTCGTTCAAGGTTATCGAGGCATTGGTCGTATGAATCCCCAAAGATAGAAAAGTCGTCCATGAAGACTTCCATTGTCTTTTCTATCATGTCATGGAAGATAGCTACCATGCAACGTTGGAATGTTGCGGGGGCATTACATAGACCAAACGGCATGCGTCGATAAGCAAAAGTTCCATAGGGACATGTGAAAGTTGTCTTTTCTTGGTCTTCGGGTGCTATCGGGATTTGAAAGTAACCTGAAAATCCATCCAAGAAACAATAAAATTTATGACCGGATAACCTTTCTAACATTTGATCAATGAAGGGCAAAGGAAAGTGATCTTTTCTTGTTGCTTCATTTAATCGTCTATAATCTATACATACTCTCCATCCTGTGACGGTTCTCGTTGGTATTAATTCATTCTTTTCGTTAGTTATTACCGTCATACCTCCTTTCTTTGGAACTACTTGGACGGGACTTACCCACGGACTATCGGAGATAGGGTAGATAAGTCCGGCGTCAAGTAGTTTGATGACCTCGTTTTTAACCACTTCTTGAACATTTGGATTCACTCGACGTTGTGGTTGTATGACCGATTTGTAGTCATCATTCATCAAAATTTTGTGTGTGCACATAGAAGGACTAATTCCTTTTATGTCTACAAGTTTCCAAGCTATTGCATTTTTATGTTTTTTCAAAAGACTAATTAATTTTTCTTTTTCTAAGCTATTTAATTTAGATGAAATAATTACAGGTAAATTACCCTCTTTGTCTAGAAAAGCATATTCCAAACCTTTTGGAAGTTCTTTGAGCTCAAGTGGTGGGTCTTTAGGAGACTCCTTATTTGGTTGCTCATTTCGATCAAGAACTTTAAAAGTTTGTTCTATGGCGACCTCTTCTTCAATAAAGTGGTCAATCTCTTCACTTGTATCGGGTGGTTCATCTTCATCTTCAATTAGGGGGTCATTATTGCCGAATGGATATTTCATTGACCGTTCGAGATCGACACTTCTTTTAAATGCCCCTAATTGAAGAGGTAGATTGTTGAACTTCCGGTTTTGCAAAGCTTCGTGTGTTTTTACAAATGGTCGTCCCAACATTAGAGGAGCGTCATCGAGGATGACAAAGTCGGTCGAGATTATCATTTGATTTGTTTGAACCAATACATCCTCAACTATACCGATTGATTTTATTACTTTCCGATTGGATAGGAAAATGGGTATTTGAAGTGGAGAAAAATCACTAATACTTAATTTTTCGAAAATGTAGTTAGGCATTATGTTAACACAAAGATCTTTATCGATTGTGACATTACTAATAAACGAATTTTGAAAGAAACATGGAACCGGTGTAATGTTAATTTCAAATGGGTCTTCTTTTATTAGCGAGGTTTGATCATTAGTTAACTTAACACTTACCATTTCGTCAGTTTTAGTGTTAGTGTTTAACTCTTTTAAAAACTTAGCATGAGTGGGTACTAAACAATGATTTTCAAAAGAAGGTGACAAGAGTGTAATTTCTTCAAAATTAGACTCTTCTTGAATTTTACCTTTGTCGGACTCACCTTTTTCGTTGTTTAACTCATGTGTCGGTTTTTCACTTATTTGTTCTTCCATTTTTACATGTTCAGTTATCTCTTCCTTTTTTAATTCTTCTCTTGCGCGGGACTCCTCTTCCCTTGCGCGAGATTCTTTTATACATCGATCGATAACTCTAATGTGTTCTAATATCCTATCGGTCACTTCGGTTATGGAGAAAGAATCGGGATTTTCTAAGCTTGAATCCGGTTGTTCGACCCTTTGTTCCTCATAATACCCATATGAAGTCGATGGTTCACACCATTGTTCTTCATTGTAAGCATATGATGGATAAGGTTCGTAGTTTTGTTCTTCATAATACTCATATGAGGTGGGTTGTTCACGCCATGGTTCCTCATAGTAAGTATACGAAGGTGGCGGCTCATATCTTGGTTCCTCAAAGTATGAGTAAGAAGGCTCATACCTTGGTTCATCAAAATATGAGTATGAGGGAGGAGGTTCATACCTTTGGTCTTCATAGGATGTGTATGAAGTTGATGGCTCGTACCTGGGCTCCTCATAGTAGGTGTATGAATTGGATGGTTGATATGAGTGACTATTTTGAACCGAGTGTGTGTTACGACAATTAGTGCAATAATTACTCCTGTAATCATCCTCCTCATAGGTGTAGTTGTAACCTCCTGAGTATTGATCCATAAGAATCACTCAGCAGACCACAACCGAGTCTCGAGATCAGAAAACAAAAATAAAAACGGAAACAGAGGCTGGACACGGCACCGTGTTCAGTGGACACGGCCCCGTGTTCAGGATTTTTATCTGGGCGTTTTAATTAAATTTACTGATTTCGTTGAGCACGGGGCGTGTTCAGTGAGCACGGCCCGTGTTCAAGCTACTGTTACTGGGTGTTTTTATGAAAATGTGCAGCACGGCCCCGTGTTCAGTGAACACGGCCCCGTGTACAGGTTACTGTAAATGCAAATCTAAACTAAAATGCAGAAAAATGTGCGCTTGTTTTAAAAAGGTTTTGAAAAACTGATTAGGCCGTTGATTTTAAGCTTTCTTAAAATCCTTGTGTCCCCGGCAGCGGCGCCAAAAACTTGTTGCGTAGTCGAGTGTTATATATATTAGGTGTATATTTTAAGCCCCTTTAACACTTTTTAGTCAAGTTTTAAATTTATAAAACACGATATTTACTAACACTAGACACACATATGGGCAAGTGCACCCATCGTGAGCGTAGTATAGTGTTGGTAAGATACCGAGGTCGTCCAAGGACACAAGAGCTTTTAGTACCGGTTTATCCTCAACGTCTAATCAGAATAAAAAGAAGTTTTAGAAAAATATTTTAAACTAAGAAAAATAAAAACTAACTAAAATGCTGAAAATAAAAATAAAAAGAAAAACAGATAGACAAGATGAATCACTTGGTTCCGACTCGTATCTAGTGTAACCTTTGATTATTTCCGCACTTTTGCACTATTTTAAGAGATTATCTTAGTTATTGTAGTAGGCCCCTCTTTTGAAGGTGACGTTACCCTCACCCCAGTAGTTTGAGTCAGCAAGGATACAATCCTAAAAGGGTGGATTATTGGAAGATAATTAATTAAGTTATTAATGCAAATTATGGTAGGCCCTTCTTTTGGAGGTGGCGTTACCCTCGACTAAGTAGTCTGAGTCAGCAGGGATACAGTCCTAAATAGCCGGGTTATAGTATTAATAGTAGTTAACTTATGAGGGGATCAAAGAGTTTGGACCCCCGCCATCCAATACCGTTAAGTATTGAAGGAGGTCCTACTAAATTTGACCCAGGTCCATTGCAGGACCTCTAAACGCTGAACAATGGCAAGACCTTTACCAAACTGTTCCTTTAACCCTCGACCAGGTAGCCAACATACCTCCATATAGACCGTGGAGATATGAATGGTGAAAATCTTTTATTTTATATAGACAGTAAAATAATTTCAAGACACCACGGACAAACGATAAAGAAAGATCACCTTCAACATAAGCAACTAGTTATTAAAGTCATTAATACGAAACCAAATAAAAAGTGCGAAAAGATTAGAAATAAAAAGTATTACACTAGACACTTTGTCTTCACCAAGTGATGTAAGAGACTTAGGCAAACATGGCCTTGATTGTCAAGAACTCTTACGATCAATCTTGGATCCCGAGACAACTCACACACTCTATGATGGACAATGGATGATGGTGGTGGATGATGGTGTTATGGTGGTGGTGGTGGGTGAAGTGTGAGAGAGGTGGTGTGCCAAGGGATGGTTTGAGCTTGAGCCAAGCACTCCTATTTATAGGCTGAACAGAAGCTCGGGCACGGCCCCGTGTCCACATCCTTCTCTTTCTTCATTTAATGCAGCTTTGTCTTATTAGTTGACCACGCCCCCGTGTCCGCTGAGCACGACCTCGTGTGCAGAAGAATCTTTGTACTATGAAGATTTCCCTGGATTGTGCGAATCTTATATTTGACCACGGCCCCGTGTCCGCTGAGCACGGCCCCGTGGTGGGCAATAGAAGCTTCTACCACTTTGTCTTTTCTGCTGACACTTGGGCACGCCCCCGTGCTGGCTGAGCACGGGGCGTGTTCAGTCTTCTGATGTCTTGTTTTGCTTGGGAAGATGTTGTCGTGGGGTCGGGCATGTCACGTCTTGGTCCTTTTCTTGTATTTATGTTAGATTTTGATGTCTTTTTGCTTCTTTTGTTAATTTGAGCTCATTTAATCCTGAAAATACAAAAGGAAGACAAAAGCACACTTTTTCCAACATTAGTACTAAAAAAAGGGTTAGTTTTATCCCACAATTGATGAAATTTATATGTTGCATTTTGAACACATCATCACGCGACATAGGGAAGGGCGGAGGGGCTTTTTTGTCCTTTTATCTTCTGCTTTTGCCGTTCCGCTTTTTCCAATATTGTTTTATTTTTTGTGGTTTAAGATTTTTGGCTTTAATCAAATTCAATAATTAATGGCGTTTAATGGTTTCATTGTCTCAAATTTTTGGGGTTTATGGCGTTTTTCAAATCGTATGCCATTGGAACCCCGGGGGGGGGGGGGGGTTAGGGAATATATCTGAATGACGTTTTTTCAAGGCTTTTTAAACCATATGACCCATTGTTCTATTATTTTTTATATTCATTTTGGCGTTTGTGATGTTTTGGCGTTTTACAATTGTTAAGATTATATTACAACTACAGGGAAAAAAATAGAAGCGAAGAAAATAAATTAAAAATCATAATCGGATCTCTCTTCACAATTTTCATTGTCATCAGCCTCTCTCTTCTTTAATAGTACAAGAACTGTTAACAAATATATGACGTTTTATGTAAAACTTAACAAACCCATCGGTTTGATTTTTTTGCCTGCTGGTGTCACACCCCGATTTCCATGTGTCACCGGTGGGCCCGGTAGGGGAGTATCGTGACGTGGTTGGCAACATAATAGTCAAACAACACAATATTTAATATGCACAGCGGAAGCAAATGTAAGATATAATTCAACCGAATAATAGATTGTAATATCAAATATCACAACTGTCGATTGTTTATCCACAGACGGATCGAAAATAAAATGGAAACAATAGTTCAACAGACTTTAGGCATCTTAAGCTTGCGAGACTTCTATTGATGCTAAGGAGAAATCCCAGCCAATTACGCTTAGTACCTGCATTTAATCTTTTTGGGAAAATACGTCAGTTTACACTGGTAAATACAATCAACTGACTCATTTTGGAAAATGATTGAAAATTTATTTGGATGCACGTGGCATAAACATTTTATAACTTGGGAGAATTATTTATATATATAATCTTGTGAACAAATTACATGTTCCTCATGCGTTCAGTAGCCCGGATCGTGTCCGGGTTAAAGATCAATAGACACACCACATTATTCCTATGAAACGTTCTAAATAAATCATTACGAATAGGATTGTAAATAGATAAAAATAAAACCCAAAAAGATCTTGGACATCCCGACACTCTACGACAAGCCCAAAACCTTCTCTTCTACCTATTCCATTTGGGAGTGTAAGCCACATATTAAAGAGTTTTGCTTGAGGACAAGCAAAAGTTCAAGTGTGGGGGTATTTGATGTGTGTAAAATGCAACATATAAATTACATCAAATAAGGCATAAAACTAACCCTTTTTAAGTACTAATATTGGAAAAAGAGTGTTTTTGTCTTCCTTTTGTATTTTCAGGATTAAATGAGCTCAAAAACGCAAAAGAAGCAAAAAGACAGCTAAATCCAACATAAATACAAGAAAAGGAACATTAGTGGACTGCCCGACCCCTCAACGGCACCTTCCAAAGCAAATTAGAGAAGTCAGAAGACTGAACACGCCCCGTGCTCAGCCAGCACGGGGGCGTGCCCAAGAAGCAGCAGAAAAGACAAATCTATAGAAGCTTCTATTGCCCACCACGGGCCGTGCCCAGCGGACACGGGGGCGTGTCGAAAGTACAACAGGCGCATTTATTGTAATTGCGAATCACAATTAATGAGGAGAGAGAGTGTCAGACAGGCACGGGGCCGTGCCCAGCAGACATGGGGCCGTGCCCAGCTCTCTGTTCAGCCTATAAATAGGAGTGCTTGGATGCATTTCAACTCATCCCTTGGCACACCACCTCTCTCACACTTCATCCACCACCCACCACCATCACAACACCATCATCCACCACCATCATCCATTGTCCATCGTAGAGTGTGTGAGTCGTCTCGGGATCCAAGATTGATCGTAAGAGTTCTTGACAATCAAGGCCATGTTTGCCTAAGTCTCTTACATCACTTGGTGAAGACAAAGTGTCTAGTATAATACTTTTTATTTCTAATCTTTTGCACTTTTTATTTGGTTTTGTATTAATGACTTTAATAACTAGTTACTTATGTTGAAGGTGATCTTTCCTTATCGTTTGTCCGTGGTGTCTTGGCATTATTTTACTGTCTATATAAAATAAAGGATTTTCACCATTCATATCTCCACGGTCTATATGGAGGTATGTTGGCTACCTGGTCGGGGGTTAAGGGAACGGTTTGGTAAAGGTCTTGCCATTGTTCAGCGTTTAGAGGTCCTGCAATGGACCTAGGTCAAATTTAGTAGGACCTCCTTCAATACTTCACGGTATTGGATGGCGGGGGTCCAAACTCTTTGATCCCCTCATAAGTTAACTACTATTAATACTATAACCCGGCTATTTAGGACTGTATCCCTGCTGACTCAGACTACTTAGCCGAGGGTAACGTCACCGCCAAAAGCGGGGCCTACCACAATACTGCATTAATAACTTAATTCATTATCTTCCAATAATCCACCCTTTTAGGATTGTATCCTTGCTGACTCAAACTACTAGGGTGAGGGTAACGTCACCTTCAAAAGAGGGGCCTACTACAATAACTAAGATAATCTCTTAATTATGTGCAAAAGTGCGGAAATAATCAAAGGTTATACTAGATACGAGTCGGAACCAAGTGATTCATCTTGTCTATCTGTTTTTTATTTTATTTTTATTTTCAGCATTTTAGTTAGTTTTTATTTTTCTTAGCTTAAAACATTTTTCTAAACTTTTATTTTGATTAGACGTTGAGGATAAACCGGTACTAAAAGCTCTTGTGTCCTTGGACGACCTCGGTATCTTACCAACGCTATACTACACTCAACGATGGGTGCACGTGCCCATATGTGTGTTTAGTGTTAGTAAAATATCGTGTTTTATAAATTTAAAACTTGGCTAAAATAAGTGTTAAAAAGGGCTTAAAATATACACCTAATATATATAACACTTTCACGCACATCAATAACCTATTAGAATCCTAACGAGTCTTTAGTTAAGCTTAAGCTTAGACCGGTTAGTTTCAAAGATACGGTTCGTACGCACGATTAAGCGAAGACCGGATAGAATGTGATTTAGACCCGACAAGTTCAGAGACTTGCTTAATATGGGTATTTCATACACATTCTGGATTTTAAGATAAAACCGATAAGGTTTGACCCGCTTCGGCTAATTTATGTAAACTAGTTACATAAACCGAACCGAACGCGTAATAAGCGTAACGGGTAATTATGAGAGCTATATACAGGTTTCCTAAGTTAATATGCTTCAAATATGTTGTGACATCAGTAAGATGTCTTTTATTATGTCCGAAACGTATTTAAACACAAACTATGCCTTGTAAGGGTAGTTTGGTCATTTACAAGGTTATAAAAGAGTCTAAGTATTAACCTGAGTTACAGGTCTGATATAATCAGCAAAAATACTTAGTTTACTAAGTTATAATAGTAGGGTAAAGTATATATGTGAAATTTATCAATTATAGCCAAACTATGCACCGTAGGGGCATTTTGGTAATTTCACATAAGCCGAAAAGCTCAAAACTGAAGTCTGAGTTTATCAACCTTTGCTTACTGTTAAAATATTATAATTTTCCCAAAATATCAGTAGGTATCAACCCTTGTATGTTTAAAATAGTTCTAGTACATATTATGCGTTAAAAACGCTTAAAAAGGCGATTAGAAGCCATTTCCGGGTTCGATACATAAAGCTGATATTTTTATTATTCCAGAAGGCTTAAAATAATTTATTTATCATTTAAGATCAGTAGCAAAAGGTTTGGAGTCTATTGGATATGTAAAACTCATTTTATGGCCCGTAAGGGCAAAACCGACAATTACCGGATTAAGCCTACGACTATTAGTTATGCTCAGCCTAAAATTAATTAAAAATCTTCAAAAATCCCAAAATAATATATTAC
Organism: Helianthus tuberosus; assembly: GCA_030545235.1. Lineage (NCBI taxonomy): Eukaryota > Viridiplantae > Streptophyta > Magnoliopsida > Asterales > Asteraceae > Helianthus > Helianthus tuberosus. The sequence continues at coordinate 13,249,200 of CM060361.1, read as the reverse complement.
ATCAGTGGGTAATAAGTTTGATATCAAAAAGTGAGTTTAAATAGGCTATACGCTAATTACGCCGTTTAATTAACATAAAGCTTCTTAATTATGCTAATGAGCATAACTCTCAATCTACACCTCAAACTGATGTCAAACTTTGCATACAATTTTATATATCAGTAACTAAGGTTTCTACACTTTTACATTTTCACAAATCACGTTTTAAAGTGAAAAGGGCATAATGGTCAACATATGAGCAATTAACGGAATCATGCGTATTAATTGGTTAACTAATGAACCATGGTGTATAATCACAGAGGGTTATACTAGCATGTAACCTGGTCCAAATGAAGCTCTTAGGTATTTCTAAATCATACCTAAACGGGTCAGAACTGAAGTCAAAGCAAAAGTCAAAGCTTTGCGACTTTCGGTTCTGAACCGGGTCTAAACAGTAAATTGTCGGGTTGAACATGTTTAGACATGTTCTTACACTAATTACCAAGTTATATTAATGATCAAACAGGTTGTATGTGTTCTACATTGCTAATCATGCATAAATTAGAAATTAAGTATCCTGTTGACTTTTTATTAGCAAGTTTGACCCGACATTTGACCTAGTTAGAGTGGGAATTAGGGGGAACCCTTTTAAGGGTTTATTACCCACATAATTACCAACTTATAATTACTTTTGATTCGACTAATCACTGGACCATTAGTGATTAATCTTAAAGTCAACCGTTAATTACGACGGTTTGACTTTTAAGCTAAACTAAGCAAAAACTTAACTAAGGAAGGACAAGCAAACTTACAAGAGTCCTATGAACGACCAGAGATCACTTGAGAGAAGTCTTGAGCTCCAGAAATGATCAGGAAGGCAAGAGAAAGGTGTGAAGAATGAGTTGCAATTTCATGGCTTTATATAGTGATTTATTCACCATAAAATGTTGACACACAAGTCTACTACTGACCATAACTCATCCACAAGTGTCCCTAAATGTTTAGGGGTTGTTTAGGGGTCAAGAAAGATGTGGAAAATCGGTTAAAGGTCGATCACAATGGCTATGGCAGGCAAAACCCCAAGAAATTCGGAACTGGTAGTCCCTCGCGGCACGCATAGACACCCCCCCGGGGCTTCGCGTGGCGCGAGGCCTTGTCTGATCAAATCAAATTTTTTGATTTATTGCGTTTTGATCATTGGCTCTTCAAACTTTGTTTAGACTTCATTTTCTTGCACTATGAACCCTCCAAATTGATGTTTAAGGGCTTTAAGACATATACCCATTTTGTTAAGTCCCCGGTTAACTTTATTGTTACCCGAAAAGTCCTAACTTTCAACGTTGACGCTTTAACCCCTCACATACGAATTTGATCACAACTTGCTCATACGATAACGAAACTTTATGAAATTTATATCGTGCATTCTAGTGAGCATAATTAACTGTTACAAAGCTTCGGGTTTGTCAAAAGGTCACTCAGAGTTATAACTTAAACATGTTGACACCTTTAACCCCTGTAGTTTGTAATCTCTCACTTTCTTTCATATTTAGCTCCGTATGATCCATGATTTATTCGTTTGAAGGTATGAGCATCATGTAGGGTTAATGTATAATATATTTATTCACTGTTGACATTTAGAACTCGTATATACTCATACTTTTCATGTTTGTCAACTTTAGTCCTTTCAGAACACTCTTTCACACGTTCAGTCATGTGACACGTGTCAACACATTATAGGACGTGAATTTTCGAGGTGTTACAGCTGGTCTGTTGAAGTGGCTTTTTTGTGGATGTTTGGGTACATAGATCTATGACGTGTGAGTGGGTTTTTCGCTTTTTCTTCATTCATCTTTATAATCATCTCACTGTTCAGTGTCATTGATCTCTTCTCCTCATCCAAGCCTTCTTCAAGAACAAAGAATACAAAATGACATATGAGTGTCATCAGTATCTTTTTCTTGAAGATTTGTCCATCTTATGCAGCAAAATCTTTCTGAGTTACTCCTCTCAGCTAATAATTCATTCATTGAAACTTCACGAAGATCAATACTGAATATCCAAGATAGCATATTAGCCATCTTTGATTTTTTTTATTTTTTTGGCGTTTTACAGTGAGAGGTATTTAGTAGTATTTTGGCGTTTTTTTTTTTTTTTGGTTTGATTAAATGGTAGTTGCTGAGAGTTATTATTTTATAGGATTTGTTTTGGCGGTGTAGGTTAGGCGGTGCATTTTTATAATAAAGTATTCGTCGTTTTAGTTACTGTTTTGTAATTATTGTTTTTGATAAGCTTTTTTCTCTGATATCTGTAACACGTCCCGTCTTTCAAGTTTAACGTTTTAGATTCTAATAGAGTTAAATGCTTGGTTGGTCCCTGTGGTTTGCAAATATTGCAGACTTGGTCCTAGTGGTTTACTAATTACAGAGTTGGTCCCATTGGTTGCAAATTTTGCACTCGGGTGATCCTTATCACTAACTCATGTTAATTTTCTTAGTTAAATGTATGTGAAATGACTAAATTGCCCCTGAACAATAAAAAAATAAAAAACAAAAATGGTCCACACTCATCTACTTCCTCACCTCTCTCTCTAAAACCCATGGGGGTACCGTACCGTGGTGGAACAAAACTACATTTACAGATGATGTGTCTCAGTAAAAATTGGGATCCCCACACTAATATGTACAGTAGTAGGACTAGTACACCATCCAGCATAAGTATCGAAGTTCATAAGCTCGGAATACCCGTTAAACGGGTCATCGGGTTGACTAAACCCATCTAAAGCTGTAGAACTATCCATCTGAGCTCTTGGAGAAGCCCATAGGTTTATCCTTAGTGGGTGAAGGGTATTCCATTATTCACAACTAAATTAAACTTCATTCATATGTTATTTCAATCTAATCTATATTATAAGTTCAAATTGAACCTAATTTGTGCAAACTGGAAATAAATAAAGAAGTTGCGAAGAGGGTTGTGGTTTGAATGATGAATCGATCGAGTGACAGATTCGTTGTGAAAAGTACAAGAACTGACCAAAGGGGGAACCAATGAAAGAAACTGTGGAACCCTAACTGATGAAAAGGAATATATAGTGCACAAACTATGTATGTAGATGAAGATGACAAAGGGGTGAGTTGAAAACCTCGAAACTATGCGACCCCCAAACTTCAAGAGAAAGTAGATAGCGGTGAAATGGGGTTTCCCAAAATAGAAAGTAGTGCCGGTGGTGGTGATGCATCTGGTTGTTAATTGAAGGGTGGGGTGGGTTGAAGGTGAGTGTGGAGGTGGTGGTGGGTTGAAGGTTACAGTGGAGGTGGTGGATTGAAGATGGTGGTGGTGGGGGATTTTAGAAAGAGAAGTGAGGAAGAAGACAACGGTGGACTATCTTTATTTTTTATTTTTTTATTGTTTAGGGCAGTTTAGTCATTTCACATACATTTAACTGAGAAAATTAACATTGGTTAGTGATAAGGATCACCCGAGTGCAAAATTTGCAACCACTGGGACCAACTCTGTAATTAGTAAACCACTAGGACCAAGTCTGCAATATTTGCAAACCACAGGGACCAACCAGACATTTAACTCATTCTAATATAATAAATTTTCCGTCTCTTCATTTTTACTGTTTTGTAATTACTGTTTCTAGTTACATTTTCAAGTTTTTTTTTTTTTTTTTTTTTTTTTTTTTTATAATACTTTTTCAAAGTAATTTTATTACAGTTTGTGAGTTTTTGGGGCGTTTTACGGGATGATAGCGTTTAAACAAACATTTTGGTTGTTTTGGCGTTTTATTATATATGACGTTTTTATTATATAACAATCAACTGAAAAGGAAAATAAAAAAAATAATACATAAACAATTGATCTTCCAAATCTTTACTGTCACCAGTCTATTTCTTCTTTTTTGAATCATGTTAACTGGGTTGTTCGACTTTCGTATGATTCATTTTGTTTTTTTTTTTTTTTTCAAGTAGTTTTTGGTGTGGCTGTTTGGAAGCACACAATCTGACATCAGCATCTTTTTCTTGAAGATTTGTCCATCTCATGCAGCAAAATGTTATTGAGTTTAGGCCCTTCAGCCAACAATCTTGAATTTTACAATGAACGATGTTTGATTTTTTTAACCTTTTTGGCGTTTTACCGATAAAAAGAACGCCACGAATTAAGAGCACCTTAAACTTCAAAATTTGATCATGCTAAAATCAATAATGTTTTGTTGTATGAGATGGACAACATAGTTAATACTCGGTTAAGAAAGATAACTGACAATGTTGTCCACCCCATACAACTAAACTTTATTGACAACAAACGTCAATAATGTTTTTGTATGTTTTGACGATATAAATTGGATGGTAGTTCAGGATAAGTCAATAAGATTTTACTCAATGAAATGAACAATATTCCCACTTAAGGATTTTGTCTATTTTTATTGAGCGAAATCTTACAGACAACCAAACTAAATTTCCAAAAAAACGTTTTGGGTTAGAAGATATTTGATGTTTGGGTTTTTTGGCGTTTCTAAGGCGAATGGGATATATCAAATATGGCGTTTGGGTTTCTGTGTCTGTTTTTAATTGAATGTCTGAGATGTATATATATGATTTTTTTGGCGTTTTTACTAGAATGGTGTGTGATTTTTGCTTTTTGCGTTTTATTTCATGAGATGGCGTTTTTCTGTGGAGAAGTCAAAAGACCCTTTTACCCTTAATGAAGCGCGTCCACGTATTAAAATTGATGTTATTTACGAAAACGTCACCGCGCCAATCTAGTCCATAGATTGTTTTGATTGGACGATTCGTAAGCGTTCTCACCGTTCTCACACTTTCTACCGTTTTCTCTAAATCCCGACCCTATATATAGGTATTAAAAAATTGACCATTAATCTCGTTAGACATTATGTAAAAAATTTGAGAGAAAAAAAGTGTAAAGATAGATAAGAGTATGAGAGTTGTGGACTTGTGGTAGTATATGTGTGTGTATATATATAGGTATTAAAAAAATTGACCATTGAACATTCATACGGCAATGGTCACATCAACATGAAGCTCAGGTGTCCTCACCTCAAGCCATACCTGCCAGCCACTACTTGCTGGGACGGCGACGGTGTACCTAGAGGTGTACAAATCGGTTTTTTTTCAAAAACCGGTTTCGGTTATTAACCGAACCGGTTTTTTTCATCCAAAATGAAAACCGGTTTTTTTAATAACCGGTTTCGGTTACTAACCGGTTTTTCAAGTCCAAAACAATAACCGGTGTAACCGGTTGGGATCGGTTTTTAACCGATTTTTGCCCAAAAAAACCGGTTTTTTACCGGTTTAACCGGTTTTTTTTATACCGGTTTCGGTTATTAACCGGTTTTTCATACCAAGAATCCTAACCGGTCTATAACCGGCGGTTCGGTTATAAAAAAACCGGTTAAAAGAAAAACCGGTTTCGGTTTTTTCCCGATTTCGGTTCTAAAACCGGTTTTTTTTTTACACCTCTAGGTGTACCCGAGCAGGTAGTGGCTACCAGCGTCCAAAACGGGTTGCGGCCCGGGTGCCCTTTCTTGACCATAGGTGGGTGCACATAAACTGGGTTGTACTACGGATGATGTATTGATGGTTGGATGAAGGCGTGGATGTACCCACAACTATGGAGATAATGGACCATGGGTGTGAGGTGTCGTGTGATAACGAGTAGGTGGCCTAGCCCGTTTAATAAGTGAGACATGTTTGGTTAACGTATCTATCTAAACAAGTCGATCCACGTTTAATCATCACATTGACCATTAACCTATCACGACCTACTTAACCAACTTTTACAACTCCTACTTAACCAACTTTTACAACTCATCAACATGATTAACACGTTTACAACTCGACTTTTGACACGTTTAGACAAATATGCTAAGTAGGACATGTATGTGTCGCAGAATTTTGAATATCGGTATATTTGGGTTTGGAGATTTATTGTAACAAATATAAGAAAGCAAAACGACCAACAAAGAAACCCTAGGCCTATGACGAAATGATCGAGCATGAAGCTATTAGATTTGAGCCGAAACTTTTCGACAAGTCAGGTTTTGACAAGATACCCAACAGAAAAGCTTTCAACTGCACATTATCTTTATCAGTTTATCCTATATGGTTCCAAAATCAACACGATACAAACTCTTCACCACACTCCCAAACAAACTCTTACTATACAAAATAAACCTTAACACAATACAAAAAGGTTTTTAGTCGACATTAATGAGAGGACTCTGTTATACTCCCGTCAGATATTTGATCCCTCTGTAACTTATTACGTTTGCACCAACATAAAAAATAAGGTATCGGGCCCTCATCACCCACAACCCACGGATGCACCGCAACCATCTCTAGAGTCAGTCTTTCTGTCGGGTCTGTAGAAGTTGCAACATATAACATCAGCACGCATTATGAATAACGGTAAAAAGTTTTCTATTTGCAACAATCATAGTTAATGGCGAATAAAGACAAATAACGAGAAGGGACCTGTATGCTACATAGCGAATAGCGAAATAGCGGCCTCTATTTTATAAACAGCGATGCACTAGAAAGTTTAAAAAAAATTCTATATGTATATTATATCAAAATACCCTGGTATATACGCTATTTTACATGTATATTTAACAAAAACTTAAAATCCAGCTATTTTATAGCTAAATTAAGTCACTATTAGCATTTAAAAAATAAAAATAAAACTGAAATCCCACTATCTATGGCTACATACCCTGTAGCGACTTTGGACCTATACGCTAAGCTATTCGCTATAGCGACCATAGCGACCGCTGTTGTCAACTATGGCAACAGTGTTGATAAATTTACTGACCTTTGCATAGAAGACCCTCGAGAAGGTTCTTGAGTTGGGGGTTCATGCCCTTAGGGAGCCATATACGATCATTAACGATCTGGGAAACAAGCCAAAATGTAAAAATAAATAAAAAAATAGAAGACACGAAATGTATGTTAACTAGAATTGATCCCCCACATTGCGGGGTAGTTTTTTAACATGATTTGAGCGTGCTGAATTTTTTTGTAGTTGCTTATTGATCAAAAGGTAGACTAACTAAAAACATCCATAAAAATAAACACGAAATCGTATTATACTTGACATTAGTACATTACTAATGAAACGTAAAGTAACTCGAATTTATACCCTCAAATGAAAACGTATTATATTGGAATCGATTCTTTTCCGAACAAAATTTACGTCGAAACGTACACCAACTGAAATCATTCATAAAAATAAGCACAAAAACGTATTATAATTTACATGACTCGTTTCCGAAAAAATACATCGAAACGTAAACCAACTTGAATTTATACCGACACGTACATAAACGTCAAAATGTAGACAAACTAAAAACTTCCAAAAAATAAGCCCGAAAACGTAGACATTACTCATGAAACGTAAAATAACTCAAATTTACACCGTCTAATGGAAGGCGTATTATATTTGACCCGACTCGTTTCCGAACAAAATTTACGTCAAAACGTGGACCAACTGAAAGCGTCCTTATAAATAAGCACGAAACGCATTATATTTGACATGACTCATTTTTGAAAAAAAAATTACGTCGAAACGTAAAGCAACTTGAATTTACCGACACGTACATAAAAATAAGCTCGCAAATTCTAGAGGGGGTCAAAATAGCATTTTACAAAGTTGACAGGTGTAAGTGTCAATGCTAAAAGTTGGATGGTGATGTTCACAAAAAGACAACAAAATTCAAGTCGCAAACCCAAAAAAAGCCCTAAAATTATTAAGTTGTTATTGTAGCTAACGTGTTCTCCTGTTATATATATAATAATTCTAGGTCGCAAACCTTATCATATGTATCTTGTAGCGTGTCCCCAAGAAAAGGATATCGTCCCAGTATCATGCAGTACAAGGTAACTCCAACAGCCCACGTGTCAGCGGCTTTGCCATGATAAGTTAGACCTATTGATTGTGTTTGTGTCAATTTGTGAGAATATAATTCTATAAATTAGAGTGTTGACCAGAAAAAAGTCAAAAGTAATCCTGACGAAACCATTTTACCTAGACAACATTCGGGAGCAGTGAATACAGGAGTCCCAGGGGAGCGACGAAGTTCGTCATTTTCATCCTATAAATCGCATCATTTCCATTCAATCATTCGTTAATTAACAACTAGAGTAAAAAAAGAGTAAAGTACACGGATGGTCCCTATGTTTTACCAAAATTTTGAATTTAGTTCCTAGCTTTCCAAAAGTACACGATGGTCCCTGTGGTTTGCACTTTGTAACCCATTTAGTCCCTGGCCTATAAATCTAAAGGTTTCGGCATGTCCTAGCTGGGGACCAAATGCATTACAAAGTGCAAACCACAGGGACCATCCATTTACTTTTGGAAAAAAGCTGATGACTAAATGCGTTACAAAGTGCAAACCGCAGGGACCATCCATGTACTTTTGGGAAAAAAGCCGGTGACTAATTGCGTTACAAAGTGCAAACTACAGGGACCACCTGTGTAATTTTGAAAAACTAGGGACTAAATCCAAAATTGTGGTAAACCATAGGGACCATTCGCGTACTTTACTCGAATAAAAAATAAGGAATGTCCTTTCCTCAGTTTTCCAGAGAACATTTAAATTAACAGCAAAGACAATAGTTGGTGACAGCATTATAAACTTATTTAATTAAATTATGGAATATCCGCTCAAAAATATTATATAAAAGAACTGACAGCAAAATCAAAATGACGATTATAGTTTGAGAGGAAGAATTAATTACCTCAAAAACCTGGCTCACACTAAAATCACCGATCTTTACTGTGCCAGCGGCAGTAACGAGAAGATTATCAGGTTTTATATCACCATGCACAACATTCTGAGACTCAAAAAAATAGAGGAATAAGAAGAAAATTTAAATAAACTATAAAACAAAAATAGGGAAAATGACAATATTACATGCCAGCATTTAGTAATTTGTTGTTATTAAGATGCGAGTCAACTACCCTCTAATTCTACTAAACTACCCCACATTTGTATGGAATCTTGATTAATAAAATGTTTGGTCTATCAAAACGATTTTTAATACATGTACAGGACAAAAGGTAGCTTTTGCTATGATAGAGGGAAACACTTTAAATAAAAAAAAAACGACATCGAGTAAGATGCCATTTTCGTCCCTGGGGTTTGGCCAATTTTACGACTTTTGTCCAAAGGTTTATTTTCGCATCTGGATCCAAAAGGTTTGAAATCTTGCCATTTTCATCCGGCTGGTTAACTCCATCCATTTTTCTCTGTTAAGTCAAGAGTATTTTAGTCTTTTTTGTTAACTTAAAGGGCTATTCGGTCTTTTTCACTTGATGTACAAGCATTTAGTATAATGTAAATATATTCAAAAAACCAAATTGCCTTTCAAGTTAACAAAAAAGAGGAAAACAGCCCTGACTTAACAGAGAAAAATGAATGGATTTTACAAGCCGGATGAAAAATGGCAAGATTTCGAACCCTTTGGATCTAGATGCGAAAAAACAAACCTTTGGACGAAAGTCGCAAAACTGACCAAACCTTAGGGACGAAAATGGCATTTTACTCAAATACATTTTTTTGGAGACAGTAGTTCTGCTATGATGAATAAACACTTCATTGGTATAACTTGTTTGGGTTGACTATATGTATATAACATAGAAAGTAAAGTAACAATAAAATATTATAGTTGAAAGCGGAGTACGCACATGAGAATGGAGATACATCAACCCAGAAACTATATCCCGCAAATATCTCCGTGAAACGTTTTGACCCAAGCCACCTGGCGGTCCAGCACCTTCAAAGACCCATTTTCCTTCAACATATTCTAGAACTGAAAAACGATTAAAAACACTAGTAATCAATGAAAAGTAAAAAACCAATAATGCAACAAGAAAAAAAAGCAGTGGCATATCATATATCATACCCATGTAGAAATGATCTGTGTTTGGGTCATCGATAACCTCAATAAGATTAACAATATTCGGATGATTTAACATTTTCATAATTAAGACCTGCAAAACCAGTAGAGTATATCATTATCTAATTTCACCTCATAACATATAAAACAATGCACACGAGTATGCATATAAACAAACCGACCGAACACATAATCGTACGGATTTTTTTGTTCATTAAGAAAATGGGCATGTTCGTGTTCGTTTATGTTTGTTCATTTGAAACCTAAACGAACGGTTCACAAACATAAACGGACACAAACAAACATAAACAAACAAACTTAAACGAACAGAAATGAACTTAACTGAACAACCATATACGAACACAAATGAACAAACTAATGATAAGTAGTTTTCTAATTGCGTATGAAGTAGTGATCCATTAAGATAAGTTCCATTGGAGAGCCTATTTTTTATTACTAAAAGTCCAATTATCAATTAGTTATATTTGTATAAGTGGTTAGAAAGCCATTCTTATGTTCTAACAGGTTCATTTACAGGCCTACACACGAGAAAGCAGAAAAATACCTCGCGAAGAACATCAGTCATTGCAGTCTCAGATGGAGCAACTCGTAACTTTAACAAATGAGACTTGTGAAACGCCTGCATTCATATATAAAACATGGCCCATAAACATACGATAAACAATCTTTATAAAGAAAAATCAAAATCACAAAGTTTAGTACACTACCTTAATTGCATAATGCTTCCCATCCACTCGGCTTCTGTAAAGAACCTGTTAGACAAAAAGCCAGATGAGCTAATCTTATTAACACACATTTTTTAGCTTCTAATTATAAACGGAACATTTGTCTAATCAATAAAAAACGAGAAGCCTACCACTTTTCCATAACTACCAGAGCCAATTTTGCACTCGCGAACATACTCATTCACCGTCTTGTTCCCATTCTCATCCTAAAGCAAAAAAGGGAAATGAATATAAGTCAAATGTTAAGAATAAAAATAGTTTTGAACATACAAACATACAAAAGGGATCAGTGATTATGTTAGGGTTGCAAACAAACAAATTCATGAACCGTTCGGCAGGAAGTTCGTTTGTGTTCGTTCGTTCGTTTAATAAATGAACGAGCACGAACTAGAAACTTTGTTCACTTAGTTAAATAAACGAACACGAGCATGAAGAGGGGCCGCGTTCATCCATTTATGTTCGTGAATGTTTGGTAACGTGTTCGTTTGTGTTCAATAGTTCATTAGTGCTTTTAATTTTTATATTTTATTTAAATCCTTCAAAATTCTGACAAATAAAATATTTAATAAGTATCATTGTATTATATAATCTATTCATGAACGCTTGTTTGTGTTCGTTTGTTTTCATTTGTGTTCACGAACATTAGTTTGTATCAGTTTGTGTTCATGAACGTTCGTTACCTATAATTAACAAACGAACACAAACACGAACACATTCATTTCCTTAACGAACAAACACGGACAGAGAATCTCGTTTGGTAAGTGTTCATGAACACATACATTTCCTTAACAAACGATCACGAACACGAACAAGGCTCTGTTCGTGTTCGTTCGGTTCGTTTGCAGCCCTACAGTTAGGTGGTTGCTATAAATGAACCCATATACATACTTGGAGAGCCCATACATACACTATATATTAGTATCAAATTACCTCTGAGCGGACAACTTTGTGTGTTTCCTTAACAGGAAACTCCCTACAAATCAACCCGTTTTGCGTCCGGTACAAAAGAATATCTTCGGAACGTTTTGACGGGTTACGGAATTCTTCGTGCTCTCCCTTTTCAGATTCAGACATGTCATCTCCGTATGAGCAATTATCTTCTTCTTCTTCGTCTTCTTCCTCTTCTACTTCATCGTTAAGCAACAACTCCTGTGAAATGTGATTCCCGATGCGGGAATTAGGTCTAGGATTCGTTTGCTTTTTCGCAGATGAAAACCCAAAACAACCGCAACATCCCATTTCTGCCACACTTGCAAGAGAGTATCCCCTAATAAACATGAGTATTGGATTGGATACTCGACCTTAACTAATAGTATAACGACTTTTAATAATCTAGCGAACAATTGACCGGATTAGTTAGAACTGAACCTGCCCAACAAACGACATAAACCTTAAAAATATCATAATTTGATCTTTCCACAACAGATGAAAAGATGCAGCCATTGCATCTAGAATAACAAGATTATATAAAAATCAAGAGTTTAACCTAATTGTACTCACCTCCTGCGGAGATTGAGAAGGCAATCAAGCCCTAACTAATTAGCTTTCTGGCTGAATTCCAAAGGATGCCATTCAGAAAAATGAAATATGCAGTTGATCAAATTAGTTCCATCGCGATTCAACGCCAATATCATCTCTCAACAACTCTTCCAGTTTTCCACCAATACCTTCAGCAAAAACGCCCAAATTCAAACACAAATAACGAAAAACACATATAACTATCAACGAATACAAATTAATTAACATGATAACCATCATCAATCAAGTTGCATATACAAGTTTCATACAACATCATTGTCAATCAGAATAATCATTATACGATGACGAAGAATAACATTTAACGAATGAATTTGTTAACCTAGAATGACGTAAGCAAAATTAGAGATGAGAAAGTAGAACCAGCAGTGGACGTTTTCCGATCAATCTAGCGGTGTAGAGCGGCGCGTGAGGAATAAACACACGTAATTACTAACGCTTATGACTTACGAGAGAACGAATACAAACTAATCGAGATTATAATCAAGTAGCAAATACACGTTTCATACACCTACAAATCATCATCAATCAGAACAACAATACGATGACGAAAAATAACATTTAAAGCACATTTTGTAACCCTAGGATGACGTCAGCAAAACTAGAAATGAAATTGATCGATTGATGAGGAAGTAGAACCAGCGGTGGAGATTTTCCGATCAATATTATCACTATTATTAATCAAATTGCACATACGAGTTTCATACAACTACAAATCATCATCATTATCAATCAGAATAATAATATTACGATGACGAATGATAACGTAAGCAAAATTAGGGCTGAAATTGATCGATTGATGAGAAAGTAGAAGTGTAGAACCAGCGGAGCAAGTTTTCCGGTCAATCTGGCGGTGAAGAGCCGCGCGTTGAGGTGCGTGAGGGATAGTTTCAGCACATAATTATAGACGAATATAGAATATAAAGTCATTGAGATAATCATCAATCAAGTTGCATATACAAGTTGCATACAAAATCATTATCAATTAGAATAATAAAACAAAGACGAAGAATTATTATTTTGTTATCAATTAATATCAAATAGCGCATGAATTGTTACCCTAGGATGACGTAAGCAAAATTAGGGATGAAATTGATCGATTGAAGAGGAAGTAGAACCAGCGGTGGAGGTTTTCCGGTGAATCTGGCGGTGAAAGGCGGCGCGTTGGTGGCGCGTGAGGGATAAATTCTCCTGTGGACGGACAGCAACAGGTTTGGTGGTTCCGAGGCTGGAAACGTTGATGATGATGGGAAAAGAGGGGTGTGAGGGACCAGGGGTGTTTTCGTAAATTCACATAGAATTGATTAGGGTTTGAAGTTTGGACTTTTTGCCCTCGTGTGTCTATTAATGGTTGAGATTTTGATTTTGGTCCAATTATTTGGTGGTTTTTACTATTTTATTCTTGGAGGGTTACCACTTTTTTATTTGATATCTTTGACAAGTCAAACAGTACCAATGTCACACAACCGCTAACGAACACCAATATTGACTCGACTTAGAACTTGTGTGTTGCGACGAACCTGTCAAACAAGAAAAAATAGACGAACAAACATGTCTAAATGATTGTATCATATGTTTTAAAAGTTGTAACATAAATGCTATTCTAAAAGAATGGTGTTTTACGAATTATAATTACTTTTGTATAATTACCTTTTTTTGTCATTATAATATAGGATCGATATATGTTAGTGTTTAAGAAAATGACAGATTTAGTTAAACATGTATTGGTCAACTTATTTAATTCAACTTTAACACGTTTAGTCAGCTCTAAATTATAGAAGCTAAATTTGTTATTAAAGAATTATATGCATGATATTATAAAGTTTGAAATAAAACTGAAAATTGGTTGTAACAAACATAACTATAGTAATATAAAATTATAAATATCACTTAACGGACGAGTGTGCGCTGTGAAATCACGCACGTTGTAAAATTCAAAACCCTAATCACGCATGTTATACTTAGACGTCCATTGCTGCTCTAGAGGATCTTGAAGAATGCCTAGAGGCGGAGGACTATGTGGACCGCTTGCGAGTGTTATATGCGGATGAGGAAGATGAGGAAAAACCTGTTGTTGAAGGCAAGGATGGTGCGGGCCCCAGCGGTACAACGAAAGACTAGGCTAGCCTGCGTGCTTTTTGTTGTTTCCTCAATGTAAATGTCAAAATCCTTATGTAAATCCCTTATGCACCGCGTAGGTGTAGGAAAATTTTTTGAATATAAAGTTTGAAACGTTTCAAGTTATACAAGTGTTTTTACTACTTACATGTGTGAACATGTATGAGTTAATGTTATTGTGAATAACACTAAGTCTGTGTTTGCCTTTTGCATATCTAGATGATATGCAAGTATGAAAACTGTATTTGCGTATCCAACCGGATAGACAGTGTGTCGTTGCTGGCCTATTACAATAATTGCGTGTGGTTACCACTCTGTGTGGGTATCGCGAATGAAGATTTTATCAATCTGTTTTTGTGGATACCGCAGAGTGGAACACGCATTTGTAATAGGAGTGAATAAACAATATTGCATTGAATCGTCTATTTATTTATTTGCAAATGGCCTGCGGCCCGATAGGTTACATGGTACATGTAAAAAACATGGCTTACATATAACAGCGTCGAAGCTGTTGAGCGTTCCATGTGCGTGCGATAGTTTCGCCTTCTAATGTTTGTAGTTTATACGCGCCTTTGCCCAGGACCTCTTGGATGAGGTAGGGTCCTTCCCACTTGGGGGCAAGTTTCCTTGGGCGTTCCGCGTTAGATGCTTCATTGTCACGAATGACGTAGTCTCCCGGGTTGAAAGTACAGATGTGGACGCGTGCATTGTAGTACTTTTCAAGTTTGGTTTTGTACTTGGCCTCGTTGATGGCAGCGTTTTCGCGCCTTTCTTCCAAGAGGTCCAAGTCAACCCTGCGTTCCTCATTGTTGTCGATCTTATTGATAGCCAACATTCTAGGTGAGGGGAGACCTACTTCTGCGGGGATCACCGCTTCAGTGCCATAGACCAGGCTGAAGGGTGTTTCACCGTTACTTGTCTTTGGGCTTGTCCTGTGGGCCCATAAGATACTTGGGAGTTCATCGACCCAGCCGCGTCTGGCTGTTCCCAACCGTGCTTTGATGCCTTCGACTAAGCTTTTATTGATACTCTCCACCTGGCCATTCCCTTGCGGATGCGCCACTAAGGAGAATATATGTTCAGTATTTAGCTCCTTCAGCCATTTTTGGAAGTCATCGGCAGCGAAGTTGGTACCGTTGTCGGTAACAATGCACATTGGTAGACCGAAACGGCAAATGATATGTTCCCAGACGAACTTCCTTGTTATCATAGCGGTGGTTGAGGCGAGCGGTTTTGCCTCTACCCATTTTGTAAAGTAGTCAACAGCCACTATGATAAATTTCACTGCACCTGGTGCGTCTGGAAACGGTCCTACCGCATCGATTGCCCATTTTCGAAATGGCCACGCAGTGGTGACGGGGATCAGGTTATTCTTGGGGCGTAAGGTCTTGGGAGCATGCCGCTGACAATTGAAACACTTGCGCAAGACTTTAACTGCTTCCAGGTGCATGCCGGGCCAGTAGTACCCGACATTCATGATTTGGCCACCACCATGCGTGGTCCTGCGTGTATGCCACATATTCCTTCGTGTATTTCTCTGATAAGGTACGTGGCATCTTGAGGGTCGACGCATCGTAGGAGTGTCCCCAGGTATGATTTACGGTATAAGATATCGTCTCCCATTTGGTAATGACACGCTTTGTATTGTGATGTGTGTAAAATGCAACATATAAATTACATCAAATGAGGCATAAAACTAACCCTTTTTTAGTGCTAATATTGGAAAAAGAGTGTTTTTGTCTTCCTTTTGTATTTTCAAGATTAAATGAGCTCAAAAACGCAAAAGAAGCAAAAAGACAGCTAAATCCAACATAAATACAAGAAAAGGAACATTAGTGGACTGCCCGAACCCTCAACGGCACCTTTCAAAGCAAAATAGAGAAAACAGAAGACTGAACACGCCCCGTGCTCAGCCAGCACGGGGCCGTGCCCAAGAAGCAGCAGAAAAGACAAACTTATAGAAGCTTCTATTGCCCATCACGGGGCCGTGCTCAGCGGACACGGGGGCGTGTAGAAAGTACAGCAGGCGCATTTATTGTAATTGCGAATTACAATTAATGAGGAGAGAGAGTGTCAGACGGACACGGGGCCATGCCCAGCGGACACGGGGCCGTGTCCAGCTCTCTGTTCAGCCTATAAATAGGAGTGCTTGGATTCATTTCATCTCATCCCTTGGCACACCACCTCTCTCACACTTCATCCACCACCCACCACCATCACAACACCATCATCCACCACCATCATCCATTGTCCATCGTAGAGTGTGTGAGTCGTCTCGGGATCCAAGATTGATCGTAAGAGTTCTTGACAATCAAGGCCATGTTTGCCTAAGTCTCTTACATCACTTGGTGAAGACAAAGTGTCTAGTATAATACTTTTTATTTCTAATCTTTTGCACTTTTTATTTGGTTTTGTATTAATGACTTTAATAACTAGTTACTTATGTTGAAGGTGATCTTTCCTTATCGTTTGTCCGTGGTGTCTTGGCATTATTTTACTGTCTATATAAAATAAAGGATTTTCACCATTCATATCTCCACGGTCTATATGGAGATATGTTGGCTACCTGGTAGGGGGTTAAGGGAACGGTTTGGTAAAGGTCTTGCCATTGTTCAGCGTTTAGAGGTCCTGCAATGGACCTGGGTCAAATTTAGTAGGACCTCCTTCAATACTTCACGGTATTAGATGGCGGGGGTCCAAACTCTTTGATTACCTCATAAGTTAACTACTATTAATACTATAACCCGGCTATTTAGGACTGTATCCCTGCTGACTCAGACTACTTAGCCGAGGGTAACGTCACCGCCAAAAGCGGGGCCTACCACAATACTGCATTAATAACTTAATTCATTATCTTCCAATAATCCACCCTTTTAGGATTGTATCCCTGCTGACTCAAACTCTGGGGTGAGGGTAACGTCGCCTTCAAAAGAGGGGCCTACTACAATAACTAAGATAATCTCTTAATTATGTGCAAAAGTGCGGAAATAATCAAAGGTTATACTAGATACGAGTCGGAACCAAGTGATTCATCTTGTCTATCTGTTTTTATTTTTATTTTCAGCATTTTAGTTAGTTTTATTTTCCTTAGTTTAAAACATTTTTCTAAACTTTTATTTTGGTTAGACGTTGAGGATAAACCGGTACTAAAAGCTCTTGTGTCCTTGGACGACCTCGGTATCTTACCAACGCTATACTACACTCAACGATGGGTGCACTTGCCCATATGTGTGTTTAGTGTTAGTGAAATATCGTGTTTTATAAATTTAAAACTTGGCTAAAATAAGTGTTAAAAAGGGCTTAAAATATACACCTAATATATATAACACTTTAACGCACATCATATTGTAGCTTGCGTGCCTCTGCCTTGCTTTCGGGAGTAACACCTGATTGCAAGTATGCGATGATCGGTGTCATCCAGGATGTTGTGCCGTACTGGATGACATTGACTTGGCGCAGGGGTATGGAATGATTTTGTATAATTTCGATGCGTACCTCTTTTGCCAGGTGTTGGAAGCTGGTGGATGCGAGTTTTGATAGTGCATCCGCGGGTTTGTTATCACTCCTGTTGATATGGCGGATATTGAAGGAAATGAACTTTGATTTCAGTTGCAAAGCTTGTTCGAGGTAGAGGATCATACTATCCCCCTTTGCGGTATAGTCGCCGCGTATCTGCCATGCCACTAATAGTGAGTCGACGTGTGCTTCCAAATGTTTGACTGCCAGACGCAGCCCTGCCAGTAGAGCCTCATACTCTGCCTAGTTATTCGTGCTTTGGAAATCGAGGCGGATTGCATAGGTAAGTTCTTGGCCGTCGGGGCTGACGAGTCGCAGACCTGCACCTGCACCATCTTCGTTTGACGCACCATCTGTATATAGTGCCCAGGTTTCTATGGAGGATGGTGGTGGTGCAGGGTTTTGTTCTTCTTCGCATTCTTGAATGCGGTTTGCTGGTACTTCGGCAACGAAATCAGCCAAGACCTGGCCTTTGATTGCGGGGCGCGACTTATAGTTTAGTGAAAGTGCGCCCAGCTCGATTTCCCATTTTGCTAACCTCCCAGAGATGTCGGGTTTGGATAGGATCGGGCCGATCCTGTAGTTGGTTAACATTGTGATGACGTGGTTTGCAAAGTAACGTCGTAATCGTCTCGACGCGTGCACTAGTGCTAACACCAACTTCTCCATGATGGAGTACCTCGTCTCTGGGTCGTTGAGCATTTTGCTGATGTAGTAGATGGGTGTTTGAACCCCTTCCCACTCCACTATGAGTACCGCGCCTACTGCGTTGTCCGCGGCAGATAGGTACAAGATAAGTGGTTCCTCCTTGCGAGGTGCGGTTAGGGTTGGGAGTTGAATCAAACACTCTTTCATCTCTCGAAAAGCTTTTTCGGCTTCTTCGGTCCATTGGAATTGTTCCTTTTTTTAAACAGCTCCGCAGGGTCTTGATGAAAGGATACGACTTAGCTGCATGGTTGGCTAAGAATCTGTTTAGTGCGGCTAGCCTGCCGGCTAGTCGTTGCATTTCTTTCATCGTAGAAGGTGATGGCATGCGCTCGATCGCCTGTACTTTTTCCGGGTTAACCTTGAATCCATCTTTGGTTACGATGAATCCAAGGAACTTGCCTTCTTCCATTCCAAACGAGCATTTCCCTGGGTTGAGCTTCATGTTGACGCTTCGCAGAGTATGGAATGTTCTTTCGATATCATTGAGCATGGTGTCTTCTTCCATGCTCATGACGACCAGGTCGTCCATATAGATTTCAACACTTTTGCTGATTTGGCCGCGAAAAGTGTCATTCATCAACTTCTGATAGGTTGTGCCCGCGTTGCGCAACCCGAATGGCATTTTTGTGTAGCAGTAGTTCCCGATAGGAGTGCGGAATGTCGTTTTATCTTCGTCCTCGATTGCTATCTGCACCTGGTGGTAGCCTTTGTAACAATCGAGGAAGCACTTCCATCAAAATGGTGCAAGGTTATCGACCTTCTCGTTGATCTCCGGAAGCGCGTAACAATCCTTGGGGCAGGCCTTGTTGAGGTCTTTGTAGTCGACACACATACGCCAGCCCCCGCTTGGTTTTTCTACCATGACTGGGTTGGATAACCAAGTCTGGTATTTGACTTCCCGCAGGATGCCTGCGGAGAGCAGTTCTTGTACCTGCTCTTCCATCGCCGCGTTCTTTGCTGATCCAAGGTGGCGTTGGCCTTGGATCACCGGCTTGATACCTGGCATGGTATTCAAGAAATGCTGCGCGATTTCGCGTGGCACCCCTGTCATGTCTGCGGGTGTCCACGCAAAAATATCTTGGTTTCTGAAGAGGAGTTGCTTCAGGCGCGCTCTGATGGTGGGGGACAAGGCATGGCCCAACGTGACCGTTTGCTCTGGGTGTCTTGCGTTAAGCACCCATTTTTCTGGTTGCGTGTTGGGGGTAGGCCTTGCTACCTTGGCTGGACGCAGCTCGTCCGTAGACATAACTTCTCTGCGGGCGTATATTATCGCGATCCCCGTCCCGGTTGGGAAACCGATGGCAGAGTGGGGGACGGATGTGATCATGTTGAAGTCGCCCTGGGATTCCCTCCCCAGAAGTACGTCGTATTTGGAGGTGTGAGGTAGAACCATGAAGTTTACCTCCTCCATTCGTGTGTGCCTACCATTGGTGAGGTGCACAAGAAAAGTGATTTGGCCCAGTGGGAATATGGTTTCTCCCGCAAACCCGGCCAACGGGTAGTCCACCGGCTGCAATCGATCTTTGTCTTCTTGATCGAATTGGTTGAAGCACTGCTCGTATATAATATCATATTTACTGCCCGGGTCGATAAATAATCGCTCGGTGCAGTAGTGAGCTAGGTGGCCTGTGATAACCACGGCGCGCCTGTCGCGCGGTCCGCCTCGGACTTTTGGAAAGACAACTTGTTCGTCTTTCCAGTCATTGTCTGGTCTTCTTGCCGCCTTGCGCGGCCTTCCTCGCCCTCCATTGATCATGTGGGTTGAGGCCACGTACATGGTCCTCTTACCCGTGGAGGTGCCCTGGTTGTGGGGGGTGATGCGCTTGGTGGCTTTTTGTGCGCCTGACAACAGGTGTTTCAGTTTCCCCTCTTTTAGGGCTCGCTCAATCTCCAGTCGGAGACTGTTGCAGTTGTTTGTTGTGTGGCCATTGTCCTTGTGATACTCGCAGTAGAGTGCGAGATCCTGGTTCTTTTTTGACTTCATTGGTGTCACACCCTGGCTTTGCGGAAGCGTGGTTATTTTGGTGTGACTTCTTAATACCATAGCTTAACCATAACAAAGCTATATGAAATAAAACCATGCAAGATCATCCATTTAATTAAGTTTTAAAAACCAAATACAACAACATTGTCTCAACGGAAACACATCCTAACGACATTGTTCAACAAACACAAACATCAACATGACATAAACACAGTTTAAGGATTGTGACTTGTCCAGGAAAGAGTCACATTCCCCAAACCCGGATGACCTCGTAACTAGTGCAGCGGGAAAACGTGTCATACTGCGCCAGATCCTTTAATTCCCTGAAATACATGTAAGTTGAAAAATCAACAATAATGTTGAGCGAGTTCATGTGTAGTGAGTATGTAAAACACTTGTAAGTATAAAAATCCCTGGTATGTAGCAAATAAGGAAAAAGAGATCACCAATGGTTTGCAAGGCCATTGATATGTGTGAAGTGCAAGTAGGAAGACTCAAACCAAGCGGATTTTGCGTTGGGCACAAAGTCACCCCGAGGTCCGTACTGTTGGACCTGGAGTTGGGCTCGCTACACCCAGATAGATCTACCGCTTACGTCCCTCGGTCCTACAATGAGGATTAATGGCCTCCAGTTCCCGCCTACCCACTCACATGATCTAAGTAGTAACCCTCCTTACGCTAACCATACCATGTATAAAGTACTCGTAATCATAGTAACATGTATTTCACCCCCGCAGTTTAGAAAACTGAAAACAGTTAAGAGAAAAGGGGGACATGAACTCACTGTGGTGCGTCTCTACCAAGTATGTCTCCTGATCAAGCAGCTGTGTGACGACCTACACGTACTAATTCTATTAGACGGACGGCCGTGCCTTAGCTTTATGGTTTAAGTTTTTGGGAAATAGTTAGACAACTATTTCGTGTTTACATTTAGTAAATACTTAGTAATCATTTTCCTTCCCAAGGATGGGGGATTTAATACATGTGTGTTCGAAATATATTATTAAGTCTCACTTAAAATATATTTTATTTCTAACTCCAAAATATAAATATTCTTCTCAAAAATATTATATTTTCTATTACATAAATTTTCCCAAAATAATACCTTGACAAAAATACGCGTTAAGTCATATTTTCTTAAAATGCGTAAGTTACGTTTTAATGATCGAGTGGTAATAATAATTACCGGTGTAACTTATATATTTATCGTAGAGACGTTCGTATTATTTTGGATCCATTAACATTCGATAGTATTATTTTTACCCTAAAAATAATACTAGTATTTTCACAAAATAATCATAAACACATATCAAGTGACTTTATGAAAAATATATACTAAATATATATTTACCAAGTTTTATTTTGTGAAATCCCACCTCCGATGTTTTGTAAATAAAGTCGTGGCGAAATCTATAATTTGAAAACAAGTCGAAAAGTATTTCTAACACTTATAGTGAAAATATTTCTAAGTGTTAGGTTTTTGGAAAAATTTCGCCAGAGTTTCCCCTGTAACTGGAGGTGGCCACGCTTTTAAGCGTATCATTTTCTTTTATAAATCAAACCAACATTCTTTTCATTCAATCAAAACAATGTCCAAAACAACAAACTAGTAAATAAATATGTATATCGCATAAATTACATGAACTTGCGTTTTATCCAAGAATATAAAGTAAATTCCATTACTTTTAGTGGATCTTTATATAAATCAATCCGGTTTCGTAAAAACCCCGTTTTTAAAGAAATTCCATCTTTACAACTTCTTATCAATTTTTACAAAGATAGTTATTTTGTCGAAACTTAGTGCTACACAAGTGTTTACACACTTGTGTGTTCTAAAAATCATTCTTGCTCATGTAAAATCCATTTTTAGAAAAATATGGTTTCTTCGACACTCGGTCCTTTGAAAATACCGCTTGTAGATCCGTAGATCTACTAGTTTTAAACACTATTTCGTAAGTAAAATCATTTTTACACAAGTTCAAGTTTGATGTGTGGTAGAGTTTCATCACTTAACCCTTGTTACACTTAAACAAGCTTTATGTCATAATCCATGATCATGACCAATCCGGGTTAAACGATGATCCGAGCTACCACAACATAGATCGGGACTAAATAACCACACAAATCAAATACTACAAGATTTACACAACATTCAAGCTTTTGACCACCATTACTAGCATTTTTAGTAGACTTTTATGTATCAGCTTGTATGTTTACGAGTTTTAGCCGTTACATAACATTTTAACCACTTCAAAATAGTTCGAGAGTGTGATTCAAGCAACTTACTACTAGCTCGAGGCTAGGGAAGAATCTAGACGCAAAATGAGTGGATAAAAGCAATAGAGTGAGGTCCTTCGCCTTCCGATTGCACCAAGCTTCCTTGTAGGTGATCCTTAACACTTGTGTGATCTTGGAATAGCTTGAACAAAAATCGAAAAATTGATGGATGTTGAAGGGGGTTCGGCCGAGAGCTTCTTGAGAGAGAGAGAGAGAGAGTTGTGTTGTGATGTGTTGAGATGGAAATGATTAGTGTGCTAAGTGTTGATCTTATAGACATTTCATATGATCTTTAACCAATGGTTTATGTGTCTATTAGATATTAGATACTAATGAATTAAATAATCACAAAAGTACAAGGGGTTCCCCCTTGGGGACCGAATTCGTTGGATGGGGGGGGGGGTACTAGTTCGATTTCAACCAAACATTAAGTATTAGTTAGTTAAGTGTGGAGGTTAACTCGGTTACTAGTGTGTAGTAAGTTGTGACGGGTGTTAGGGTATTCAGGGACCCTAACTGGCTCAGAAAAAGAAAAACAGTGTTGATGACAATATTTTTATGTTCCGGGTAAAGTCCGGTTGTTCGGTTGGATAGAGATCCGTTAAAGTGCTTAACAAAGCTTTAAAGTGTCGTTTTTATTATTTTTAGTGACACAACTTATTCCTCCAAAGTGTCGGGAATATTTTCCTCATGTTTTGGCACTTTATTAGTTAGCCAAATGCTGAATTTTGTACTTAGAGTACGTTTTAGGCACATCCGGTCACTGTAATTTATTCCTAGTGACGCACTTCTACAACCCTTATATCCCTACACTCACCACTAGTGTAGCAAACTATCTCAGGCTCTTACAGGCCTTAGAGGCAGTACCTGCCTGGTGCTAGTTATGACAGCACGTTTAATAGGTTATCCGTTCATTGTGCTACTGTGCTTTTGGTGCATCAAGGTTGTCACAAAGGTGCTGTAAGCAAAACATGGAGTGACAGCAAGTAAAGTATGATGCAAGTAAGTACATGTATCAGTATTCAAGTAGCAGTTTATCCACAAGTTCAGGCAAGCACAGTAATTAAGCAGTAATTAATTATTAATTAAGTCGTACGGATACCTGGTTTAGTGAGGGTTGTCACATTCTCCCCCCGTTAGAAAAATTTCGTCCCGAAATTTTAAGTTCTGCTTGTAGATGCAGGGTTCTTAGGAAATAAGTGGGGGTATTTCTCTTTCATCCGGTCCTCACGCTCCCAGGTGTATTCAGGACCATGTCTGGCATTCCAACGAACTTTGACGAGCTTGACACTACTCCGGCGGGTCTTGTTTACTTTCCAATCCGTAACCTCAACCAGTTCTTCAACGAAATGGAGCGTGTCGTCAACATGAATCTCGTCGGTGGGAATGGCAATGGTATCTTGAGTTGGACTTTTCTTCAGGTTGGATACATGAAATGTATCGGGAACTCCATTTAGCTCGGCAGGTAAGTCCAGCTTGTATGCTACTAGCCCTATTCTTTCCAAAATTCTGAAAGGGCCAATGTAACGCGGATTTAACTTCCCACGCTTTCCGAAGCGTGCCACACCCTTCCAGGGTGAAACTTTCAATAAAACCATATCTCCAACTTGGAATTCCAAATATTTCCGGTTTGGATATGCATAGGCTTTTTGTCTGTGGCGAGCTGCTTCGATGCGTTTTCGAATCTGCGCAATCTTGTCTGTCGTCTCTTGGACGATTTCGGGACCAACAAGCTGCCTATCACCTGCGTCAGCCCAGCATAGGGGTGATCGGCACTTGCGTCCGTAAAGGGCTTCAAATGGCGCGACTCCAATACTGGTGTGGTAGCTGTTGTTGTATGAAAATTCGACCAAGGCAAATGCTTGTCCCAGCTACCGCCCAAATCCATTACACATGCTCTCAGCATATCTTCTAACGTCTGAATCGTTCGCTCGCTTTGACCGTCAGTTTGCGGATGAAACGCAATGCTCAGATTTAATTGTGAGCCAAAAGCTTCTTGGAAGGATTGCCATATCCTTGACACAAACCTTCCGTCTCTATCAGAGATGATCGAGAGAGGCACTCCATGACGTGCGACGATCTCTCTCATGTAAATTTCAGCCAATTTGCTAGTGTTATCCTTCTCTTTGATTGGCAGAAAGTGTGTGGACTTTGTTAGGCGGTCAACTATCACCCAGATAGTGTCATGACCTCTTGGCGTTCTTGGCAACTTTGTAATAAAATCCATTGAGATTTGTTCCCATTTCCACTTGGGAATCTCAGGTTGTTGCAGAAGTCCTGAAGGCTTCTGGTATTCCGCTTTCACCTTAGCACACGTTAGACACTTGCTCACATAAACAACAACATCGCCTTTCATCCTAGGCCACCAATAGTAATCCTTGAGATCTTGGTACATCTTATCCGCTCCTGGATGGATAGAGTACCGCGATTTGTAAGCTTCATCAAAAATAACTTTCCTTAAACCACCAAACAGAGGAACCCAAATCCTTTTCTCAAAACATAACGTTCCTTCCTCGTTTGGCACCAAAAGCTTCTCCATCCCACGGAGATATTCTTCTTCAAGATTCCTTTCCTTAAGAGCTTCTTTCTGTGCGGCACGAATGCGCAAGGAAAGATCGGTCTGGATAATCATTTCTAAAGCCCTAACCCTTATGGGCTTGATCCTCTCCTTTCGACTTAGGGCATCGACAACCACATTCGCCTTCCCTGGGTGGTACTTTATCTCGCAGTCGTAATCATTCAACAACTCAACCCATCGTCTATGCCTCATATTCAGCTCCTTCTGATTGAATATGTGTTGTAGGCTCTTGTGATCTGTGAAGATTGTACATTTCGTACCATAAAGGTAGTGTCTCCAGATCTTTAATGCAAAAACCACTGCGCCAAGTTCCAAATCATGTGTGGTATAGTTCTTTTCATGTACTTTCAATTGACGCGATGCGTAAGCAATAACCTTTTGGCGTTGCATCAACACACAACCCAATGCTTGACGTGAGGCGTCACAGTATACCACGAAATCATCTGTACCTTCTGGTAGTGCTAAGATTGGCGCATTGCAGAGCTTATCCTTCAATATCTGGAACGCTTCTTCCTGTTTGATTCCCCAATCAAACTTCTTATCTTTCTGCGTGAGTAGCGTCAATGGTTGAGCGATTTTTGAAAAATTCTCAATGAATCTTCGGTAGTAACCAGCCAAACCTAAGAATTGTCGAATTTCGGTTGGCGTCTTTGGCGTTTCCCAATTCTTGATCGCTTCGATCTTGGTTGGATCCACATGGATTCCATCTCCGTTCACCACGTGTCCAAGAAATTGTACTTCACGTAGCCAAAACTCGCACTTAGAGAACTTGGCATACAACTGTTCCTTCTTCAGCAACTCCAAAATAGCTCTTAGGTGCTGTTCGTGCTCAGCCTTCGTCCTTGAATAAATCAAGATGTCGTCGATAAACACAATCACGAACTTGTCCAAGTACGGCTTGCAAAATCTATTCATCAAGTCCATAAAGACCACAGGTGCGTTTGTCAATCCAAACGGCATAACAAGGAACTCGTAGTGTCCATATCGAGTTCTGAAGGTTGTCTTCGGGATACTCTCCTCCTGTATCCTTAACTGATGGTATCCAGATCGAAGATCGATCTTTGAATAAAAGCTTGAACCTTGCAGTTGGTCGAATAGATCATCGATTCTTGGCAGAGGATATCTATTCTTGATCGTCAGCTTGTTCAATTCTCTGTAGTCGATGCACATACGAAAACTACCGTCCTTCTTCTTGACAAACAGGACCGGAGCTCCCCAAGGCGAGAAGCTTGGTCGAATAAATCCCTTGTCTAACAACTCTTGAAGTTGTGTCGACAATTCTTGCATCTCAGACGGGGCAAGTCTATAAGGTGCCTTAGCCACAGGCGCGGCGCCTGGAACTAAATCGATGTGAAACTCTACTTGCCTCTGAGGTGGCAGTCCAGGCAAGTCCTCTGGGAAGACTTCTGGATATTCCCTCACAACAGGGATGTCTTCGATCTTCGGTTCTGCAGCTTTCTTGTCTACAATGTGTGCCAGGAAGGCAACGCATCCTTTCTGCAACCACTTTCGCGCTTTCAGGCAGCTGATAATTCTTAACGGCGTATCACGCTTTTCACCATGAACCACAATTGTTTCACCCTCTTCGATTGGGATACGAACAACCTTTTCGTAACAAACTATCTCAGCCTTGTTGCCTGATAACCAATCCATTCCTACCACCACGTTGAAGCTTCCTAACTGGACTGATAGTAGATCCAGAGCAAACTCACGCTCTCCCAATTCGATCACACAGCCTCTGACAACTTCATTGGCTTCTACTAACTTCCCATTGGCCAATTCGATTGAGTAGGGAATATCTAACTTACTAGCGGTTAAACCAAGCATATTCTTAAATTCTAACGATACGAAGCTATAATCGGCACCAGTATCAAATAAAACGGATGCATAGCGTTGGTTCACAGGGAACGTACCAGTAACGACATTGGGGTCCTGGCGCGCTTCCCTCGCTTCGATATTGAAAACCCTTCCACGTGCTCGGTTCAATTCTGGGCAGTTCCTTTTAAAATGCCCAATGTCACCACAGTTAAAACAACCCATTCTTTGACCATTTCCTGCTCCATTCCCAGCTTGATTGTTGTTTTGGTTCGCATTACCAGCTTGATTCACATTGTTGCCTCGATTCCCGTTTCCTCCATTGTTCCCCTGTGGGCGATTCCCAATACCACCACGATTATTATTTCTATTGTCACACCCCTTTCTGCGGCGGAAGCACGAGGTGTGATCATGAAAGGTTCTCATTGCATACGAAGAGTAAACATGCTACATGCTCGTAAAACAACATCAAATACCATGATTTGAAAACATAAGTTTAGCGTTTACATCGCTAGACAGCTTAAAACATTGTCTTAAAAGTTTACAACTTTATTTAAAGTTAAACACAAGCGACATCCACGAGCATAAGCAAGACCGCGCGCACATCCATCCTAGTTACCTGAAATACATGTGAGTTTTTGGAAAAACGTCAACATAATGTTGGTGTGAATTCATGCAGTTTTGTATTTCACGTTTGTATACTTTGTATAAAAACATAGTTGTGAATAAATCAAGTTTTTCTCGAGTACTCCACGTACTTCAAGTTATATACCAATCCTCTTGAGTACCCCACGTACTTCAAGTTATATATCAATCCTCTTGAGTACCCCACGTACTTCAAGTTATATATCAATCCTCTTGAGTACCCCACGTACTTCAAGTTATATATCAATTTTAGTATGGTATGAATTTTATGTAAATACAGTATTTCTGTAATTATCAGATTGTTAATGGGTTGCAAAGCCATTAACATGTGGCACGACATAGGAAGTCACCAAACCTAAGGCATTTAATTGGTATATTCTGAGACACAAAAGCACTACTCGATTCTCGCCCCGATCGGTAGTGTGGCTGCCAGGCACCCGTTAGATCTAACCTTTTGTTCTGCGGTCTAGGTATATTGTTGATTAATGGTGCTTCTGTACCCTATTCGTGACACTATTTCTCATAACGCATCCTACTTGGTTCTCGTTCTCACCAAGCGCGTTTCTTGTTATCATTTCTCACAGCGCCTCATACTTGGTTCTCGTTCTCACCAAGTGCGCTTCTCATATTCTTATATTTCGTCACACTTGGTTCTCGTTCTCACCAAGTGTACTTCTTGTATTCTTATATTTCGTCACACTTGGTCCTCGTTCTCACCAAGTGTACTTCTTGTATTTATATCATACCAATTATAAATTTTGTACATTTGTACATGTATTTCACCCCCGAAGTTATAAAAACTGAAAACAGTTAAAGAGAAAAGGGGGAGCATGAACTCACAACTTTGCGTTCCTGTGCGTCGTAAACTTCACCGGATTTGCTTAATTAACGTCGTAACCTATACGCGTTTTCTTAACGTTAGTCACTAGACTTGCGTCGCACAAGTACAATCACTATCTCTTGTGTACGTATTCTTGTGTTAAAAATATTCTATATTTTTAACTACGTATCTTACTTATATTATTTCTCTAAAATTAATATAAGTATCTCGTGTTTTGCACTTTGCACCCGAATTATGTATCTTGTATGTTGTATGTGTATTTTTATGTTTATACTCCTCACGAGCACTTAGTGTATTTTTAAGTCTTAATACACTAGCACGTATAACACATACTATATACACTTAGCACAAAAATTGGTGATAAAATAATATATATTTTTCTCTCAAAAATATATATACATAATATCCATTTTTATTCTTCAAGAAATCACCATTTCTTATCATCAAAAATTAGGGAAACCTTGGTAATGTTTTGAGGTATATTTTTAGGGGATAAGTTTCTCAAAAACTTATATTTTTCTAAGTGTCAAAATTTATAAAAATTTTGACAGAGTTTCCCCTAAAAATGGAGGTTTCCCACGTTTTCAAAACGTGTGTTTATTTTCTTTTAAATCGTCAACAATCATCAACCACAATTAACAACAATACACATCAGCAATAATCACTAATTTCTCCATTTCATGAACTTGGATATTTACAAAAATGTGTAGTAACTTACTAGCACCTTTAATAAGTCTTGTTATCTTTAAAAATAAGTTTAATTTCTTAAAAACTTTATTTTTAAAGGATTTGAAGTTTCACAACTTCTAGCCGGTTTTTACGAAAATTATTCCTTCGTTAAAACCTTTGTTACACAAGTGTCCACACACTTGTTTGTTCATAAAAACACTCTAGTTCATGAAAGATCCGGTTTTAAAACATGATTTCTTTAACGCTTGGTCCTTTGAAAATACCGCTTGTAGATCCGTAGATCTACTAGTTTTGAACACCATTTCACAAACAAAATCGCTTTTACACAAGTTCATGATTTGTGTGTGGTAGAGTTTCATCCTTTAACCCTTGTTACTTCCAAAACAACCTTATGTCATAATCCAAGATCATGACTAAAACGGGTTAAATGATGATCCGAGCTACCACAACATAGATCGGGTCCAAATAATCACACAAATCAGATACTACAACATTTACACAACATATGAGCTTTTAACCATCACTTTTAGTGTTTTTAGTAGACTTTAATGCACCAACTTGTAAGATTTTGAGTTTTAACCGTTAAAAATCCTTTTAACCACTTTAGGATAGTTCAAGAGAGTGATTTAAGCAACATACCACTAGCTCGAGGCTAGGGAAGAATCTAAGCACAAATCGAGTGGATAAAAGCAAAGTAGAGAGGTCCTTCGCGTTCCGTTTGCACCAAGCTTCCTAATACGAGACCCTTGAAGCTTGTAGATGATTGGAACTTGCAAGATCAAACTTGAAAAATTGATGGATGGGTGTGGGGGTTTGGCCGTAAGCTACTAGAGAGAAAGAGAGAGTTGTGGTGTGGTGTGTTTAGTGAAAGTTCATGTGTGTAACTCTTGCATCTTATAGACAAACCATAGGTTAATTACTCAAAGGATATTGTGTTATTTAGATATTAGACAAACTAGATTTTGGTAATCTTGCAAGGACAAGTGTGTCCCCCATGGTTGGGGACGGTTAGGAGGGGGGGTAAGCTAGTTCAAATCCAACTAGATGATTAGGAATTAGTTAGTTAAGTTAAGTGTCTTACCCGGTTACTAATGTGTAGTGTGTTATGACGGGTGTTAGGGTATACGGGGACCCTAACTGGTTCTAAAAAAGATAAATAATGTTATTAACAATATTTTTATGTTCCGGGTAAAGTCCGGTTGTTCGGTTGCATACCGATTCGTCAAAGTGCTAAATTGCACCTTTTAGTGTTTAATAAGTATCTTTTTGTAACACTATCGATTCCCAACACCTAGGGAAATATTCTGGATAATAAAACGACATTTCTACATAATATTTATATGTCTAAATGCTGAATTATTGCTGAATTGCATAAATTACGCACTTAAAGTGCGTTTCGGGTGCTTTTTAGTGATTATTTTTGCTTTCGTATTGCATATATATTAAACCCTTGTATGTACTCTTGGGTTTTAATGCATTCTTGCTGTCGGACCTACACCTAGGCTCCAATTTTTATTGTCTGGCTGCTTTCTGCAGTTCCGTTGACACATAGTGTCTTACCGGTGAGTTTACTTAGTATTTTTGACGCAACGCTCTCGTTTGTGCATAAAGCAATATTTTGTAGTATACAACATGCATGAATTCACTTGTTTAGTATGTAATCAGATATTGCTGACCATTAAGCACTAATTGCAGTCATTAAGCAATAATTAAGGTGTACGGAAATTACCGGTTTGGGCCAGTTGTCACAGTCTCCCCCCGTTAAAAGAATTTCGTCCCGAAATTCAGATTGAACTAACTCTCGCAGGAGTCTTCTTGAATAGGTGGGGATACTTTTTCTTGAACTGGTCTTCACGTTCCCATGTGTACTCGGGTCCGTGCTTAGAGCTCCAACGTACTTTGACAAGTTTCACACTGCTCCTCCTGGTCTTGTTGACTTTCCAGTCGGTAACCTCAACGGGTTGTTCTATAAATCGGAGGGCTTCATCAATGTGCACTTCATCCATCGGGATGATCACGTTCTCTTGTGTTGGACTCTTCTTCAGGTTGGATACATGAAACGTATCATGTACTCCATTAAGTTCTTCCGGTAATTCCAACTTGTACGCCATGGTACCAATTCTCTTCAAAATTCTGAATGGTCCGATGTATCGTGGATTCAGTTTTCCACGCTTTCCAAACCTGACTACGCCCTTCCATGGTGAGACTTTTAACAACACTTTGTCTCCCACCTTGAAATCTACTGATTTTCTATTTGGATCAGCGTAGCTCTTTTGTCGCTCTCGAGCCGCCTTAATGCGCTCTCGGATCTGCGCAATCTTGTCGGTGGTCTCTTGTACAAGCTCAGGACCAACCATACGCTTATCTCCAGCGTCTGCCCAACATAAGGGCGATCGGCATTTGCGGCCATACAGAGCTTCGAACGGTGCGGCTTTTATGCTCGTATGATAACTGTTATTGTAGGAAAACTCAACTAAAGGTAGATGAGTATCCCAGCTGCCGCCTAGATCCATGACACATGCGCGAAGCATATCTTCTAACGTTTGTATAGTCCGTTCGCTCTGGCCGTCTGTTTGTGGATGGAATGCCGTGCTCAGATCTAACTGAGATCCAAAGGCTTCCTGAAATGATTGCCAGATTCTTGAGACAAAGCGTCCATCTCTGTCTGAAATGATTGAGATTGGCACTCCATGACGTGCCACAATTTCTCTTAAGTATATCTCTGCAAGCTTTCCAGTGTTATCCTTTTCTCGGATTGGTAGGAAATGCGCAGACTTCGTCAATCGATCAACGATTACCCATATCATATCGTGCCCTCTCGGGGTCCTGGGTAATTTCGTTATGAAGTCCATCGAGATTTGTTCCCACTTCCATACGGGAATCTCTGGTTGTTGTAGTAGGCCGGACGGTTTCTGATATTCTGCCTTAACCTTGGCACAGGTTAGGCATTTTCCAACGTAAACAGCAACGTCGCTCTTGAGTCTCGGCCACCAATAGTATTCTTTCAAGTCTTGATACATCTTGTCCGACCCTGGGTGGATCGAGTATCTTGACTTGTGCGCTTCATCAAGGATGACTTCTCGTAGGCCACCATAGAGCGGAACCCAAATGCGTTTTTTAAAGTATAAGGCTCCCTCTTCGTTTGGCACCATGTATTTCAGCATACCCCGTAGGTATTCAGCTTTACGGTTTTCTTCTTTAAGAGCTTCTTGTTGTGCATCTCGAATGCGTGCTGTGAGGTTCGTTCGAATCGTCATTTCCAGTGCTCGAACCCTTAGGGTCTTAACCCTTTCTTTTCGGCTCAACGCGTCTGCTACAACGTTCGCCTTTCCAGGATGGTACTTAATCTCACAGTCATAATCATTCAGCAGCTCGACCCAACGTCGCTGGCGCATATTCAATTCCTTCTGATCAAATATGTGTTGCAAGCTTTTGTGATCTGTGAAGATTGTACATCGAGTACCATATAAATAATGTCGCCAAATCTTCAAGGCGAATACCACTGCACCCAGTTCCAGGTCGTGAGTGGTATAATTTCTCTCGTGAACCTTCAGTTGTCTTGAAGCATAAGCGATGACTTTTTGGCGTTGCATGAGCACGCAACCCAAGCCTTGTCGTGAGGCGTCGCAGTATACCACGAAGTCTTCAGTGCCTTCGGGTAATGATAGTATCGGTGCATCGCATAGCTTGCTCTTAAGTAACTGGAAGGCTTCTTCTTGTTTGTGACCCTAGTCGTATTTCATGTCCTTCTGTGTAAGGGTCGTTAGCGGTTGAGCTATCTTTGAGAAATTCTCGATGAATCGCCGGTAATAGCCCGCTAAGCCCAAAAATTGACGAACTTCAGTTGGGGTCTTGGGAGCTTCCCAATTCTTTATTGCTTCTATCTTGGACGGGTCTACATGAATGCCCTTCTCATTCACTACGTGACCAAGAAATTGTACTTCGCGAATCCAGAATTCGCACTTCGAGAACTTTGCATAAAGTTTCTCTTTCTTCAGTAGTTCCAAGATAGTTCTGAGATGTTGCTCATGCTCTTCTTTCGTTTGCGAGTAAATCAGGATATCGTCGATAAATACGATCACGAATTTATCGAGATATGGTTTGCATACGCGGTTCATCCGATCCATAAAGACCGCTGGCGCGTT
Organism: Helianthus tuberosus; assembly: GCA_030545235.1. Classification (NCBI taxonomy): domain Eukaryota; kingdom Viridiplantae; phylum Streptophyta; class Magnoliopsida; order Asterales; family Asteraceae; genus Helianthus; species Helianthus tuberosus. The sequence goes on along the minus strand of CM060361.1, from coordinate 13,215,705 downwards.
CGTTAATCCAAATGGCATCACAAGAAATTCGTAGTGCCCATAGCGTGTTCTGAATGCAGTCTTTGGCACACTTTCATCTTGGATTCTCAGCTGATGGTATCCAGATCGAAGGTCGATCTTGGAATAGTAGCTTGATCCTTGCAGTTGATCAAACAAGTCATCAATCCTCGGTAGCGGATACCGATTCTTGATTGTGAGCTTGTTCAGTTCCCTGTAATCGATACACATCCGTAGAGATCCATCCTTCTTCTTCACGAACAATACTGGGGCTCCCCAGGGTGAGAAGCTTGGCCTTATAAATCCTTTATCCAACAACTCCTGGAGTTGTGTAGATAATTCTTGCATTTCGGATGGAGCAAGTCGATAGGGTGACTTGGCTACAGGAGCAGCTCCCGGAACCAAGTCTATACGGAATTCGACTTGTCGTTGCGGAGGTAGTCCTGGCAGATCTTCAGGGAACACATCAGGAAATTCCTTCACCACAGGAATGTCTTCGAGTTTCGGCTCCTCAGCCTTCTTGTCTATAACGTGTGCTAGGAAAGCAACACATCCTTTCCTTAGGCACTTCTGTGCCTTCATACAACTGATGATTCGTAGAGGCGCGTTTCGTCTTTCTCCATGCACGATGAGAGTTTCACCATTCGCTAAAGGGATGCGAATGATTTTCTCATGGAAAATAACTTCAGCTTTGTTCTTGGACAACCAGTCCATCCCGACTACTACATCGAAGCTACCCAATTGAATAGGTAGGAGGTCGATGCTAAATCTTCGTTCCCCAAGTTCTAGTGTGCAGCCTCTAACAACTTCGCCCGATTCAACAAGTTTACCATTGGCTAGTTCTATGGAATAAGGAATTTCTAATCTACTAGATTCTATTCCGAGTATGCGTTTAAATTCCACAGACATGAAGCTATAATCGGCGCCAGTGTCGAATAATATGGATGCAAAGTGATTATTAATGAGAAACGTACCGGTGACCACGTTAGGGTCCTCACGTGCGTCTCTTGCTCCAATCACAAATGCTCGAGCCGGAGCGTTGTTTCTCTCTGGGCAGTTCTTCATGAAATGATCATTGCTTCCACACTTGAAGCATCCTTGCCCTTTCCCGTTGCCATTCTTGTTACCAGCACCGTTCCCATTTCGGTTCTTTCCTTTTCCCCAACAGTCTTCTGTTTGATGACCCAACTTACCACATTTGTCGCACCTTGGAATGCGACAAGCTCCATCATGATGATACTTACATTTTTGGCATCTAGGCATGGAGCCTTGGTATGCTTTGGTTGCATGGGTTTTCGTCTCCTGAGGCGGATTAGTGTCGCGCTTCTTGTTGAAACCCTTGTTGTTGCGAGTAGCTTGGTTCAAACTTGTATGCTTTCTCTTATTGTCACCGGACGACTCAGCATGTGTCTCGGTCTTTTCTGTTGGGTTTAGTGATAACTTCTTCATACGAACACAATCTTTAGTCAGGCTGACAGCCAGAGTTACAGCCTCGGTGATTGTTTGTGGTTTGGCCGAAGTCACCATGCCACGAAACTCTGAGGCCAGTCCCCAAATGTAGCGTTCCACACGCTTAAATTCAGGAGTCACCATGTAGGGAAGCACTCTGGACAGATCGTGGAACCTTTGAGTGTAACCATTGATGTCAGCACCTTCCATAGTCAAGTGCCAGAACTCTGTTTCCAGCCTTTGGAGTTCCGCACGAGAGCAGTACTTCTCTCTCATCCTTTCCTTCAGTTCCTCCCAAGTGAGGCCATAAGCGGCGTCATCACCCAAAGTTTGGGCTTGCAGGTTCCACCAAGTCAGAGCTTCACCGACGAATAACCCAGTAGCAAAAGTGACTTGTTGATCCGCGGTACACTTGCTCATGCGGAAAGTAGCTTCAGTCTTCTCCGTCCAGCGCACAAATGCTACTGCACCTCCTGTGCCATCATAGTTCATCGGCTTGTAGTCGAGGAACTGCTTGAAAGTGCAGCCTTGAGCTGCATTGCCTCCAGACGAATCTCCATTCCCATTACGCCTAGCGTTGCTTGGTCCTCCACTGTCTTGAGTTCGGTTCGCCTCGTACTGGGCGATAGCAGCGGAGATCCTTTCCTCCAGTAGGGCGTCCAGCTCTTCAGCAGTTCTTGGCAATGGGGGAGGAGGAGGTTGGTCACGAGCGTTCATAGCTCTTCTGGGTGCCATGTTCTGAAGAACACAACCCAATAGGTTTAGGCATTTGTTTGATATCGTCACTCTAGACAGTAGTATCATATATATTCACAGGTATATATACCACATAAGTGACATCAAACAATTATTACTCTAGCAGAGTACTTAGTAGGCTTGCACTGAGGTAATCTATACGTGACAAGACTTGCTGTGATTTTTGTGCACTGAATTCCATAATTATGTATGCATCCACACACTTGTTTGTTCATAAAAACACTCTAGTTCATGAAAGATCCGGTTTTAAAACATGATTTCTTTAACGCTTGGTCCTTTGAAAATACCGCTTGTAGATCCGTAGATCTACTAGTTTTGAACACCATTTCACAAACAAAATCGCTTTTACACAAGTTCATGATTTGTGTGTGGTAGAGTTTCATCCTTTAACCCTTGTTACTTCCAAAACAACCTTATGTCATAATCCAAGATCATGACTAAAATGGGTTAAATGATGATCCGAGCTACCACAACATAGATCGGGTCCAAATAATCACACAAATCAGATACTACAACATTTACACAACATATGAGCTTTTAACCATCACTTTTAGTGTTTTTAGTAGACTTTAATGCACCAACTTGTAAGATTTTGAGTTTTAACCGTTAAAAATCCTTTTAACCACTTTAGGATAGTTCAAGAGAGTGATTTAAGCAACATACCACTAGCTCGAGGCTAGGGAAGAATCTAAGCACAAATCGAGTGGATAAAAGCAAAGTAGAGAGGTCCTTCGCGTTCTGTTTGCACCAAGCTTCCTAATACGAGACCCTTGAAGCTTGTAGATGATTGGAACTTGCAAGATCAAACTTGAAAAATTGATGGATGGGTGTGGGGGTTTGGCCGTAAGCTACTAGAGAGAAAGAGAGAGTTGTGGTGTGGTGTGTTTAGTGAAAGTTCATGTGTGTAACTCTTGCATCTTATAGACAAACCATAGGTTAATTACTCAAAGGATATTGTGTTATTTAGATATTAGACAAACTAGATTTTGGTAATCTTGCAAGGACAAGTGTGTCCCCCATGGTTGGGGACGGTTAGGAGGGGGGGGGGTAAGCTAGTTCAAATCCAACTAGATGATTAGGAATTAGTTAGTTAAGTTAAGTGTCTTACCCGGTTACTAATGTGTAGTGTGTTATGACGGGTGTTAGGGTATACGGGGACCCTAACTGGTTCTGAAAAAGATAAATAATGTTATTAACAATATTTTTATGTTCCGGGTAAAGTCCGGTTGTTCGGTTGCATACCGATTCGTCAAAGTGCTAAATTGCACCTTTTAGTGTTTAATAAGTATCTTTTTGTAACACTATCGATTCCCAACACCTAGGGAAATATTCTGGATAATAAAACGACATTTCTGCATAATATTTATATGTCTAAATGCTGAATTATTGCTGAATTGCATAAATTACGCACTTAAAGTGCGTTTCGGGTGCTTTTTAGTGCTTATTTTTGCTTTCGTATTGCATATATATTAAACCCTTGTATGTACTCTTGGGTTTTAATGCATTCTTGCTGTCGGACCTACACCTAGGCTCCAATTTTTATTGTCTGGCTGCTTTCTGCAGTTCCGTTGACACATAGTGTCTTACCGGTGAGTTTACTTAGTATTTTTGACGCAACGCTCTCGTTTGTGCATAAAGCAATATTTTGTAGTATACAACATGCATGAATTCACTTGTTTAGTATGTAATCAGATATTGCTGACCATTAAGCACTAATTGCAGTCATTAAGCAATAATTAAGGTGTACGGAAATTACCGGTTTGGTCCAGTTGTCACATCTATTCCCAAATCCTCCTTGGCCTCCCCGGCCAGCACTAGCCCCGCAAGAATCCTTCAAGTGACCAGTCTTTCCACAAGCTTCACATACTTTTGGCCCGCATCGGCCAGGGTGATGGCGTTGGCAAGAGTTACACTTGGGATGTGCACCCATATATCCATTTCCTTTCCTTCTAGTACCAGTCATAGCTTGAACCGGTGCGCTTGGTTCCCCTTTCCTGCCATCACTGCTTGTGCCTTGTTTGAAATTTGAGAATTTCCTTTTGTTATCCCCGGACGACTCTACATGAGTCTCCTTCTTCCTTTGCTCAACATCAGAAAACTTGTTTAGGCGGATCGCCTCCTCAGTGAGAGCTACGCTTAGATCGATCGCCTCAGTGATTGTTGCCGGTTTTAAAGAGGTTACCATACTAATGATTTGAGGAGCTAAACCCCAAATAAAGCGTTCAATCCGCTTGAATTATGGAGTGACCATATAGGGTACCACCTGTGACAGGTCGTGAAACCTTTGAACATATTCCGCAATTTTCGGACCTTCCATCTTCAAATGCCAGAACTCAGTTTCCAATCTTTGGATTTCCGCGCGAGAGCAGTACTTTTTGCGCATTAGTTCCTTCAGTTCGGTCCATGTTAGTGCGTAGGCAGCAGCTTCACCAAGTGTCTGCACTTGCAAATTCCACCAAGATAGGGCTCCATCCAAAAATAGCCCAGAAATGTAGGTGACTTGCTGGTCTGGTGCACTTTTGCTCATGCGAAGTACAGATTCAGTTTTCTCAGCCCAACGAACAAAGGCGACAGCACCTCCAGTGCCATCAAAGTTGACAGGCTTGCAGTCTAGAAACTGCTTGTAGGTGCACCCTGCACATACATTATAACATGTGATCGGCATTAGCATCATTGCTATAGATATCCAATTAGGTCATGGTATGTCTTAATGACTTAGTATTACCATGAGGTGGATTGTTGTTGCCATTGTTGTTTGAGCTGCTTCCGTTGGGTCCTCCTTGCGAGGCGGCGTATTGCGCGATGGCGGCAGCGAAGACTTGTTGGAGTTCTGCCTCATTGGTAGGCATCGGCATATGACGTCTCGACGGCATCTTCTAAAAGATGTGTTTACGTCGGTCAGGCCATAGTAAAGATCCCATGTTATAATACGTACGCTTTATTATGATAGTAATAGTACATAACATCTCATGTTATAATCATATCAATCACACAACATCCCATGTCACAAACATCAATCACACAACATCCCATGTCATAGAATATAAATAACCAAATCAAGCATCAAATATGATGAGAATACTGCGATTGCCATATATTGAGACCACATAGTAAGCGTACAAGTACATCACAGTGTCATACAACATCAGTCGACTAAGGGCTACATCACCCTAGTCCAAAAACTATATCAAATCAGTGTCAATACATCCTATATACATGATCAACAAAAGTCAGAATCAAAATGTAGTCTCCAAAAATGCTGTGCAGTCTAAAGCATTCGTCGTCTTCTCACCAACGTCTACCCATACGGTACTGAAGAGCCCTACACAGATGGCGGTGGAGGAGGGGGAAAGTGAGTGTAGAACAAATGACGCAACTGGAGCCAGTCCTCCTCCATGGCTCTCTGGGTACGCAACCAAGAAGCAACCTGCTGCTCAAGTGCCAAAAGGCGTGCAACATAGTCAGGTAACAATGGTCGAGAGTGCTGCGAAGAAACAGGGTGGGTCTGACCCTGACACTGGCACGGCGGTGGCTGAACTCTCTCGAGCTCCTGAATACGCCGTGTGAGCGCCTCCTGCTGGACAACAAACGACATCAGAACGTCCTCATTAGAATACCCCATATGGAAAGGATGGTAGGGGTCGGTCGGTGGCATAACAGAAGGTGACGTCCAGAGAAACGGCTCGCTGGCTGGATCAAAAGGTGCCACATGAAATGGAGGAACAGGGGGTAAAACAGGTGAAAACTGTGGCATAACGGGAACAGACGTCGGCACATGCCCAAAGGGATGGGCCGAAGAACCCTCTCCAGGTCGTGCTGGAGGTGTAAACTGAGGGAAAGTAAAAGAGGTATCAACGTGACGGGTATCAGTGATCTGAGGGGGAATAGGTGGAACCTCATCATCAGCAGGAATCCACCCATGCTGGGCGTGCTCATCTCGTGGGTCAATCCGTGCATCAAAAAGTGCTCGATCAATCTGCACAGGCATAGGGTCAAGGTGGGGTGCAACAAGAGGGTCAGCAGGTACATCAGCGATAAGTGGGGGATCAACATGATCAGCAGCAACGACATGATCGCCCTCCAACAACGGGGCATCCACAGGATGATCATCAATAGGTGGGTCAACAATCACAGGATCAATAGGCATACCAGCATGAGCAGGGTCATGCTCAAGCACTAGGTCAGGAGCAGCCACTGGCTCAAGGGCCATGGCAGGCTCAGGATCATCAAAGGCCATCTCAACATCAAACTCAGGGTCGATGGGATCAACTGGGTCAACTGGGTCGACCGGATCCTCCATAGGCTGATCCATGGGTATAAACTCTATATCCTCATCTGGGTCGAATCCTGGGGGAAAGACAGGATCGGAGTCCTCCTCAACATCGTGGTCGAAAGCAAAGCTAGAAGTAGGGGCAACAGAGGATGCTCTATCTGGATCTGAACCGTGAGAAAAGTGCTGCGCACTCTGAGTGTGTGAAGGTGCGGAGGCCACAGACTCGAAAGAGTCGGGGACCGGAGAGTGAGCAGGTGACTCCTCAGCGGGAGCATCTGCGATCAACAAAAGATCTCCAGCAGCAAGAAGGGCCTCGCCCTGAACCTCATCCTCTAAGGGCTCGTCATTAAACAGATCGACGTCGGGAAGCAAATCGTAAGCAGGATATGAAGCAAGTGGTATGGGAGCAGGGATCTCTACAAGTGGTAGGTCCCCGGCCAAAGGGCCATCAGCGAGCTCATCAGCACCATCAGGTAACGCAAAGGGCTGAAAGTCATCCTCGTCTGTGCTAGTAACGTCGGATGTGTGAACCTCGCGCTCTGAAGACTCTAGATCGTCTGATACTATAGGTCTAGGTCCTGTGGTGTCTGAATCACCAGTGCCGGTCGAGTCCATGTGTCTGTAACATAAACACAAATGTGCACAAATAATCAGTCATACAATCAGGTAAGCACATTAGTCACCAAGTAAGCAATCAAATAATTCTCCTAGTCCCACTAGCCTCCCAGCCTCCCAGACTGCTCTTCCTAGTCCCACTAGCCAATTCTCCCAGTCTCTCAGACTGCTCTTCCTAGTCCCACTAGCCAATTCTCCTAGTCCCACTAGCCAACTACCTCGGCCTCCCAGACCGAGCCTCAGCCTCCCAGACTGAGCCTATAAATAATAAATAAATGTGCTCAACATTTGTTTGTAAAAAGTTTTGGATCTGGACTTAAGTGGTATGCAATAAAAAATGTTTTCGTGAGAGCCCTAGTGATCATAGTCTAGACTCGAGAAGGAATCCTAGTTCGCTATGATCAGAGCTCTGATACCAAGCTGTCACACCCTGGCTTTGCGGAAGTGTGGTTATTTTGGTGTGACTTCTTAATACCATAGCTTAACCATAACAAAGCTATATGAAATAAAACCATGCAAGATCATCCATTTAATTAAGTTTTAAAAACCAAATACAACAACATTGTCTCAACGGAAACACATCCTAATGACATTGTTCAACAAACACAAACATCAACATGACATAAACACAGTTTAAGGATTGTGACTTGTCCAGGAAAGAGTCACATTCCCCAAACCCGGATGACCTCGTAACTAGTGCAGCGGGAAAACGTGTCATACCTCGCCAGATCCTTTAATTCCCTGAAATACATGTAAGTTGAAAAATCAACAATAATGTTGAGTGAGTTCATGTGTAGTGAGTATGTAAAACACTTGTAAGTATAAAAATCCCTGGTATGTAGCAAATAAGGAAAAAGAGATCACCAATGGTTTGCAAGGCCATTGATATGTGTGAAGTGCAAGTAGGAAGACTTAAACCTAGCGGATTTTGCGTTGGGCACAAAGTCACCCCGAGGTCCGTACTGTTGGACCTGGAGTTGGGCTCGCTACACCCAGATAGATCTACCGCTTACGTCCCTCGGTCCTACAATGAGGATTAATGGCCTCCAGTTCCCGCCTACCCACTCACATGATCTAAGTAGTAACCCTCCTTACGCTAACCATACCATGTATAAAGTACTCGTAATCATAGTAACATGTATTTCACCCCCGCAGTTTAGAAAACTGAAAACAGTTAAGAGAAAAGGGGGACATGAACTCACTGTGGTGCGTCTCTACCAAGTATGTCTCCTGATCAAGCAGCTGTGTGACGACCTACACGTACTAATTCTATTAGACGGACGGCCGTGCCTTAGCTTTATGGTTTAAGTTTTTGGGAAATAGTTAGACAACTATTTCGTGTTTACATTTAGTAAATACTTGGTAATCATTTTCCTTCCCAAGGATGGAGGATTTAATACATGTGTGTTCGAAATATATTATTAAGTCTCACTTAAAATATATTTTATTTCTAACTCCAAAATATAAATATTCTTCTCAAAAATATTATATTTTCTATTACATAAATTTTCCCAAAATAATACCTTGACAAAAATACGCGTTAAGTCATATTTTCTTAAAATGCGTAAGTTACGTTTTAATGATCGAGTGGTAATAATAATTACCGGTGTAACTTATATATTTATCGTAAAGACGTTCGTATTATTTTGGATCCATTAACATTCGATAGTATTATTTTTACCCTAAAAATAATACTAGTATTTTCACAAAATAATCATAAACACATATCAAGTGACTTTATGAAAAATATATACTAAATATATATTTACCAAGTTTTATTTTGTGAAATCCCACCTCCGATGTTTTGTAAATAAAGTCGTGGCGAAATCTATAATTTGAAAACAAGTCGAAAAGTATTTCTAACACTTATAGTGAAAATATTTCTAAGTGTTAGGTTTTTGGAAAAATTTCACCAGAGTTTCCCCTGTAACTGGAGGTGGCCACGCTTTTAAGCGTATCATTTTCTTTTATAAATCAAACCAACATTCTTTTCATTCAATCAAAACAATGTCCAAAACAACAAACTAGTAAATAAATATGTATATCGCATAAATTACATGAACTTGCGTTTTATCCAAGAATATAAAGTAAATTCCATTACTTTTAGTGGATCTTTATATAAATCAATCCGGTTTCGTAAAAACCCCGTTTTTAAAGAAATTCTATCTTTACAACTTCTTATCAATTTTTACAAAGATAGTTATTTTGTCGAAACTTAGTGCTACACAAGTGTTTACACACTTGTGTGTTCTAAAAATCATTCTTGCTCATGTAAAATCCATTTTTAGAAAAATATGGTTTCTTCGACACTCGGTCCTTTGAAAATACCGCTTGTAGATCCGTAGATCTACTAGTTTTAAACACTATTTCGTAAGTAAAATCATTTTTACACAAGTTCAAGTTTGATGTGTGGTAGAGTTTCATCACTTAACCCTTGTTACACTTAAACAAGCTTTATGTCATAATCCATGATCATGACCAATCCGGGTTAAACGATGATCCGAGCTACCACAACATAGATCGGGACTAAATAACCACACAAATCAAATACTACAAGATTTACACAACATTCAAGCTTTTGACCACCATTACTAGCATTTTTAGTAGACTTTTATGTATCAACTTGTATGTTTACGAGTTTTAGCCGTTACATAACATTTTAACCACTTCAAAATAGTTCGAGAGTGTGATTCAAGCAACTTACTACTAGCTCGAGGCTAGGGAAGAATCTAGACGCAAAATGAGTGGATAAAAGCAATAGAGTGAGGTCCTTCGCCTTTCGATTGCACCAAGCTTCCTTGTAGGTGATCCTTAACACTTGTGTGATCTTGGAATAGCTTGAACAAAAATCGAAAAATTGATGGATGTTGAAGGGGGTTCGGCCGAGAGCTTCTTGAGAGAGAGAGAGAGAGTTGTGTTGTGATGTGTTGAGATGGAAATGATTAGTGTGCTAAGTGTTGATCTTATAGACATTTCATATGATCTTTAACCAATGGTTTATGTGTCTATTAGATATTAGACACTAATGAATTAAATAATCACAAAAGTACAAGGGGTTCCCCCTTGGGGACCGAATTCGTTGGATGGGGGGGGGGTACTAGTTCGATTTCAACCAAACATTAAGTATTAGTTAGTTAAGTGTGGAGGTTAACTCGGTTACTAGTGTGTAGTAAGTTGTGACGGGTGTTAGGGTATTCAGGGACCCTAACTGGCTCAGAAAAAGAAAAACAGTGTTGATGACAATATTTTTATGTTCCGGGTAAAGTCCGGTTGTTCGGTTGGATAGAGATCCGTTAAAGTGCTTAACAAAGCTTTAAAGTGTCGTTTTTATTATTTTTAGTGACACAACTTATTCCTCCAAAGTGTCGGGAATATTTTCCTCATGTTTTGGCACTTTATTAGTTAGCCAAATGCTGAATTTTGTACTTAGAGTACGTTTTAGGCACATCCGGTCACTGTTATTTATTCCTAGTGACGCAGTTCTACAACCCTTATATCCCTACACTCACCACTAGTGTAGCAAACTATCTCAGGCTCTTACAGGCCTTAGAGGCAGTACCTGCCTGGTGCTAGTTATGACAGCACGTTTAATAGGTTATCCGTTCATTGTGCTACTGTGCTTTTGGTGCATCAAGGTTGTCACAAAGGTGCTGTAAGCAAAACATGGAGTGACAGCAAGTAAAGTATGATGCAAGTAAGTACATGTATCAGTATTCAAGTAGCAGTTTATCCACAAGTTCAGGCAAGCACAGTAATTAAGCAGTAATTAATTATTAATTAAGTCGTACGGATACCTGGTTTAGTGAGGGTTGTCACAATTGGTTGGGCCGGTCGCAGGAATTGCGCGTCCGTAAGGAGGACGTCGCTTGGCGACTGGTTGATCTCGGTCCAGCTACGGTCCTGAGACTCTTTCTTCGAGGCCCGGTTTTCACGCTGGGCGTTGATTGTAGCCCTTGCGTCGGGCTGGTTATTACGTGGGACATATAGTCTGGGATCACTGCCGCGATTCCATGTGTCCCGGTTGCGCTTGTTGTTGCGCTTGTGTTCTTGGTGGGAGGATTGGCCTTCCGTTTGGGGCTGCGCCTTTGATACGTGCGGTCTGAGGGACCGCTGAGTCTGGGCGTATGTCTTGATCGCCGCCATGACATCTTCCCATTTCTTAGGCAAGCCGTCCTTGCCGGAGATATTCATAACCATTTGTTCGTCCTTGACTGCAACGATGAAATGGTTACATGCCATCTGGTCAGCAACGTCGCCTATCTATAGGCACTCTTTATTGTAACGGACAACGAATGCCTCAAGCGATTCGTTGTCTCTGCGCCAGATGTTCATGACGTCCATAGAATCACGTTCGTGACGTCGCTGTTGGCTAAAGTGTGCGAGGAACTTTCCTTGCAAGTCCTCGAATGAGGCCAGTGATCCCACTGGCAAAGAATCGAACCAAGCCCTGGCCAGACCTGTTAGGGTCTGGGGGAAAAATGACACCAGGTGGGTTCATCCCACCTACCGTTGCACCCGGCGCCGACGAAGATGTTCATGTGATCATCTGGGTCGGTCGAACCGTTGTATTTCCTAATGTTTAATGGGAATTTTGTGGTGGTGACATCGGCGTGGGCGATTTCTGGGGCGAACTTAGAGTTTTCGGCCGCAGATTTCGGCCTGTAGGGTTGGCGTTGGTGGTGCTTTGCAGCGCGGAGGTATGTAGTGCGGGGGTGAGTGGGAGGAACGTAATTGTGTCCTCCTGGTCTGCTGCTGGTGGCATGGGATTCTCCGCGGTATGTACCGTCGTCCGGATCGGTATGGCCTTGCCCTTCATGGTGGGACTGGGGTCCCAGTCGGCTATGAATGCCGAGGCCGCGGTGGGCTGTAGACTGTCGCCTATCCTCGCCATGGGGGCCTAGGCGGCTATGTATAGGGTCCCTGCGGCGGGACCCATATGAGGAGTCGTCCGCATCCAGTTTGCGGACATCGCAGTAAGAGGAACCACGGTCTTCGTGCCTACTCCGGGAGGCTGGATGTGTTGGGGCCCTGCCGTCGTATTGTAAAATACGACCCGCAGGTGTATGCGGTGCTGGGGTAGGCCCCGCAGATACCTGCGCTTCTGCGCAGGCTCTGTTGTATGCTGCGGCCAGCAAAGCTTGTTGCTGGTCGTACCAAGTATGGAGGTTCATGCCTAGAGGTATCACATAAGCGTACTGTGATAAATCGTGTCTGAACGTAAGGGATGCACCCCCTTGCGTTGATGTGCCAATATGTTCAACATTTAGGGCTGGAGGGGCAGTCCCCGTAGGCCCTGTGTTTGCGGGGTTTAGGTTATCCCCGGTAGTGTTGTTTTGACGATCGGACATGATCTTTGGAGAGAAAGGGATGGTTGGAAAAAGTGCTAAGAGTAGGGGTGGGCGCCAATGATGAAACAATGGTCAACCGGGTGGGTTAACTCACTGGTCTCGTCAAGAGGGTTAATCCCTTCTTTCCGAGGATCGCTGGCTGGATCGTCTGGTGGTGGGTTTCCTGCACAAGGAAACAAACCGTGACTCGTAACAAGAAGGATGGGGTGGGGGGTGCTCCTTGTTACCACTCTCCGGCGTGAGAATCAGTAATTTGCTTGGGAAGCAAAGTGTGATAGTAGTAGTAGTGAGAGAGTTGAGAAGTGATACCTCAAACCTGGTTTGGGGTGGGTATTTATAGCCGATGAGTGAATGAGGGTAGTTGAGTAGCTAGTCTGACACCGCACAGCTGCTTGTAGGTGTGTTAGACCTGTCGGTTACGGAGGTGATGCCACGTCTTGCTGTGGTGTCAGACTGTTGTACACATGTGGGCTGGTGGGTGACTGTTCCCAGTGCCACTTGCACTATGGTGTCAGACCCACTTGCCTTGTAGGCAGGATGCGGTGCCAGGCCGCATCGCTGCTTGCGGTCACAGACGTTGTTCCCGCGTTCTTTGTTCTATCCAAGATGCATGCGGGATGCGGTGCCATGCCGCATCGCCGCCACGTGACTGTTACTGTTGTCCAGATCCCTTGTCGTGACGAAAATGTTCATAGGATGCGGTGTCAGGCCGCATCACTATGTGTAACATTAGTTTCCGTGCTTAAGGTAAGTCTTCTCATCACTGGACAGATTGGACCGCTGTGTTCGCGCGTGCCCGCACGGACACAGGTAAGTTTATTGCTGGTGGGGGTTTTGATAAGGGTAATGGTCATTCGCAGTCATGCGAACGCGAGATCTGGGACCATACCCCTTCAGTAATGAAGCATGTTATACTATGTAATGAAGCATGTTATGGTTTTCAACATGCTTGATTACGTTTTTTCAACATGCATGATTATGGTTTTCAACATGCGTGATTAGGGTTTTGAGTTTTATAACGAGTGTAATTTCACAGCATACACTCGTACGTTAAGGAATATTGTACGCTAACCGGACTCTATATATTTACTATATAAGAACAAAATAAATATTTTACTTATGTAAATAATGTGTCTGTTTAGACTTGCAAGAAGTATTTTTAAATATAACAAAAAAATCTACTTAAATAATCAAGAAGTCTTTTTAAATATTAAATAACACTTCTCTTCATTTGTGTAACTGCGCTAATAACTTGGTTTTTGTTTCAAGGGTAGAGATACAATAGAAAGTTTATTTGGCTAAGAAGGCTAGGAAGTGATCTTGACCATCCATTTAGTTAATCAAGGGCTAAGATTAAATCATGGAAATTGAAGGGAAGAAAAGAGGCGCATGAGTTTGTTTAGGGGCATTCTAGTCAATCCAAGGCAATAGTTTCTCTCTCCTCCAATTCCCCCCCATTTTTTAAACGTTAATAACTCTTTCATACGACATTATTTTTTTTATAAAAATTGCACCAAAAAACGAGCATTTTTTTATCTTTAAAACGAGTATACTATTGCTATGTTTTCAAAAAAAAAAAAATTAAAAACCCAGTTGCGTAAAACGCAATAGAAAAAACCACAGTTACGTAAAACGCAATGAAAAAAAAAACCTAAAAAATGACATTTTTCTAAAACGCAATGCACAAAAAACACAAAGAAATGTCTTATTTGTAAAACGCAATGGCCAGAAAACACAAAGAAATGTCTTATTTCTAAAACGCAATAGCCTAAAAATCAAAAGAAAATGTACTTTCTAAAACGCAATGGACTAAAAACACATAAAAATGTGTTTTTACCTAAAACGCAATGCACAAAAAACACAAACAAATGTCTTATTTCTAAAACGTAATAGCCAGAAAACACTTAAAATGTCTGTTTTCTAAAACGCAATGGACTGAAAACACATAAAAAGTGTTTTACCTAAAACGCAATGCACAAAAAACACAAAGAAATGTCTTATTTGTAAAACGCAATGGCCAGAAAACACTTAAAAATGACTCATTCTAAAACGCAATTGCCTAAAAAACAAAAGAAAGTGTTATCTGTAAAACACAATGGACTGAAAACACCTAAAAAAGTGTTTTACCTAAAACGCAATGCACCAAAAACACTTCAAGAATGTGTTTTTCTAAAACGCAATGGCCAGAAAACACATAAAAATGTTTTAGTTCTAAAACGCAATGGCCAGAAAACACATAAAAATGTTTTAGTTCTAAAACGCAATTGCCTAAAAACACCAAAAAAATTGTTCTCTCTAAAACGCATTGAACAATGACAATAGTTTTGCCTGTGCTGTGAATTGTTTGTGCTGTGTACTGTCTGAACCAATGCAGTTTACGAATGCAGTTTCCAGAGGCAAATTACAGAAAATTAATTTTTCTGCCCCTTGGACCCCGCCAGGGGCTGCCGCCCCTGGGACCCCGCTACAAGGGGCGCTGCCCCCGGACCCCCGCCAAAATCGTAAAACGCAATGACTAAATCAAAAACCCAGATCGTGAAAATGAAATTAAAGAATTTTTTACATGGATCGAAGTGATTTCTTCAACAATTGGCGAATTTTGAATGATTGAAACACTTATCAGCGCTCGAATCGAACGGATCGAGTGATTATCTTCAAAACGAGATTTTCTATGAAATTAAACCGGGTTTTCTTCAAAAAAAAAAAAAGCTGAAGAACACGTTGATCGGGTGTTTGAATCATTGATTGGTGATAAAAATCGCACTATAATGTAGTGATTATTGAGATAGAAAGTGAAGAAATGGTTGAAGATGGTGGGTTTTGAAAATTGTGGGTTTGGAAGTTACTGGGTTTTGAAAAGGAAGAAGAAATGGTTGGATTGACTAAAATACCCTTTTTCTTTATTTTAAATATTGTCACATGTCCTAATCCTATTGCTTTCTACACTTCCTAGCCAAAATAAACTTACTATTTGATCTTTTCCCTTGTTTCAATACTCGTTAAAACATTTAAAATTATATATTTATACATACGATGGTATGTTGACGTGTCAATACGTCTTCTTCTATCATGATCAAATATTTAATGTTCTATTTATGATTTGTCTCTTTGGTCACAATGATCTCTCTAGATGCAAATATGTTTTTTTGTATACATTTAAAAAATCATATCCGTATCTAAACTTGATGTGTACTTATTGTTTAAAATCAATGTTTTTATAACCGAACTGACGGATCTTGGACTGGATGCACCACCAGAACTGCTTTGCGTTAACAAGATGGGTTTTTTTTCCCAATTCAACCGGTGACCCATAATTTGTTCTCCCCGTTGTTCAGCTTGACACGAGCGCTACTAAATCAACAATTACTGTTGCACCAACTACCAAGGGTCGTTGGTAACACTAGAGAAAGATCAGTCCTCACCTTTCTCTTAGTTAATGGTGTCAAGCGTTAGAAGTTGCCGATCTGAAGCTCTTGTCTCTTAATGAAAGGTCCTGGATTCTAGCCCAAGCAAGGACGATGTATGTATAGAAGTTTTAGAGATTTTGCCTAGAGGATTATTGGGCGTTGCTATTCTTATGTCAGGGGGTCTACATGTTGTTGTTCAGAAGAAGAAGAAAAAAAGAGTATTAGAAGTTGGTTAAGATATAGAAAGTAGTTAATAGAATTTTGTTATTTAATACACTAAGTATGATTTCACTCCATGCTCAATATATAAAACCGGTATGCTTTAATGTTAGTATTTATATTTCAGTTTATCAGAAACAAATAAACAATTTATGGTGTTATCTTATTTTCTAATCCTATTCAACTAGTAAACCAGTAAAGCGGTCATTCAATAAGACCATGTGTACTGGTTAAAGCACCTTAAGGGGCATTTTCTACCAAATCAGCATCACTTAATGCCCATTCAATCATGTGTATGGTTCAATATTAAACATTCTAAATTTTGTTTAAAGATTTCAAGCCAAAAAGCAACGTTATTGAGGAAACGCCCTTGCTCCTTCATGTCCACATACGCCCTGGGATAGTGATGTGTCACCGACGTTTTATGGCGTTAAACATGGGAAAAACGCCCCATTACGTTTGGTCTAACCGGTCAGATTTTCATAACATAACATTAATGTTTGGAGCAATGTTTTCATAACCGGACCGGACATCGAACCGGTCATCTTACTGGTTCACTGATCCAACCGGTTGAACCGGTCGAACCGGATTTAAGAACCGGTTGACGTCATAATTAATATATAAAAGTTTAACTTATAATATTAACAAAATATAAATAATAGTATTTTTAGTTTCAGTTGTCAAAACCTAAAATGTATGGACTAAAGTTGTTAATCATAAAATGGCATGGATTATAACAGATCTTGAGTTAAAACTAGTAAGGGGGCATTTATGAAATATTTACAACCCTAGTATAAACATTTTTAAACCCAAAACTCAATTTTACAGCCGTCATCCTAGTAATTCTCTCTTCAGGGTTTCCATGTTTGCTTCACTAATTCACAACTCAAACAACCAATCCAGCAACTAATCCACTACTTTCTACGGTAAGATCGTTCGAGCAACAACCGAAAATAATGCCGTCAACAAATGCAACAGCATATCCCACGTTTTTTTTGTTAGATTCATTGCCATAAAAACAATTTTGTGGGGAGAGATGGGGGTTACAGGGTTACGGCTGAAAAGAAGATAAGTGGCATTTTCCATACTCATCGCTGGTCAAAGTGCAACATATACACAGATCTGAGCATCTTTAACAACAACCGGCCCGATTGAAAGCGTAGACCCGCCGGCACGACCGCCGACTCCCGGCCCAATCGGCGGCCCGATGTTGAAAGCGGTTTTGGGTATGAACCGGCCCGGAGGAGGTGACGGATCCCGGCCGGACCGGTCTGAGCGGCAGGCCCGGTCCGGCTTTTAAAACATTGGTTTGGAGCTCTTTTTGTAAAATACTTAATTTGCATATGTAAAATTATTATTGTTTTATTTGTTTCTATAAACTATAAACCTCACTATTCAATAATATTGAGTACCAAAACAATATTTTCTAATTTATGAGATAGAACCAATATTATATTTACTAAACTTAAAATTTCTTTATGGGTATATAAATAAATTACAACATCAAAAACCATATAATGTTACTACTCTTAACACTCCCATCATGTGATATCTGAGTATATTTCATGTCTCCAAGTGATATTTGGTGCCTATATGTATTCAACTTGCTAGCAAAGATAACAACATTTGAGATATTGGGACATAGGAATATGCAGAACGTCTCTTAATAAATAAGCAATATTTTGGTGTTGGACCTCTACTCCAAGCATTGAGAGTTTTTTTTTTTTTTTTTTTTTAAAAAAATGATATTTCATTTCTAACTCAAAGGCTTTCATCCCTTGCATTTTAACCTTCTTGATTTTTTTTACGTTTAACCTAAGGGTGGAGGATATGGTCAATCACCCTAGGGTGTTTGAGTGAAATCCTACCCAATAATATTATGTCATGTCAACTCCCCATTCCACTCCCCATTTTGCACTCAATCAGGGGGTATGGTCAATCACCCTAGGGTGTTTGAGAGCATTCACATCCAATCCATCAAATTATACATACATTTCACTAAAAAACAACTCCTATATCAATATATTTTCAATAAAAATAAATATTTTTTCTCTCTCCTTTCAATTAAATAATATTATCATTACATTTTTCTCTCACTTCCACTCACAACCACTTTCAAAATATATTAAAAAATTATAACGGGTGAACAGTGTTCCCCCAAATATACAGATGAACAGTAACATTTTCTCTCTCCTCTACTCACAACCACTTTTTATACCCTTTATAATATAAAAACCCCTCCTCACATAATTTGATGGTTAGGATGTGAATGCTCTGAGTAGGTTAAAAAATAAAAAAATTGTGATTGGTTGAAAGGGGTTGAGACCCACCATTAAACCTCCTTCCCTCCTCTCCCCAAATCGGTGAATATACACCAAAAATTGTCAAAATTTCGGTGACTCAAACATGTGGGGTGGTCACCGATCGGTGACTCCCACTCAATCACTCACTCCCCGCTTCCTATACCCTCCACCCTAAACTTTTTCATCTTTTGCAATTTAACCCTAACACTTTTTTATTTTCAACTTTGATCCCTAATACTTTTCATCTTTTGCAATTTTTTCGTTTTACGTTTCGTACTAAATTTTTTGCGAGTTAACACTCCGCAATACGCGTATGAGGTTCAACGTTTTTTCATCTATTTTTTCCTACTTGATAGGTTCATCACAACGCACTGGTTCTTTTTTTCTATGTTTTACGTTTCCGTCTAATTTCTTCTCATTAACATGCCACAACAAACGTGCGTGGTTCAACGATTTTACGTCTGCTTTTCATTTGATGTTAAAATTACCTTTTTTATTTTGTTTTTATGAGTTTTTCCAGTGTTAGTGGTCGCTGGCAGTGGTGTAGCATTGGTGCTACCTGACACGGTTTACGCCCCCGCCGTAACGCGGGGGCTTAGTACTAGTTAATATTATCCAACAACCATTGATCATTGCCGCGTTTCTCTCGATTGGGTTATAGTTTATAAAACTAGAACAATAACCACATGCATGGACATTAACTCTGATCATTAAGAACCATCCATGGATTACACTTGTTCCTCGTGATTTCATACATCTCCAAAATCGCTCTGATATTTTAGAGGAATTGAAAACACTCACAATATATACCATGTCATGTTTTAGTTTATTATGAAACTTCAAACTTGATAGTGTAACAATATATTCAAACCAGTATTGTAAAAATCGTGACTAGGCGGCGATTAATCGCTAGTCTGCCAGTAACTGAGTAATTTTTCGTTAATCAGTCCATTAATCGTTGGTCGGGCCTAGTTGGACCTAGTCGGCCAGCCAAAAATCGGCAATTCCGACCAGATTCTAGCAAAAAACTGTATATTCCGGTCAGTTTCCAACCAAACCATGTGAATTCCAACAATTAATATTGTATACATAAAAAAAAGAGTTGGGTAAGAGTTAAAACATAGCTATTTAAAATATTTACCTATAAAAATGTGTATATGTATACATAAAACTGAAAATTACATATAAAAAACCCGATCTGATTAATCCCTATTAATAATCTCGAGTAATCCCGAGTAGTCGCTAGTCCCCACCCCACCGGCCGACTAGCGACTAACGAGTTTTCCAACCTTGATTCAAACAATAAAGTTTTAAACCTGGTATTATGATCAAATACCATAATACTTTAGCTCGAGATCATTTTCCGCCGCACTCACTACTTTTATTTGTTCTTATTTTTCACTCATACCTCGATGTACCATATGTAATTTATAATCATTTGGACATGCATGTATTCTTTAAGAGTGTTTGAGTTAAATTAATGTTTACAGATCTAATAGATATTACCAAATCATAAGATATCAACGACCTTAATTGATATGAAACCAAGCCGGTGCAAGCATTAAACTAGACAATGTTTAGAAAGGGGATAAAAATCACGTTTGCAAGCATGGAAAATATGATCATACACATGAACATCAAGAAAGATAAAATCAATCAAGCTTAATGGTGTGAGAATCAATTTGTAACCCTTTAATCCTTTCCAATGTTTTGAAACCAGATTAGCGACTGATCCAGCTGCTGCACTGCTGGTTTCATGATCAAACCAATTTTTTTGAACTAAAAAATCAGATGACTTCATAACTAAAATTAAAAAAAATACATAACTAAAAAATCAAGCTGGATCAGGTTGGAGTGCAAGTTGGTTGAAATATTACGGGTTGGGCCATATGGATCCACGAGGTGGTTGATAGTGACAATTCACAAGTTGGTGAACTTGTGGGACCAAATGTAACAGGTTGGGTAAATTTGTTAAGTTTCCTAGCTACATTATAATTATGGTAATATTTTGGCTACTAAAGGTTTGATGTATAAAAGAGAGAAACCGAGTAATATGGTTTGAGAATTGTAATTAGGTTTTGAGTTATATTTTTCGATTAGTAAGATTGAGAGTTATTCGATCAGAATTGATCGTGTTTTATTCAGTGGCGGATTTAGAAAATTACTTAAGGGGCAACGTTTCAATTTTTTTTTTAACGTACTTCATACAATGTAAACGAAACAACGATAGTAGCGCGGTAATAAATAAATTTAAACATGTACCTAAATGAGTTCTCCTCTTCGGTTTTTGAAAGCTTGAAACCGGGCCATGACATCCTCTTCTTTTACTTTACAAAAACTTTCTTTTTCGACCACACAAATTAGAGCGTTGTTCAAATACTCATCACCCATCCGATTGCGTAAATCCGTCTTGATAAGCTTCATTTTAGAAAAACATCTTTCAACGGTTGCGGTTGCAACCGGTAAAATCAGTGCTAGCTTCAATGTTCGATAAACCAAAGGAAAAGTTTCATTTTTTCCGGTTTCCACCATTACACGAGCAAGGTCACTCAATCCAGTTAAATTTGCAAATTTATCATCTTCCTTTAAAGTGTGATAAAATGTCGAAATATCACCCGGAAGAACCCCTCTTTCTTCTTTATTAAAGTCATTCGGATACATTTCAGAAAACTTCACTATCTTTGATATGTCAAATTTAGCAAACGAATTACAAGGATTTAAACCCGACATATTTTCTATCAAACTAGTTAAGACCTCACTAAATCGGCTTCCAAGTTCTTGAAGTTGCATATCCAAAACAATATTAAAAACCTCAACTTCAAAATGATGTCTGTTAGTAATGACATACTTTCGGTTTCTTTGATTACCATAACTTTCCGCCATATCTAACATCTTAATGTTGTTTTTTTCACAAAAAGATGTTACGTTTGCCAACATTTTTTCAAATTCATTTTGTCTTAAATGATTCAAAGCTCGTTTTGTCCCGCTTATCAAATGAGATGCTTCTAACAAGTCTTGACTCTTTTTTTGAAGATGTTTTGATAGAGCATTTGTGAGGCCTAAGATATCGTTCAACAAGTGTATGTAAAACACAAATTCAAGACTCTCAAAATATGATAGAATACCTGACGCATTGGATCGTTGTTGAAAGGTCTCTCCATCTTGTTTAATAAAAGTAAGTACCTCAACAACTTTCGGAAATAATTTCAACAAACTTATGATGGTTCTATGACCCATCGTGTGTCTCCGGGTCAGGCAAGGGAAACCTCTTGGTTTAATCCTTTTCCTGTGTTAATTTCACCCGCTAGAATTTCGTTTTCCACTCTCTCTTTTTTTGCCTCCAACATCATATCTTTTCTTTTGCAAGAAGCACCAACCGTATTAACAACCATGCCAAGAGTTTCGTAAAATTCTTTAACACCATCATGCTTTTTTGCTACAACCACAATCACTAACTGAAGTTGATGAGCAAAGCAATGTATGTAATGTGCCGATGGATTGTCTTTCAGAATTAAAGCTTTTAATCCATTAAACTCTCCCCGCATGTTGCTTGCACCATCATAACCTTGACCCCTGATCTGTTTAAACAAAAACAAACAATAAAATACAATGATACGACATATAATCTTTATTATAGTTTATGTAACGAAATTATGAAACATATAACTTACTTGATCTATGCTTAAATGGTTATCGGCTAATAAAGACACAATGGAAACATTTTCTTTTAAAAAGACTACTAATGAGAGTTTGTTTTTTCATCTTTCAACTTCCAAATTCCCTAATTTTATAAGACAAATAAAATTAAACAATAAGCCCTAAATCAATTTCACATAAACCCTAAAGTAAAAGGCTATAACAATTGGTCAATTGCACATAACTATAACTAAAATACTAAATGGAAACATTGTAATTTGCAATTAAACAATATAAATTATTCAATTTTTCATAAGAAAAACACTTACCTGAGGATGGACTGGAGTGACGGACGTCGGACGATGATGGACTGGAGTGGCGGACTGGAACGACAGCGGCAAAGGGCGGAACGGCGGTCGGCAGCGGCAAAGGGCGGAGTGCTCCTGCAGACGTCTGCTCGTTCGCTGTTGTTGCTGCTTCTTTTTGGCCGTTCTTTTTTCTTTGTTAAAGTATTGGGTATGGGTTTGGACTTGGGCTACAATAATTGGGCTAGTTATAAGTATTGGGTAATTAGTTTGGTAGTATAATTTTTTTTGGGCTTTCAAAAGGGGTAACATAATATTTATTAAGGGGCAACGAAATCAGAAAAACGCAAAAAAAAAAAAAAAAAATTACACCATCGTGGCCGAGCCAAGGGGCAACGCGGGCTACCCCTTGATATAGGGTATGTCCGCCCCTGGTGTTATTTGGTTTGATTGTTGATTGGGCCCTGGATTAGTTTAGAGTCAAGTTCAAGAACCCTAATCGACTAAGCCATTGACGTTGTAAGAAGAACATGTCGTCGTCGCCGCTAGGAAGAAGACAACCACTGCTGTTCTACACCGGCGAGACCAAGCCATTGCATGGGAGCGCGACTGCCAACCAATAATAAGGAGATAGGTTTGTTCCTGCCAGGGCCGACCCAAGCATTTTGGAAGCCCAAAGCAAAATCAAAATCCGAGGCCCTTTTCGATTTTTTTTGGGTTCGTAAGCTAGATTTCTATGACATGAAAATTATTAAGAAAAAACTTATATAGCAATTAATCAAATAAGGTTGGTTATATAAAACATAAATCAAGTAAAAAATGGTTTGAAAGAGTTGGATTTAAAGGGTTAAAAAAGAACTTACATCAACTCCATAACTCCAAGTTCACATTATTTGTCAAAAGAATAAAAAAAACATGTAAAACAACATGATGCAAGAGCACACATTTAGAGCACTTTACATTCTATTTAATCTAGTTAAGTTATTGTTAACCCTATGTATATAATTTGATACGATTTTTACATATTTTCTCAATAATAAATTGTCACACCCTGATATACATAAATGATTTATCTTCTTAATAAAAACTATATTTCTTAGTACTTTGCCACTTCGATTTTATATATACGTATATTTATTTAAGGAAAATTAGTTTTTAATAAACTAACCTTTGTCCCGTTGGTAAATAATAATCTTACCTATGTAATTGGTATACAATAATCCTACCTATCAACATGTTGGTACTCAATGAACTTCCGTTAATTTTTTTTAACTGAAGTTAGTTTTTAAGTTTTATTTATTACACAAACAGTCCATGTAGTTGTAATTTACTAGTTTTAAATTAAAACTAGTAAATTACAGTCCCTTGAGGTTTTTTTGTTTTATAAAATAGTTAAAACTAGTAAATTACAACTACAGGGACTTCTTGTGTAATAAATAAAACTTAAAAATTAACTTCAGTTAAAACAAATTAACGGAAGTTCATTGAGTACCAACATGTTGATAGGTAGGATTATTGTATACCAATTACGTAGGTAAGATTATTATTTACCAACTGGACAAAGATTGGTTTATTAAAAACCAATTTTCCTTTATTTAACAAGAAAATGTTAACAAAATATTTTAACTTGATCATTGTTTAAAGTTGAATAAACAAAATATAGGCTATTAAATAAAGGGTCAAGTTGGTAAGAAGTGTAAGAATGATTTATAGAGTGACAAGTGTCCAATAACCTAAAATTAAACCCCACCATCTAAAACCTAAACACCCACCCCCCCCCCCCCGCGGCAAAAAAAAAACTATACCTCACCAAAAACCCTAAAAACCTAACCCCCCCCCTCCAAAAAAAAAAAACCTAAAAGAAATCTAAAAAAAACTAAACACCCACCCCCACCACCCAAAAACCTAAACCCCCACCCTCTCGGCAAAAAAAAAAAAAATGGGTGGGTGATGGGGGGTGAGGTTTAGGTTTTTGGTGGTGGTGGATGTTTAAGGTTTTTTTTTTTTTTTTGTAGTGATTTTTTAGGTTATTGGACACTTGTCACTTTATAAATCCTTCTTACACTTCTTACAATTAGGATCCTTTGTATTTGATCCTAATCCATTAAATAAAACTAAGGGTTAGGTTATAATACAAAAGGCCCTTAAAATACAAAGTGTAAGAAGGTTTTCTGGCCCTTAGATCAGATCAAAAACTCATCAAGGGCTCTAAATAAAACGGTGGCATCTATGTAATTAAAAAGGGCGGTAAGGGCAGGATGGTCCAAAAACACTTTCAGCAACCGTTCAAACACAAAACTTCCTCACTACGCTTCATCAACATTCTTCGAGACCCCATTCTTCAATCAACGATTTCTTCAACAACGATTCTTCATCAACGACACTCGATTCACAACGATTCTTCATCTCGGTAACACTCGATTCTTCTTCAATTGATTCACAGCGATTCTTAAACTCGCTTCTTCATTGTTCGCGATTTCTGATGGATTCTTCACCACAACTGCCTCAAAATACACCGATTAAGCATCACGAAACTCCGATTTTACCTCGTCGTTCACCGATTAAAAGGTTATCTACCGATCCAGTTTCTTCCGAATCGACATTGCGTATTTCTGAAGTGGAAGAACAAGTTTGGAAACCGAAAACGAAGAAAAAAGCGAAAAGGACTCCCAAAACCGGTACATTATTTAATTTTTAGGGTTTTTACATGATTGTGTTTATTTTACTTCAGTGATTTTGTTATATGAAAGTTTATGACCTTTTATTATCGATTTTGATTGTGTTATGTGCTGACCTAGGGTTTGATTGTGTCTAATATTGTCGTTTCATTGTGTTATTGTCGATTTTGATTGTGTTATGTGCTGACCTAGGGTTTGATTATGTCTAATATTGTCGTTTCATTGTGTTATTGTTGATTTTGATTGTGTTATGTGCTGACCTAGGGTTTGATTGTGTCTAATATTGTCGTTTCATTGTGTTATTGTCGATTTTGATTGTGTTATGTGCTGACCTAGGGTTTGATTGTGTCTAATATTGTCGTTTCATTGTGTTATTGTCGATTTTGATTGTGTTATGTGCTGACCTAGGGTTTGATTATGTCTAATATTGTCGTTTCATTGTGTTATTGTTGATTTTGATTGTGTTATGTGCTGACCTAGGGTTTGATTGTGTCTAATATTGTCGTTTCATTGTGTTATTTAAATTGATTTCAGACTGTTGTACTTGTGTCATGTTTAACATAAAAGTTCGTTTAAACATAATGTATTTTTGTTATTGTGTAATAATGGTGTTATAGGTGATGTGATCAAAACTATTAACGTATTTGCAAATCAAAAACTGTCAGATGAAGACAAAAAAAAAACAGAAGCAAACCAAAGTGGTTGAACCGATTGCAACAAAGATACCGAAAAAGAAAATTAAAAAATCATCTAAAAAATATCATCCATTCACAAATCAAAAGGCGAACTTGAGGTGTTCGCCTGGAAACTTTACTGAATTTCTTGAAGGCTTAACTCCAGCTCAGAAGAAGGTCGTTAAAGAAATGGGGTTTGGCGACATATTGTTTATAAATATACACACAATCCCAACTAGTTTTTCATATTGGCTGCTTCAAAACTATGATCCCAACACACAAAAAATATTTGATGGAACTCATGAAATTACTGTTTCCAGTTCTTTGATCAATGATATTTTTGGGATTCCAAATGGTGGAAAGTTTGTTGTAACCAAGTTTAGACCAAACTCAAAAAATGAAGTTGTAAATGAATGGCGTAGTCAGTTTGGTGAACCAATTCCCGCGAAGATAACAATGAAGTTATTCAGTGACCATCTGAAAAAAAGAAAAGACCGTGGAAGGATCTTCCAATTGAATTTTTTGGTGATGTTTTTTTCAGTAATGGGTGAGATGATGTTGAGTAACACAGTAAACCAAAGGTTTTTGTTATCACTAGAGGGAGATATTGATGTAAAAGAACTAAACTGGTGTGACTACATCGTTGATTGTTTGAAAAGAACTCGTCTTATGTGGAAAGAGGAAGCAGATCTTTTCAATGGTCCTATGCTATTGCTTTCGGTAAATTTTTTAACTATTTCATATATATTACACAATGTCATTCTATTGTGTTATATTTGATGAGATTGTGTCATATAGCATTTCATTGTGTCTTTGTTTATATGTTGTATTTTATGGTTCTTAATGTATTGTGTCATATTTGAATCCATAAACAGATGTTTTATATGTTTGAAAAGCAAAGAATCGTTAAAAAGGACAAATGGATAATAACATCGAACGTTCTTGCCAAAATTGATTACACAATGCTTTCCGAGTTTGAAATGAATTATTTAGCTTCGGAAAAAAGCAAGACGGTTGAACAATCGAAAGAGTCCTTGAAGCAAAAGGTAGTACCACCGAAACCAAAAGAAGCTGATAATGAAGGTACATTGTGTCTAATGTCTGTTAACATTTTAATTAATATCATTATGTCTAATATTATTTTGTTTTATTGTGTCAAAAGGTTCGTTGAAAGTAGTTATCAAGAAGCGAAAAGTTATTCCACTGAAAGCACAAGAAGCTGATAATGAAGGTTCATTGTGTCTAATGTCTGTTATCATTGTGTCTAATTTTTATAAGTATACATTTTGTAATTCTGAATATGTATTGTGCTGGAATTGATTAGTAAATAGCTATCTTTTTTAGATTTGGTAACATGAGTATGGTTTCTGAAGTGGTTGTCTGGTTATAGGTAGAAAGAAGGTGAAAAAAATGAAAGTTTCTGGTCCAGTTCATGATGTCCCTAATTTGGGACGAAATGCTTTATCCAATCAATCTGAAACCGCTGGCGATCCGAGAGGTAACTTTAAATTCTTATGTTGCATACTAGAAAAGTCTAATGTCTAATCAAGGTACATTGTGTCTAATGTCTGTTGTCATTGTGTCTAATATCTTCTCGTTTGTCTAAGTTGAAATGTGTTTAATATTATTTGTGTTTTATTGTGGTTGTTGAAACTGAACCAGTTGATGTTGAAACTGAACCAGTTGAGGTTGAAAATGAAACAGTTGAGGTTGAAACGGAAGAGGTATGAAAGTTAACCATGATTATATGTATGCTTTATATAGAGATATATCACAAAATTGTTCACAAAATTCTTGAATGTATTTTTGTTTAACAGATGAGGGCTGAATTGATCGACAAAGAGCTTATGGTATTTGAGGCACATGCAAAGAAGATCGAATCCTTACTAGAAAAGTCTAGAAAAGATTTCAAGGATAGTGAACTTATGCAAGCCAAAAGAAGAAAATTTGCACATTTGTTGTGTAAATATCACACACTAGAATCATGGGTGGGAAACAAGAGGGTTGGTGATGTTGTTCTTTGGACCCAAACAAAAAAACACAAAGATAATAAAGAATCGACAATGAAGAAGAAAAACACAACCGAAAGCAAAAAAGTTCCAACAACGAAAAAGGAAAAGACAATCAAAA
Source organism: Helianthus tuberosus (assembly GCA_030545235.1). Lineage (NCBI taxonomy): Eukaryota > Viridiplantae > Streptophyta > Magnoliopsida > Asterales > Asteraceae > Helianthus > Helianthus tuberosus. Next base: position 13,187,915 of record CM060361.1, on the reverse strand, counting down.
GCTTAAAAGTTCCAAGTCTACGAGATGAAATCAGTGAAAAAGTGAAAGAAACGGTTGTTGTAGATGAAGTCATGGCTGTTGAAAAGCAAGCTGCTGATTTTGAGGTAGAACAAAACAAAAAAACAAGTGAAAATGTTGATGTGGAAAAAACTGTTACCATTCATCAAGATAAAGCCCATACTGAAGGTAACTATTATGGAATTGTGTCATAATCTATTGTGTCATACACATTGTGTCTAATCTTATAAGTTCGTTGTGTCTAATCTTATAAGTTCGTTGTGTCTAATAGTTCATTGTGTCTAATCTTATCATTTTGTTGTGTCTAAACTTGTATATGAAGATCTTGAAGATAATTTGAGGAAAGAACTTGAGAATGTTGAAGCTGAAACACTAATTACCATTCATGAAGAGGTTGCCCGTACAGAAGGTAACTTTTATGGAATTGTGTTATTGTGTCATAAGCATTGTTTCTAATCTTATAAGTTTGTTGTGTCTAATAGTTCATTGTGTCTAATCTTATAAGTTCATTGTGTCTAATTTTGTACATCAAGGTATAGAAGAAAACAATCAAAAGAATGAGGAGAATTCTAATAAATTTGCTATTGTCTTGACACCATATCATGTGAGTGGATCTGAAATGTTGGAATGGAATCAAGCAGAAAAAGATGCCATCAACAAAACAACGAAACCAAATACACAAAAAAAAAAATCTCTTATTCCGATTTTGAACCGCCAAGCTTTGAGTTAAACATTTCTCAACCAACACCACCAACACCTACGGCAGAAACTGTGAAAAAAGTGGATGAAACTGTGAAAAAAGCGGATGTGGTTAAAAATGACAAGCAAGACACAATGAAGGCAACATAAGATATTATGCAAGTTGTAGCGGATTTAAATATGCTACCAATAGAAGAACAGGGTTACATAACCCCAGCTAAAAACATTGTGCATTTTGTCGAACCAATTACAAGTGTAAAACCGCAACAAAACATCAGAAAAAATCCTGAAAGAGATACTAATCCGGCAGAAGCATTGTGTTCTCCTTATATTCAAAGGGCGGTTATAATGGCAGAAAAACAGACAAAAGCTGAAATCGCTGTTTCTAATTATATTTTTTGTGGGAATGAAGAAGACCTTTGGTAAAACACCGTCACTATTGTATTACTCATTATTACAACGAAATACTTCTAATTTTTTTTTTTGCAGGGATGTTCTATTTTTTGTTAAAGATGTTGTCTCTGTGCCGAGAGTTATTTTTGAAAGCTTGTGCCCTGAAGTTGAACTACATGTTAATCTTATCAATGCATGGAGTCATATTTTAAACATATCAGAAAAGAAAAGGAAGAAGGGAACTGATTACCGACTCTTTTGCTATCCTCTTATGATTGTAAGTTTAATGATTTTATTGTGTTATATAAAATTAATTAGATAAGTTGATTATGATACAATAGGAATAGAGAAGTAGATAATATAACAGGAATGCAGGGATTATGACACAATGGTTTGAAATATGACACAATGGTTTGAAATATGACACAATAGGCATAAAGTAGTGGATATTAGGAATACAGGGATTATGACACAATAGGAACATAGTAGTGGATATTAGGAATACAGGGATTATGACACAATGGTTTGAAATAAGACATAATGGTTTGGAATTTGACACAATAGGAATAGAGTGGTGGATAATATTATAGGAATACAGGGATTATGACACAATGGTTTTAATTATGACACAATGGTTTGAAATATGACACAATGCATTTGTTTCATTTCAGGAAAAGGACACATATGAAAAAGAAGAGGATGTGATCCTTGACGAGTTCACCAATAAGATGAATGAGGTTTTGAAAAAAGAAAAGATAAAAAATATCAAAGGCTTTGACATTGTCTTTGTGCCTATCTTTCATCATGAGAAAAAACACTTTTATCTCATGTGTTTCGACCTCAAACGCACAAAGACTACATTGCTTGACAACATTGCACCACTTGAAGACGAGGAAAAGGGTGATCATGATCCCTACAATGGTCGGACACAAAAAACAGTAAGTGTTCGAAATCTTGTATTTTAAATATAACACAATGCATGCTGTAGAAATAACACAATTGCATTTTATTTTTTAAGAAACAAGCTTTCGAAGGTTATCTTGAACGTATCTCACATCCAAAAGCAGCAAACATGAAGGCTACATCAATAAATCGTCTTAAAATGCCATGGAGAACCAATTTTAATGGTGTTGATTGTGGAATTTTTCTTATGCGCCACATGGAAACATACATGGGTGAAGATGCAAATAATTATCATTGTGGTTTCGCAAAAGAGGAATCTGGATTACAAAAGAAACAAATTGAAGACTTGCCCCGAAAGTACACAACCAAGATCTTGTTACATGATGTTAACGAGAATAGACCATATGTTGTTTTCTTGGTGTCAAAATTTCAAGAGTTACCAGCTAAAGAAAAACAAAAGCTTAGACGAGGTGGATTTAAAAGAATCTTGTCAAGGATGCTTAATGAAGTCGATTAAGTTGATGTTTTTTTCATTTTGGACTTGATGTATAGAAAACTTGATGTTTTGTTTCAATTAAGTTGATGTTTATTTTTTTTCATTTTGGACTTATGTATAGAAACTTCGTGGATATTAATGTTTTTAAGGAGGTTTATGTTTTCAGGAAAATATGACACAATGTTTTTGTACAGGAAAATATGACACAATGTTTTTGTACAGCACAATGAAATGATATATGGCACAATGAAATGAGATATGACACAACGGAATGATATATGACACAATGGAATGATATATGACACAATGGAATGATATTATGAAACAATGGAATGATATATCACACAATATGACACAATGAAATGATATATGACACAACGGAATGATATATCACACAAAGTAATGATATATGACACAATGGAATATAAATGACACAACAGAATGATATATGACACAACCGAATGATATATGACACAATGGAATGATATTATGAAACAACCGAATGATATATGACACAATGGAATGATATTATGACACAATGGAATGATATTATGAAACAATGGAATGATTGATATATGACACAACGGAATGATATATGACACAATGGAATGATATATGACACAATGGAATGATATTATGAAACAATGGAATGATATATCACACAATATGACACAATGGAATGATATTATGAAACAATGGAATGATATATCACACAATATGACACAATGGAATGATATTATGAAACAATGGAATGATATATGACACAATATGACACAATGAAATGATATTATGAAACAATGGAATGATATTATGAAACAATGGAATGATTGATATATGACACAACGGAATGATATATGACACAATGGAATGATATATGACACAATGGAATGATATTATGAAACAATGGAATGATATATCACACAATATGACACAATGGAATGATATTATGAAACAATGGAATGATATATCACACAATATGACACAATGGAATGATATTATGAAACAATGGAATAATATATCACACAATATGACACAATGAAATGATATATGACACAACGGAATGATATATCACACAAAGTAATGATATATGACACAATGGAATATAAATGACACAACGGAATGATATATGACATAACCGAATGATATATCACACAAAGTAATGATATATGACACAATGAAATGATATATGACACAACGAAAAAGTAATGATATATGACACAATGGATGGTAACAACTAAAAATACGCAATGTATAACACAAATAGATTGAAATAGCTAAAAAAACGCAATGTATATCTAAAATAAACAATGTATGACCCCAACACAATTAAGAAATAATAGACACTCTATTCTTGCATATTGGTAACTCCTGAACTACTTGTCGCTTCTTTCTCCTTAGTACTTTGTATGCGTAAACTGCATGTGCGTACATTATGACCAGTACCTTTGCAAAAACTGCATCCTTTTTGTTTCTTCCCAGCTCTAGTAATTGCAATCTCACGAGCTGACTTCAAACGCTTATGAGTCCCTTTTGTTCTTGTTTTAATTGGATTTCTAACTATAAAATCACATGGTTCACTAGTCCCAGTCATTTCTGCAAATCTATCTCTCCTACTAGGAGCCGGAGCAACAACTTGAACATCATCAACCTTAGACATGTAAGCTTTTAGATAATCTCTGTAAAGACACAACTGCTCTTTGTCTTGAACCAATCGATTTATTGCATATTCATTTGCAAACCTTATTTCACGAAGTATTTCTTGAATATCATCACCATTGTTTTCGATATCATCATACCTTATAGGTCGAAGTGAACTATTTGGAACGGCTTCTCTCCTCCAACGCTTTGCCACATACTTCTTTGGGAACTCAGTTACGTAACAAAGCCTAAGAACATAAAAAATATGCCGGCATAGTAATCCCCATTGTTCAAACCTCCTACAACTACAAGATATTGTTTGATCTTCATTTCGAAACATAACCTACACATAAAAAATTAAAAACAATAAGACATAATGAATAAATATGACATAATGAATAAATATGACACAATAGATTACAAAATACATTAAGAACCATAAGACACAATGAATAAATATGACACAATGTCATCAAATATAACACAATAGATTACACAATACATTAAGAACCATATGACACAATGAATTAATATGACACAATGAATAAATATGACACAATGAATTAATATGACACAATGAATAAATATGGCACAATGACTAAATATGACACAATATCATTAAAAAGACACAATGCAAAAATACACAACATATTATACAAATACATGAACAAAATTATACCTCAAAATATGAAGTGCATGGATGTAAGAGATCCTCAATTTCAAACTTCATACAACCATCTACTTGTTGTCTAGAAACATACGCACATTTTTAATGGCATCATCAATCTCCAATTGTTGATCCAAAAATATTGTCCGTGTGAACAACTTTAAGGCTTGTTTTTCAAGTACAAAATCAGGGTACCAAAGTTCATCTTCATTGTATCTTGTCTCATGGTCATTTTTTCTATGCTCGTACCTTTGAGCCTCAATTGCAGTTTCAAAATGGCTAAAAAACTCAACCAAAGTTGACTGTGGATTGCAAAATTGATTAAAGAAATGATTCTCGCTATCTGATCTTGATGTCGTACGCATAAGCCCTGACAAATTTTCTTCTAAATAGTATGCTAGAATCCAATCATGTCTAATATTATAAAGACTACCCAACCATTCATGATTACTTAAACCATACTCAGAAAGTATTGCATGCCACTTCTCCTCGAACTCATTACGTGAAATTGAATCTGACCATACAATCTTCGCCAATGTTTTTTTTAAATCTGTAGTGTTACACAAAACTGGTCCAAGCTACAAAATAAAAGAAACAATAACAATAAGAAACAGAATAAAAGACACAATAATGACACAATAACAGAATAAAAGACACAATGACAATAAACAATAAAAATCTTAAAAAAAAACCAAAATTAAAATGATACCTTAGGAGTCAATTTCTCCCATATGTGCCACATACATAACCTGTGACGGCTATCTGGTAAAACATAAAAAATAGCCCTTTTCATGGCAGGATCTTGGTCGGTAACAACTACTTTAGGTGCAACACCAAACGCCTTAACATACATCCTCAACAACCACCTATATGAATCAGCAGTTTCTGATCCAAGAAGCGCAGCACCAAGCGTTACATTCCTATTGTGGTTATCTATACCAGTGAAAGGAACAAATACCATATCATACCTACAAAAAAGATAAAATAAAATTAACAATTTGACACAATGTTATTATATTTGACACAATGGCCTTAAATATGACACACTATGGACTTATATATGACACAATGTAACTAAATATGACACAACGATAATAAACAAAAAGTTCTATACAACCCATAATTCTTACTTGTTTGACTGATATGTAGCATCAAACCCAACGACATCACCAAAAACCATATAATTAATTTTTGAAATCTCATCCGCCCAGAAAACACCACCTAAAGTTCCATCTTGATTGACTTCATACTCAAATGAGAAATTTGGACAATACTCTTTTTTCTTTGCAAGACGCTTAATAACCATATCTACATCATTCTCCCCAATGTATTGATTTAAGTCCCTCTTATAATTTTTAAAATCAGTTCTTGTAGCACCTACCTCCTCGTAACTACCATACAAACTTTTCAAAACATTAAATGCCCTTACAGGCCCAAGATTTATCGTAGACAACGCTTGAATGGCATTTTCTTTTACATGATCAACCATTCTCACGGATGTCAAAAACTGGAGGTCTTCTTCATGCACGAAACTATGATTATGTTCCTCTTGAAAAATATATACTTCAAACTTCCCATCAACAGTTAGCTGTAACTTAATATGAGCCTCACATCCAACTCTCTTAGATGGTTTCCGACGCTTTCCTTTACCCTTATTAGGAATTTTAAAACCTTCTTTAGAACATGTAAAATACTTCAACTTAAGAACACCACTTGCATGAGCATACTTGACATAAAAACCATAAGCTTGGTCAATTGAGTCAAAGACCATACCAACACGAGGTTTAAGTGACTCGCTCACAGCAGGAGTGTAAAATATTTTTCCGGTACATGGTGATACACGCCGTACACCACGTTCTTTGTAAACTATAGCATCTACACAAATAAAAAATAAACAATGTAAAATTAAAACATATATATGTCATACAAACCTGGCAAATAAACAAAATAACACATTATGACAAAATATGACATAATTTCAGACAATAACACACATGTCAAAAGCAGAATAACACGCATTCAAATAAACAAAATAACACATTATGACAAAATATGACATAATTTCAGACAATAACACACATGTCAAAATCAACTAAAAAGTTAGTTAGGCACAATGAAAATAAAATAGACACAATGCATTAATAACTTAAACAATACAGAACAATAGACACAATGCATTAATAACTTAAACAATACAGAACATATGTCAAAATCAACTAAAAAGTTAGTTAGGCACAATGAAAATAAAATAGACACAATGCATTAATAACTTAAACAATACAGAACAATAGACACAATGCATTAATAACTTAAACAATACAGAACATATAACCGTTTTAGATCTCAATCAGAATTCGCGATAATAAACGAATGAAAAATTTAGGTTAAACATATACCTAATCATAATCAAAACAGTTTTAGATCTCAATCAGAAATCTGAACATCTGAACGATAACATCGATGAAACAACCAAAATTGCGACAATAACATGGTCAAAATTCTCAATGATAACAGCAGAATTCTCAATGATAAACATGATCAAAACACAGTTTTTAATCAGATCTCAATCATAATTTTCAACGATAACATCAAAACTCAGAGCACGTACCATTCATCGGCATGAAATTGGTGTAAAATTGAATGAAATTGGTGTAAAATTGAAGCTTCAATCTCGTGAATTGCAATCAATTAGGGCAACAATCACGTCTGTGTATCGTAATCGCTGTTTATGGTGCGTATCCCTGTTTTATTGTGATTTATTGAAGGCTTAAGTAGTTTCCAAAAATGCCCTTCTCTCTAATCCAGGACTAATAAAAGATTAGATGAAATTTTTGCCAGGTGTCAGCATCCTATTCCTTCTTACCCTTCTTACATTTAACTCCCTTTGTATTTGATCCTTTCTCATAAAGCTAAATGTTAGTGTCTAGTTTCTATGGAAAAACTAACAAAGATAAAAAAAAAACCCTGCTATCAAATTATATTAAAAAGCACATTAAACATTTATGCTTTAGAAGCCAGCTTTCTATACCAAACTTGTTTTCAGAATTTATTCAAACGGACTTTTTTCAATTATCAACAAAAAAAATGGATTAAAACGATTTCTGGTGAGATCACGAGAGGTGACTCTAACGTACCACCGCCCTACACTAATATTTGTTGTTAGATATATCACACTATGTTTATTATCTGAATATTTATATAGTTTTATAACAAATTGGAGGCCCTTATTTTTTGTAGGCCCTAGGCCTCGGCCTAGCCCAATTATACTATTGGGCCGGCCCTGCCTGCTGGTATGTTTTGAACAAGGAGATGCGGGAATTGTTTGGTATTAAAGACTCGCTTAATTCGCCTTAAGAAACCAGGGGGTACGGTGAATGTTGGTCGTATAATTTCTAAAGGCAGTTCACAAAGGGTGGGTCAGCCAATGTAATCCTTCAAAAGTTTGGTTAATGGGTTTAAGGGGTTAATTGTTTTACGTTTTTTTAGTTAGCCAAGTCGGGTCATCCTTATATATACCGCCAAGTTTTTGTTATTGCATGAGAGTTATCATGTTTGGTTTGAGTAAACTGCCATTTTGGTCCCTGTGGTTTGGGCACTTTTGCCATTTTAGTCCAAATCTCAATTTTTTTAAATCTGGGTCCCTGTGGTTTCACTTTTATTGCCATTTTAGTCCAAAATTAAGAGTAAACTGCCATTTTGGTCATTGTGGTTTCACTTTTATTGCCATTTTAGTCCAAATCTCAAACTTTTTGGAACAGTCAAAAAAAGGGGGATTTTGAATTTTGGACTAAAATGACAATAAAGATGAAACCACAGGGACCCAGATTTAAAAAGTTTGAGATTTGGACTAAAATGACAAAAATGCTCAAACCACAGGGACCAAAATGGCAGTTTACTTGTTTGGTTTTGAGTTATTTTTCTAAGTATAATATACGTGAGAATTATTCACAAATATCCTTATGTTTTAGTTACTGACGACGGGCCAATGGATTGCTCCATTTACCCGTCTTGGGCTATTATCATGCAGGCCCAACAGTAAAAGGGCCCAATGATATAAAGCTTGCCCATTAAGGTTTCTCTATTAGAAACGAGCGGGAAAAAGAGGCTGGAAAAGGAGACTGCATGCATTTAATGAGGTGATAAGAAAGGCATCTCCGGCTGGCATAGTACTTCCCAGCCGGTGACATTAATTAAGGGCGATCATCTTCCCGTTGGGGCTCAGACACGTGTCTGAGTTCCCCAATGGTGCTCAGAGTCCGTTAGATCGTCTCGTAAATATCCCACATGCAAGATAAGGCCTCCCGATTATATAAGGAAGGTAAGAGACAACCAAAGGGGCAGGTCCAAGGTATCACAATAAATACTCTCTCATTTATTCCGACCGATATTCCTCTACATTAAATACACACACATATTTATTAGATTCACACCATAGAGAAATATTACGGTGATCACACTTATCGGAATAAGCTTCTCATACTCTCCGGCAAGTTTACTTACTCTCACGCCGGAGCTTGGTCACGGATCCCCCACCCGGGGCCCTCCGTGACGAGGCTAACGGTTTCTTTTTTGTAGCACTTGAAGGCTGGGATATTCCGAAGTCAGCGAAGACCCTTTGAACGTCATCAGGGATTTGGGTATTCGACATTGGCGCCATCAGTGGGACTATTCAGTCTAGCTGGTATTTCCACTCCAAAACTCCGACGTTGTAATAACCCATTTCACGAGAAACAACATGGCAACGCCACCAAGCTCACAAACCATCCAGACAGTGCAGAACGATCCTGATAAGGTCACAGAGGAAGACATTACCCACGAAGAAGAGAACGAAAACCAGGTGGAAACCCTGGAAAGGGAGGAAGCCATCACTCCAGATTTTGTTGCCATGCACAGGGAAAAGTTGAAAAAACATCTTGAAGATCTAGAAAGATAGGAGAGACTTGATAGCCTCAGGGCTAAACTATCCTTTGACACACCATCCAACCAGGAAGGGGTGGATCCGCAAAGCAAAAACGGTGGCAATAACCCTCTAGAAACCTTCATGACAGCGGCAGATGTCCTCGGAGGAGAGAGAAGATCTCATTACAGGGAAGAAACATAAATGAAAAGAAAAGGAGAAGGAGAATCAAAGCAATGATGGTCTGGATCAGCCCTACCTCCCCCGGGACTTAGCTGATATCTCAAAGTTCACCAGGAGAATCGCTGAAGCACCCATGCCCCCTAAGACGAAGCTACCTCCGAACTTCGACATGTATGACGGGACTAGAGATCCTGAAGATCATCTCCATGCTTTCAAAAGTGCAGGACAACTGGGACGGTGGCCTATGCCAGTTTGTTGCCACATGTTTGTGCAAACTCTAACGGAGGGAGCCAGGCTCTGGTTTGACAGCCTTCCTCCAAGAGGAATTGATAGCTATGAAGAGCTAAGCGAGAAGTTTCTGAGGAACTTTGGTCAGTAAAGAAAGGTGATCAAAAACCCAAACGAAATCATGCATATAAGGCAAAGGGACAATGAACGGATAGATCAGTACATGGAGAGGTTCGTCAAAGAAAGTATGAATATCAAGGATGTCCCGGAGGTCATGAAGATCAGCAGCTTCATTAATGGACTGAAGCACGCACAACTATGTGAAAATCTAGGGGAGGAGTTCCCACATTCATTCGATAATCTCATGGACAGGGTCAGGGCCTTCGTCAGGGGCAAAGACACGGTCATCAAAGCTAAAGAAATGCACACCCCACCCCGAAGGGTCAACCCAGCTGCAAAACCTCCCGAAAAAGGTACACCCTACTCATGAAAACTAGCTCTTGATAGAATGATGCATGATAGGACGAGACCCTCGTATTCCCCATATAGACCTCGGGGAAAAGGCTCATTCCCTTACTCTGACAGCTTTACCCCTCTCACTAAAACCCCAAGAGAAATATTGGCCACTAAGAGGGTGAAGAACTCTTTTCCAAGGCCACCACCCATAAAACCGGGACCAAAGGCACAACCAAATGAATACTGTGATTTCCACAGGGGCTTCGGTCATAAGACCGACGACTGCATGTACCTAAAAAGGGAAATAGAGGCCGTTGTAAAACGGGTAAACTGGCTCGCTTGGTTAGTGTAACACCTCGAAAATTCACGTCCTATAATGTGTTGACACGTGTCATAAGTTTGAACGTGTGAAAGAATACTCTAGAGGGACTAAAGTTGACAAACATAAAAAGTATATGAATATACGGGTTCAAAATGTCAACAGTGAATAAATATACTTTACATTAACCCTACATGATGCTCATACCTTCAAACGAATAAATCATGGATCATACGAAGCTAAATATGAAAGAAAGTGAGAGATTACAAACTATAGGGGTTAAATATGTCAACATGTTTAAGTTATACCTCTGAGTGACCTTTTGACAAACCCGAAGCTTTGTAATGGTTAATTATGCTCACTAGAATGCACGATATAAATTTCATAAAGCTTCGTTATCGTATGAGAAAGTTATGATCAAATTCGTATACAAGGGGTTAAAGCGTCAACGTTGAAAGTTATGACTTTTCGGGTAACAATAAAGTTAACCGAGGACTTAACAAAGTGGGTATATGTTTTAAAGCCCTTATAAGTCAATTTGGAGGGTTCAAAGTGCAAGAAATAAAGTCGTAGCAAAGTTTCCAAGAGCCAAGGACCAAAGCGTAAAAAATCAAAATTTGAGATTTGATCAGAAAGGGCGTCGCGCCACGCGAAGGCCCTGGGGGGGGGGGGGGCTACGCGTGCCGCGAGGGGCCTTCTGCTCCGAATTTGTTGCGTTCTTGTCTACGATAGCCCTTGTAACCGACTTTAATCCGATTTTCCTCATCTTGCATGACCCCTAAACAACCCCTAGACACTTAGGGACATCTGGAAGTGATCCATGGCCATTGTTAGGCTTGTGTGTCAAAGATACATGAAGTTTTGAGCACTATATAAAGGACCAAGGTTGCAACCATTTCTTCACACCTTCCTTCAGCATTTTTGATCATTTCTGGAGCTCCAAAGCAGACTCAAGTGATCACTAATCGTGCATAGGACTTCAGTAGGTATGCTTAACCTTTCTTAGTTAAGTTTTTGCTTAGTTTTAGCTTAAAAGTCAAACCGTCGTAATTAACGGTTGACTTAGCGATTAATCACTAATGTTCTAGTGATTAGTCGAATTGAAAGTAGTTATAAGTTGGTAATTATGTGGGCAATAAACCCTTAAAAGGGCACCCTCTGATTCCCACTATAACTAGGTCAAATGGCAGGTCAAACTTGTTATTAAAAAGTCAACAGAATGCTTAATTTCTAATTTTTGCATAATTAGCATTGTAGAACCCATACAACCTGTTTGATCATTAATATAACTTGGTAATTAATGTAAGAACATGTCTAAACATGTTCAACCCGACAATTTTCTGTTTAGACTCGGTTCGGAACCGAAAGTCGCAAAGCTTTGACTTTTGCTTTGACTTCAGTTCTGACCCGTTTTGGTATGTTTTAGAAATGCCTTAGAGCTTTAATTGGACTAGGTTACATGCTAGTATAACCCTCTGTGATTATACACCTTGGGTAATTAGTTAACCAATTAATATGCATGATTCCGTTAATTGCTCATATGTTGACCATTATGCCCTTTTCACCATAAAACGTGATATTTGAAAATGTAAATGAGTAGAAACCTTAGTTACTGAAATATAAACTTGTACCCAAAGTTTGACATCAGTTTGAGGTGTAGTTTGAGAGTTATGCTCATTAGCGTAAATTGAAAGCTTTATGTTAATTAAACGGCGTAATTAGCGTATAGCCTATTTTAACTCACTTTTTGATATCAAAATTTTTACCCACTGATGTAATATATTATTTTGGGATTTTTGAAGATTTTTAATTAATTTTAGGCTGAGCATAACTTAGAGTCGTAAGCTTGATTCGGTAATTGTCGGTTTTGCCCTTTCGGGCTATAAAATGAGTTTTACGTATCTTTTTGACCCCAACCCTTTTGCTACTGATTTTAAAAGATAAATAAATTATTTTAAGCCTTCTGGAATAATAAAAATATCAGCTTTATGTATAGAACCCGGAAATGGCTTCTAATCGCCTTTTTAAGCGTTTTCAACGCATAGTATGTACTAGAACTATTTTAAACATACAAGGGTTGATACCTACTGATATTTTAGGTAAATTATAATATTTTAACAGTAAGCAAAAGTTGTTAAAATCAGACTTCAGTTTTTGAGCTTTTCGGCTTATGTGAAATTACCAAAATGCCCCTACGGAGCATAGTTTGGTTATAATTGATAAGTTTCACATATATGCAATACTCTACTGTTATGACTTATCAAATTAAGTATTTTTGCTGATTATATCAGACCTGTAACTCAGGTTAATACTTAAACTCTTTTATAACCTTATAAATGACCAAATTACCCCTACGGGGCATAGTTTGTGTTTAAATTCGTATTGGGCATAATGGAAGGTATCCTACTGATATCACAACCTATTTGAGGCATGTTAACTTAGGAAACCTGGTTAGGACCCTTATTATTACCCGTTACGCCTCTTGCGCGTACGGTTCAGCTTATGTAACTAGTTTACATAAATTAGCCGAAACGGGTCAAAACTTATCGGTTTTACCCCAAAATTTAGAATGTGCTTAGATTACCCATATAAGGCAAGTCTCCAATCTTGTCGGGTCTAAATCACATTCTATTCCGGTCTTCGCTTAATCACGCGTTTGAACCGTATCGGTCTAAGCTTAAGCTTAATTAAAGACCGTTAGGATTCTAATAGGTTATTATAAACCTTCGTTCCAGAATAGGAGGACCAGTAAAAGCTACTTGCATTTGCTGTTTGTGAATTGTACTTGCAAAGGTAAATACTTTTAACTTATTTTCCCTATACGGGCTTGGGGTACGGTATATAAAATACCGCTTGGTCGGGCATTAAATCTTTCCACGTATGATGGTTAAATTGATATTTGATCGGCCCGTTTAAATTGTTTTGTTTGCTTAAAAGCCTTTGGGAGGTTAATGACCATGTCCCGGATATCCTTGGCATCATTTTACGAAATGGCCACGACCTAAGCGCGGGGTGTAGGCGTACACCCGTCAGTGCCAAAATAAATAATGTGGTGTGTCTATTGATCTTTAACCCGGCACGATCCGGGCTACTGAACGCATAAGGAACATGTAATTCTTTTACGAGATTATATATTTAAATAATTATCCCAAGTTATAAAATGTTTGTGCCATGTGCATCCAAATCAATTTTTAATCATTTTTAAAATGAGTCAGTTGATTGTATTTACCAGTGTAAACTGACGTATTTTCCCAAAAAGATTAAGTGCAGGTACTACTCGTAATTGGCTGGTGATGTGCTCGAAACGGGTTAACTAAAACAACTAAAATTACCCTAAATCTAGACTCTCTAAGTTTTAAATTTATAAGACTAAGACTCTCTAAACCCTAAAACACACAACCGGCAAGTGTACCGATCGAATGAAGTATAGCCTAAGGAAGTCCGAGTATCGAACCCAAGAGACTCTACTGATTACGCTAACGACTCTGTCTAGACTCAAACTGACACGACTTAACTAAATGTTTATTAATTGGGGGGGGGGGGGTTTCTAAAAATCCTAAGAATGCAAATAACGAATACTAACTAGACTAGACGAACTAGACACGAACTCACACGAAGGCTCTGACCAGTGATAGATGAAGACTACCTAGGCTAGACGCAAGCTAAACTCAGAATGGATCTCTATTCGATGATTTTGTAGTGTGGAACCGGGATCTTAAGATGCTAAACCTATTAAGACACCACTAAGCCCCTCAAACACTCTCAAGGCGATTCTTGTGGCACTACCTAGGCTGTTACGCTTACCGGTTTTCTAGATTTCTTTTCCGTCCTCTAGTTTCTTGAAAGTGCCTATATAAGACGCTCTACTTTGCCGCGCGAACGTCTAAAGCAACTACGGGTTCTAATCTTAGCTTAATAGACTATGGAATGTTAAGGACTTATAACCAAGCCTAGACCTATTAATACCCTCGAGCCTTTCCGCGACGAGTTTAGCAGCACACTTGATTTTATTAAATTACCGAATATTACTTCTAAGGTTACTTACGCGATTTCACCCTAAAGGATTAATGATCTATTATGTGATATAGACAGTCACCTAAATCAAGAACCCTAGCCCGAAACTATTCCGTGATAAAGACCGTCACCAAGATTCGAACGAAGCAACAAACAATAATAAAATAATCACAAGCACACATACGCACCAAGTTAGAAATCCAAAGCTTTTACAATACAAGAAAGATCCACAACTACGCTAAAAATCAAATAAAGATCCAAACTTTATTTAACTATAGTCATAACCTAGGTAGTTTATAAAATTTAGCCAAGAATCATAACCACTAAAAAGGAACAAGTTTTGAATAACAAATAAGTCATGTTCATAATTTTAATAACACAAAGTGAATTAAAACCAAAACTAACTCGTTGCGAAATCGTGACTTGAATCTTGATCGCGGCTTTAAACCCTTGAACCAATCTTTTTTCCTTCTCCTTGATAACACCTTCTGTTGTTCGTCTCTGATGTTGCTGCCAATTAATTGCGTTCGTCAGATGTTGTGCGGCTCCCCATATATCTATTGCTGCTCCCGTCTTCAATGTTTCAAATATAATTAATTGATGTTTCCTTCTCTTGGCAACCTAGGCCCACCCCTTCGTACAAGATGATGATCCATCACGAAATATAGCAGCCCTCTATTCGGCCCAATAAGTGAATTATATATGATTATGTACCATTAAGAATTATTAGGGTATCTAACACCTTTAAAAATTGTCAACATGCCCAGTAACTAACTCCCCATTAGCTTTCGTCCACCCCAAGGAAAACAATATGCACGTCTTTTCTAATTGTAATTTGTCCATTCCTTAGGCTTGGCCCGTGTAATCTATGAGCTCTTTCTAGCTTATAAAATAGAGATAGTGGTTTCGGCTCAGTCACGGAAAATAGCGGTAATTTTACTTCGGTCTCTGGCATTCCTCCTGCCCAACTGACTGGTCATTTCCACATTACTCGTTTTTCCTTCATTTGCACCTGGACCTGCCAAAACACAAAATAATATACTATAATACTTAAAACTAAAAAAAACAAATAAAAACTATACAAAAACTATACAATTTACACGGGACAAATATGTGTATTTTACCCCACATCAAATATCCCCACACTTAACCTTTTTTCGTCCCCGAAAAAGAATTATGCAAACGGAATCATAGTCAGAATAGTTGAACGGGCCAAAGTATAAGTTATTTTATTAAAATCGAAACTCGTGTTAGCCGCGATTGCAAGTATATCGATCCTCTTAAACCCAACCCGGTTCCAAGCCCTTATCATGTAATTTAGTTCTAGTTCGGTCAATCTACCTAGGGTCTCACACTAAGAATCGCAAGTCCACCTAATCCCCCCTCAAGCTTATAGGACAAAAGGAACAACCACTGGGTTATTTCCTAACCGTTTTATACCAAGATAAAGAGAGTTTAAAATCAAATCTATTTTTCCATTTTTTTTTCTTGCTTGCTTTTTTTTTTTTTTTTTCATCATTTTTTTTTCATTCGTGAGACTAGACGATGCTTTCCCTAACCCAGCGGTATTCCGACTGTAGAGTCGCTATCCCCAATCACAGATTACATAGGTTTCGGTACTTTTATTCGGCAAGTCGATTTCACACATCCCAGAGGCATTCCGGCTGTAGAGTCGCTATCCCCAACTCGGATTACATAGGCCTGTGTTACTTTCATTTAGTTTCTAGCTCACTTTTATTCTTTTTTTTTTCTTTTTCAGCGAGATAATGATAAAAAACTCTAACTATCTTAGCTTATAACGGTGCCCCTTATACTATTTTTGGCGGTTTCAATTTCCCCACTCTCCCTAGATGAGAACCCACTCGTAGACCGACAATTAGGTAATTTTTAGATCAAAGGAACCCAGAACCGAATCGAGCCTACCCGCATATCCCAAACTAGACACAAGCACGATTATTTATTCTCATATTATCATTATTTGAACCCGAACAAAAATCCAACTTTTCTATCATTTTCCGTTTTTATTTTGCAAACTTCTTATTTCAAAAGACATTTTTCTAATTTTTTCAATTTTTTTGAATTTTTGAATTTTTTTTTGTATTTTTCGATTTTTTATGACTCAAGACTCACTAACTAGACACTAAACAGTAGTTTCCCATCCCCACACTTAAACTTTACATTGCCCTCAATGTAAGATGGAAACCGACTCAAAAAAAAAAAAAAACTAAAAATAAATAAGAAATAAAAGACAAAGGGCAAATTGGAAAGGACTTAGCTGGTTTATAACAACCGTATGCTCCATAACTCTCGTCCAATCCAGCTCGATCGTATAGCATTTCGTTCGCGATCGGCTTTGACACTAACTAACATACTCGGTAAATGCCTGATATCTGATAAGCAGCTCCAAAATCACCCGAATGGAGATTGGGTACGGGTGGTACATATTCAAACCTGCATAAACAAAAACAAGCAAACACCAAAGCAATACCGACTCGACACAAACGACTGACTCAAAAACTACTAAATTAGACTCATGGTACAGAATAAAAGACTCAAAATACAAACTCTACAAGTGGGTCACAACTGTTCATGTACTCATGGAGGATCATACAAACGCGGCTCACCTGTGTACCAAATCTCACGGGCTGTAGCACCATCATACCTATTACCCGAATCTCTCCAAACCTCCTCATACCTCTTACAATCTCTCAACTCATCATCAGGCGGTTTGAACTTAAACGTTTCAAATCTAAATCTATCCCCACAATGAGCTTCACTCAGTGCTTCTAGCTTCGATTCTAAACATTGTACTCTTTTTTCAACTACTCTCCTATCGGGTCGATCCCCACACTTAGGTTCTAACATTGGCTCTAACCTAGGATCGCTCACCCTCTCTGTCTCTATTCTCTCACATCCTTTACTCTCCCCCACCGATGCCACTGCCTCTACTCTAGCATTTGACCCTCTCGTGTTAGTGACCTTGAAAATCACCGGCTCCTCCTTCTCTACTCGAACCGGTGGGGGACCAACCTCTCTTAACTCTAGACCCGACTTAGTAGATATAGCTTTAACATGATGATTGGTTGTGTTAGGTTGGGTGTTACTCGAGAACTGACCGGAAGACCTTTCTTGCAATTGACCATTTATGTCACTGACTTGCCTTTGAAGGTCCAAAAAGTTGGAGTGATTGTTCTTTAAAAATATGGAATGATCCTCTAAGGTTCTTTGAGTGGCCTCTAAGGCCCTTTGGGTTGCTTCTAAGGTCCTTTCGGTTTCTTGATTCTTAACTAGTATTTGGGATAACATAGCTTTAATCTCATCTAGACCACTACCCAAGTCTTGGTTGTTTGAACCTTGACTGTTTGACCCCCCACTATTTAACTGACCTACTAAACCTGAACTACCAAACTGACCCTGCTGATTCGAACCCCCACTAGAATAATAATCTTGTACCCTGTTTTGATTCGAACATGATTGGAAACCGGGGGGATTACCGGAAGAGCAGAAGGTGTTAGTGTTACTACGCCAATTGGACCCTAAATTTGAGTTGTTGAAAGGGTTCGTTGGACCTCTATTGGTTATGAGCTCTACCTGCTTAACAGTGAGTGTGGGACAATCTATAGTATCGTGACCCCCTCTACACACCTCACACCTATCGAACCTCCTCTCTAAATCGTTCATCCTACTAGTAAGCTTTCTCTCAAGGTTTTCCATTGCCGCGACCATCGATGTATCCAAGCTAACTTGGTGTACTCCTCGACCGGCCGAGGGTGTACTAGTCACAGGAATGGAAGTCCTGCCGATGGCGCAATGATCGATGTCGGAATTGGCGAAACTCTCAAAAAGGTCATTGCATTCGGCCACTGTTTTCTTACCTAGGAGGTGGCCTCCTGCTGAAGTGTCAAAACGGGCTCGAATCTCTGGAGTGAGACCGTTGTAGAATTTCTCTACAAGTGCCCAATCAAATAACCCATGTTGAGTGCAACGAGAGAGTAGGGTTTGGAATCTTTCCCAGGCTAAGTGGTAGGGCTCGTCAGGCTCCATCCGGAATGAATGGATCTGATCACGAAGACGAGATGCTTTGGCGGGTGGGAAGTATTTGGTAAGGAAGGCATCTCGAAGGGTGGCCCATGTGGTAAACGTACCCGCGGGTTGTGAATCAAGCCAGGTGGCTGCGCGGCCTGCGAGTGAGAATGGGAAGACCTGGAGGAAACGAGCGTCAAGGTTCACCCCCTCGATGGAGAAGGTGCTGCAAAGGCGAGTGATGCGATTGATGTGAGCGGGTGCATCCTCGTCGTCACGACCATGGAACTGGCATGAATTGGTGATAACGGCAAAGATGTAGGACGGGATCTTCCAAGACTTGTCATTATTGATGGCGGGAAGGATAATGGGTGAGTTCACACCGGTGAAACCAGCGGTGGATTCCTGATGAACCGTTTGACGACCTGCCATATGGACAATGGGATGTGGGCTAGCAAGACGGGAGGGTGGTGGTTGTAGTAACTGACTCAACAAAAAAAAAAAAAATAATGACACTAAAATACTTAGACTCCTACGACTCAAACAAAAGAAAACAACTAGCACGTATGATGTCAAGTAAGTCCAAACAAAGTAATTAACGCAATCGCCAAAGAGTCCCCGGCAACGGCGCCAAAAACTTGATGTGCTCGAAACGGGTTAACTAAAACAACTAAAATTACCCTAAATCTAGACTCTCTAAGTTTTAAATTTATAAGACTAAGACTCTCTAAACCCTAAAACACACAACCGGCAAGTGTACCGATCGAATGAAGTATAGCCTAAGGAAGTCCGAGTATCGAACCCAAGAGACTCTACTGATTACGCTAACGACTCTGTCTAGACTCAAACTGACACGACTTAACTAAATGTTTATTAATTGGGGGGGGGGGGGTTTCTAAAAATCCTAAGAATGCAAATAACGAATACTAACTAGACTAGACGAACTAGACACGAACTCACACGAAGGCTCTGACCAGTGATAGATGAAGACTACCTAGGCTAGACGCAAGCTAAACTCAGAATGGATCTCTATTCGATGATTTTGTAGTGTGGAACCGGGATCTTAAGATGCTAAACCTATTAAGACACCACTAAGCCCCTCAAACACTCTCAAGGCGATTCTTGTGGCACTACCTAGGCTGTTACGCTTACCGGTTTTCTAGATTTCTTTTCCGTCCTCTAGTTTCTTGAAAGTGCCTATATAAGACGCTCTACTTTGCCGCGCGAACGTCTAAAGCAACTACGGGTTCTAATCTTAGCTTAATAGACTATGGAATGTTAAGGACTTATAACCAAGCCTAGACCTATTAATACCCTCGAGCCTTTCCGCGACGAGTTTAGCAGCACACTTGATTTTATTAAATTACCGAATATTACTTCTAAGGTTACTTACGCGATTTCACCCTAAAGGATTAATGATCTATTATGTGATATAGACAGTCACCTAAATCAAGAACCCTAGCCCGAAACTATTCCGTGATAAAGACCGTCACCAAGATTCGAACGAAGCAACAAACAATAATAAAATAATCACAAGCACACATACGCACCAAGTTAGAAATCCAAAGCTTTTACAATACAAGAAAGATCCACAACTACGCTAAAAATCAAATAAAGATCCAAACTTTATTTAACTATAGTCATAACCTAGGTAGTTTATAAAATTTAGCCAAGAATCATAACCACTAAAAAGGAACAAGTTTTGAATAACAAATAAGTCATGTTCATAATTTTAATAACACAAAGTGAATTAAAACCAAAACTAACTCGTTGCGAAATCGTGACTTGAATCTTGATCGCGGCTTTAAACCCTTGAACCAATCTTTTTTCCTTCTCCTTGATAACACCTTCTGTTGTTCGTCTCTGATGTTGCTGCCAATTAATTGCGTTCGTCAGATGTTGTGCGGCTCCCCATATATCTATTGCTGCTCCCGTCTTCAATGTTTCAAATATAATTAATTGATGTTTCCTTCTCTTGGCAACCTAGGCCCACCCCTTCGTACAAGATGATGATCCATCACGAAATATAGCAGCCCTCTATTCGGCCCAATAAGTGAATTATATATGATTATGTACCATTAAGAATTATTAGGGTATCTAACACCTTTAAAAATTGTCAACATGCCCAGTAACTAACTCCCCATTAGCTTTCGTCCACCCCAAGGAAAACAATATGCACGTCTTTTCTAATTGTAATTTGTCCATTCCTTAGGCTTGGCCCGTGTAATCTATGAGCTCTTTCTAGCTTATAAAATAGAGATAGTGGTTTCGGCTCAGTCACGGAAAATAGCGGTAATTTTACTTCGGTCTCTGGCATTCCTCCTGCCCAACTGACTGGTCATTTCCACATTACTCGTTTTTCCTTCATTTGCACCTGGACCTGCCAAAACACAAAATAATATACTATAATACTTAAAACTAAAAAAAACAAATAAAAACTATACAAAAACTATACAATTTACACGGGACAAATATGTGTATTTTACCCCACATCAGCTGGATATCTCCTTAGCATCAAAAGAGTCTCGCAAGCTTAAGATGCCTAAAGTCTGTTGAACTACTGTTTCCTATTTATTTTTGATCCTTCTGTGGGTAAACTTTCAACTGATTGTGATACACGATATTACAATATTTAATTCGGTTGAAATCTATCTTTCATTTGCTTCCGCTGTGCATATTAAAATATTGTGTTGTTTGACTGTAATGTTGCCAACCACGTCACGATACTCCCTCACCGGGCCCACCGGTCAAATACGTGGAAATTCGGGGTGTGACAGTTAGGGAAATCAAAGAGGGGGGAGGGGACCGAAAGGGAAAGATGTGAGGGAGCCCGAAAGGGCAGATGTAGACATAATTAGGAGAAGGGATGAATTTGATACCACCAGGAGTGTAAAGGCCAGAGTCCTGGGCTCTCCAGACCGCATGAAAGCTCCCATCTTAATGCCACACCTGGAGGAGAAGGAGGTACAGCGGCTCCCCCTCAACATTTCAGCCATAATAGCCGGGCACAAGGTAGCCAGGATACACGTAGACGGGGGAAGTGGAGTAGAAGTAATATATGAGCACTGTGTCACGGCCCCCGTCCCGGTTTTACCCGTTTCAGGAGCCGCGGGACAGAAATCCCGTGGTATTTATTTAAGTTGGCAGCGGAATTATTAACAGGATCGGTTAAAACTTGAAAATACCCGTTTATTTTATTTCATAATTAGGGATAAACCCTGTAATTTACAATAAAGGCGATTTCACTGGGGAAACCCCTATTTTACAAAAACGTGTTTCTTCATTTTATTAAGCCACTTCTTCAAGCTTGTAGTGCTACGCGGCACTTTTTCCTGGATCACAGCAGATCACCTGAAACATGTTTTAAAAAGGTTTTATCAGCAAGGAAATACTGGCGAGTCACTCATTTGCACAAAACGACACATTGTTATAATATACAGTATTAAGGGCGATTACATTGTTTATATATCCACCAATTACCCAACGGTATTTGTCACTCGACTCGTTTCTGTGACTATGGTCATATCACCCATTGGCTAACTCGTTGTCCAACGGTGACGGTTATCAAGTAATGTATACAAAACCCCACATACCGGCTGTAATTGAAGACTACAAAGACTTAATCCCTGTAATTATAACTTTGAAAATAAATAGGGTTTTGGAAATAATTTGGTAAAAAGAGAATGTCTCACATTGCAAGTTTAATCTGGCAGAGTTTAGCCTACTGATAAGCCTGTTAACCTAATTCAAATAACAATGCACACGAAAACTAGGTTAGTAACTTTAATCCAACTATTACGACAACTCACGAGATCTAAACCTTCACAACGAATGACAAAGTGCGATACTTAAACATCCATCGAATTCACGACGAATGACAAAGTACAACCCTAGTTTGAGCAGCACTTAAACATCCATTGGATTGGTTTCTATCGATCGGACATTAAATCATAGCAGTGATCGAGTTATTACCCTGTTATCACGGCAGAATTCGTGCTTGTGTGTGTTATGTAGTAAACGGACGATATCTCAGTGTATGAAACGAATTTTTACGTCGAACCAACGCCAGAATTCAAGTGCCAAACTCCCCTACTTATACTGGAAAAACGGTGCCCTCGCGTGGCGCGAGGGGTACCACCCTAGCATAGGGTAGCCCCGTGTCTTGGTAGCTTAGCTGAGTTGATGGTTCGTTCAAATTCGAATTCCACGTAAAACTGTGTTGATAATATCAAATAGGAAATGCCCTCCCCCCCCCAGAGTTTTAGGGGCCCTGATCCTGATTCCGATTGTTCTGAAAATTTTAGGGGTCATGCAGTATCACTTGGGGGTCTTAATTAGGGTTTCCTATTGGGTAAAATAAGATAAGAAATGGTAATTTTGATGAGAGTTATTACATCCTCCCCACCTTAATTAAAATCTCGTCCTCGAGATTTACTGGAATAAGTGAGGATATTTCCACTTCATTTCCGATTCTAGCTCCCAAGTGTATTCCGGTCCTCTCTTTGAATCCCACTTGACTTTGACCAGCACTAGTCGTTTGTGCTTGAGAAACTTGACCTTTCTGTTTTCTATCTGCAATGGCTTCTCAATAAATTTTAACTTTTCATTTACCTCTACATCTTGAAGAGGTACTACCAGGGATTCGTCAGATAGACATTTCTTGAGGTTGGATACATGAAACACGTCATGTACTCCAGCTAGTTCTTCTGGTAGTTGTAAACGATAGGCAACTGGTCCTATTCGCTGGATTATTGGGAATGGTCCTACATACCTTGGACTTAGCTTTCCCTTCTGACGGGTGGTCCGTAGGACAACCCTTTATGATGTTAAAAGACACGTTTATCCCTCATTTAAGTGTGTAATTATCTCGAATTAGATAACTACTGTTGCTTATGTCTCAGGTGCGGTTTGGCGGCTTAAAGTGAAGAAAAATGCAGCTTTGGAAGGTTTGAAAGTGAACGGGTCGAGTGTGGAGCAAAAGATGCAACAAAGAAGAACCATCAACTTTCCACCGTAAATTACGGTCCTACCGTAATTTACGGTGGACCTGAATTCCACCTGGAGGCTGCCGTAAACCAGAAGACTTGTACCGTAACACTTATATGTGCACCGTAACTTACGGTAGAGCCGTAAGTTACGGTGGTGGCTGCGAGAAAACGTGTAACTGCCATCATTAAGTTGGTTTTATGGGGTCTTTTCAGCTATTCTGTTGGGGGGACGGTTTTGGAGCAGTTGAGGGGTGATTTTTGGCTCTCCTCTTGTGTTCTTGAGTGGTCTGAACATGAAGACTTTGTGTTTGATTCCAATGGACAAAGGTTCGATTGTGATGATGGTTCATAACACTATGAGCGGCTAGGTTTGCTTGGTGATCGTCTCGGATGTAAGGTTTTATTTGTGACAATTATGTTTGTTCTTTAATTTCTGGAATATTAGACTGTGCATGTGTTGTTAGTTTATTATGGTGTTTGATTGGTTGTTTGTAAATTGTTGATGTATGTTTGATCATAGTTCTAAACCATACGTTCTTGGTGCCGTTGGCAATCGAGATATCATGGGAGGGATTAGGGTTGGATATGTGTTGATTGGTCATCGGGTAACAACCTCGCGTTTTAGGAATCCGAGTACTTAGTTCCCTTTCATCACAAACAATTGATCTTACATGAGCCATGTCTATGTGGTTCTTTCCAGTTGAGCATAAACATTAGTGTGGATTAAAACCTGAAATCTAGGATGGTCGCTTGTTCCTAATCTGTTTACAAAAACACTCTTTGATTTGCAATTTAATTAGTTAATATTAGTTCTTAAAATCCAAACAATCAACTCTTGAATTTTAATTTCTGCAATTTTAGTTTAATCTTAGTTTAAGTGCAAATCTACATAATCGACATACTTTCCACAAACTCCCTGTGTTCGATACCTTCTTACCACTATATTATAGTTGTTATTGGGATTAAATTTGCGTGTACCTACGACAGCACGTCAAATTTTGGCGCCGTTGCCGGGGAGTTGTGCGCAACGTGTGTTATCTTGTGTATTAGTTTGAAAAAAAATTAAAAAAAAAACCCAAAAAGATTTCTTTTATGTTCATGATTTACACTTGGTAGTTGAGTTGTGTTGTGCAGGATGACAGGGCATTACACAAATTTCAGCTTATTTACGTGTAGATTGTGCGGGGGTCCACGACATCCATGTATTGGTTGCCACGAGGCTCACTACAGGAGGGTACATGGAAAACCGGTGTCTTATGTTTCACAGCTTCCACCTCCATCATACGTTGACGATTATGAATCAGAAATGGAGGATGACTATTATTCATATGGATACGATCGGGACGAGGAAGTTTATTATGGGGCAAGGATGGATGGTCTATGTTTTTGTTGCGGTCGCGATCACACTTATGATTATGATGTGTGCCCGGTGTATTCGGAAAACCCGAAGTATTGGAATAAAAAGATGATGGAAGCGCGCATCTATAGACCGTATCAGGGATATCGACAATATCATCCCGAAGAATATTCTGAGCCCGAGGGTGTTTATGTTTATGAGACCGAGGAGGAAAAAGAGCTTGCTGTATTGGAAGTAACTTTGTCCAAACTCGAGCAATATTTAGCAACACCCAACCTGTCCGATGAAGACCGAATCAGCTGCTTAGTTTCTAAGTGTCATACTTTAAAATTGAAGATAGAGATAGAAGAACGCCTCTCACCATTACCTGATGATATTAGAGATTATTCTCACATGAAGGAGGAGGTTGTGGAGGATAATACCACACCAATGAGTCCTTTATCTGATGAAGAGTCACTTGTAGATCAGATGATGTGTGCAGATTATGAGGTAGAGCAGGCTGATGGGATGGATATGTGTACCGAACCTCTTCCCATATCAATGATTCAAATTAACAAGTGTGGGGAAGAGGGTTCGAGGAATAAGATGAGAAGGGTGAAACTACCAGACATTAAGGTATATGTCATGAAGTAGACTAGCAAAGCCCGCAGGAGCAGCTTTAACATGCCAAATATACTGACAAATCTATGGAGATGGATGTAAATTTCCGGGCATTTGTTGGAAATACTGCGGGTAAGTGTGCATTAAGACCACCATAACGCATATCAGGTATGGTCTGGCTGAAGACCTTTAAACTTAGCGCTCTCGGGAGGCAGCCCGAGGATGTAGAGTATTGTATTGTATTGTATTTGTGTTTTGTTTTGTTTTGTTTTGCTTTGTTTGGTTTTGTTTTGGTGTTGTGTTTGTGTTTTGGCAGGTTATTACGTTTCAATCCTCGCGGATGCAATGATTCAAGTGTGGGGATGTTTGGCAACATCCCCGTTGAGATATCGGCGAATCCAAGAGATGTTTATGAACCGGTCCGATTACCCGCAGCTGCATCACTACCAACACTGCTGATTTACTAATCAGGTTGTGTCTTGTTCTCATTTTGTGCACCTTTGTATATATTCATGTTTTTGTTCATGGTTGGGGGGTTGGGTGGTGTTTTGATGTGTTTAGTTTATGGGTTGTGAAGGATTGGTGGTGTTTCTAATAATTAAAAAAAATACAAAAAGAAAGTTGTGGTTTGAGATGATGAGCTTTTGGTTGATGTTGAAGGGTTTAGCGATCAAGTCTTTCCAAAACCATACATTGGGGTCAATGTATACCAAGTGTGAGGATGGGGGGAAATTTTGAGGTTTTTAAAAAAAAAATTAATCAAGCAACACATTTTGAGAATTTGAACACCTTGGATTACACCCGAATGATGCACCGGCAACCCTTGATACCCTTTTATTCTTGGTGAGAGTTGAAGCCACACATGTAAATAAATAATACTTGTCTTTGATGAGAGTGGCAACGGGTGGGGGTGCATTAGAACTTGTGCTTGAATGCGGTTCGAGGCCTTAGTTGAACATGAATGTAGAAAGGATAAGGGCATTTAGGTAGCCTCGTCATTAGTGTGTGCGAGTGTGGGATTTGGGGGGTTGGACCTCATAAATTATATATATGAGCATGGTTGCGAGAGGGGCGGGGGTTTGGACATTTAGTTGCCCATTTTGTGCCTTAAGCCTATCATTTGTTACCCCTTAGCTAGTTACCTAAAAATTCACCCGACTTGACCCGGTCTTATAGTGTTAGTAGTTTTAGTAGTGTGTAAATTTGTTTGATGTTATGTTGAAAGTTTGATGCTTAAAAAAAATATCAGGAAGAAAAAAAAAAGAGAAAAAGCAATGGAAAATGAAAAAAGAAATGATGTTTAGTTATATTGTATATAGTAGTTGCATTGGTAGTTGTTAGTTTGTTTTATTGTGTAATAAAAAGACCGGGTTAAGTTTTCGCTACTTCATATATATTCCATTTCCTACCCATACACCTAGCCACGTTACAACCTTGAAAGTCCCTTTGATTTGCATTCATGTTTGACACATTTTAGGAGAAGGATTGATTTAGGTACAAGCCTATATTTGTGCAACCGCCCGTTAGCCTTTGTGTGTCTAGCTCATATTGCTAGTGCTTGCTTGTAACCGAGAGGAGAGACATAGCGAGGGGTGCATTGGTGATTGTTAAAAAGGGGTTAGTAAAAGGATTGCTTGTTTTTGTGTGGTTTACATTGATCACTTGTTGAGAAAACGGTTTGATGAGTTGCTTGGGACAAGCAACGGTTAAGTGTGGGGATGTGACGGGTGGTCCGTAGGACAACCCTTAAATGAGCTAAATACGTGCATATCCCATATTTTACACGGTAATGTATCGTGAATGTGATAACTACGAGTGTTCGTGTGATTTGCAGGTAAATCGCTTAATTTGGTTAAATTGGACCCGTAGGCTACGGTAGATATAAAAAGGCAGCAAGCACATGTGAATTAAGTTGGGAGAGATATTAAAAGGGTTGAAACCCTAGTACACGCACATGGTCAGCCATATTCACATGGACCTCTAGACATCATTGGACCACTTTTATTAAATGATCATTCTTAATTTTTGGGGTCAAGTGGAGCACTAAGAGATTTAAAAGGATTTAGATCCTAACCCTAAAGGCATGATGGCACGGTTATGTATGGAAGGAAATTAAAAGGGATTATTAATTATCATTAGAGAAAAAAAATAATAACATCATCATCCATCATCTTTGACGGTGGGATTTGACAAGATATGTGAACAAAGGTCAACCATCAATATCAAATCATCATATAATACACGTTGACATGAGTGGGCCGTACATACTTGGACTCTCTTGGGCGGCACATGCAGAAGGTAAAAACAACATCATCATTATCTTTTGGGCGGCAGATTTTTGGGACCTTGTTTTTGGATTGGGCCTCCACATACATCACGTGGACTTCTCATGATTGGGCCGCACATGGGCGTGAAGCACAAAGAAAAGAGGTAGACCTGAATCCTGCCTAAATCCCTACTGTAACTCAGGAAGATGCTGCCGTAACATATTGAACATCACCGTAAATTACAGTGATACCGTAATTTACGGTGGAGGCGACGCACAAATCGTAACTGCCATCATTAAGTTGGTTTTATGGGGTCTTTTCAGCTATTCTGTTGGGGGGACGGTTTTGGAGCAGTTGAGGGGCGATTTTTGGCTCTCCTCTTGTGTTCTTGAGTGGTCTAAACATGAAGACTTTGTGTTTGATTCCAATGGACAAAGGTTCGATTGTGATGATGGTTCATAACACTATGAGCGGCTAGGTTTGCTTGGTGATCGTCTCGGATGTAAGGTTTTATTTGTGACAATTATGTTTGTTCTTTAATTTCTGGAATATTAGACTGTGCATGTGTTGTTAGTTTATTATGGTGTTTGATTGGTTGTTTGTAAATTGTTGATGTATGTTTCATCATAGTTCTAAACCATACGTTCTTGGTGCCGTTGGCAATCGAGATATCATGGGAGGGATTAGGGTTGGATATGTGTTGATTGGTCATCGGGTAACAACCTCGCGTTCTAGGAATCCGAGTACTTAGTTCCCTTTCATCACAAACAATTGATCTTACATGAGCCATGTCTATGTGGTTCTTTCCAGTTGAGCATAAACATTAGTGTGGATTAAAACCTGAAATCTAGGATGGTCGCTTGTTCCTAATCTGTTTACAAAAACACTCTTTGATTTGCAATTTAATTAGTTAATATTAGTTCTTAAAATCCAAACAATCAACTCTTGAATTTTAATTTCTGCAATTTTAGTTTAATCTTAGTTTAAGTGCAAAGCTACATAATCGACATACTTTCCACAAACTCCCTGTGTTCGATACCCTCTTACCACTATATTATAGTTGTTATTGGGATTAAATTTGCGTGTACCTACGACAGCACGTCAAATTTTGGCGCCGTTGCCGGGGAGTAGTGCGCAACGTGTGTTATCTTGTGTATTAGTTTGAAAAAAAATTAAAAGAAAAAAAATTAAAAAAAAAAACCCAAAAAGATTTCTTTTATGTTCAGGATTTACACTTGGTAGTTGAGTTGTGTTGTGCAGGATGACAAACGACCTCATCTTTTATACCTACTTCCACACAACCATCACCAAACACCACTATTCCAAACATCAACACAATGCCTTCTCCACTTCATGATACTACACCAACCAATACCAACACCACACAACCGAACACTACTCAAGTCGAACCCAGTCTTACCTTTAGCCCATCTACTACGATTCCACCACTCACTCACTTCTTCCCAGCTTCAGGGCAATCGTCCTCAACTTATACAGTACCACAAGGTTCAACTGTTATCCATACTACCTCTACGTTTAGACCATCAAACCAGTCGGGTTTTCAATATTCAACCATTCCATTTGGGCAAACTTCGGGTATAGGGGGAGATAGATATGAAGAAGGATACGAAGATTTTGAGGGCTATGATGAAGACGAGTATGCTTATGGGGATTATAGTGATCAAGGAGAGTTGGGTTATATGCAAAGTCAATCTCAAGGGATGGCAAGTGTAGGTGGAGTGCCACAACAACAACAACTTATACCGCAACATATTCGGCCAAGGCCACAAGGGCCACCAATGCAACGCCCTATTCCATTGCAACAAGTTCGGCCGCAAAACATACAACCACAATTTCAAAGGCCAATTCAACAACCACCTATGCCACAACAACAATTTCAACCACCGTTCGTACCACAAGGGCATATACCAAGACCTATGGGTCCTATTCGTCCAAGGGGTCGATTGGGTGTTCCAAGAAGGCATCTTAGGGAACAAGCACGGGGAATAGAAGCGCATTTCAGGCCGATAATTACTCAAAACCCTTCACCGGTGGTTATCCCTCACAACAACCAAGGGAGAACCTTTGAAGTAAGAACAAATTCTTTGCAAAGTTTGTCGAAGTACAAAGGGCTAGCAACGGAGGAGCCGTATTTCCATTTAGAGGCCTATGACTCAATTTGCAATACTTTTGGGAGTCAAGGTTTTTCGGCCGATGATGTCAAGTTGGTCCTATTTCAGTTTTCTTTGGAGGACAAGGCAAAGAAGTGGTTCTACACTTTGCCCTCAACATCTATTTATACTTGGGTGGAGATGCAACAAATTTTCTTAGACGAATTTTATACCGCCCAAAAGACTAATGATGCTAGAAAGGGGTTAAGGAGCTTCCAACAACAACATGGTGAAATGTTCCATGAGGCGTTTGAACGATTCAATATGATGATAAAGAATTGCCCTCACCATGGGATTGAACTTTGGGAGTTGATGAATGCCTTCCATGAGGGGTTGAGTGCCGAAGATGCTCGCGATTTAATGTCCATTACCGGTGGGACTTTTGGCACAAACTATGAGAATGACGATTGGGAGTTCTTAGAGAACATGGCGATTACCTCGAAAAGAAAGGCTCAAGCATCGAGGA
Source organism: Helianthus tuberosus (assembly GCA_030545235.1). NCBI lineage: Eukaryota > Viridiplantae > Streptophyta > Magnoliopsida > Asterales > Asteraceae > Helianthus > Helianthus tuberosus. Next base: position 13,157,132 of record CM060361.1, on the reverse strand, counting down.
GAGCCCGACCGGCCATTGCCCGACCTCAAGTACACGCCATAGATGATGGTAATGTTCAAACTACTAACCAAATTTATGATGTTTGTGCTTTATGTAATGAAATAGGTCATGCGGCTGAAAATTGCCAAGGGATGGTGGAAGGGCAATATGAAGATGTGCATGCGGTTCAAGGTCAAGGTCAAGGAGGGGGTGGTAGAAACTACAACAACATGAACTCTAATACCTACCACCCCGGGTTGAGGAATCACCCAAATTTTCGCTATGGGAACCCCTCAAATCAAGCTAACCCGAACTTTCAAGGTAGCCAAGGTAACTTTGGTTCACGCCAACCTTACAACAACCAAAGTGGATACCGAGGCGGGAACAACCAAGGCTATCAAAAGCAATATCAATCGGGTCAAGAACAAGGGGGGGTCTTCGGGTGGAAATGAGATGATGGAGATGTTAAAAAGCATGCAAGTGGAGATGCAAAAATGGAACCAACTCGATGAAGTCCGAATGCAAAAAGATGAGGTTCGTGACAAAAGCATCCAATCACTAACAACCCAAATGGGTCAATTGGCAACCGATGTGGCGGAGTTGGAGAAGAACAAGGGTCAACTTCCTAGTGACACCAAGGTAAATCCATCACACGGTTCGTCAAGAGGTAATGTTAATGTTCATCAGGTTAGTGTTTTGAGAAGTGGAAAAGAGTTTAAAGCCAATTTGTCACCCGAATTGGTTGAGGGGGTAGTTGAGGATATCACGGGTAATGATAGTGATGATGATATTTCACCGGTTAAACCAAAAGAATTAAATGTTAATAAACCGGGTTTGGGTGAAAATGAAAAGAGTGAAAAAGTTGAGGGTGAACCGAGTCAAGTCCCGTTTCCATCGGCTTTACTTGACCCGGGAAAGAAAAATTTTATTGCATCGAGAGGTCCCCAAAAAGAAGAATTGTGGGACATGTTTAAACAAGTTAAAATTAATCTTCCACTCCTTGATGCAATAAAACAAGTACCCGCCTATGCAAAATTTCTAAAAGAATTGTGTACACAAAAGAGGCAAAACAAAAAAGAAAATGCCTAAGCGGGTGGACTTAACCGGGCAAGTGAGTGCGGTTTTAAACGGGGAGCTTCCTCCTAAGCTCCAAGATCCGGGCACGCCATTGATTAATATACAAGTTGGTAATTTTCAAATGGTTAAGGCGTTGCTAGATCTTGGAGCCGGAGTTAGCATTTTACCGGGGGGCTTATATGACCAATATGATTTTGGTCCTTTAGCAAGGGTGGAGACAACGGTTGTTTTAGCCGATTTGTCTCATAAGTTACCCCGGGGTAAGGTTCAAAATGTCATTGTTAAAATCGATGAATTTTATTATCCGGTTGACTTTTTAGTCTTGGATTACTCATCGGCGGACCCAAAGCAACAACAAAACGTAATTTTGGGTCGGCCATTTTTGAGCACCGCACATGCAGTAATCGATTGTAGATTTGGTACAGTTGATATGACTTTTGGAAATCGAAAAATGCGTTTGAATGTTTTTACTAACAATTCTAATGCTAATGGTGTTGATGAGTGTTTCATGGCAGATATAGTTGACGGATGCAACCCGCATGAGTATGAGGAGGATGGTTTGGATGTTTACCTGTGTGATTTTTCTGAACAGGTACATGCTTATGCACTCCGGGTTGAAGAGGAAAAACAAGATGCGATGGCGTTGAAAGAAGGTCGGCCGCCATGGACCCACCAGTTTGAAGGCTTACCGGCGGAAATAGATTCGGGTACTAAACCATCATTAGAGGAACCGCCAAAGTTGGAGCTCAATGACTTGCCGAGCCACTTGAAGTATGTGTTTTTAGGGGATAATGCTTTACAGGTCATTATTGCCTCTAATTTGGAGTTGGCACAAGAGCAAGCATTGTTGGAAGTCTTGAAGGAGAACAAGGGAGCTATCGGATGGACAATTGCCGATCTCAAAGGAATTAGTCCATCAATTGTCATGCACAAAATCATTACAACCGAAGATGCCAAACCAACACGAGAAGCTCAAAGGCGGTTGAATCCGAACCTACGGTAGGTAGTTAAAAAGGAGGTAATTAAATGGTTGGATGCGGGAATCATCTATCCGATTTCGGATAGTGCTTGGGTGAGTCCCACCCAAGTTGTGCCTAAGAAGGCCGGCATTCAAGTAGTCAAGGATGAAAGTGGTGAACAAATTGCCACCCGACCGGTTACCGGGTGGCGTGTATGTATTGACTACCGAAAATTGAATGCCGCCACTTCTAAGGACCATTTCCCGCTACCTTTTATTGACCAAATCATTGAAAAATTATCGGGTCAAAAGTACTACTGTTTTTTGGATGGGTACTCGGGTTACAATCAAATTGCAATACACCCGGATGACCAACACAAGACCACCTTCACTTGTCCATATGGCACTTTCGCCTTTCGGCGAATGCCATTTGGCTTGTGCAATGCTCCGGCAACTTTCCAACGATGTATGATGAGTATCTTCTCGGACATGGTTGGAGAGTCGCTCGAAGTATTTATGGATGACTTCTCCATTTTTGGCACTAGTTTTGATGCTTGTCTCAACGAATTACAACAGGTTTTAAAAAGGTGCGTTGAGAAAAATCTAGTGCTAAGTTGGGAGAAAAGTCATTTCATGGTGCAAGAGGGCATTGTGTTGGGTCATGTAATTTCTGAAAGGGGGATGGAGGTGGATAAGGTAAAAATAAGGGTAATAGCATATTTGCCACCTCCGAAAAATGTTAAGGGTGTAAGGTCATTCTTGGGACATGAGGGTTTTTATAGACGTTTCATAAAGGGTTTTAGTGTTATCACCAAACCTTTATGTAACTTATTATTAAAAGATGTCCCATTTGATTTTACTAACGAGTGTATGCAAGCTTTTACTGTTTTGAAGGAACACTTGGTCAAAGCTCCTATCTTGCAACCACCGGATTGGTCAAAGCCGTTCGAGATAATGTGTGATGCAAGCGACACCACTATTGGTGCGGTTTTGGGTTAACGAGTTGATAGAAAGCCGGTGGTGATCTACTATGCAAGCAAAACTTTATCCGAAGCGCAACTCAATTACACCACAACCGAAAAGGAGTTATTAGCGGTGGTGTATGCTTTGGATAAGTTTCGTGCTTATATTTGGGGGAGCAAAGTGGTGATTTATTCGGATCATAGTGCGGTTCGATATTTGATGGAGAAGAAGGACGCAAAGCCTCGGTTGATTCGGTGGGTATTATTGTTACAAGAGTTCGATTTAGAAATCCGAGACAAAAAGGGAAGTGAGAACGTAGTGGCGGATCACTTGTCTCGGATTCCGGTGGAAGGGATCGATGATGTTAGTGAAATCAATGAGAGTTTTCCCGACGAGCAATTACTAGCCATTTCCACCTTTGTTGCACCGTGGTATGCCCACTATGTCAATTACTTAGCCACGGGTGCCATCCCAAGTCATTGGACCAAAAAGCGCCGACAACAATTTATGGTCCAAGTGAAACAATATATTTGGGATGAACCGGATCTTTTCAAGATTGGACCGGATCAAGTTATACGAAGGTGTGTGCCCGAGACAGAAGTGTTGGAAATCTTGACCCATGCTCATTCTTCCGCATGTGGGGGTCATTTTAGTGGGCACAAAACAGGCTACCGGGTGCTCTCATGTGGGTTCTATTGGCCCACAATTTTCAAGGATGCATGTGAGTTTGCTAGGAATTGCATAAATTGTCAAAAGATGGGAAGCATATCGAAGAGGGATGAGATGCCTTTACAACCAATCTTGGTTGTAGAGATATTTGATGTATGGGGTATAGACTTTATGGTTCCTTTCCCGAATTCGAATGGCTTTCTATACATTTTGGTAGCGGTGGATTATGTCTCGAAGTGGATTGAAGCTATTGCAACACGCACAAACGACCATTCGGTTGTTTGTAAATTTGTTGAATCCAACATCTTCTCTCGTTTTGGCATCCCGCGGGTTATTATAAGTGATGGTGGTTCGCATTTCAAGAACTTCAATTTCGGGAAATTATTGAAGAGGTATAGTGTGAATCACCAGATTGCCACACCTTATCATCTGCAAACGAGTGGACAAGTCGAAGTGTCCAACCGTCAAATCAAAGAAATTCTCATGAAGACGGTAAGAACGGATAGGAAGGATTGGTCAAGTAAGTTAGACGATGCATTGTGGGCATACCGAACGCCCTACAAGACTCCTATTGGCACAACGCCTTACCGGATGGTGTATGGAAAGGGTTGTCACTTGCCAATGGAGTTAGCGCATCGGGCACATTGGGCAATTAAGACAGTCAATGCGGATTATGACGAGGCGGGGAAGTTGAGAAAGCTACAACTAAGCGAGATAGAAGAAATTCGAGATGAGGCATATGAATGTGCATCGGCTTATAAAGACAAGCTTAAGAAAGTACACGATGCGAAATTGAGAAAGAAAACGTTCGAAGTGGGTCAAAAAGTTTGGTTGTACAACTCAAGACTCAAGATGTTTGCGGGCAAGCTCAAGAGCAAATGGATGGGCCCATATGTCATTCGAAGAGTTGGGAGATTTGGTGATGTAGACATCCAAGACGAGCAAACATTGAAACAACAAACAGTGAACGGTCACCGGTTAAAACCATACTTGGATGGGAACGACATCAACACTTTGGAGCTTGACAAAGCGGGCTACATCTTACGCCCGGTCGACAATGAGCAACCATGAGAGGCCCAGGTTTGGTAGTGTAAATAGTTAGCATTTCATTTTGTTTGTTTTGTATAGTTTGCACAATTGCCGTATTTCTTTGAAACCCGTGTTTGAAACAAGTGTGGGGATATTCGGGTCACGAATTACTCTAACATTGTGTTAAGGACAACACGAGACTTTCGAGGGGGTAGGGTGATTTTTACATGCTTTTGAAAAAATTTAAAAAACATAAAAAAATTGAAAAAAAATATATATAAAAAAAACAATAAACCTTAAAAACAGCATTTTTCACGAACCAGAAATACCCAGTTCACACCGTAATTTACGGTATAGCCGTAATTTACGGTGGGGAGGAAAAACATGTGATCTTTACGGTGTAACTTTCCTGAATTACGGTAGAAATAGATGTTCAGGGCATACCGTAATTTACGGTCATACCGTAAGTTACGGTGAGTGATGAAAAATTTTGGGCTTTACGGTGCAGTTCTACTGTTTTACGGTGAAAGTTTGTGATTCAGGTTGTACCGTAATTTACGGTATTACCGTAATTTACGGTACGCAGGAAACATGGATCCGTCGGTTTGTTTTCTATATGTATATAAAAAAATAACATCTGGTCACGTGAAGTTATCCCCATCCACACAATTCTTTCTTCATCTATCACCATCCATCTTTTTCACAAGAACCCACAATACTCCATAGCCTCCTTCACCTTCAATCTTCCATAACTTTCTCAATTCTTGCCCAAACTAAGTGAAATCGGAGTCTATCTTGCTTAATTTTTCACGTAGTTTCTGATTTTGCTAAGAAACTTACGAGAAAACGCAGTTTTAGGGTCCAAATTCTAAACCCTAGTTCGGAAAAATTTAGGGGTTTTGGGAGCTTTTGTTTCACAAGCATTCTTACATCTTCAAGCAAAGGTATGAAAGCTTATTTGTTATATTTTGATGCTACATTGTGAAAAGTAAGGTTATTTAGGTTACTTGCCCATACCCACTTACTTGTTCTTAGAGATGGTTATGAAATTGGTTATTTGAACATGGTTATGGTTGTAGATGTAGGATTTGTGGTTAAAATAGTGAACTCTTGGGATGCTCTACATTGTAGAGACACCATGCCCGATTTTTGAAAAATTCTTGATATATTTTTGGTTCACTAACATCTACATCTATGATAACAAGCAAGTGTGGGGATATGTTGGAGAAAAGAGTTTAATTTTGTTTCGTTGGTTGTGTTGTTTGCTCTAATGTGTGTAGGAATGGCACGAACAAAAGAAAAGACCGGAGGTAGTTCATCTTCGTCTTCGAAGGGAAAGGGTAAACAGCCGGAACAACAACCACGGAAGAGACAATACATGGGTCGAGTGGATGAAAGCGAAAGTGAAAGTGAAGAAGAAATGGAGTTGGATATGACGGAGAAGCCAAAATGGGATTCGGGACCATTGGATGATCAACCAGTGGAGTGGCAACCAACGTTATATAATGACCGTATGAATAGGTTGAAGAATAAGGCAGCGGCCTTTATATGTGAGAGGGATGTTCGGGAAGTTGAGTTTGGTCAGTTCGGTGTGTTTGACAAGTTCCGGGCTCTAGGTTGGGAGTCGACACTTAGTTGTTTTGACAAAGATAAGACCAACTTGTTCATAACCGAAATACAAGAATGGATGGCTACTCTCAAATGCAACAGTTACGAAAAGCCATCACAAATGAAGCTGACGGGTATTGTGAATGGAATTCCGGTGGAGATGTCTTTTGACACGTTGAAGAAGCTTGGGAAATATGATAGTCTTCCAGCCCGTGATTATATGATACCGACTCTTGATGACCTCCTGGTTAAACCGGAGAAACATGTTCGATGGAATGATATGTTGGCAGCACTGTTTTTACCCGGTAAATACAGTGGTATTCTATACCGGAAGAATTTAAAAATCGAAGCTAAATTGTTGCTAACAATCTGTGTTCTCAATGTTATTCCACGAAGAGGGGATAAAGAGCAGGTGAGGTTTCCGGAGGTACCCGTTCTTTATTCGCTAATGCATGGGTCTCCGCGCTTTCCGATACGCTATCTGATCATGAACCACTTATGGATCTGCCGGAATAAGTATGGAAGAGATATCGTCCCGTATTGTCGAATAATTACGGGGTTGATGAAACAACAGAAGGCAATAACTTCTGAAGATAGAGGGGCTACAAAGAGGCATCAGCCTTTTACGTTGGATAAGTTGGGGAATGTTTGGACGTATACTCAGTCGGAGCGTTATCTTAAGCTAAAATCAGAAGGGCAAAGGTGGAGAGCACTAAAGTTGGGTGCACGAGATTTGTTACCGGGTGAGCCGGACGAGCCAGAAAGTGATGAAGAAGTAATTCCGAGGGGAGATGAGGACTATGCGGACGAGCCGCATGGTGGTGAAAATGTTGGTCAGGGAGGTTATGGTAGAGGATATGGTGGCATGTTCTATGATTATACGCAACAATCTTATGTGCCGGGATGGGCTTATGAAGGCACAATGCAAGAAGTGATTGAGAATCAACGCCCTCCGGCATCCGTGTTTGATACGTGGTTGGGGTCGGAGAGGACGTTGTATGATCAAAACACGAGGAATAGTGCAAGTATAGAGCGGTCCTTGAAACAAACTTTTGATCGTCAAAAAGTATGGAATCGCACACATGCGTATTCCCATGAAGTTGAAATGAACAATCGATATCATGATGATCAAGAAAGGAGATTGCACGCGGATTGGCATGCCGGGCGGCCGGTGGTTGTGGATCCACAACATGTGGATTATGCGTCTCTACCACCGTATGATGGTAGTGTTTCGTATCCAACCCCGCCGATCCACCACTCGCAATGGATTGACCCGAGGCAACAAGATGGAGCGCAACAACAACAAGGAGGAAGTAGTAGCGGCTCATTTGCGTTCGGTGAATGGAACGACATGATGTCTTCCATGTTTGGACCTCCGGGACCGCGCTATTATTAGTCAGGTTGTGTTCCCCCTTTGTATATTTTTGTGCATATTTGTTAGTTTGTTTGTTTAAGGTTGGGTGGTTGGGTGGTGTTAGTTGTGATTTTATGCTGGGTTGGTGCTTGTTGGTGGTGTCATGTTTTAAAAAGAAGAAAAATTATAAAATTATAAAATGAAAAAAAAATCCAAAAAGAAATTTGTGGTTTGAGTGAAGAAGCTTTTTGTTGGTGTTGAATGATTTTAGTGATCAAAGCCTCCTAAAACCATACATTGGGGTCAATGTATCCCAAGTGTGGGGATGGGGGGAATTTTTGAAGATTTTGAAAATTTTTGAAGCCAAGCGAAACGATGTGAAAATTTGAACACCCTAGATTAACCCCAATTTGGTGCACCGGCAACCCTTGATACCTTTTTCATTCTTGGTGAGAGTTGTAGCCACATGTGTATATAAATAATGCTTATCTTTGATGAGAGTGGCTACGGGTGGGGGTGCATTAGAACTTGTGCTTGAATGCGATTTGAATCCTTAGTCGGATATGAATGCGAAAAGGATAAGGGCATTTAGGTAGCTTCGTCGTTGGTGTGAGCGAGTGTGGGATTTGGGGGGTTGGACCTCATAAGTTATATATATGAGCAAGGTAGTGAGAGGGGCGGGGGTTTTGACATTTAGTTGCCCAATTTTGTGCCTAAAAGCCTATCATTTGTTACCCCTAGCTACTTACCTAAAAATTTACCCAACTTGACCCGGTTTTATAGTGATTAGTGATTGTTTAGTAGTATGTAATGTTATTTGATGTTATGTTGAAGTATTATGTTTTAAAAAAAAATTAGAAAAAAGAAAAGAAAAAAAAAGCAATGAAAAAAAAAGAAAAAAAAATGGAAAAAGAAATGATGTTTAGTTATCTTGTATATAGTAGTTTTCTTTGGTAGTTGTTAGTTTGTTTTATTGTGTAATAAAAAGACCGGGTCAAGTTTTCGCTACTTCATATATAGTCCATTTCCTACCCATACACCTAGCCGCGTTACAACCTTGAAAGTCCCTTTGATTTGCATTCATGTTTGACACATTTTAGGAGAATGATCGATTTAGGTACAAGCCTATAGTTGTACAACCACCCGTTTGCCTATTGTGTGTCTAGCTTATCTTTGCTAGTTTTCACTTGTAGCCGAGAGGAGAGATTTAGAGAGGGGTGCATTGGTTGGGTGTTAAAAAAGGGTTAGTAAAAGGATTGCTTGTTTTTGCTTGGTTTACATTGATCACTTGTTTAAAATTGATTTGATGAGTTGCTTGGGACAAGCAACGGTTAAGTGTGGGGATGTGACGGGTGGTCCGTAGGACAACCCTTTATGATGTTAAAAGACAAGTTTATCCCTCATTTAAGTGTGTAATTATCTCGAATTAGATAACTACTGTTGCTTATGTCTCAGGTGTGGTTTGGCGGCTTAAAGTGAAGAAAAATGCAGCTTTGGAAGGTTTGAAAGTGAACGGGTCGAGTGTGGAGCAAAAGATGCAACAAAGAAGAACCATCAGCTTTCCACCGTAAATTACGGTCCTACCGTAATTTACGGTGGACCTGAATTCCACCTGGAGGCTGCCGTAAACCAGAAGACTTGTACCGTAACACTTATATGTGCACCGTAACTTACGGTAGAGCCGTAAGTTACGGTGGTGGCTGCGAGAAAACGTGTAACTGCCTCATTAAGTCAGTTTTTATTGTGTCTTTTCAAGTATTCTCATGATTGGACGTTTTTGGTAGACATTGGGGGCGATTTTGCTGGTGCTTGCTTAGTTCTAAACAATTCCTAACATTCGGTTTGTGTATTCGATTCGTATGAACATTAATCGTTGTGTGATGATGATGTACCAAGTCATACGTGGCTAAACTTTTGGTGATTATCCTAGATGTAAGGTTTGCTTTTGAAACACTATGTTTGTGCTTGAATTTCTAGAATAATAACTTTGAATGTTTGTTTGAGTTATTATGGTGTTTGGATATTTGTTTGTAAATTGTTGATTATTGTTTGATGTTAATCTAAACCATACGTTCTTGGTGCCGCTGGCAATCGAGATATCATGGGAGGGATTAGGGTTGGATAATTGTCAATTGATCATCGAGTAACAACCTCGCATTTTATAATCCGAGTACTTAGTTCTCTTTCATCACAAACAGATAATCAAACACGAGCCATGTCTATGTGGTTCTTTCTAGTTAAGCATAAACATTAGTGTGGATTAAAACCTGAAATCTAGGATGGTCGCTTGTTCCTAATCTGTTTACAAAAACACTCTTTGATTTGCAATTTAATTAGTTAATATTAGTTCTTAAAATCCAAACAATCAACTCTTGAATTTTAATTTCTGCAATTTTAGTTTAATCTTAGTTTAAGTGCAAAGCTACATAATCGACATACTTTCCACAAACTCCCTGTGTTCGATACCCTCTTACCACTATATTATAGTTGTTATTGGGATTAAATTTGCGTGTACCTACGACAGCACGACACCTTCTTTCCAAACCGAACTACTCCTTTCCAAGGAGAAACTTTCAAGAGTACCATATCTCCGACTTGAAATTCCAGTGGCTTGCGTCGATTATCGGCATAACTCTTCTGGCGATCTCAAGCCGTCTTTAGTCTTTCCTTGATTTAAGTGATCTTGTCGGTAGTTTCTTGTACAATTTCGGGTCCTGATAATTGACTTTCTCCTATTTCTGCCCAGCAGACTAGAGTTCTGCATTTTCATCCATACAGTGCTTCGAATGGGGCAGCTTCAATGCTTGAATGATAACTATTATTATAGGAGAATTCAATTAAGGGTAGGTGGTCATCCCAGTTTCCACCAAAATCTATTACACATGCCCTAAGCATGTCTTCCAGGGTTTGAATCGTCCTTTCACTTTGTCCGTCTGTTTGAGGATGATATGCAGTGCTCAAGTTCAGTTTAGTCCCCATGGCTTCTTGGAAACTTGTCCAAAAATGCGAAGTGAAACGACTATCTCTATCCGATACAATAGAGAGTTGAACTCCATGTAAGGATACTACTTTGTCTACGTACATCTTTGCTAACCTTTCCATGCTAAAGGTTTCCTTCATGGGTAGAAAGTGAGCTGATTTGGTTAATCGATCCACAATTACCCAAATCGCATCATTAACTTTTCTGGTTTTGGGCAACTTAGTAACAAAATCCATTGTTATGAGCTCCCATTTCCATACAGGCATTTCTAATTATTGAAGTAGCCCTGAAGGTTTCTGGTGTTCTGCCTTAACTTGTGAACAAGTTAGACACTTAGATACATATCTAGCTATGTCCTTTTACATTCCTATCCACCAGAAATTATTTCTTAAATCTTGGTACATTTTATTGTTTCTAGGGTGCATGGTATACCTAGATTTATGGGCTTCCTCTAAAATCTTATTTCTTAATTCTCCTTGCTTAGGTACCCAAATCCTTCTTTTGTGGAATTTCCAAATTCCATCAGCTCCTTGCTCTAATTCTTTGATTCTTCCTTTAATTCCTTCAGTATCATCCTTGATTGCTGTTTCCTGAACATTCTTTAGTTGTTCCATTAAATCTAATTGTAAACTTAATCTAAGAGCACGAACTCGCTTTTGTTTCTCATGATACTTACGACTTAAGGCATCTGCTACTACATTTGCCTTTCCTTCGTGATATTGAATATCACAGTCGTAGTCACTTAGAATTTCCATCCATCTTCTTTGCCTCATGTTTAATTCTTTTTGCCCAAATATATATCTTAAGCTTTTCTGATCTGTATAAACAGGAAACTTACTTCCATACTGATAATGTCTCCAAATCTTAAGGGCAAAAATTATTGATCCTAATTCTAAGTCATGCGTTGTATAATTTTCTTCGTGCTTTTTCAATTGTCTTGAGGCATACGCAATTACCTTTTTGCGTTGCATTAGCACACATCCTAATCCTAGCTTGGAAGCATCACAATAAACTTCAAAATCTTTTGTTCCTTCTGATAAGGCTAGAATTGGGGTGTTTGTTAACTTTTGCTTTAAAATCCTAAAAGCCTCTTCATGCTTGGGTCCCCATTCAAACTTAACTGTTTTACAGGTTAGTTTAGTTAATAGTACAACTATTTTTGAAAAATCCTTAATAAAGAGCCTATAGTATCCAGCTAAGCCTAGAAAACTTCTAACTTTTGTAGCTGATTGCGGGACCTTCCATTTGGTGATTGCTTCTATCTTGGAGGGATCCACGTGAATACCTTATGATTCACCATGTGACCTAAAAATTGCACCTCCTGTAGCCAAAATTCACACTTCAAGAATTTGGCGTAAAGCTTCTCCTTTCTTAACAAAGTTAAGAGTGCATGTAGATGCTCACAATGCTCATCCTGACTTTTGGAATAAATAAGTATATCGTCGATGAAGACAAATACGAATTTATCCAAGTATGGTTTACAGATCCTATTCATCATGTCCATAAATGCTGCAGGAGCATTTGTTAATCCAAAGGGCATGACTGTAAACTCATAGTGACCATACCTAGTTCTGAAAGCAGTTTTAGGTATGTCTTCTTCTTGCACCTTCAATTGATGATATCCGGAGCGTAAATATATCTTAGAAAAATATCTAGCTCCTTGGAGTTGATCAAAGAGATCATCAATCCTAGGTAACGGGTATCGATTCTTAATTGTAACCTTATTCAGTTCCCTATAATCGATACACATTCGCATCGAACCATCCTTTTTCTTTAGGAACAACACTGGTGCTCCCCAAGGGGATGAACTAGGTTGTATGAATCCTTTACTGAGCAATTCATCTAATTGTTTTTTCAGTTCTAACATTTCGATGGGTGCTAGACGATAAGGTGCCTTTGCTACGGGTGTAGTTCCAGGAATCAAATGAATTCTAAATTCTACCTCCCTATCCGGTGGTAATCTTGGTAACTCTTCTAGGAATACATCTGGGTATTCTGAGACTACAGGAATTTCCTTAAGTTCCTTATCCTTAGTGCTAATGATTATCGAAATCATATACATTATTCCTTGCTTACGTTCATAACTAGCAACTTTCATTACTGAAATGAACTTCATTGGTTTATGCGGCTTATCTCCTGTAACCATGATTACTTCTCCGGTGGGTGCACGAATTTCTATGGAGTTCTTATCACAAAGGATTCGAGCATGGTTGGCTACTAACCAATCCATTCCTAACACAACATCGAATCCAGCTAAATTCATGGGTAATAGGTTTGCAGAAAATTTATGACCTCAAAGTTCTATATTTTCTTTTTGCAAAACCGTATCTATGTTAACAGAGTTCCCGTCTGCCGTTTCTACTGTAAAAACTTGCCTAAGTTTTTTTAAGGGTAGCTTAAGAGCTTGGCAAAATAAAGTATTTATAAAACTTTGGTTTGCACCAGAGTCAAATAATACTTTTGCATAAACGTTGTGAACTAAGAACGTACCAGCTATTACGTCAGGAATCAATTCAGCTTCCTGCGTAGTCAATTGGAAGACTCTTACGTTCTTCTTCGTAGCCCCTTCGGCAGGTTTGGCCTTGTTATCTGCTGGTTTAACCAATTTAGGGCATTTTGGTTTGAAATGCCCAGCTTCTCCACAGTTATAGCAGACCCTTGTTTTCTTTCTGCAATCTTCTTCACGATGTCCTACAACTTTGCAGAAGTTGCAGGTTTCATTACACTTTCCGAAATGTTTCTTTCTACAGTTCCTACAGAACGGCAGAGTGGAAGATTGCCCAGTTCCTCTTTTCTTGAAATTGTTATTATTACCCACACGAAATCCCTGGGTAATCTTATGAGCCAATTCCTTCTTCCTATTTTCTTCACGCGTACGCACCAGTCCGTCTGTCAAAGTGTTGGCTAATTCCACTGCATCATCGATCGTGCGGGGTCTCGCAGCTTTGACAATATCACGGATTTCGCTAATTAAACCCCAAATGTAGCGAGAAATAAGTACCGGCTCTGGCGAAGCCAAAGTAGGCACAATTCGAGCATATTCGAAAAATTTCGAAGTATACCCTCGGCAATCAACATTCACCATTCGGTGGCTCAGGAATTTGTTCGCCGTCTGCTCTTTTTCATATTCAGGGCATAATTTTCTTTCTACCAGATGCTTAAACTCCTCCCAACTCATGGCATAGGCCAGGTCACTTCCCTTGGCTTGTAATACCGTATTCCACCATTCTAATGCTTCTTCCTTGAAAAGGTGAGAAGCATACATGACTTTGTCTCCCTCAGCACATTTACTTATTTTGATTACTGCCTCGGTTTTCTCCAACCAACGAAGCGCCGCAGTCGCCCCTTCATTGTCTGCGAACTCAACAGGTTTACAGGCAAGGAATTCCTTGTAAGTGCAACCAGGCGTTGCAGCTTTCATTCTTTTGAGAATTGGGGCTTGCAGTACATCATTATCATTATTATTAAGGTTACCACCTCCATTTACGCTATTACTGAAGTTGTCTTCATGAGTACGTTTGCTAGGAATAATTTGTTGAGGTTCAACTAGATTCCGAGCAGCAGCAAGGATTGCCGGAATAGCATTGGTTATTCCTTGAGCAACGATATTCTCTATATCTTGTCTATTCAGAAATTGATCTTCATGGTTTTGCGCAGATTGGTTACCCTCGTTAACTTGTTCATTACCAGCGTTTTCCATCTGTTAATTAATATATATATATATATATATAAGTTATTAGCACTGATGCGTGTGAAGTGTTATATATATATATATTAGGTGTATATTTTAAGCCCCTTTAACACTTATTTTTAGCCAAGTTTTAAATTTATAAAACACGATATTTTACTAACACTAAACACACATATGGGAAAGTGCACCCATCGTGAGCGTAGTATAGTGTTGGCAAGATACCGAGGTCGTCCAAGGACACAAAAGCTTTTAGTACCGGTTTATCCTCAACGTCTAATCAAAATAAAAAGTTTAGAAAAATGTTTTAAACTAAGAAAAATAAAATCTAACTAAAAATGCTGAAAAATAAAATAAAAAGAAAAACAGATAGACAAGATGAATCACTTGGTTCCGACTCGTATCTAGTGTAACATTTGATTATTTCCGCACTTTTGCACTATTTTAAGAGATTATCTTAGTTATTGTAGTAGGCCCCTCTTTTGAAGGTGACGTTACCCTCACCCCAGTAGTTTGAGTCAGCGAGGATACAATCCTAAAAGGGTGGATTATTGGAAGATAATTAATTAAGTTATTAATGCAAATTATGGTAGGCCCCTCTTTTGGAGGTGACGTTACCCTCGACTAAGTAGTCTGAGTCAGCAGGGATACAGTCCTAAATAGCCGGGTTATAGTATTAATAGTAGTTAACTTATGAGGGGATCAAAGAGTTTGGACCCCCGCCATCCAATACCGTTAAGTATTGAAGGAGGTCCTACTAAATTTGACCCAGGTCCATTGCAGGACCTCTAAACGCTGAACAATGGCAAGACTTTTACCAAACCGTTCCCTTAACCCCCGACCAGGTAGCCAACATACCTCCATATAGACCGTGGAGATATGAATGGTGAAAATATTTTATTTTATATAGACAGTAAAATAATGCCAAGACACCAGGGACAAACGATAAGGAAAGATCACCTTCAACATAAGCAACTAGTTATTAAAGTCATTAATACAAAACCAAGTAAAAAGTGCAAAAGATTGGAAATAAAAAGTATTACACTAGACACTTTGTCTTCACCAAGTGATGTAAGAGACTTAGGCAAACATGGCCTTGATTGTCAAGAACTCTTACGATCAATCTTGGATCCCGAGACGACTCACACACTCTACGATGGACAATGGATGATGGTGGTGGATGATGGTGTTATGGTGGTGGTGGTGAAGTGTGAGAGAGGTGGTGTGCCAAGGGATGGTTTGAGCTTAAGCCAAGCACTCCTATTTATAGGCTGAACAGAAGCTCGGGCACGGCCCCATGTCCAGTGGGCACGGCCCCGTGTCCACATCCTCTCTTTCTTCATTTAATGCAGCTTTGTCTTATTAGTTGACCACGCCCCCGTGTCCGCTGAGCACGACCCCGTGTGCAGAAGAATCTTTGTACTATGAAGATTTGCCTGGATTGTGCGAATCTTATAGTTGATCACGGCCCCGTGTCCGCTGAGCACGGCCCCGTGGTGGGCAATAGAAGCTTCTACCACTTTGTCTTTTCTGCTGACACTTGGGCACGCCCCCGTGCTGGCTGAGCACGGGGCGTGTTCAGTCCTCTGTTGCCTTGTTTTGCTTGGGAAGATGCTGTCGTGGGGTCGGGCATGTCACGTCTTGTTCCTTTTCTTGTATTTATGTTAGATTTTGGTGTCTTTTTGCTTCTTTTGTTAATTTGAGCTCATTTAATCCTGAAAATACAAAAGGAAGACAAAAGCACACTTTTTCCAACATTAGTACTAAAAAAGGGTTAGTTTTATGCCACAATTGATGAAATTTATATGTTGCATTTTGAACACATCAAATACCCCCACACTTGAATCTTTGCTTGTCCTCAAGCAAAACTCTTTAATATGTGGCTATTACACTCCCAAATGGAATGGGTAGAAAAGAAGGTTTTGGGCTTGTCGTAGAGTGTCGGGATTTCCAAGATTCTTTATTTAGTTTTATTTTTATTTATTTACAATCCTATTCGTCATGATTTTAAAACTTTTCATAAGATAAATTACTTATTAGGGCATAACATGCCTTTGTAAAATTCTATTTATATACAAGTTCACATACCTCACGGGGATCACTCAACACTCGGCCGAAAATGTATTTTTGTGGATCAGTCGAGAGCGGCATGGAACTTACTCCTACCATAGGCTTGCCAAGCGATCAATCCTCCTCCTTTTTAACTTATATACCTTTGTAAATATCAAGAGGACTTTTTGGGTGAAGGGTTAGGCTTGGGTTAAAGGTAGGTGGTTGGGTTAAAGACTAGTAGAAAAGGGGCTAAAAGCGTAACAAGTGTCGGTTTTCTTAAGAGTTTCAATTTTTGTAACTTTTATTTATGATGAAGCTATTATTCAAACAAAGTTATTTTTGATGAACTTGTTTGTTTATTTTCTTTTGCTTCATCATCAACACACATTTTTTTTGAATAGTCATACGAAAAACCGAAGTTGTTACTAAAATAAAGGGTTAAAAATAAAAAGGTTTTGGTGGGTAAAAGGGTGTTTGGTTTGGGTTATGAAATGAAAAGGTTTAGGCTCAAAGGGGCTAAC
Organism: Helianthus tuberosus; assembly: GCA_030545235.1. Classification (NCBI taxonomy): domain Eukaryota; kingdom Viridiplantae; phylum Streptophyta; class Magnoliopsida; order Asterales; family Asteraceae; genus Helianthus; species Helianthus tuberosus. The sequence continues at coordinate 13,140,254 of CM060361.1, read as the reverse complement.
TAGGGGGATTTTGGGTAGGTGGTAAAAAAAAGAAAAATAATGGTGTAGAAAAAAAGAAGGGTTAGTCCTAATGCCTCCATCATTTACTTACTCGGGTTTAAGTTGGTAAGGACCAGGAATGTATCGTCATTGCAAGTTCTAGAGTCGTAAGAACCAAGCGGCTATTCACACAAGAAACGAAAATGAGTATTTAGTCAAATGATATGTAAGTGTTTGCTCAATAAAGGCTCAAAACTCACTTTTGTGGGAATGGGTTTTTATGTGATCAAGTATATATAATCAAATTTTAACTAAGCTTGTCATGCCTTTTCATATTTTTCTTATGATGGTTCTTTTTATCACGACGCTATCGGTTGTAAATTCGTAAAAATATAACCTTTTTAGAACTTGAATTTCCCGAGTTAAACCTAGACAAGTAAAAAAAAAGAATGAATTTTTTTTTGAAAAAATTTGGGGTGATTAGCGGTTCCAATAGAGTTTTGTGTAAGGCTTGTATTTAGGACTTGCAAGATTCAAGGTTTTAGCATCCCCCCCACACTTAAATTACACATTGTCCTCAATGTGTCCCAAAAATAAGTTTTTAGGTTGATTGAATGTGTAAAAAGGTGTAAAAAGCAAAAATTTTGTGTTACTGGGCGCTGAACACGGCCCCGTGGTGTCCGGGCACGACCCCGTGTTCAAGTGCCAATAACAAAATTAAAACAAGAGAAACAGAAGCCTGGACACGGGGACGTGTTGGGTGAACATGGCTCGTGTCCAGTTACCTGAATTGGGTCTTTTTCTGCAGACTGTGCAGCACGGGGTCGTGTTGGGCGGACACGGCCCGTGCCGAGCTTACTGTAAATGAAGAAATTTGTCGGACGGTTCTGTTTTCCTGCATGGGATGCTGGTTCAAGTTCCCCTTGTATCCTTTGTCATCGCAAGTGTGTTTTATTCCTGAAAATTAAAACTAACTAGAAAACATAAAAAATAATCTAAACTAAACTAAGGATAGTTCCGCGGAATGCCTCCGTGGTGCGCCACGTTTATAAGGGTCTTTTGCTAGACCCAAAGCCTGGTCATATGTTACCCAAGTGGGATGTATTGCATCCCATGTTACACTGTCGGAGAGCGTCATCCAAGCTTGAGTCTATGACCTTCATGTAGTTGACCGGGTCTTCGTCCTCTACTCTTTTTCCACATTCAAACTTCACTTCCTTGTCCCCAAACTTCAATGTTAACGTTCCGTCATTCATATCCACCACCGCTTGGGCGGTGGCTAGAAATGGCCTTCCAAGGATGAGAGGGACATCGGTGTCTTCCTCCATGTCTAGGATGACAAAGTCGGTTGGGAAAACGAAGCTGTCAACTTTTACCAATAGATTTTCAGCGACACCTTGTGGGAATTTGACGGATCTGTCGGCGAGTTGTATGCTCATCTTTGTAGGGCTTGTTGTTCCTAGGCCGAGTCGTTTGAACATCGATGTGGGCATGAGGTTAATGCTAGCCCCAAGATCGGCTAATGCATTACGAACGGGGGATTTCCCAATCGAGCAAGGAATTGTGAAGCTTCCGGGGTCGATTTTCTTTTGTGGAAGTTTGTTGAGTACTAAGGCGGAGCATTCTTCGCCTAAGTTAACTAATTGCAATGATTCACTTTTCCTTTTGTTAGTGAGGAAATCCCTCATGAATTTTGTATATTTAGGCATTTGGGTTAGGACCTCAATAAAAGGAATATTAACAAGCAATTGTTTTAGTAAATTTTCGAACTTTGCGAATTGCTCATCGGTCTTTTGACGATTTAACCTACCGGGGTACGGAATTGGAGGAGTCTTGGTGGGCTCTTGATTTGGTGGAGAAGCCTTTTCTGGTTGAGGTGTGGGTGAAGTCGTGCTTTGGCTGAGTTGACTTCCTTCAACCGGTGGTAGCGGGACATCCTCGGGACCCACGGTTCGGTTTCTTAATATGATGAGGTGTACTTGTGCCTTTGGGTTGGTTTCGGTATTACTAGGTAACGTGCCTTGTGGTCTCTCGGAGAAATTTTGAGCTAGTTGATTTAATTGTTTTTCAACGTTTTGAATGCTAGCTTGTTGATTTCTAAAATTCGATTCCAATTGTTGAAATCGATCCGAGTTTTTCTTTTCGGTGTCGGAGATGAGGCGAGATATAGTATCTTAAGGCCTTTCTCGTCCACCTTGTTGTTGAGAAAAATTTTGTGTTTGTTGAAAGTTAGTTCGTTGGCTTTGTTGGTTACTACTATTGCCGGGATCTCTCCAACCAAGATTAGGGTGGTTACGCCATCCTTGGTTGTAGGTACCCGTTGGTGGACCCGACGGCCTAGGTCTGTTATCAATGTAGTTTACCGTTTCTGTTTGTTCATCTAATTCTTTCATACAACTCCAATTTTCATGTGACCCACCACACCCTTCACAAGCCATAACCGAGGCCGTTTTTGTCATTTCTAGCTTTTTGATTTTCGAAGAGAGGGCCTCGATTTGGGCTTGTAAAGAGGTGCTTTCATCAACCTTATGGGCGCCCGGGGCAATAGATTTATTACCTCGGGGAGTGTGCCATTGAAAATTGGTTTGAGCGATTTCTTCAATTTGATTATATATTTCATTTGGGCGACGATTACCTAGGAGTCCCCCGGAGCTAGAATCAAGTGTTTGTCTTGTGAGTGGCAACAACCTATTGTAGAAAGTGGATACTTGTTGCCATACCGCAAGACCGTGATGAGGACACTTTCTTAGTAGCTCCTTGAACCTTTCCCAAGTTTCATATAAGGATTCCCCATCCTCTTGTGAATATGTATTAATTTCAGTCATTAATTTAGTCGTTTTAGCCGGAGGGAAATACTTATATAGAAACTTTTGGGCTAGTTCATCCCAGGTGTTTACCGAGCCAACTGGGAGGGTGTTAAGCCAAGCCTTAGCTCGGTCTTTTATTGAAAATGGAAACATTCGAAGGCGGATGGCGTCATTTGATGCTCCATTGATCCGAAAGGTATAACATATTTCTAAGAAATTAGTAATATGAAGATGAGGATCCTCGTCCGCAAGCCCATGGAAAGTTGCGGAGTTTTGAAGCATTTGTATCAAATGTGGCCGAAGTTCGAAGTTATTGTCTTCGACATTCGGTGCATTGATAGCGGCGCCGAGATTACCTACGGTGGGCCGTAGGTAATCCATGAGGGTACGTTGGTCCGCCATTGGAAGTGGGGCCCTGACGGGTGGTCCGTTGGACAACCCTTAAATGGTTTAAAAAGATTAAAATTCCATGCTTTACTTGGTTAATTGCTTGAACTTAGTAACTACGAGTGTTTGTGTGATATTACAGGTTAATAGGCTTAAACCGGTGAATTTCGTATGCTTGGTGATGAAGCGGAACACCCATGGATGTTAACCGGGGCATATCACGTTGCTAGGTATTGGATGAGTTCTAACACTCTAATATAAGACGATGCACATGGGGGTTTTATAAACAATATCAAATCATCATCACACATCATCATTAGCAACAATATCATCACATCATCAACATTAAATGAAAACACATGGGCTGTGGCTTTGATTTGGGCGGCACATGTGAAATGTGAAGAAGCAAGAGTCAACAACTTTCATCAGAACATAATTCACGTGAATATGAGACATGGATTCCTTTCATTGGGCCGAAAATTATCATCATGAAATCATGTGCGGACATGGGCGACAAATGATTGGTCTTTGGTGGGCGGTTAACACTTGGACTTCTCATGTTGGGCTTGGACTTCGTGGACTCACGTGAAAGATAACAGTGGGCCGCATGTGACTTGGGCGGCACCTATTGGATTTTATGGCAGCCATATACATCAGCATTAAATCAACATAAGATACACACATGTGGGTTGGAGTGGGCAGCAACATCACGACAAAGGGTCATCACAAGTCATGTGGGATTATTTATCTTGGGCAGACAACACTTTTGACTTTGGAGGACCTCATGATTGATCATACGTGCAACTTGAATTGTCTTGGGCCGCACATTCTTAATTGTTGGAAACACATGCTGGACGATTTGGCAGAGGTATCACGTGAAGCAAAGCATTCAGACTGTCACCGTAAATTACGGCTCCACCGTAATTTACGGTGGACCTGGAACTCATTTGATGCTCACCGTAAATCAGGAAACTTGCGCCGTAAACATATGAAGTCCACCGTAATTTACGGTGGAACCGTAAATTACGGTGGTAGCTGCAATTAAATCCGTAACTGCCATCATAAATCAATTTTTATTGTGTCTTTTCGGTAGACTTCATCATTGGACGGTTATTGGAGACACTAGGGGCGAATTTTGGCTGTCTTGCTTGGTTTGGAACAATTTCTAACATTCGGTTTGTGTTTTTGATTTGTATGAACATCGAATTGCTTGTTATGATGATTCACCAAACTATGTCCGGCTAAACTCTTCGGTGATCATCCTAGGTGAATGTTTCTGAAACTTTTGTGTGTTTAATTTCTGCATTTCTAGAATGATATCTTGCGTTGCTTGAATGTCATGTTGTATGTTTGATTGTTTGTAGTGTGTTAATCAATATTGCAATTTCTAGTCTTAATCGTACGTTCTTGGTGCCGTTGGCAACCGAGATATCACGGGAAGGGTTAGGGTTGGTTATTGGTTAATAGGTCATCGGGAAACAACCTCGCGTTATCTAATCCGAGTACTTTGTTCCCTTTTATCACTTCAATCACATATACACGAGTTATGTCTATATAACTCTTTCTAGTGAAATTGCACACAACTGTTTAAAGAAACTGAAACCTAGGGTGATCATTGTTCTCTCCTAATTGTTTACAACCAACTTTGCTTTGAATTAGTTCTTAATTTAGTTTTCTAAAACAACAATCCACAATCTTGAATTTTAATTTTCTGCAATTTAGTTTAATATTAGTTTAAATACAAAGCTATACAATCGACACATTTTCCACATACTCCCTGAGTTCGATACCCTTTTACCACTAACTACAGTTGTTTGGGGATTAAATTTGCGTGACCCACGACAATCACGTCAGGCCCCCGAAACTTTCTCTTGATTTTTAGCTTTAAGTCTTTTTCTGAGAAAGCGTTCGGGTTCTGATAGAGGTTCTTTTATGTCTCTACTAGAACTGGAGCTCATGCACTACGTAGGAGGTTCAAATGTGGCACCTGGGTTCCAAGTCCTGCAATAAGAACAGAAAAGAACGTTGGTCGGAATGTTCACCACGGCCCCGTGCTCAGTGAACACGGCCCGTGGTCAGAGGTACAGTAATTGTTTTCCGGATCCCTGTTACTGGGAGTTGGACACGGCCCCGTGTTGCACCGACACGGCCCCGTGCTCAGCTCTCTGTAACTTAGAAAATAAAAACTAGTTATGAATGGTGAAAATCTTTTATTTTATATAGACAGTAAAATAATGCCAAGACACCACGAACAAACGATAAGGAAAGATCACCTTCAACATAAGCAACTAGTTATTAAAGTCATTAATACAAAACCAAGTAAAAAGTGCAAAAGATTAGAAATAAAAAGTATTACACTAGACACTTTGTCTTCACCAAGTGATGTAAGAGACTTAGGCAAACATGGCCTTGATTGTCAAGAACTCTTACGATCAATCTTGGATCCCGAGACGACTCACACACTCTACGATGGACAATGGATGATGGTGGTGGATGATGGTGTAATGGTGGTGGTGGGTGGTGGGTGAAGTGTGAGAGAGGTGGTGTGCCAAGGGATGGTTTGAGCTTAAGCCAAGCACTCCTATTTATAGGCTGAACAGAAGCTCGGGCACGGCCCCGTGTCCAGTGGGCACGGCCCCGTGTCCACATCCTCTCTTTCTTCATTTAATGCAGCTTTGTCTTATTAGTTGACCACGCCCCCGTGTCCGCTGAGCACGACCCCGTGTGCAGAAGAATCTTTGTACTATGAAGATTTGCCTGGATTGTGCGAATCTTATAGTTGACCACGGCCCCGTGGTGGGCAATAGAAGCTTCTACCACTTTGTCTTTTCTGCTGACACTTGGGCACGCCCCCGTGCTGGCTGAGCACGGGGCGTGTTCAGTCCTCTGTTGCCTTGTTTTGATTGGGAAGATGCTGTCGTGGGGTCGGGCATGTCACGTCTTGTTCCTTTTCTTGTATTTATGTTAGATTTTGGTGTCTTTTTGCTTCTTTTGTTAATTTGAGCTCATTTAATCCTGAAAATACAAAAGGAAGACAAAAGCACACTTTTTCCAACATTAGTACTAAAAAAAGGGTTAGTTTTATGCCACAATTGATGAAATTTATATGTTGCATTTTTAACACATCAGCACCAACTTAATTAATCACCAAGCATAGTAAAACAATCGCACATAATCACATTTAGCCAAAATTGTTGATTTTTCGACTTCCGTTTTTATATATTATAGTATGCTTCCGTACACACCCGTTATCTTACAAAAGTTTTATTTTTAGTTATTTTACACGATCATATTTTTATATTATTAAACACGCATTCCTACAACCACATATGATCCCGTCAGCTGGCACTTTAGATACGACGTTCTCTCTCGTCGTATTTCCAGGATATTCTCTCCCCTACTTCCTGGATTCTATTTCCCGCATCCACTAGCTCCTCGCCATAGTGGCGGAGTTCTGCCAAGTTTTCGGAGCTCATAGGTGGGTGTAGTGGAGGCTCGGGGTCAAACTGAGGGAAAAGGGTATTAGGGTTATTGAGGAGATTCTGAAACTGCCAGTCGGTGGTCCACCACTCTTCTAGCTCTGCTGGTAGAGGTTGGGAGTGGATAATAGGATCTGGGATATCAGGCTCTAAATCAACTGGAAGTTGTGCTTCCGCTGGGTAATTAAAGAGGTTTGCATCGGCAGGTCCGATGAGGTCACTAAGTGCCAGTTTATGATCCAGCTCTTCCCAAGATGACATTTCCTGGTCTTGTCTGTAACTTTCTCCGATCTCTATTCCATTGCCTTTATCTTTGGGATCCATAGTCTTTATAACTTTCCGTGTCGCTGGTTTCTTCCTGCGCACATGCCTCCAGCCCACGAATCTTCTTTTCTTTCTCGGTTTGGGTTTTTCTGAAGGTTGGGCTTGAAATTCCATAGGTTCATCAGTGTCGGCACAATAACCGGTAAAGTCTCTGGAAACTTCCACATTTACCGAATAGAGATTGAGATTCGGAAGAGCTTCAGACAACTCATTCATGCTGTTTAGCATATATGAAGAAAACACACAAAATTCTAGGTTAAAATTTTGTAAGTACAATCATTCAAGTATCATTGTTCAAACAGAAAAAAATGGCAAACATTGCGGCTTTTGTATATATTTTTTTATTACAAATTACAACTGAGATTCAATATATACTTGGGATTGTGCATTCATAATTTATTATGTTCAACATGCCTTTATATAAAGTTTATTTTATCTTCTCTTACTAAGTTGTTTATCTAATGGGCAAAGTTTCTGGCTTATAGATGATATGGGTGCTAGGACTGGGTCAGGGTGTTGGCAGTTTAACTTAATTAAAAGTTAACATTTACTGCGGTAGTGGCTAACATATAGAGATTTGCCCATTGTTCATCTAATTCATTTTCGCATGGTGGTTTATTGCCTATTTCCTGAGTTTCCTTATTAACCATCACTCCTTTTGGTTGTGACTTCTTTATTTTCTCTTGACTTTTTTTCTAATAATCCAACTTCTTTTCTTAATGGTAAGTGGTTTCTCAAACTGTGCCTTACGAACAAATATTCCTTCCTCAGTATTTGCTGAGTATCTTGAGGAATGTGATTGAAATGAAGTTTCCTTATCTTTTGATGAACTATCTAATTGACGATAGATGTACGAAATTCTTTGCTTACCCATACTGTAAACTAACAAATAGTCAAATAACACAAAAACACATAAGCACAGGATAGCAATTAGAAAAATTAAGTATTTCTAAATACTTAATTGGCTTAAATCAGTGGCTCTGATACCACCTTTTTCTGTCACGGCCCCCGTCCCGGTTTTACCCGTTTCAGGAGCCGCGGGACAGAAATCCCGTGGTATTTATTTAAGTTGGCAGCGGAATTATTAACAGGATCGGTTAAAACTTGAAAATACCCGTTTATTTTATTTCATAATTAGGGATAAACCCTGTAATTTACAATAAAGGCGATTTCACAGGGGAAACCCCTATTTTACAAAAACATGTTTCTTTATTTTATTAAGCCACTTCTTCAAGCTTGTAGTGCTACGCGACACTTTTTCCTGGATCACAGCAGATCACCTGAAACATGTTTTAAAAAGGTTTTATCAGCAGGGAAATACTGGCGAGTCACTCATTTGCACAAAGCAACACATTGTTATAATATACAGTATTAAGGGCGATTACATTGTTTATATATCAACCAATTACCCAACGGTATTTGTCACTCGACTCGTTTCTGTGACTATGGTCATATCACCCATTGGCTAACTCATTGTCCAACGGTGACGGTTATCAAGTAATGTATACAAAACCCCACATACCGACTGTAATTGAAGACTACAAAGACTTAATCCCTGTAATTATAACTTTGAAAATAAATAGGGTTTTGGAAATAATTTGGTAAAAAGAGAATGACTCACATTGCAAGTTTAATCTGGCAGAGTTTCGCCTACTGATAAGCCTGTTAACCTAATTCAAATAACAATGCACACGAAAACTACGTTAGTAACTTTAATCCAACTATTACAACAACTCACGAGATCAAAACCTTCACAACGAATGATAAAGTGCGATACTTAAACATCCATCGAATTCACGACGAATGACAAAGTATAACCCAAGTTTGAGCAGCACTTAAACATCCATTGGATTGGTTTCTATCGATCGGACATTAAATCATAGCAGTGATCGAGTTATTACCCTGTTATCGCAGCAGAATTCGTGCTTGTGTGTGTTATGTAGTAAACGGACGATATCTCAGTGTATGAAACAAATTTTTATGTCGAACCAACGCCAGAATTCAAGTGCCAAACTCCCCTACTTATACTGGAAAAACGGCGCCCTCGCGTGGCGCGAGGGGTACCACCCTAGCATAGGGTAGCCCCGTGTCTTGGTAGCTTAGCTGAGTTGAAGGTTCGTTCAAATTCGAATTCCACGTAAAACTGTGTTGATAATATCAATTAGGAAATGCCCCCCTGAGTTTTAGGGGCCCTGATCCTGATTCCGATTGTTCTGAAAATTTTGGGGGTCATGCAGTATCACTTGGGGGTCTAGGGTTTCCTATTGGGTAAAATAAGATAAGAAATGGTAATTTTGATGAGAGTTATTACACACTGTTTCCTAAGATTTGACAGGGATGTGAGGGATCGACTCGAGGAAGATTTTATCCCCCTAGTGGGTTTCAACAACATTGTGTCACACCCCTTGGGAAAGATCAGACTCCCATTTACAGTCAGGGTAGGGGATCGTGTCCGAACCATAAATTTAACTTTCACATTGGTCCGAGCACCCTCAAAGTACAATGCAATCCTGGGAAGACCTGGGATTGGCGATTTGCAAGCACAAGCATCAACCCCACATGGAGCTCTAGTGTTCTAAACGCCAAAAGGCTTGGCTTGGGTAAAATCTGCATACGAGGTAATATCTTCTGTCTCTGAGGGAGAGATGTCTGAGAAACCCCAAAAAGATGGGGTCGAAGAGTGGGTCCTTTGTGACAGGTTCCCGGAGCAGACAGTTAAGGTGGGAAGCCACCTGAGTGACAAATGTAAGAATGCTCTCAAGGAGCTGCTTCTCTTCAATATAGACGTGTTTGCATTTCAGCATGGAGACATGACAGGAATCCCAAGAAGCCTGACCGAGCATCGAATCAATACATACACCTGGGCAAGACCAGTAAAGCAAAAGAAACGAAGCATGGGTCCTAGCAAGAGGAGTGCCGCCTGTGAAGAAACTAGGAAGCTACTCAGAGTCGGGATAGTAAGAGAGGTGAAGTATCCATCCTGGGTTGCTAACCCAGTCATGGACAAGAAGAAAGACGCGGGGGGGGGGGGAGGATGTGCATTGACTTTCAAGATCTGAATAAAGCATGCCCCAAGGACTGCTACCCCCTCCCGGAGATAGACGTCCAAGTGGACTCCTTATCTCAGTACCCCCCTAAAGTGCTTCTTGGATGCTTACAAAGGATATCATCAAATACAAATGTCAATGGAAGACGAGGAAAAAACTGCCTTCATCACAGACGAGGGAACCTTTTGCTACACCAAAATGCCCTTCGGGCTAAAAAATGTCGGGGCCACTTACCAAAGGTTCATGAATACCCTTTTCAGAGAGCAGCGGGGATGGAACTTGGAAGTATATGTCGATGACATTGTCATAAAAAACCTAACCGAGATGGCCATGATAGACGATATAGCCGAAACCATCCGAGCTATGCAAGATGTGAATATGAAGCTGAACCCCGGGAAGTGTTGCTTCGGGGTAGAAGAAGGGAAATTCCTGGGAGTAGTGGTTACTAAGGGCGGAATCAAAGCTAATCTGGAGAAAACTCAAGTTGTAGCCGAAATGCGATCCCCCAGGTCCCTAAAGGACATTCAGCAGCTGAATGGAAGGTTAACCGCCTTAAACCGCTTCCTATCAAAGGTAGCCGACATGACTATTCCCTTCATGAAGGTACTGAAGGATTGTCTCCAGACAGACAGATTTAAGTGGACCCCGGAGGCGGAAGCCGCTTTTCAAGAAATGAAAGAGTACATCTGCAAGCTCCCAACCTTAGCCACCCCAGTACCCGGGGAGGATTTGCTTTTATATCTGTCTGCCTCAAAAACGACCATAAGTGCAGTCATGATGGTAGAACGGGAGGGAAAGCAGATACCAATATACTTCATTAGCAGGACCCTCAAGGGTCCTGAAGAACACTATATGCCCCTGGAGAAGTTGGATTTGGCTCTTGTCTTTGCATCTCGGAGACTCAGAAGATACTTCCAAGGACACAAGGTCACCCTAATGACAGATCAACCCCTCCAAAAGGTGCTAAGAAGGCCGGAGTTATCGGGTCGACTGGCTAAATGGGCAGTCGAGTTAGGAGAACACTCCCTAGAATTCAAAGCCAGAACTGCCATGAAGGGACAAATACTGGCCGACTTCTTGGCGGAGGTCCCTGAGGATGAGGAGAAAGAACTTTTAAAGTGGGAAACCCTGGAGAGGGAAGAAAAAGAGAAGGAAGATGAGGCAATATGGAAACTATTCACAGACGGGGCCTCCAGCGAAGAGGGAAGTGGAGCGGGCGTCACACTGATCAGCCCTGAGGGAGTTGAGATAACTTATGCCATCAAACTGGACTTCGAAAACACCAACAACACAGCAGAATATGAAGCCCTTTTAGCAGGACTAAGATTGGCTAAGAAGATGAAGGCAAGGAATGTGGAGGCCAGTACTGACTCGCAGCTAGTAGTTAAGCAGTACCAAGGGGAGTACGAGGCCAAGGACAATACAATGGCTCAGTACGTAGCCAAAGTGAAAGAAACAGCCAAGGCTTTCAAGATCTTCAAGCTAGAATATATCCCCCGCTGGAGAAACAGGAAATCTGATGCCCTCAGCAAGCTGGCCTCCGTGGCATTTGACCACCTAGCAAGAGAAGTCAAAGTGGAAGTCCTGACCTCTCCCTCCTTTGGCACAGAAGAGGTAGCTGCGATTGAAAACGCACAAGAGACATGGATGACACCGATTGTAAGATTCCTCAAAGATGGGATACTACCTGAGGGAGACTGGGCGACCAGGAAGGTAAGAGTCAAAGCTTTACAATACGAGTTGATTGACGAAGAACTTTACCGAAGGTCATACCTTGGCCCATCCTTGAAGTGCGTCGATAGTGAAGAAGCTAAGTATGTGATTAGAGAAATACATGAGGGGATTTGTGGAATGCATTCTGGGCCAAGGACAGTAGTGGCAAAGGCGATGAATGCGGGATTCTATTGGCCTAGAATGTATGAGACAGCATCAGAGGAGATCAAGAAATGTGACAACTGCCAAGTCCATGCACCCATGACGCACCGCCATAAACACCCAATGATACCTGTTTCAACGTCTTGGCCCTTCCAGAAGTGGGCCATCGACATAATTGGGCCATTCCCAGAAGGCCCATGAGGGGTTAAGTATGTGGTGGTTGCCATCGATTATTTAACAAGTGGATAGAGGCAAGGCCCTTGGCAAAGATAACCGGGGAACAGATGAGACGGTTTGTACTAGACAACATCATTTGCAGATACGGGGTCCCGAAGGAACTGGTGAGTGGCAATGGTGTTCAATTTGCTGGAAAACCCTTCAGGCCATGGTGCGAACAAATGCACATACACCAAGTGTTTACCTCCGTCACCCATGCCCAGAGCAATGGACTAGTAGAAAGAGCAAATCAAAGCGTTATCAAGGGAATGAAGGGGAGACTCGGGAGGAAACAAAAAGGATGGCTGGAGGAATTGCCATTTGTGCTATGGGCATACAGGACCACCCCCAAGGATTGTGTGACAACTCGAGTTTTCAAGGTCTTTCCTCGATACGTTACTTGTTTGAAGTCATGTTTTCTTAACTCGTTGTGTTGTAACTTGTTCATGATTGTTATATGATTTATGTGTTACATGATTGTTAATTAGTAATAAAACTTATGAGTTGTTTGAATTATAAACTTAACATGTGCATTCTCACCTTCATGGCTACGACAAAACATAGAAGTTTCGCCATACTCCTTACTCGACAAAACATGGTTGCCCGACGAAACTGGGGTTTCGTCACCCCTACGCGACGAAACATTGAGGTTTCGTCGGAAGGAGTTTCGCCATAACAGGCCTCGGCCGAGGGAGGTTTCGGCCCAACTCCTCATTATATTAAAACTTCTCATTCATCAGTTACGTAAAATAAACAAACCCTAGAGCATTCCTTATTTTCCCCTTCTACCGACGGCAAACCTTTCTAGACTCAAGCCATTCTTCTATCTTGTCTGGATTAAGGTTAGCATATGTTTCCCAAATATTCTGATTGATCTACTTGTCGTACGTGGTTGTGTGTGTTATATGTGAAAGATTAGTGAGGCAACAATATTCATGATTGGGTTATGCGATAACGATTAGTGTATTAACAGTGTTGTAATAGGATCTATGGGGAAATTTGTGTATGCATGACATGACAACTGTAAAGCGAATGCTTGTGAAACAAATGAATTGGTAAGGATGCGATCTGATTGACTATGACCCTTAGTGACACGATTAGGGTAAAGGGTTAGATTGTTATGCTGGTTACGTATGTTGGGATTTAATCGTTTGATTAGGGTTATACTTGTAAATGATGTTCAAATGATGAATTGGTTAATAACTAGGGTTGATGCTCTGTTTGATGTTTGTATAGCATGTTATCACTGTTTATGAATGATTAAATGATTATGTGTTACAGTTATGTACATGTCCATGATCTAGTAACGTATGATTCGTGGCTAGGTTTGAGTTTGATGATCAACTGTTAGGTTGTAATTAGGGTTTCGGTGTGTATGTTTAACTGTTATGCGACGAAACATGTGGGGGTTTCGTCATCTTGCATGCCGATGAAACTTGAGGAGTTTCGTCACTCTAGTGCCAACGAAACAAGAGGGGTTTCGTCATTCACGGTGCCGACGAAACATCAAGTGTTTCGTCGCTTGAGGTTTCGCCGCCCTGAATGTCACCACAGTAACATACTGTAGTCTAGAATATGCATGGTGATGTATGATTCGTTACTGATTGTTACTGTCTGTTAGTTATAGCACACTTAAATACTAAATTCTGTTGTGGATCATGCTCGAGAATTGTGAAATCATATGATTCTGAATAACTGTTAAGATGTTCGAATGCACACCGTGGTTTTATATTATACGTGAACCCCGTGGATGTAAACTGATTATGTACGTATGAATACTATAGGCTTTGACTGAATTATTGTGAACAAGTAGTTAATCAAACCGAGCAAACCAAGGTGATTTCACACTTTTTATAAGGCATGGGATTCCCGGTGGTTTGGGAATGGGTTAAGAAGCTAAAACGAAACCTACATATTCACCTTTAACAGAATATGTACCTCCATCCTCGTTGAGAAGGATGACAACATTAACCTGCGTATTCTCCTTGGATAGATTACGTACCTCCGTCCTCAGTTGGAAGGACGACAACCTATAACTTACTAGACAAAACTCTATCATTAAGTCCCTCATTTTTATATCGACTTAATCGCTGGGCCAATGTAGAGCGGGTCATTAGTTAATAGCGCTATTAGGGTTGACAAGCCTCACACTGTGCCGGGAGGACGGGCGTGTACTAATGGATCTGGGCACTTAGTCAATGATGATAGACATTGACGTAGGGCACAACTTTCTCAGTCAGTTGTCGATATGGTAACGGTCTAGTGGTTACATGGGGTAGCCCCCACTGGTTATGGTTTGGGAAACAATGGATTGGATAACTCATGGTTTTTTAATGAACTCGTGGTTTTTGAAACAACTATAAATTGGATAACCAACTGTGAACTCGCTCAACTTAGTTGTTGACTCGTTGTTACATGCCTTGCAGGTCGTTAGATGTTAGCTGGAGCTTGCAGGGGAGCATAAGTCGTTGTGGTACATGGACTGTTGAGTTCCATGATAAACATTTAACTCTTAAACTTGTACTTTGGTTTTTGGTTTTAAACTTTAATACTTCCGCTGATAACTTGAAATGGATTAACTTGGTTGAACACCAATTATATTGTGTGGTTGGACTTTTATTTATTTAAATTACTTTGTTCAATGTGATTGGTGGCTGGATCCTAGTCAGTCACGCCTCCTACGGTGTTACTCCGCTCGTAGATTTTGGGGGTGTGACATACTGCAACGGGGAAACCCCCTTCAGCTTAACTTATGGGATGAAGGTTGTCATCCCAGCTGAGATAGGGTCCCCAACTGCCAGAATGAAGCTCAGAGAGGCCGAAAACGAGCAAGACCTCCGGATGAACCTGAATTTACTTAAAGAGAGAAGGGAAGTGGCAGCAGTCAGGGAGGCTAAGTACAAAAAAGCAGCTTGAAAGCTATGATAATGCCAAGATGAAAAAACTCAATCTCATCCCAGGGGACTTGGTCCTAAGAGCAAATGAAGCTAGCCTACAAGAGAGCACCGGGAAACTAGGGCCCAACTGGGAAGGACCCTACAGGGTTACTTGGGCAAACGGCAAGGGAAGTTGTAAGCTGGAAACACTTCAAGGCAAGGAGGTCCCAAGAACATGGAACCTTATGCAGCTCAGGAAGTACCACATGTGAGACATAAAGAAGTCTTTAAGGAAAGACAACCAGGGAGCCACTTTTGTAATGATTAACTACTAGTCAGGGGCTTACCCCAAGAAAAAATCTTTTGTAAAAACTTGTACTGGAGGACATGGTCCCCAAGAAAAGAATGACAACGGACAATTTACTTGTCCCTTTTTGACAAAATAACAGGTATTGTATCAAGGCAGACGTGCCCAGGAAAGCTACAAACCTAATAACGAACAAACACACGTGTAAAAGGTATGCTCAACATACCAAACGCCTGGCTGTGGGGCAAAATAGGGTCTAGCTAACCCAAAGAAAACGGACAAACAAGCCAAAAAACATAATCTCACGTTATAGACTTGTCCAGCGATTGTCCTCAAACAGACAATCCTGGTTTATAAAGCAAACCATGAACACAACATACTTTTGCAAACCAACTACAAAAAAAAAAGCCAACACATACACATTGAGAAATTTTTCGTGTTCAAGCTCCAAAGTGAACATACAACAGGAAGCTCTACTGGAAAAGCTAATGTACAAGCTTGAAGGCCTAGTAAACAGACTAAACAAAGTTTTTCGTAAGCATGCTGCAAATAATTAAAAGTCTTTAGGAAAATGCTGGCCCGGTTCCCGGCAAAGACTCCTGCAAAAAAAACACACACCAAAAAAACAGGCAAAAGCAAGATGGCAATATACAGTCACAAGTCATACGATTAAGTACCAGGAGAGCCCCTACACAAAGACTCTCCCCCCAAGCATCAAAAAGTTAAAAGTATCCTAGAGTGCATAAGTGTTTAGATTACAACCATATCGAAGCAAGTTAATGTTTAGAAATTACTGGGAGTCACCCCCAGACAAAGACTTCGGAGACGAGGGACCGGCAGGAGCAAGCAGGGCTTTCAATTCATCGATGGACAACATAGGATGCTCCAGGATCTTTTCAAGAAGGGCTGGGGTCTTACCCCCAAACTCCTTGTCCAGCTTAGATAGGCGCTTCTTGGCCTTGGAATTATAAAGCGGAGTTTCTTTCCTGCCTAAGCCCTGAGCAGAGTGAATGTACCCATCCTTCAGGCCTGATTGATACCCCACATCCCGATACGCCCTATAAACCTGCTCAAGACAACTTTTGAACTCCTCCGATTGAGAGACGGCAGTGAGGAAAGCTCCAAAGCCCTTAGTAATCAGCCAATGCTTCTCCTTAGCCAACTTCTGATTGTCATCATAAGTTATCCCCCAATCAGCATACATGGTGTTCAGTTGCTCTTGAGAAACGGAATCGACTTCCTTCAGATGTTTCAATTCTGCGGCTAGCCCCTCCTTCTCCTCCACCAAAGTTGCCATCTCCCTCTCCCAAGCTCGCTCTCTCCGCTCCAGCATAGCTCCAGCCCCCTGAGCAAAAGACATCACCAAAAACCCAAAAGGAATAAAAAAAAAGAGGGGGGGAGAAAGGCTATGCACCTTTTCCTCCTGCAGTTTACGTTCAGCCTCAACCACTTGACATCGGAGCTCAGCAGCAACAGATTGAGAGGTCTTAAGGTCACTCCTGAGTCCCTCATTCTCTTTCCTCTGATCATCAACCCGCTGTAACATGCCAACGCCCCTGAAAAGACCCTCACAGAGTGACATGTTGTACTGATCGTCAAAGAGGTCATCCCTCAAAGCAGAGTTCATAAACCTATGGGAGGGAGGAACAGCATGAGTCAAGAAATCCCGGGCAGTTTCAGGGGTCCCCACCACCGAATATTGAGTAATTTTCCACTTAGGAATGTAGGGGAACAGAATGGCATCGGCAAACGGGGGAGCCAAGGGGATCGAGAAGCAAAACCCTCAAATTGAGAAGGTTTGCTGGTCCCGGTTGCATGATGAGGAGAGATCTCAAAAGCCAGAGTAATACGAGCAACACTTACTTCGGGAGTCTTGTCTCGAACACGAGAAGAGGAGGGGGCAGTAGGGATCTCTATCGGAGCATGAAAACTTCCCTGCTCAGACAAAGAAAGGAAAAAGAACATCAGAAATCCTCCAAAACAAAGCAAATATAAGACAACAGATAAAAAGATGAACTCACTAACAAAGGTTCACTCACAAAGGTTCTCTATCGGAGCATGAGAACTTCCCTGCTCAGACAAAGAAAGGAAAAAGAACATCAGAAATCCTCCAAAACAAAGCAAATATAAGACAACAGATAAAAAGATGAACTCACTAACAAAGGTTCACTCACAAAGCTAGAGGACCGCCTTAACCCCAATAGGGGGAAGTTCGGAAGCAGCTTTTGTTGCAGGAGGGGCCTTCTGTCCACTGGCGCTCCGAAGCCTCAGCCGGATATCACGTGAGGCAGGGACTGGCTTGGGGCTAACAGTTTTTCGCTTACGAGCCAGACGGCTCTCCAGGTCTTCCTTGTCATCAGGGCTAGAATCCTATACTTGAAGAGGATCACGGGAACTCTCCTCTCCATTAGAAGAAGCCCCCTCATCTCCCTCCACGGCAGCAGAGCCCCCCTGCCTGAACAGATCCCCCAGTAACCTGCATCTCGATACCCCGGTTCAAACCCGGTTCAACCTTATCATCAACCACAAACTTAACATCTCTGGAATCCCCTTGAAGCAACCTCCACAAAGTCAACTCTGCACAAAAGAAACACTAAAGATGACTACACAAGCCCCAAAAAATAAAGACATATACAACAAGCCAAGAACAAAAGAATACCTTTTTTGCCAAAAAAGGCCTTGGGTCGGACCGAGTAGGAGGGGCTCAGCCCTCCCATAGCCAGGATCCCTTCAGAGAAAATAAAAGCTCTCGTCAGATTCTCATACATACGCTTCATTGGACGATTTCGTCAGCAGACAAGATAGGAACATTGTCCTCAATAGAAGCCTCAACATCCCTCAATGGTGGAGACTCTGGTATCATAGCAGCAGAAACAAAGATAAACCTGCTCTTCTATTCTTTAGGGTAGGTGGAGGTCGGCATGAAGGAATAACAAGGCCGAGACACACTATCCTTCCGTTTGGCAAAGGTGAACCAGTCCCCATCAGAGATTAACTTATAAAACATACAGAACAGGGGAATAGACGGTTCACCGGAAACCGCCACACAGGATAACTCAAAATGCACGACCCTCATAAACCCTAGAGGGTGCAATTGGGAGAAGTGAACTCCGAAATGGCGTAATAAATCTATCTTGAAGGAAGAAAGGGGATACCGAATGCCACAAGAGGAAAACGCCAAGGTATAAAGAACGATTCGATCAGGTGTGCACTCGGCCGAGTCATTAGGGTCTGGTAAAGTGGGAGAAAAACGTTTGGGTATCTTGTAAGTGTCGACAAAGGACTCTGAATCCTTTTTCGTCAGAACGGACCAAATCACAGAGCGGCCGGTACGGCTCATGGTAAAGGAAGGGACGGTGATCGGAAAAATGTGAAAAAAGAAGGAAGAAGGAAAAACTAGTGGAAGTTAAGAAAAATTCAAAGGGAAATGAGGGTTTTTAAAGAGATAACTGACAAGAAGAAAACCGTCACATCACCATCCCTTCAAATTTGAAAATTGTGCACGTGTATTAAGGGGATTAAACCCCCGCCATTGATATTCGGTAGTTAATGAGCCTCGAAAAAAGAAGGGGAGAGTAATTATTAGCTAAGGGTGGGCCCACATTCTTAACCCAAGAAAATTACTTCCTTTGAGCAGTTATGACTCAGCCCCGGATCATGAGCCTTGGGTCTCAGAACCAGGGACTAAAGATGACTTGACGACGGGCCAATGGATTGCTCCATTTACGTGTCTTGGGCTATTATCATGCAGGCCCAATGATATAAAACTTGCCCATTAAGGTTTCTCTATTAGAAACGAGCGAGAAAAAGAGGTTGGAAAAGGAGACTGCATGCATTTAATGAGGTGATAAGAAAGGCATCTCCGGCTGGCATAGTACTTCCCAGCCGGTGGCATTAATTAAGGGCGATCATCTTCCCGTTGGGGCTCAGACACGTGTCTGAGTTCCCCAATGGTGCTCAGAGTCCGTTAGATCGTCTCGTAAATATCCCACATGCAAGATAAGGCCTCCCGATTATATAAGGAAGGTAAGAGACAACCAAAGGGGCAGGTCCAAGGTATCACACTAAATACTCTCTCATTTATTCCGACCGATATTCCTCTACATTAAATACACACACATATTTATTAGATTCACACCATAGAGAAATATTCCGGTGATCACACTCATCGGAATAAGCTTCTCATACTCTCCGGCAAGTTTACTTACTCTCATGCCGGAGCTTGGTCACGGATCCCCCACCCGGGGCCCTCCGTGACGAGGCTAACGGTTTCTTTTTTGTAGCACTTGAAGGTTGGGATATTCCGAAGTCAGCGAAGACCCTTTGAACGTCATCAGGGATTTAGGTATTCGACAGTTACCTATTCTTGGTCCATGATATATTGTTATCTATGTTAGTCACAATTCACAAATACAAATCTTATAACCTTTAAAAAGTTCGTAAAAGTTTATTTACTCAAAACACCAGGCTAACATTAAACGAGATCACCGGTTCAACCATCACTCCTAGAAATACTATCGGCCGTTCAACCACTGTCAGTTAAACGCATACGTTCCAAACCAACAAGGGGTTCAGTTCTTAGTTCAACCACCTTCTCCATCCTTGTTTTAACAACATTATTTTGTTCTAAGTGAGTAAGCAGTGGCGGATCCAGGATTTTTTTCCTATGGGTTCACTTTTTTGGGGTGGTCAAATTTTCATAACCATATGTTAAGATTTTCGGGTCGGGTCGGGAAGCAGAACATAAAAAAGACGTAAATTTTATATTAAATTTCCATTAGCGTTAACCCTAAAGAAATCCATAATCACAATTCCAAACTCATAAACATATTTAACATCACGAATCATAGTTTCCAATTATATGTTTCAAAGACTAACATCAAAATTCACTAATCATAGATCTATACGTGATTAAAAATTCTAAGTTTCAAATGTGTAATGCCTAAATAATACCATATAACATAATCATCTAACGAGTTTCAACAAATCAAGCAACAACTTTAGCAAATTGAGAAAAAAATGTAGAATAAACACATGAAAAGAGAGTTAGAGAGATACGATGGATGGAGTGGTGGACTATAGTTGGCGGAGACGGAGTGTAAACTGGACGGCGGTCCGCTCCTACTTGCACTCATATTTAAAAAGATGTGATTTTCAAAGGAAAAAATTGGTTTGGTTAAACGAATAACTGAATATGATAATATATTATGGAGTCTAAGGGTTACTGATTGTTGCTATGACGGCAAGTATTTAAGGGCACATCACCTCGGTGTGGTCACATACATCGGTTGTACAACATTAGAACAAAAGAAGTTAAAAATTAAGCATCAAACAACTTAAAAATTAACATCAAAGTTAACATTAAAACATCAAAACAAGTTCAACATTAACACACCTGAGAAAATGAGAGAAATTTGGAAACTTGGAGAATGGTGGAAACTGTAACGGACGGCTGGAGGAAAACGGCCGGAGGTGGAATGGAGACGGCGGCCGGAGGTGAAGTAGGGGCTGGTGAGAGTGGTGGTTGCTGGAGAGGGACGATGGTGGACTGGATGTTGTGCTGCTTTAACGTTGTTCTGACTTTTGAGTTCACGTGTTGTTTTAGTCTAAACCCTAAATGGGTAAAAAAAAAAGCAACTTGCTGGGATGAATGATACGGGATTCGAACCGGGGGTATCAAGGTAGAAGAAGCGTGTTGTAACCAATGGACCACGAGAGCTTTTGTGTTTATGGGTTCACCAAAATTTTATTTATGGGTTCCTTTTCAGATTTTGATATACATTTACACTACTAATTAAAAACCGACTGGGTTCCTGGGAACCCGATCTTTGTACATAAGTCCGCCCTGTGAGTAAGTGGTTTTACCCATCCTAAATGGTGTATTTACATTATGTTTAGTAATTAAATATGTTAAAATAAACTCCTTTAACCCATCCTAAAACCTTGCATGAAGCAACCACGTGAAGTGTGAACAGACCATGCACTTGACCCATCAATTTTGGCCTACGCAACAATGAACCGGTCGAGAAACTTTGACCAAGTCTTTGCAAATTCCATTATTATTATTTATTTTATTATTGTGGGTTTGCAAACAAACAAAAAACAAGTTGTGGTTAAGTCATTGAGATCTGTAAGCTATATATGCGCTGGCTAATGGGTTGCTTGTTGCTACAATCAAACCCACCTTGTGCCAATAGGTTACAACTCCATGACTGTAGGCTCAAGCAATCTTTCAACCCTAGACCACCATGTGAACCACCTGTTTTTCAAGTGTTCATTATTGTTAGTTTTTATTCCGTCGATTCCAAATTTTAAGATTTGGTGTTACTTGTCAAATGAGGTTGATACTATGTCATACGCATTAAAAAATCTACGTTTTCAGTCTCGTTCAGTCGTGTTTGTGTTTCCTATGAATAAAAATAGGAGCAGGGGCGGAGGTAGTACATAAGCAGGGGTAGCCCGTGTTACCCCTCAACTACATCTTTGTAATGTAAAAACACCCCTCAAGTACGTCTACATAGTGTAAATTTTTATTTTTTATAAGATTTGAGGTAGATCCGCCACTAACTAGGAGCGGACACGGAACAATTTTTTAAGCATGATTTAGAATCGGATTCCCCTTCTATTTACGCCCAAGTTATAAACATGCATCATCTAAAAAATGAAATATAGATATGATTAGATAACTGAAAATAAAATGTTTAAGAAATGAGAGAAAAACACAAGTTGTATGGGCATACAATGGAGGTTGGATCATATATTTTACGTGTTTTATAAATAATAAAATTGAGGAGAGTTCATTGGGGAACACTAAAGAATGAGAAACCGGGAAACACTCTTAAAAGTTTAACTTAACATATTAAAAATTATTTTTTTTAATTTTTTTCGACGTTTTTCCTTATAAATACATGTAGAAGCACTTTTAATAAAAAAATCAAAAACTAAAAATATTAAAAAAAAGGTTTAAAAAACAGTTAAAAAAAGGCCAAAATATTTTTTTTACAAAAATGATTTTTTTATTGGAATAATTTCAACCCATTTTTATAAGGAAAAGCGCTGATTTTTTTTAAATATTGATTTTTAACATGTTAAGTTAATTTTATAAGATATTTTTATTTTAACTGTTTTTTAAACATTTCTTTTATATTTTAGTTTTTGATTTTTTTATTAAGATAAATATATGTTTTCGTCCATGTGGTTTGTCCTTTTAACTAGTATATTCCAAAAATCTAATTTATAACAAATCTAGCCCTGAGGTTTGCATTTGTTAACGTTTTTCATCCAAATAACTAAATTGGTTTGTTATTTTGGAGTTAACTGACTAGAATGCCCTCAGGGACTAAAATAGAAGATAATTCTTATATATAAAAATATCATGTAAATTTAAAATTGTTTAAAATTTAATGTATATATATATATATATTTAAAAATATTACGCTTAAGGTAAAATAGTTACACAACATATATATGTAGTTAGGCACAATAATTACGCGCCAGCCAAAAAAATAATTACGTATAAAAATTACGCAATTTATAAAAATATAATTTGAGTATGGTATTGTCATGGTTTATTTCCTTGAGATTGTTTTAGTTCATATATGGTATGTTGTTTATTATATATATATATATATATGTAATGTGTCTGTGTGTGTTTTTCTTAGTACATCTTTTTAGAGAATAATTTATTTAAACCTTGTAACACCTCAAAAATTTTAAACATTAAACAATCAATTAGATTTATATAAATATAATTATATACATATATAATGTTTTTATATAGAAGAATTTTAAACATTAAACATTATTTTTATAAATATATAATATACGTATATATACATATATATATTATAAACATTAATCATTAAAAAATTTAAATATATATATTATTTTTATACATAAGAAGTAACTTCCATTCTAGTCCCTAAAAATTAGAGTAAATTATATTTTTATAAGTTGCGTAATTTTTATAAGTAATTATTTTTACTAGCGTGTAATTATTGTGTGTAATTACATATATATGTTGTGTAACTATTTTACCTTAAGCATAATATATATTAAGCATCAAACAATTTTAAATATACATAATATTTTTATATATAAGAATTATCTTCTATTTTAGTCCCTGAGGGTATTCTGGTCAATTAACCCAAAAATAAGAAACCAAGTTAGCTATTTGGATGAAAAACGTTAAAAAACGCAAACCTCAGAGCTAGATTTGTTATGAATTAAATTTTTGGACTATATTATTTAAAAAGGACAAACCTCAGGGGTGAAAACGGATATTTACTCTTTTATTACAAATGATTCTACATGTATTTATAAGGAAAAGCGTCTGAAAAGATTTTAAAAAAGTTGATTTTTAATATGTTAAGTTGAATTTTTAAAAGTGTTCCCTGTTCTATTACTTTTTTAATGTCCGTCAATGTACGTTACACTAATAAAATAAACTTTCACATCCGGACATGAATAGTTTTGTTTTGTTTATGACACTTCATATTTTTATACTATTATATTATATACATAGGGTTGAGTTATAATACAAAAGATTTAAAAATAAGAAGGGTAAGAAGGCACCAGAGAGTGACAAGTGTCCTATGAGTAATTAAATGGAAAGGGTAATTTTGTCTACAAGAAGAAAGAGAATATGCACATACAAGTCACATGCTATTTCCCCCCTAACTTTTAAACGTCCGTAACTTTTTTATACATCATTTGTTTTAAAAAAAAAATATACCATAAAATCGAGCGTTTTTTTATCTTTAATATGAGTACCATATTGTTATATTTTTCAAAAAAAAATCAAAAACCCAGTTGCATATTACACAATGGACATGATGTAAAACACAATGTAAATTATATTAAAAACACAATCAATGACAACAGATAAAGACACAATGGACAACATACTAAAACACAATGAACATAACGTATAACACAATGGCGATAACATATAACACAATAAGAATCAGACTAAATAAAAACACAATTGATGACAACAGATAAAAGACACAATTAATGACAGCAAATAAAAGACACAATGGAGAGCAGATGAAGACACAATGAAAAACAAACTAAAATCACAATACATAACAAACTAAAACACAATGAACAAGATAATAAAAAAATTGAACAAATTATTAAACCACAATGGACAACATATTAAAACACAATGAATAACATATTACACAATGGACATGATGTAAAACACAATGTAAATTAGATTAAAAACACAATCAATGACAACAGATAAAGACACAATGGACAACATACTAAAACACAATGAACATAACGTATAACACAATGGCGATAACATATAACACAATAAGAATCAGACTAAATAAAAACACAATTGATGACAACAGATAAAAGACACAATTAATGACAGCAAATAAAAGACACAATGGAGAGCAGATGAAGACACAATGAAAAACAAACTAAAAACACAATACATAACAAACTAAAACACAATGAACAAGATAATAAAAAAATTGAACAAATTATTAAACCACGATGGACAACATATTAAAACACAATGAATAACATATTACACAATGGACATGATGTAAAACACAATGTAAATTATAATAAAAACACAATCAATGACAACAGATAAAGACACAATGGACAACATACTAAAACATAATGACCATAACGTATAACACAATGGCGATAACATATAACACAATAAGAATCAGACTAAATAAAAACACAATTGATGACAACAGATAAAAGACACAATTAATGACAGCAGATAAAAGACACAATGGAAAGCAGATGAAGACACAATGAAAAACAAACTAAAAACACAATACATAACAAACTAAAACACATTGAACAAGATAATAAAAAATTGAACAAATTATTAAAACACAATGGACAACATATTAAAACACAATGAATAACATATTAAACACAATGACCTGAACTAATAACACAATTTATAGAAAACCCAGATATAACAAAATCTTCATTGTGTCATATATTGTGTTATAGGTTTTTATAAAAACGCAATGGATAGAACTCAAATTAACATTGTGTTATAGGTTTTGATAATAACACAATGTATAGAAACTCTATTGACCAAAACCCAGTTAAAAGACACAATGACCTGAACCTTTAACACAATGCCAAAAAACCCAGTAAAAATGAAATTTTTTATTTTATTTTTATATGATAATATGGTACTCATATTAAAGATAAAAAAAAACGCTCGTTATTATGGTGAATTTTTTTTTGAAAAAAAATGTCGTATGAAAAAGTTATGGACGTTTTAAATCGATGGGGGAATTGGCATGTGCCTTGCATGTGGAGAGAGAAAATCCATAAATATAGGATTCCTTTTATGCCCTTCTATTATCTTCTTTTCCCTACAACCAATCTCAACCCTCCAAATCTAAGACCAATGGACTAGAATTCTTCTTACACTTCTTATTTATTTTATCCTTTGTATTTGATCCTAACCCTATATACATAATACCATATTTGCTAGCTGTATTACATTAATACAAGAGGGTGAAAATAAATATCTACTTGATAGTTAACAAACACCATTTCACTAAAAACTCAAATCAAGCCGAGTTTAAACAAGTTGAAACTTTCACATCAATTGATTCAAAATGGAAACTTGTTTAACAAACAATCTGAAAGGTAAACAAGCCTAAACGATGTTCCCATGCCATGAGCCAAGGTTTGAGTTTATAATTTTTATTATTATTATTATTATTATCATAACATGCATCAATTACGTACCCATGCACGGTCAATGATCCATTTTGCAAAACTAACTTATTTATGAATCAACAATTAAAAATTGCCAATCTATAGATCAAATGGTGGAAGACTTACACTTCTCTTGAGAGATGCAGGCTCAACTCCCACTTGGTGCAGAGTGAGGAACTGGTGGGCAACGATAAGAAACCCAGGGAAACCTCGGTTCGATCCTTGAGCTAAACGAGTTTTACTGGTAATTTCACTATTGTGCCTACGGGCGGGTGGGTTACCGGGTTTTCCCCGGAATTAGTGGTGGACTCGGGTTACTCTCGGGGTACTCCGTTTGGTCCAGTGGGTTGCTTTAAGAGTGTTTGGGATTCATTTTGTTGGCCGTTAAAAAAAAGAGTTATGAAACAATTATACAAGCATTAAACAACAAAGTCGAAACATTAATAAGTTTTCGTGCCTTCATGATCGCCGTATTCCATGCACAATATCTCTATAAATAACTTCAACATCTTCACCACAAAACCATCAACTTCACCTTCTCATACTTCCAACATTCACTTAATAAACACAATAACACACAACCAATATTTTCACTATGAGGAACTCTAGCTTCCTTTTAGTAGCATTCCTTCTCATGTTCATCTCAACCGTTGTCGTCCAAGCTGCGGACGACAAGAAGGATCCTGCACCCAAGCCGAAGAAGCCGGTTGAGGATGATGCGACTAACTACGACGTCTGGACACCTGATCCAGAGACTGGACGACAACTGGCGTATTGTAAATCGAAAGGGGCGTGTTACCAGAAGGTGTTGACGTGTCCCGCCGAGTGCCCCGAGAGGAAGCCCAAGAAGAACAGGAAGCAGAAAGGGTGTTTTATTCATTGTGGTAGCAAGTGTGAAGCTACTTGCAAATGTAAGCAACATGATGTTAAACCAAATGTTTTTTTTTTATATAATATTGTACTTTTTTTTAGTGAACACTGCTAGGACACTGGTAGCAGTGTTCGCAGTGTTCACGTTTGGATAGGTGAATTTGTTTCATCGGTTTATGAACACCCTTACAAACTGGGAACTTGCGCTTGAAATGCGCAACGCAAAAAAAACATTTATTGCAAAAAAAAAAAAAAAAAAAAAAACCGGCCGCAAAAAGGCCTTTTGGGATCATTGCTAGTGAAAAAGCGGTCGCAATTGTTCAGTTTTCTAGTAGTGTAAATGTATGCATATCTTTCTTACTAACCAAGTACTAAATTTGACAGGGAGAAGAGCGAAATGTAACGGGTATGGTGCTTTATGTTACGATCCAAGGTTCATCGGTGGCGACGGGGTTATGTTCTACTTCCATGGCGGTAAAGGACGTAGTTTCGCACTCGTCTCCGACACCAACCTCCAAATCAATGCTCTATTCATTGGAAACCGCCCTAACGGTAGGAAGCGCGACTACACATGGGTCCAATCGGTCGCGATAATGTTTGACACCCACACCCTAATCATTTCAGCCAAAAAAGTGTCCCAATGGGACGACTCTGTTGACGTGCTCCTCGTGAAATGGGACGGTCAGGAAGTGACCGTCCCATTTGAGGGGGACGCAGAGTGGAAAACCAACACTGGAGTAAGAGAAGTGTTGGTTGAGCGAACCGACGACACTAACTCTGTTAGAGTTAGTGTCGGTGGGTTGGTCGAGATCGACATGAAGGCCGTCCCCGTGACTAAAGAAGAAGACAAAGCACATAACTACCAGTTACCGTCTAACGACGCGTTTGCCCACTTTGAGACACAGTTTAAATTCTCGAACCTTTCCGACGACGTGGAGGGCATTTTGGGGAAAACTTATAGGCCGGGGTATGAGAGTCCGGTGAAGCGAGGAGTCGCCATGCCGATAATGGGTGGGGAAGACAAGTATGAAGTTCCAAAACTAACCTCAGCTGCTTGCAATGTATGCATGTTTCAGAAAAAACCTGCTGGTGGTTTGGCTGATGTTTGATGTTTTGGTTGTTGAATAATATGTTACCATTACAATTGTTTGGATTGCATGTACATGCAACTGTTGTGTAATTTGTTGGTGTCAATAAAAGTATTTGTCAATAACATGAAAGACAAAGGTTTGTTATTATGTGTATGGTTGTTTATCAAGTGTTATGTACAAGCTAACTATGCAAACTTATAATCTAATGGACCTACTCCACAAGAAAGAACAAATATTTATTGTGCTTAGTGGTAAGGGCGAATAATACCCCCCATCCTTGAGCGTTTTCCGTCATGTGGCAGTACAGTCAGCAAGGGGCATTATTGGGCGTTTTTCTAAAATGGGTGTAGTGGGGATGTGGACATTATGTTAAAAGGGTGTAAAGAATTAAATAAAAATAAAAAAAAACCAACATAAAAAGCTACTGGACTAAAAAAAAAAGATTAAATGTGATTGGCCAACAAATTGAAGTTGAAGCGTGGTTTAAACAACGCCGTGGCCTTTTTTTGAACAATAACGCCCAACAACGCCTAGGGGGTGGGCGTGTTTGGGGATGAAAAACGCCAAAATTTACACGACTACGGGTTGCCTTATGTATACAACCTAGAACCTCATGCTATGAAATTTATAAGTGTCAAACCATATCTATAGCTATAATTATAATTAGGCAAATTAGATTTAAATAATCCAACCTTTTTTGTATTGGTCAATAATAATTCCAACTGGATTTATTCCCAACGGTAGTTCTATCTTTTTCATTTTGTCTGTTTTATGATCCCCTGTTAAAAAAATACGGACGGTGTTAATCAGATGCTTACGTGGCTGTTGAGTTGGCAATACCAGGGCTTTAGCCCGTAAAATAATTATACCAAGACTTATTTTCAAATATAACATATATTTTTGTATGTATCCAGGGTCGGCCCATTAGCCCAAAAACAATACTAGGGCTTCAGCCCTTAAAAATGTATGTATGTGTAAGTGGATGTGTGTCTTCTAGAAAGGTGCTCGCGCTATGCAGCGGGAAACACAAACACTGTCATGGTGTGCATGGTACAGTTGGCTAAGTTATAATCTCTCAACCGAAGCTGAGACGGAGACTTCGGTTAGCCTATTATATTAAACAATTGGTTTTCAGTTAATCGGTTAGATTGACGGTTTTTTATTTGGGTCGTTTAATTTCGGTTAATAGCCAATGGAGGTATAAAAATTAGAAATATATGAAAATACGAATGATTCGGTTAAGTTGATTTTGGTTAAAACCTTCCCATAAGCGGAGCTCAGATTTTTTATTTAGAACTTAAAACGGTCCACAAGAAAGAACCCATACTCTGAAATTTGTAACCAGAAGGTCCAGAACTATAATTGTAACTAGACCGAGACTAGTATCAACTCATAACCATGTATATTGTTTGCATCCAGGCCAGATTAGCCCAAAACAAAGGTAGGGCTTTGGCCCTTCAAAGCCCACAGCCCCCTCCCTAAAATTAGTGGTGCACAAATCAGGTTTTCTGAATACCCGGTTCCGGGTATGTAACCGGGTTCGGGTACGATCGGGTTCTACAAAATCGGGTATTGACAATACCCGGGTCGAGTCCGGGTCCGGGTTTTATATAAAAATGTATACCCTATATACCCGGGTTCGGGTCGGGTTTTCTAATACCCGGGTATTATAATACCCTATTTTCGGGTTCGGGTAGGGTCGGGTATGGATCGGGTTGGGTTCGGGTTTGGTTCGGGTACGCCTCGGGTATTCAATTTTTTTGATAAATCATAGAAATATAAAATGCAAAACCTTTTTATTTCATAAAACATAGAAATACGTGACACCTAAATAATCATTGAACCGGATCGAATAAGATGATAAACATAGATAGCTTCGAATAACTTGATCGTCTTCGTTTATTGTTCATCATCAAAGACCCCTTTTATAGGGTGTAGAGATACAATGTTAGGGATGGCAAAAATACCCGAGCCCGACGGGTATACCCGAAACCCGACACAAATGGGACGGGTATACCCGATACCCGACGGGTATTGGGCCGGGTATGGGTTTAGTTTTAAAAATTTTCTCGGGTATGGGTCGGGTATGGGATTAGGTGATACCCGACCCGATTACCCGAAACCACATACCCGTTTACATGAACTATATACCCGATCATATACCCGAATTTTTTAATTTTTATTTTTATTTTCCATTAACCCTTGTCTATTAGTGATTTATTTTAGTATGTTCATAATGTGAAAAAATCAAAATTTCTTTTAGTATATGTATTTGATAATAGTATTTACATTTTGTATAGTGTGAAGTATGTACATATAAGTGTATAAGTATTATAAAGTTATTATTAATTTATGATAAAACTTATATTATTTAATGTACATTTTTAATTTATAATAGTTGGTGTATAAATAAAATATAGAGTTAATTACACCGTTAGTCCCTGTGGTTTATGGAAAATAACAAGGTCAGGTACTAATATTTTAAAATCACGTTCTAAGGTACTAACTTTTCATTTTTTAACAATCTGGGGTATTAACACTAACTTTTGTTAATTTTTCAATTAACTTAGAGTAAAATTACTAAAATACCCTTTTTATAACTATATGGCCATTTATGTAATTAACTTTATTTTAATTCAGGGACTATTTGTGTAATTACTATACTTGACTAAAACCCAACTCAGATCTGCAACTACAAGTGACGGCGACACATCATAAGTGAGTTATTTTGTATTCTGTTGTGTTAATTGATTGATGAATTTATGTGTGGTTATTTGGGGGAAATGTTCAATGTGTGAAATTTTTTGTAGAGATTTTGGTGTATACGTCGATGTTAGATTCATTTAAAGAATTGGATTTTGTGTAGAAATTTGGGCTAGAATTAAACAAAAAGAACCATTTTATTTGCTGAAATCTGAAATTACCATATGAGATGAAACTTTGCACACCAATTGCTCGATCAAAATTCTAAGAAAGGTTTTTTATTTGTGGGGATTACTTTCTCAGTTTTGATTTTTGGTCAATTAACCTTTTTCCATTTATGCTCTGTTTCTTTCTTGAAGATGTTGAATGGACACGATGGTTTAATTTGATGAAATTATGCAACAAAAGGATTGAAAAAGCCGTTTAGGTGGATTCAAGAATCAGTTTTGATAAGCTGACCCTCCTACTTAACGATTGTAGAGTGGATTAAGACAAAGTTAATTACACAGTGGGAAAGCATTGTAGAGTAATTACACAAATGGTCCCTGGATTAAGATAAAGTTAATTACATAAATAGCCCTTGTAGTTGAAAAAGGGTATTATAGTAATTTCATTCAAAGTTGACAGAAAAGTTAACAAAAGTTAGTGTTAATACCCCAGATTGTTAAAAAATGAAAAGTTAGTACCTTAGAACGTGATTTTAAAATATTAGTACCTGACCTTGTTATTTTCCATAAACCACAGGGACTAACAGAGTAATTAACTCTAAAATATATAATAGTTATAATATAGTAAAAAAATGTATTTGGAAGCCCCAACATATATTTTTTAACAAATTAATGGGTATACCCCATACCCGCGGGTATACCGGATACCCGACGGGTAATTACCCGACAAATACCCGACGGGTATTGGGTCGGGTATGGGATATAGTTTTACAAGCGGGTATGGGTATGGGATTACTAATACCCGACCCATTGCCATCCCTATACAATGTAAACCAAACAAATGATCATAATACACTTTCTAACAGTTATATAGCCGTTACCAAGGTACAAAACTCGAAAAAACATTAAAAAAAAAACGAAAAAACCTGAACAGGGTATTGGGAAACCCGGACCGGGTATTGAAAAAACCCGGTTCCGGGTTCGGGTTGAAACCGGGTACTCGTAAAACCCGGGTTGAAAACGGGTATAAAAAAAACCCGGTTCCGGGTCGGGTTTTATAACAGAAATGCATACCCAACCCCTACCCTATGGGTAGGGTCGGGTTCGGGTATAAAAAACTCGGGTTTTATAATACCCGGTTCCGGGTTTTATTTTCGGGTCCGGGTTCGGGTTTTTTGTGCACCACTACCTAAAAGTAGAGGTGCACAAAAAACTCGAAACCGGTATTAGAAAAAGCGGGTTTTTTAAACCTGAACCCGACCCTACCCATATGTTATCCCTTGGAGAGTAAAATTTTACTGAATTTTACATTCACACTAAAATCTCTGTGGCATTGAACTTGAGAATTTTGCAGTTCTTATTATGTAACATTTGATCAGAAATTTGTAATTTATTATAAAAAAATAATAGTTTATTATGTGGCGTGCCACGTATTCGATGACCGGATATCCCTTTACAAAGTTTTTGCTGACTAGGAGCTGTCGAAGGCGACCAACACTTTCGGCTGCATCTCCAACCCACCTCACACCACTACAAACACTACCGCAATCCACCAGTCACCACCTTATTCTATGACGTAACTTAAGACGCAAGTTAACGCGCTTTTCATGCACACGAAGCTTCTACCGCTAAACTTTTCACTACACCTATACAAGGATCACCAAATGCGGCTGACGAAACTTCAATGTTGCATCTCCTTGATCCAATGCAGACCTGTAACATTTACCATTTGTTAGCTGAAACTATTTAAACAAACATGCACATAAAAAAGTCAAAGTCAAAGGGTTGACCTTTTGTAGTATTGAAAGTGCATTAGGACTCCTGCAGTAACCATGACTGAAACTTCCACATTTCCCTTGAGGCGTTCCAAAGCTAGCAAACTTGATTGACGATATGACTTGATTAGGATGAGGGCACTCGAGCAAAACTCTCGGCTTTGGCGCTGACTTTGACTTTCTTGTTAGATTATGTCGACTCCATGCCTCCATCGGGAGCGGGTGAGATTCAGAGACTTGCGCACACAAACTTTCCAGTTCTTGCGTCGTGAAGGATATTTGTGTCGGGTCTCCACCTATTTCCTCGAACAAGACCAACACATTCCCGCTTGGTTTCAACCATGATCGAGGTACATGGTACCTAAAAATTTAAAGTCAATTATTAGAAAGAGTAAAATGTCATTTTCGTCCCTGAGGTTTGGCCAGTTTTGCGACTTTCATCCGAAGGTTTTTTTCCGCATCTGGATCCAAAAGGTTTAAAATTTTGTCATTTTCATCCGGCTCGTTTACTCCATCCATATTTCTCCGTTAAGTCATGGGTATTTCCGTCTTTTTTAACTTAAAATGGCAATTTGGTCGTTTTCACTTTATGTAAAGAGACCGAATACCCCTGAAAAAAGACCAGATAGCCCTTTAAGTTGACAAAAAAAAAACGGAAATACCCCTAACTAAACGGAGAAAATTGGATGGAGTTAATGAGCCGGATGAAAATGGCAAGATTTCAAACCTTTTGGATCCAAATGCGAAAAAACACACCTTCGGACGAAAAAGATTGAAAGACGGATGAAAAATATTAAAACTTTATGAAGTATGTTCAATAAAGACTTCACTTACAGCTTTTGTGATGGTTTCCCACAATTCTTGAGGCATTTGTTTGAACTATATGGCCCTTTGTAACTACAAGCCGAGCAACCGCCGGTTGGAGCAATGTAAGTGGGCCAATAACGACCGATGCTTTGACCATTGACCCACGCCTCACCTTTCCCCATTCCCGTGAAGTCTATCGCAATTGGACTATCACCCGTAGGGGCATCAAAACCAGTCTGTTTCAACATAATGTCTTGATTAACATGCAAAACTTGTCAAAGTTGACTTTTTGGTTGACTTTGATATTACCTTGTACCAAGTCAAAGGTTGACTTTTAGGTGATCCCGAGACCCAAAGCGATGAACCACCGGTGTTCAAGCCTTGTGATTCTCCTTTCAGTCCAATTTGATATGTCCATTGTTGAGATGAAAGGTCAAAGTTTGACCCGTTTTTTAAGCCGTCTAGCTCCACTGGACCGGTGATGCCCGCACCCTTTTTATCGAAAAAGGCCCCATAATTCTGCACATAAAGACATGATAAATACCCAATGCATTCATTTCTTGTTACCCATATCAAAATCTTTGAAATTTACTGAAGTCAAACCTGAAGTCCAACGGTCAAACTCAAGAGATCGACTGTGTTCTTTCCCGGTTTGAGAACCACAGAGATATCCTTTGTAAAACCTGGGTTTCCGGCATTGCCGATTGCACTACCTACAAGTTAAAAACATCAAACATTCATAAAGATTCAAGAAACATAATATAAGTTTCTTTTTTTTTTATTTGTTGCTTTATTGTACCTTCAAGTTGACCGTTAACGAACAAATGAAGAACATGACCGAGTGATTTCACATGAAGAGTTGTTTGAAATCCGTCGTGAAGGAACGGCTCGTTTCCCTTAATGTTAGTGCTGCAAAATAAAACAAACATTTTTTATTGTCAATTTTGACATCTTTATAAACAGTTAATGCGTCATTTTAGGGGAGTAAACAAGCCTAGCCACTCGTGAGCTACTCAAGATCGGCTCGCTAAAAGCTTGAATTGAGCCGAGCTTAAACGAGCTCGAGCTCGCTCACAAGCCGAAACGAGCCTACTATTCATATAATCTTTATTTAATGTGTGTGTATATATATATATATTTATATAATAATTATACCTATCTATAAAATTATTATAAAAATAACTAAATAATATATATTTTATTATGTATAAAAATATCGATAAAAAATAAATTAAAAAAAATATAAATTAACTGATAAATAATAAACGAACCGAGCCCTAGCGTGAAAAAGAAAAACTACTCACAAGTCGAGCTTGAGCCAGAAAACTTCTTTTACCTTATTGAATACCACAAATAATCACTTTGATCAGCCGTAGTATTAATTTGCTCCACTAATCCCGGTCTATTGAATGCATCATTACTCGAGATCCCCACCGGTTCACTAACATAACTCCATTCCGAAGAAATCGCCTTTGAGTCGCTTAAATCATCAACACTTGCAGCTACAAACCTTTTGATGGTAGCCATCGAGTTTATCTGCCAAAGCTCAAATTGTCAAACGGACTTTGACTTTTAAATCAAAAAGGATCAAATTCAACTTTAAAATTGTAAAAGTCAAACTAACCTTGGCAGTGTTGAACACCACATTCTTGCAGTCGGACAAGATGCTAACAGACCAAGCGGGCAAGTGATAAGAATTGCCATTGAAGTTAACATTTTTGTCGTTTTTTGTATCGACATTCGCGAGAAAAGCAGCACATGTCGACGATGTCTTATAAACACTAGCCTATCCAAAGAAATATATATATGTTAGTTCATCCTTAGTTTAAAAACAGATCAAGAACAGGAATACTTCACCTCTAAATTTTGACCAAGAGAAGTAGTTGTTGGGTCGGTTGCTACCAACGCGTCTTCACAAAGCTTGATGGCCTTATGTAAATCTTTTAAGTGACCCCACTTTGGTTGTCGAGGCGCTCCTGCAAGTAATCAGATATATAATCTTTGTGAGACAAAAAAAGACAAATACAGATTAACATATACAAAATGACCCGCGAAACAAGATTAAGAAGAAAACATACCATACTCATCAAGTGGAGCATCGTAATCATAACTTGTCGCAATAAACGGACCTCCAGTAGTACGGCCAAAGTTAGTCCCACCATGGTACTGTCACGGGCCATACGACATACCGATAAATATTAACCATTTTTTAAATTATTAAGGATGATGTACAGGGAGATCACCCAACTATTCAAGTTTCTACGGCCACCCAAGTATGTATCTTGTTTCGTTTATACCGATCTGACCAAAAAACTTTGAATAACAAAAAATTGGAGTAAAATGCCATTTTCGTCCCTAAGGTTTGACCAGTTTTGCGAATTTTGCAAATGTTTGTTTTTCCGCATTTGGACCCAAAAGGTTTGAATCTTGCTATTTTCATCCTGCTCGTTAACTCCATCCATTTTTCTCCGTTAAGTCAGGGGTATTTCCGTATTTTTCGTTAACTTAAAGGGTAATTAGGTCTTTTTCACTTTATGTAAAAAGACCAAATGCCACTGAAAAAAATTCCAAAAAACCTTTGGATGAAAACTGGCCAAACCTCAGGGCGGAAATGATATTTTACTCAGAATTTTGATTTAAATTAGGTGACCTCCTTTTACATTCTATATATGACATTAAACCCACATGATGTGCATATACTAACCATATAATAGTTTTGAAATGTTCCACCTCTTTGGTAGAAACGCGCGACTGCGAATGCGATATCTTCTACAGGTCTATAAGGCACGGCACCACCAAACGAAAGAAACCAGCCAGTCCAGTTTTCAGTCCACATTGTGGGCTTGTTTTCAGCGTTCGGTTTGTACCCATCACAGTAGAACCCGTTGCAAGTGTCTATCTACATTCGTAGTTAAAGAAAGCGCATGTTAATCTTTTGTTAATGGGTCAAAAAACTAACCGAAGGTTACTCTGGTCTTTGTTTAGTATTACAAGTGGGTCGGGAGCGTCTCGTTGCTGACACATCACCCATGGTACTCCTGTATCTAAAGATGTAGCCATACTTGCTGCCCATTTGATGTAAGATTGTGCGGCAGGACCGTAACTGCTATCAATATTACCATATTCGTTCTCGATCTGTCGATAAAATGCATAAGAATTTTTTTATGTTCATGTAAAATGAAGAGTTAAAACGGGCTAGAAAATGGTCCATCCTAAAACGGGCATAACTTTTGCTCTGTTTGGAGTTATAGGGCCCATAAGTAATGTATTTGTTAACCAGAACCGGTTATTAACCGGAACCAGTAGACCAGTAACCGGTTCCTAGTTAATATTCTGGTTCGTAGCTAGTTATAGATGTATAGGATGGTAATCGGTTATTTTTAACGGAAAAAAAACCTAAAAAAATGATGAATTTTTTTTTAAAATAACTGGTTAATTAACCGAAATAATCGGTTATTAACCGAACCAGTTAAAGTAATAACGGGTTAAAGCAAAAATGAGAAAATAACCACCTGAACTGGTTACTGAGATTAACCGAAATGTGCACTTCTGGTGTTTGTTTTGAAAGTCATTTTGATTATTATTGAGTCAATTTCAGTTTTTCAAAATTAGGCTTGAGCTACCAAATTTAGGTTTATACTCTATAAAAGAGGGTTTTATGTAACGGTGTAAGCATTCAATATTATATCAAAAAACTTATCATAAAATTTAATTTTTTGTTATTGCTTCCACTCTATGTCAGTTTATGATAAACTAACCTGAGATAAGATTATAGGTCCACCTTGAGACGCATAAAGATTCTCGTCCTTCATCATGCTAACTATCTTGGCTGTAAACCGTTTCATTTCGGCCTAAAACATACACGATTTGGTCAGCAAACGGTTGGCCAGATAAGGAAACTTTTAAAAGTTGAAACCAACTTAGAGAAAATCATTAACCTTAAACGGCTCGTTATCAGTTCGAAGCTCGATTCCTGGTATGAAATGTAACCAGAGCGGAAATCCACTGTTACGCGAAAAAAAAGGTTAAGCATAAACACATAAACACGAAATTTTGGAGCATTGTGAATATTAAAGATTGTAATTATTTAATTAACACTAACCCGTAATTCCACTCGGCACAAACGTAAGGACCGATTCGAAGATGAACATAAAGACCGGCATCGGCCACCAGTTTCACAAAATGAACCAAATCTTTTCTTCCTTCAAAGTCATACTGTTGAGTGTTGAATATATTAAAATTTAATCAGCATATCAATTCCTTAATTGGGTCTTAATCACATTAAAAAAAAAATTCCTTTAAAAAAAAATCACATTAAAAATTAACATTAATTAATTGGGTCAAGATAATTTTTATATTAAAAAAAAATCCCAAAAAGGGTATAACAGAATCTGAATCACTGGGCTAGCTGATTCAAGAACATCTTGCAACTTCCATCAAGAACATTAACATCCAAATATCAACAAAACATTTCCCACCAGAAAAATCAAGATTCTTAAAGATCAAAGAAAACAACAAAAAGATGATCAAGAATTCATCAAATTTTGTCCAACACCCAAACATTAAAAATCATTTCCCACAAAAAAAAAATCAAGATTTTAAAGATCAAAACTTTATCACTTTCTAAAACACCCAAATATCAAGAAACATTTGCCACCAAAAAATAGGCAAAAGGGTACTCCAAATATCCAGTAATTACAGTTCTTGTTCCAAGATTCTTAAAGATCAAAGAAACCAACAAAACAAAGATCAAAACTTTATCAATCTTTTAAAACACCCAAACATTAACAAAGATTTCCCACCAAAAAGAAGCCAAAAGGGTACTCAAAACTTCAAACATCCAGCAATTACATTTCTTGTTCCAAGATTCTTGAAAAATCATAAATAAACAACAAAATAAAGATTCAAAATTTATCAATTTTCTCAAACACCCAAACATTTCCCACCAAAAAGAAGCCAAAAGGGTACTCAAAACTCCAAAGATCCAGCAATTACGGTTCTTGTTCCAATATTCTTGAAAAATCATAAATAAATAAATATACAAACAAATAAATAAAAAAAAGAAAAACTAACCTGGCCTCTAACAGGCTCATGCAAATTCCAAAACACATAAGTTTCAATCACATCCAATCCTCCATCTTTAGATTTCTGAATTAGCCCTGCCCACATCTGCAAATTTATTTAAACAAACTTTAATCTTACAAAAAAAAAAAAAAAAAAAAAAAAAAAAAAAAAAAAAAAAACACCCACACCAAATGTATCTGTGTGTCGGTGGTTGAAGTATGAACTATGAACATAAAAAAAAAAAAAAAAAAAAAACCACACACACCAAATGTATGTGTGTGTGTGTCGGTGGTTGAACTATTAACATGTGTCACTTACATCTGGTGTACTCCGAGGATAATGAATAGAACCAGAAACTAACACCCGCCGTTTGCCGTCAATAACTAACGCCCGGTGATCATACGTCACATTCACCGCCGTCACCACCGTTACTGTCACCGTCACCGCCACCAGCAACCAAACAATCAAGAACTTCATTATTATTATTATTTTTCTTAACAAGTATAAATGTGTTTTTTTTTTTCAACTTAAATCAGGGCAAAAAGCATGTTTTCTTAAAGCAATTGCTTTGCTTTTGCCGGGAAAAAAAATAACTGTATTTATTATTATTAAGTAAAGAATCAAAGTAAGATGTGTGAAGTGAAAGATGAAGTTCAAGGTATTTATAATGCACGTGTAGTTGTTATCATCAACCTCTTCAATTATTCATGTGCAATGAAAGATCAACTCATTTTGTTGGTGATTAATAAGCTAGACTCACCAACATTATTTATAGTGAATATCAAGCTGTTTGGTCCCGTCTAACTGGTCATGCATAGTAATATTATGATCTATGACCAGTGGTAGATGCTGGATTTATTTTCTAGACGTGAC
Organism: Helianthus tuberosus; assembly: GCA_030545235.1. Lineage (NCBI taxonomy): Eukaryota > Viridiplantae > Streptophyta > Magnoliopsida > Asterales > Asteraceae > Helianthus > Helianthus tuberosus. The sequence continues at coordinate 13,100,888 of CM060361.1, read as the reverse complement.
GATTAAACGGTTTAATCATATTTTTAAAGGGTGAGATTGACGTTTTTGCAAATAGTACACTAAAAAAACTTTTTATGGGGTGTGGCGGCCCCCAACCATAGTAGTAGGTCCACCAGTGGTTATGATTTAAGATTTATAAATGTAGTTTTTGAAAGACTTAGTTGGTGTTATCTGTATTTTTAGGCCGGTTTCCGCTGGTCTGTTTCTTGTTTTATGTGACTTTCTTCTTATCATCAGGGGCGGACCCACCCTTTGGCCAAGGTGGGCGGCCGCATCACTTGAAAAAAAAAATTGTGTATATTTTAGGTAAAAACCCGACCGCACCACTTGAAAAAATGGTTGAACGCCTCATCTGCACCCTCAACAAATAATTCTTGAGTCCGCCACTGCTTATCATTAAAAAAAGTCTAGCTGCGCAACTTGTTGAGACTTATTTGGGGTTATTTATACTTTTTAGGCCGGTTTCCCCCGGTCTTATTCTTGTTTTATGTTATTTTCTTCTTGCCGTTCAAAATAAATAAAGTCTAGCAATACAACTTGTTGTCTGTCTACCTTTTATTTCGACGTATTAGATTGCTAGTCGAAAATATAATATATGGTTTATTCATTTAAAACATATATAATAATATTTTTTTACATCGAAATACCTTAAAAATATATAAAATTATTTATATATTTTAAGATAATATATATAAAAATAATGACTACAAATTCGTCGCATATCAAAGATGGTGAATTTTTATTTGACGGAGAACAAGGACAAAAGTGTGGCTCACGGAAATGTTAACAGGGGATGTTACAGAATGCAGAGTGGTAAGTTTTGCTAAAAGGGGCCTATAGTTTGATTGGTTGGCAGATTAAGTCCCTGTGATTTGATTGGTGGGCCCACTGTTGTGGCGGGTACGGTTTAATTTGTGGTTTTTTATTACTTGAAAAAAGGGAGTGAAATTGTAAAGTTTTGAATATAGATTATAGAAGGTTTCTAAAAACCGCAAGGTTACGCAACCACTATGTATTTTTAGATTAGGATGGTGTTAATGTTTTATGCTTTCTTATGTAAGTAGTATGTAACATCATTCGTGTGGGTAACTCTTTAAATAATAATGAAAGATAAAATAAAAAATTTAAAAAATGGAAATAATAGATTATTTAGATTATTGTATGTATGTAAAAATCATGTAATAAGTAAGTTGTAAAATAAAAATATGACTTCGTAATTGGGTATTTTCTTCGTGTTTGTTGGAGCATGTTAATGGATGATTTTTTAGTCGTGTGTGACTGTCTGGCTGATATGGTGGAGAGAGAGGGGAGATAGTTGGTGATGTGGAGGAGAGAGGGAGGGGAGGCATTTGTGTAATCGAGCAGCCTGAATGGATTCTGTGAGAGGGAAGGAGAGTGAGATGGTAGTTGATGTGGATAAGAAAGGAAGAAGAGGCATTCGTCGTTATAATATGGTGTGGTGGGGAGAGAGAGAGGGGAGAGATGGTTGACGATGTGAAGAAGAGAGGGAGGGGAGGCATGCGTGTGGACGAGCACCCTGAATGGATTCTTTGAGAGGGAAGGAGAGTGGGATAGTAGTGATGTGGATAAGAAAGAATCAAAGAAAAAAGAGGTATTCGTCGTTATAATATTAAAATTTGTTACTACAAGGTAAACACACATTCCTAACTTAATAATCACGATAACAATTGATTGAATAAATGCGCTATATATCCGGTTCTTTGTTTTTTTTTTTTTTTTTTTTTTTTTTTGAACGACAAATTTGGATCACTGACAGACCACTGGAGTATTATCGTGCTATCAGCGGAACCATCCGATCATATCCATCTCCACTAGGTAATAATGACTATACACCAATTCAGGAAGAAACTCAATAAATCTAGGAAAAACCCACCTTGTGAAAATCGAACCCATAACTTAATGTCACTAGACTAGAATGCCATATGCATATATCCGGTTCTAAACGTGTCATGTACCCATTTCTTCCGGTCAAGCTTGCAAAATTCCTCACATGCACGGGTATGTTTTAGATTCAATGTGGTTAAAAGATTACATGTTGTAGTTTTATTTTTTCAAATTCTTATATTTTCTAAATGTAACTATGTATTTTTAAGTCTCAAAAGCCATGGATAGGCGCGACCAAAACGACAAACATGTAACACAGTAACACACAGACCAATAGAGATTCTATGACTACCTGCCAACAAATTTTTGTTTTAATACATTAATTTATATCATTCCTACTATATATAATTAGTGTAATTTACAAACCAAATACTTAAGTTATTTATTGATATTTAATTATAGAGTTAAATGTCATTTTAGTCCATGTGGTTTGAGTCATTTCGCCAGTTTAGTCCAAATGTTTCATTTTTAACCTGTGGGTCCAAAAATGTTTCACGGTTGCCAAATTTAGTCCACTTGGTTAACTTCATCCATTTTTTATGTTAACGAGAAGGCCAATTTGGTCATTTTGTATGTAATTCTGTTAACTAAAAGGGCAATTCAGCCATATAAAATGACCGAATTGGCCTTCTCGTTAACAGAAAAAATGGATGAAGTTAACCCAGTGGACTAAAATGGCAACTGTGAAACCTTTTTGGACCCACATGTGAAAAATGAAACATTTGGACTAAACTGGTAAAATGACCCAAACCACAGGGACTAAAATGGCATTTAACTCTTAATTATATATGTAGAAACATTTATCCAAAAGCAAATGTGACATTGTTTTTTGTCCTCTTATTTTTTCTATTTAAAATTGATTTTGAATTGAAGACAAGACACCATTATTTTATATATTGTTTGACACTCTTAAAAATTTTAAAATATGCTGGATTTCGTAACAGACAATTGTTTTTCGTATCGTTAACGATGATGTTCATTTAAAAAAATAAACTTAAAAGAAAAAAAAAAACAAGTGCAAGATAGCAAAGGCCCCTTAGTTCTATTAGTAAAGCCCCAAGGCTCACATTAGCTTATAAACATTATTAAAGGTTATTTCCTTTAATATAGTGCATAATAACATGCAACTTAAAAAGGGTAAATCTATCCCCCCCCCCCTCTATTTGGACTCCCGTCATCGCTTATAGGACACCTATTCGCCAATACGTGGCGTATAGGGTGGTCTCAAAATCAAGGCTTCATTGGTGTCATACTCTAATATTGAGGCCATCGTATACGTTGTGTATATTGGTCAATGCAGGGCCGGCTCGACCATTTTGGTGGCCTAAGGCGAAGTAAAATCTTATGGCCTTTTTTTCCAAAAAAATGTATGTAATTGAAAGTTAAACTTGAAGGGCCCAAGTGTAATTATTTAAAAGATTGTGTTAAAATTTAAAAACAAGAAAAAAAATGCTGAAATAAGGATTCGAACCCGAGTCTCACCAACATCCATACATACACAAAACCACTACACTACCAACCATCAATCTGTTAATAACCCATACCCTAAATCTTTTATGAATAGACTGTGGTTTCATCAAATTGTGAAGGCCCTATAGTTTTGGTGGCCCAAGGCCCAAGCCTCATTTGGCTTACCCTTGGGCCGGCCCTGGGTCAATGCGTGGCCTATACACAACAAATGTAAATTTTGGTTTAAACTTGGGCATGTTTTGTGGTTTTTTGTGATACACACCTCGTATTGACGAATACGAGGCGTATAAAAAGTTTTTTTCCCGCATATTAAACGTTTTAACAACATTTATTAAGGTATTATCTTAAAAATGTAAACATATAATGTTTATCGTTTTTATATTTTATATTTTTGCAAAGATTTTTAAATTTTTTTGTCAAATAATTATCGTTTGAATAACATTTATTAAGTTTTTACCTTATAAAAAATAAACTTACGATATTTATAGTTTTAATTTTATATATGTGTAAATATTTTTATATGTTTTTTTTTCAAATAACTATCGTTTCAACCACATTTATTAAGTTTTAATTTATAAAAACATAGTACTTACAATATTATATAATACAACTATATACAGTTAATCGAAACTAAACTACGATTTGATACATAACCAATCACATATGCTAAACAATGTAACAAATAGAACTATACATATTTAACATCAGCTTCTATATACATAACAAAAGAAAATATACAACAGAATACAAAAATAAAGAGAATCACCTTGTACATGTCAGCAGATCCTGATCTGACGGATGATGCTGACCTGGCAGACTAGCATCCGGATACAGTCGTGCCGGTGGTGTAACAACCCTCGGTAAAACCAACACTCTCATAATATTTCCGAAACCCTATTATATCTTAAAATATCCTTATATGTCTGTAAATACACCCCGTATGTGAAAACCAAGCTCGGAATACGTTATAGTATTTAAATAAAATATAAAAATTTAAATTTAGGGCTGAGGCGGGCCGCGTGAACCCACCTCAACCAGTTACGCGGGCGGTATCAGGGTTTAAACCTGATATCGTTGTTTCCTTTAGTTCAAACGGGCCGCGTAAGACATCGTTTAAGTTAACGCGGGCCGCGAGAGACCTACAACGCGGAGACATCCTGAGCTGACACGTGTCGACATCGTGGCGGACCTACATGCTGATCCGGATAAGCTACGCGTTGACCACATGTTGACGCGGGCCGCGTAAGCCTTGTGCTTATCTTACGCGGGTCGCGTGAGAGTCGAGTTCAGCACCTATATAAGGATGGCATCGGATTTCATTTCAGTTCGCTCACAATTTCAATCTCGAATCATAAATTCTGTAGGAAAGTTATAATACACGGGTATTATACCCCTAATTAGCGAGGTTCTGCTCCGTTGTAAGTATTATAACCCCAGTTTCGTAACAGTTACGCTGCCCGATTGATTTAGGGTTCCGTAACAACTGTCGTGGTTCTGCCCGACGTAGTTGTTGGAATGCCGTCTCGGGGAGGGTATCATTAATTTTTTCAAAGGGTTATGATACTAACCAATGTACATTTGTATAAATTATAGATTATATCCAGGAAACCCTTACGAGAAGCCTAAGATAGCAAAGTGAGTTTATCCTCTTTTTGTTAATCTTTTTGGTAATGTTTTACCAAACCTTAAATGTTTTACTATGAAATTTAGCAGTGATTGAGTCTTTGTAGTTCTTCAATTACTGCCGGTATGTTGGGGTTTTGTATACAAAATGTACTACACTGTGAGTAGTAAGTCAAGGTTGACAATACGTGTGTAATATGACCCACAAGTCAGTGGATTGACAGTACTTATGGAGTAATTGTGTAGACATAAACAATGTGATCGCTCTCAATACTGTTCATTGTGACTTTTTATTTAAACTTGATTAAACTGGGATTCACTCACCAGTATTTCCGACTGACAAATGTTTTTAAAACACGTTTCAGGTAACCCAATGTGACAGCCAATTAGTAAAAAGCCAGCTGGAGAGCACTGAAGGCTTGGGAAAATGTGGCTATAAAAGTTACCAAATAAACGATGTTTTAAAATTCAATAAAATAGGATTTATCCCTATAAATGTATTGTACTAAGAAACTTGGGCTTTACCCATGTGATGATTAATATTAAATGAGGTGGTTTACTCTGATAAACATTTCCTAACTACGGTCCTGATGTAAATTCCGCTGCAAGATTAAATAACTGATACCACCGAAACTCTGAGATCGCGTCCGCCCGTTCCCGGGAATAAGGGATCGGGGGTTGCGACAGAAGGTGGTATCAGAGCCTAGCCATTGGTCTGAGCCAAAGAAGTGTTCTGCTGACACTTAAATTCTATATTTTGTGTTAGGAAATCAATTACGGAAATATGTACATAACTGTAATTATTTGTTATGTGTTATTTGACTATTTGTTAGTTTACAGTATGAGTGATCAAGAACCCTCAGACATGAATCGTCAGTTGTCTGAATCACCTAGGAGTGAAGGTACGTCATCACAGCCTGCCCTTTCGGGGTATTCTGCTGATCAGGAGGAAGGAATATTTGCCTTTAGAGCTCAATCTGAAGAACCATTTACTAATAAGAAACGACGATGGTTCAGTAAAGAAGCTTTTGCTCGTAGGAAAAGAATGCGAAAGTTACAACAGCAAAGAGCCTTAGCAGCTATTAAGCAAGAGACAGATGCCCATACTCAAGATATGCTTAATAGAAGCCTAGCTAATTTCCATATCCTAGCTACAACTGCTGCTGACTCGAGTCTGGAACAACTAGTAGCCCCACAACCACAAAACCCAGAACAACCCATGGAGATAGAAATTCCTGAAAACCAAGTGGAGATGCATGACTTTAACCCAGAAGAAATCCCTAGGATACCTGCACCAAATCCCCTAGACCCAAATTACGACCCCTGGTGGGACGATAATAGGGTCTTTATGCAACATTACCCTATCCAGGAATACCCACCCATACAGAACATAGAAGCCTACCCAGGTATGGACCCTCTAGATCTCTACTACCATGATGAATATATTAGGGAGATTTTAGAAGATCCTTACCGATTTCAGGAACTTTCACCCCCATATCAGGAACCCACACCCCAGATTCCGAACCCAGTCCGAGAACCTGCACCCCCAATGAGTGCAGAAAACGTCCAAGAACTTAGGACTTTTGGGGAGGAAATTTTAGAAAGCAGTGAGAGAATGCGTCAGGTAGGAGAGCGTCTCGTATGGAAATACGATGAGCGCAATATGGATTTTTGGATAAATCCATATCCATGAATGTGAGAATGGAGGAAACGGTAGTAATAATAATATAATATAATAAAAATAAAATAAAAGATGTGTGTACGGATGCATATTATTATTAGTGTAATTTTCTTTCTGTTGGTATTGTAATCTTTATTTCTGTACTAGTGTGTAATAGACGCATAGTATATGAAAATAGAGTACAAGTCGCAATGATCGACGTTTTTGGCTAAATTGCGTGTCATGTGATTAACTATATTACCTATTATCTTATGATATTAATATGGGGTAAATGTTTAAAATTCAGATGGCCGACGAAGGAAATCAAGGAAATCTGAATAACGATAACCAGAGTAACATTAACGTGGTTAATGAAAATCCGAGTATCAATAACAATGGAAACCAAGTGGATAATAGTGCTATCCAACACATAGTGGCACAGGGAATCATAGATGCTATGCCATTTATACTTCAAACTGTTAAAGATGCTGATAATAAAAGTAAGCATAGCAGTAAGCGACCAAGTGAACCAGAAAACAGCGTGAACAATGGACCTGTACTTCAAATGTCCATTCCCAAAAGAAGAAGAACCATGCCTTATGGTTGTTCTTATAAAGAATTCTGGTCTTGTAAACCAATGGAATTCTCAGGCAATGAAGGGGCCATTGCAACCCTACGCTGGATAGAGAAGACTGAGACAGTCTTAAGGATAAGCAAGTGTGCTGAAGAAGATAAAATATTGTTTGCTTCTAATCTATTTAAGAATGCAGCATTAGAATAGTGGAACACAATCCTCCAAACAAAAGGAAGTGATAGAACCTATAATATGGAATGGGAATAATTTAAGGACAAAGTAGAAAGGAAATTTTGCCCACCCAATGAAAAGGAACAGATAGCAAACAAATTCCTAAACCTTAGGATGACTGGTGTGGATAGTAAGGGATACACTAAAATATTCTTTGAATATTCCAGAATAGTGCCAACCCTTGCTTCACCAGAACCGGTGTTAATTTCCCGTTATATTTGGGGATTAATTGGGGAGATAAGACACGTAGTCAAGGCAGCTAGACCTCAAACTATAGAAGAAACTGTAGAACTAGCCAATACCTTGACTGATGAGTTAGTCCGTACCCGAGAAGAGGATCAAAGGAGGAACCTAACCCAGAAGTTGACTCAAGAATTTTGTTATGGAAATTTCAATCGTAGGAATATGGGTTCTACCTCTATACCATACTGCAAAGTCTGCAAGAAAAAGCATTCAGGAAAATGCTCCACTCTCTGTAATTATTGCAAGATGCCAGGACATAAGGAAGAAAATTGCAGGAAGAAATCCAGTAATGGATTATGCTATAACTGTGGAGAAAAAGGTCATAGCAGGCCAAACTGTCCAAAATTAACCCCAGCTGCAAACAACAAGAATACCAAAACTGCTAGAGCATTTGTTCTGACTGCAGAGGAAGCCAAGATGATCCCAGACGTTATAGCTGGTACGTTTTTAGTTAATGATATATTTGCTAAAGTATTATTTGACTCTGGTACGAACCAAAGTTTTATCAATACTTCGTTTTGCAAAATTCTAAATCAGTCATTAACTAAACTACCTCAAGAATGTCTAGTAGAGACCGCTAATGGAGAAACTGTTAGGATTTCTGAAATCTTGCAGGGAGCAAGAATATAAATTTTAAACCAAATATTTAGGGCAAATATTTATCCCATGAATCTGGCAGGATTCGATGTTGTTTTAGGAATGGATTGGTTAATAGCCAACAAAGCCAGTATTTTATGTGATCAAAAGTTAATTCAAATACATTCACCAAAAGGTAAAATGATCACAATTAAAGGAGATAAAACCTCTAGGTCCACAAAATTTATCTCTGTGATGAAAACTGCAAGTTCTATAAGGAAAGGTTCTATAGTGTATTTGATTTCTATAATCACTAACACTAAAGGAAAAGAACTAAAAGATATTCCAGTAGTATCTCAGTTTTCAGATGTCTTTCCAGAAGAATTACCAGGACTACCTCCCGACAGAGAAGTTGAATTCAGGATTCATTTACTACCAGGAACATCACCGATTGCTAAAGCACCCTATCGTTTGGCACCCGCTGAAATGCAAGAACTAAAGAAACAATTAGACGAATTGTTGGAAAAAGGATTCATACAACCAAGTTCGTCGCCATGGGGAGCGCCAATATTATTTGTTAAAAAGAAGGACGGATCAATGCGTATGTGCATTGACTACCGTGAATTAAACAAAGTCACGATTAAGAATCGGTACCCATTACCGAGAATCGATGATCTGTTTGATCAACTACAAGGAGCTCGATTTTTCTCTAAAATCGATTTAAGGTCAGGATATCATCAATTAAAGGTACAGGAAGAGGACATTCCTAAGATCGCATTTAGAACAAGGTATGGTCATTATGAATTTACTGTCATGCCATTTGGTTTAACCAATGCCCCAGCCGCATTTATGGACATGATGAACCGAATATGTAAGCCATATTTGGATAAATTCATAATTGTCTTCATAGATGATATTCTAATTTACTCTAAGAATAAAGAAGATCATGCAAAGCATTTGCACGCACTTTTAAGTTTATTAAGAAAGGAAAAGCTTTATGCTAAGTTTTCTAAGTGCGAATTTTGGTTAGAACAGGTACAATTACTTGGACACCTAGTCAATCATGAAGGAATTCATGTAGATCCAACAAAGATTGAATCAATTACTAAATGGAAAACCCCTGAGTCACCAACCGAGGTTAGAAGTTTCTTAGGATTGGCCGGTTATTATAGAAGATTTATTCAAGATTTCTCTAAGATAGCCATTCCCTTAACTAAGTTAACCTGTAAATCTGTTAAGTTTGAATGGGGAGTAAAACAAGAAGAAGCCTTTAGAATCCTTAAGCAAAGATTAACCCATACACCTATATTAGCGTTACCAGAAGGAACTGAAGATTTTGTAGTCTACTGTGATGCTTCTAAATTAGGTTATGGATGTGTATTGATGCAACGACAAAAGGTTATAGCTTACGCATCTAGACAACTTAAGAATCATGAAGAGAATTATTCAACTCATGATTTAGAATTAGGAGCTATAATTTTTGCTCTTAAGATTTGGAGACATTACCTTTATGGTAGTAAGTTTACCATATTCACTGATCATAAGAGTTTAAGGTATATCTTCAAGCAAAAGGAATTGAATATGAGACAAAGACGCTGGATGGAGATGCTTAGTGATTATGATTGTGATATCCAGTATCATGAAGGATGAGCAAATGTAGTGGCAGATGCGTTAAGCCGAAAATATCATGAAAAACCAAAAAGGATATGTTCTCTTAAATTAAATCTACAAGTAGATTTAAATAATCAAATAAGAGAAGCACAAGAATCAGTAATCAAGGATGATTCTGAAAAATTAAAAGGTATGCTAAAAGAATTAAAACAAGGAATAGATGGAATTTGAAGATTTCATAAAAAGAGAATGTGGATACCTAAATTAGGAAATCTACGTCATCGTATATTAGAAGAAGCCCATAAGTCTAAATATACGATGCATCCAGGAAGTGATAAAATGTACCAGGATTTAAGGAAAAATTTCTGGTGGATAGGAATGAAGAAAGACATAGCAGCCTATGTTTCTAAATGTTTAACTTGTTCACAAGTTAAAGCTGAACACGAGAAACCCTCAGGTTTGTTACAGCAATTAGAAATGCCAGTTTGGAAATGGGAATTGATAACAATGGATTTTGTTACTAAATTACCCAAAACAAATAAAGGAAATGATACAATCTGGGTGATTGTAGATAGACTAACCAAGTCAGCTCATTTCCTACCAATTAAGGAAACTTTTAGTATGGAACAATTAGCTAAATTATATGTAAATGAAATTGTTTCTTTACATGGCATTCCTTTATCAATTGTTTCTGATAGAGATAGCCGATTTACCTCTCATTTTTTGTCAAGTTTTCAAAAAGCAATGGGAACCAAGTTAAAGTTAAGCACAGCTTATCATCCTCAAACGGACGGACAAAGCGAAAGAACAATCCAGATAATGGAAGACATGCTTAGAGCTTGTGTAATTGATTTTGGAGGTAATTGGGACGATCACTTACCTTTAATAGAATTTTCTTATAATAATAGTTATCACACAAGTATCAATGCTGCACCATTCGAAGCACTTTATAGACGAAAGTGTCGAACCCCAGTCTGTTGGGCAGAAATTGGGGAAAAGCAACTATCTGGACCTGAGATTGTGCAAGAAAAAACCGACAAGATTATTCAAGTCAAGGAACGACTGAAAGCAGCACGTGATCGACAAAAGAGTTATGCTAATAACCGACGCAAGCCATTGGAGTTTCAAATAGGAGATAAAGTATTGTTAAAGGTCTCTCCTTGGAAAGGAGTGGTAAGATTCATCAAACGGGGAAAGCTAAGTCCCAGGTATGTTGGACCTTTTGAGATTATTAGAAGAATAGGACCTGTAGCCTATCAGCTACAACTGCCAGAGGAGATGGCAGGAATACATGATGTGTTTCATGTATCAAATCTCAAAAAGTGTTTAGCTAATGAATCCCTGATAGTACCTCTTAAGGATATAGAGGTAAATGAACAACTCAAGTTTGTAGAAAGGCCTCTACAAATAGAAGACAGGAAAGTCAAGAATCTCAAACACAAGAGATTAGTTCTGGTCAAAGTGAAGTGGGACTCTAAAAGAGGACCTGAGTACACATGGGAACTTGAATCTGAAATGAAAAGAAAATATCCACACTTATTTCAATAGATCTCGAGGACGAGCTCTAAAACAAGGTGGGGAGGATGTAACAACCCTCGGTAAAACCAACACTCTCATAATATTTCCGAAACCCTATTATATCTTAAAATATCCTTATATGTCTGTAAATACACCCCGTATGTGAAAACCAAGCTCGGAATACGTTATAGTATTTAAATAAAATATAAAAATTTAAATTTAGGGCTGAGGCGGGCCGCGTGAACCCACCTCAACCAGTTACGCGGGCGGTATCAGGGTTTAAACCTGATATCGTTGTTTCCTTTAGTTCAAACGGGCCGCGTAAGACATCGTTTAAGTTAACGCGGGCCGCGAGAGACCTACAACGCGGAGACATCCTGAGCTGACACGTGTCGACATCGTGGCGGACCTACATGCTGATCCGGATAAGCTACGCGTTGACCACATGTTGACGCGGGCCGCGTAAGCCTTGTGCTTATCTTACGCGGGCCGCGTGAGAGTCGAGTTCAGCACCTATATAAGGATGGCATCGGATTTCATTTCAGTTCGCTCACAATTTCAATCTCGAATCATAAATTCTGTAGGAAAGTTATAATACACGGGTATTATACCCCTAATTAGCGAGGTTCTGCTCCGTTGTAAGTATTATAACCCCAGTTTCGTAACAGTTACGCTGCCCGATTGATTTAGGGTTCCGTAACAACTGTCGTGGTTCTGCCCGACGTAGTTGTTGGAATGCCGTCTCGGGGAGGGTATCATTAATTTTTTCAAAGGATTATGATACTAACCAATGTACATTTGTATAAATTATAGATTATATCCAGGAAACCCTTACGAGAAGCCTAAGATAGCAAAGTGAGTTTATCCTCTTTTTGTTAATCTTTTTGGTAATGTTTTACCAAACCTTAAATGTTTTACTATGAAATTTAGCAGTGATTGAGTCTTTGTAGTTCTTCAATTACTGCCGGTATGTTGGGGTTTTGTATACAAAATGTACTACACTGTGAGTAGTAAGTCAAGGTTGACAATACGTTACCATTGGACAATGAGTTAGCCAATGTGTAATATGACCCACAAGTCAGTGGATTGACAGTACTTATGGAGTAATTGTGTAGACATAAACAATGTGATCGCTCTCAATACTGTTCATTGTGACTTTTTATTTAAACTTGATTAAACTGGGATTCACTCACCAGTATTTCCGACTGACAAATGTTTTTAAAACACGTTTCAGGTAACCTAATGTGACAACCAATTAGTAAAAAGCCAGCTGGAGAGCACTGAAGGCTTGGGAAAATGTGGCTATAAAAGTTACCAAATAAACGATGTTTTAAAATTCAATAAAATAGGATTTATCCCTATAAATGTATTGTACTAAGAAACTTGGGCTTTACCCATGTGATGATTAATATTAAATGAGGTGGTTTACTCTGATAAACATTTCCTAACTACGGTCCTGATGTAAATTCCGCTGCAAGATTAAATAACTGATACCACCGGAACTCTGAGATCGCGTCCTCCCGTTCCCGGGAATAAGGGATCGGGGGTTGCGACAGGTGGGAGCGGTTGGGAATCAGGACCGTCTCGCATCCGGCGTTCCTACAACTCCTCAACCACCTACCCCAGCATTTCCTCAAGTCGATCGATCCAGCAAGTAATTGTCTGCAGCAGGCTGGTGGCGATTTTACTCATTTTCGGTCTCAGTTACATTCCGATATAAGTGTTATAGAATACAATGTTGTATTCAAAATAAAGTATTTTTTGGTGTCGTAAAGTATACATAGTACCGATATTGTACCGAACTGAACTCAAGCCGATCGAACAACATTAGTACAAGAATCATCATTCATTTTTATTGTTTTTTATCGATGTAAAATACCTGTCGATACCCTTTTGCACGTGTCACACCTTTATTTTTTTATTATATGAGACTACTTTTGTGTAATTAAACCTAATACTATTCTATTTTTTTTTATTTTTTTATTTTTTTTGCTTTTGCAATATATACATGTTTTCTGTTGCACCATGCGGGGAGATTTTTCACAAAATCACTTAATAATTGGATAAGTACAACTGAAGACATAATAACTTGGCTATTAATGTCATAAGATGGCAATGATCAAAAGGTTTTCTAACTACAAGAGTATCTTTATTATTGGACTCTCATAGAAATATTGTTGGTGATAAAAGGATTAACGCATTGATCTTAGGGGTGGTTGCACCTTTAAAGCAAAATTGATTGAGGTAGGTGGGTGGGTGCTCGAATTGGCATCGACCAACAACTCTAAGATTTGATGTTGTGTATGACCTTTCTTATAATAAACAAGATAATGAAGTCGAACATAGGTTAACGAGTGCGAGTGTTACTCTTCGTCTTCTTATTTTTTAATTAAACATTACCTGTCGAGAATGCCCGAATGTATGAGATTACAACGACCAGTAAATGTCTACACGTTATGTCTTGAATCTTCAAATCTTTCCTTAAATATTTACTAACATCACATGTAATATAGTGTATTTATACATCTTAGGGTACAAGGGCACTCACCTAATAGGTGAGTCCCCTCTCTTACACACCACCAATCAGATAGTGTCACGTCAACTCCCCTCTTAAACTCCCCTAACACCACATTTTGATGGCGGCACTCCCCTAATAGGTGACTTGGGTTTTTTTTATTTTTTTATTTTTATTTTTATTTATGCATGTTTATAAATTAAAAAAATATTAATAAAAATAAAAATTAAATAAAAGACATTTCATTAAATTAAAAAAAAAACAACCTAGAAAAATAAAAATTACATTCAAACTAGAAAAATAAAAATTACATTCAAACTAGAAAAATATAAAAACAAACTACTCGTCGTCGGAAGTGGGTGTGGTTTGAGAGTATAAAAAATAAGAAGTGGGTGTGGTTTGAGAGTATAAAAAATAGTGAAGTGGGTGTGGTTATTTATATTTGTTTAAAAAGTGAATTTTTTTTTTTTTTTTTTTTTTAAAAAGTCGACCGTTCAAACAAGACCGTTCATGAAACTTTGTGCCATTTCAAAGCGGGGAAGAAGGGCCGAAACCACCCCCCGATTCGGGTCCCCGCACCGACGGCGGCGGTGTTCCCGATCGGGGACTATGGTCACCGAAGGGGTCCCCGAAGGGTGCCCCGGATACCCTTAGTTTTTGAACTTGATCTAATTATTTAATATGTCATGTTAAAAACCGTGTTACAATCAAAATGTTGTTATCTTTCTTTGCCTTAAAATATCAAACAAGACGCTAGAGGTACCATGTTCGTAAGTCATGACTCATGTGGTCAACATCCAACTATTTAATAAATACATTCTTATCTTGAATATCCCTATTTATATACATGGGCCTTTGATTGTGTCGTGACATCAACATTTCACTTTACGTGCACACATTATACATACTTGATCTTGTTCGAAAAGAAATGGCAATTTGTGGTAATTAATATATACTAAATAATATACAAATAATTATTATTAGTGAAAATTAGTTTAAATTAAATGGGTTTTTTAAGTAAAAAGTATATGTATAATCTTTACTTAAAATAACATGATTTAACTAATAATGTTACTAAATAACTTGTCCAAATAGTATTTTTAGTAATAATCTTGCATCCATTTTTTTTAAAGTTAGTTACTAATTACATATGCCTTATGTATCTAATATTAATATATTATTATAGTAATATCATTTTATAAAATGTCACCCTTAAATGAATATTTTAATCTTAACTAGGTTAGTTGACGTCACGCGTTGCGGCGAAATGGAGTAAATAGTAATGTTAAACAAACATTATTTGAAAATGAAGCATGTTGTTTAAAAAGCGAAACCATCAAAATCGGTTAAGTTTATTATCCCGTAAAACGATACCAAATAAATACTCTATTTTGAATACATCTTCATTTTTTTAAAAATACTTATATCGGAATGTCCAGGGAAAAAATAAGCACAACTACATACGTAAGTTTATTTATTTAAATGAAAAACACAAGTTATTATATTAAATTAATTGATAACCTTAATATAATTTAAAAAAGAATTATGAAAAACAAAAAGTAAATGAGAAAGGAAATATGGTTTTAAAAAGGGGAAAAATAAGAAATATGTTAAAAATAAATATAATAAATAAAAATTGCAATATTACAATAATAAATTATTAATAAAATATATACTATTATAAATTTGAAATTACTATTTATCGTCCTTCATCAACAATATACATAATATTATATAATGGATCTTGTTTTATTATTATTGTTTTTATTTTATTCTATCTTTTATGTGATATATTTTAGTTAACTATTTCAACTAGGAATTAGTACCCGTCGCAATGCGGCGGGGTTCTTACATGTGAGCATCCGTCCTTGTCTTCTTCTCCAACCTTCCGACTCGTAGTTATCCGGAGGCCTAACAAATTAAGGCGCAATGTACACAAACAAATTATAAGCCATCTAATAACATTTATAGTGTTGTACAAATGACTATGCATTTGTTAATGTGCCTGTCGTGCGTACCTCTTCTGGAAACCATACGCCCGGTTGTTATTGCCCTCAAGAACAGCAAGAGCAAATGTAGCTGTTGAATAACCAACTGATCTGAAAAGCATTCATGCAAAATACAATACCAGTCTTTTAATGAATTCTCAAAGAATAGGCCATTGATTCTTCTATATTAAGTCTAGGAAAAATATGACTTACATAGAGAGTCTTTTATGACTGAAAACGCCAATTGTTTGCCGTCCTCCTGAACACTCTAAATCAACCTGTTCAAAAGTAGAAAGAATATATATATACGGTTACCATAACTAAACTGAGGGCAGCTATGAAGGTCTTATTAGTGGAGATTATATTTTTGTATAAAGAAAAAGATTTTTGAACAAATTACTCTCATTGAGACACGCTCTCTAGCATATCCATCTATGACACGAACTACTGAATCAAATAGCCTAACCATCTCCTGTACTCTGCTTCTGTCTCGTAGGACTTCCTAAAAAATTACAATGAAGCATGTAAGATAAATTTGGGACCCTATACCAAAAACACATGTATTGACCGAACCCGATTTGACCCGTTACCCAACCAATAAATTACGGTGAAATGAAAGTCAAATCTTACTTGCTGCAAGAGTGGATCATCACCGCCAAGCTCACTTATGTTAATCACAAATTCCACATCATATGCATATACCTTCTCAATCTACATCACAACAATAGTCAGATACAAAAAGCAAAAGCAGACATTATAAGCAACAAAATGCAAATTATTTTTGTTTATTCTTCAATCAAGTCATTATACTTTTTTGTTTTAACTAATTATAATTACAATTCATTTTTTTAATTAAACCATGACAAAAGAGAGATATTATTTTCATTTATGTGGTCGTCAACCTATGCGCCTCAAAAGAGAGATTATTTTCATTTATGTGGTCGTCAACCTATGTGCCTCAAATAACTTAACTCTTTTAATTTCACACCAACCCAAAGAAATCATGTTGGAGCTTAGCTTAAGGATCCGATTAGTAGCGTTTCTGTTCTTGAGCTCAAATTGTTTCACTTCTTTAGTTCAATCTGCCTGTAACAGGAGCAGTGATTTGGTTGGTTTGTACTACACTGAACAACAAAACGATCTTGTTTCAATTTCCCAGTACTTAACGACCAACACCAGCAATGTTCTCAAGCATTACCCAAATAGTATCCCTAGTCAAATTATATGTAAAAGGATGCACAAGAAAGATGTTAATTTGACATCTGCAGTGTGGTTTCAGATCTTTAATTCTTCTCGTATCAATCGTTTATGCGCTTTTAACATGACTGTGGTTTGTTCGTGTGTGGATTGTTCGATCTCGAAGGATTTTCTTTTGTTCTTTTCGTGCACACTTTGGCAGAATAAACCTTTGGATTTGGTTTCACTGCCGGTGGTTCTTAGTCCAGACTTACATCCATTCGTAGAAGTGAATGAAATCCGGTTATTAAGGTTCGTTCACATATACATATACATATACTGATATACATATAAACACACACACATATGCATATACATATTGTCTGTTGGCCTACAACATCACACATCATCTAAATTTCAATAGATTTACATGTTCAAAATCTTTTCTAACGTACCCAAAAACATCTCAACATGGATTAACAACTTACTAGATGAATAAATATAAACTGAAAGTAGACAAATCCTAAATCACAAATTAAAACCCATATTAATTCCTATAAATTTCACATTAAAAATTATGTAAACTCCAATAAAAGTAACTAAGATTACCAGTTTAAGAGGTATAAATCCACCAAGAGCATATATGAAGTAAAGCTCATTAGGTTGACGTTGGATTCCACAGTGATAATTGGGTGTTTGAGGCTCACTGATGTTGATTTCGCAGTACGGAGCAAAACAGAGAACAAACGGACAGGACTGTATTGCCACAGTACAGACTCGTCATTTTCGCTTCATATTTCCGCTACTGACCGAAACCCTAGCCACAACTAGGGTTGAGGGTGTTGACCTCCGCTGCGGTGACCGGAAACCCGACGTTGCCTCAGGTGGCTCGCCGCTGCCGCCGTTTCCTTCTCCCTCTTATTTTTTGTGTCATATTTCGGAGATGTCGAGATCGATGACCGAAGTGCTTGAATTCTATTTTTGATTCACCATGCTTATCTGACTTCTTGCTTAACATCACTGATCTGGTCTTGAAACCCTCGAACCTTTATCTTTGTCGCGTTACCACCGGAATCTGGCTGGAGAAGGAAGCTGGGTGTCGTGGCTCTTGTTCCTGGAGAGAAGTTTATGAGGGGTGTTGGGTGGTTGTGTTGATTTTGTGGGAAAGAAAGAAACCAGGGTAGCACTTGTACACCCAAGTACACCATACATCTGCACAAGAAGTGCGGTTTTTTTTTTTTGAAAAACACCCAAAGCACATGTTACAAGTCATGGAAGCCAAAACTTGTTGCTTCTTGGGTATAATAAATCACATAATATTTTAGCTATTTTTTTAGGTTTACAATTAGGGTCAAGAAAATATTGAACCAACAGTCACGTCTGACATTTTATTTGAAGTTGGACAATAAGTTAAAATGAATGCAGATTAAACACTTATTAAACAAATTGATATATTATTACATGTAAAAATAAATAAAATTTAAGGGTTTCCTTTATAGGGGAATCAAAATTCAAAATTGACAACTGCTTAGCAAAATTATGGACATAAATAAACGTTTAAATTTATGTGATCAATGATTTAGGTATTATTTTCAACTAAATTAGACTTTTTCGTTCGCTACGTATAGTATAGTCTTGTTTATGTCCCTTTTTTAATTGAACCATACCTGTTATGTATACCTATATGAATATGCTAAGTGTTAGAATGAAGTACGTATCAATATTTTTAGATGTTGATCAAAACGGATATAGTTAGGTTAAGTAACAACATTTTTTATTCATTTTTAACTTTTATATTTAATGCATGTATGTGCTTTAAAAACTATATTATATAAATAATAGTCTTAACTTCCGTAGCTATGTTAAATAACATAATTTAGAAAGTTGTACGTAATCACATTTGAATACATTTTTCGTCAAATTTTAACCTATTTTGGCATGTTTTCTAGCTAATTTTATTGGCAAATTGGATTTTAATAATCCGAATTAGCTTTTTTTGGCAGATAATAATCTCAACTCAGTTAATTATCCACAGTAATCCGAATTTTTCCATTTTGTTTGTAAAATACTCCGTCGGTAAAAAAACATTACGGAGTTAAGTTTTTTTTCCAAATTACAAACCGATGTTTTCGGTCTTTTGATCAGAACGAGGATACGAGTCGATTGATGTAAAACTTACATTGAAACAGTGCTTTAAACAACTTGATTTTTGTTAGTTAGAAGTTCAAACACCCGAATTGATGCATCGTTTTCGTCGTTTAGAGCACTGTTTCGAGGTAAGTTTGACATCAATAGACTCGTATCCTCGTTCTGATCAAAAGTTGGAAAACACCAGTTTGTAATTTGGAAAAAAACTCCGTTATGTTTTTTTAACGACGGAATTTTTTTTACAAACAAAATAGAAGAGTTCGGATTATTGTGGGTAATTAACTGAGTTGAGATTATTATCGGCCAAAAAAAGTCAGTTCGGATTATTAAAATCCAATTTGTCAGTTTTATATTATTCATCCACATCTTTTAATATGGAAACTTTTTTTGGTTCCAAGTTTTAACATGAGCACACCATTACTATATTGAAGAATTGAATCAAGACCACTCAGATTTTGTGTAACAAGACTCCCATATGATCACAAAAGAATTATGTTGTACAAAAAGATTTCAAATCAAAGATCAATGGATATTGGATGTGGAGGGTGTATGGCTTGGTTGTGTTATAAAAGATTTCAGTGTACACCTTAATCCAAAACAAAAATTGAGATCGGAGAACACTGATGATCATCGCTTTTTGTTTAGAACGGTGGTACAAATAATAATGTTTAAACTGGTTCAGTTTCGGTTTTCCTCTGCTTTTGTTGATTTTAATCAAAAGGAAATGAAATACTTAATATGTTTCTTTATAGGACCAGAAACTAGACCAATGACACTGATACCAGTTTAGGTCGGTATTATTTAGACACGGAGTATACAGACCCATACATGTCATCAAATTTTAAAACTTGCCATTTGTCATATATTGCCTATTTCCTATAATCATTTGATATTTCTAGCTTCTTCTTCTTCTTTTTTTTAACGACATTTGATGTTTCTAGCAATTAGCTATGAATAATGGCAATGTACACTTCTAGTGGAATAATGGAATAGTTGCATATTTGGCACTTGAATTCGACAATTCATGTGTGGCCCTAAAAGCATATCTCAAAATCATTAGATTATTATTGTTGTTTTTAAACTTACCATATTTTATGGTATAACAGTCATGAGATACACGATATTCGTTAGCGCATCCAATTTATATGCATATATCAAACTAACTTTCATTTATGCCGACTAAAAGTTATATAACACGCAACCCTATTTCGAGTATCGACTTTATACTTGTACATCGGCCTTATACACACACATATCAACTTTATTTATACTCACGCATCCTCTTTAACACTTGAAAATTTAGGCTAACGAAAATACTACGTTTGATGATGATGTATTAGTATAAAGCGAGCCAAGCTAAGATGAGTTCGTATTACTCGCCAATCTCGTATATAAAAATATTTTTATTTTATACCGGTATATAATCATTATCTGATTTTCTATTTATTTATTCAAGTTTTCACTTAAAAGTATGTGTATTATATGGAGATTGGTTGAACCATTTTACACATGTCTACACTGAAAATCAAAACCATTGACAATATTAATTATTTATTTAATTCTTCACAGATTTAGTATCTTTTTATTACTTGATCTAACATTATTAAATTAGAAAACCTGTTAGGTTAATAGAAAGTTGCATATTAATATGTTTACTCGATTTTCAGGTAAAGATAAATAAAAATAAAAAGTACATTAATATATTAATATGTCGGACAAAAATACTAATTAGAAAACTATGTTTGTTTTTTTTAACGGCTAACTGCTTTCCACGTGTAAACCCACCCTTTCGGAGCTATGTCCAAAGACCGACTACTCGACCACCGCTAGAAAGCGTAGCACACCCCTGATGCGTGGGAACCCCGTGGAATGGGTAAACCCTCGGCCCCTGTTGGACTCGAACCCGGATGAATCCCAAGCGGAGCCTTCACCCGGATGACTCACCCTGCAGCAGCCAGGGATCGAACCGGCGCCTCCAATGGAGACAACCAGCCGACCCACCAGCTGAGCTAGAGATTGTTGACTATAAAACTATGTTTTAGTTTTTGTTTAGTGGCCAGTGTGGGGGAAAGGTAGTTTTGTCATAGATAAGAGCACCAACAAATTTGGGCTCCATAATCGCACAAATGTAACGTGAACATTACAAACACATCATGTGCATATTTTTATATTATCATTACATGTTATCATGTTTTATTTTAATAAAAAAAACTATATCAATAATGTTAACGTGCTACAAATGTAAGAAAAAATTTAGATTTTGTTATGCTAATCAATAGGATCGGTTAAATCACAACTCATGCTGACATTGCTGAGCAGGTGGTCTTATACTTTTATAGAGGTTATGATAAGATACCGATTAAAACAAAGTTCGAACCTCAGTTTTGTGACGGAGAATCAGATGCTTATCACTCTACGACTCTTGAAGGTTAAAGAAAAAAACATGCTAAAATCATGGTGGTTGATATCTTGATCTTTAATATTAAGACATATCAATTATATGATTTATTAAGTTGAAAATGTATCGATCTCACATAGGGTCCTTAGAAGCATATGATCTTACGTAAAATCTCAGTACTGGTTATATGATTGTAGTCCGATCGGAACTTATTAGCTTGAATTAGTGAATAAAATTATAATAAAATATATGCTAATATGGTATTGTTAAGATCAAATTAACTAAATGACTTTAGTGGTTTGTAATTGTAGATTTTATAAAGTTTTTAAACTTCTAACACCCTAAAATCTTAATATCTATCACCTAATTTAGGAATCTATGTTATGTTTAATCTTGTCCTAAGTTTTTAAGACTTATTTGTATTTTTTCTTTACATGTTAAATATATTGGTTCATATGTCTACAAATAACAAATATTTAACAAGAATACTAAAGAAATTTGATCCCAAATATATGTTAGTATTATAATTAAAAAATCTCCATTTGAACCTACCCACCTTATATACAATTGTAATTTTGGATGTTAGATAGAAGGGTAAATAACTGTGTTTTAGCAGCCAAGTGGGGCTAGCTCACTTGGTAGAGGCTCTTGCTTCTTAGTGGGAGGTCTTGGGTTCAATCCCAAGCAAGGGTGAGTTATTTATAAATATAGTAAATTGGGAGAGTAACGTTAGCCATTCAAAAAAAAACTGTGTTTTAGCATGTGTAAATATAGTAAATAGATGGGTTTAAGTGTTTATTATCAAAAAACATGGTTACTTTGAGTATGATTTGTTTTATAGGTATTCGGAGCTTAACGGATGGCTTTTGGAGCTTGACGGGAGGTTTTCAGGAAGCATTATGAAGGATTGGAAGCTTACACGCAAGACGGGAGTTGAAAAACGCGAAAAATAGAAAGAAATCAGTTAGGGGTGCAACATTGCGCCATACATCAATTAAGCATGCGAAATTTTGATTTTCACCCACTTTTAAAGATACGTTCAATCCCAAACGTAAATACCTTCAACCCTAATCGTTTTTTGGCCTCCCAAGGACGAACTTTCAAGTTCCCAACCGCAATTTTCATCAATCTTTCATGCAATCAAGATCCAAGACAACCCTGGAAGATTCAATCACGATAATGCAAGGCTAGATTCTTGTGTTACCACCTCCGGGGGAATGGTTCGTGTATGTGAAACTCAAACCTTGTTTATTTAGTTTTTTGATTGTTTTTCATGGCTTGAAATATACTTGTGGTTTATTTAGTTTAAAAGAATTGTTTGTGTTGCAATTATTCATCTTTTCTCATTCACATTCGCTTTTCTTCCATCGTGAGTAGTTTGGTTATTGGGTGGGTTTTTGGCACTTATGATTTGGTAATTAAATTGTATGAGTTATTATTAAAAACTTGTCTTTGATTCTCACTCGAATTAAACCATTAACAAGACCTTTTGGTATCTATCTAATTAAACAGGTTTGGGTGAATCACTGAATTGGAAATCTGGAGGGGGTTGCTTTTCTTTAAATTTGATAACTTTTTTAATCATACTCGATCAAAACTTTCAAAACTCAATTAAAGTAATAGTTTTTCTTAGTTTCTAGTTAATCTATGTTTTTATAATCAACACTAATTACACATTCCCTGTGGAGACGACCCTACTTACCCTTGCTAGTAAAGGTACTTAGGACCAATTATTAAACTTGTTTTTGACCGACCTTTCGACATCCATCAATGTTGAGAATGACAATAATATTAAGTAGTAATGTTTAAATTTTATTTCATTTATTCATTAATCTCAACAATTGTTAAGCAAAAGGGAGGAGACTTTTACTTGGATAAAAGCGATGTATCACTAAATTGTGTCGTAGCTATGCGATGTTAGCCTATTTACTTCTTTTAGAAACCTAGCTTAGAACATTCCTTTAACGATTGTCTCAAAAGTGAGAAGGTATATTTATAAAAGCCTAGACAGTCCTAACGCTATAAAATAATTGATATCATCAACGGAAATATCTCATGGTGAAGAGGGTCATTGATGGATTAGCGATGTAACTTTCACCAAACGGATAAATGATAGTGTGTATAGTCCGATTACCGATAGAATATTTTATCTTTAATTTATTTATTCTTATCAATAATATAAAAAATGTATTTTGTTTTCTTAATGTAAACAAATATTAGATATAAACTGTAAAAAAAAACTATTTAGAATAAAATTTAAAATATAAATACATATATACAATATAAACATATGCAAGAGAAAAATCTAGCTGATTTATATTCGTGAAATGATGTTGATCCCGACAATATAGCCGATCCTGATTGTCGTTGCCTCATCGATGCGATCGTTCTCCTATGGTCGCTCAGAGCAATTTCATCATCCTTCGGTCATTCTCACCTCCGACCATGGTTGCAGAAGTCGCTAGGCGCTCCCAAATCAGTCGACTGGGAAGTTGCGAATTGTCGGCCTAGAAGGAGAGTACTCGGACATGATAATTAAAAAGAAAATAATTTTCAAGAAATTATATATATATGTCAAATATCACAATTTTACTAATATTTACAACAAAATACATAAACATCAATGTAAATAAAAAAACATACATGTACAAATACTATTAAAGTATTTCAAAATTATTCATTCATTAATACTATAGACATATATATTATGTTTTATTTTTTAAATCAAACTCATCCTAAGTTGACCGACTAAATCCGATTCTGGTCGAGATTGACCGTCTTTAATCGATTTCGAATAATTAAACGGAGTTGAAAATTATCGTCTCAAACACCGTACCTTGGATCGTTTATTTGATCTTCTAGACCTTGTTTTACAACATTACTTTCAACAATAATACTGTATAGTAGTGTAATTACATACATATATAACATGAGGCTTAATTTGGTGGTAGAGTAACGAACCACCACTAGACTTATGGCACCATGATCACCGCCACATGGTCCACAACCACAAGGAAAAAAAAAACTAATAGAAAAAGATAAGGGGTGGTTTTGACTTGATGAGGTGCAAGCCTTTTGGTGGTGGCGGTCCCGGACTCAATGAACAAACAAAAACAAAACATTACGCGTATTCGTTTGTCAACAAAGTATCTTTGATTGCAATCATGATTATATTATATAGTTTTTTTATTAATAAACTTTTTATGAGACAAAATATGGATTTGAACACGTTATTTTGTAAAGTATGATATTGAACCTTAATTGGTGTATTGAAAATAGGTTAAATTCGGCTTTAGCTAGTTGGCTCGTATGTGATTCTGTTCATAACTCGTTTGAATAATACGACTAGAAGTTGTCGGTTGACTTAGTTGCACCGTAAAGACTGAACCATAATTGTGAAGTAAGAAAATAAAATTATTAAATATATGATGAATCTGAAATCTACCGAAACGAACCCACTGAAAAATGTTACTGAATACAATATGTTAGTTCGTCTTTAAAACTAGAAAACTTATTTTTTTTTCTAGAAATGTGACTCTATGCATCTTCAAATGAAAATCCAAACATCAAAATTTCTAACCATAAAAACACTTCACTAATCATGAAAAACTTACTTATTGTGTTTGCCTAGTCGCCTCACGAGTCAATCATGAGGTCTACGAGAATTGACTACATATGATCGAAGTCCTGGTAATATACCCCCCCCCCCCCCCCCCCAATTTCAACCTGGTTTCAACAAAACTGGCTTTGACTTTTGTTGATCCGAATTAGTTCCAACTTGAACTGGTTTGGGATATAAACCCAGGTTGTGCACCTCTATCAGTTTCTCTATTCATGAACCATGATGGACTTCATTATTAAGATTCAAGGCTTTAAGAACCTGCTAAAAAGTAAAAAATATAAACAGTCCAATATAATTTGTTTAAAAAAAGGAACCTTTTTAGTATTACTTGGCTTCTTAAAAGTTACAAGGACTTGATAACCATAGCCTAGACTTAATTAATATGGCTTTTTTAAGTATCAATATAATCAGATATATTGATAATCAATAGTAGCTTATTTTGATCACAATAGCCTAAAACTAAAATTAATTAAAAAGTTAGTATCTATAAAACTTGTTTAAATACGGATCCATGTTTTGGTACTCAAATATGCATTTTTGTTTCTTTTTCTTCCCTTTTCCATATAAAAGTAAAATATAAGTTGATAACGGTCTAATTTAATTCTCTTACAAATTTATGTGTATAAAAATTCATTAAAAATATTATCAATGATTTGTGTTAATTTAAAAAAAAAAAACTCTTATATTTCCACATAATACCACCATATATAAACCCTATAAAATTTGTTACCACCTCCAAAAACAATCCTTAAATCAATGTAATTAATAAATAACAACTTTAAATCATATATATTACATGTAATCATACAAAGTTTTGATTCACAACTTTTGTTTTGGCTTTAGCTTATTCATCATTAAAACAATTATTATTATTAGTAGGTTGCATTTCTTTTCTTCCTTTTGTCAGTTGTTAACATGGAATCATGGATTCATGGTTGCAATTTATTGGAGAATTGTTTGTTACATTTGATTTTGTTTTAAATTATAAGGTTATATTATAACACAAGAATTTCATTTTTCTAATATTGTATATATGATCATTGAACTTTAAGTTGTGTGATATCTGTTGGAGTTGTAGGCTTCGTCCCTTGCGGGCAGCCGATAATTGGGAGAAGTACTTGTAAACAATTATCACTCAATAAAATACAAACCCTAATTGCCTTCGTGGATGTAGGTTACACATTGTGACCAAAAAAAGTAAATCTCGTGTCTTCTTTATTGCTCTCGTTTGTTGTTCATGTGTGTTTAATACCTAACAATATCACAATCTAATATTGACTTTCACCTGACAAAAACTCAAGTTAAATCTTTCGGGTAAGAAAAGGCTTAATGAACTCTCAAATAAACTCTTGACATATTTATGTAAAACTTACCTTTCTATAAACTACCTTTGTAGGTTGTTATTGTTCTTAATCTTTTTTACTTTGGATCCTAAAGCAGTGGTGAAACTAGAATAAAAGAGTAAACTGCCATTTTGGTCCCTGTGGCTTGGCCAGTTTTGCCACTTTAGTCCAAATCTCAAACTTATTACATCCAGGGCCCTGTGGTTTGCATTTTGTTGCCATTTTAGTCCAAATCTCAAATTTGACCAGATTCTCCTACTTAAACCCTTCTATTTTGTCTTTATTCTCAGGGGCATTTTGGGCATTTTGTATTATTATAACTCAATTATGTATATAAAATACCCTAAAACAATTATATATATATATATATATATATATATATATATATTATATACCTACACATACACAGAACTCTCTCTCTCATCTTTCTCACTCTGCTCTCTCTCTCTCTCTCTGAACTACCAATACCACTGTCGCCTCCAACACCACCATCGCCACCCAACCCAAAATCATCATCCTCATCATCTCTCTACCCCCAAATCAAATTCCTTAAACACATCAAAAACCAAACCAGAAACCTTAAACAGAAGCTTGATGGAAAGTGGAAACCCTAACGGTGAGCAGAGGCAAAATCAAGAACACCAGACAAAAATGGTGAACAAAAGAATCAAGAAAACCCTTAAACCCTCCTTCTCACAAGCTTCCACCGCCTATAGCACCACCACCGCCGCCACATCACCACCGCCGTCCATATTTGTTGTCGGAAATGATGTTGGTCATCTGCATATGAGAGAGAGAGATGGGGGGTTGGGGCTGGTGGATGAGTGATCGGTGGTGGTTGGGGCCGGTGTTGGGGGTTTGTTAGAGAGAGGGGGTAGAGAGAGAGAGAAGAGTGATCGGCGGTGATTGTTTTGGCCGGTGGTCAGGCGGTGGTCAGGTTGAATCTTTTTATGTTTTTTGAGTTCTTTTTGGTCTGTTGATTCATTGATTTGTATCTATACGTTAGTTGGGTGTGTGGGTTAATTTGGGGAAATTGAATTTAGGATTTGTTGATATGGGGTCAGTGGGTGCAGAGGGTATTGCCAATTTGATGTCTGCAAGAAAGTTGTTGAAGGGTAATTTGGAGAAAAGTAAAGGGTTAGGGTTACAGTCGTTGTCGGATTTAAAGGGTTTGTAATATTTTTTGTTAATCAACGGTTACCGAGTGGTTGGATGATATCGTTGAGTATTTGCAGGATAATAATGTGGCTGATACAGGATGCAGGTGGTGGTGATGATGGTGGCATGATAATAATGTGGCTGCCGTTTTCCGATGCAGGTGGTGGTGATGACGGTGGTTGTGGTGGTGTTCGACAGAGAGGAGAGAGAGAAGAGAGAGATGGGTGTTTGGAGAGAGAAAGAGAAGAGAGAGATGGTGGTGTTGGCGGCAGTGGGATGGTGGTGCCGTGGTGGTGGGGATGATGCGGTGGTTGTGGTGGTGTGGTGGTAGTTCAGATAAGAGAGAGAGAGAGCTGTAGATGTATGTGTGTATATTAATATATATATATATATATATATATATATATATTAATTTTTGAATTAAGAAAATGTTAAATGAAAAGCAAAAAGACCAAAATGCCCCTGAGGAAAAGGACAAAAACCAGGGTTTTTTTTTTTTAAATCTGACCTGATTTGAGATTTGGACTAAAATGGCAACAAAATGCAAACCACAGGGCCCTGAATGTAATAAGTTTGAGATTTGGACTAAAGTGGCAAAACTGGCCAAACCATAGGGACCAAAATGGCAGTTTACTCAGAATAAAACTTTAGGGGTATCCCAATTTTTTAACCGTACCGCCCTTGAGAATTTGTGGGCTCTCGGAGCCCTGTTCGAGTATAAAAAATGAGCATTTAAACATAGCAGAGGAACTAAAAGTTTTTGGGCTGGATGATTATAAGTTGGTTTAAACAAGGACAAACCAGGAACAATTTCACATTTGATAGTTTAACTTTCATTTCGACAATTTTTATTTCGATTTCATGGGTATTAATTTTTTTTTACACATTGGAATGAGAAATAGTTATATATAATAAATTAATAATAAGTGTTAGACTGAAAATTGATAAGTAAATTATAAAATAAATCAATATATCGTAAAAGAAAGACGTCCGGTAATAATAATAATACAGTAATACACTATAGGAAAATACAAGTAAGGGTCTTCAATGTCCGGTAATAATAATACAGTAATACACTATAGGAAAACAAAAGTAAGGGTCTTCAATAATATTTGTATATGACATTGGATTAAGATAAGGCCCAAATAAACACAAAATAATATTTGTATATGGCATTGGATTAAGATAAGGCCCAAACAAACACAGGACTTATTATTAGGGTGGGCTTTTAACCACTTGGGTTTAATTTAGGCTCCCCTTGTTCCCACACCCCCTATATCTTATTTTCACATCCCCTAGTGCATACGGGGGCCGTATACAAATATACGACCCGTATAAAATGTTTTTTAATAGGAAAATGCGCAGAGAATGTTTTTTTGATTTTACTATATACGGCCCGTATAATGTTATACGAGCCGTATACATGTTTATACGATTTGTAAAACGTATACGGCTCAATAGATTTATTTTGGGAGGTTTTTGATGTTACCAAATGTATACGGGCCGTATAACTGTATACGGGTGATGCGTGTGAAGTGTTATATATATTAGGTGTATATTTTAAGCCCCTTTAACACTTATTTTTAGCCAAGTTTTAAATTTATAAAACACGATATTTCACTAACACTAAACACACATATGGGCAAGTGCACCCATCGTGAGCGTAGTATAGTGTTGGTAAGATACCGAGGTCGTCCAAGGACACAAGAGCTTTTAGTACCGGTTTATCCTCGACGTCTAATCAAAATAAAAAGTTTAGAAAAATGTTTTAAACTAAGAAAAATAAAAACTAACTAAAATGCTGAAAAATAAAATAAAAAAAAGAAAAACAGATAGACAAGATGAATCACTTGGTTCCGACTCGTATCTAGTGTAACCTTTGATTATTTCCGCACTTTTGCACTTATTTAAGAGATTATCTTAGTTATTGTAGTAGGCCCCTCTTTTGAAGGTGACGTTACCCTCACCCCAGTAGTTTGAGTCAGCAAAGATACAATCCTAAAAGGGTGGATTATTGGAAGATAATTAATTAAGTTATTAATGCAAATTATGGTAGGCCCCTCTTTTGGAGGTGACGTTACCCTCGACTAAGTAGTCTGAGTCAGCAGGGATACAGTCCTAAATAGCCGGGTTATAGTATTAATAGTAGTTAACTTATGAGGGGATCAAAGAGTTTGGACCCCCGCCATCCAATACCGTTAAGTATTGAAGGAGGTCCTACTAAATTTGACCCAGGTCCATTGCAGGACCTCTAAACGTTGAACAATGGCAAGACCTTTACCAAACCATTCCCTTAACCCCCGACCAGGTAGCCAACATACCTCCATATAGACCGTGGAGATATGAATGGTGAAAATCTTTTATTTTATATAGACAGTAAAATAATGCCAAGACACCACGGACAAACGATAAGGAAAGATCACCTTCAACATAAGCAACTAGTTATTAAAGTCATTAATACAAAACCAAGTAAAAAGTGCGAAAAGATTAGAAATAAAAAGTATTACACTAGACACTTTGTCTTCACCAAGTGATGTAAGAGACTTAGGCAAACATGGCCTTGATTGTCAAGAACTTTTACGATCAATCTTGGATCCCGAGACGACTCACACACTCTACGATGGACAATGGATGATGGTGGTGGATGATGGTGCTATGGTGGTGGTGGGTGGTGGGTGAAGTGTGAGAGAGGTGGTGTGCCAAGGGATGGTTTGAGCTTGAGCCAAGCACTCCTATTTATAGGCTGAACAGAAGCTCGGGCACGGCCCCGTGTCCACATCCTTCTCTTTCTTCATTTATTGCAGCTTGTCTTATTAGTTGACCACGCCCCCGTGTCCGCTGAGCACGACCCCGTGTGCAGAAGAATCTCTGTACTATGAAGATTTGCCTGGATTGTGCGAATCTTATAGTTGACCATGGCCCCGTGTCCGCTGAGCACGACCCCGTGGTGAGCAATAGAAGCTTCTACCACTTTGTCTTTTCTGCTGACACTTGGGCACGCCCCCGTGCTGGCTGAGCACGGGGCGTGTTCAGTCTTCTGTTATCTTGTTTTACTTAGGAAGATGCTGTCGTGGGGTCGGGCATGTCACGTCTTGTTCCTTTTCTTGTATTTATGTTAGATTTTGATGTCTTTTTGCTTCTTTTGTTAATTTGAGCTCATTTAATCCTGAAAATACAAAAGGAAGACAAAAGCACATTTTTCCAACATTAGTACTAAAAAGGGTTAGTTTTATGCCTCAATTGATGTAATTTATATGTTGCATTTTGCACACATCAACGGGCCGTATATAAGGATGTTTTTTCAAGTATCACGTTTTTTCCAGTAAAAACACCATCATTCTAGGGTTTCTAAACTCTTCATCACCTTTAACAACGTTGATCGGAACACGTCGCTTAAATCGGCGCACAAGTAGAGTAACGTTACCGATCAGTCCGTTGATCGAGTAATTAGCAGAAGAACCCGACACAAACAAGTTCTCCACAGTTTGTTATTCAGATCTCTATTCGGTCATCTTTCCAAACTACAACACACGATAACTTTAAGCTTTATAGTGTGTGATTTGACCAGGAAATGATTGGAGGTGATTGCTACTTTTAATAAGCTATCATAGTTGGCAAATTCGATTTCAACAAATCTTTTCCTTTCCTTCAATTTCTAGAACATTCTCCGTAACATGAAGACGTGTCGGGTTATCTACAAGTGGTATTTTAATGAAGTATTGAAGATTGAATGTGCCAACCGTAACCGTTTTTTACTACGGAAATGGTGGTTATGCGAAATACAAACCGCAACCATTTTTTACTACGGAAACGGTGGCTATGCGAAATAAAAACCACAATCTTTTGTGACTATGGGAAACACAAGTTTTCTTTTTGAGCTTGATGGATGTCTGTTATCTCAGTTGAGGCAGGCATTGTTTAAATCTGAATATAACTAGATGTTACGTGTAACTTCATTAAACCAAGAACAAAGCCTATTTTTGAAACACATGTGTTCGTTTCAGCGTTGTTTATCACCCTGTGTGAGAATTGAAAACCCGACAAACAGTCTTGACAACTGTGACAACTTATCTGTCTGTGTGTGTCACATCCATCCTGTTATAGCAATCGATATGATTAATTTTACAGATTTTTTTCTAATTAGCGTTGTTAACTACCAAAAGAATGCATACACAAATAGTTCTAGTGGACGAAGCAAAGAGACCGTTGTGTATCTGAATCAGGTTCTCAAACAAACACTACTAAAGATGAGTTGGTGATAAATACCGGAGCTGTTATCTCGGTTATTCAGTACTTTCGTGATAATAAAACAAGCAGGCATTGATTTTCCCAAGATTGAAGGAAAGAATCTGGCCATAAGCGTTGTGGATTCTCAACGTTATTCGAATGTAAGTGGATCGAGTGATACGCTTATCTATTCTGGTCAAGGTGGGCATGGTTTGTTCGGGAGTAAATCACCACCCAAAGATCAACAACTTGTGAGTGGGAATATGGCTATGAAGAATAGTATGGATAAGAAATCACCGGTTCGGGTGATAAGGAAAGTTGCCTCGTTGAAATCGAAGAAAATAGTAACTAGCAGAAGACGTGTCGGGTTCTTCTGCTAGTTATTCAGAATGTTTCGAATCATCACAGAAGACGTGTCGGGTTCTGCTAGTTATTCGGAATGTTTCGAATCATAACGGAAGACGGATGTGGTTTGCATATTCAATCTTCATTGCTTCATTAAAATTACAACACACTATAAAATGCTTGGAAAATTGCATCAACTCTCCTATATCAACATACTCTTCTCCAGACGCTTAGTTGTTATGAATGACAACTTGAGGGGTCTAGTTAACTTTCAGATTCAGGAAGCGATGATTTGTAAATAAACATGGTCAACGTAGTAAAATGTGAGCTTTTACACCAACCATATCGAGATACTTTGTGTTAGTTGCTTCTCTTGTTAAGTTTCTGAACCAACCGAAATCCACAAATTCCAACAGTTTCTTCGTAGATTCCGTCCGGTTTAAAAGCCGGTTGAGGATTACGAGTGTTCTACACTCGTTCAAAGCCGGTTGATGATTACAAGGATCGTTCTAATAGATTAAAGAGAATAAACCATTTTTTACCAATTTTTACCCTTTAAATACGGGTCGTATAATATTATACGGCCCGTATACAATCATCGTATACATTGGATACGATCGGTTAATTTTTTTTCACATGGTGTATACGGGCCGTATAATAGTATACGGCCCGTATTCTTATGGTAAAAATGGTTTATTCTCTTTAATCTATTAGAACGATCCAAAAAACGAAGAACAAAGTCAAATGTGATCAAACTTGGACATCAGACGTAAATCTCGATTCAGATCTCTATTCGGTCATCTTTCCAAACTACAACACACGATAAGTTTACACTTTATATAGTGTGTGATTTGACCGGTTGTATTCAGTTATTTCTATTGATCCACAAATTCCAACAAATCTTTCATTCCAGTACTTGAAACTTGAGCGCAGGAATCAATTCAAAACCCTCACCCTCTCTTTCTCAAAAATCAACCAGAAAACCAAAGGAAAAAGGGCAGATAATGGCTGATGGTTCTTCGTTGAGGAAACCAAATGTAGACGTAGATGATAGGCCTGGTAACCGGAAGAGAAAAAACCCAAGCGACGACGTCGACGATTATTTTCACAGTGGTGACATTTCTTGCTCAAATCTTCTATCATGAACGGATTATTGGCCATTATTCGACCGAGTAATCAATTGTATTTTGTTTAGTTGTTTCTCTTGTTAAGTTTCTGAACCAACCGAAATCCACAAATTCCAACAGTTTCTTCGTAGATTCCGTCCGGTTTCCAAACTCTTTCACTCAAAGTTAATATTCACTGTGGTGGATGCAAGCATAAAGTTAGAAAAAATACTCAAGAAGATTGAAGGGTACACAACTGAAGGTTCAGTGCACGAAAAGTTTCTTACGAACGATATGTATCAGGAAGCTCAACTTGAACGGACGATATGTATCAGGAAGCCCAACTTGAACGGACGATATGTATCTTCTATCATGCGACGGACCCAATTCTTGGTCAAGTCCTGTGGGCCCGTATTGGAATCAGACGTTGGAAGGATTGTAGTAGTAGGAAATTGGCACCACTGTGAAAATAATGAACGTATTATTGGCCATTATTCCAACAGTTTATTCGTAGATTCCGTCGGGCTTTCAAAGCCGGTTGATGAAACCGAAGCTGTTATTTCTGTTGTTCAGTACTTCCGAGATCTGAACCAACCGAAATCCACAATTCTTGCAAGTTAAAT
Source organism: Helianthus tuberosus (assembly GCA_030545235.1). Classification (NCBI taxonomy): domain Eukaryota; kingdom Viridiplantae; phylum Streptophyta; class Magnoliopsida; order Asterales; family Asteraceae; genus Helianthus; species Helianthus tuberosus. Next base: position 13,066,828 of record CM060361.1, on the reverse strand, counting down.
CCACAATCAATGTATACAGGTGCAAGAGAATGGCGAGTTATTTCAGTTATTTCTGTTGATCCACAAATTCTATCAAATTGTGTCTAATGCAAGGATCTTCGTGCATTGTTTAAATCAGAATCAAGTTCTCAAGACAAGGATCATTCTAATAGATTAAAGAGAATAAACCCTCGTTTCTTCATCTTCATCTTCAAGAACAATGATGAACAGATGATGTTTTTTTTCGGAGAACGTGGTGGATTGCGGTGGTTTGGGTCTAGGGTTGTCAGAGAGAGAAAAGGAGGGGAAGAGAGTCTAATACAATCATTTTTTACCCATAGTATACGATCCGTATAATAGTATATGGCCCGTATATTGTATACGATCCGGTAATTTTTTTTAACTTTGTGTATACGGGCCGTATAATTGTATACGACCCGTATTCTTATGGTAAAAAATGGTAAAAATTGGTTTATTCTCTTTAATCTATTAGAACGATCCAAAAAACGAAAGGGATTTCGAGCAGTTGGTATTAAACCAGTGATTTGTCGAGAAACCATACTGTCAAAAAACTAACATCTTTTAATACTTCATTTGTCAGATAATACTTCATTTGTCGAGAAACCATACTGTCAAGAAACTAACATCTTTTAATACTTCATTTGTCAGATAATACTTCATTTGTCGAGAAACCATACTGTAAAGATCTCTACACAAACTCTTCTACATCTTTTAACCAATTGTCCATTACTTAAGACCTTGAAAGATTTGTTGAAATCAAAGAAAAGAGTAACTAGCAGAAGACGTGTCGGGTTCTTCCAACAAATTGTGTATGTGCTTGTGCTGTAGAAACCGGTGATGAATTTGTGTATCTGAATCAGGTTCTCTGCCTTAGATCGGTCATTCCTTGTGATACATGAACGTTGTATTCTTGTCTTTCAGAAGAGTTGGTATTGAACCAAGAATACTTCAAACATTCTAAACCCTAGCTGGAAACAAACCAACAAAATCCTGATAGTGAAAAACATCAGCAACACTTTTTTATTTTCCTTCAATTTCGAGAACATTCTCCCTGTGTATGTGCTTGTGCTGTAGAAACCGGTGGTGAATTTGCGTACACAACTGAAGGTTCAGTGCACGAAAAGTTTCTTACGAAATGTACGTGACAAAACGAGTATGTTGGGAATTAAACGCATGTACGTGACAAAACAAGGACCGTTCTAATAGATTTCAGTTGTTTCTGTTGATCCACAAATTTCATCAAAAGATGTCTAATGCAAGGATCTTCGTGCATTGTTTAAATCAGAATCAGGTTCTCAAGACAAGGATCGTTCTAATAGATTAAAGAGAATAAACCCTCGTTTCTTCATCTTCATCTTCAAGAACAATGATGAACAGATGATGTTTTTTTTCGCAGAACCGTTGGTATATGTCGACCACAAAGAGAATAGTGCAGGGACAGTTGAGTCTCCTCCTTCGTGGTGGATTGCGGTGGTTTGGGTCTAGGGTTGTCAGAGAGAGAAAATGAGGGGGAGAGAGAGTCTGAGACAACAACAGACAACAAGTTCACCGCTTTTTTAGTTGCTTCTCTTGTTAAGTGAGACAATTCATAGAGAACAAATTCACAGCAGAATGAAATTTTATTGAAAAGTTGTAATTTCTCCACTCACCGTGAAGCCGGTGATGAATTTGTGTACACTGAACGTTCATTAACGTATTTTAACGTATTGATGGACTTCTTGTTCCTAATGTACGCAAACACGTTCTCCACAGTTTGTTATTCAGATCTCTATTCGGTTATCTTTCCAAACTGCAACACACGATAAGTTTAAACTTTATAGTGTGTGATTTGACCAGGAAATAATTGGAGGTGATTTATACTTTTAATAATCTATCACAGTTGTCAAATTTGTTGTGTGCATTCATAATTTAGACAACAATCTGTGTGTGTCACATCCAACCTGTTTCAACATCATGAGGTAAAACCGGTTTCAACATCAAGGGTTGTTTTTCACCCCGTGTTAGCATTGGAAGCCCGACAAACAGTCTTGCAATTACGTCTTCAATCAAGACCGCATTGTTAATTTTAATGATGATTCGAAACATTTCGAATAACTAGCAGAAGAACCCGACACGTCTTCTATGATGATTCCAAACATTCACGAACCACAATGGACTCAAACTCATACTACTCACCCTCCCCTGAGGAAAAGTTTTCCCGACTACTCAAGATAAAGGAGTTGGTTTGTGTTCATATCAGCGTTGCTTATCACCCTGTGTGAGCATTGTAAGCCCGACCACTAGCAGAAGAACCCGACACGTCTTCTATGATGATTCGAAACATTCACGAACAACAATGGACTCAGACTCATTGTTGCGAATTTGGTTTCTTCGGTACAGGTTGATGAAACTGAAGCTGTTATTTCGGTTGTTCAGTAGTTTCGAGACGACGCGGCTTCTCCTTACAACTCTCATCAAACGCCACACCCTTCCTTTTATTCTGTAAATATTAAATAAAGAATAACACCATGCCCGTAACCCCGCGTTGATAGCTTCCGTTTTATTACAGTCATACGACGCGCCTTTTTGTTCTTCAATCTTTGTTACTTGTTAATGTTTTATTTTTTCTACTTTTAGAAAGGTTTGACCACCTCACGATTGTAAAATGTCTCGTGTGATTGACACCTTAAATCCCTTAAATACTTTGAGAAAAATCTAATTGTCAAAGAATACGGGCCGTATAACAGTATACGACCCGTATACGGGTTCGTATACATTGTATACGACCAGGCAACTTATTTACACATGGTGTATACGGGCCGTATACTGTTATACGGCCCGTATAGAATTAAAAAAACTGACAAAGTCTGCTGGCACATACTTTGTTAGTTTTTTAAATTCTATACGAGCCGTATAACAGTATACGGCCCGTATACACGAGTATACGGCCCGAATACACCATGTGTAAATAAGTTTTTACCTTGTGTTAATATTAGGACCCTTAATTTATATAAGACCTAACAAACACAAATAAACACTCTTATATGAATTCATCTTCTCCAAAACCTTACTTCCAGTTCCAGTTGTTCCACTTGACGACTGAGCAGGCACCACTACCATAGCCGAAATTCTTTTTATGTTTTATTTCTACTCTACTCTTCTCTTCAACTGCCAGAGGTATCCTAATACTACTTAGGGGTATCTGATAGACTGATACATAAACCTATAATGGAGAAAACTAATTTACACTTCGGAAAGAAAGTTGAGGGGTATCCCGGGCAACCCTTGGGATACCTATAGATCCGCCCCTGTCCTAAAGCCTAACCGGGCTGTGTTCGAGGGTTGACACTTGACACATAAAAATGCAAATGTATATAGACATGAACATGACATACATTCTAGATCGTGTCAGACATATGAACCTAAAAACGACCCATATATTCGTGGGTTAATATAAATATGACCCGTTCAACCGATTTTTTTATTTTAGGTTTTTTTTTCAATTTTGCTTTTTTGCATAATAGTACTATAAAGTTATAGTTTGATAAAAAAATGCAAATATATACAAAGCAATTATATATTAGTTATAAAATCTTATCTAGATTTCTATTTTAGATCTTGATATACTTAATCATTTAAATTGATGACAAAACATATATAAAAATAACTAGTGGGTTAACCCGCGCGTTGCAGCGGGAGCTTCTTTCTATAATCAGTTTTACGAATGGCTGCAATCTTATGTTCATTGCTCGCGAGACATGGCTCCGTCGTATTTTCTGTAATCTGTCACTAATATCGAGATATATCAGAAGAGTTTTAGACTTTTAATCTTCATCTTTGATAGATGATTGTTCAAAAGAGTTGTATTGAACCTGAGCTCCACTGCCCCTCCCCTGCAATGGATCACATGCTTAGTGACTTTTGACCTTTTTTAGTCAAATCTAGTATTCCTTCAATGCTAAAATTACATAATTTTCTTGTAGAATTAAAATCATCATTTTTTTGTGTGAAGTAAACGCCTTCAACTTGCACAGGCTCAAAATATTTACATATAGATTTTTCAAACAAATAGAAAATAGGCCGTAATTTTGTGATAAAGAGAAAGAAAATTAGCCTTAATCACAGACTACCTACTGGTTTCGAACGGTTTTAAAATGTTATAGTTATAAAGTTGAGTAGAAAACAAAAACCATTGACGGATCAATGACCTTACTAAAAAACTGCCTACTCCGAACCGAGCCAAGCGATCATCTGCTACAAATATAACACTGTTTATGATCCTAGTTTTGTGAGTTTACTCGTTCATCAGTAGATGAAACTGACGTTTTAAACTTCAAAGAGGATGAATTGGACAGTGTAGGAACCCGGTTCAACCAGCTGGCCCAGTAAGGTCATGTCATGGCAACATTAGTTATAACTATTAATTGCCAAAAATATTTGTACGCAGTCAAAGGTTTGCGAAAATCGTGCAAAAAGCATGAATTTAAATAATAAACTGGACCCTGACACATAAAAATGCAAATGTATATAGACATGAACATGACATACATTCTAGATCGTGTCAGACATATGAACCTAAAAACGACCCATATATTCGTGGGTTAATATAAATATGACCCGTTCAACCGATTTTTTTATTTTAGGTTTTTTTTTCAATTTTGCTTTTTTGCATAATAGTACTATAAAGTTATAGTTTGATAAAAAAATGCAAATATATACAAAGCAATTATATATTAGTTATAAAATCTTATCTAGATTTCTATTTTAGATCTTGATATACTTAATCATTTAAATTGATGACAAAACATATATAAAAATAATAAATAAATAGGTCAACCCAAGAAATTAAATAGACCTAAAAGTTATTTACTTTAAATATTAATAATTAATTAAGATAATATAAACCAATCAAAATACTTTGACCTTTAATTTATTAGTGTGTTGTAACAAAAGTTATAATTGCATGTATTTAAAAAAACAACTTAAACAGGAAAAATCTATTGGGCTGGTTATTGAAATATTGGGTTATAATTGCATGTATTTAAAAAAACAAGTTAAACAGGAAAAATCTATTGGGCTGGTTATTGAAATATTGGGTTGGGCTTACAGAAATTAAATGGACCCAATCAGGCAATATACACACAACAACAAGGCCTTGTGGCCCTTGTACAATAGAATATGACAGTAGCTTGTAGTCTAAGTTAGAAAGAGACCCACTTGACTCCACCATACTTTGATTATATGATATGATAACACATGCTTTTCCTGCCTTCTTAAGCAAACTACAACCTGGCATTTAACACTCTTCTTTCATTTCATCATTGTCACTAATTACCTTAATTAACAACCCACTTTAGTTTATATAGTAGCATATTTAAACTTAAGCTCAATTAATTAATAAGTACGAAAATACAAAACTAGTTTCAAATAGATAAAAGAACAACATAATGCAATCAATATTTGGATGATGTAATAAAGAGAAAAAAAGTAAAACATACATTACATACCCAAATTTTGTATTAGAGTTAAAAAAACAAAATATGTATCTATTTCTTGTAGCTCTCAACTTAAAAAAGTGTTTCTTTATTGAATTAAAAGTTGCTAACAAAACTTCATTGAAATGACAATCAAAGAAAACTAGTTAACCATATGGACTTGTAAATGTTTGGACCCATGGTTGGTACTTCAATTGCAACACACCACCAACTATACTTGTAACCTTTCCAACTAATAAACAACACCATCCCACCAAACCATCACCCCCATAAAATCCCTCTACACACCCACACACCCTCATAACCAATTCCCACATTTTCAAGATTTTACCATCCATTCTCTTGAAAAAATGGCAACAAACTTCCTGTTATCTACCCCTTTCAAATTCTTAACACTACTACTAATCATTCTTCAATGCACCACCACCACCACCGTTGTCGTCGCTCAAGCTCCGGCACCAGCACCAACCGGGCCCACTAACATCACCAAGATCCTCGAAAAAGCCGGTCAATTCACCACCCTAATCCGCTTGATGAAAGTCACACAATTAGGTGATCAAATCAACACACAACTAAACAACTCCAACCAAGGGATGACGGTATTCGCCCCCACTGACAACGCTTTCTCCTCCCTCAAAGCCGGAACATTAAATTCACTTTCTGATCAAGAGAAAGTCTCTTTGTTACAGTTTCATGTGGTCCCAACATACCTAACTAACGCACAACTTCAAACGGTTAGTAATCCGTTAAGGACACAGGCTGGAGATACTGCCAGCAACAAATTTCCGTTAAATGTAACCACCTCGGGTAACCAAGTGAACGTGTCAACCGGGGTGGTGGACACTACTGTGTCAAATAGTATCTACACTGATGGTACACTTGCAGTGTACCAAGTGGACAAAGTGTTGTTACCAATGAGCCTGTTTGGCCCATCAGCTCCTGCCCCGGCCCCAGAGCCTTTAAAAAAGAAAAAGTCTGGGGCCGATGATGTCGCTCCGACAACGGATGCCGGTAGCGCCAACGCCGACGCTTCGGGCGCTGGTGTTATCGGTTGCCATTTGCACGGCTTGTACATTGGTGTGGTTGCATTCATCACAATGTTGTATTTGTGAAAATGAGGATTTGCACATTTTATAATTAGTGCATTGCATTTGCATGTGTGCTTTTTGAATAATCAACAGCCTATGTCATATATGTAATCCATTTTGTCTTTGAATTATATATACGATTAATTGAATTTTTTATTTTTTTACCGTCTACTGATCGACCACACAAGTCTAATAAGTATATCATTTTCATTACAAATGTAATGATATCAACTTATGTAGACCGATTAAATAAAAGGTTGATATTAAACGTTAAGGTTGTATCCATAATCATAATATATCTATAGTTAGTTCACCGGTTTAACCGGTAACCGACTGTCTGATATATTCTGATTATATTGTTTTCAGAATCTACCAGGCAGTTTGTTACAGGTTGAACTGGTGAACCGGACCAGGTGGTTTAATTAAATTTCAATCTTGATATTTATACTTTGTTCATATTGATTACCGACCTAACACCAAGTTTGATTATGTTCTCAGCCGAACCAATTACTTATATAAGTATATAATAGTATTTTATAAGATTATATAATATAGGGGAGTGTTATCTTGAGAACGTTAAATATTGCGAGAACCGTGAGAACGAATAAAAAAACCAATCAAAACCATTTTTTTTAATACAAACCTCATTGTAATTAAAAGACAACATCAAAAAAAGAATTTACAACATCAAATAATTTATTTCTCCTTTCAAAATCACTCTTTTTAGATTTTTTACACATGTGTAAATTTTCTTTATTTACGAATTCATCTAAATTTAAACGTGTAAATAAAATTTCAAACTTTGTATTCGAATAATAATGATAAGTGTAGAATTTTTTTTTGAATTTGATTCGTTTTTGACTAAGTTCTCGCGTTTTTTTCATTTGTTCTCACGGTTCTCACAATATTTAGTGTTCTCATTTAAATCCTCCCCATATAATATAATACATAAATATGTAAAAAAGATATCACATAGTTGTTGTATAGAACTTGTTCATAATACATAAACATGTAATAAAGATATCACATAGTTGTTGTAATTGTATAGAACTTGTTCAAATAGGTGAGCATGTTTTTCTATTCACACCCGCTGTTCAAAATTTCTTAACAATGTTCATAAAAATCATGATGCTTGATAATTTCATAATCAGAATTAGGGCTGCAAACGAACCAAACGTTCGGCGAACAGTTCGTGAACCGTTCGGCGGGAAGTTCGTTTGTGTTCGTTCGTTTACTAAACAAACGAACACGAACAAGAAATTTTGTTCGTTTAGTTAAATGAACAAACATGAACAGAGGTCGTGTTCATTTGTTTATGTTCGTGAACGTTCAGTAACGTGTCCGTTTGTGTTCGATACTTCATTAGTGTTTTAGTTTTTATATTTATTTAAATACTTCAAAATTGTGTCGGTGTATTATATATTCTGTTCATGAATGATTGTTTGTGTTCGTTTGTTTTCATTTGTGTTCATAAACAATAGTTTGTGCTCGTTTGTGTTCGTCAACTTGCCTAAAATTAACAAACAAACACGAACAAGATCATTTCCTTAACAAACGAACACGAACATAAAATCTCGTTCGATAAGTGTTCGTGAACGGTTCGCGAACACATATATTTCTTAACAAACGAACACGAAAAAGGTCTTGTTCGTGTTCGTTCGGTTCGTTTACAGCCCTCATCAGAATAAAAGATGGATGGTTCAAATATTGCGAAGAGAAATTGGAATTACTGGTGCATAAATTGGGCACTGGGCCATACCTGGTTTCGGGCTAAAAATGGTAACAAGTATGGTCAACGAGGTAAAACACCGAGTATGCAAAAATCGGGTGAGCTGGGTCAGGTATGGAAACCGATTTTGTAGAGAAAGTGATCGGGTGTTTTGGTTTCTGTTCCAATTTTTTTCTTGTTTAACTGGTTCAGGTTGAGTATAATTAGGGATGGCAATGGGTCGGGTTTGGGACGGGTTTAGGTAATCCCAAACCCAAACCCGATTAGATAAGCTTGTCCCAAACCCGTCGGGTTTCTAGCGGGTAAATACCCATCGGGTATCGGGTAAACCCACGGGTTTCGGGTAAACCCGTTAATTTAAAAAGATTACCCGTTGGGTATACTCATCTCAAAACTCATTGGGTATCTATCGGGTAAGTACTAACCGGTTACATTTTGTATTGTTATTATAAAAATATATATCAAATAACTACAATATATACGGAATAGAATACATATATGTGTAAAAAATGGATGTATCATATATATACATATTAATAATATAAAAGAAATTATATCGGGTATACAGTCGGGTAAATGGGTACACTTTATCGGGTAATTGGGTCGGGTAAATGGGTATATCACTAAATCCCAAACCTGTCCCAAACCCGCGAAAAAAAATAAAAACTATTCCCAAACCCGATTAACCGACCCTAAACCCGTCCCAAATGTGTCGGGTTTCGGGTTTACCCATCGAGTTCGGGTTTGATTGCCATCCCTAAGTATAAGTGTATAACCCCTTTCAAATTATAGTATACGGGACTCATATATACCCGGAAGGTAGGGTCGGGTATGGAACCACATACTCTATTCCTAGTTTTCTAATACCCGGTTTCGGGCTTTTTTGTTGGGTGAGGTTGAGTAACCGGGTTTCTTTCTTTGCATCTCTTGTTGGAAATGGGGTGGATTGTGCCGGCCCCTTATCAGCCCAACTTGTCGTTTAGCAGAAGCCCATCTGTCCTTTTGTACTTAGTGTAGGCCATCCCTAATTGCCCACTTGTGATTTAGTTATAGCCCACTTGTGATTTAGGAGTCTTTGGCAATTGCAACTCATGGACACCATAAAAGACAGATATTAATAAGGTTGGAGGGTGTGTTATAAAGTCCTCACATTACATCAGCGTCATGTTATATAGTGGGCTTTAAAGCCTCTCTCTTTTACTTGCATGTAATGGTTTAAAGCCTTTTAAAGCCCCCTATTAAACAGGGGGCTTTAAAGCCACTCTCTTTAACTTGCATGCAATGGTTTAAAGCCCCATATTAAACAAAATACAAAAAAAAATAACAATAAAGAGAAGAGATTTGATTGGTTGAAAAGAGTGGACCCCACCTGCTTTCCCCTTTAACAAGCGTTACTGCAATGGAGCCCTCCCATAGCGCCCCCCTTTGGCGCCTAGGGGGTGGCTATGAGGCGCTATAGGGCGTTAACGATGGTGATGTGGTGGGGGGCTTTATACCACACCCCCTGGCCTAACCATGTGAATAAACATTATAGCCTAGTGTTATTTTAGGGGTGGGATAATGCTTAGGGTTCCTTAGGTACCCAGTTCGATTCTCACAAGTAGGTTTTCTCAGATTTATTAGGTTTCCTCCTAGTGAAGATGGATATGATCGGGTGGTTCCGCTGATGACACGATAATACTCTAATGGTCCAAATTAGCCTTTAAAAAAAAAAAAAAACCTTATTACCATGGAGTTCTTTGCAGACGTCGAGTTATAAGTTTAAACGAGTGAAAAATTTTCGTTTACTATAACTTAGCCATCAACTTTTCCTTCTAATTTTTTGTGGGCTATTACTTAAAACACTTTGTGTGGGCTAATAGCAGAACTAATGAACAATTTTGTAGCTTAAGACTTGAACATATAATTATTAAATTAAGATAATTATGAAGTCACCTGGTTCGAAATCTGATCTAGTCGGTCCGACTAGTGAACCAGTAAGATGCCCAATTTGATGTCAAGCCTGTTTATGTAAACATTGTATAAAACTACAAAAATATTAGAAACAGTAAAGGGTCAATGCTTGTAAATTCTTAAAGCTACATTGTTTGTTTTCCTAGTCTCACAAATGTGTTTTATTTTATTATTATTATTATTATTATTATTATTATTTTTTTCTTTTTAAAAATGTGAGTACAATGTACCTATCGAATATTGTATTAACAAACCAGCCATGAGGAAGTTAATATATACTTTACGGAAGGACATTCAGTCTATAACTTTTAGTCCACATGAAGACAGTATAAAACACTAAAGCAAACCGAAACCCACCAACCAAAAGGCTTGAAGCCTGGCACTACCAAAGTCACTTCTAGTGAAGCTTTTTTTTTTTTTTTTTAAGGGTGACTTTCTATGTACAGGACCTATAGGTCACCGGGTTCTTGTCAAAGACAATCCCCCGTCAGTCCCGTGTTACGGACGCGATGTTCTATCGGGCCCCGGCCGCGTACGGAAACTGACCTTCGCCCGGAAACCATACTGCCCCCACACGGGTAAAACCGCTGGGGTAACAGCTGGGTGAAAACCAGGTTGCCCTCCGGATCGAACCATGCCTCGGTAGGAACGATCCATCATAGGGACAATCTAATCGTCATATTAAGACGTATTCCTACTTAAAAATTGATTGTACACATCAGCCTCTAACGTTACCCATAAAGATATCATATCTTTTTATTTTGGAGACAAGAGAAAATAATTTTAGTATGTTTCAAATGACTCATAATGCATCTAAAGAAATTGGACATGTAATACTATTTTCTCTTGCATGTGATGACAATGTTGGAATTAATACTATTTTCTCTTGCATGTGATGATAATGTTGGAATCCAATAATTCCTTCAAATATCTCTCATAGAAATTGATCACAAATCTTTTGTAAGGCTAAAGGGTGTGGGGGTAATGGTTGGGACATAATTCGTCACGTATGAACATGAATGAAAGGCTATTATACCACCCCCTTTTCTAATCCACCATGGTTTGCATGGATTAAGCCATGGCAACCATGGTCCTCCTTTCCATTTTTCAACAAATCATTTCCTTTTTCTTTAGAGAAAAAAAATTAAAATAAATAAGGGGATAGTGGTTTGGGTCATGACCACACCCTTAGAGTAATGATTTTGGATTGTGGATTAGAGGTGAGTGACATGACACTGACGTGGAGGGTCATGATGGTCATAACCACACCTTAGCCTAAGGAAGAATAAATGATACACTATTCAGTAATAATTTACCAAAAAATGTTTTGCTCAACTTTGGTAACTGGTATTGTGTGTTGGAAGCAGGGGCGGACCCACCCTTTGGCCAAGGTGGGCGGTCGCACCCCTTGAAAAAAAATTTAGTGTATATTTTAGCCAAAAACCCCGACTGCACCCTTGAAAATATGGTTGAACACCTCATCCGTACTCCCGGCAAATAAATTCTGGGTCCGCCACTGGTTGGAAGGTAAGAAAGGGTTGATTGTTAAACATATAAATAGGGTCCTAATATTAACACATGGTAAAAACTTATTTACACATGGTGTATACGGCCCGTATGGAATTTAAAAAACTAACAAAGTCTGTGCCAACAGACTTTGTCAGTTTTTTTTTAATTCCATACGGGCCGTATAACAGTATACGACCCATATACACCATGTGTAAATAATTTTCCTGGTCGTATACAATGTATACGAACCCGTATACGGGTCGTATACTATTATACGACCCGTATTCTTTGACAATTAGATTTTCTCAAAATATTTAAGGGATTTAAGGTGTCAATCACACGAGACATTTTACAGTCGTGAGGTGGTCAAACCTTTCTAAAAGTAGAAAAAAATAAAACATTAACAAGTAACAAAGATTGAAGAACAAAAAGGCGCGTCGTATGACTGTAATAAAACGGAAGCTATCAACGCGGGGTTACGGGCATGGTGCTATTCTTTATTTAATATTTACAGAATAAAAGGAAGGGTGAGGCATTTGATGAGAGTTGTAAGGAGAAGCCGCGTCGTCTCGAAACTACTGAACAACCGAAATAACAGCTTCAGTTTCATCAACCTGTACCGAAGAAACCAAATTCGCAACAATGAGTCTGAGTCCATTGTTGTTCGTGAATGTTTCGAATCATCATAGAAGACGTGTGATGTTGAAACCAGTTTTACCTCATGATGTTGAAACAAGATGGATGTGACACACACAGATTGTTGTCTAAACTATGAATGCACACAACGAATTTGACAACTGTGACAGATTATTAAAAGTATAAATCACCTCCACGTCTGTTGGAAGAACCCGACACGTCTTCTGCTAGTTACTCTTTTCTTCGATTTCAACAAATCTTTCAAGGTCTTAAGTGATGGACAATTGGTTAAAAGATGTAGAAGAGTTTGTGTAGAGATTTTTACAGTATGGTTTCTCGACAAATGAAGTATTATCTGACAAATGAAGTATTAAAAGATGTTAGTTTCTTGACAGTATGGTTTCTCGACAAATGAAGTATTATCTGACAAATGAAGTATTAAAATATGTTAGTTTCTTGACAGCATGGTTTCTCGACAAATGAAGTATTAAAAGATGTTAGTTTCTTGACAGTATGGTTTCTCGACAAATGAAGTATTATCTGACAAAACTCAAAACAATTGTAATCTTCCCAGTAATCATCCATAACAAGGGGGAGCTCGTGTATTGGACCCTGGCGCAGCAATAAAACTTGGTGTAAATCATTCATGTCCATGTTTTTCCTTGTACTTGCTACGTCAGATGTTAGCTCGGAAGTTCTATTACACAAAGTAAACCGAAGGCTTGTCCTTGCTGCCTCTTCGGTTGGTAAAAGTGTCACGGTCCCCGACCCGGTTTGACCCGTTTTAGGAGCCGCGGGACATAAATCCCGTGGTATTTATTTAACAGCGGAAGTTTTCTTCAGGATCTTTTTAAAACTGCAATTTTCCCGATTATTTTATTTCACAACTCGGGATAATATCCCGGTAATTTACAATCATAAGATTTCACAGAGAAATCTTTATTATTTTTACAAAACATGTTTCTTTATTTTATATTGAGCCACTTCCTTTAAGCTTGTAGTGCTTCACGACACTTTTCCTGGATCACAGTAGATCACCTGAAACATATTTGAAAAAGGTTTTGTCAGCGGGAAATACTGAGTGAATCATTCTTTTTAGTAAAATGACATGTTTGTTATAATTTACAGTATTAAGGGAGATTACAATGTTTCAGCTATCAACCAACTACCCACAGTATTTGTCACTCGACCAGATCTGTGACTATGGTCATATCACCATTGGCCACCGTCCAATGGCAAAGATTATCAAGTAATGTATACAAAACCCCACATACTGGCTGCAATTTGGTGATTACATAAACTTAATCCCTGTAATTATAACCTTGAAAATAAACATGATTTTGAAAGTAATTTGATAAAAAGAGAATGACTCACATTGCAGATTTAATTTGAGCAGAGCCTAGCCTACTGATTAGCCTTTTAACCTAAATTTAATAACATGCACACAACTCGGTTAGTAACTTAATACAACATTTACGATAATTCACGAGATTAAAACCTTCACAACGAATGACAAAGTGCGATACTTAAACATCCATTGAATTAACAACGAATGACAAAGCATAAACCCTAATGTGGGCAGCACTTAAACATCCATTGGATAGTTTAATCGATCGGACCTTGAATCGTATCAGCGATCGAGTTATTACCCTGTATTGTGGCAGCACTTCGTGAATTGTGTGTGTTGTGGGACTGTTTATGCTATAACTCAACGTACAATTCGAATTTGAACGTCGAACAAACACTCAATTGCATGAAACATACTGCTCTATTTATACATGAAAAACCGTCCCCTCGCGCCACGCGATAGGTTCTCTTGTTCGCGTCGCGTGGCGCGAGAGACCCTAGTCTACTATAGGGTTGCTTCGTGTCTGTATAGCTCAGCTGAGTTGGTTTCGCGTTATTTTGAATTTTTGACAACAAACTGTGTGGATATTACCGATTAGGGTTTACCCCCCCTGAGTTTTAGGGGCCCTGATCCTGATTCCGATTGTTCTGAAAATTTTAGGGTTTATGCAGAATCACTTAGGTTTCTTAATTAGGGTTTCCTATTGAATAAAATAATATAATAAATAGGACTTTTGATGAGAGTTGTTACATTCTCCCTACCTTAATAAAAATCTCATCCTCGAGATTTACTGGAATAAGTGAGGATACTTTCGCTTCATTTCAGATTCCAGCTCCCAAGTGTATTCGGCTCCTCTTTTGAATCCCACTTGACTTTAACTAGCACTAGTCGTTTGTGCTTAAGAAATTTTACCTTTCGATCTTCTATCTGAAGAGGTTTCTCAACAAATTTTAACTTTTCGTTTACCTCTATGTCTTGAAGAGGTACTACCAGAGACTCGTCTGATAGACATTTCTTGAGATTGGATACATGAAATACATCATGTACTCCAGATAACTCTTCTGGTAGTTGTAAACGATAAGCAACTGGTCCTATACGTTGGATCACTGAAAATGGTCCTATGTATCTTGGACTTAGCTTTCCTTTCTTACCGAATCGAACTACTCCTTTCCAAGGAGAAACTTTTAATAGTACCTTATCTCCAACTTGAAATTCAAGTGGCTTACATCTATTGTCTGCATAACTCTTTTGACGATCTTGAGCTGTCTTTAATCTTTCCTTGATTTGGGTAATCTTGTCCGTCGTCTCTTGTACTATTTCAGGACCTGACAATTGACTTTCTCCTATTTCGGCCCAACAAACTGGAGTTCTGCACTTTCTTCCATACAGTGCTTCGAATGGGGCAGTTTCAATGCTTGAATGATAACTATTGTTATAAGAGAATTCAATTAGAGGTAAGTGATCGTCCCAATTTCCACCAAAATCTATCACACATGCTCGGAGCATGTCTTCTAGAGTTTGGATCGTCCTTTCACTTTGCCCGTCTGTTTGTGGATGATATGCTGTACTTAAATTTAGTCGGGTTCCCATAGCTTCTTGGAAACTTTTCCAGAAGTGGGAAGTGAAACGACTATCCCTATCTGATACAATGGAGAGTGGAACTCCATGTAAGGATACTACTTCGTCTACATACAACTTTGCCAATCTTTCCATGCTAAAGGTTTCTTTCATTGGTAGAAAGTGAGCAGATTTGGTTAATCGATCCACAATTACCCAAATCGCATCATTACCTTTTCTGGTTTTGGGTAACTTAGTAACAAAA
Organism: Helianthus tuberosus; assembly: GCA_030545235.1. Taxonomy (NCBI): domain Eukaryota; kingdom Viridiplantae; phylum Streptophyta; class Magnoliopsida; order Asterales; family Asteraceae; genus Helianthus; species Helianthus tuberosus. The sequence continues at coordinate 13,051,269 of CM060361.1, read as the reverse complement.
TCCATTGTTATAAGTTCCCATTTCCATACAGGCATTTCCAGTTGTTGTAATAGATCTGAAGGTTTCTGATGTTCTGCCTTAACTTGTGAACAAGTAAGACACTTAGAAACATAACGAGCTATATCCTTTTTCATTCCTATCCACCAGAAATTATTTCTTAAATCTTGGTACATTTTATTGTTTCCTGGGTGCACGGTATACCTAGATTTATGAGCTTCCTCTAAAATTTTATTTCTTAATTCTCCTTGTTTAGGTACCCAAATTCTGCTTTTGTGGAATCTCCAAATTCTATCAGCTCCTTGTTCTAATTCCTTTATTCGTCCTTTCATTCCTTCAGCATCATCCTTGATTGCGTTTTCTTGAACATTCTTCAATTGTTCCATTAAATCTAACTGTAGATTTAACCTAAGAGCATGAACTCGTCGTTGTTTCTCATGGTACTTACGATTTAAGGCATCTGCAACTACATTTGCCTTTCCTTCGTGATACTGAATATCACAGTCGTAGTCACTTAGGATTTCCATCCATCTCCTTTGCCTCATGTTTAATTATTTTTGCCCAAATATATATCTTAAACTTTTATGATCTGTATAGACAGTAAACTTACTTCCATACAGATAATGTCTCCAGATTTTAACGGCAAAAATTACAGCTCCTAATTCTAAATCATGAGTTGTATAGTTTTCTTCGTGCTTTTTCAGTTGCCTTGATGCATACGCAATTACTTTCTTGCGTTGCATTAACACACATCCAAATCCTAGTTTTGAAGCATCACAATATACTTCAAAATCTTCAATCCCTTCTGGTAATGCTAGGATTGGAGCATTTGTTAATTTTTGTTTCAAGATCCTAAAGGCTTCTTCTTGCTTAGGTCCCCATTCAAACTTAACTGCTTTACATGTTAGCTTAGTTAATGGTACAACTATCTTGGAAAAATTCTTAATAAACCGTCTATAGTAGCCAGCTAATCCTATAAAACTTCTAATTTCCATTGCGGATTGTGGAACCTTCCATTTAGTAATTGCCTCTATTTTAGCAGGATCCACATGAATGCCTTCATGATTCACCATGTGACCTAAGAATTGCACTTCTTGCAACCAAAATTCACACTTTGAGAATTTGGCGTACAGTTTTTCTTTTCTTAACAAAGTTAAGAGTGCATGTAAGTGCTGACAATGTTCATCCTGACTTTTGGAATAAATAAGTATATCGTCGATGAAGACAATTACAAATTTATCCAAATACGGTTTACAAATCCTATTCATCATGTCCATGAATGCTGCAGGTGCATTTGTTAATCCAAAGGGCATGACTGTAAACTCGTAATGACCATACCTGGTTCTGAAAGTACTCTTAGGTATGTCTTCTTCTTGTACCTTCAACTGATGATATCCGGAGCGTAAATCTATCTTAGAAAAATATCTAGCTCCTTGAAGTTGATCGAAAAGATCATCAATCCTAGGTAATGGGTATCGATTCTTAATTGTAACCTTATTCAATTCTCTATAATCAATACACATTCTCATTGAACCATCCTTTTTCTTAACAAACAACACTGGTGCTCCCCAAGGGGATGAACTAGGTTGTATGAAACCTTTACTTAGTAATTCATCTAATTGCTTTTTCAGTTTTAACATTTCTGTGGGTGCTAACCGATAAGGTGCCTTGGCTATCGGTATAATTCCTGGAATTAGATGAATTCTAAATTCTACCTCCCTATCTGGTGGTAGTCCTGGTAATTCTTCTGGGAATACATCTGGGTATTCTGAGAGTACTGGTATTTCCTTAAGTTCTTTACCCTTAGTGTTAATGATTACCGAAATCATATACACTATTCCTTGCTTTCGTTCATAACTAGCAATTTTCATTACTGATATGAACTTCATGGGTTTTCGTGGTTTATCTCCTGTAATCATAATGACTTCTCCGGTAGGTGTTTGAATTTCTATGGAATTCTGATCACAAAGAATTCGAGCATGGTTGGCTACTAACCAATCCATTCCTAACACAACATCAAATTCGGCTAATTTCATAGGTAATAGGTTTGCAAAGAATTTATGACCTGAGAGTTCTATATTTTCCTTTTGCAAAACTTTATCTATGCTAACAGAATTTCCGTCTGCCGTTTCGACTGTAAAAATCTGCCTAAGTTGGGTTAAAGGTAAATTAAGAGCTTGGCAGAATGAAGTATTGATAAAACTTTGGTTTGCACCAGAGTCAAATAATACTTTTGCATAAATGTTGTGAACTAAGAACGTACCAGCTATCACATCTGGAATGAGTTCTGCTTCTTGAGTAGTTAGCTGAAAAGCTCGAACATTCTTTTTAGTAGCTCCGTCGGCTGTCTTGGCTTTGTTGTCTGCTGGTTTGACTAATTTAGGACATTCTGTTTTGAAATGCCCAGCTTCTCCACAGTTATAAAAGATCCTGGTTTTCCTCCTGTAGTCTTCTTCACGATGTCCTATGGCTTTGCAAAAATTGCAAGTCACATTACATCTTCCATAATGTTTCTTTCTGCAATTCTTGCAGAATGGTAGATTTGAGGATTGCCCTGTTCCTCTTTTCTTGAAACTGTTGTTATTACCCGTACGAAATCCTTGGGTAATTTTCTGAGCCAATTCCTTTTTCCTGTTTTCATCTCTTGTGCGTACCAATTCATCAGTTAGGGTATTAGCTAATTCCACAGCATCGTCAATAGTACGAGGTCTCGCAGCTTTAACGATGTTACGGATTTCACCAATTAGTCCCCAAATATAGCGAGAAATGAGTACCGGTTCTGGCGAAGCCAGCGTTGGTATCACTCTAGCATATTCGAAGAATGTCGAAGTATAACCGCGACAATCTACACTCGACATTCGATGATTTTAAAACTTATTAGCCATTTGATCTTTTTCATATTCGGGACAAAATTTTCTTTCTACAAGACTCTTAAATTCTTCCCAATTCATAGCATACGACATCATCCTTCCTTTTGCTTGTAACACCGTGTTCCACCATTCTAGCGCCCCTTCTTTAAAAAGATTTGACGCGTACATGACCTGATCGTCCTTGGCACATTTACTTATTGTAATCACTGCCTCAGTTTTCTCTAACCAACGCAGTGTCGCAGTTGCTCCTTCATTGCCTGCAAATTCAGCGGGTTTGCAAGCAAGAAATTCTTTGTAAGTGCAACCAGACGTTGCAGCTTTCGTTTTCTTAGGGAGCGGAGCTTGTCATTGTTCATTATCATGATTAATATGATCATTGCCTCTATTTACGCTATTACTGAAATTATCTTCAGAAATACGTTTGCTTGGAATGATTTGTTGAGGTTCGGCAGGTTTCTGGACAGCAGCGACTATTGCCGGAATAGCATTGGCTATCCCTTGAGCAACTATATTTTCTATATCTTGGCTAGTCATATATTGATCCCCCGGGTTTTGTTCAGATTGATTAACCTCATTAACTGGTTCATTATTAGCGTTTTCCATTTGATCATTATATATAATTTATTAGTATCGATAACAATTATACACAAAACAATCATAAAATTTTTCAAATACACACATATAGTCAAAACTATCGATTTCTCGATTTTCATTAATAGTATGCATCAATACACACCATTATCTTACAAAGTTTTATTTTAGGTTACATGATTATATTATTATTGCTAATTTACAACCACAGTCTCATAACCCCCTTATCCCTTGTCAGCTAATATTTTAATAACGGCGCTCCCTCTCATCGTACTTCCAGGAGATCTGTTATCCTACTTCTCTGATCCTATTTCCCGCATCCATTAACTCTTCGCCAAAGTGGCGAAGTTCAGCTAAATTCTCATTGCTCATAGGTGGATTAGGTATTGGTTCAGGGTCAAACTGAGGAAGAAAGGAATAAGGACTGTTGAGCAGGTTTTGGAACTGCCAATCATTCGTCCACCACTCATCCATTCCTAGAGGTTGGGTGTGGATTATAGGTTCTGGGATTGCTGGTTCTAAGTTTGTAGGGAGTTGAGTTTCAATAGGACGAGTAAAACATTTGTATTGACAGGCTGAATAGTATCACAACTCGCCAATATAAAGTCTAGCTCCTCTTGTAATGTCATTTCCTGAGTTTGCTTAGAACTTTCTCCCATCTCTACCTGGGTTTGTTTAGAACCTTCCCCAATCTCCATTTCTATTTGTTTAGAATATTCATCAAACTGTAATCCCATCTGCCTAGACTCTTCCCCGACTTCAATCCCCTTCCCTTTGTCTAAGGGATTTTCTATTTTAGGCATCTTTCTAGGAACATGTTTCCTCCTACGCACACGTCTCCATCCCACAAATCTCCTCCTTTTCTTGGGCTTGGGTTTCTCCGGAGGTGGAGCATTAAATTCAATAGGTTCTTCTCTATCTGGTATATACCTATTGAAATCTCTATTTTTACCGGATAGAGATTTAAATTCTGAAGGGCGTCAGACAAGTCACTCATGCTGTTATGCAAAATACACACAATTACTAAGTTAAAACTTTATAACAAAATTTCATAGAAAACCTTTAAATATTATTTCATATTGAGTAACTACAAAACAACCGAAAATTAAAACATACTAGGTTTTAACGTAAATTTATTTATTTGCGGGACATAAATCCCGTGGTATTTATTTAACAGCGGAAGTTTTCTTCAGGATCTTTTTAAAACTGCAATTTTCCCGATTATTTTATTTCACAACTCGCGATAATATCCCGGTAATTTACAATCATAAGATTTCACAGAGAAATCTTTATTATTTTTACAAAACATGTTTTTTATTTTATATTGAGCCACTTCCTTTAAGCTTGTAGTGCTTCACGGCACTTTTCCTGGATCACAGTAGATCACCTGAAACATATTTGAAAAAGGTTTTGTCAGCGGAAAATACTGAGTGAATCATTCTTTTTAGTAAAATGACATGTTTGTTATAATTTACAGTATTAAGGGAGATTACAATGTTTCAGCTATCAACCAACTACCCACAGTATTTGTCACTCGACCGGATCTGTGACTATGGTCATATCACCATTGGCCACCGTCCAATGGCAAAGATTATCAAGTAATGTATACAAAACCCCACATACTGGCTGTAATTTGGTGATTACATAAACTTAATCCCTGTAATTATAACCTTGAAAATAAACATGATTTTGAAAGTAATTTGATAAAAAGAGAATGACTCACATTGCAGATTTAATTTGAGCAGAGCCTAGCCTACTGATTAGCCTTTTAACCTAAATTTAATAACATGCACACAACTCGGTTAGTAACTTAATACAACATTTACGATAATTCACGAGATTAAAACCTTCACAACGAATGACAAAGTACGATACTTAAACATCCATTGAATTAACAACGAATGGCAAAGCATAAAAAACCGATTTCTCTATTTATACATGAAAAATTGAGTGCGATACTTAAACACTCAATTGCATGAAACAGACTGCTCTATTTATACATGAAAAACCGTCCCCTCGCGCCACGCGAGAGGTTCTCTTGTTCGCGTCGCGTGGCGTGAGAGATCCTAGTCTACTATAGGGTTGCTTCGTGTCTGTATAGCTCAGCTGAGTTGGTTTCGCGTTATTTTGAATTTTTGACAACAAATTGTGTGGATATTACCGATTAGGGTTTACCCCCCCTGATTTTTAGGGGCCCTGATCCTGATTCTGATTGTTCTGAAAATTTTAGGGTTTATGCAGAATCACTTGGGTTTCTTAATTAGGGTTTCCTATTGAATAAAATAATATAATAAATAGGACTTTTGATGAGAGTTGTTACAAAAAGACATAGGATGGTTTCTATTACAGACTCTTTTAGAGAAGCGTTGGGATTCAAGGGTTTATGAGTCAACAAATCATTGGTTTAATACCAACTGCTCAAAATCTCTTTCGTTTTTTGGATCGTTCTAATAGATTAAAGAGAATAAACCATTTTTTACCATAAGAATACGGGCCGTATACAATTATACGGCCCATATACACAAAGTTAAAAAAAGTTACCGGATCGTATACAATGTATACGATCTGTGTATACGGGACGTATACTATTATACGGATCGTATACTATGGGTAAAAATGATTGTATCAGACTCTCTCCCCCTCCTTTTCTCTCTCTGACAACCCTAGGCCCAAACCACCGCAATCCACCACGTTCTCCGAAAAACAAAACATCATCTGTTCATCATTGTTCTTGAAGATGAAGATGAAGAAACGAGGGTTTATTCTCTTTAATCTATTAGAACAATCCTTGTCTTGAGAACCCGATTCTGATTTAAACAATGCACGAAGATCCTTGCATTAGACACAATTTAATGGAATTTGTGGATCAACAGAAATAACTCGCCATTCTCTTGCACCTGTATACATTGATTGTGGATTTAACTTGCAAGAATTGTGGATTTCGGTTGGTTCAGATCTCGAAAGTACTGAACAACAGAAATAACAGCTTCGGTTTCATCAACCGGCTTTGAAAACCCGACGGAATCTACGAAGAAACTGTTTGAATAATGGCCAATAATACGTTTATTATTTGAATATTTTCACAGTGGTGCCAATGTCCTACTACTACAATCCTTCCAACGCCTGATTCCGATACGGGCCCACAAGACTTGAGCAAGAATTGGGTCCGTCGCATGATAGAAGATACATATCGTCCGTTCAAGTTGAGCTTCCTGATACATATCGTCCGTTCAAGTTGAGCTTCCTGATACATATCATTCGTAAGAAACTTTTCGTGCACTGAACCTTCAGTTGTGTACCCTTCAATCTTCTTGAGTATTTTTTTCTAACTTTATGCTTGCATCCACCACAGTGAATATTAACTTTGAGTGAAAGAGTTTGGAAACCGCATGGAATCTACGAATAAACTGTTGGAATTTGTGGATTTCGGTTGGTTCAGAAACTTAACAAGAGAAGCAACTAAAAAAAATACAATTGATTACTTGGTCGAATAATGAGCAAGAATTGGCTCCGTCGCATGATAGAAGATACATATCGTCCGTATAAGTTGAGCTTCCCGATCTCACAATCGTCGCTCTCGTCGGCTTCAGAATAATCGTCGACGTCTTCGCTGGGGTTTTTTCTCTTCCGGTTACCAGGCCTATCATCTCCATCTACGTTTGGTTTCCTCAACGAAGAACCATCAGCCATCATCTGCCCTTTTTCCTTTGGTTTTCTGGTTGATTTTTGAGAAAGAGAGGGTGAGGGTTTTGAATTGATTCCTGCGCTCAAGTTTTAAGTACTGGAGTGAAATATTTGTTGGAATTTGTGGATCAACAGAAATAACTGAATACAACCGGTCAAATCACACTATATAAAGTGTAAACTTATCGTGTGTTGTAGTTTGGAAAGATGACCGAATAGAGATCTGAATCAAGATTTACGTCTGATGTACAAGTTTGATCACATTTGACTTTGTTCTTCGTTTTTTGGATTGTTCTAATAGATTAAAGAGAATAAACCATTTTTACCATATGAATACGGGCCGTATACTATTATACGGCCTGTATACACCATGTGAAAAAAATTTACCAGATCATTTTTTACCCTTTAAATACGGGCCGTATACTATTATACGGTCGTATACAGCATGTGAAAAAAATTTAACCGATCGTATACAATGTATACGATGATTGTATACGGGCCGTATAAAATTATACGGCCCGTATAATATGGGTAAAAATTGGTAAAAAATGGTTTATTCTCTTTAATCTATTAGAACGATCCTTGTAATCATCAACCGGCTTTGAACGAGTGTAGAACACTCGTAATCCTCAACCGGCTTTGAAACCGGACGGAATCTACGAAGAAACTGTTGGAATTTACGGATTTCGGTTGGTTCAGAAACTTAACAAGAGAAGCAACTAACACAAAGTATCTCGATATGGTTGGTGTAAAAGCTCACATTTTACTACGTTGAGCATGTTTTTTGACAAATCATCTGCTTCCTGAATCTGAATCTGAAAGTTAACTAGACCCCTCAAGTTGTCATTCATAACAACTAAGCGTCTGGAGAAGAGTATGTTGATATAGGAGAGTTGATGCAATTTTCCAAGCATTTTATCGTGTGTTGTAATTTTAATGAAGCAATGAAGATTGAATATGCAAACTGCATCCGTCTTCTGTTATGATTCGAAACATTCCGAATAACTAGCAGAACCCGACACGTCTGCTGTGATGATTCGAAACATTCCGAATCACTAGCAGAAGAACCCGGCACGTCTTCTGCTAGTTACTCTTTTCTTCGATTTCAACGAGGCAACTTTCCTTATCACCCGAACCGGTGATTTCTTATCCATACTATTCTTCATAGCCATATTCCCACTCACAAGTTATTGATCTTTGGGTGGTAATTTACTCCCGAACAAACCATGCCCACCTTGACCAGAATAGATAAGCCTATCACTCGATCCACTTACATTCGAATAACGCTGAGAATCCACAACGCTTATGGCCAGATTCTTTCCTTCAATCTTGGCAAAATCAATGCCTACTTGTTTTATTATCACGAAAGTACTGAACAACCGAGATAACAGCTCCGGTATTTATCACCAACTCATCTTTAGTAGTGTTTGTTTGAGAACCTGATTCAGATACACAACGGTCTCTTTGCTTCGTCCACTAGAACTATTTGTGTATGCATTCTTTTGGTAGTTAACAACGCTAATTAGAAAAAAATATGTAAAATTAATCATATCGATTGCTATAACAGGATGGATGTGACACACACAGATAGATAAGCTGTCACAGTTGTCAAGACTGTTTATCGGGTTTCCAATGCTCACACAGGGTGATAAACAACGCTGATACGAACACATGTGTTTTGAAATGGGCTTTGTTCTTGGTTTAATGAAGCTACACGTAACATCTAGTTATATTCCTACATCTATATCTTTTGTTCACTGACAAACTATGTGACATGTGTCTGGTCCAGTGATCCCGGTACTACAGCTGCATTTTAAACAATGCACGCCTCAACTAAGATAACGGACATCTATCAAGCTCAAAAAGTAAACTTGTGTTTCCCATAGTCACAAACGATTGCGGTTTCTATTTCGCATAGCCACCGTTTCCGTACTAAAAAACGGTTGCGGTTTGTATTTCGCATAGCCACCGTTTCCGTAGTAAAAAACGGTTGCGGTTTGCACATTCAATCTTCAATACTTCATTAAAATACCACTAGTAGAAGAACCCGACACGTCTTCATGTTACGGAGAATGTTCTAGAAATTGAAGGAAAAGAAAAAGATTTGTTGAAATCGAATTTGACAACTATGACAACTTATTAATAGAAACTTAGGATGAACAGTAAAATATTAATATTTTAATTACTATTAATAATAAGCATCAATATTGAATATATATTATTTTTTATTAATTATTAATAATAAGGATTAACATCAAACATATATCAATATTAATATGATTTTTTATTATTCTCTAATTATATTTGGTAATAGTATTTCTAACTAACTTCGCAATAATATTGTTTTTACTTTTGATAAACTCATTCGGTATCGCTATCATACTGTACCGTACCCGAACAACATCGACACCTTTATCCATTTTAATGATATCCGGTTTTGATAATTTTTCATTCATACAACTTCGTCTGCGATGATAAATGAATATCGTTACCAGTTTCGCGATGATCTGAACCAACCGATGTCCTTCGAACAACATCAGAGCTGGTACCGGTGACGGTCTTCATTTATATCGTTTCCGGCCGGTGTAAAATACGTGTTGGTTTCTATACCGAGTGCATGTATCATACCGATACTGCAACGAATCAAATCAATACTCATCGAATGCCCACGATAATGTAGCGCCGCAACGCGCAAGCAAATAACCTATATATATCCGTTATCAAAGAAGAAACCAAATAAATTAATGCATAACGATACCGATATTGTTCGGTTCGGTTCGATACAGTATGGTAGTGACACAATGTCAGTTTATCAAAATAAAAACAATATATAAATATTGGGACTGATACATATGTTTTTCTATCGGTTTCGATTCGATCTGGTACGGTACCAGTACAATATCCATTTAAAAAAAATTATATCGCAATGTTAAAATAAAATAAACATAGAATACAAACGAATCAGACCGACCTCAATTGAACAATATCGGTACTGGTATCGATATTTTGTTTTTATTGTTTTCCATTGATGTGATATTTCCTTTCCGGTTATTGTAGTGAGTGACGATATCGTAACGAATTGAACTGATAACAACTGAATTCCCGCCGCAAAGCGCGGGGAATCACACTAGTTTGTAATTATTACACTGGTCAACCTGTTCTAGTGTGTGCATGAAATTGTGATAGTTATTGTTAAGCCCTACAATTTTTTATAGATACAAATTTTCAAATGAAGTTTTTCATTTTTATAGAAATTCTAAACCTGTTTAGGGATTTATACATAATTGTTTTGTTTAATTACAAAAGCTCTATCATGTTGATGACCAAAAAGATTGCTCGGCTACTAGCAAAAATAAGGCATTATTAGGTTGTCCAAGAGGTCTATCATTTTAGAGTCAGATTGTTTTCTTTTCTTTTCTTATTTTTTTCAGGTTATAATATACACTGATATAATCAATTGTATCAACCCGTTTTTTTTCGTTTGATTAAGACTCATCTCATCTAACTTATAATAAAAGACTCTAAATAATACCACATGACATTCTTTCCTTCAACCTCATAAATTTTATTTATATTTGTTTAATAAATTTCTTTTAATATTAATATTAATTAATAACCAATATATACTTTTAACTTATTTTCCCTATACGGGCTTGGGATACGGTAAATTATTACCGCTTGGTCGGGTATGAGATCATTTAATCGGATTGTGATTTAATAAATCTGCATAACCCGTTTTAATCTGTATTGTTTGATAACATAAACATTGGGGGTTAACGACCGTGTCCTGGATATCATCGGCTCATTTAAATTATAAATGGCCACGACCTATGCACGGGGTGTATGCATACACCTTTTCCTCCCACCCATCCAAAGACTAAAATGTCGGCTGGTGTACGGGTATTGAATATGATAATTATGAGTGTTTTATATTATTTATAGTTTAAAATATCATTAATTTTTAAGAATTTCTTTTAATATTAATATTAATTAATATTAATATTAATTAATATTAATATTAATAACTAATATATATATATATATATAATTTATTTTTATCCTTATCTTTATCTTTATCTAAGACTAGTTGTAGGACCCGTGTGAACACACGGATAGGTTTAATAACGATCGAAATCAAACACTAAAAAACAGATTATAATATATCATTTAAATTGTTTGCATTTAGCTACATATCTTTATAAAACAATGTTAAAGACAGTATGTGTTAGGACATAAAAAATTCATTACTATCTTACAAAAAAATTATTAGTTTAGGTTTGATATAGAAATAAGCTAAGTAATTGATAATATGTTGTCTAAATTAATAGGAAATTAATAGTAATTGATAATATGTAACAAACATTCACTCGACCCTTGTTTCGCACTTTCAATTTTTTTACTTCAATATTCAATACCCAAAGTTTTTGCAATTTAGACCCTTTGTTTTTTTTACTTCTAACCCAAAATTTTTCATTTTTTACAATTTAATCCTAACTCTTTTTTATTTTCAATTTTGGTCCACCATACTTATCATTTTTCTCAAGTTTTTCGTTTCGTTCAAAATTTTGTGAGTTAATGCACCTCAACGTGCGTGTGGGGTTCAACATTTTTTCGTATATTTTTTCCCGTTTGACTGGCCCATCACAGCACACCTATTTTTCTCCGTTTAACAAGTTCGACCAACGCGCGGGTCCTGGATTGACTTTGTTATTTTTTTTTCTATGTTTTACGTTTCGGTTTAATTTCTCTGCAACGAGCGTTCGTGATTCAAAGATTTCATGTCTGCTTTTCGCTCGGCGTTTATTTTTTCACTGACAGTAGTATAGCATTGGTACTAATTGACACAGTTTTACAACAACCGCTGCAACGCATATACTTCTCCATTATGGAATGGAGAGTGGTAATATTTAGGATTCATTAAAAAATCAAGAATACATTATAAAAGACTCCAAATAATGCCACATGACATTCTCTCATTCAACCTCATAAATTTTGTTTATATTTATTTAATAAATTTCTTTTAATATTAATATTAATTAATAACCAATATATAGATATCATTTATTTTTATCCTTATCTTTATCTAAAATTAATAAATAACTTCAATTTTGCAATTTAAACCCTTTGTTTTTTTATTTTTAACCCAAAGTTTTCTATCTTTTGCAATTTAATCCCAACTCTTTTTATTTTCAATTTTGGTCCACCATACTTTTCATCTTTCCCAAGTTTTTCGTTTCGTTCTAAATTTTTTGAGTTAGCGCATCGCAGTGTGCGTGTTGGGTTCAACATTTTTTAGTATATTTTTCCCGTTTGATTGGCCCGTCGCGTCACATCTATTTTTTTTGCGTTTGACAAGTTCGTCCAACACGCGAGTCCTGGATCGACTTAGTTATTTTTTCTATGTTTTACGTTTCGGTTTAATTTCTCAGCAACGAGCGTGCGTGATTTAAAGATTTTACGTCTGCTTTTCGCTCGACGTTATTTTTTTCCCGTTTTTATGTATTTTGTTTTTACGAGCTTTTCCGGTGTTGGTGTGACAATGGTATAGTATTGCTACTGCTTAACACAGTTTTATGACAACCGCTGCAACGCAAAGGCTTAATACCAGTTTATGTATATTGAAATCCTATACCTCATAAGCTTGAATCCTACAATTAATTTCTTAGTTGAGAAGGATGTTCTATTTGTTATGGAATCAACACAAGCGCATAATCAATTTTTTTCCTAGAGTTTAATAACTTTACCAATCCAAATGTTGTTAGAATTAATTAGATACCTCATCATAAATTCACATAAGAATATATAACTAACTATATATCTTAAAAAAACACAACAAAATCACATAACAATAACCAACTATATCATCATCATACTCACTAAATCGCACCAATAATAAAAATAAGGTAGGGTCTGAGGATGGTAAGATATAGACCGTAGAAATAGAGAGACTGCTTCCAGTGAGTCCCCCGGCTATAGTAGTTTTGCATCAAACCTTGGATACAAGACATAAGACACTTAGCAATCGGGACAAAGACTGATTAGTGCTTTGTCTTTCAGCTATTAACGCTACCATATGATGCATGATTAACCACCCATCGCTTTTAACGTTATATTCATGAAATTAGTAAAATAACGTTAAAATTAGTGTAATTTCACTTTTACCCCCAAGGGCCCACACACACGTATATATATATATATATATAGGGAAAGGTTATCATACAAAACCCCTTATCGTACATCATGTACGCGACAGCGCCAACCGTCGGATCAGGGAAAAATCACGCATGGAACCCTAGTTTTTGTGATAATCACACATGGAGGTACAAAATCACGCATGGGAGCCTATAATCACGCATGGGATACAAATAACGCACGTTATACTGGCAAAAAATAATAATAACGCACGTTATATAGTCTGTGGCGTACGATAATGTATGATAAGCAGTTTTGTACATTATACTTTCTCTCTATATATATACACATTATATATCTTAATAAAAACACAACATATGAAGGCACGAGAAGACGTTAGAATCCACACAGACAAGTTTCCCCTCTCTCTCCAATTTCCCACAGAGCGTCCGTGTAGAATGTAGATAGACTTTCCCCGTAAATCTTAGAATCGTATATCATCACCCTTCTCCTCCACATCGTCGTTAAGTCAGCCCATGGACTCTGGTGGGCTTCTAGTTGTAGATGGTCTTAGTGAAGACTATGCTTTTAGGTTTAGGTTTTGCATTTAAGCCGAATTTAATGTATTGGATTTGACAAATCTACATCCATGATCAATCTTTGCCCCTTAGCACATGAAATGACTACATTCATGTTAAACAACTTAACACATTAGCATAATAAAGAAATAGTTTCCTGTTTTAATGCATACTATATATAAATTCTTATAAAAATACAAAATGAGTCATGATCTTATTATCACCTAATCTTCTCTCTTTGAAGAGAGAGAGAGAGAGAGAGAGAGAGAGAGAGAGAGAGAGAGAGAGAGAGAGAGAGAGAGAGAGAGAGAGAGAGAGAGTAGGTCACAGACTGAACAGTAAAAACTGTTTCAAAAAGTTTACAGCCAGGCAAGACTAGACCAAAGACAAGTTTCTTAAAAAACAAAACCTTTTTTCCTGCTGCAATAACATGCATCTCCACCTCCAATCCATGTACCAGCAATATTATTCCCTTCTTGTGACTCCTTTGTCTCTTTTCTTCATTTGTCACCTACCTTAATTCACATTATCATCTCTATTTTAAGCATATATCATATGCTTCAATTCTCCATTGAAGAATTAAACTTGAACATTTTTTGTTGCAAATTAAATGATCTTCTTTCATTCCCTCCAACACCAAGAAAATCTCTAGTCAAATCCGAATCACGCGACTCGTTTACACCATTTCCATTAATTCGCTTCGACGAATTCATCATCATCATTAATCCATCCCCATTGTGATCATGAGTCGACGAATCAAAATTCGAGAGACTTGTACTCATGAGCCCGAACCCGGTAGTTTCATCTAAATTGGTACTTCTTGTTGACCCCATTTGAGCCGCTTTTTGTAATAGCGCGGTTGCTGACATGTGACCTGGAGGTTGTGGCGCAGCCATGGTTGAAGTAGTGTAGTTATACAAAGAATTCAATTGCATTTCTCGTTTCCCACCTTCTTCCTCTTTCAAATACGATCCAGAATACGGTCCCACCATCGGTTCTTGGCTTCCATTCAACCATTGCACCATTTCGGGTGGCAGCATTCCGCCATTGTTATTGTTATTGTTGTTGTTCGAACTTGATGACCCCAAAAAGGTTGAGCTACTAGGGTTTTCCAAATGTGGTGCATTCTCATTTTGGTCTAACCAAACTGGCAATCTGGTCTTCTCCGAATTCGGATCAAGATTAACTCCTAACATCCCACCACCAAACATTCCCGGAAACCGCATCCCATCACCGCCGCCACCACCGTTCATCGCCATCAAGTCGGGTCGAAAGTTGAGATTCACACTAGTCGACATAATCGGAAATGAAGCCATTCTCGAGTTTTCTTCGGTTAACGCATCACAAAATGCTCTATGCGTTATAAAACTGTCTTTCCTGCGCGTTTCCAAAGAAAGAATTTATTAGTTATGATTAGATAAAATATATTAACTACATTTGTTTACATAAAATTTGTTTTAATTATCTTTATCATAGTTAGATTAATATAGTTAGGATTTATAATTAGATTATGTTCAACATAATTAATACCTATCTTATTTAACATACAATGATCATTAATCATTACTCAAACACCATATATATAATTACATACACATGCAAATTCATTAACTCTCATTTTTCTTGTGGGATCTTTATGATCTAACTGATCAATGCAGGCACTTTTAATCGAAACAAAATCTAGAAATCTTTAGAAACATATAATTTACCTAGAAAAGATTGTTCCACAATCACACTTGTACTCTCTAGTACCACAAATTTTGCTATGAGCTTTCCAGTCTGACTGAACCGCGTACTTCTTCGAACACTTTTCGCACTTCCACTTCTTCTCTCCATGTTTTCGGCTATAATGCTTCTTAACTCCGGTGAGATCTCCGAGAGCTCGTGATGGATCATGATGGACACAACTTACCTCCGGGCAAATATAAACCTTTTTCTTCACAACTTCAAGTTTGTTTCTTTGCTTTAGCTTCCATGGTAGATTGTGTCCTCTTCTATGAAGCTGCAAATTCTGGTCTCTTTGAAAACCCTTGTGACATATTTCGCATACGAATTGATTCCTCGCCATTAGCGATCTCGGAGATAAGGCTATCACTTCTGCATCTGGATCTACACATGGTGAAAATAACAAACAAACAAACATACTCAGTAAAATTCTACTCATAGCAAAAGCGACTTGTAGGGTCTGAGCATAGTGGAACTAGGGCAAATCTTTCGTTAATCGAATAAAAGGGATAGAGAGACTGCTTCTGCTTTCTCCGGTCAAACAAAAAAACACCTTTTTTGACATCTAAAGTTTTTAACCAAATAATGAGTTAATTACCTGGTGTGCCGGGGAGATTTCGCTTTCGTTTCGATGAGTTTGAAGAATTAGGGTTAGGGTTTGCAATAGGGTCTTGAATGAAAGCAGAAAGAGAAGAAGGAGATGATAAAAGATCTTCACCAGACATGTTTTCTGTTATTCAATGAAAGATGATGATGAAATCAATCAAGAACAAAATGGATCAACAGAAGCTTAAAATAACTAATATATAATGATGATTATATATATATATGATGATGGTAGGTTGTTGAAAGCAAAGATGATGGATCTAAGTGGATGGAGTTAACTTAAGTTTAGAGCTTTTGTTCATGAAAGTCTGACGTAGATCTTTGTCAAGGTTTGAGTTTTGTTTGAATCTTGATTGATGAAAAAACACACATGAAGAGAATATTATTTTAGAGAGAGAAACATGAAGATGAGAGAGAGAGAGAAGAGAAAGAGAAGTGAGAGTTGGGTACTTGGGTTTATCTTACACGGGTTGTGTGGAAAGTCTGTCAGACAAAGACTCTACTTGGACCCTATCTTTCCTCATCACTGACTCATGAGGTAATTAATAATTATACAGAATATTTGATTGAAAAGGTAAAACGTACATTAATTAATTTTTGTTAATGGTTTTTAATTTGTTTTTTCTTAGATAGGATGAGCTAGTAGCCGGCATCCAAAGACCGCCACCTCAGCTTTGAAGTTAGGTTGATATTGATACAAATGAGTGATGCATTAATAAACTTTGTTAACATATTGGGAATGCTACTCAAAACATACCATGTGTTCTCCTAATTTTCTTGACCCGAAGTCACTGTGGATCTAGGAGACAAGATCTAAGGATATCCTAATATTTTCTCAGAAATATCCCTGATACATAAAACGAAGAATATAGATATATACACACTAATTTTACACTCTCTCGACCAAGTTGAGGGGTAACCCATTCTACCCCTGCTTGTACACTATATTCGCGACTACTTAAAGCTTAAATATGCTTTGAAATGTAAGTTTTCTTTGCCACCCCACCAAGGGCACACACCCCTCTATTAATCCTACTACTAGATTTACACTATTATCTACTATGGGATTCGAACCCTTAACTTGATGGGGAGAGACACGATTTTGCACACACTGATACCATTAAGGCAAAGACCTTTCGGTTTTGAATGTAAGTAAGCTTCAAAATGACATCGGTGCATGAGCTTTTTCCAAGGATAAAGCCTACCCTCGAGTGTCATCAAGCTTAGAGCCTATTTTAACATTATTTGGAGCAGTGGCTATAGTGATGCAATTGCATCATTTGGAGTGTGAACGAGCTTGCGTGGGTAGCTTGTTAACATGATACAAAGTGGTTTAAGATCCCACCCAAACTTTGCAGTACAAATATGCTTTACAATAAAGGAAGTGACGTATATAATCAGTTTTAGGTAAAGAAAAAAAAGAAAAAAACGCAAACCACTTAAGCATTTGTCTTTAGTGATCTCCATATATAATATGGGAGAAAGTTAAGATAGTGCATTAGTTATCATATGCATAATAGTTATAAAAGTAGGAACATATGTGTTTTTGTTATCTGAAATTTTTAAAATGTTCTCTATTGTTGCATGGAATGGATAGCTGAATTGCTTGTCTAGAGCTAGTGGTTACAAAAGAAAGCCAATTTAACTAGGTTACATTAATCTAAGGGTATACTTTTAATACTCATTTATAGAGTTGATTACACATATGGACCCTGTGGTTTATAGCTAATTTCGTCTTTAGGTACTAATTTTCTTTTAACAAGTTTAGGTTTTACGGTTTCAATTTTGTAACACCTTTGGGTACTAACACAAAACTTAGGTAATTTTCTCAATATAATGACTGAAATACCCTTCCATTTTAAAAGAACCATTTGTGTCATTTATACTTAATTTTATTTAAGTTTAAATCAAGTTTATAAAGAAATTTGAATTAAAATTATTTTTGTATATAACTATTTTAAAATGTTTTGACTATCTATATGTGTTTGAAACGGTGATTATTAAATAAACTAGATATAATGTACTAGTAGATTATTACTATGTGTGTTACATGAACATGTTTATGAAAAAAAAAATGTAAGGGGGGTCCTGTAACCACCCTTTGGCCTAAGAATAAGTATCTGGTTTAAGAGTAAAAATAGCTAGTTAGAGTAGGTGTGAGTCTTGGGAAAAAGATAATGCCTAAGGAGCATGTTTCTCCTGTTAATAGTTTTGATGGTGTGATGTTATTAGAGAGGCGTCGTCATTGGAATATCCTTATGGTCCCTTACATGGTAATCGTTGGTGGTGATTGTGTGGAGTCTGGCCTGGTGGGCACTCGTTAGACCCTGGGGATTTTTCTATGTACCGACATTCTTGATTCCAATGTGTGATCTCTAGTGTTCCTGTACACGAAGGTGATGGTCCCGTGCACTTCTTCTGTCACACCACAACCGATGGTAGAAACATCGGAGTGAGACGAAAACGAGATTGCAAGAGACTTCATAACGGCTATTTGTGACAAGTATTTAATAATCAAAATTTCATTTCATTTCTAAATCGGAAATACAAAGTTTACAGGCAAAGTACAACACAATGTAACAAGGAAACAAAGTACAATACATAAACAAAATTTAAGGTGCGTTTCTAGTCATCATACTAGACTTCTTTCAACGTATCATCATCAAGTTCCTGCAATACATATTAAAGTACATGTCAACACATAAAGTATTGACGAGCATACAGTTTGAATTATTATCATAAGTATAAACAAACGGTTTAAAAAATCCACATGGCATAATCGTAAACTAAGACAATTTATTACATTACTAGCATCCATCTCATATTTCTCAACCCAAAGTTTTCCACTAGCGTAATCCTGTCGTCGCAACGACAAGACCGTTTTTGTATAACTTAACATCACCTCAAGAATACAGGCGGTTTGTATAACTTAACATCACCTCAAGAATACAGGAGTCCTATAGCGCTATATATGTTAAGGGAGTCTTGTACGAAGTTAATGACAAAGTATAGAGCAAGTAAGGATTCTAACATGTATGAATTTCTAAGCAACATGTATTAAGCATGTACAATGGATTGCTTGTTTGTGTCAATCATGTTTGTATGTGATTGTGTGAGTTTAATAAGACAAATATATTTCACCTAAAAGTGTCAAAAATTTAAAAGGGGATCATATACACTCACGGTTTGCAAAGCTTTCCAAAGTAAACGTGAGTTGACGAGTTGTTGAGGGTGGAGTACCAAAGTTACCCTACATTGAGGAAAAGAAGGTGTGTGAGTATTTGGAGTTCGTAGAGAGTTTGGATTCGGAATTAATATGAAAAGTATATCTGCATGAAAGTATATCTTGTCTAGATTTTCGTTTGGAAACTAAGCTTTCATGTGTTTTCATGGGTCCTAACTTGCCCATTAGAATCACAAACAAGGAGTCTAGAAACGAAGATAATCTAACCTAAGTCCTTGACATCTGACCATAATCCGGTTAGTATCAAGAATTCGGTTATTAGGTATATATTATATATTAAATAGTATAAGTTATAATTTCGTCGATCAAGTATTATCATGCGTCTTGATTTCCATCCATTAAACCTCATTGTATGATTCACCAAAGCACAAAATCATCAACTTAGTTGATGAGTTTGGTTGGTCATGAAGGTAAGACTAATTTTTAACTATCTAATTAAAACAACCAAGCAAGCTAGATGCGTACATCTCGAGCATGGAAAGTGTTCGAAGACGTGATGTAGCCTTGTCACTTTGTGGAAGTTGTTTTGTACCAAAACATACAAGTGAGATAGTGGAACAAGTTTGGAGAGCCAAGGCTTTCATAGTTCACACATTAATCATACACAAGTCTTCCAACATTGAAGGTTGGAAGCTTGGATAGTTTCAACACTTAGAACATTTTGGGCAAAATTTTAAAAAGGTTTGAGTCTTATTTCTTGGTGAAAATCAACCACACACAAACCCACAACTATAAGCTTAGTTGGGAGAATGGTAGGTACAAGATTTCACCAAGTTTTCATCAAAATATACAAGAAATAAGAACATGTATCAAAGCAGAATTTAAACATTACTTTGGACCTCAAAGATGGTGAGGTTCCACCTTAGTTTGCCATGACAAACTTGTGGAAACCTTCCTAGAGTTTATCCAAGTAGTTTGAAAGAATAAATAAGAAGAAATGTGAAGAAAAGTGAGTGAAAACTCACTTAGAACACTTGAATGTTTTTTTCCTTGCTTTGAGATATTTGAGAGGATTAGAGAACTTGAGAGAAGATTAGGTGTTTTGAAAGTGTTTAGAAGGTGGTGGAGGCTTGTATTTATAAGTGGAGATTAGGGTTTGGGAGTTAATGAAGGTGGAAGGTGATTGGAGGAGAAATGAGGTGAAAATTATGAAATATGATTGGCTAAAGAATGGTGGAAGGTGATTGGAGAAGAAAGGAGGTGGTAAATGGTGAAATCTAATTGGCTAAAGAATGATGGAAGGTGATTGGAAGAGGAAGGGGGTGGAAAAGCTTTTGGTTTTGCTAACTTTTAGTCCCTGCACTTTGTAACTAGGTTATTTTATGTTGTTTTCTTGTATTTTAAGTCTTGGTTTTGCGTATAAACATGTATTTAAAGATTGATTGTGTATATAACATAAATATGAAAGGTAACACGTATATTATACAATGAATTTCCATTATTGTCACACCCAAATTTCTCAGTGTGTCCGGACCTGGGGTTTATGCGTGACGATTGATATAGATATTCACATTTAACAAAGTGGAAGTCTTGGGAGTAAAAATAATTATTATAAAGTACAAATGTCTGAAAGTTCAAAATAATATACAGACGAGAGTGTACTAAAGATCCACATGTGGATCGAAATACCAAATTATTACATAAGACCACTAGGCTTTTTGCTTGGAGTTGCAAATTCCAATATGCAATTACCGGGCAACTTCCAACCTATTCCGTACTTGCTAACCTGTGCTTAGTCTTTTGAAAATACGTTAGTTTTCACTGGTAAATACAATTAACCGACACATATTGAAAATATTTTCAAAATCATTTTTATACCATTTGGTATATCAATTTTCATAAATAACTTGGGACAAACTATATCTCTTGTTACAAATATTACATGCTTGTCAATACATATGGGGCCCAGAACTAAACTCCGATACATGATTAACCGACACACCACTTTAATGTCCATATTGGGTAAGAACAATATTTTATCATAGCATTAGCATCTGTTAGGTGTATGCATACACCCCGTGTTTAGGTCGTGGCCACTTGCAATTAAGTGAGTCCTGGATATCCAGGACACGGTCGCATGAACCCCCCAATGTTTAAGTTATCAAGCATAATGGATTAAAATGGGTTTTTCGAATTTTGGACACATTGGTCATTGATCCCATACCCGACCAAGCGGTAATAATTTACCGTATCCCAAGTCCGTATAGGAAAAATAGGTTAAGAGTATTACCTGAGCTTTATCTTTACAATCCAAAGATATGTTTAAGCACAGCTGTTAAGTCAAAATAACTAACAAGGTTGCAATTTACTGGAGGCCCTTAGTCTGGAATGAACGGAACTATGATCCGTTAGAATATTAACTGGTCTTATTCAAGTCATATGACTTGGACCGGTTAACTTATAATAAAATCGATACGGTTCGCTAGATTAACCGGAGACCGGATAGAATATGGTTTGTACCCTCACGAGTACTCTAACTCGTATAATATGGGTCAAACAATCATACATTCTAATTAGAACTGATTTGGAAATATTTTGACCCGATTTGGCTAACTTATATAAACTAGGTTGTATAAGTCAACCGTACGCGCATAGGCGACATCGGGTGATCGGATGAGTCAATGTCAAGTCCATTATGCCAAAATATATTTATTATGTTACGACATCGGTTTATAACTCAAATCACATGTTCATTATGTTTCAAAGTCAATTTATGCACAAAAGGGCATAATTGGTATTTTTAAGGCATAATATAAGGACTTACATAAAAACCCGAAAAACGATATGATCAAATGGTATAACCTCATAGCGTTATTTCATACACTAATATGATCATAATATAACTTCAAATTAGTAGCTAACTTAGCTTAAACGGGCCAGAATCGAAAGTTAAAGCCGAAGTCAAACTGTTTGACTTTCGGTTGCGAACCGAGCTATAAGCAGGAAATGGCGGGTTGAACATGATCTAACATGTCCTAATATGTTATACAAATTGATATTATGTTAAAAATCAAGGTTTAGATACTTACAAGTTCATTTAACATAATTTACGAAAATCTGTGTTTTGACTTCTATTTTAATAGAACTTTGACCCATCATTTGACCAACTTAACGTGATCTTCAGAAGGACAGGTGTGGGCTTCACCAGCCCACACCCAAAAAAGTGGTGTGTGGAAGGGGCGTGGCCAGGCCAGCGTTGGGGTGCCATGTGGCATTCTTTTTTTTTTTAAAGTTGACAATTTATATAAAAAAAACACAATTTATATTAAAAGTATATTACATTAATTTAAAAAAATTACATAAAAGACAACCCACAAAAAAAAAAACCTACTTATTAAATCCTAAAAAATAAATAAAAAAACTACTTATTAAATCCTAAAAAATAAAAGAAAACTACTTGTTAAATCATACAAACTAAAAACACTACAGAGTACGATAAATATTAAAGTGGGCAACCCACTTAAAATCCGCATTCGTATCGTGCTTGTAGTCGATCTTCGCAATTTCAAGTCGATCGTCGTTGGTCAAGTCGCCCGCAGGAACACGGTCGAAGCAAGTTTTAAAGCGATCCAACTTCGGTTTGAGCTCACGCCATTTGTGTTGACACACGTTTAAGTTGTGACACGTGTTGCCGACGTGCTGTTGGTATTGTTGAAATGCTCGACTCCAATTGGCGGTTTGACCGCGTTGTAGAGTATCGACAATCGATGTAACAAGTGCGATTTCTTCCTCTTCAGTCCAATGCACGATGTTTACCTTCGTTTTTTTTCTTTTTTTTTTTGTGTGGGTGTGGTTGAGGAAGATTGGGATAATATGGTTTAAGGTTGGGTATTTACAGGTAAAAAATATATATTTAAAAAAAAAACTTGGTTTGGCATATCGGCTACCTCAAACCGTTCTAAAATAAAAAAAATGATTGTTTGGACTGGCCACCCCAATGGTCCAATTTCTTTAGCCATACAGAGCTCGCCATGTCACCCAGTCCCCGTGCCCACGCCAGGCAGAATAGCCACGCCAAGCGGGCAACGCCAACTCCAACGCTGAGCCGGGGTAGCCAACGTTAAACCCCCTTCCAAGCCCCATCCATCGCTCCACACCCCATAGTCTTATTGTGAGGAGAAAACTAGTAAACTACTATGTAAGAATAAATAAATAATGTATTTATTTATATATGGCCATTATAATCATTTATATAATAATAGATCAAAATATATAACAACCTATTAAATAATTAGTTGGTAATTGTTGATGGGCCTTATTACCATTATTAACTAATTAGAGTTTCCTCTTGGGTGCATATATAAGTAGATAATTAGAGGGTTAAAAAGGTTAGACTCTAATCACAATAACATCATTATGAAATCGCCTCTCTCTCCATAGCCGAACACCCTATTCGGTTTCTCTTATCACCATCATTAGATTGCACCCTAAGGAGGAACCAGACCAAGCTGACAATCATGTCAAACCTTATTGTTGCGTCTCCATCTGGATTCTCTGCTGGCCTGTACTGCTGCAATCGGGTATGTTATTCATGTTTTCCATTATGCCTAAAACATAACTGATCAATATGTGGTATCAGAGCTAATGTTGATAAATCAGTTCTATTTTTATCCATTATTCTGGGATTAAAATCTGGAAAATAAATTTTTATGAAAAACCCGATATAACTTGAAACATAAAATTCGAATGAAGCTAAAAATTCATGGATTTTATGAGTTAAAAGGATGTTTAATCACATCTGAAATTGTTGCTGTTCCGAAAGCAACATCAATATGCTAAAATATAAGGATTTCGGATCCCATAATTATTATTTTATTTTTTAGGGTTCATCATGTGTTTTTAGGAAAATTCGAAATTCCTTTATGTTTTGGAATATGATTTGGATTATTGAGCGTTTTTCCATGTTTTGATCTGTTTTAATTCTTAAAAAAAATTCAAAAACTGTTATTAGATCAACAGATAATATTTTTGAAATATTTGATAAAATTAGATCAACACTAAAATAGGAAATTACATCTCAAAATCCCTAAGAATTCAAATTTTCAGTTATTTTCACAATAACAGCTGTTAACAGGAGTTTCGAGATCACCCTTTTAACGACCCGAGACCAAGATCTCGACTCGAGACCATAAGGTCTCGACTCGAAATCATAAGGGTTCTCAAATCTTTACAACTCGAGACAACGGTTTCGACTCGAGACCATAAGATTTCGACTCGAGACCACTGAGGTTTCGACTAAGGGTTTTAAATCTTCACAACTCGAGACCATGGTTGCAACTCAAAACCTCATTATGGAGTCGAGGTCTAATTAAATTTAATACTTGAGACCATGGTTCTGACTCGAGACCTCATAATGTTACAAGATGAGTTGAGACTTGACTCGAGATCTCACTTGAGACCTCATAACTGAGTCGAGATCTCACTTGAAACCTAAGACTAACTCGAAAACTCAACCTCATTAATTTATTAGGCTGTTAAATTTAGCTCGGGGCTCCGCCCCGAACCCCATGCTAACAGGTGGTTTGCTATTAAATAATTGGTTTCTGTAAATACTTACTTAATTAATTAGAATCAGATAATGTTTTACAAAACCAAAATGACTTAACTTAAATGTGCTTCTGATGTATCAATTATGGCCAAAGTTGATTTAATACATCTATTTATCGTTCAAGTATTACGAAAGCTATGTTGAGTGTGCATTACAAACGTGAATGTCTTAATATCTGGCCAAAGCTGACTTAATTCATTCATGTATAGCATACTTAACAAGTATATAACTAAAGTGATTGTCTCATTTCTGGCCAAAGCTGATTTGTCACGATTACTTTGCACACATGCTTAAATGATTACACTTCTGGCCAAAGCTGATTTGTCTTCATTTAAGTAGAATTTTAACTAAGTCTATTATTTTGATGTTAGTAATAGACATATCACAACTTCTTCATATAATGATCCTCACATTAATGATCCTTCATTAATCTTATGATCATTTTGTCTGCCTTAATTTTTGAAGTACCCATAACTTTACTCACTATAATTTTCTTCCATATATATCTCATCCAATCTAATTCTTAAACCTAAAATGTTTTGCTTTATTTGAAGTTTCTATAAGAATTAGCTCTTAAATTAAATCTTTGATTATCTCTTAAGACATGATAATCCTACTGCTTTCTTCTGATAAAGATACTACAGAAGAAAATTAGAGCATGAAGAATAGGATAAATCGAACATCATGTCTCTTATGATAATCAAGAACTCTCTAACATAATTGCTATCACTAAAGTTATTCCAGATTAAGTCTTTCCTAAGACTAACCTATTATCTGTGAAATATCACAAGAACTCCTAAGATGCATGCCTTCATTTAAAATTCTAAACTATAAAGTTAAGTGGTATATGTGAATACATTATAATGTACAATACCATGACCTATAAAATTAAGGGCTTACGCATGGAAATAAGTACAATTTTTCAGTACATTACATACTAAGATTTTCATTTGTACAATTTTGATGCCTTATAAATTAACTATAACACTCAAAAGTACCAAAGGAAAATGAGTGTGTTGATAAGCAACATATGTACAAAGAAATAAATGTTTGAAGCTGGAAAATAAGTTGTTACTCCCCTTACAACCACTTAAACTTTAAAAGATGATTGTTCTAAGGTCCATAGACAAATTACAAGTGCTAATTCCACCTCTAAGGTTCTTCAAGGGAAAATCTCACTGCATAATTATGCCATTAGACTAGGCGTAAGCAACGAGACTATACATTATTCAGAAGAACGGTTGGATAAGTTAATTAGGTAGTCACTTCCTAATGATAGGTCTGCTAATTTTTTAATATTCCAATTAACACATGATTAGTTGACTCTAGTTCTAAACGTTTCCTTACCAGAAGTCAACAAATAACTAACATGAGAGTTAGTGACAAAATTAAATGTTAAGGCTATAAGAACCATAATAAGCAGTCTTCTAACAACGCCTTTCGATACCTTATATATTCTGAAGATTAATCAGAATATAATATCATAATTAAGAAATGTTATGAATGTTGTGAGGTTTGCATAGTCAACATAAAGTCACACTTACCTTAAACTCTCATCTTATTTGTTCTAAATTTCTGGATTGAAACATTACTAAGATAAAACTGGATGATACCTTACACTTTCACAATTTTTTGTCATCATGTAAATGAGAATTTGACAAAAGGAAAATGAGACTTATAAATTTCATCCATTATAACCGAAATTCATGAGAAATCATGACATGGTTAATGAGGATGATTTTCATCTAATCTCATTCTAAGTGATTTTAAATCATGACGTTAAAGCCCTAAAAATATGTTTTGGCTTAAGGAATAAGTATGGGTCCATCATAAGTCATTCATTGACATTCGTGGAACTTATTCCAAATGGAATAATCAGACATAATTCATTTATCAATTAAAGACTATCAACCTGTGTCTAAATTTTGTCGCATATGGCCCACGGTCTTAGAAGAAATCTATTCATATATATACTAAATAAGATTTCTATTAGATATGTCCACATCTGGCCATTAAGGGAATCAAATAAAGTCTAACATATATATGATAGGTTCCCACGTCACGTACCTCATTGAAACTTCTCTTGTAGTATTTCTAGAGATATCAAAGATCAGTGGGAGCATTAAGTGTCTTAATAATAACTTGCAATAGTTCTAAGAGGTGGGGGAGTGAAAATTTCACATTACCTCAATTTGCACCTCTTGTATAAGACAGCGCTCCATCACGACACTGTTCCATCAAAACTTGTCTCCTTAAAAGCTAATGCTACTCTTACAAAAGTTTCATTGTTGCTTAATTATGGGCACACTTAGATTTCTTACCTAAACTAACATAATCCTCAACAAGAGAAATCACAACAACTAACGACATTAACTTGTTTCTGTAGATCCCGATTTCTGAGGATCGATAACGAAACCAAATCTCTTGTTTATCACAAACACGGTCACTAGTGCGGAATCCCCGTGACTATGCCAAACCAAACATAGATAGTAATAACACGAAATAACCAATGAATCACAGTCAATTGATTAACGGGATGAGAACAATGATCAAACAGATACACACACAGTTTGACAGTAGACTTTCAGTAATGGTTATGCTCTCATAGTTTCAAAGTGAAACCATGAAGTGTTTATATAGCAGCCCAGGCCCATAACTTGATGAAACTTGGATTGGGCCCGACGAAACTTCACATGGGCTGACGAAACCTCCTGGATTAGGGTTATGACCTTTTGGGGGTTTCGTCATCATGGTCTCGACGAAACCTGGGGTTTCGTCGAAGGCTGCAATTGTTGTGTGCTGCAAACTGTTAACAGTTTGCAGCAAACACATAAACACACAAACACAAATAAATCTACTTAAATGCAACATGCATTGTTCATTTGACATACATAACAAATGAGACAAACTTTTTCGGACACAAGTAGGATAGGAGGATATCCGACTTGGTCGACGGCGAATTACAGACTCGATAATTATAAAAAGACCGTATAAATTACATCGTAAATAAAGACAAGTTACAGACACCAAAATAATGCATCAACAAACTCCCCCTTGTCTGTTACTGTCTTCGGTCTTCGATCTTTCGTCTTCAGTGTTTCAGCGACCAGGTGCTTCCCGCATGAATTCCTCGATAAAAGCAATAACAAGCGACGCGTTGAAATCGAAGCGCTTGATGAGCGTCCTTGTCTTCGTAAAATATATCATGCCGAAATAGCTTGCTGATGTCATTAGCTGATATATTAACAATCCACATCGGATCCAACATCCGAAATTTATCACGATCACCTTTAAATACGATCACCGCTTCATGCGTATCCGAGTCATAGCACCACAAAGCCATTTCTTCGAGAAAGTTCTGCTCCATAGGTATCAACGGTATCTTGTTCATGACCTTCGGCTGTTGGTAGATAAGCTTGTAACGCACCGTGTTGGTCGCTGGATCTAAAGTGAACTTGATCTGCTGATAGATAGGGAACTGAGGCTTGTACGACTCATCTTTCCAGCCTGACCTTTTGTTAAACTTTAACCTTCGCGCGAACAATGTAGCTCCTTCGAAGTTTGAGCGATTAATGAGCTCAAGCTTCGTCAAAGCTGCAACATCGTAAAAAGGTAAAGACAATATGCTCAACAATGATCGGAAATATTGAATACCGAATTCCCGTTTGATGGCGACGCAATGTATTTCCTTTAAGAACATCCAACAGAGAATTCTTCCATGCGGCTTCACTTTTTCAAACTGAAGAAAATTAACCTATGCTTCCGGCGGTGTAGGCTTTTCAACCCTAGACAAGAACTGTTTTCTCTATTCTTGGAATGCATCAGCCGGATTATCAGAAGACATACGATTATTCAATTGTTCATCAATGTCTTCCTGATTCTCTTACATCCATTCTTCATCAAATGGATCAAACTCTGTTCCGTCAGCACGAACATAAGTTGATTTCTTCTCATTTCCTTCAAACACGATCTCTTCGATATTTTCAACATCGGCAGTTTCAGGCTCACTTGACATTTTATCAATCTCAGCATCGTCAATCTCTTTCATTGCGTTCAGAGAAAGTAACTGCTCATGTGATAGATCAGAGATAATCTCTTCTTCTTCAAGTAATTATCCAGTAATCGGATGTACAACCTGCAATGCAAGATCAGCAGTGCTAGGAACAGAAGAAGTACCAGGCAAAGATTCAATCTGTTGTATTTCTTCAACTGTTCCACTGGAGGTTCCTTGAGCAGATTCAAGTTGCGTAGTCTTGAAGACTACCAATTGTGTAGAAGAAGTTTCCGGTGGTTGTTCTGATGTAGCAGAGGGATCGGGGTTCCCTTGATCTTCAGGATCATCATCCCTTTTCTTCAACACCTCTTGTTGTTTACATCTATCGCCCCAAAGAATATTTACCCGCTTTCTAAGAAACTCATAGCCGTCATTTATCTTCTTGACCCCATCAACTATAGTGGTGTTTCGAGAATCGTACCACTGTTTCATGCAGTCATGTCTTTCTTTTAAACCTTCGGCCAACTTCTGAAGTATAGAGTTGCTTTCTTTCATGCGGTTCATTTCAATGCCGCGTGTATTATCTGCCGCACGCATTTGTTGCCACTGCTGCTCTCTCACTTCATCTGCAGCTTTCAAATTAGCATTTTCAGCTTTCAATTGATCAATTTCAGCTTGCTGGCGAGTGATTTCTGCTGCTTGTCATCCAACAGTGGCATTCAATGTGTTAATTTCCAACTGTTGCTTGATCATATCGGCTCGTGTAGCTTTGATCACATCCGTGTGTCGAGTGATTTGACCTGCAACAACTTGTAATTGAGAAAATAAGAAATCTACCTTCTCATCCTGCTGCATCTGTTCGAATACACTTTGTCAGCGTTCTGCGGCAGCCTGCGAGGTCGTTGCACGTATGGTTGATGCAATAGAGCGAGTAGGTGCTTGAGGAGTCACTATAGGAGTTTCAGGTGTTGAACTCACTGCAGGAGTTGGTTCTATAGACCTCGGAAGAGATGGAATCATTTCAGAACCTTTAGTCGCCGTGAATCCAAGATTTGGATCCATTGCCACTTCTTGTGAAGGCTCTTGAGGAACGGATTGCTGTGCAGAAGAAGTACCAAAGTACTTTCTTGCTTTCTTCTTGCGTTTGACAGCCGTTTCCTTTCTCTTTGATTGTTCCGCTTTGATATCCGAAGGAACGTATTCAGGATCATTCTCTTGTCTAATCCTCTTGATCCTTTTCACACCGCGTTCATCATAATAAACTTCGTATCCAGGTTCCGGTGGATTATCATCAGATTCAGAATCCTCCTCATCATTACCAGCTGAAGTGCCACCAGCTGCACCAGCAGACGATGCACCAACGGCACCAGCACCTGCATCACCACCATCACCAGCTTCATCATCATCACTATCACTGTCTGACGAACCTGAATCTTCTGGACCAAACTTTTCAACCATCTTTTTCTTCAACTCCAGCTCTTCGTTATCAGATTGGCTGTCATCATGACGCCATTTATCATCTGCAGGAGCAACGTAGTCTGTTTTTCCAAGAGCACCTATCAACTTCCTAGGAGGATCGCTTAAAGACTGCAAGATCATAGGTTCTATCTTCAGGATGTCATCGTCAGCTTTTGGAAGATTAGGATGCTGGACGTTCATGATCATTTGAAGAAACCGAGGATACATCCAGAATTTGTTCCCGGTTATTCTACTACCAGTCCTCGTCATATTCTCTTTCATATTGGCAAATATATACTTTGAGATGCTAAACGGTTTGTTCAGCACCAATGCCACCATAAGACCAACGAGATTGTTGCCTGGCATATCATATCCTGCATGTCTGTTGCTGATACACTGAATGAGAACGTGCAAGAGAAACTTGTAACGTAACGGCAAATCTCCTTTGTTAATCTGATTGCTGAAGATGTCGCCAATACACTTCATCCGTAATAAGCAGCCACGAGTACACATAATAGGAATAGAGAACGGAGCATTCGGATAGTCTTGCAACTCTAAAACAACGTTCAATATTTCCAGAGATACAATCACATCCAGATCATTCACTCTTCCTTGAATGGCTTCAGTACCATCAATTTGCACAACACTTGCGGTATTCCAGAAAGCTTTAATGAGTGATTTGTAAACAGGCGTTGAAAAGGTAACAACTTTATTGATCTGCGACTCCCTGATCCATTTAGTAATTTCTTTCAATTCGGATATCTTTTCTTCCGGATCCAGAAAGGCAATTTGGTTGTGACGCTTCTCGGACATCACTTCCTCATCTGATTTGTTTTCCTTCTTTGTCGGTGCCTTACACTTTTTCTCTTTCGGTGCCATCTGCAATGCAAACATCCACAATAGGTCAACATGTCATATTTTGGTATAAGATGTGCATTAGACGTGTGTATATACAAGTTAGAACATAAAATGGACATTTAACATTCCAATGTACATCTACTGTGAAAGGAACCACTCTTAGAAAAAATTCTAAGTCTTGTACGACGAAACTTCAGTATGTCGACGAAACTTTCTTCATTACGACGAAACCTCCTTGGTCAAACAAAGTCAATGTTAACCATTGACCAGTGGGGTTTCGTCGACAGTCCTTTCGACGAAACTTGTTCCAATTTAAAGAGGGTTTCGTCATATGGGGGTTTCGTCGTCAACATTGTGAAGAAACTTAGGTTTCGTCATCTAAGGGGGTTTCGTCATCAACCAGTTTGAGGAAACTTAGGTTTCGTCACAGTTAGGGTTTCGTCATTTGGGGGTTTTCAAATTAAAGGGGTTTCGCCGACTGTAGTTTAGACAATGATCAAATCCAATACAAATCAACATTATTGACAATATGTTAATCCAAAACAAATAGGAAACAACCCAGAAATTCAATCGACATGGTTTTTGACCTAATCCCACCCAAAAACGGTTAAACATTCAAACTAATATCATCCCCTGTTTTTGTAAACCAAACCCTAACCCAAATCAAGGTTCAAATCAACATAATTATCCTAGTTCTATCAATTTTATCAAATACAAAGAACCATTGAACAGAGATTCAGTTTTATCCATCAAACAATAATGGGGTGTCCGAGGGTTTGTAGAACAATCGGACAAACATACAGGGTTCCTAAGGTCAGAAACACTTTAATAATTCTTTGTATACCTTCGATTTGATAAAAATGGGTAAAGAAAATGAGGGTTTCGAAAGTCGGTTAAGGGTATGGGTTTTTGAGTGTTGGAGAAGACAACAGTGAAGTGGGATTTGAAAAAGTGATGACTTCTGAACACTGGGACCCCTTTTATACTCATGACCTCAGCGAAACCTCCATCTCGACGAAACCTTATGTGGGCTTCGATGAAACCTTAAATTGGGCTTGGATTGGGCTAGAACATTTAGCCCATGACGAAACTTAAACGGGCCAGTGGGGTTTCGTCGTGACCTCGACGAAACTAGGAGTTTCGTCGTGAACCAACCAGTTTTGACCAAGTTTGAAAACCATTGACTTTGACCATGGGGTTTCGTCGACATAAAAGGGTTTCGTCGACCAAAAGGAGTTTCGTCGACACTTTTGTCAAAAATTCACTAAGGCATGGAAACTTGAAATTTTGCACACTTTTTGAACAGTTTTTGTTTATTTGAACACATTTCCATTTTGATTGAGTTTAACGAATGCAAGGACATTTTATGAAGTAGGTTTCAGGCTTCCGGCAGAAAACACCAAGTCACAACTTCGGCTATTTCAAAAATGAACTTTACAATTACACTAAAACAGAATTTAAAGCGAGATAAACTAATCGAAAAGATATAAAAAGCAATAAACAAATGTACAAAAGCAATCTTTTTGCGAATTTCAAGGATAAGGAATCATACCAGCTTAGGGTCTTAGTCAACATGATTTTTGTTCGGTTAAAAGCTCTGGATAAGTATACTACCTCGATTATCGGTATTGTTGTCCACTTAAGCTCAAACTGATCAGATTTAAGCATAATTAGGAGATACGATTTACGGTAAGGATTATACATACAAGACGATGTTCATCCACTCACGACACATTCCTGTATCAAGGTATGCACGAGAGTTCATCTTACCGGTGAGTATACTATTTATCATCTGTTTGACCGTATAAAAGAATGTGAGATACTCACTTATTTTTTATTTGAAAACAAGCCCTATGTGATAGAATCATTTATGGATGAGGAACTTGATTTTCGATGCATGAGGGCACAAGAGCAAGTTCGTGAACAGGTCAGTACATCGTACAGCAAAGAGACGAACTTGACTCCCGGATAAATGTGATATTTTATCACTTATTTTGTTTGGACATGTGATTGTTGATCACTTAATGAGGTCGAATGCAATATGTACATGTATGTATAGTATCATGGAAGATCTAGACTTCGTCTCCGTTATTTTTCGGTAAAAGATACAACCATGATACCCAGATGATAAGCAGCATAAAGACCGAATATCTCAGAACCTCGGATATCTCTCAAACGAAATTTCGGTACTATGACCATATGCCAATGAGTGGTTCCCACCTGACTTGAAGTATGTTAGGTTTGTATCATCCTGCACATTTTAGTCTGATTGTGAGCCTACCGATACATCGTTAGTAGAGATACTCATCATTTCTCAATTTTTTTTTGTTTTACATTTTGAACATGTTGATCGACCACACCAGTGAATATCACCATCTTCCTTTTTCCA
Source organism: Helianthus tuberosus (assembly GCA_030545235.1). Lineage (NCBI taxonomy): Eukaryota > Viridiplantae > Streptophyta > Magnoliopsida > Asterales > Asteraceae > Helianthus > Helianthus tuberosus. The sequence continues at coordinate 13,017,595 of CM060361.1, read as the reverse complement.
AGAAACTCATTTTTGATTTTCTATTTTTTTTTTGAATTTTGTAGTTTTCAAACAGAAAGACAGAAAGTAAAGACATCTTTTTGGATTTTTGAAATTTTCAGATGTTTTTGTATTTTCTTGAATTTACTCCCCCTAAAATAGTAAAAGGTGAAAATCATTTTGATTTTTTTTTTAGATTTTTTAAAGAAAATATTTACAAAAACGATTAGCCAAAGAAGTTACTCGGGTATCACCTTAATGCCATTGACCAAAAGTAGATAATCAAAACGTGATTTATCAAAAGCTTTTGTGAATAGGTCGGCACGTTGGTGATCGGTGTGAACTTTAACAACATCGATTAATCTTTTGTCAAAACAATCACATATGAAGTGATATTTAATTTCGATGTGTTTGGTCTTGGAATGCTGCATAGGATTTCTAGTGATCTATAAGGCAGCATTGTTATCAACAAATATAGGAGTAGATAGGAATTCAAAACCGTAGTCGCGCATTTGTTGTTGTATCCACAAAACTTGGGAGCAACAACTAGAGGCAGCAATGTATTCTGCTTCACAAGTTGATGTAGCAACACATGTTTACTTCTTGCACTGCCACGTGACCAGGCGATTTCCTAAGAATTGACATCCAGCTGTTGTTGATTTGCCATCAATTTTGAAACCACCAAAATCAGAATCACTGTATGCAATTAAGTCGAAGCTATCATCCCTAGGGTACCACAGACCGGTGTGTTAGGGCATCCCTTCAAATAGCGAAAAATCCTTTTGACAGTTGACAGATGAGAGGCCTTCGGGTTGGCTTGATATCTTGCAAGCAGGCATGTTGGATACATGATGTCGGGCCTCGAGGCTGTAAGATACATGAGAGATCCGATCATAGCGCGGTAGTATGAAGAGTTAACACTTTCACCCTTCAGATCTGGAGTAATCCCGTGATTCTGCGGAAGTGGGGTACCAATGGGCGTTGCATCAAACATCTGGAATCGGCTCAAGATGTCACCAACATATTTAGCCTGATGGATGAATATCCCAGACTCGGTTTGTTTAACTTGAAGGCCCAAGAAGAAATTCATTTCCCCCATTGCGCTCATCTCGAACTTTTCTTGCATCACATGCTCGAATTGCCTGCACAAAGTATCGTTAGTTGAACCAAAAATTATATCATCAATGTATACCTGCACAAGCAGAAGATCTCCATCTTGTTCCTTGATAAAGAGAGTGCAATCAATAAGACCTCGTCGAAATCCATTCTCCATAAGATAGTTGGATAAGGTTGCATACCAAGCCCTAGGTGCTTGATGTAAACCATAAAGAGCTTTGTTGAGCAACCAAACCCGATCGGGGTGAATAGGATCTTCAAAACCCGGAGGTTGTTCGACATGCACCTCTTCCTGTACCACACCGTGTAGGAAAGCACTTTTGACGTCCATCTGGTAGACTTTGAATCAATGAAGCATAAGCTAGAAAGATCCGAATAGCTTCCAGACGAGCAACAGGTGCATAAACTTCATTGTAGTCAATGCCTTCGATCTGGCGAAATCCCTGAACAACCAATCTCGCCTTGTTACGAATAACTACTCCACGATCGTCCTTCTTGCATTTGTAAACCCAATGTGTGCCAATTTTCTTGTTGTTCTCCGGCCTTTCAACAAGCTTCCAAACACCAAGCTTTTGAAATTGCTACAGTTCATCCTGCATGGCTTCAACCCAAGAATTATCCTTTAAGGCTTCCTTCCAAGATTTTGGTTCTTCTTGTGAAACGTAACACGCAAAGGACGAATCATTTTGAAGACTAGATTCTCTTATAGTTGAATACAAACCAGCATTCTGGTTGTTTCTCAGCTGATTACGCGTCTGCACCCTGCGTTGGACATCTCCTATGATATTTTGCTGTGGATGGGTATCGTGAATCCTCATTTCGGGATTTTCAGGAACACGAGTATTGATACCCAAATTGTTAATATTAAGATCAACAACCAACTCCACACCGGGAATAGGCATAGAAGTGGATGCATTCCCTTCAGCAGTATCAACATTCTGCACATGAGGAGTTTCTACAGAAGCACCCTGAACAGGAGCAACTGGAGCTGAAGTGCCTTCGTGCGCATCATGATATTCATCATCTTCCGATGACTCATTGTAATCAGTAGCATCTTCAAATACCTCATTTTGAACCGTATTGTTAACCGAATTAGAACCTTGGGGGTTAACAATTATAGGTCTCACCAATGGCGAGCCAGCAGCGTTGTCACTATAAAATAACATTCTAGTAGCTGCAGATTCTTCGTCAAAGGTTGGTAGATTAAAGGAGTCAAATAGCCCATCATAATCGAACATCCAAGGATCACCTGGAGCTTTAACAGGATTTGTATACCTTTGAACCCTTACTTCACTCCATAGCTCAATCTTTTTGGTCTCCAGATTCCATACACAAAAATTCGGAGTAGCATATCCAAGGAAGAAACCCTTGATAGCTTTCACGCCAAACTTTCCATCCAGCTCAATCATAGTGCATGGACCGCCAAAAGGTTCTAGATAAGAAAGATCCGATTTCCTTTTCTGTAGAAGTTCAAAACAAGTCTTGCCATGTCTCTTAACTGTAAGAACTCGGTTTAACGTGTAGCAAGCAGTCGACACAGCCTCCCTCCAGAACTGAACAGGAAGCTCCGACTCTACCAACATCGTTCTTGCAGTTTCAATTATCGTCTGATTCTTCCTCTCCGCGACACCGTTTTGTTGTGGAGTATAGCGAGAACTGTATTCATGAAGAATGCCCTTAGAATTACAGAACTCATCCATTACATAGTTTTTGAACTCAGTTCCATTGTCGCTTCTGATCCTCTTCACTTTCAACGTGTATAAATTTTCAAGCATTGTTAGAAGATCCTTGAGGATTCCAGGAGTGTCACTCTTGTGTGCCATAAAAGCTACCCAAGAAAATCTAGAATAATCATCAGTAACCACTAGACAATAAGCATCCCCGAATGTTGTCTTATGTTTCATAGGTCCAAAGAGGTCCATATGAAGACGTTCGAGAGGCATGCTAACAGTGTTGATTTTCTTCAGAGGGTGAGACTTCTTCGTTTGCTTCCCTTTCTGGCACGAAACACATATATCTTGTGGATGAAAACTTCACACAGGCACACCATTCACAAGATTGTTTTTCACCAAATGGTTCATTTTTCTTAAGTGAATGTGCCCCATTCTTCTGTGCCAAGATATAGACTCCTTCTCTGTGGCTTTCGAGACAAAACACGTGACTTTCGCAGACGTCGTAATAGCTTGGATCATATCAAGAATATAAAGATCATTAACTCTTGGAGCCGATAAGAGAATCCATTCTTTTGGAATTTTGAAACCAGGTTTCAGCACATAACAACCGGCATCATCAAAATGCACGGTGAACTACTTATCGCAGATTTGCGAAACACTGAGAAGATTATGATTAATTTGACGAACATAATTGATCTTATCGAAACATACAACACCATTAGAGATCATTCCCTCTCCAGTGATGTATCCTCCTTTGTCTCCAGTAAACGCGACATAGCCTCCTCTAATATTTCTCACATCATATAGAAGCCGTAAGTCGCCTGTCATGTGCCTAGATGCTCCACTATCAACAATCCAATGACTATTAATAGTTCCTCCTGGAACATCCTGCACATATCATCCAACGATCAGTTGAGGATGGGGACCCAAGCCTTAGTGGTCTTAGGTCGTCCCTGAGCATCACGAAAAGTGATCTCGATTTCCTGATGATTTTGTAACACAACACCTCCCCCTGAACTTTCACCTATCTTAGGTTTCCAAGTTTGATTTTGTTTACCAGTTTGGTTTTTATTAAAAGATTTTGAAACCTCTTGTTTTAAATATTGTGAAGAACTTGGTTCCCTTTTGACCGTTTTGACTTCAGATTTTAAAGCCTTTTCAACGGCTTTCACATTTTGACGTCGTTGTTTCGTTTCTTGTTCCTTAACAGTTCTTTTATCATGTTTTGGTGAAACGGGACGACGTTGATGGTGAACCTTTTCAGATGGTGCTTTCTCAACAAATTTATCCTTGGGAATGTTTGTACAATTTTTAATGATGTGTCCAAACTCCCCACATTTAAAACACGTTCTCCTTTCTACAAACTTAGGAGAATCTGATCGACGAACAGATGTCGAACCCGTAGAACCTGAGGTACTTGCTTTTTCATCACACCCGTTTGTATGTTGAGTGTAATTGTTTTGACTGTTACGCTTTAAAATCTTGACTTGTTGGACAAAATTGGTGTTTGATTTGTTTTCAAAAGTCTCAATTTTATCCATACCCTTCGATGCTACAAATTTGACATTACTGTTTTTCTTCTGGTAACGAGCTCCTTTTGTTTCAAATTTTGATTGAGAAACGTTGGGCCTTTGAGCTCGTTGAACTGGTTGTTTACCTTTAGCAGCAATAGGTTGTTGCTTTGTCGGTGGTTTCTGATTTCCAAATTACTTTTTGATTTTAGCTTTAGGAATTGGATCACATTAAGTTACAGTAACTCCCGGGATCGTCTTTCCCAAAAACTTGATTGTGTTATCTTCAAAAACTTTGTCAATCGAAGATGGATTGACATTTTTAATTGGAAAGTCGTTGTCTGAATAAATTTTAAAATCACCGACCAAAGTGTACAACACGTTATGGCTCTTAACAGCAGACACACATTCCTTGTCATCATTGACATCCTTGATAGGATCTATCACTTGTTTGATAACTGGTTGAACAACAGGAGTAGGAGGATCACAAAGAATGTAATTCTCAATTGGAATTTCTACTCCTTTCATCTCGTTAAGTGACTTATCCTGATCACTTACATCTGATTCATCATCCGACGACTCATAGTCCTCAATAATTGGAGCACTTTGATGCGTCGATGTTGAAGTTTCATTTTCATCAGATGAGATACTCGAGGAACTGTTCGATTTGAACCCTAGGCCAGTAGTAACTTCCTCATAATCAAGAGGCACACTGGGTTCAAAACGTGGCATTTCTTCTTCATCGGGCATATGAGTATAATTATGTCTCAAAGGAGGCGGACACTTCTTATACCCAACACCTTTCTTGTTTCCATTCAGTTGTTGAGCGTCAATGATGTGATCGAGCACATATCGGGAGTTAGAGTAACTCTCCAATTTGAGCTTGATTGAATCATGCTCGCATTTGGCAATGGCTAGCTCCTTTTTGGTTTCCTCGATGATATTAATGTAATTGTTAATACCAATTTGTTTATTGTAAACAGTTTTGGTCAATTCGGAAACACTTTTCTTTAAAGTCTCAATCACAGATTTAAAATCCTTTTCATTTCTAGCTAAAGCCATATTTGCCTCTTTGCACTTGGACAACTCAATAACCAAACTTTGATTATGGCTATGAACCTTTTCGGATTCAAGCTTCAAATCTGCACAAGCATTACAAACACTAGGAGCAGGAGTTTCAGATTTTACCTGACTTGTAGTGGCTGTGACATTTGCCATAAAGGCAGTCTGATAAGAAAAAGATATGTCTTCTGAGAAGAACTTCTCCATTTCTTTTGATGCGACTCCAGCCTTCTTGATGAGAATAGATTTCTGACTCTTCAACTCCTCTACTTCAGTCAATAAATCATCAACATCAGAATTCCCTTCTTCTTTCACATCAGATTCTGAATTATAACCACCCGAATTAGAACTTTCTTCATCAGAACTCCCGGTATAACCCGAACTGTCATCACTTTCAGAAAATTCTTCCTTGTGAACGTGCTTGATGTGATTGATGATCTATGCATAACACGATGTTCCTCCTCCTTCTTGATCACCTTCCCCAAATTGCACAGACCAATTACACCCTTCATCAGCTTGAACAACTAATGCTCTGGTGGTGTTTGAAGGTCCAGACTGGTTCTGGTTGTTGTTCACCATTACCATCCTTCTTTCACGATTGTCTTGATTGGCATTGGAAGTACTCGTCTGATTTCTGAATGGGTTTTGATTGCCTTGTCTGCTCGGTCAGGTACATTCACATTTAAAGTGACCCTTTTCGCCACAATTGAAACATGTAACCGCATCCTTATCAAATCCGTACTTCGTATCCTTCTTACTTTCCAAGGATGTTCTTCCCGTTCGACTCATGAAATCCTTTGCCCTTCTAACAGCACTTGCGAATGCCCACTTTATATCCATTAACTCCATTCATCACGGTCGATTTGTTGATAATCTTCATTGGTCATATTGATGTTTCCAATTTGACCTGCGACCAAACCACAGTAAGCACTGACCATAGTATTGATGAGTTCCATATGTTCCTTCGCTACTTCAATGCTAACTTTCGAGAGGTTTGAAGTATCAACTCTGACAGTGTTGGTGTTTTGGGGTGGAGGATTGTTGGTATAATGTGCTTGCTGTTGTTGTTGTTGTTGTGGTTGAGATTGTGGAAGATAAGCACTTGGATCGAACTGAGGTTGAGTAGTGGTAACTTGAGGTGGAGGTTGGGGTTTTGGTAGCCATGCACTCGGATCTGGTTTAGAAAAAGCATGAGCTTGAGCAATCATATGCGCTGGCGGTTGATAATCACTCGGATCGAAACCTGAGGTGGAGCTGATTGTGGAAACGGAAAAGAGCTTGTATTTGACATAAACGCCGTTTGAAGCTTCGGTTGCTGAACGGAACTGGAACTAGCTGCAGGATTAAAACCTCCTAGATACATTTCCGTGTTTTGAGGAAGTGCTATCCGTTTAGCTTTGCGAATTTCCTCGTCATTTTTATGCTCCAACTTCTGAACGAACTCATAGATACTAACAGCATCCAAGACGCCCGTATGCTTTAAGAGTTCAATGAAAGGACTCCACTTCGGAGGTAGAGCATCAGCAAACCGTGCAACCATTTCTTGTTGAGTTACAAGAACAACATAAGAATACATTTCACTAATCAAATAATAAAAACGAGTAGTTGTATCATTTAGGGTTTCATTCTCCAAGAATTGAAATGATTCAAATTCCTTCTTCAACAAATCATGGCGTGTCTTTCTTGTCACCGCATTTCCTTCTCCTCTCGCTACCAAGGCATCCCATAAAGCTTTCGTGATTGTACAGTAAGCGAATTGATGATAGATTTCTTTGTGAAGCGCTTGTGTAAGAATAGCAAACGCCTTTTTCTCCAGATCATATGTTTTCTTCTCATCTTCTAACATATGAGCAAAACCTACTGCACTTGATCCTGCTTCTTCGAGGGCAGTGTTGTATGGAGTAGTGAAACACGTCCATAATTAGGTGTTTTGCCCTAAAACGTATGTGTGAAAACGACCCTTCCATGACAGATAGTCGTTCATGTGATTCAGCTTTGGTGGGCGATTGTTGCTGCCCGTTTCACTCTCGCTAAGCAAAATATTTTGAATGCTTTGATTTTGATTCGACACCAAAGCCCATTGACTTGCACTTATAGATTGCGGTGGCATAACGTTCCTTAACCACCCGGCGGCGGAAGTCTGATCTTGACCTGGTCATGGGTCCGTACTCCAATCCCATGGATTTGCACTATTCATATTTGATATATGAATGATAATACCTGATTACACACTTGAAAACACAATGTTAAAACACTTTTGCAAGTCCTCTGTTGAAATTAACAATGATCTCGACGAAACTCTCTCCACGAAAATCAATTGGTTTCGTCGAAGAATCTTTGACGAAACTCTAGGGGTTTCGTCGAGGTACCTTTGACAAAACTTTAGGGGTTTCGTCGAAGTTACTAATGGCGAAACTCAGGGGTTTCGTCGCTTGGAGCTTTCGTCGAGATAAGGTCCAGACAGTTGGTGAAAGTTGGTGAGATTTTCTTTTGAAATCTTATCTTTTTACTGACATACAGAACACTTGTTTTCAACTCATAACATACCTCTTTTACCAAACAAGTATGGTGACCATATTTTAATCCATTTTAATCATTTTTCAATTTCCCTTTTAATTTTAAATCAATGAATATCACAAGAACACTTTGAACTTTTGATGAAGATATGAAGAACAATCCTAGAATAATGAACTTTCCGGTCAGATTGTTCACCGGGAAATTTTCCGAACACAAATTTTTGCACAAACTTTTACTGAAAACCCGGTTTTATCTTGTGAACAAGTAATGTAACAAAGGTTTTTAACAAAACTTTGGCAAACAAGCAAGATCAACAGATTTTCAGGAAACTTTTTCAGAAAAGTTATGAGTTTTTCAAGAACAAAAGTTTTCAGAAAATCATAAACAATAACCTGTTTTAACACTTGATGAAAACCGAACTATGTTTGATTTTAAACAAGGATAAGAGCCAATGCTCTGATACCACTTGTAGGTCCCGATTTCTGAGGATCGATAACGAAACCAAATCTCTTGTTTATCACAAACACGGTCATGAGTGCGGAATCCCCGTGACTATGCCAAACCAAACATAAATAATAATAACACGAAATAACCAATGAATCACAGTCAATTGATTAACGGGATGAGAACAACGATCAAACAGATACACACACAGTTTGACAGTAGACTTTCAGTAATGGTTATGCTCTCATAGTTTCAAAGTGAAACCATGAAGTGTTTATATAGCAGCCCAGGCCCATAACTCGACGAAACCTGGATTGGGCCCGACGAAACTTCACATGGGCCTGATGAAACCTCCTGGACGACGAAACTCTAGGAGTTTCGTCATCCATCACGACAAAACTTAGGGTTATGACCTTTTGGGGGTTTCGTCATCATGGTCTCGACGAAACATGGGGTTTCGTCGAAGGCTGCAATTGTTGTGTGCTGCAAACTGTTAACAGTTTGCAGCAAACACATAAACACACAAACACAAATAAATCTACTCAAATGCAACATGCATTGTTCATTTGACATACATAACAAATGAGACAAACTTTTTCGGACACAAGTTGGATAGGAGGATATCCGACTTGGTCGACGGCGAATTAGAGACTCGATAATTATAAAAAGACCGTATAAATTACATCGTAAATAAAGATAAGTTACAGACACCAAAATAATGCATCAACAGTTTCTCTATTAGAATTTATTGGTCGTTAAATATTGACCCTAAGCATGCTGAGTTCCTAAAGATTTCTAAGGTCAGTGGGAGCAGTTAAAGTCCTTATCATGACTTGTAAGGAATACAAGAGGCGGGGGGAAGAGTGTCATTAAATTTCACTCCGAATTTAACTCCGATTACACCTCTTGTATACTATACTGCACCAACTCTTACAAACTTAGAATCCTGAAAATGATAGCAACCTAACAAAGAGCTAATCCATAAAACTGAAACTTTTAAAACCCAATAATCAACTCAGGAGGTCATCTAGGTTTAAAAACCTACTAACTTTGATGATTACATAACATCCCTAACTGAAGTTGAAATGGATTTTGGAAATGTTTAATGATCCTATCTCTTCAAATTAAGCCATTAGTGTCAATCAATCCTCTGAATGGAATAAAATTGTTTTCTAGTAAAACTGATTTTATGTGTTCGTATAACGTTTGGGATTTGATTGAATTACCTAAGAGTGTTCATAACTAAACCAAATCCTAATATAAGCGTTAAGACATGAAGAGACATGATTGATTATCAAAGGTTATACTTAGGAAGAGATAAATTATCAAAGATTTCTTTAAGGATCATCATTGTTCTAGTAGCTTATAATAGTTTAAAGCTACATTAGATGAACATTAAAGACAATTTAACCTAACAAATGGCTGGCATATTTACATGTTCATAAAACAACCTGAAAGTTAAAAAACTGAAGGTTAAAGAACACTTTATTTGTAAGCCAATAAAATCCATGTATGGGTTAATGCAAACATCATAATGTGATGAAATCTTAACGTAATTATTCTCATCAAGAATCAAGTGGATTAATGTACCTACCTCAAGATGAGTGGGAGCAACTAAATTAAACTTGTCTATATAGATGATATTCTTTTGACAAGTATATGTTACATAAGTTAAAGCATTGTTAACACAAACTTTGATATAATAGATCTCTGAGATATCTCTTACGTGATAGATATTATAACATGCCGAGATAGACCCAATGGGACATTAGTTTCATTCCATAAGTTTAACCTTAAATGGGTCCTTACGCATGTAACAAACAATATTGCTCTCCTTTAGAGGATAATGGGATAAATGAGATTATTTATTTACGCTTCATTAATTAGAAGCCTTATGTAAGTTCAAGTCTATACTCGTTTAGATATTACTCACTTTGCAACACACTAGATATGTCTAGATTAACGTGAAGCATGTAATAGAGTATTACAATATCTTTAAAAGAAACGAGAGGCTACAATTTGAAGAAGAAGTGAGAACTTAAACCAGTTGATTACTTTAACTTTGTAATATTCAAAGATGACAAAAATGTAATTTCGGGTATATCCTTATGTTAGCAGACAAACCTATCTCATGGAGGAATCATAATAACTGATAATAACAACCTAAGTTATAACGACATAATATAGTCACTAAATGTAGTTGGAAATTTATCAGTGGACTCATAAGTTTATTAACTCCATATAATTAATGTTTTGAAGACTTAGTGTGATAAAGTCAGCTACCATGACTCCTTGAACAGTAAGAGTCAAGAGGCGCTGCATTAAATTTCGATACGCAATTAATTATTCGTTCATGAACGAATTGAGGAAACTAAGTTTTGTATCGAATACAATCATGATATGCTTAAGGATCCTATAACTGAAGGGCTATTACCCATAAGTCTTATTAAGAGATCTCATAGACGGGTATTAATTAATGGTCGTGTGCAATTGCATATCGTACTATGAATGACTAACTATTAGTTAATTTTCCTCATCAGTTTGATTTTGTATGTCTCTAAGAATATGTCAAGCCAGCATAAAGGCATATAGACAAATAAAGTTACAAATCAAACAAAGGGCTTATGCGTATTTTGATCATAACCATTAGGTTTGTAATTAAGGCTATAGTATGACTAATGGGGGTCCTGAGTCACTTAATGATTCAACGGCTATATTTCTCTACTATAGTTCTTGTTTAAGGCTAAAATGAGTGTTAACTCCTGATCAGGCTTATCTAATGCTCATAATAAATGATTACTCAGCCAAGTGGGAGAATGTAAGAATAAATAAATAATGTATTTATTTATATATGGCCATTATAATCATTTATATAATAATAGATCAAAATATACAACAACCTATTAAATAATTAGTTGGTAATTGTTGATGGGCCTTATTACCATTATTAACTAATTAGGGTTTCCTCTTGGGTGCATATATAAGGAGATAATTAGAGGGTTAAAGGGTTAGACTCTAATCACAATAACATCATTATGAAATCGCCCCTCTCTCCATAGCCGAACACCCTATTCGGTTTCTCTGATCACCATCATTAGATTGCACCCTAAGGAGGAACCAGACCAACATGTCAAACCTTATTGTTGCGTCTCCATCTGGATTCTCTGCTGGCCTGTACTGCTGCAATCAGGTATGTTATTCATGTTTTCCATTATGCCTAAAACATAGCTGATCAACATACTATTCATAATTTGTTCATCTACTCAAGCTTTTAGTTATATTTGTAATAATCTTGACTTTGGAACATATGATTTAAGCTGTGATAACATAATTTGTTCATATACTCAAGCTTTTATTTATATTTGTAATAATCTTAAGTTTGGAACATATGATTTAAGATGTGATAAGTTTAACATATCGGTGGTGGTCATTGTTGTTATCATAGGATTTTATGATTTTGCCAAGAGAAATTGTGTCGGTCATGCACAAGATCCCTACAAACATAGAATCTTGCATATGATCATGCTCTTTACCATAGGATTTGTAATATTTCCTTACATTCAGGTTTTAGTTACTTGAGTTGATCTTAAGATAACATCTTGATTAATATGGTTTTACTCGACTCAAACTAGTAACTTTTAAAATCCGCAAATGAATTAGGTTGTATTACTTCCAAATTTTGAACCTTTTATAAGAAGAAAAAACAATATTGCAAATTAGTTTTGAAATAAGTACAACTCGCATGAAGTATATTAACACATGAATTAGAACCATACAGTCTTGATTCAATCTTTGATTCGGATTATCCACCTTAACCCGTTAGACCTACGTTCACTTGCATTATTTTTGTTTTGTTTGATGGTTCCATGTTTACATTGGTAGTTTGCATGATCATCTACATGATCCTCCATGTTTCCCTTTTATTAGCATGATCATCTACCCGTAGGATTACGGCAACGGGTCGGGTCGGGTCGGATCAGATCGGATCGTATCAATCTTACTGATAATGTTAAAAGCAACAACAAAAAACCAATCTCTTTAGTGCTCAACATTGGTGGTAATGTTAAAGCAACTTTATGAGATGAGTTTTTTTGTTATAGAGAAGTAAACAAATTTATGAGATGGCTTTTTGATCCAACTATATTTTTATATATTGTATGTATATTCAGTGGCGGATCCAGGAATTTTTCCATGGGGGTGCGGAACATTTTTAAAAATTTTAGGCCCTTAGGTACATAAGTAAAAAAATCGGTTGTATCGGGTCGGGTCGGGTCATGTAAGACAAAAGAACATCAAACTAAATTTATATATTTGGCAAACACGTCAAACTTTGTACAAACATAGTTAAAACGTTGCCCTACGGGTTTTCATTTTTTGAAATCTATCCAAAACATCATCTAAAGCTACTTTCTTAAGCAAGTCTTTCTCTATATAACATACACAACTATCACTTAAATTCTCATCCCCAATCCGATTACGCAAGTCGGTCTTCACATTCTTCATTGGTAAAAAAAACATCTTTCAATGGTTGCGGTTGCGACGGGTAATATGAGAACAAGCTTCAATAACCGATATACCAATGTAAAAGTTACGTGAATATTTGTTGAAACCATTAACCTTACAAGACTTGATAAACCATCCAAGTTGGCGAATTGTTTATCTTTTTTTCACAAAATTAAAGTAGTTTCCGAGTTGAACCGGAAGCCTTCGTTTTTCCTCTTCATTGAAATCATATGGATACTTCTCGGCTAGCTTTAGTATATTTGGAATGTCAAATGCACTAAAATTATCACAAGGACTCAAACAACTCATACAAACAAGTAGTTCTGATGTTACCTCATTAAAACGGTTCCCAAATTCTTGTATTTGCAAATCAAGAACCGCATTGAAGCAATCATACTCGTAATAATGCCGATTTGTGATGTTCGTCTTTCTTCTTGGCCACCTTGGGTTAACGTATTCATGATCCAATTGTTTCACCTCAAGTTCATACATGTCACAAAAGGAGTTAACCTTCTCCAAGAACTCATTAAAACCTTCCAACCTAAACTTTTCAAGTTGGTTTTTGGTGGAAGAAACCAATTTAACCGCATTCATCAAATCTTGCTCCTTTCTTTGAAGACACTAGGACAACGTATGTGTGATGTTTAGAATATGCTCCATCAAGTGTATGTAAAATACAAAGTCGTATTTTTAATATCCTCTAGAAGTTCGTCCGCTTGTCTACTACAAGGAAGAGTTTTACCCGTTTCTGTTGGGATTGAACCCTATCAAAGGAACAGATAATTAAAGCCAAAATTGGGTCAGAGCAGTGGATCCAGAATAAGCAGATGTTATATACAAGTCTCTCCCCTTGAAAGTGGTTTCAACATCTGCTGACCTCCTATCTACTGATCATACAAGCTGCTGACCGTCAAACTGCTGTGCAAGTAAAGACCTGATGAAAGACTAAAGCTCTGCTATTCAATCTACTGCCTTGAGTCAAGCTCTGCTGATCCGGACAAGTACTGCTGGGTTCACAGCAGTGGAAGGATGCAGCAGTAGTTTATTATGTCTTTATGTAATGTAATGTAATAGCAGTAGTTAGCATAGCAGTGTTTGTATTGATCAGAGGTTAGAGTTTGTTAGGAGGTTAGATGTCACTTTCATGGTGACGTCAGCATTAGATGCTCAGTGGTTTGCTAGTGCCTATAAATAGAATAGTGCTCTGTACTGTTCTATTAGCTCTTTGCAAAATTGTCTTCTCTGCACGAACAAACACTGAGCTCTGGCTGAGGGGGAGTTTGCATTAAACATTGCATTGTAATCGTAATTGAAATAAATTCAATCCTTCAATTCTTTGTGAAAAGTGTGTGATCAAAGCAATACTCTCGTTTGATTGTATGCAAAGTTTGTTTCCATCTTAATTCCGCTGCACAACTCATCCATCTTCATTCTAATTCAAACGTAAAATACAATCAAAACCAAACTCAGATCCAACAATTGGTATCAAAGCTTGGACAGTCAAATTTGATTTAACAATCATTTTGACATAAATATTTCAGCTCATAATCGTTGATACTGATAGTTTGTTCGTTTGTGTTGAAAAACAGAGCAAGGTTTAATCACCATCAAAGTTGATTAATCAGTGCCTGTAAAACAACCAGGATGACGTCATAATCACAAGATGATAAGAATAACATTGGCTCACTTTTTAAACCACCCATGCTTAAACGTAATGAATACAACATCTGGGAGAGAAGGATGGGTCACATCCTTGCTCAACAGAACACTGGATGTTGGAGGTCTGTTGTTTTTGGTCCCCATGTTCCTATGATGCCAAGTGCTGAGGACGCAAAGAAGTTCGTTCCTAAACCAACTGAAAACTATACTGAAATTGATTTTCAAAAGTTCGAACTCGATGCCAAAGCATTTAGCATCATAGCATCTGCATTACCAAATGAGATCTATGCTGGACTGTTACATTGTAACAGTGCCAAAGAGCTATGGGATGCATTGAAGGAACAGTTTGGGGGAACTGAAGAAGTCATTGAAAACAATAGGGAAATTCTGAATCAGCAGTATGAAACCTTCTGTCACATTAAGGGTGAATCATTGACCCAACAGTTTGAACGTTTTAGCTGTCTCATCAGTGAGCTAAGGCTTGTTAAAGTTGAAATTCCAAAATCAACACAAAATAGCAGGTTTCTTAGATCACTACATGATAAATGGGACACAATTGCATTTGTGACTAGAAACTCAGCTAAGTTCAAAGATCTGACCCTGACCCAACTTCATGGTAGACTCCTGACCTATGAAAGGGAGTTAAACCAGAAAAAGAAGTTGCAAGAGTCTGGCAAAGTTGCTAATGATTATTCATTCGGTAGCACAGCTCTTTTGGGTCAGGAAGAATCTGGTAGCAGTGGTAAGGATCAGGTTTATGATCACTTCATTGATATAACTGCTGGTGGAAATTTTAACAACCCTGATCCTCACTCTGCAAATTATGCTTTTACTGCAAACTGTGAAAATCAGATGTCAGATAACTTGTGCTTTGAACTCAATGATTTGCAACACTTTGATCCCACTGACTTAGAAGAGATGGGCATTTTGCATGAATTGGCTTTGCTTAGTGTAAGAACAGGCAAATTCTACAAAAGAACAGGAAGAAAATTCCCAGGGTTACATGGGAATTTAAGGGTTGGGTTGGATAAATCTAAAATCAAGTGTTACAAGTGCAATAGGCTAGGTCATTTTGCTAGGGAATGCAGGAGTCAAACTACTGGTCCTATAATTACTCATCCCAGCTCAAACCCTAGACCACAAAATCAAAGCACTGCTCACTATACCCAATATACCCCTGCAGCCCATGTTAACACTGCTCACTATGCTGCAACCCCTGTGCCTGTGCATTATGTCCAAACCACTGTTCCACAAATTCAGTATATTCAAACCCCTGTTCCCCAGGCACAAGTGCAACCTGTTGCACCTCAAACAGCTGCTCCAGCAGTGGTACAACCAGATCAGCAAAACTTCTTCACTCAAGGCTTTGTTGACTGGAGCAGCATGCCTGATGAGCTTCGTGATGAAAATTTTGCACTCTATGCTTTTAATGAACCTTCTAATGATGAATTTTGTTTGAAGGCATTAGAGTCAATACCAGAGGGGGTAGAAACTGAAGGTGAACAGCTAAGTGCTGAAACAGTGGAGGAGGTGACTGAAGCAGTTGTTAATGCAGTTGCTGGTGAACTGCTGCTGGGAGAAAATTCAGAAACCCTGATTGAACCACTGACAGACCCCTGGTCCAAAGAGGACAAAGAAGAAGAGGAAGAGAAGAAAGCAGGTGAGAAAGAAGTAAGAGCTGATGATGAAGAAGATCATCAATGTGATTGTGCTATGATGGCTGCTGCCAAGGTATCACCTCAAGTTCTTGAAAAAATGTGTTCAGACAATTGCATTATTGCTTTTGCTAACATCAAAGAGGTAAACGAAAACCTTAGGGATAAAATCTTAACTGATGAAGTCAAATTTGAAAGGTCTTTAAAAGAACTTAAAAACAAATTGACTGAAAAAGAGAAAGAGATCAGCAGTCTGAAAGAAGAGCAGAGCATAACCAAAACCCAACTCCAAACTATGGTAGAAAAATACCAAGTTTGCAAAAAGGAGTTGGAGTCCACCCAGTGTGAAAAATGGGTGGAATCATGCAAAGGGTATGAGGTTATGCTTGAGAAACAGATTAAAAGCAATGTAAAATTTGGTGTTGGTTATAGAAAACATGATGATGAAAACATTGCTTTTGAAAAATCTGTTCAAACCACTGATGTAACCACTGAGTTCATCCCCACAAACGAGAATGGCGAAGAAGTGAAAATCACTGATAAACTTGGTAACAAAATCACACTTGACAGACCAATGGGATCCTCTACTTTTGAAGAGATTGAGAAATACCAGTTTAAACCCACATGGTCTGATGAGTGTGACATTCTTGAAAATTTCAAGCCCATGGACTTTACAACCACTGACGGTGTTAAAGCTCCAAAAGCAAAAGTCATTCCTCTTAAAGACATCCCAACAGAGGTTAAAAACTCTGTTGCAAAGGAGTCTCAGAAGAGAAAGAAGAGAGAAAAGGTCAATAACTTGTTTTATGAATTTTGTGAGAAAAGAAATCATCTAACAAAAGAATGTTTTCATTTAAAAGCATACGATCTAAACAAAACAAGTGTCATTGTTCCTGCTGAAAGCTGCATTGTCTGTGGTAAATCAAACCACAAAACTCAAGCATGTGTGTATCTCAAAAACTTTGATGTGAAAAAGAATGAATACACTGCTAAAACATCCTTGAGTCCATCAACATCATCTGTCAAATTCACCAAGAACCAACCACTGTTTGTGCCAGTTCAAACAGCTGTCACAAAACAGCAGAACCAAACATCTGTCAAAAGAGATGTTCAGGTTACTGATGCACCCCCTGCCAACCAGTTCAGAAGAGGTAAGGGACAACCATCAAGGATTCCACACGTTTATAAGACCTACAAAAGGCCCTCTAAACCTAAAGTGAATAGGCATCCTTTTGGTTATCAACAGGTGATTGGTCAAGACCCCCAACAGTGGTTAGCAAGAAACAGTCCTAAAATTGTCAAAACCCCTGACTTAACCACTGTCCATCAATCTGCATCCAACCTAGACACTGTTGAGACCCCATCCAAAGCCTTATTGGCTTTGGAAACCCTAATGAACTAATCCTTTTACTTCATGTGCAGGGAGCTTCTGCCTGCTTAGATAGTCTCTGGTATGTTGATAGTGGAGGCTCCAGGCACATAACTGGATTTAAAGCCCTACTCAAAGATTTCAAAATTCATGGAGGGGGTGATATATCCTTTGGGAATAACAGTAAAGGGAAAGTTCTGGGGTCTGGTACAGTACAGTCTAGCAATGTAAAATTTGAAAATGTCAATCTGATAGACAGTCTGAAATTCAACCTCCTGAGTGTTTCACAAATGAGTGACAAGGGGTTTGGGTCATTCTTCACAAAGGAGTGTTGTAGGATTGTTGGACCAGAAATGGTCAAGAAGATTGAAGCAATAATGAAAACTGGTCAAACAAAACTTGTTGCTCAAAGAAGTGGCAATGTTTATGTTGTTGATATGTCAAAAGAGTGTCCCAGAGTTGATGCCTGTCTGTTCTCAGCTGCTTCTAACAAAGAGACAGAACTTTGGCACAGAAGACTGGGGCACACAAATCTTAAGACAATCACTGAAATTTCAAAAATTGGGTTGGTAAGAGGCCTACCACAAAAACTGTTTTCATGTCCTGAGCATTGTGTTTCCTGTTTAAAAGGAAAACAACATAAAAGCTCTTTTAAGTCCATTGAAGAGCCCAAAACAACCCAGTGTTTGCAAATGCTGCACATGGATTTGTTTGGCCCAGTTCAAGTCATGAGTCTCAAAAAGAAGAGATATTGTTTAGTTATTATTGATGACTTTTCTAGGTTTACATGGACTTTCTTTTACACTCAAAAGATGAGACTGCAGGCATTTTGCAAGACTTTGTGACACAGGTTGAAAAGCAATTTGACCTTCCAGTAAAAGTCTTCAGGAGTGACAATGGCACAGAATTCAAAAATAAGGAGTTGGATGCCTTCTGTGTGAAGAAAGGGATTGTAAGGCAGTACAACATCCCTAGAACACCAGAGCAAAATGGGGTAGTTGAAAGAAAGAACAGAACTTTGATTGAGGCTGCCAGAACCATGCTTGCTGATTCAGGTTTGCCATTAACTTTTTGGGCAAAGGCAGTAAACACTGCTTGCTATGTCCAAAACAGAGTTTTAATAAACCCTAGGCACAAAAAGACTGCCTATGAAATTCTGTATAAAATCAAACCACTGATCTCATACTTCAAGGTATTTGGCTGCCCATGCTTTATTTTGAACTTAAAAGATTCCATTTCAAAATTTGCAGCCAAAATTGACTGTGGTTATCATCTGGGATACTCAACCACTGCCAAGGCCTACAAAGTGTTCAATACACGGACCAAGGCAGTGGAGGAGACCTTGAATGTAAAGTTCAATGAACTTTCATCAATGAAGATCCCAGAAAATCCTGCAGATCTGTTTGATCTTGATAAATTTACTTTTGAAAATACTGCTGTCAAGACTAACAGTGCAGGACAATCAGAGGATTCAACACCAGACTATGGGTATGAAATCATCATCCCTCAAAAGTCTGTCAGAATGGGAAGAGCATCAGATGTTCAAAACAGCTGTCAAAGCTCAACCACTACTACCTCAACAGTTGTTGACCAAAGTAGCCCATCAACCACTTCTTCCACATCAATAAACACTGCTGACAAAAGTCCCCAATCAGTGGATAAAAGTCAGCATGTGTCCACATCATTACCTCCTATTCCACCACCTTTTGAAGCCACTGCTAGGTCATCAAAGTCACCAGTAGTGGTTAGCTCAGATGATACACATTTGCAGCCTTCACCAACAAATGCCATCATTCCATACCAAGGAGATTTAATCTACTTGAGATCTCATCCACCTGATCAAATCATTGGCAACATCAATGAAGGGGTGCTCACAAGAAGCCAAACCCAAAATATTTGTCTTTTTGCTGGTTTTCTATCACTCCATCAGCCAGTCAAGTACCAAGAGGCACTGAAAGACAACAGCTGGGTAGAAGCTATGCAAGAAAAGCTCCAACAGTTTAAAAGACAACAAGTATGAGAGCTTGTACCACTGCCAGAAGATGTTAGTCCTATTGGCACAAAGTGGGTCTTCAAAAACAAAACTGATGAAAGGGGTATTGTTGTCAAGAATAAAGCCAGGCTTGTGGTTCAAGGTTACAGACAGGAAGAGGGGATAGATTATGATGAAACATTTGACGCTGTAGCAAGATTGGAAGCTATAAGACTGTTCCTGGCCTTTGCTGTTAACCACAACATGAAGGTGTTCCAAATGGATATCAAAAGTGCTTTCCTCTATGGTACAATTCAAGAAGAGGTGTATGTCTGTCAACCTCCAGGTTTTGAGGATCCATTTTATCCAGATCATGTCTACAGGCTAAACAAAGCCTTGTATGGCCTGAAACAAGCACCTAGAGCCTGGTATGAAACTCTTTCCAACTTTCTACTCTCAAATGGTTTCAAAAGAGGTACCATTGATAAAACACTATTTCTCAAATGGAGAGGGAAGGATTTAATGATTGTCCAAATCTATGTGGATGACATTATTTTTGGAAGCACATGTAACAAAATGTGTGAAGAGTTTAGGGAACTCAAGACAGCTGAGTTTGAGATGAGTGCAATGGGTGAGCTGCAATGCTTTCTTGGTCTCTAAGTTTAGCAAATGCAAAATGGAACTTTCATTCATCAAAGCAAATATGCTAAAGAACTTTTGAATAAATTTGATATGAATGATTGTAAACCATGCAACACACCCATAGCAACAAATAAGCTTGTCATGTCTGATGAAAAGGATGAGCTGATTGACCAAACACTTTATAGAAGCATGATTGGGTCTTTACTGTACCTAAGTTCATCTAGACCAGACATCATGTTTGCAACATGTGTCTGTGCAAGAAGTCAATCAGCTCCCAGTAAATCAAATCTCATTGCTGTAAAAAGGATTTTCAGATACATAAAGGGTGCTCCCACACTTGGTATCTGGTATCCAGCTAATGGGAATATCAAGCTTTCAGGTTTTTCAGACAGTGACTTTGCTGGATGTCACTCCACAAGGAAGTCCACTTCAGGAGGGTGCCAGTTTCTAGGCGATTGCTTGGTTTCTTGGCAAAGCAAAAAGCAAGCAGTTGTTTCAACATCCACTGCTGAAGCTGAATACATTGCTGCTGCAAGATGTACAGCCCAACTCCTGTGGCTTCAAAATCAGTTGCTGGATTTTGGTATCACTGCTTTAAAAACACCACTCATGTTGGATAGCCAGGCAGCAGAAAATATCATCAAAAATCCAGTTTCCCATTCAACCACCAAACACATCGACATCAGACATCACTTTGTGAGGGATTGCTATGAAAAAGGTTTAATTTCTCTGCATCATGTCCCAACTAAAGACCAGCTGGCAGATGTGCTCACAAAAGCACTTGATACAGCCACCTTTGAAAGCTTGGTCTCTAGGATTGGGATGCTAAACATGGAATAACAAGCAACATCTTGTTTTTCTATGCATAAAATGTTTTTAGAAAATCAAAAATCCATCCTTAAAAATAGCTAAAAATGAATTTTTCATTAAAATCCTGATAAGTCTGCCATAACCACTGCTTGTTCAAAAGTCTGCTCTACTTCAAAGTTTGTCCACTGCTGAAAGCCATCCTTTGTCCTCTCATTTCCTTGATAAACTCTGTTGTTCAAAAGCAGTGTCTTATCCACTGATAGTGAAAATCATCAACTACTTCCATTTTACCGTTGTAACCACTGCCTTCATCAGTATCTTTCATAAAAGTATTGTCCTTCATTTCACCAGGGGTTGGCATATAGGCAGTACATTGTGGTCAGACTTTTTGTAACCGCTGCCACGTCAGCTTTCATTTTTTTTTCTCTTTAAAACTCTCACTTCACACCAAAAACAGGGTTTTACTGTCGAATTGAATTCTCAAAAAAAATTCTCTTCTCAAAGCAGTTTTTCTTCAAATTTCTTCACAACCTTCTTCGATCATCATCTCCAAAATGACAAAATCGAAGTCATCTGCAAAACCCACTTCCAAATCAACATCAAAACAAGCCTCTCAAAAGGCAAAACCTGCTGAAATTCCACACAAACCATCTCACAATCTTCTGGGTCTTCTCACAAAACCCGGCACCACAAATATCTTCGACTCCATCCTTCCTACCATCTCCGCATCAAAGTACAAAACTTTGTTAATAGCGGATGCACCAATTTACTTGACAACCCAAAGAGAGTTTTGGAAGAATGTAACCCATGAAAAACAAGGAGACACGGTTATAGCCATCAACTCTTCTCTAATGGGTAAAGCCGTCAAGATTACACCACAATCCATCTCAGAGGTCTTTCAACTCGACGATCAGGAAGGTAAAATTACTTTTCCCAAAAACGAGTTAAAAAATGATTTTCTAGAAAGAGGGTATAATGCCGAAGTGAAAAAGGACACCTTACAAAAAGGTTACTTCCCTTCTGCAACAAGGTTTTTATTTCATACCCTTCTAATGTGTGTTTCAAACAAAACCACTGCTTTTAATGAAATACCATTAAAAATTCAAAATCTGGGATATGTTATTCTTCAAGAAGAAAATTTTAATTATTCCCGGGAAATTTTTAATGATCTGGTTAAAAATGTTGAAACAAAATCATTCTTACTGT
This sequence comes from Helianthus tuberosus, assembly GCA_030545235.1. Classification (NCBI taxonomy): domain Eukaryota; kingdom Viridiplantae; phylum Streptophyta; class Magnoliopsida; order Asterales; family Asteraceae; genus Helianthus; species Helianthus tuberosus. The sequence goes on along the minus strand of CM060361.1, from coordinate 12,995,477 downwards.
TTCCCAGGTTTTTAAGCTATTATTTTGAAAAGAAATTCAGTAAGGATGATATTGCTATAATAAATCAAGGTGACTCTTTACAAATGCACAGCTTAACTGCTGAAACTTTTACAAGAATGTCAACACCTTGCAAAACACAAGCAGAGGTGCCTGAGCAGAATTTAACAGCTACCACTGCTCCTCAGGTATCTGCTGCTGAGCCCGCTGCTCAAGGTGATCAAAGTAGCAACACAACTCCTTTGAAACCCACACCTAAAATCACCAAAAAGCCACAGAAAAAGAAAAATCAAAAACCCCCCAAACCCATCAAAAAGGCAACTCTGGAGGATGAGATACCAGAGCAACTGCCTGTGACAAAACAAAAGTCACATAAAACCACTGTTGTTTCTTCCTCACAGCAGTTGGTACAAATATCTCAACCCATAACCGAAACTCCTCCTGTTTCTTCTAAAAAAGAACAGCTTGTACAAATAGGGACTCCACTATATGATGCTCTGGATTCACTCGTTTCCATCATCCACAGCCCAATGCCCGGGGCAAATTCTCTTTCTACCCCAAACATCACATCCATAATTCCCCCACCAACTAAACTTCTGTTGGATGCAATTGATTTGAACCAGGCACTAACCAGTCCTTCTCAATCACCTATCAATGAGAACATACCTCAACAAATGACTGGGTCTGATGTATCAATCTTTGCTAACCCACCAACACAACCTGAGGAGTTTACACCCCTTGAGTTACAAGTAACTCTTGGTGGTAATCCAAGTGAAGCAGCCACTACAACTATTGAACCCACTGGTTTACAGTTGGACAGTGGTTACATTAATAAGACTTCCTTGGAGGCAATTCCTTCCATAGCACCTATGACATCTACCAGTGGATTCTTTTTTACCACTGGCAACATCAAAAGATTGTCAAGTGTTGAAGGAAGAAGACCCTAGTACCAAGAAAAAGGGGCATCAGTGGTTAATGTTTGGAGTACACTCCCTACTTCAACCACTGATAAAACTACTGCTAGTGGGAAATCAGATGATCCCATTAAATTGGGTGATGGTTTAAAATATATGGATTTGACGGAAAGAGTTGACAAATTGGATACAGCGGTTGCAGATATCAAAGACATGCTACAACAGTTGTTGACAATACAAAAAATGCAATCCACTGTTGATCCACCTCAAGCACCTGCTCCACCACTAGCATCTGCTACAAATGAGCTCTGGAATCTATTTCAACCTTTTCTCCAACAGCAAAAACAAATGGCTGATCAGCAACATGATAAACATGTCCAAGAGCTGAGAAACATCATGGAGTCTAGGTTCAAGAACACACAAGCAGACATCAAGGCTCTCAAGGCCCAATTATTGGAAACCACTGGCACTGCTCCTCCAACTATTCTCTTCATTGATCAATTACCCCCAGATAATGCCAAAAAGGGGGAGAAAATTAAAGAATGGGAGTAGATGATGGTCTTTACATCGAACCAGAAATGGAAAATATGACCAAGCAGATACCTTTGCCAGATGGTAGCAAAAAGGTTGATGTTACCCAAAATGCACTTGATGAAGCTATAGCAAGTGTAAAAAGGGACAGAGCGGCAAAGGATATGTCAAGGTGGAATAAGGAGAAAAGAGCTTACATGGAGCTGAATGCGCAGGGTTGTTCTGGGCTAAAGGATGTTCAAAATCCTGAGCTAAAAAGAAATCCCACTAGAAAAGTGAGGGAACCCAAGTCCACACCATCCAGACTCAAAAAGCATACTCCTAAACCACCATTAAAAAATGCCACCAACATCAAACCTCCATCCAAACAGCTGTTGTAACTCCTGCTGTATCAACTACTGTTGGTACTTCAGAGGTTTCAACAGCTGTTAACAATTCAACACACACCACTTCAACACACACCACTTCAACACACATCACAACCACTACTTTACCACCATCACCACCAAAAACAACCTCACCACCAGCTTCTCCTGCCAAAAAGCAGAAGACAGCAGATGTTACAACATCTGTTGTAATGACAACAGTGGTTGAAACACCGGTTGTTTCAACAGCTGTTAGTCAATCACAAACCACTGCCACTCAAATCACCACCACTGATCCACTCAAAGCATCATTAGTCCCTCCTCAAACAAAAAGGAGAAGGCTAATCCTGAAAGATGATGACACTTCACCACCACCAACATCTTTAAAATCTTTGTCACTTGTTACAATACCAAAACCTGTTCCTCTCTCATCAGCTCCTGCACAACAATCAATCCCTGTTATTATTCCTGCAGGTGTCCAATTTCCTCTAGAACTTAAAGCAGTTAGAGAAGAGATCAAATCTTTCTACTATGAGGATGACCCTGCCAAAAGGAAGTTGCCATCAGTCAAAGGATATCCAAGGCCAAACAATATTGAAGAATATTTGAAAGTCAAAGTTATACAAGCATAGGATATCTCAAAAAGAAATACTCAAGGAAAATCTGATAGAGAAATTGGACAAAATTACCAATTCTTGCTCACACAAGTCAGATCCTTAGAGGAATTTGCAAAGAATGTATGTCAACAAATCTCAGAGAGAGCAGATGAAACTCTAAGAAAAGACTACATTGAAAGCATCATGGCAACAAAGAAATATAAGGGAGATAAGCACATGTACAAGGAGTGGACCATCCCTGAGCTCGAGCAAGAAGCAGCCAGGATTCAAGAAATGATAAAGAATAAGGTCAAACACACTCCTCCGGAATGGTCAAAATACAAAAAGAATGTGCCTGAAAAATCACTTGAGCTGAAGAGAATGAAAGAGGAACTAGTTGCTGCTGATTATGGGTCTAAACATCAAGTGGCAAGATGGAAAGAAGATGTGGTAAGGGATACCTACAAAAGGTTAGAGGAACTTAGAAAGAAAGATCCAACAGTTCCACAAAAGCCTGACTATTCCAAAGCAGAGGTCTCAAAAAGACCACCAAAGCTGCAAGTCTAAAGTGCCACTGCTCCAGCTGGTGCTGCCATCTACAAAAGAAGGAGTCAAAACCAGTCTGGTGCTGAAACAGTTCAAGATCTAAATGCTGGAAATGACCTTGTAAAAGAGGGCATTAGATTAATGATGAAAGAAGATCCTGAAGTGGAACAATCTGCAAGTACTGCTCAGCCAGTCATGAATAGGCCAACATCTCCAAACACCTCTATAAATAAAAATCTCCCAAGAAACCCACCAGGCTCAAAAGTACTAAAGTGGGAAACTGACAAACAGACCTATGTATTGACTATGTTCAGGTCTGGTGGAGAAGTGAAGAAAATAACAAGGGAACAAGCTCTTGGCCTGAGCTTGAAGATATGTAGGATCTCCATGATCTTCCACTTGGTAGGGATGAAGATGACACAGATGCCCTAAACTTTGAGCTACAACTTAAAGGTCAGATAAGGGAACTGTTGTTGAGGCAATAAAGTTCCACAATAATGAAGAGTTTTGGCATTATCTGTTCCAGGGGGAGATTGTTGGGATTGAACCCTATCAAAGGAACAGATAATTAAAGCCAAAACTGGGTCAGAGCAGTGGATCCAGAATAAGCAGATGTTATATACAAGTCTCTCCCCTTGAAAGTGGTTTCAACATCTGCTGACCTCCTATCTACTGATCATACAAGCTGCTGACCGTCAAACTGCTGTGCAAGTAAAGACCTGATGAAAGACTAAAGCTCTGCTATTCAATCTACTGCCTTGAGTCAAGCTCTGCTGATCCAGACAAGTACTGCTGGGTTCACAGCAATGGAAGGATGCAGCAGTAGTGTATTATGTCTTTATGTAATGTAATGTAATAGCATTAGTTAGCATAGAAGTATTTGTATTGATCAGAGGTTAAAGTTTGTTAGGAGGTTAGATGTCACTTTTAGGGTGACATCAGCATTAGATGCTCAGTGGTTTGCTAGTGCCTATAAATAGAACAGTGATCTGTACTGTTCTATTAGCTCTTTGCAAAATTGTCTTCTCTGTACGAACAAACACTGAGCTCTGGCTGAGGGGGAGTTTGCATTAAACATTGCATTGTAATCGTAATTGAAATAAATTCAATCCTTCGATTCTTTGTGAAAAGTGTTTGATCAAAGCAATACTCTCGTTTGATTGTATGCAAAGTTTGTTTCCATCTTAATTCCGCTGCACAACTCATCCATCTTCATTCTAATTCAAACGTAAAATACAATCAAAACCAAACTCAGATCCAACAGTTTCTACTAACCATCCAAGAACTTCCATAATGTTTGGATATAAAGAAATTAAACAGGAAAGTGTCTTGTAATCCCCAGGCCTTGAAAGTGTTATTTCTTGGTTCAACCCACTTCCGGTAGAAAGTACGTCTTCCATTTTTTTCCAATTGTCTTCTTTGGCTTTCACGAAGTATATCTTGTCGTTTAGAAGATGCACAAACGACATTTGTTAAACATGTTATCGTTTCAAAAACTCTCCAAATTGGTGTGTGTTTGTGCGCCACCGCCACAACAACTAGTTGAAGTTGGTGTGCAAGGCAATGAATATAAAAAGCCGAAACATTTTCCTTTAAGATTAGAGCCCTTAGGCCGTTAAACTCGCCCGACATGTTACTTGCCCTGTCATAGCCTTGGCCTCTAATCCTTTTCAAACTTAACCCATAACGTGCCAATATATCATCAATAGCCGTTTTGAGTGTTATTGTGCTTGTCTCTTTGACATGAACAAGCCCAATAACAACCGCCATTTGTTCTTTTTTTTGATACATCACATGATTCATCTACTATTAAAGAAAAAACATCATCACCAAGTTCTTATAAAATTTGTTTAATTACCTCTTGAGCATAACAATGTTTGATGTCCGCTTGAATTTTAGGACTTGTCATTTGGTTATTCGCGGGTGCATTCTCTAAGATAACGTTAGCAAGCTCTTCATTCATTTCACCCATGAGTTCTAAAAGCTCTAAGAAATTCCCTTTATTTAATGAATCTTTTGATTCATCATGTCCACGAAACGCCAATCCGCCATTCAACAACCTTTTCCCAAGCAAAGTAGAAGCACTAAGTCTAAGTCGGTATTCATGTTTCTCCTTAGGGGTCCTATTGTCCCATTGTGTGTGTACCGCTTGATTTTCGTTAACTAAATCGGCATTCATTTGGAAACATTTGTTGTGTAGACTATTAACTAAACCAACATGTTTTTAAGTGACACATGTACCTTTTTCCAATTGTTATACCCACCACACATAAATGTGTCTCTACGATCTCCGAAGTGGCTCCTAAACAAATAGCAACATAAGCAAAACACGCGATCCGATTTTGAGCTATACTCTAACCATCCCTTATACTCATGTTTGTCATTCCATTCTTCCTTAAATTTTCTTAACTCGTCACCTTGAAACGTTGTTTGTGGGAATTCGATACCTCTTGGTTGATACGGTCCTCTTAGTATATATGCCCTTCTAATCACATCCCGTTGATTCACATTATATGATTCTATCGGCTTGCGATCATACGGATCCAAAGGAAGAGTATCCAAATCAATTAGTTCGGATGATGTATCCACTTTCCTCTTGAGAAATCGCGCCATAACGTCTCTACTCATGGTTCCTATCACAATCAAATTGATCCATGACCATAAATTCATCGTTCCATAACCTTTTTGTTTAATTTTAACTTTCAACCATTCAAGCAATCAAGCCCTAGAATTGTTTAATCACCCCTAAAAATAATCTAAATAACATAATCATAAAAAAATCATCTAAGGCAGTAAATCATCAAGTAAAATCATCAAAAAAAACCATCATAAAAATCATCTAAGGCAGTAAATCATCAAGTAAAATCATCAAAAAAACCATAAAACTTACCCTTTGATGATGTCGCTGCTGTGTTGTTGCTGCCTGCTGGATTCCGGTCAGTTTCCGGCCGGAATTATGGAAGTCGCTGCTGTGTTGCTGCTGGAATTGCTGATGAAGTCGCTGGGCAGGAGGCAAAGAACTCAGGTCGTGGTCTCGTAGAACAGAAACAGAAGGGCGGGAGGAAATTGAAGGGGTTTGGGCTAATTGTTAATTGTTTATTGTTGGATAATAAGGGAGTAATGGGCTTATTGTTTATTGTTGGGTATTGGGTAATAGACTAATGGGTTAAAGAATGGTTTGGGTTTGAGTAGTATAATGTATTAATATAGGTAGTTTTTTTATAAAAAAAATCAGACTTTACTAAAAAAATTTATAATATAAATCCATAATATTTTTTACCCAAGGGGTGCGGACGAAAAGTTCCAAAGGGTACGACCGAAAAATTCCAAGGGGTGCGGACGAAAAATTCCAAGGGGTGCGGTCGGGATTTTCTTCGGAAATTTACATAAAAAAAAAATTTTCTCAGGGGTGCGCCCGCCCACCTTGGCATGGTGGTGGGTCCGCCCCTGTATATTCCGGACAAAGTTAGGTATGTTTCATTGTTTTGGATGCAGCCTTTGTTTGGACATAAATCTTTTAAAAGATTTATTTTCTAACCTCTATGACCTTGACAGGTTTGAAAGATGCATGGTCTCTCAAAGAGTAACAAGAGATGGTGATTCTGTTGGAAATTTAATGAAAATAAGTTTTTCACTAAATATTTTGGACATCAATAATATTTATATATGTGTTGTATAAATAATTATTTATGGGTTTGTGTTCAAACTATGTCCAAATAGAGCTAAGATGAATGAGATATCGAAGCTTGAAGTTGTATGTTTGGAACAAACAATGATAAGAAAAATGGATTGAGATTTGTCACCTTGTCCCACATAGGTGGAATGACAAAACTTAAAGTGGTATATAAGGAGGAGCACTCCTTAAAAGGCAAACACTAGTGGGGACCCAAAGGGTGCATCGCACCCGCACATATGCGCGCGTGACATGGGTCATAGGCCCATTGTGGTGCACCTTGAACTTCGCATACCGCCTTTGTATTTTCTCCCATGAGCGCGTGGTCAGATACATGGTGGGTCCGCTTATGGCACACCCTTGGGTGGCGTAGGCGGATGCCATGGCATGACACATGTCGATGCGACGCGAGCTCCTTAGGCGCTTGACGCACATCATTGGCTATGGAGAAAAATGCAAGTGGCGCACGAGTTTGGATTGCGCATGACCAGGGGGCGTCCTGGCATGCATAGTGCCATCCGTGTGTCACGCGGCTCCATATGGCATTGCGTGAGATCCTTGAAGTGTGTCGCGCGGACTGGCGGATCAGTTATGGCGCGCGCACAGGTTTGCAGTAGTAACTAGGCGCACTGGTCTGCGGCTGCGCGCATAGCACGGGTTCTAGTGCAGTGTGCGTAGCTAGCATACGAGCGACCCGCGGGTCGCATAGGCGTGGATCCGACTGCATAGTGTGCAGCTCGCTTGCGCGCTGGTCACGATCAATCAACCTAGTCTCTGTCAGTTACGAGATCGTCATGAATTGATATGACAGTTACGTTGACCACTTCAACTCCAATTCAATGCGATTAAAACCTCTTTATTGTCTTGTAGTTACAAGATTAATTATCTTGTTTAATATTGTATTAACTACAAGATTAAATGGGTTTTAATTAGGGAAAATGTCATAGAAATGTAACCAAGTTTGTCTATTGTTACAATTAACTCATTCAAACTTTTTTTGTCTCTCTAAAATAATTAACTTTGATTTAGCGTTTTAATACTATGTAATTACCAGGTCATCAGGTTACCATTTTTTAAAACTGTTTTTTTTATTTTGCAATATCAGAAATTAGGGATGAATATAAAACTTAATAATAATAATAATAATAATAACATAAAATATATTGTTTATCTAATATGTTGACTGTTGTACGTTTTTTGAAACATGAATTTACATTTAACTTCAAGATACCCCACACCACTACTGCAAACCTCTGTCTCCGAGCAATTGCACGTCGAAAGCTTGTCATCAACCATTCAACTGACATTATCATCTATATTCGGGCTTATCGACAGATGAAATCTAAGAAGGATTCGTGATCTGAAACCCAGAAAACATCGACAACAAGAACTTGTAAGTATCTTCGGTCAACGATGAAAAAACGACGTCGCCGGAAAAGCAACACTGGCGGCATCCAGCTCTGAAGTGTCGGCGCGTAGTACCCCATCTCCGCCGCCATCACTTTCGGCTTTGAAACGGGTCCTCGCCGGAATCTGGTGTGACCGGTGGAAGCACCCTCACTAGTGGCGGATGAATACAGACAGTTGTTGGTGACCGGTGGAAGCACCGTCACTAGTGGCGGCAGAATATGCCAGATCATTATGATGAATAAAAACTGTAAAGTTGGAAACTAATAAAGGTTGAAAATTAATTTTAAGTGAAAAAAAGATAATTGGGTTAGTTGTAATCCGTATTTGAAAAATTGAAAAATTTTGTGTAACCTGACACATCATCTTGATAACCTGGTAACCTGAGAATTACATAACATAAAAGCATTATATTAAACTTCAATGACTTTATTGAGACAAAAAAAGTTTTAGTGACTTAATTGGAACAATTAACAAACTTGGTTAAATAAAGGAATATGGTTCATTCTACGATAGATTAAATAGAAACTTTATACACACATGTAGGTTGTCTTTGTTGGATAAAATTTAGAGAAATGTTTTCTCTAATTTATCTTTTTACACTTCTAAATATTTTCTATTTTATGAACACCATCATACCCGGTGTGATCTCGGGCGCAAGAGTCATCTCCGGCAGTACACATACTGTTCCGATTGTTGTACCCTGGGAGACAGAACCGTCTGAGAGGAGGCGTGGAATCTGTTTTAAGGGAAGCGTGTTGAACACGTGCCTCAACCAAAACCGTCAACGATATTTTGCTTGTCTTGCAGCGGAGTTTCGTACAAGAAGGTGCGGATGAAGTTCTTCCAAAGACATCGACTTGAATCAAGATTGGTACAATTAAATTGTATATTACATTTGTTTATTTAGTTTTTGTAACCGATATTGTACTAGTCGAATTTCCCACAAATAACGAGAGTCTCGTTATTATTTATTATTTATTTTGTAATATATTTTAATAAAAAGTGAACCTAGTTCCTACAGATTCTACAATAATGTGATTCAATTGGGACTAGGGGAAAAGGGTTCTTAGCCTGTTAGGTCAGGGGGTGTGGTATACCGCCTCTGACCACATCACCACTTTTAGCGCACTTTAGCGCCCCCTACCCATCCCCTGCGCACCAGGGGGCATCGATGCTCCGCCAACCCAGTAACGCGTGTTAATGCGCTTTGTTCGAGAATTTTGGTCAATATGACCATTGGGCAACAGTCTTTTATAAAAAAACCTAATAAATATCTAATATATATACATACAAGGGATGTTCATTTGAAAAAAAAATTAAATTGAGAAGAAAAAGAAACAAATGGTACAATTGTAAAATATTTAATAGTTTTTTCTCATCTCATTATTATTATCTTTGACTAATTAATTAGTCATAAAGACTATCATCCTCCACACTAAAATTTTTGCCTACACACATCTAAATTATCCAACACGTTTTGAAATTTATCCTACATATATTGATATTTATCCTACACATCTCATAATTCATCCTACACACCTCGTAATTTATTCTAAACTTTAATTTACTTTTTTTTCTTCTTTGAAAAAATATATATTTTTGAAAGTAAGTTACAAATTCAATGTAGTTAGCTATTAAAAATGAAGACAACCAATTGATCATCTATCTAAGTTTACCAATATACCCTTACACTAATATTAAATACAAAAATTAAATGAAATAAAATGAAGGATTCTTATTGGTTAAAGTTTCTTCTTTTTTATTCTTACAAAAAATTTCTTATCATTTGAACACTCCACTATACATATATTTACACAAACCAATCATAAACTCAAACACACACCAATCGCTAAAACACACACATTCTCTCCAATCTTTTTTAATATCAAAAATGTCATCCCACTCTTCATCCGATTCGTCCAGCTCATCATCTGGCGGTATTATCGACGATATGCTTATCGTAGTGACGCAGGAGGCGATTAAGTATTTGCGAGAAGAAGCTCAATTGTCTACAACGCGTACCAGACAAGCGCCTCTTGAACGAGATCGGTTAGGTGCTCATGAACGTTTAATGCACGATTATTTTGGTGAAAATCCGTTGTACGACGATGCACAGTTTAGGCATCGGTTTCGTATGAGCCGTCGTCTTTTCTTAAGAATTTCTAATGATCTTGTAGCCCAATGTCCATTTTTCGCACTAAGAGAAAGTTCTAGTCGCAAAATTGGTTTCTCTGGAACACAAAAATGTACTGCCGCAATTCGACAACTTGCGTACGGCACAACGAGTGATGCGTGTGACGAATATTTAAGGATGTCGGGCAGAAGTTGTCGTGATTGTCTTGAAAATTTTTGTGAAGGTATTATTATTATTGTTGTTGTTATTATGATTTTTTTTTTTTTATTATTTATAGTTTATTGTTATTACAATTATATTAGGTGTTAACTTTCTTTACAGGAGGCGATATTTGAGGATGCCGACCGCTAACGACGTTCCACTTTTATATGAGGCCTATCAGCGAATACACAGGTTTCCCGGGATGTTGGGTAGTCTTCATTGCACACACTGGGAGTGGGCGACATATCCAACCGCTTGGAAAGGGCAACACCATCGTGGTAACTACGAGGGTCCTACCCTAATATTACAAGAGATCGCGTCTCAAGATTTATGGATTTGGCATGCGTACTTTGGCATGGCTGGCGCAAACAATGACATCGCTGTTTTACAATCGTCAGGTCTTTTCCACGATGTCATAAATGGTGTTGCACCAAATACTTCATTCTATGCAAACGATGTTGAGTATAAGTATGGATATTATCTTGTCGACGGTATTTATCCGGATTGGGCGACGTTGGTGAAAACTCTTTCGTGTCCAGGTGACGAGAAAAGATTGTATTACAAGAAGAAACAAGACTCGGAAAGAAAAGATGTCGAGCGGGCTTTCGGTGTATTAAAAAAGGGATGGTCTATCATTGCCCAGTCGTCGGGTATACTTAAAAAGAGTAAAATGAGAAAGGTCTTGTATACGTGCATCATCTTGCATAACATGGGCAGAGCGTTTTGTGGAGGAAGTTATGATGAAGGTAACCAAACGACGAACCCACTACTCACATACGCTCAAAAAGAAGTTATCCGAGCGAGGATACGTGACAGGGACACGCACCTTAACCTTCAAGCTGATCTGACCGAGCACATATGGTTTGATCGTGAACAAAGAGAAGACGTCGAGTGATGATGTGTATCTTTAGTTTAACCTAGTTTAACTTTTCAAGCATTGTATCTTTTAGTAACATTGTATTTTTTTTATTTAAATTTTCATTGACTTCTATTTTTAATATATATATATATATATAATTATGAGTTTTATATTTTTCTTGTTATTTAAATTTAAATTAATATATCAAAATTAAATAGTGTTCAAATTTAAATAAAAAATAAAAAATAATAATTAGGTAATGATGATGGGGGCTTTAAACAAGACAAAATTGCAGAAAACAACCTTTATGTTTCTCTCAAATTGCACTTTATACCTTTCACTATGAAATCGACAAAAACCAACCTTTATGTTCATGTTTTATTACACCTTATAACCTTTAGCATTAACCACGTCAAAAAATTCAGTTAAATGGACTCACATGCCTTGCACATGAGGGCATTTAAGTCTTTTACTTTTAAATTAAAACATTTTTTTATATGGTGTAATAAAAAACATTTTTTTTAAATTAAGGCATTTAAGTCTTTTACTTTTAAATTAAAACATTTTTTAATTTAAAAGTAAAAGACTTAAATGCCCTCATGTGCAAAGCATGTGAGTCCATTTAATTGAATTTTTTGATGTGGTTAGTGCTAAAGGTTATATGGTGTAATAAAACATGAACATAAAGGTTGGTTTTTGCCAATTTCATAGTGAAAGGTATAAAATGCAGTTTGAGGCAAACACAAAGGTTGTTTTCTGCAATTTTGTCTTTAAACAATTGCATGTAAGTTAAAAGGGAGGGACTTTAAAGCCCCCTATGTGACATGACACTGATGTGGCGTGATAAAGCCCCTAAGGGCTTTATACCACACCCTCTAGCCTTAGCGAGAGGCTATTGGAGGAGATTGATGACTTAAAGTTTCAAAAATAAAGATTTCGTTTATGGTTACCTTGGTCAAAACGGATCTCGTTAACAAAAAAAATGTAAAGAAAGAGGAGAGGGGTTACGGCGGAACCAAGGGAGGGTCAAGAAGGTGCACCTACCTTCTGGCTCTCGAAAATCATACAAATGTGAAAATGTTGGGGTCTTTGGAAGAAAACATAAGGGCGATCCTTGAGCCTTCTTATTGTTGTCCGTTGAGAAGAAAACATGTTTTTTTTGGAATATTATGAATTTAGTAAAGGAAAATGTAAATTTTAGAGGAAAACATTAATTTTAAACCTATGTGAAAAGGTTCCATCTTCCAAGACTTTTTAGGAGGAAACTGTAAGTATTTATTTCAAAAGAAAACATAAGTTAGTTTACATTGTGTACAAAAATTTATATCTCAACCCTCTGATCTAGAATCTATGGTTCCCGCACTTTAGGAATGCCGGAAAATTGGTGGAAAATAAATTTTTACACTAAGATTGTCTATTTGGTATGATGTAATGGAATTAACAAAGGAATAAAATACATTTCTTTACAGGTCATAGAGATAAATGGATTTGGGCAGTTGACCCATCGGAATCCTTCTCAACTAGCTTGTGCCAGAAATGGTTAGTCGATCGTGTGGATGGATGCCACATCACCCCAACAGCTTGTAAATGAAGAATTGCTATCTGGTTCATCCAAATTGTACAAGAGGTTGAAGATCCTAATCACTTGTACATTGTTTTGGATCCTTTGGAAATCCGAAACGGTTGCTTTTCTCGCAAAAGTAGGTGTTTTAAATATATATAATTGGTTGTTAAAAAACGTAAAAACAATTTCATTTAAATCAAAGCAAAATTGATTATACTTAAGCCTAGTAATAAATTTACACAATCCTATAAAAGTATTTATATACTTCAAAATGTGCATTTATAAGGTGAGTAATCATCTTATGTACACATGTACGTATATCATACTTTTTAAGGATTAGTTATCTTTCATGTAGGACAAACGATGACTTACCATCTCTTTACAAACAGGGACGGATTGATGAAGGAAAAATGTGGTCTTACACCCTATCAACCCCAACATCACCTCCCCAAGCACCCCTGCCGCCCTCGCCCTCGCCCTTGCCCTCACCCTCACCTTCACCATCATCCTCAAGCGCCTGCCCTGGCTGCTAGGCGGTGCAACTCCCATCCAGCAACTATATAACCCGGTCCTTGTCTGGTAACTAGGACTCCTCGGTGGTGTAGAGTCCCATAGCCACCACAAACTCCGGGACCGTCAACTCGCGAGCTCCCCTGCATAAAGTAAAAAACACCGCTAGCGTACGGTGGAATAATCTCCCCCCACAGGTAGTGGTGCACAAAAAACCCGAACCCGGACCTGAAAATAAAACCCGGAACCGGGTATTATAAAACCCGGGTTTTTCATACCCGAACCCGAACCTACCCATAGGGTAGGGGTTGGGTATACATTTCTGTTATAAAACCCGAACCCGGAACCGAGTTTTTTTATACCCGTTTTCAACCCTGGTTTTACGAGTACCCGGTTTCAACCCGAACCCGGAACCGGGTTTTTTCAATACCCGGTCCGGGTTTCCCAATACCCTGTTCAAGTTTTTTCGGCTTTTTGTGTTTTCTCGAGTTTTGTACCTTGGTAACGGCTATATAGCCGTTAGAAAGTGTATTATAATCATTTGTTTGATTTACATTGTATCTATATACCCTATAAAAAGGGTCTTTGATGACGGACAATAAACGAAGACGATCAAGTTATTCGAAGCTATCTATGTTCATCATCTTATTCGATCCGGTTCAATGATTATTTAGGTGTCATGTATTTCTATATTTTATGAAATAAAAAGGTTTTGCATTTTATATTTCTATGATTTATCCAAAAAAAAATGAATAACCGAGGCATACCCGAACCAAACCCGAACCCAACCCGATCCATACCCGACCCTACCCGAACCCGAAAATATGGTATTATAATACCCGGGTATTAGAAAACCCGACCCGAACCCTACCCGATCCGGGTATTGTCAATACCCGATTTTGTAGAACCCGATCGTACCCGAACCCGGTTCTATTCCATACCCGGAACCGGGTATTCAGAAAACCCGATTTGTGCACTACTACCCACAGGTATCCATAAAACTAATCGCCGCTAGAAACTCTAAGGTAATCTCCCTATGGTCCCGGTGTCATCCGAACTCAAATAAACAGGCTCACAAGAAGTCAAATTATTCCGTATAAGCCTATAGGACTCGCATATAGGGTGTGACTTTATTAAGAGAATTTCTAGTATTAACTGATTTTTAAAATTAAAAGAAAACTTGGGCCCTCATGTATTTGTTAAATCCTTTAAAAATCACCTTGGGAAAGCACTTTCCAAATCAGCCAAACTAATACGGAATTGCATGTTTATATTTTATTATTACTTTATCTGGTATCTATGGGTCTAAATATACTTGATATTGGGACACGTTATATATATTTGAATAGTTGAACAATATACTTTGGGTATCTATGAAAGTGGGTAAGGTTATTGTAAAAAATATTAAAAGTGTGAAAAGTGTGAGAAATATTGTGTAGATGACATGTGTACTCAATTTAAATTAATTCAAAAGGGTAAACAAGTAATTTTATCATTAATTCAATTAATTCAAAACTTTCCATAACCGTCACCTTATTTATAGGAACCTGCTTTTTTTTAAAGATCTCTATAAAAACACTACGAATAACACTGCAACCACCATTCAGCACGTATATAACACCATTCAATAAGTATATAACACTATTAAAGACACTACCTCAATTTCCAGAATGTGTTCTTAGTATAATGTTCATAGTATGGTTATTGTACATAGTGTTTTAAACCTGCATGCATGGTGTTTTACATCTGCATGCTAGTAGATGTTCCAGATTTCATATGTTAACACCATGGTATTTTAAACCTACATTCCAGTAGATGTTCTTCGCATGTTCATCATATAGGGTTTTTACACCTGCATTCCAATATATGTTTAAAACACCACGCTTTGAATCACAACACAATTAAAACACCACTGTATGAACATAGACAAAACATCATGGACTAAACATCTGATCGAAACATATTTTTTTCTCTATATAAGTATAGCAATATGGTACTCATATTAAAGATAAAAAACGCTCGTTATTATGGTGTAATTTTTTTTTAAAAAGTTACGTATAAAAAGTTATTGACGTTTAAAAAAGACGGGTGAAAGTTGCATGTGCATTAATGTTAGTTTCTTAATTTAAAAATATTAAATTTACCTATAAAATTAATATGTTTAATATTAAACATTATTTACAATTTTGTCATTATAATCTCAACCATTAGATCTTGATCTAATGGTATAGATTCTTTCTTACATTTCTTAAAAAAAACATTTTTTTTACAAGAACCTCTACCCTATGAGACTAAATATACTTGAAATTGAGAGACTTTATGTTATTTGAATGGTTTAACTAAATATTTTGTTGATATCACGTAATGTATCAAAAAAAAGGAACAAATGGCATTTTTTTGCAATATGTTACACACAAAACTTATAGAATGATGTGAATGAATCCTTGCCTATATCTCATTCATTATTGGTATAAATATACATTGTGGTAATTACAATCATAAATACAAGATAATATCCTAAAATACAAAGGGCATATTCTATAATATTCTATTGCACCCCCGCAGTCGAAGCAAGAGGTGGCCGAATGTTGAGACTAGAACGAAAGTCATCGAACAAAACCCTTGGCAGGCCTTTGGTGAAGATGTCCGCAACTTGGAACCGAGTTGGAGTATGAAGAACTCGAATGTTACCCCGTTGAACATGCTCTCGAACAAAGTGTATATCCAACTCAATATACTTGGTACGCTGATGCTGCACTGGGTTTCCTGAGAGATAGATGGCGCTAATGTTGTCACAATAAACGAGCGTTGTCGTTTTCAACGAGCGGCGAAGCTCTAAGAGAAGATTCCGAAGCCAACAGACTTCTTCAACGACATTTGCTACTGCACGGTATTCTGCTTCGGCACTAGATTTGGAGATAGTGGACTGAGGTTTAGAGGACCAAGACAAAAGATTGGGACCCATGTAAACACAGTAACCTGAGGTGGACCGACGTGTATCGGGGCATCCAGCCAAGTCAGCATCAGTGTAAGCCCGTAGTGAAACATCTGCGCAAGAAGAAAGTGCAAGGCCAAAACTCGATGTTCCCTGAATGTATCGAATTATTCGTTTGAGGGCATTCCAATGATCTATTTTCGGATCATGCATGTGCATACAAACCTGTTGAACTGCATAGCTAATGTCAGGTCTGGTGAAGGTGAGATACTGAAGGGCACTCGCCAAACTTCTGTACAGCGTAGGATTATCGAAGGGCTCGCTAGAGATGGTACTGAGTTTGGGCTTTGTGTCAACAGGAGTGGCAACGGGGTTACTGGTTTGCATACCTGCATGTAGAGGTGTACAAATCGGTTAATCGGTTATTAAAAACCCGGTTTAAAAAAAAACCGGTTTTTTCACCCAAAATAAAAACCGGTTTTTTTTATAACCGGTTCCGGTTACTAACCGGTTTTTGAGGTCCAAAACAATAACCGATATAACCGGTTGAGACCGGTTTCTAACCGGTTTTTTAATAACCGGTTCGGTTAATAACCGGTTTTTGAAGTCAAGAATAGTAACCGGTATAAAAACCGGTTAAAAAAAACCGGCTATAAAAAAACCGGTTAAAAAAAACCAGTTTCGGTTTTTTTTCCGGTTTCGGTTCTAAAACCAGTTTTTTTGTACACCTCTACCTGCATGAGCAATAATGTCCAAAGCATAAGAGTGTTGAGACAGAAACATTTTTTCACCGGTACAAGTGATATTTATACCCAAGAAGTAACTGAGAGGTCCAAGATCTTTCATAGCAAATTCAGCCGCAAGGCTGGACATGAGAGACACGCGGAGAACGTCAGATGAGGTGGTTAGGATAATGTCGTCCACATAAATAAGTAAGTATGCAATATCACCCCCGTGATGATATGTAAATAGTGAGTTGTCACATTTACTTTGAATAAAGCCAATGGAAATGACGAAGTTGTGAACCTTTGGTACCATGCTCTAGGTGCCTGCTTGAGATCGTATAATGATTTCTTGAGAAGACAGACATGATCTGGGTAGTCCCTGTGATGAAATCCCATAGGTTGGTACATGTATACCGTTTCCGTAAGGTTCCCATGAAGAAAAGCATTGGTGACGTCCAGTTGATGAATCGACCATGCTTGAGATAGAGCTAGAGATAAAACCGTGCGAATAGTAACCAGTTTTACAACCGGGCTAAATGTTTCCCCGCAATCCACACCAATTTCCTGATTACGACCATCACATACCAGTCGTGCCTTGTACCATTCCAAAGTGCCATCAGACCTGATTAACATGGATATCTGGTAGCTTCGAGACAAGTTATCTGGTCGTGCCTTGTACCGTTCCAATTTCCTGATTATGCCTGTTTGTGGCGAAATAGCCACATGCTGCGAATAACATGGATATCTGGTCGCTTCGAGACAAGTTCCCAAGTCTTGTTTTTAATTAAGGCATTAAACTCGTTGGACATAGCATTAAACCATTTCGGGTTAGAAAAGGCATCTTTGGGGTTTTTCGGAATTGGGACAATGGTGGAGGTGTGGAGGTTGAAGATTTGTTTGGGCTTAGAGATGCCGGACATGGCACGGGTTCGTATAGAGTGAGTGGGTGGTGGCAGTGGTACAGGAATTGGGCTCGGGGTAGAGGTTTGGCCGTTGGTAGATGGTGTTTGGGCCGAGGGGTGTGGGGCGTGGTATTGGTTTGGGCCGAAAAGGTGTTTAGTGTGTTCTGTGTTGGCGGGATTGGGGATTGGGCTGGTGGGGCCTGTTGAGCTGGGACAGAGGGAGTATGTGGTGCATTTGAGGGAGTGGCGCTGGAAGGTAATGGGGTAGAAGTGGGTGTGGGTTGGGCTTTGGTAATTGGGCCGGTAGATGTGGTGGCCGGGGAGGATGGTGGTGTAGTGGGTACGGGTGGTTTTGTAGATGGTGGCGAGGTAGCGGATGGTGGGAAGGTATAATATGGGTGAGTAGTATCGTCTAGGAAGGTGTAGGTTTGAAGGGTGGGTTGGGGTTTGTTGGCAAAGGGAAAAGTTGTTTCGTCAAATAAGACATGACGATTTATGATGATTTTGTTGGTGCTTAGGTCAAGGCATTTGTAACCACGGTGGTTCAGTGGATAGCCTAGAAAAACGCATGGAGTAGATCGATTCTCCAACTTGTGAATGGTGGTGTGTGGTATAAGTGGATAACAGAGGCATCCAAATACACATAAGTGGTCATATGAGGGAAGGCAGTGGTATAGGCGTTGGGTGGGAGTTTAAAAGTGGCGGTTTCAAGGGCGTGTTGCCATTAAATGTTTGGCATGGAAGAATGGGCGAGGAGGGTTCTCATAAGGTTGTTTATGGTGCGGATTTTACGTTCAGCCTTCCCATTTTGGGAAGATGTGTGAGGGCATGAAAAACGGAAGTGTAGGCCGTTTTGATTGCAAAAGTGGTGAAATTGGTTATTAGCATATTCACGACCATTATCACATTGAAGTTGTTTAATTTTACAGTCAAATTGGGTTTGGACAAAGGTTGTAAATTCTGTGAACATGGCAAAGACATTAGATTTATGCGTAATAGGATAGGTCCACAAAAAATCGGTGAAATCATCTAAAAATAGAACATAGTATCGGTGTCTCCCATTGCTAAGAATGGGAGATGTCCAAACATCACTGTGCACAAGATCAAATGGCATAAAAGTACTTGTACTAGAAGAAACAAAAGGAAGACGGGTATGTTTCCCAAAATACAAGCAGAACAAATTCTATTATTCAAAGAACCACATTTAATAGAATTATTAGTTTTTAAATTTTGTAAAATAGTTGGGACAGGGTGACCAAGCCGTTGATGCCAAATGTATTGAGTAATTGCAGCAAAAGTGGATGCAGAGGAGAGATTTGTGATGTTGGACGGGCTGAGAGTGTAGAGGTCCCCCGAACTATTGCACCGTAGGATAAGTTTCTTGGTCTGAAGGTCCTTCACAGTAAAACCAAATGGGTCAAATTCAATAGATAATTGATTGTCAGTTGTAAAACAACGTACAGAGATAAGGTTTTTTACTAAGTTGGGTGCATATAGGACGTTTTTAAGTTTAAATGGGGGAAAAGGTGGTGGTAGGGTAATGTTGCCTTATCCTAGTACCGAAATAGTTTTACCATCACCAAAAATTATATTACGAATAATGCCAGAATTAAAAATAGACGGAAACTTATCAAGTTGAGGAAACATTATACCTGATGCACCCGTGTCCATTGTCCAAGACGGATCATTCTGATGAAGAGCCAAATTATAAAGTGCCTGTGCAATGTTCGTTGGGGTGTGTCCCGTGTTGTAGGATTGGGCCGAGGATGAGTGGCTCGGTCTTGGGCCTAAGATGCCGTTTCCAGGGGTGGGCCGTGGGATGTGGGGTTAGTGGCAGGGCGATGGGTATGGGCAGGCTGGCTGCTGATTCCATTGAGCCCAAGGGAAGTAGTTTTGGGAGGTTGGGCCGGCCCAAGGGGGAAACGTCCAGTAAGAGTTTGGGCCAAATGGTGTGGGGTAGGTGTTTTGGGGACGACCATGACCAAAACTGGATCGGCCTCTACCGCGACCACGGCCACGACCACGGGACCTGTCAGATTCGGTGCGGTTGGTGGAGCGGTTATTGGTGGTGGAACGGGTTTGATCGGTGGTTGCACTAAGGGCGGTGCCGGCTTGTTGGGCCGAAAGTTTGGCTTGGGTGGTTGTCATATCTTTGACTTGACATAATCGGGAGCGGGTATTGAAAAATCCTTGAGGGGGTCGGTTTGTTGAATGATGAGAGAGATGCTCTCGTGTTGGCCATTCAACCCCGTAAGGATTTGTAGGACAAGTTGTTTTTCGGTGATGTTTGAGCCAGGGTTTGTAAGGTGGTCAAAAATAAGTTTCATGGCTTGGCAATAATCTGACATGTTGGGAAATTGATCGAGTCGGGTGTTTGCCAATTTATTTTGGAGATCAATGGTTCGGGATGCTTGGTTGTCTTGGAAAAGGTTTTCTAGGGTACACCAGGCGGCATAGGTGGTGGAATTATTTTTCATGATCGTGAAAACAAGATCTTGAGAGATGGTACCGTATATCCATTGTTGAACCATGGCGTCAAGACGGTCCCATGACTCAAGTGGTTTGGAGGAGGCGGCTTCTTTTTCTTTGTCAGTGGATGAGGTCACGGGTTGTTGTCTGGGTTTTAAGTGGTCGATAACATCATAAGCTTTACAGTGGATTTTAAAGAATTCGGACCAAGTGTTGTAATGGCCCGCCTTCATGTCAAGGATAATAGGGATGAAGTTCTTAATATTTGTATAACAACCCTAAAATAAACCGACACCCTCCTGAATTTTTTTCCGACACCCCAATATATTTTAAAATACCCTAATATGTCCTAAAATACACCCCGTATGTGAAAACCAAGCCCAAAATACGATATAACATTAAAAATTAAATAAAAAAAAAATTTTGTATCGCTCGCGGGTCGCGTAAGACCACATAAGGGTCTACGCGGGGCGCGACAGCTCCAAGGCGGGGCGAAACCTGGTGCCGACACGTGTCATCATCGTGGCAAGTTTAGTTTGTTGAATCGACGGAGCTAAGCCCTACACCCCTATTACGCGGGCCGCGTAAGCCTTAAAGCTTATCTTACGCGGGTCGCGAGAAACTTGAAATGAAGCCCTATAAATAGCAGGAAACTTCTTTCTTTCTCTAAATTTCTGCATTGTAGGCATAATCTCGGGTATAATATCCCCTTAAATAACGAAGTTCTGCTCCGTTGTAAGTGTCATAACCCCTGGATACGTATTAGATACTCTGCCCGATTGATCTAGGGTTCCGTAACGGCTGTTGTGGTTCTGCCCGACGTAGTCGTTGGAATGCCGTCTCGGGGAGGGTATTACTAATGTTAAAATGGGTTATTATACTAACACGTGTGCATTTGTGTAAATTATAGATAATTCCCAGGAAATCCTTACAAAAAATCTAAAACAGCAATGTGAGTAATCTCCTTTTTGCAAATAGTTTTTACCAAACCTTAATTATTTTACAATGCAATTTAGCAGTGATTGAGTCTTTGTAATTCTACAATTACTGCCGGTATGTTGGGGTTTTGTATACAAAATGTGAGACACGTTACCATTGGACGAAGAGTTAGCCAATGTGAAATATGACCCACCAGTCAGGATTGACAGTACTGAATGAGTAATTGGGTAGATGTAAACATTGTAATCGCTCTCAATACTGTTTAAATTAATAAAACTTTTCTTAATTAAACTGGGATTCACTAACCAGTATTTCCCACTGACAAAATGGTTTTAAACGCGTTTCAGGTAACACAATGTGAAAGCCAATTAGAAGCCAGCTGGACAGCACTGAAGGCTTGAAAAAGTGGCTATAAAACTTACCTAAATAAAGAAGGCGTTTTATTTCAATAAAATGGGATATATCCCTATAAATCAGTTTGTAATGAAAATTTGGGTTTTATCCCAATGTGTTTATTTATATAAAATGTGGTGTTTTACTCTGATAAAATATTTCCTAACTACGGTCCTGATGAAATTTCCGCTGCCAATTTAATAAACACTGATACCACCGAAACCGTTGTTCGCGGCCGCCCGTTCTCGGGACAGATAGGGGGCGGGGGTTGCGACAGAAGGTGGTATCAGAGCTAAGCCACTGATTCAGCCACAGAAGTGTTCTGCTGACACCAAAATTCAATCTGTTAGGAAATAAATTACGGAAATACGTGCGTAATTGTATTTTATTGTTATGTGTTATTTAACTATTTGTTAGTTTACAGTATGAGTGACCAAGGACCATCTGACGCGTACCGTCAATTGTCTGGTTCGCCTAGAAGCGAAGGTGCCTCTTCACAGCCTGCCCTCACAGGGTACTCTGCTGATACTGAAGATGGAATATTCATGTTTAAGGCTCAGTCTGAAGAGCCATTCCCTCAGAAAAAGAGAGAATGGTTCAGTCGGGGAGCACATGAGCGTAGAAAGCGTATAAAAAAGTTACAAGAACAGAGAGCATTAGCCGCAGCCAAAAGAGAGACAGATGCCCATGCCCAGGACATGATTAATAGGAGTTTAGCTAATTTCCATATCCTAGCAACCACTGCAGCTGACCCTAACCTGGAGTAAATGATAGCACCCCAACCACAACCACCATTCCCTGACCAACCCATAGAAATAGAAAATCCTGAAAATCAAGTATAAATGCATGATTTTAACCCGGAGGAGATACCTAGGGTACCCGCACCAAATCCATTAGATCCAAATTACGACCCATGGTGGGACGACAATAGGGATTATGTGCAACGTTACCCGATACACGAAGACATGCCCATGCAGAACCTAGGAACCTACCCAGGGTTGGACCCTCTAGATCCCTATTACGATAACGATGTATACATTAGGGAGATTTTAGATAATCCTTACCCATACCAGGCACCTATACCCCCATACCAGGAACCCGCACACCAGATTCCGAACCCAGTCCTAGAACCTGCACCCCCAATGAGTGCAGAAATGTACAAGAACTTAGGACATTTGGTGATGAAATTTTAGAGAGTAGTGAAAGGATGAGACAGGTGGGAGAGCGACTCGTCTGGAAGTACGACGAGCGCAATATGGATTTCTAGATGAATCCATATCCATAGAAATGATGGTGGAGATGGTAGTAATAATAATAATAATATAATAATAAAAATATGTGTGTATGTGTATGAAAAAAAAACTACGGATGCCTACTACTATTAGTGTAATTTTATTTTTATTGCTATTGTAATTTTAATTTCCAGTGTTGGTTTGTACTAGATGCATATTATATTATAAGAAAGAGTAAAGTCGCAATGATCGACGCTTTTGACCAAAATGCGTGTCTTGTGATTGGCTATATTAAATATTATTTGTGATATTAATATGTGGCAAATGTTTAAAATTCAGATGGAAAACGAAGTGAACCAGGAAAACCTGAACAATGAAAACCAGAGTGATAACCACCCGAATAACGATAATCTGAATAATGAGAATCCGAACAACAATAACAATGGAAATCGAGTGGAAAATAGTGCCATCCAACACATAGTGGCACAAGGAATCATAGATGCAATGCCATTTATTATCCAAACAGTTAAAGAAGCTGATAATAAAAGTAAGCATAGCAGTAAGCGACCAACTAAACCTAAACACAGCGTGAACAATGGACCTGTAATTCAAGCGCCCATTCCCAAAAGAAGAAGAACCATGCCTTATGGTTGTTCTTATAAAGAATTTTGGTCCTGCAAACCAATCATAAAATACTTGCAAACTTCTTAATCAATCATTAACTAAACTTCCACAAGAATGTCTAGTAGAGACAGCAAATGGAGAAACTGTTAGGGTTTCTGAAATCTTGCAGGGAGCAAGAATAGAATTTTTAAATCAAAAGTTTATGGCAAACCTTTACCCGATGAATCTGGCAGGATTTGATGTTGTATTAGGAATGGATTGGTTAATAACCAATAAAGCAAGTATTTTATGTGATCAAAAGTCAATTCAAGTAAATTCACCAAAAGGTGAAAAGATCACAATTAAAGGGGATAAACCATCTTGATCCACAAAATTCATCTCTATGATGAAGACAGTAAGTTGTATAAGAAAAGGATCATTAGTGTATTTGATTTCTATAATCACTAACACTAAAGGAAAAGAATTAAAAGATATTCCAGTAGTATCTCAGTTTTCAGACGTATTCCCAGAAGAATTACCAGGACTACCCCCAGATAGAGAAGTTGAATTCAGAATCCACCTACTACCAGGGACAACACCAATTGCCAAAGCACCATGCCGATTGGCACCCGCAGAAATGCAAGAACTGAAGAAACAGTTAGACGAATTATTGGAGAAAGGATTCATACAGCCAAGCTCATCATCGTGGGGAGCACCGATTTTATTCGTTAAAAAGAAGGACGGATCGATACGCATGTGCGTTGACTACCGTGAATTGAACAAGGTCACGATTAAGAATCGGTACCAATTACCGAGAATCGATGATCTGTTCGATCAGTTGCAAGGAGCTCGAATTTTCTCTAAAATCGATTTAAGGTCAGGATATCATCAATTAAAGGTACAGGAAGAGGACATTCCTAAAACCGCATTTAGAACAAGGTATGGCCATTATGAATTTACTGTCATGCCATTTGGTTTAACCAATGCCCCAGCCGCATTTATGGACATGATGAACCGAATATGTAAGCCATATTTGGATAAATTCATAATTGTTTTTATTGATGATATTCTCATCTATTCTAAAAGTAAGGAGGATCATGCAAAACATTTGCACGCACTTTTAAGTTTATTGAGAAAGGAAAAGCTTTATTCTAAATTTTCAATGTGCGAGTTTTGGTTAGAACAGGTACAATTTCTTGGACACTTAGTCGACCATGAAGGAATTCATGTGGATCCCACAAAGATCGAGGCGATTACTAAATGGAAAACCCCTGAGTCACCAACTGAGGTTAGAAGTTTCTTAGGATTGGCCGGTTATTATAGAAGATTTATTCGAGATTTTTCTAGAATAGCCATTCCCTTAACTAAGTTAACCTGTAAATCCATTAAGTTTGAATGGGGACCAAAACAGGAAGAAGCATTTAGAATTCATAAACAAAGACTAACACATGCACCCATACTAGCGTTACCAGAAGGAACTGAAGACCTTGTAGTCTATTGTGACGCTTCTAAGTTAGGTTATGGATGTGTGTTAATGCAACGTCAAAAGGTTATAGCTTACGCATCTAGACAACTTAAGAGTCATGAAGAGAATTATTCAACCCATGATTTAGAGTTAGGAGCAATAATTTTTGCCCTTAAGATTTGGAGACATTGCCTTTATGGTAGTAAGTTTACCATATTCACAGACCATAAGAGTTTAAGGTACGTCTTCGGGCAAAAGGAGTTGAATATGAGGCAAAGACGCTGGATGGAGATACTTAGTGATTATGATTGTAATATCTAGTATCATGCAGGAAAGGCAAATGTAGTGGTTGATGCCTTAAGTTGAAAGTGTCATGAGAAGCCAAGAAGGGTGCGTTCTCTTAAATTAAATCCACAAATAGATTTAAATGATCAAATTAGAAAAGCACAAGAATCAGTAAGCAAGGAACAGATGGAATTTGGAGATTCCATAAAAAGAGAATGTGGATACCTAAATTAGGAAACCTACGTCATCGCATATTAGAAGAAGCCCATAAGTCCAAGTATACGATGCATCCAGGAAGTGATAAAATGTATCAGGATTTAAGAAAGAATTTCTGGTGGATAGGAATGAAAAAGGATCTAGCTGCTTATGTTTCCAAATGTTTAAACTATTCACAAGTCAAAGCTGAACATCAGAAACCCTCAGGTTTGCTACAGCAGTTAGAAATACCAGTGTGGAAATGAGAATTTATAACAATGGATTTTGTTACCAAATTACCCAAAACAAGGAAAGTTAATGATACAATCTGGGTGATTGTAGATAGGCTAACTAAATCAGCTCATTTCCTACCAATGAATGAAACTTTCAGTATGGAACAGTTAGCTAAATTGTATGTAAATGAAATAGTTTCATTACATGGAATTCCTCTATCAATTGTTTCTGATAGGGATAGCCGTTTTACCTCTCATTTTTGGACAAGTTTCCAAAAAGCAATGGGAACTGTTAGTGCATACATCTGTCGTCTTCGTCTTATATCGAGTCTCGGGTTCGTTGCAGATTTGAACAAACATGACATCATATATGTGACATCACAAGTGACATCACATATATGACATCACAAGTGACATCATGAGACATGAAATATGGAATTGAAAGTGTAACCGTTTGAAGATGGTTCCGTTTGAAGAAGGTTCCGTTTGAAGCATGTCGTGTCCGTTTGAAGGGGTTTGAAGGGTGCCATGACACCTTCAAACGGAAGGGTCCTCCCTATATATACCTCACATGTTCATTTCATTTGTAACTTTCCGGTTTGTGCAACGAAGTGCTGCCGAAGTGTTGTCAGGTTGTAAAACGTCATCAAATCAATAATACAACAGTTTATAGTGTATATCTTGCTGAATTGACCTCTACACGTCTGTTTCCGCCTTTCGTGTTGAGATAAACTCTTCTGATCGACTCGTTCGGGTCTGAAAACGAAACGATCCTACAGGAACCAAGTTGAATTTAAGCACAGCTTATCATCCTCAAACAGACGGACAAAGCGAAATGACGATTCAAACAATGGAGGACATGCTTAGAGCTTGTGTAATTGATTTCGGAGGTAATTGGGACGATCACTTACCATTAATAGAATTTTCTTATAATAACAGTCATCACACAAGTATCAATGCTGCACCATTCGAAGCACTTTATGGTCGAAAGTGCCGAACCCCAGTCTGTTGGGAAGAAATTGGGGAAAAGCAACTATCTGGACCTGAGATAGTGCAAGAAACAACCGACAAAATCATTCAAGTCAAGGAACGACTGAAAGCAGCACGTGATCGAAAAAAGAGATATGCTGATAACAGGCGAAAACCGTTGGAATTTCAGGTAGGAGACAAAGTGTTATTAAAAGTCTCTCCTTGGAAAGGAGTGGTAAGATTCATCAAAAGAGGAAAGCTAAGTCTCAGGTATGTTGGACCTTTTGAGATTATTAGAAGAATAAGACCTGTAGCCTATCAGCTACAACTGCCAGAGGAAATGGCAGGAATACACGATGTATTTCATGTATCTAATCTCAAGAAATGCTTAGCTGATGAATCTCTTGTAGTACCTCTTAAAGACATAGAGGTAAATGAACAACTTAAATTTGTAGAGAAGCCTCTACAGATTGAAGACAGGAAAGTCAAGAATCTCAAGCATTAGAGATTAGTTCTGGTCAAAGTGAAGTGGGACTCCAAAAAAGGACCAGAGTATACATGGGAACTTGAATAAAAAATGCAAAGGAAATATCCACACTTGTTCCAGTAGATCTCGAGGACGAGCTCTAAAACAAGGTGGGGAGGATATAACAACCCTAAAATAAACCGACACCCTCCTGAATTTTTTTTCGACACCCCAATATATTTTAAAATACCCTAATATGTCCTAAAATACACCCCGTATGTGAAAACCGAGCCCAAAATATGATATAACATTAAAAATTAAATAAAAACAAAAATTTGGCATCGCTCGCGGGCCGCGTAGAAGTAAGCATAAGCTTTCGCGGGCCGCGACAGCAAGGCAATCAGATCGCACCCGGTGTTGACACGTGTCAAACGCGTGTTGAACCTATACGTATGACCCGGATCAGCTACGCCGTAGACCCCCTATTACGCGGGCCGCGTAAGACGACCCTTAGGTCTACGAGGGCCGCGAGAAACCCCATATGCAGCCCTATAAAGCTGGAGCTCGAGCCTTCAGTTTACGTCGCTCAATTCTTCGATCTTTCTCTCAATTTTCACATAGTATACACTATACCCGGGTATAATATACCCCTAAATAACGAAGTTCTGCTCCGTTGTAAGTATTATAACCCCTGGATACGTATTAGATACTCTGCCCGATTGATCTAGGGTTCCGTAACGGCTGTCGTGGTTCTGCCCGACGTAGTCATTGGAATGCCATCTCGGGGAGGGTATTACTAATGTTAAAATGGGTTATTATACTAACACGTGTGCATTTGTGTAAATTATAGATAATTCCCAGGAAATCCTTACAGACAACCTAAGACATCAATGTGAGTAATCTCTTTTGGTGTAAACCATTTTCACAAAACCTTAATTATTTTAAATTATAATTAGCAGTGATTGAGTCTTTGTAATTCTACAATTGCTGCCGGTATGTTGGGGTTTTGTATACAAAATGTGAGACACGTTACCATTGGACGAAGAGTTAGCCATTGTGTAATATGACCCACCAGTCAGGATTGACAGTACTGAATGAGTAATTGGGTAGATGTAAACATTGTAATCGCTCTCAATACTGTTTAAATAAATAAAACTTTTCTTGATTAAACTGGGATTCACTAACCAGTATTTCCCACTGACAAAATGTTTTTAAACGCGTTTCAGGTAACACAATGTGAAAGCCAATTAGAAGCCAGCTGGACAGCACTGAAGGCTTGGAAAAGTGGCTATAAAACTTACCTAAATAAAGAAGGCGTTTTATTTCAATAAAATGGGATATATCCCTATAAATCAGTTTGTAATGAAAACTTGGGTTTTATCCCAATGTGTTTATTTATATAAAATGTGGTGTTTTACTCTGATAAAATATTTCCTAACTACAGTCCTGATGAAATTTCCGCTGCCAAATTAATAAACACCGATACCACCAACACCGTTGTTCGCGGCCGCCCGTTCCCGGGACATATAGGGGGCGGGGGTTGCGACAACGGGGCCATGCTCAGCGAACACGGGGCCGTGGCCGAAGTTACTATTTCATTAAATTGAACTTTTCGACCTGTTTTCTTAGATTGTCGAGCAGGAATAGCGGAACATACTCAGCTCATTCAAGGAACGATCAACGGGGAAGAAGAACATCAATGGAAGATTCCTTGGTCAACTACGTGTACGCCTTGCGAGTAGCGATTGATGAAATGACAGGAGTAGAGGAAGCCTTAATTGACCGTATTAACCATTTATCGGTAGGGTTAGAGGGGTGCCTTCGAGAAGTCAACCTTTTGCACCAAAGGTTGAATATTCTTGCTTCTCCTCCCATGGTGCCAATCATCGCACAAAGGGGATGAAATGTTGTGCCGAAAGTCATTATTCCAGCCGAGTGGCATGTCATGCCTCCGGAACCTCCTCTTGACATACTACACGGGGTCCCGGTAGCCGTCGCACCTCCTCCGCAAGACGTTGTGGAAAACGAGCCCGCCTTCTTTCTCCCAATGGAGATAGAGGAATGGCTCAATGACATTTAAAAGACATCCCCCGGTTTCGAGTTCTACAAAACCCTTAAGTACCGAAAAGTTATTTCCGGGTTTTTGTCATTCCTACAATAAGGGTAGAACTCCTTTAGTGATTTCCTGCATTATATGACCTATCTATCTTAGGATCTTTTGTAGTTTTTCAATTTTAGCATCTTTATTTTAAATTTTTAGGATCTTTGTAATTTTAGTTTTTAATGAATGATGGTTTTTAAGTATTAAATGGTGTTTGGATGATGTTGTGATGGTTGAAAACACACTCGAAAAGGTGGAGGTTACCAAGGGAAAGAATAACCCACACCCCATGCACAAAAAACAGAGCCTCCCGACAAATTTCCTTAATTATAGCAAGTTCAGCACGGGGCCGTGCTCAGACCAACACGCCCCCGTGCCCGAGGTTCTACAGAAAATGCCTAGTTCAGGTAACTGGACACGGGGCCGTGCTCACTGAACACGCCCCCATGCCCATCCTTCTGTTTAATATGATACTGGCGATCTGAGCACGGGGCCGTGCCCGGATCAACACGGTCCCGTGGCCAGGCGTCTAGTATCATAAATTTTGATTTTCAACACCTTTTTACACATTTAATCAACCTAAAAACTTATTTTTGGGACACATTGAGTACAATGTGTAATTTAAGTGGGGGGGGGGGGATGCTAAAACCTTTAATTTTGCAAGTCCTAATAACAAGCCTTACACAAAACTCTATTGGAACCGCTAATCACCCCAAATTTTTTTAAAAACTTTTTTCATTTTTTTTACCTGTCTTGGTTTAATTTGAGAATAACAAGTTCTAAAAGGTTATATTTTTACAAATTTACAACCGATAGCGTCGTGATAAAAAGAACCAACATAAGAAAATTATGAAACGGCATGACAAATCTAGTTAAAATTTGATTATATATACTTGGTCACATTATAAACCCATTCACACAATAAGTGAGTTTTGAGCCTTTATTGAGCATACAAGCATACATCTTTAAACTAAATGCTCAATTTTCGTTTCTTGTGTGAATAGCCGCTTGGTTCTTACGACTCTAAAACTTGTCACGACGATACATTCTCGGTCCTTACCGACTTAAAGCCAAGTAAATAAATGATGGAGGCATTAGGACTAACCCATTTTCCTTTCAACACCATTATTTTTCATTTTCTTTTTCACCTACCAAAATCCCCCTAGTTAACCCCTTTGAAATCTCCAAGTTTCAAAGCTTTATTATGATATTTGTTAGGTGTTTAATCAAGGAATCTTATCAAAAATAAGTTTTACAACACTGTTTTAAGTTATTTCTGCTCAGAAATGTTTCAAAAGTCAGAAAATAATTTAAAGCACTAAGATTCCTTGTTTTTAAAATCTGCAGATTGGTGGCCACGGGGCCGTGCTCAACCAACACGGGGCCGTGGCCGGAGTTACTTTTTCATTAAATTGAACTTTTTGACCTGTTTTCTTAGAATGTCGAGCAGGAATAGCGGAACATCCTCAGCTCACTCAAGGAACGATCGACGGGGAAGAAGAACATCAATGGAAGACTCCTTGGTCAACTACGTGTACGCCTTGCGAGAAGCGATTGATGAAATGACAGGAGTAGAGGAAGCCTTAATTGACCGTATTAACCATTTATCGGTAGGGTTAGAGGGGTGCCTTCGAGAAGTCAACCTTTTGCACCAAAGGTTGAATATTCTTGCTTCTCCTCCCATGGTGCCAATCATCGCACAAAGGGGATGGAATGTTGTGCCGGAAGTCATTATTCCAGCCGAGTGGCATGTCATGCCTCCGGAACCTCCTCTTGACATACTACACGGGGTCCCGGTAGCCGTCGCACCTCCTCCGCAAGACGTTGTGGAAAACGAGCCCGCCTTCTTTCTCCCTATGGAGATAGAGGAATGGCTCAATGACATTTAAAAGACATCCCCCGGTTTCGAGTTCTACAAAACCCTTAAGTACCGGAAAGTGATTTTCGGGTTTTTGTCATTCCTACAATAAGGGTAGAACTCCTTTAGTGATTTCCTGCATTCTATGACCTATCTATCTTAGGATCTTTTGTAGTTTTTCAATTTTAGCATCTTTATTTTAAATTTTTAGGATCTTTGTAATTTTAGTTTTTAATGAATGATGGTTTTTAAGTATTAAATGGTGTTTGGATGATGTTGTGATGGTTGAAAACACACTCGAAAAGGTGGAGGTTACCAAGGGAAAGAATAACCCACACCCCATGCACAAAAAACAAAGCCTCCCAATAAATTTCCTTAATTACAGCAAGTTCAGCATGGGTCCGTGCTCAGCCCAACACGCCCCCGTGCCCGAGGTTCTACAGAAAATGCCCAGTTCAGGTACCTGGACACGGGGTCGTGCTCACTGAACACGCCCCCATGCCCAGCCTTCTGTTTAATAAGATACTGGCGATCTGAGCACGGGGCCGTGCCCGGATCAACACGGTCCCGTGGCTAGGCACCCTTTATCATAAATTTTGTTTTTCAACACCTTTTTACACATTTAATTGTAACGCCCTAACACGTTTTAACCAAATTTCGACGCAGCGGAAAATACATACTAAAAACTTCTTTATAAGTTATTCTTTTCTTTCACTTAAATACATTAATCCCTTTTTATAAATTAATTAAAAAGTAACATACGTATCGAATTAAGTAACCACATACACACCCACGTACAATCCATGTCTTGACTCGATCTTCAACCACGTACTCTGCTTGAGCAAAACATTCATAAACCTGTACAACCTGCATTCACCATAACCAATTACTTCATTAGCAACCGATGACATAATATATATACTTTAAAACGTGCATAATCAAGCATCAACATCTCTTATTCTCGTTCATATAAGTCCATTCGTCTATCCATTCGGACACTCTCGTCTGACTTCCATACTTAACCTTCATTCCCCATTATTAGTATACCTGCACTTCCATTTCATTCTTAACAGAAAACAATTAGCATCATTATACTTTCCTATCCACTTTCGACTCCTTTTTCCGTAAACTTACCTATTTACTTCCATTGTTTAATACTTTCTCACATGTATCACAATAATCATCATACTACAATATATTTTACATCTAAAGTGTAAGTCCGGGATTTACTTACCTTGTGCGTCCGTAATTGCGTTCGCTTACTTGAGTCTCCTTAGTCCGTTAGCCTTCCACGCTCTCAACCATCTTAACATGATTCCTATACATTCATGTCATTACATTCACATCCTTATTAGCATATATGCTTATACATATGAACAACCATATCAAATTCACATCTCATATATGACCTTCGTTAATCCATTCAAACAAGCATAAAACATACTCAACATTATCCCTACACAATCTTCACATGAACTATATATGGTTACCCATCACTAGCATACAATTTCACTTATTATTGTCTTTTAGACATTTCATCAAACACTTGGTGTGCGTACTACTTTCTAAGCATGATGTACAAGTATTTCATGATTTTCTTCCTAATTATCACTTCCATTCATCAATACAAGTAACCATCATACAAAGTCTATACCATACTCAATCCATGTACAAGTACACATCACATACTACACATATTCATAATCAAGTTCATACCATTTCATAGATTAAACACAAACCCACCTAGCTAAGTGTAGTAATTCATCCACACACCCAAATTATAGCAATTTACTAAGAATCTTCACATAGGGTTTGTTCCTAATTGAGCATACATCACTAACTTAGCCATAGCTTCTCTAATCCATACATAATCCACGATTATGATGATTATTCAAACTTTACAACTTCACAAATCATCAAAATTTTACATACCTTATGATCCCCTAGCTTGGGTGATCATTAATTCACGTTCGGTTATGAATTTAGACTTCATTTGACCCTTCAATTTGATGATATTGTTGAACTAGGGTTTTGGCTCCATAGGAGCCTCTTCTTGAACGATCCAGAACACACACACGAGGTGTGTGTGTGTGTGTGTGTGTGTTTTCATTTAATAAAACAACTTTCAAGTTGTCCCACTTTGGTCCCTCATGTTTCGTTTTAATTAAATAAGGCCACAACCCTTCGTTTAATACCAACGATACTAATATTCAACTAGGTTAGTCATTCCTAGTTAATATTCATTTACGGGTTCAATTTTACCCCTAACGGTATTTTTTACCCGTTCCTTTATATTAACCGGGTTTAAATTACCAACCCCATTTTTGGGGTGTTACATTAATCAACCTAAAAACTTATTTTTGGGACACATTGAGTACAATTTGTAATTTAAGTGTGGGGGATGCTAAAACCTTGAATTTTGCAAGTCTTAATAAAAAGCCTTACACAAAACTCTATTGGAACCGCTAATCACCCCAATTTTTTTCAAAAACTTTTTCATTTTTTTTACTTGTCTTGGTTTAATTTGAGAATAACAAGTTCTAAAAGGTTATATTTTTACAAATTTACAACCGATAGCGTCGTGATAAAAAGAATCAACATAAGAAAATTATGAAACGACATGACAAATCTAGTTAAAATTTGATTATATATACTTGGTCACATTATAAACCCATTCCCACAATAAGTGAGTTTTGAGCCTTTATTGAGCATACAACTCTAAAACTTGTCACGACGATACATTCCCGATCCTTACCGACTTAAACCCAAGTAAATAAATGATGGATGCATTAGGACTAACCCATTTTCCTTTCAACACCATTATTTTTCATTTTCTTTTTCACCTACCAAAATCCCCCTAGTTAACCCCTTTGAGCCTAAACCTTTTCATTTCCAAACTCACAAAACAAACACCCTATACCCACCAAAACCTTTTTCATTTCAACCATTTATTTTAGTAGAAAGCTCGGTTTTCTTGTGACGTTTCCTTAAAAAAATGAAAGTCTAGCAATAAACAAACAAAGTCCTCAAAGAAACTTTGTTTAAAAATGCTTAGTTTGAATAAAAGTCACAAAAACCAAAAGTTTTACGGCGACCGACGCTTTTAGCCCTTTTTACTAACCACTAACCCAAAACCACCAACCTTTAGCCCAAGCCTAACCCTTCCCCAAGTCCTCTTGATATTTACAAAGGTTTATAGTTAAAAAGGAGGAGGATTGATTGCTTGGCAAGCATATGGTAGAAGTAAGTTCCATGCCGGTCTCGAGTGTTTCACAAAAATACATCTTCGACCGAGTGTTGAGTGATCTCCCGTGAGGTATGTGAACTTGTATATAAATGGAATTTTAAAAAGGGATGTTATGCCCAAATAAGTAATTTCTCTTCTAAAACGTTCTAAATAAATCATAACAAATAGGATTGTAAATAGTATAAAAATAAAACCCAATAAAGATCTTGGATTCCCGACACTCAAGACAAGCCCAAAACTTCTCTTCTACCCATTCCATTTGGGTGTGTAAGCCACATAATAAAGAGTTTTGCCTGAGGACAAACAAAGATTCAAGTGTGGGGTATTTGATGTGTGTAAAATGCAACATATAAATTACATCAAATGAGGCATAAAACTAACCCTTTTTTAGTACTAATGTTGGAAAAAGTGTGCTTTTGCTTCCTTTTGTATTTTCAGGACCAAATGAGCTTAAATGAACAAAAGGAACAAATATGCAGCAAAAACTAACATAAATACGAAGAAAAGGAATAAACGTTGCATGCCCGACCCCTCGACAGCATCTCCCCAAGCAAAAACAAGAAACAAAAGGCTGACCACGGCCTGTGCCCAGTGGACACGGGGGCGTGGTCAGGAGTCTGCAGAAAGCGACAAAGCTATAGAAGCTTCTACGCCCACCCCGGGGGCGTGCCCAGCTCAGCACGGAGCGTGGTTAATGCTAAGATTTGCATAATCTTGCAAATCTTGATAGTACAGATACGCTTCTGCACACGGGGCCGTGCCCAGCGAACACGGGGTCGTGTGGAGCCTAATGTAGACAATTGCAATTAATGAAGGAAGAGAAAGAGGATGGCCACGGGGGCGTGTCCAGCGGACACGGGGCCGTGGCCGGGCTACTGTTCAGGCTATAAATAGGGGTACTTGGTTCATTTCAAAGGCATCCTTTGGCAAACCACCTCTCTCCCACTTTGCCACCACTCCACCACCACTACAACACCCACATCCACCACCATCATCCATCATCCACCTTAGAGTGTGTGTAGTAGTCTCGGGATCCCAGATTGATCGTAAGAGCTCTCGTCAATCAAATGCCATGTTTGGCTACATCACTTGGTGAAGACAAGCATTTAATGTATTACTTTTGATTTTTAATCTTTTCGCACTTTTTATTTGGTTTTGTATTAATGACTTTAATAACTAGTTTCTTATGTTGAATGTGAAACTTCCTTATCATTTGTCCGTGGTGTCTTGGCATTAGTTTACTGTCTATATAAAGTAAAAGATTTTCACCATTCATATCTCTACGGTCTATATAGAGATATGTTGGCTACCTGGTCGGGGGTTAAGGGAATGGTTTGGTAAGGTTCTTGCCTTGTTCAGTGTATAGATCCTGCAAGGACCTGGGTCAAGCTTACTAGGACCTCTTTCAATACCCACTAGTATTGGATGGCGGGGGTGCGAATAGTTTAATCCCCTCATATGTAAACTACTATTAATACATTAAACAGGCTACTTGGGATTGTATCCCTGCTGACTCAAACCACTTAGCCGAGGGTAACGTCACCTTCAAAAGAGGGGCCTACCACTTTACGAATTAATAACTTAATCAGTTATCTTCCAATATTCCAACTCTTTGGGATTGTATCCTTACTGACTCAAACCACTGGGTTGAGGGTACTGTCGCCTTCAAAAGAGGGGCCTACTACTCTAACTAAGATAATCTCTTAAAAAGTGCAAAAGTGTGGAAATTATCAAATGATACATTAAAGGCGAGTCGGATCCAAGTGATTCATCTTATCTATCTGTTTTTATTTTATTTTTATTTTCAGCATTTTAGTTTTTATTTTTCATGTTTAAAACCTTTTCTAAAAATTTTGATTTGATTAGACGTTGAGGATAAACCGGTACTATTTCATGTTTAAAACCCTTTCTAAAAATTTTGATTTGATTAGACGTTGAGGATAAACCGGTACTATAAACTCTTGTGTCCTTGGATGACCTCGGTATCTTACCAACGCTATACTACGCTCACGATGGGTGCACTTCCCCATGTGTGTGTTTAGTGTTAGTAGAATATCGTGTTTTATAAATTTAAAACTTGAATAATGTGTAAAATGGGCTTAAAATATTAATAAAAACATAACGTACCTGACGTACACCGGTGTTACAAATGAAGTTGTAGTTGATCATTTTTGAAAGATGAAATCACTTAGAGAACAATTGTGATGTACTTGGATGATGTTTAATGTTGCAACTTTAATGAACTTCATTTTTACATTTTTTATTGCATTGTTGAGTAAAAATCCTGAATCTGCAATTGTACAATGTTTACAAATTGCAATTAGGACCCACGAACAGGATGTCTTGTCATTTCAAAAGTCATATCTCTAATCGCAAGAGAACCTCTAGCGTGACAACATACTACTGCACGCCAAGTCGCCAGCGGACAACATTTATACTTTCTTTGATATATATAAGACCATGGGGTATGGTGGGGCTTGGGTTGGGCATTTGGTGACACGTGGATTTTTTATATTAAAAACCCAAAGACAAGTGTTTTAGCGGTATGGTGGGGCTTGGGTTGGGCGTGGCTGGGTGGCGTGGCCTAGCCACATCATCATTTTTTTATATATATTTTTATTTATAACTAAATAAAAAATAAACATACAACATATTTTTTTTTTAAAATACATAAACATACATAATAATTATCAAAATAAAAAACAGTCATTCTTCGTCGTCTTCGTCGGTTTCGAACCC
Organism: Helianthus tuberosus; assembly: GCA_030545235.1. Lineage (NCBI taxonomy): Eukaryota > Viridiplantae > Streptophyta > Magnoliopsida > Asterales > Asteraceae > Helianthus > Helianthus tuberosus. The sequence goes on along the minus strand of CM060361.1, from coordinate 12,958,421 downwards.
AGGAATCGTTGAAACATGTTCCACCAAATCAGCTCGAAGGTTCTGATGTATATCCCTTGACTTTATTAAAAATTCATTTGCCGCTTTATCTTCGTCTGTTACGTTACCTTGTTGGGGGTCATCGTCCTCGTAGTAGGTAACGACCGCTCTACCTTCATCCTCCAAAATCATGTTGTGAAGAATGATACATGTGTACATCACGTTTCCAATCTAATCCTTGTCCCATAGTCGACAAGGCATTGCCAAAATTCGCCACATTTTCTTCAAAACACCGAATGCTCGCTCGACGTCTTTACGTGCAGCCATCTGGACCCTGTTAAACTTTAATCTCTTTGGATCTGTGGTACCGTGTCTTGTGAACGATTTTACGAACACCCCCCACTCTGGGTAAATCCCATCAACTAGGTAGTACCCGTACACGTACTCAATCCCGTTTACAAAGAAACTTCCTTTCGGTCCTATTCCATTTACCCGATCATTGAAAAGAGGCGAGTGGTTTACGATGGTAATATCATTATGTGAACCTGGCATACCGAAGAACGCATGCCATATCCAAAGATCTTGGGACGCAACCGCTTCAAGCATGATGGCTGGCACCCCGTGAAATCCACTAGTGTGAGCACCTTGCCATTGGGTAGGACAAAGTTCCCAAGGCCATTTCATACAATCTAAACTACCTAGCATCCCGGGTAGCCCATGATAATCTGCGTGATGTTCCAATATTTGTTGCATGTCACTGAAGGAGGGCTTTCTCAAATATCTTTTCCTATAAAGTTCTAGAATGCACGAACAAAAGTTGTGAAGAGTTTCTCTAGCTACACGTGCAGACATTTTTAAATAGTCATCCATAATGTACGAACTATTGCCGTACGTTAACTGCCTAAGTGCGGCCGTGACCTTTTGCCACGTACTAAATCCTAATTGCCCGGTGACATCGGGTTTTTGTTGGAAACAAACATATTTCTCCTCAAGATCTCTAGATATTCTTAAAAATAAATTTTTACTCATACGAAAACGACGCCTAAACATTTTTTCATCATAGTTAGGTTCCGTTGAGAAGTAATCGCTTACCAACAAATCGTTAGCGGTGTGCCGTTCACGAGCGATGTACCTTCTACGTTTAGGTTGTTGAGTCTCTTCCTCATCGTCTTCGTCTTCCACGATAGCTTTCACCACCGCCGATATCGTTTGTAGAAATATTTCCGCACCATCGTCAGACGATGATGACGATTCACTATAACTTGAAGAACTCATGGCAATAATGTGTTTTATGTTTTGATATTGTGTGAAAAAAATGTTAAATGTGGTAAGTATTTATAAAGGAAAAAAAAGTTTTTTATTTTAAAAAGTAGCCACCAACGGCTACCCCAACGGCTACCCCAACGGCTAGCCAACGGCTACTTTTAATGGGCCAATCACAAACCGCCAACTCACCTTGCTCTTCCGCCCCACGCCCGGCTTGAAAGCCAAGCCCCAAGGGGCCACGCCCAAACCCAAGCCCACCCGGGGTGGTCACTTGGGCGTTTTACCCCAACCCACGCCCAAACCCCCGCCCCATACCCCACGGCCTAAACTTGGGTGCTACTTTCTACACCCCCCTATTTACTTTTTTCACCCCCCTCCTCTCACATACTTACAGGTGGGGCCTGCGTGGGACCGACAGTTTTCCTCTCATAAGGGGGTGTAATCAGGAAGGGGGGTGTATAGAATGAGCCATAAACTTTAGCTTTTTATTGGTTTAATAGTGTGTTTTATGGGGGTCCATTATCGAGAGATCTGCGATCAAAATTGGTTTGAATTATGTCTGAATAATGCTTGATTTGGTAGCATTTCGCTTTCGGTTTTCTTTCCTGGAAGCCAATAAATCACATGGTGAGAAACAGTACACACGCGATTGAAATGACCAAAACATATTATCAACAAATACTTAGGACCCGTACGTTGCAACGGGGCCATTAAACCGAACGAAAAGTAGACGTAAAAACTTTGAATCACGCACGTCCGTTCCAGCGTGTTAACATGCAAAAATTCTACCGAAATATAAAACAAAGAAAAGAATAACTAAGTCACCATAAGACCCGTGCGTTGTGACGTGGCCGTTAAACGAGAAAAATAGACTTAAAAACGTGAACTACAGACGTACGTTGGAGCGTGTTAACTCGTAAAATTTCGATCGAAGTGTAAAATGAAAAATTTGCTATTGATCAACAGTATTGAGGGCATATTTTAAGTGAAAAAGTGTTTGGAGTTAAAATTTGAGAAATGTTTTATGACAAATTTTGTAAAATAATATAATTATATAATAGCCAATTCACGCGTGTATACATTCTAAATAGATAACTTTAGTAATTTAATTTAACTAGCAATAAGACTCGCGGACGTTGCGGCGCGATACATCGTAAACATCGAATAGATTCGTACAAACTTTATGTGATGTGTTAACCATATGAAAACACATGTTCCGACGTATCTGATTGAACTCAATGTTACCTATATAAGCACTGCAATTGGATCAAACACAAAGTAAATCAAATATATACCCAACAATGATAACGTATTATATGTGACCCGAGTCATCTATAGAAAATGTAACGGGTATAACGGAAAAGCTGACACGCATAATCAAAAGAGATGAATTAGAGCTTCTGAAAAAATGGAAAAAAAGAAAACCATAATTTGACTCCAATTTACAAAACATCACCAGACTCGTTTCCCGAAAAAGTTTACGTCGAAACATACACCTACTCAAATTTATACTGAAACGTACATAAAAATATGCACGTAAAAATGTTTTTTTTTTTAAAACGAAAACATATTATATTTGACCTAACTCGTTTCCAGAAAAAGTTTACGTCAACACGTAGAGAAAATCGAATTTATACAGGCACGTACATCAAACTATGCACGTGAAAAAAATTAATTTTTCTTAAGTAAAGGAGATATAACGGTAAACTCGAAACAAATTATTAGTAAAATAACTTAATAGGTTAAATACGTTAGTAAAATTGTGCCAAGTAGCACTAATGCCAAACCACTGCCAATGAATACCAACATCAGAAGAGCTTGTAAAAATAAAATAAATAAAAAAGTAAAAAATAACACTGAAGAAAAAAGCATGCGTAAAATCATTGAACCACGCACGCCAGTCGCGGCGTGTTAATGCGAAGAAATTACATAGAAACGTAAAACGTAAAAAAGAATAACTAAGTCGATCTAGGATTCACGCGTTGCGATGAACTTTTCAAACGGGGAAAATAGACGCGCTACGACTGGACTGTAAAACGGGGAAAACAGACGAAAAAACGTTGCACCCTACATGCACGTTGATGCGTATTGACTCACAAAATTTAGAACGAAACATAAAATGAATAACTTGCGAAAAATGAAAAGTATAAGGGAACAAAGTTGAAAATAAAAAAGTGTTGGGTTTAAATTGAAAAGTTGAAAAACTTTGGGTTAAAACTAAAAAAGTCAAAGGGTTTAAAACGAGAAACATAAAAACTTTTGAATTAAAAGTTAAAAATGCATTTTTTTTTAAGAAACACCCAATACATATGTTACAACTATTAAAACAACAAAAAGTTGCTAATTTATAGTTTGGAAATATACTATAATAATTTAGGTATGTATATATAGTTCTTCGTGCATTTTTTTCTAAGCTTAGGATCTGTAAATATTATAATTAAGTTGGGGGACTTGCTAAACAAGAAAAAAAAAATGTTGATCTTGTTATGTTATTAAACCATGTTCAAGTGACCCATAACAAGGAAGACTTTTAAATTTGTATGTCTTTACATGTTAGTATATAATAATGTTAGGAACCATGGGGCCCAAATTATAATAAAAAGGGTATAAATGTTTGGTTAAACCACTTTTTGGAATGAAGCATTCGGAGGTATGTTACCAAACCCACATACCCAATTACTCAAGGCATCGAGATTCTCCCCCTCAAGACAACAATTCTCTAGAGAAGTGTGTAGGTAAACAACAAATGTGTTAGTATAATTTTATTAAGTTTTTATTAAATATTATTCAAATTTTTAACATTTAATATTGTTTCTATAAAAAAAACTATTTATATTATTAATTAATTGTTAAGCACTCCTTTATATTGATTATTTTCAATACGTACTATTGATGCTAATTATTAATAAGCATCATGATTAAATTCGACTGCGCGTTCAACATGGTTTAATGTTAATCTTTGAAAGCACCATACACGGATTGGGCTTAGTCGCTTAGACATAATGTACACACCTTTTGTAGCACGATTCAAGGCGTCATTTGAATTCAACCCGGTTTAAGGTTAGCTTTTTAGACCACTGATTTGAGTTAGGGCTAGTAACTTATGACAAGTTTCGATAACAGGAAACAATTCGATAGGAAGTTACATGAATGAGTTTGAGCGTTAGACATATGGGTTATGTCATGCGCGAGTATGGCAATGGCACCATTAAAAGTGAACAAGTTAAGCACATTAGACGCCTAACACAAACGTGTAAAATATGTCAACAAGTTGGCATGACCCATTCGAACATGCTTTTGAAAAAGACATAGTTTCTCGACCTACCCATTTGTGCTTTCATCGGAGTTTGAATTACAAGTTGTTATTTTTTTAGAAACACAAAAACATCTACGAGACGAAATCACATGCAATTAGAATTTTATGGTGTGTGTTAATTGTTAAATGAAATCTTGTATGAGATGATTAGAATTTTATTATGAGTTATTGTGGTTTACTATTTGTTTTGAAAACACAATGTCTCATTGATTAATATTGCACATGCATTGGTGCAGAATGATCATATCTGTTATTGCTTCCCATGTCTATTTGTCTATCTTACTATTTATATCTATATAACAATTTGTTATATGTTATATACTTAATTATATGGTGGTTGTTCTATGGCAGAATTGCTACATTTTATACACAAACTAACCATTCTTGTATTATTTTCAGTGATTTAAGGACTGTTTTTATACGATTCTGTGGTTAGTTTTTTACTTAAGGATTGTTGGGTCATTCACATGTCGTGGAATGTCAATAATCGTGTTATACATGTCATATCATTTGTGTCATTTAACTTTATATTTAATCTTGTTAAATAGGATATGTACTGTCATGTAACCCGCTTAATAAACATATTTTTGTTAGTGCTTTAGTGACAAGTTTAGTTAAATGATTTGTGTTCAAGTTGTGGCAACCCCTCCTATTTTAGCATGTTGATACGACCCAAAGTTAACACAACACGCCACATTTTACCAGCGCTAACATAATGTATATTTAAAAACTTCCTTTATGCTCATTCGGCTAAAATAATTAGTAGGTGTGCAAACGAAACTAGTCGTTTGTTAAAGTCTCGGATATAGTCGAGATTAAACAAGCTTGATCCAAACTTATGAAACTTAAATTGGAGCTCATTTAATAAATGTGCCCAAGCTAGGGTTTCATGCAAAAATCTTGATTAGGCTCTCAAGTTTAAACGAGTCTCTTACTAATATAAACATTATGTCAACATAATCTAGCGAGGCTTCAACTTAGCTGACTCGAGCCTGTTCCTTTACATAAGTAATAAATATATAAGTCTAGCAAACAGGTAATACACAACTTTACATTCATTTATACTTATGAAAAGAAATTAACCAAAATGAATAGATACAACTAAATTAACAAATATAAAGTCAAAAACAATAAATGTTTAATAAGCAAGTCTAAATATAGTTATTATCAAGGTTTTGTCAAGAGTGAGAGAAGGTATCATTATCCAAATCCAGCCTTTTTTTTTTGTACCCATGACAGACTGGATTAATTTGTGAAGCAAAATATTCAAAGGTCAAGACAAAATCACACCATATCTCTAGTGTAGCCCCATTTTTTTTTTTTAACGGTGACAATCTTTAACTTATTGTAAGAGAGATCTCACACCGTCCTAAACAGAGGGTCCTAACCCTGCTCTGGCCAGACTATGTTTACTTAACTGGGTTCACGCTGGCGTCAGAGTTTGGCTACCGGCGTTCCCCGGGAAACCATACCACCCATTGCCCAGTGGCAGGGGCTTGCGCTGCCACAAGAGAGAATCTCTTTGGGAGAACTAGCATTCATTGCCGTTATCTACCAAATATAGCACTAGTTGGAATTGAACTTGGGTGATAATGCAAAGCTTTTCAACCACTAGACCATAAGTGATGGATTAGCCCCATCCCTAAATGCTTAATTTATAAGAAAGTAGTTTCTCATTTGGAAAAATTATTAGTTGATAATGAATTAATCTTTAAATGCATAATATTAGGGTTATTGGATTTTATCACTCCCAACTATTGGATATTGGCCGCTGTCACTCTCAACTATCACTTTGACTCCCACCACTCTCAACTTAACACTTTGTGTGTTGTATCGAACATTTCTTAGTGTTTGACTTATTTTATTGGTGATATTAGGCTAACACTTTGTGAATTACTAATGACTGCAGGTGAATCTGTTCCTAAAAGACAAAAGGGGAGCCAAAATCCACTCAACCGGAGTGACACAACACACAAAGTGTTAAGTTTGGATGGTGGGAGTCAAAATGATAGTTGGGAGTGACAGTGACCAATACCCAATAGTTAGGAGTGATAAAATCCAATAACCCTTAAAATTATTATTTGACCGGTAAATTTGAATTATGGGTTTTTTTTTTTTTGTGAGTTTCTGTTAATAATGATTATGAAAATAAAAAATTGTGATTTTCTGTTAATAAAGATTATAAAAAAAAAAATCATTATTATTTTTACAGCTATAAGATAGTGATAAGCAAACATATGTCCACAACTTTGGGGACGGGGATAACAATGCATCCAACATAAACGTTAACACCAGAATCTTCTTCAATGAAATTTACAACAATATTATTCTATAATAGTGAAAATGACATTTCTTAAATTTTTGTATCGTCTGTCTTACATTGTTGTATAACTTTGTTAAGTAGTTATATAAACAATGCTTTATGTGTTTCTTAATCCTTCTCCTCCTGTTCATTCGAATCATATGGACGTAGGAGAAGACTTTCCTCGTCTTCCACCCGGTTTTCGGTTTCATCCTTCTGATGAAGAGCTCATTGTTCACTACTTGTTTAACAAGGTGAAGCTCCGTTCACTTCCCGCCGAGGTCATCGGTGAAGTCGAGCTTTATAAATTCGACCCTTGGGATCTTCCTAGTAAGATTCTTGTGTTTTCATTGTTCTCATAAATAGACCGGCCTGACTATATAACCGTTCTGGTTGAGTCCATTTTAAACTGGTCGGTCACTAGTTGAACATGGACCGAAACCAGTGGTTAGACATGATTTCAATATATATTTATGTATATATAGAAAAAGTGTGTACAAAATGGCTTAACGTACGCTACGTACGCGATGTGAAATCGCATGTTATAAAATAGCATGGATGAAATCGCATGTGATAATTTTGATGAAATCGCATGTTGGTTTTTTGTAACAATTTCGCATGTGATAATTTTGATGAAATCGTATGTTGGTTTTTTGTAACAATTTCGCATGTGGTAATTTTGATGAAATCGCATGTTAAAAAACCAACATGCGAAATTGTTACAAAAAACCAACATGCGATTTCAATGTGGGATGAAGATCTGATGGCTGAGATGATCGCGTACGTAATGTAGAATAAGGGCTCGTGTACGTTAACCTAACTCTCTATATATATATATTTCATTTACTATATCAAACCCCATATTCTGTTTCTTACGAATTTTATATTTTGTTAAAATTGAAAGTCTTCTATATTATATATATATATATATATATATATATATATATATATAGGGGAATGCTAAAATGAGAACCACCTCGAGTTGTAAGAACCGTGAGAACTACACCGTAGGGGGCGCGGTGGACCAAATTTTTTTTCATAAACGTAGATGCATGTATAAAAACAACATTTGTAAAAAAAAATTCAAAAAAAAATGTCGTGTGTGAAGTTTTGAGCGCCACAAGTTTGTGTTTACGGGACCCGTAAATCTGGCCGGAAAATTTACGGGTCCCGTAAACACAAACTTGTGGTGCTCAAAACTACACCCACGACATTTTTTTTTTGAATTTTTTTTTTACAAATGTTGTTTTTATACATGCATCTACGTTTCTGAAAAAAAAAATGGTCCACCTCGCCCCGGATCAAAAAGTTCTCGCGGTTCTTACAACTCGAGGTGGTTCTCATTTTAGCGGATACTTATATATATATATATATGTATATATATATATATATAGGGTAAGAATAGTGTAAAAAGGACCTAAAGTGTGAGAAGTGTGAGAAATGTATTATAACACTATATATAATACTATATAACACCATATAAATACCGTATAACAATATGTAACACTATATAATACCATATAACACTATGTAACACTATATATCATTATATAACAAATATAACACTATACATCTATCATAGACATGCTATCAGACAACCTATAGTGTTATATTTGTTATATAATTATATATAGTGTTACAAAGTGTTATATGGTATTATATGGTGATACATATTGTTATACGGTGTTTATATGGTGTTATATAGTATTATATATAGTGTTATAATACATTTCTCACACTTCTCACACTTTGAGCACTTTTTACAGGATCCTCTACCTATATATATATATATATATATTCATTTTTAAAGTATTTACGAACTTATTCACTTTTTGAAACCATTTTTTAAATATATATATTTATATATATATTCATTTTTAAATTATTTATGACCCTATTCACTTTTTGAAACCGGTCTAAACAGTGGACTTGTAAGACGGTCGATAATATGACCAGCCTGGTTATAAGAACATTGTGTGTTTTCTTTTATTATTGTCGAGTTTGTTGGGGATCAATACATTTCTTGTTTGCTTGGCAGGCAGGGCGTTGTTCGGGAAGGATGAATGGTTCTTCTTTACCCCAAGAGACCGGAGATACCCGAACGGATCACGCCCCAAAAGGTCTGCGGGATCGGGCTTTTGGAAGGCTACGGGGAAAGATAAATCGATCATTGCTTCTTCAGGGGTGAAAAATATAATTGGGTTGAAGAAAGCTTTGGTTTTCTTTACCGGCAAACCCAATAAGAACAAAAAGACTAACTGGATCATGAATGAATATAGATTGCCCGACCCGTCCAGTCCATCCAGGCAAAACGGATCTATGAGAGTAATTAACTTCTTCCCATCAAATAAGTTTTTGACTTTAGACATCAATACCATAATATGAATTTTAGTGAATAACATAACCATGACTGTTTAACCGAAAAAACTAAATCGAAATAATCAACCGAGTTGAGAAACTAATGTTTCGGTTATGATTTGATTGATTACGGATTTTTATGGTTCGGTTATGGTCATGGATATAACTTTTTGGAACTACTGAAATATTATAACTTTTTGTAAATAAAAAAAATCAACTAGCAAGAAACTACCCACTTAATGTTGATTTTATTATTTACAAACCGCAAATAAGAGTAGTAATTAACAATAGAATCATTAATTGTCTCCATCCATCGGGTAAGGTTATTGTAAAAAAAGGTTAAAAGTGTGAGAAATGTGAAAAATATTGTGGAGATGACATGTGTTCTCAATCTAAATTAATTCAAAAGGGTAAACAAGTAATTTTATCATTAATTCAATTAATTCAAAACTTTTCATAACCGCAACCTTAATTATAGGAACAAGATTTTTTTAAAAGATCTCTAAAAAAAACACTACGAATAACACTACAACTACCATGTAGCACATATATAACACCATTCAATAATTATATAACATCATTCAATAAGTATATAACACCATTCAATAAGTATATAACACCATTTTAAATATCTCTATAAAAACATTACGAATAACACTGCAAACCATCATTCAGCACATATGTAACCCCATTCAATAATTATATAACACCATTCAATAAGTATATAACACAATTCAATAAGTATATAACACCATTCAGCACATATATAACACCATTCAATAAAGTATATAACATCATTCAACACATATATAACACCATTCAATAAAGTATATAACACAATTCAATAAAGTATATAACACCATTTAGCACATATATAACACCATTCAATAAAGTATATAACATCATTCAATAAAGTATATAACACCATTCAATAAAATATATAACACCAATCAATAATATATAACACCATATTACCCTATTATAACTTTGTATAACACTACACCCCGTCGTTCCACTGCCGAAACCACCACTGCCGCCCGCCGTCGTGGGGAGGTGGCCGGGGCCGCCTCTCTACAGTCTCTCTTCTTTTTCGCTCACTCGAACCCAACCATCCGACATTATCGATGATGATGATGAAGGAATGATGAATCTGCTGAATCGATGATGATGATTCAAGATGTAAACTGATGATGATGATGATGATGATGATTTGAGATGTAAACTGATGATGATGCTGATTCGAGATGTATCGATGATGATGATGATGATGATGATGATGATGATGATGATGATGATGATGAAGGAATGATGAAGTTGTTGAATCGAATTCACAGATCTGGATGGAAAAAGGAAAGAGGATTCGAAATTCTAGGAACATGATTTACAGTTTTCTTTTTCAAAATGGATATAAAGACTAATTTATTATCCCTACATATTTCAAATCAGTCCAAAAAAATAAAACACATTTTACAATTTGGTCCATATTGTTCTCAAATCATCCATTAGATCTTTGATCTAATGATATAGATTCTTTCTTACATTCTCACAAAAACCTTTTTTTTACATGAACCTCTACCTCCATCCGCATATCATTATTGTTGAAAACGATAATACTGGCAAAGAACCTACCATGTCGACATAACATTTGGTTATGTGTAGATATGGTTACGTATTTTTGTTATACATAATGAGTTAAGTTCCTGTGAAAATAAAATTATCGTACGAAACGTACGAAGTGAAAGAAAGTCAAAAAAAGTGGCGGTGGCATTTTGGTAATTATCAAAATTACTCTAGTAGAGTAATTTTGAACTTCTGTAGGGTAATTTTGTAAAAGTTCAAGTAGAGTAATTTTGGTCGTGTAGGGTAATTATCAAAATTGTAGGGTAATTATCAAAATTACACTACCCCCCCCCCCCCCACCCCTCAAAATTGTAGGGTAATTATCAAAATTACACTTGTAGGGTAATTATCAAAATTACACTAACCCCCCCCCCCCCCCAAAAAAAAACCTAAACCCCCCCCCCCCCCCCCCCCCCCCAAAAAAAAAAAAAACCTAAACCATTGTAAAAGTTCAAGTAGAGTAATTTTGGTCGTGTAGGGTAATTATCAAAATTGTAGGGTAATTATCAAAATTACACTAACCCCACCCCCCAAAAAAAAAACCTAAACCCCCCCCCCCCCCCACCCCAAAAACCTAAAAAAACCTAACCCCCCCCCCCCCACCCCCACCCCCAAAAACCTAAAAAAACCTAACCCCCCCCCCCCCCCAACCCAAACCAAAAGCTAAAAACTAAACCATAAAGCTAAACCCTATAACTAAATGCTAACAAAATTACTCTACAAGACATTTCCCAAAATTACCCTACAGAAGTCAAAATTACTCTACTAGAGTAATTTGATAATTACCCTACATTTCTCAAAATTACTCTACAGATGCTCAAAATTACCCTACAGATGCTCAAAATTACCCTACTAGAGTAATTTTGAAGTTTTTGATAATTACCAGATTGCCACCGCCACTTTTTGCTTTTCCCCAGTACAGTACTTTTGAAGTTGCTGATAATTACCATATTGCCACCGTCACTTTTTGACTTTTCTTTCAATTCGTACAGTTCGTACGTTTATTTTATTTTTATTTGATCCTTTACCTATACATAATATGTTATATGTGACAAAAGTTTTGTTATATCTTTTTTTAAATGATATATTAGTTGTCACGTGGCTTGTTTTTAGATTAAAAGGATCGCTAATGTTTTTACAATAAATATATAACTGAATATATTATGGTTTTTTTAAACACGTGAATTATTCGTGAATGTCGGGAGGACTAGCCCCCTCGCACAATAGATCCCCAATTTAAACCTCTTAATGAGAAACCTCTATCACTCAAACTCGAACTTGAGACCTGGAGAAGAAAACTCACCCAGACCCATTATAGGTGGAACTTAAATACTTGTGACCACCACTACAGCACTAGTAATGATAGTTAACTATATACTTTGTTAAACACTGAACCTAATAACATTTTGGTGGTGGGATAAGGCTTATGACCATTAGGTCATGAGTTCGATTCTCACAAGGGGGTTTTTCCCAGATTTATTGGGTTTCCTCCTGAATTGGTGTATGGGCATTATTGCCTAGTGGAGATGGATATGATCGGGTGGTTCCGCGGGTGACACGATGATACTCCAGTGGTCCGTCAGTGATCCAAATTTGTCATTCAAAAAAAAAATAACATTTTAAATATTGTAGGCCTATTAATAATTAAACATTAGATCCCATTTACATCTTAATTATTTTAACTGATTACCAATTACTAAAACCTAAGCCCATTTTAATTGGTTGGCCCAATAGTGCTTTTTAAATAAGATCATTTTGCTACATTTATTGTTATGACAATTATTGTACTTTATGGACTTCTTATATATGAATCATTAACTTTATACTATAGCGGCCCGTTTTTTTTTTTCTATTCTCCCGGGCCCCAAATATTTTTGAGGATTCTCGGGGACGGCTCTACCATTGTAATTGTCGATTATTTGGTTATATGTCTTGTGTTTTCCATTTTACTGACAGTTGGATGACTGGGTGCTATGTCGGATTCGCCAAAAAGGCAACAATTCAAAGAACATCTCAGAAGTAGATGAAAACCCAAAAAGTAAGTTGATGGATGGTCAATTTGCAACCATAACACAGGAACTCCCTTCAGCCTACATGACTACAAATGTAAATTCCGACATAATGTCAAGGTTCAGGGATTTTCAACTAATGGCATCCATTCTTGTGAGCCAAGATCTTCCTACAATGGCGGAAACATGTTCTCCCGAACTACTTCAAGTTGACAACAATGGTCAAGTTTACGACGAAGGAGATGTCACTTTTGGAGGCTTTGATGAAGCTCCTCCTCATCATGGGTGGATCATGTAAGCAAGTTTGATTGGGGTTTGGTATGTAAACTTTGGTGTTGTTAATAAAAGTGTTTATAATAAGTTGCAAGTGCAAGTTATGTAATGATGTAAAGAAGGTTGATGTGAACATTTGATTATGATAAATAAAACTTGTCTTTAAGGTCTTGGGGAGATTAACTTGGTTAAACCCACAATTAGTTGGTTGGGGAGCACCGGCTTCATTTCCGAGCACTTGGTACGTTTTATAATACTACCCCATTCGGCTCAGTTGGCTTTTATGAAAATTATAGGTTGAACAGCTAACTATGGTTTCGAAGAAATGACAAGCCAAACTGGCCAGGTTGAGTGGGTCAGCTGAATAAACCAGGTTGACAGTTTAATAGTTTAGTTTTGGCCATTTGACGGTTTAAAGTGATTCTTTTTAACTTTTTTCTTTGAAATTATAAGTTTGTATTAAATATTAAATTTTAATAATATAAATGGTTCATGATTATAATGCAAATAAATAACTACATAATTCAAAACTGAAGGATATATAGAATAAATTAGAGGTCAAACAGCCTATTTGTTTACACAACTGGTTTCAAATTTCGTACAGTGATAACCAAACCACAAACCAAAACGTTGATCACAAGCCGCTCGACATTCGTTGGTTTAAATAGTTTAGTCGGTTTCAACTTTTCATAACACCCGACAAACCAGGGGCGAAGTATTGTGGGTGCCCGGGGGTGCACCCGCCCACCCCAATATTTCGGTTAGAAGTATATAAGTTCCGATTTTTCGTCCGAAAATTTTAAACTTATATAGGATCGCCTCCCGGATTATTTTTCCTAAATTGTATATCCTAAATATTTTATGAACTTTGTATATAAATGCTGGGTAGTTTGGTAAATATACACTTTGTTTTATTTGGAACTATTATTATTTGACCCGACTTGAATCGAATAGCCAACCCGACCCGACCCGACCCGAAACATAACGATAGGAAAAAAAAATTGGGTCCCATCACTTTACGCCCCCTCGAAACTTTTGGTCAAGCTCCGTCACTGCGACAAACAACGGTTTAAATAGTTTAGTCGGTTTCAACTTTTCATAACACTCGACAAACAACAAGGATAGGTAGTGTGCCACGCAACACATGCGAGAGGAGATGAAGTGCACAAGTTCTCCCAGCTCACTCAATGCTCAATCTCATTACCATTTACTACAAACAAATACCTAATACTTACTCTCACGTTGAAATGTAAGACGAAGAACTCCACTCCTCACTATCACTATGGAAAGACTAACAATGTTTTACTTGTGTAGTCTAGGTGTTGCATTGCTCTTGTACAGGTGATGAGGATTTATCTTGTAAACATGGTTTTTTTCATATTTTCATCTTTTTTCTTTCTCCTTCCCCTGTTAAATGAGACTCGGGAACAGAGAGTATATGCCTCACTTTCTTCTTAAACCGTCCCCTCAAACCCAACTCCATTGGGTGTCCCCTAAAACAATAATCTATTTAACTCAACCTTATTTTGTAACATCGTATTTTATACTCAAATACGACGCGTGACAATCATCATATCCAGAAAACTTCCTAAACAAGGCACCTAGATTATCTCGTCGGGATCCATCTCAGAGGAATGACTCAACGATGATGATTAATGTCCATCGTTATGCATCCATATCCTCTTATACTATTTGATAGGACCGATTATTTGTTAATGATACGTACGTGTTACCAATTGACAATAAAGTATACTGTTTATGGCTTTATGCATCATTCTTCTGTAGTCTGAGGAGTAGAGTGAATAAAGCTTACCAAATCGGTAACCATACCCGATTCGGCCTACCCGAGAACGCCGCTCCCACCCTAACTCTTACACACAAACCCCAAACAAGACTCGCACATTCGAGCGGTTAACACGGACGCATGAGCCATTTAAGACGTCCATGTGAGGCTTGTACATAGTCATGTGCATTGAGTTAAAAGGTTTGTACAGAATCAACATGTGCATTTAGTTAAATATAGGTTTGTAATAATGTGTATGCACAATTCTGTAGTTTTTATGTTTGCATAATATTTTTTATTATATTATTACTTCAAATTACAAATTACCTTAACACAACGCTTTTAAAAACTTACCAAAACCAAACCTGCTTATTTAGTCAACCCAAATAACAAAAAGGGGTGTTCATTTAATTCGAATCGAATTTTTCAAATTTTTTTTAATATGAATTCATATTTGAAACTTGAATTCGAATTAATTCGAATTCACCTTAAACAATTAATTATTATACTTTCATTTTTTTAAACTATTACAAACTAATTTTATTTAACATAAAATAAAATAATCTGCAAAATTAATTAACTATCAATATGTCAACACACCAAAATTTAGAAAATAGGTTGGTTACTCGTAGCCACAGTGGCGCTTGAAAATTTCAACCGGGGGGTCGGAGGTCACCGGACCTAAAAATTCTATATAAGTAAATTTTAGTTTTATAAAACCGGGGGTCAAAAACGTATATACCTAAAAAATTCTATACGAAACGTACATACATAACACTACCGAGCGAAAAGTTCCGGGGGGTCGGGCGCCCCCACGGCCCCTTGAAAGCTACGCCCCTGCTAGTAGCGATTTAAGTTAGGTAAAAATTTAAAAATAAGTATTATGGGCTTTCGTAATTAGGTTTGATAATGTTATGAATAATAAACGTATCACTTATGGATATAATTCATACATTGGCCCAAATTTAGAAGTTATATGTGTGTATATATATAAATTATATATAAAATTGAATTCGAATTTCGAATCGAAAATCATAAATTCGTATTCAAAAACTGGACTCAAATTAATCGAATTCGAATAAAGTCAAATTTCGAATTTTTCGAATCCGAATCGAATTCTGAACATCCCTAATCTTTATTTAACTCAATCAACAATCAAAAACCATATCACTGAAGGCGCTTATTCATAAAGAAAGAAATATATATATTTACATAGCAGAAATTCAGCAGCGAGTTAGATCTATTAGATTACACAACAAAAGCGCACAAATTCACTCAAATTCACCCAAGCAAGCAGTACAGAATCAGCCTTCAACTGCGATAAAGCTTACCAAACACATGTAAAGCAGTAACAAACCCGATGAAGCAGACGCTCATCACCAGAACAACAGTAGGGGTGATCTTAAGCCCTGGAGCATCATCGGTGTAGAACCTAAGCATGTTGCTTTGGTTGCCGCCGGTCAAGCTGGTAGCAGATCCGGTGGTGGTAGTGCGACGGCGTCGCAAGCCGGCGGTGGCGGCGGGGGAGCCACGAGGACCGGCGCCGAGTGGGCCGGGTCGGGTGTTGGAAGCAGAGGAGGTGGTTTGAGATTGAGAGGAGCCTCTAGCCATTGATGCAGATGAAGTAGAATGATCGGTTGGAGGTTGAAGGGTGAATTTGAAACCCTAGGTAACAACTATTTATGTCACGAGAAGGTTCTTATTAAATTGATTTCAATAAAATAAAATTTGGACAAGCTAATCACGAATTGGGTGTGTAGAGTTTGGTTAATGGTCAATTAACTATTATTAACTATATATTAATTTATAACATTTTGTTGCATTATTAGTTGTAATTTTAGCAAAAATGGTTGTACCCACTTGATTTTTTTTTTGTCTTTAACTATTATTTTACTTTTAACCCAAATACTTTAATAATTTTACAACTTAATCACAACATCATTGGTTGTAACATGTGCTTAAGTGGTTGTACCTTAGTCAAATATAGGTTGTAAGTTGTGCTTAAGTGGTTGTACCTTAATCAAATAATAATGGTTTCATTACCTTACCAAATTCAATACGTTTTGTATGCATGTATGGTTGTAAATTGTGCTTACGTGGTTGTACCATAATCAAATAATGGTTTCATTATCTTACCATATTCAATCGGTTTGATCCATTCAAAGTTGTGTTGTTTTATTTGTACATTCCTATTATTTATAATAATCTAATTAATTTAGCCAAAATCTGGTATAAATATAATTTGCAACATATTGATGCAATGGTTGTTGTAATGTATGCATTATGGTTTGTATAGTGGTAATGATATATATTATATATAGATTACGATGAACCTGTCAAACGGGAAAAAATAGACGCGAATTCATCGTAACGCGTGAGTCCTAAATCAACTTGGTTATTTTATTCTATGTTTTACGTTTCGGTTAAATTTCTTCACATTAACACCGTAACTTCAGTGTCGGTGGTCGCTAACAGTAGTGTGACATTAGTGCTCGCCCCCGCCGCAACGCGGGGGGATGTTTAATACTAGTTGAAATCAAAACCCAAACCATGGATTAGTCTATTTTATTATTAATTAATTAATAGAGTTAAATGTTATTTTAGTGTCTGTGGTTTGGGTCATTTTGTAAGTTTAGTTCAAAGGTTCGAAACATTGTTATTTTAGTTCAGATTGTTTCAAGCGTTACCATTTTAGTCCACTTGGTTAACTACTTCCATTTTTATGTTAGCTAGAAGAGTAATTCGATCATTTTATATAGTCAAATTGCCCTTCTAGTTAACAGAATTACATTTAAAATGACTGAAATGCCCTTCTAGTTAACAAAATAAAGAGATGGAGTTAACCCAGTTGACTAAAATGGCAACGTTTAAAATTATTTGGACTAAAATGGCAACGTTTCAAACCTTTGGAATAAACAGGCAAAATGGCCCAAACCATAGGGACGAAAATGATATTTAACTCTTATTAATATATGTCACAACTTTGATGGAGTGGTTGAGGTTTTGTGTCTCTTGATAGAGATCAGAGTTCAATTCCTGACATGGGTTAAATTTGATGTAATTTAAAAGTAGGGATTATGTAACATTTCCCTTTAAAAAAAATCTATTTTATTAATCAATTAGTTTTCGATTAAACGGTCCAGTTTAGTTTATTCGGTTAGTTTGTTAGATTTTGATTTTGTTAGGTTAATAACCATAATCAAAACCAAATGTGGGTTAAAATTTTCAATGGAGGTATAAACCTAAAATATATATAAATATATGATAATATGAAAACTTCGATTTTGCTCGGTTAATTTCAGTTAATCGAGGGTACCAAAAAAAGAATAAGTGATTTTTGATTAATTCGGTTTTTAGTTAATTTTAGTTCGGTTTTATGAGTTTTCGATTCGGCTCACCCTTATCACAAACCTCTAAATCTACTTGTAAATCCGGTCTTTGTCCACAATGTAATAGAACTCTTAAAGAGGAAGTGAGGAATGGGGATGAGTAATTTTGTATAAAATACTGTATCAGACCGGTACTAAAGAATGTATACAGTACGGTATTTGGTATCAAATTTAGTTCAATTTCGATATCGGTACTATGCGGCACAGTAACCGGGAATGCACATGATACCGTACGAGTATTTGACTGAACACATACACTAAGGTATTTGGTCTTGGTTGCGGCTAAATTATGGTATCATTATTATGCGGTACGATACCAGTACCGATCCCATCTCTAATAAAATATATATTTCCATCACATCTTAATCTTAATGCTGCTAGGTCTATTAATTTATTTATATCAAAATCCGATGGCTTCAAAGTTGTAATAATCAGATTGAATTATTTAATATAATACATAAAGATGAATAACAGAATAAGAAAGCAAAATGAAAAGAAGTTTCATTAAATATTTTACATAATAGATTTTATATAGAGTGAATTTCAAGAATTGTCCTTTATCTTTATATCCATTTTTAGACGTTGTCCTTTATGATCAAAATTGACGAGTTTTGTACTTTATGTTTTCAAATCATACACGTTTTGTCCTTTAAGCAAAACTCGGTTAATTTTTTATGTTAAATCTGATCATGTGCAAAGCACATGAGGGCATTTTTGTCAATTCATATTTACAGGGACTAATTGTGTAGATAATATAAATAACCAACCTTTTTAAAAAAATTAAAATCTTACAAAAAGGACCATCTTCTTCTCCAACTTTTCAAACCTAACAACCTCCACTCTGCAACTTCTTCTTCAACTCCGGCCACTACCAACTCCGACCACTGCCAAATCCATCTCTTTCTTCTCCAAATTTTTAGCAACTACTGCCCTCCTGTAACGCAACAATTCAACAATCAACACCATAATTCACGATCATACGCTACACTAAACCTTACGAAACTTATCAGACCTACCTTAAATAAACCTGTTCGATAAAACCCCCCAATTTAATTAAGAAAGCGCATCTTTCAAATAAAAAAAATTGAAGTCTTTATAACTATCGGCAAAGATCTATTTCTTGATGGTACACGAAACATAAAAGTCGGAGCTAATGATTTTGATGATAAACCGGAATCCTATTATGTAATCAGCAAGATCATCCACCATCTTTGCTGCAAACAAGTTATCATCTATAAGCCTAGTAAAATACACAAAATAAGAACAATACGTGGATGAATTACAATTTACAATGTCAAATTGGGGGTTTTGTTCCCTCAAATTTTTAGGTTCTTGTTCAATTTCTCTCATGAAGCTCAGGAAATAGAGCTTTCTCCTTCTTTAAAGCATTGCGTTTGTCTTTTAAAAACTTTGAAATTATAACTCTCTCCTCTGCAATACGTTTTGCTTCTAGTCCTAGTTCTTCTCGTTTTTCGTCAATTGTTTCCTACTCTGCTTCAAATTCGGCTTTTTCTGCTTTCAAACGGTCTGCTTCAACTTCAAGTTCATGTTTTTGAGCTCTTATTAGATCAATTTCTTCTTTAATTTGCTTTCCAAGATCACCCAAAAAGAACTCGACAACCGATTCAACCTCTCTGCATCTTGCATCTGGAACTTCCCCCAGATCTGTTTGAAACAGTACCGGCCAGATCTGTTTGAAACGGTACCGGCCAGATCTGTTTGAAACAGTATCGGACTTCGTATCCGGGTGGTGGTGGTCAAGTGGTGGTGGTAACCGGGTCTTTAGGTTAGAGATAGAGAATATACAGATTCATTTAATTTATAAATATCTTTTTCATTATTTTACATAATACCCCCTGGATATTAGATATATGCACAATAATCCTTATATTGCTGAAAAGACAAATACGCCCTTATGTGCAAGTCACATAACCAGGTTTAACAGAAAAATCTAACTAAGTTAGGGCTAAAGGACATAACATGCAAGATTTTAAAACATTAAGTACAAGACTTGTCAATTTGAAAGATAAAGGACAACGCCCGAAATTCACTATAAAGATAAAGGATAAAATTTGGAATTCACTCTTTTATATAACTAATTGGGGCCAACCTTTTTTAAAACCTTAGATTTTTTTTTTGTGTTAATTAGTTATTTTTAAAGGGTTTTTTGTGTTCTAAAATATGAGGTAAAAGTGACTCATTAATGAGTGTGTAATCGCTATAAGAAAAAAAGGGTAACTATTTTTAGATTACGGGGTGTGGAGGGGTTTGGGTTGGGGGTATTGCTTGACACGTGGCGAGGGTGGGATCTACATTATAATACTAAAAAACTAGGGGTGTGGCGTGGCTTAGCTTGGCGTGACCAACCATGTGGATTTAAAAAAAAAAAACTTTTTTGTTGTTTAAACTATTTAAAATTACACCTAGCCAATTAAGTCAGCCATGTCACCCAGCCCCACGCCAGGCTCAATACCCACGCCAAAGGGGGAACGCTATGCCCAACGCCAACCCGGGGTGGAGCAGCTGGCGTTTAGGAGCCAAAACGCCCCCAAACCAACACCCACACCCTAAAGCCTTATGCAAAAAACATTCAGGCTACTTTTACACCCTTCTTCCGCCTTCTTGACTGTGTCAATACTAGGAATGAGCATTTGGTACCGGGTACCGGTATTGAACCGTACCGGGTATATTCGATACCGGTACCCACTTTCTCCGTTTTTCAGTACCGGTATTTACGAGTAAAACATCGGTAAATACCGATACAAGTAGTATAGTGATTCAAAAATATGAGGTAAAAGTGACTCATTAATGAGTGTGTAATCGTTATTTGAAAAAAAAGGTAACTATTTTTATGCAAGAAACATTCAGGCTACTTCTACACCTTTCTTCGCCCTTCTCGACTGTGCCAGTACTAGGATGAGCATTTTGTCACGGAGTTACTTATTCAACTCACGTGCGGCCTTAGAACACGGTCTAAGTAAGCCTTGCCAACTTAGTGTTGTTGGGTTTTGGTTGTGAAAGTCGCTAAAGGGAACGTTGTATCGCAAGGAAGTTGCTTGTAATACTTGAACACAAGTATACAAGAGAAATGCTTTGTATTATACAAAGGAAGCTTACAAGAGTGATGATGTTTACAAGTGTTTGGGGATGCTTCAAATGAGCTCCCATGATCCCTATTTATAGTGAATTGTTGCCTATCTAGAGTGTTATTAATCTAGAACACTCTTTACAAGATATCATACTTAAATATCTAAGATATTTCTTACTAAATATCATGATATTATGCTGGATTCTAGATAGTTCTTTGGGCAGATTTTTATGGGAGATTTAACCAGCATTTTCTAGACCCTTCTTAGCTGATATTTTGTGCTTCTTAGTGTCTCCATGTTGCTGGAACAATACGGGTTGTTCTAGAGTCTTCCGGACGGCTTTTGAAGCGTGTAGATGGCCCCGGAAGGTTCTAGAATGCTGAATTTTTGGGCTGAATTTTAGCGGGGCGTGACAATTTGGTACCGTGTACCGGTATTGAACCGTACCGAGTATACTTGATACTGGTACCCACTTTCTCCGTTTTTCGGTACCGGTACCTACTTTTCCCGTTTTTCGGTACCAAACAGGTTCCGTGTTCATCCCTAGTCAATACCTTTATTTTGTAACGTTATTTAATGTACTTAACTAGTAAATTGCCCCGCACGTTGTTGCGGTGTTCTGGAAAAAAAATATGTCAAAGCGTAGTTCAACTAAAAACATACATAAAAATAAGAAAGGATACGTATTATATTTAGCCTAACTTGTTTCCGAAAAAAATTACGTCAAAACATAGACTAACTAAAAACATCTATCTATATTTTCTATAAAAAGAGAAATCTCAATGACATAAGTAAAGCTGATGTGGCAGTCAGAGAGGCTGTCCAACAATGTTTTTCTTATGTCATTACTGCATCATAAAACCTAATATATATAAAATCATTTTAAAATCTATCTAAAAGTCTGCCTCATCCCAAAACCTCTGCCCATATCTATCATTTAAAGCCAGCAGAGGTTGAAAGTCCATCCTTTGGCAAACGTATAACTTAGCAGATGTTTTGAAATTGCTGGTAATTTCAAATTCAAAATGCCTGGGGATATGTAATTTGCAATTAATGCATGTCACTCACTCACTTCTGTCAATCATCTTCTTATATAAATGTTTTTTTTTCTCATTTCACTCTTCATATTTACACTCTCGTGTTCTCTGCTTTTGTATTTTCAAACCACACTTCCAATGTATCTCTCCCTCAAATCCCTTCTTCTCAATACACGACATTTGTTCATAAAGGATAAGAGAAAACGGAAGCTCTCTCTGACCCACTTTTAGAACAAATTTTGGGGATATGTGGTTTGCCTTGATGATGGTAATGTCATATATATAATTATGTTTGTTTTGGTTTTTGATTTTTCGTAATTGTTTTTTATCTGAGTTATGACTAAATGATGATTGTGAATGATTTGACCAGATGATGATGATGATTGTTCTACAGTTGTTTCCAGCATCATTGTTCCAACATCGTTGAAAGTATGTTTTTTTTTGTAATTTTGAAATTTTGAATTTTGAACTGATCTACTCTAATTCTCGCTTATTTTTCAGTCTAATCACATTTGTTTGAAATTGATACAATTATCTGCGGGTTATTTTAGGTTTGTGGGTTTTTTTAAACTGTTGATAATTTTTATTTTAAACTGTTGATATATTCCAGCTCTGTTTTCTTCGAGCGACTAGTGGTAGAAGTATTTGTGGAGCCATAATGGTTTTAGAATATGTTAATATGGATATTGATGGTATTAAATTAAACACAAATAAAGATTATTAAATGTACAGTTAAATTAATCTGGTTTATGACTAAATGATGATTATGAATGACTTGGGCAGATGATGATGATGTAAAATCTACAGTTGTTCCTACTAAACGCAAGAAAGGATCTGCTTCAGCTGTAAGATAAGATTTTATTTAATAATATATATAAGTAGATTCAGTTTGTTCTTTCCTGCCTTTTTTGTATTAAAAGATGCATAAAGTTTGGAATTTTGATGTATAGAATGTATACATATAAGATGCATACACTTCTACAGGCTCATATGATTTAAAGCAGCTCTTTATCAACAAGTTGAGGATTAAGTATATGAGGATAGGGCTACTCTTCAAGAGCTGAAGAGGTGTTTTGATGGACTACATCTTGGTCTGTTCACGAGAGACCAGGTTTCTAGAAACCTGATGGTGATGCCTTCAACTTCCGTGGAGTTCATGGCGATTGTCAAAGATATACATTGAGAGGTTCAGTACTCGATGGAGTTGAAGCTAAAAGCACTTAATTTTTTCTGTTAGATTCTTAAATTTCTTGGTGTTGTTGTTAGATTTTAAAGTTTCGTTGTTCAGTACTCGATGTAATTGTTGATCTTTTAATCTCATAGTTAAATTTTAATCCTATTAATGTTTGTGGAGCATTTTATTTTTACTAATTTTCAGGTGCATAAGTATTATTATGTAATTTTTAATATCATCAGAGTATTGCAGATCGATATTGATGTAGATGTGAAATTGTCTCTGAGTTTGATTTAGATTATGTTGATGTTGAATTGTGCTTGAACAATTTTTTGAAGAATTACAAAGAATCAATTTCTGTTAGTGTATAGATCTGTCAAAGTTAAAGTTTGCCAAAAGAGAACATCTGCTCGAAATCATCATCTACTGATCTAACAGCTGTTTGACTTTTACTGTTGCCAACATGTGTTGTTGCCTAACAGAGCTTCTCAACATCCGTGTGCGCTGAAGTGGTAAAAGTATGTGTTTAGGATGTAGAGTATTGTTGGTCTTTAAATGAAGAGTTTTTTTTATTGTTTTTTTATGCCAGAGGTTTGAAATTTTATTATTATATTTTTGATTTGGTAAGTTAACAGTTTTTTGAAAAATTTCCTCCTCTCAATTGCAAATACTCAACATCTGTTACTTTAAATCTCTGTCAAAGGTAAAGTCTGCCCAAAGAGAACATCTGTTTAGTAGTGATCCTCTGCTAGTCTAACGGCTGTTTGACTTGCTACTGTTGCCAACATCTGTTGTTGCCTAACAGAAGTTCTCAACATCCGTGTCTGCTGAAGTTGTAGAAGCGTGTGTTTACTATGTAGAGTATTCTTGGTCTTTAAACGAAGAGTATTGTTCGCAACATCTGTTGTTGCCTAACAGAGGTTCAAAACATCTATGTCTGCTGGAGTTGTAGAAGCATGTGTTTACTATGTAGGTTTGAAATTTTATAAAAGGAGAAATCCCGATGACATAAGAAAAGCTTATGTGGCAGCCAGAGAGGCTGTCCAACAATGTTTTTCTTATGTCATGACTTGCTACTGTTGCCAACATCTGTTGTTTTCTAACAGAGCTTCTCAACATCCGTGTGCGCTTAAGTGGTAGAAGTATGTGTTTAGGATGCAGAGTACTGTTGGTCTTTAAATGAAGAGTTTTTTTTATTGTTTTTTTGTGCTAGAGGTTTGAAATTTTATTATTTTTTATGATTTGGTAAGTCAACAGTTTTTTGAAGAATTTCATCCTCTCAATTGCAAATACTCAACATCTGTTACTTTAAATCTCTGTCAAAGATAAAGTCTGCCCAAAGAGAACATCTGTTTAGTAGTGATCCTCTGCTAATCTAACAGTTGTTTGACTTACTACGGTTGCCAACATCTGTTGTTGCCTAACAGAAGTTCTCAACATCCGTGTCTGCTGAAGTTGTAGAAGCATGTGTTTACTATGTAGAGTATTGTTGGTCTTTAAATGAACAGTACTGTTGGCAACATCTGATGTTGCCTAACAGAGGTTCGCAACATCTGTGTCTGCTGGAGTTGTAGAAACATGTGTTTACTATGTAGAGTATTGCTGGTCTTTAAATGAAGAGATTTTTTTATGCCAAAGGTTTGAAATTTTTTTATTTTTTTATTTTTTTATTATTTGGTAAGTCAACAGTTTTTTGAAGGATTTCCTCTCAATTACAAATACACAACATCTGCTCCTCTAAATGTCTGTCAGAGGTAAACTCTGCCCAAAGAGAACATCTATTTCAAGTGATCCTCTGCTGATGAAGACATAGTCTGAAGAAAGTTTGAAGAAGCAAAGGTCTGCTATGGGTCAACAGATCTTAAAGAACAACAGATGATATTCAATAGATCCTGCTCAACAGAGGTTTTAAAAGACAATTGTTGAAGTTTTGAAATACGGATAATGGTAAATAATCCCGATGTGGCATAAGAAAAGCTGATGTGGCAGCCAGAGAGGCTGTCCAACAATGTTTTTCTTATGTCATTACTGCATCATAAAGCCTAATATATATAAAATCATTTTAAAATCTATCTAAAAGTTTGCCTCATCCCAAAACCTATGCCCATATCTATACTTTAAAGCCAACAGAGGTTGAAAGTCCTTCCTTTGGCAAACGTATAGCTTAGCAGATGTTTTGAAATTGCGGGTAATTTCAAATTCAAAATGCCTGGGGATATGTAATTTGCAATTAATGCATGTCACTCACTCAGTTCTGTCAATCATCTTCTTATATAAAGTTTTTTTTTTCTTATTTCACTCTTCATATTTACACTCTCGTGTTCTCTGCTTTTGTATTTTCAAACCACACTTCCAATGTATCTCCCCCTCAAATCCATTCTTCTCAATACTCGACATTTGTTCATAAAGGATAAGAGAAAAGGGAAGCTCTCTCTGACCCACTTTCAGAACAAATTTTGGGGATATGTGGTTTGCCTTGATGATGGTAATGTCATATATATAATTTTGTTTGTTTTGGTTTTTGATTTTTCGTAATTGTTTTTTATCTGAGTTATGACTAAATGATGATTGTGAATGATTTGAGAAGATGATGATGATGATTGTTCTACAGTTGTTTCTAGCATCATTGTTCCAACATCGTTGAAAGTATATTTTTTTGTAATTTTGAAATTTGAACTGATCTACTCCAATTCTCGCTTTACATTTCAGTCTAATCACATGTCACACCCCCAAAATCCACCTGCGGAGTGTCACCGCTTGGAGGCGTGACTGACCAGGATCCAGCCACCAATTATACTGAGCAATGATTAATAGTAAGAATATTCACCAACCACAGTGGTAAGTAAATATCATAGTTTAAAGATTTAAAAGTTTAAGTCCGAATAATAGTTTAAGTAAGCAGCGGAAGCATAAATCAAACAGTTTCAAGACAAGGTTGATAGTTCAAGATTATTTAGAACCCAACACATGGGCTAGACGACCACTACGCATCCCCAAGCAGCAAGCTCCTGAGTCACTGGTTACCTGCAAAGCATGCAGTAGGGTATCAACAAAAATGTTGGCGAGTCCACGAGTTGTCCAGTTTTAATTACCAAAAACTTGTTTCACCAGTTAATTTATCCGTTTATACATGCGATGGGAAGCTACCCCATAAGTAAGCGACTAAACTGTTTTTCCAATACCGAACACTTACTTAACCGTACGTTTCCGTAGTGCCCCGTTTGTCAATGTTCTATCATCATTGACGGTTTGCCAGAGTTCATTAGTTCACTCCCGTTCCCAGTAACAAGGGTCGGTGTGAGGCTGGTTACACCTAAATAGCGCTATTAACTAATAACCCGTTCTCCAGGCCCCGGCGACTAATCAGTATTAAATGGTAGGGACTTAAGTGATAGAGTTTCGTTTAGTGGTGCTTGTTGCATTTCGTATAAACAATAATTAACCAAGAGTTCCCAGTAACAAGGGAAGTAAGTAAGTTTGTTCCCAGTAACAAGGGAAGAAAAGTAAGTTTGTATCCCTTACGCGGGGATAGCGTTGATTAAGTCTCCGTTTCCCAAAACCACCGGGAACACATGCTTTAATAGTTGTGAACTCACCTTGGGTTGCTCGGTAGTTTAGTTTACTCGGTTATGGATGCCGGTCACCACGTCCTAACATGGTTACCAGTATAGGTCAGGCTCGGATACAGATAATCACGTACATTCTACACGTATTCTAACACATAGCATACATACACATAAATTCATTGGGCCAGTTCTATCGCATGTTCGGCAGCCCATAATCCATTTAAACAGAAATCAACCATGAACAGTTCATACAGTTCGGCCCATTAATGTAGATAAGTAGTCCAGACGAGACAAGGTGGTCTCGACTCGAGAACACGCGGTCTCGAGTCGCAACATGGAGATCTCGAGCCGTGGGCTCCTGGTCTCGAGTAGTGCTGGTATGAGTCGCAACCTCAGGGATCTCGAGTCCCGTCTCGAGTCGCAATCAGAAGATCTCGAGTCGAGACCTTGATGGTCTCGAGTCCCTGAAGTCTGTTTTGAGTTGCTTGGACATGGTCTCGAGTCGCAACTGCTGTGGTCTCGAGTTGTCACGGGTTGGTCTCGAGTCGCAGCCGGGGGTCTCGACTCGCAACCCTGGATGCGTGCACATGAAGTCCTTCTAGAACATCTGATGTACTAACCAATAATCTTGCAATTTCATGTAATTGTGTACTAGCCAATAGAATTTCATAAACATGTTTTGTTGTCTAATTCCCAAACAATTCAGATTAAACATGGCATCTTTAAATGTTCAAAGCATATTCAAATCTTCATATTCACATTGTTCATCATATTCAACATTCAAACACATTCAACACATATTCATGTCATATTTATATAGTTCATCCCTAGGGTTTTATCATTCATCTTTATACTCAAAGTGTGTGCATATGTCCTAAATTCTTCAACATATAACATAAGACTTGTGAATAAGAACCATGTAACATATATCCTAGATATCAAGACAATCTTGTAACCCATCATCTAAACACAATGTTTGTCCTATTTTATCAAGCATGAATCGGATTGTCATAAGTATCATCAATTATTTATCATTCAAAGCACAATTTGTTCACATCTCATTCATCATTCAATCATTCAAAGTAAGTCACATCATTATACACAAAAACACCTAGTAAAGATCTAAAACACTAACCGGTTGATAGAGAGTGTGTGAAGGCGAGTAGGTTTGTCGTCCGGTATTCTCCGAGTGAAGAACACAAGCTAATCCGAGGGCTTGTTAATCGGTCCACTATTACCCAAATGGTGTCATTTCCGCGTTGAGACTTAGGCAGGCTAGTGACAAAATCCATGGAAATTTGCTCCCATTTCCATTGCGGGATTTCTGGTTGTTGGAGTAGGCCTGATGGTTTCTGATACTCAGCCTTGACTCTTGCACAAGTCAAGCATTTTCTGACATAGGTTGCTATGTGGGCTTTCATGCCAGGCCACCAATATGTAGTCTTTAAGTCGTGGTACATCTTATCCGAACCAGGATGTACTGAGTAACGGGACTTTTGGGCTTCATCCATTACAAGCTCGCGCAAATCCCCATAAAGTGGAACCCATATACGCCCGTTTACGTAGTAAGCACCATCTTCTTTTTGTTCTAGCCGTTGTCTCGATCCTCGTAGGGACTCAGCCCTGATGTTCTCGACTTTCAATGCTTCAACCTGAGCATTTCGGATCTGATTAGGGAGGTTCGAGTGGATGGTGAGCTGTAAGGCACGAACGCGCTTAGGTTTGGTTTCCTTCCTGCTGAGGGCATCTGCCACCACATTAGCCTTGCCTGGATGATATTTAATCGCACACTCGTAGTCATTTAGGAGTTCGACCCATCGGCGTTGCCGCATATTCAACTCCTTTTGTTCCATTATGTGCTGGAGACTCTTGTGATCAGTGTAAATCGTGCACTTGGTACCGTACAAGTAGTGTCTCCAAATCTTGAGCGCAAAAACCGCAGCTCCAAATTCTAAGTCGTGTGTCGCGTAGTTCCTTTCGTGGATCTTGAGTTGTCGCGAAGCGTAAGCAATAACCTTCTCGCGTTGCATCAACACGCAACCAAGTCCTTGAATAGAAGCGTCGCAGTAAACAACAAAGTCGTCGGTACCTTCAGGTAAGGAAAGAATATGAGCACTACAAAGGTTCTTCTTTAGTTCCTGGAAGGCAGATTCCTGCGCATCACTCCACTTATAAGCAACACCCTTCTGAGTGAGGGTCGTAAGTGGTTGAGTGATCTTAGAGAACCCCTTGATAAATCTTCGATAGTATCCTGCCAATCCCAAGAATTGGCGAACTTCGGTCGGAGTCTTAGGTATAGGCCAATTCTTAATGGATTCAATCTTAGCGGGGTCAACATGAATCCCATCCTGATTGACTATGTGCCCGAGGAAATGGACTTCCCTAAGCCAGAAATCACATTTCGAGAATTTGGCGTACAGTTGCTCACTGCGAAGGAGTTCGAGAATAAGACGCAGGTGTTGTTCATGCTCCTCTTGACCCTTCGAGTAGATTAAGATGTCGTCGATAAACACAATCACGAACTTATCGAGGTAGGGTTTGCACACCCGGTTCATGAGATCCATGAAGATCGCAGGTGCGTTGGTCATTCCGAAAGGCATAACAAGGAATTCGTAATGACCATAGCGGGTTCTGAAAGCAGTCTTAGAGATGTCCTCGTCGCGGACTCTCAGTTGGTGATAACCTGATCGCAGATCGATCTTGGAGTAATAGCTCGACCCTTGCAGCTGGTCGAACAGGTCGTCGATACGGGGAAGTGGATAACGATTCTTGATGGTAACCTTGTTCAGTTCACGGTAGTCGATGCACATTCGGAATGTGCCATCCTTCTTTTTGACAAAGAGCACTGGGGCTCCCCAGGGTGATGAGCTAGGACGGATAAAACCTTTGTCCAAAAGTTCTTGTAGTTGAGTAGAAAGTTCTTTGAGTTCTGCGGGAGCTAGACGATAAGGTGCACGAGCTATAGGCGCTGCTCCGGGAGCTAGCTCGATTTGAAATTCGACCTGACGGTGAGGAAGGAGTCCAGGTAGTTCTTCAGGGAATACCTCGGGATAGTCGCGTACAACTGGAAAGTCTTCAATCTTGCTCTCCTTTTTCTGCGTGTCGGCAACAAGTGCTAAGATAGCGGTGTGCCCCTTTCGTAAACACTTCTGGGCTTTTTAGAATGAAATGATGCATGTGACTTCTCCGCTTTTGTCGCCTTGAACTATAAGAGGCTTGCCAGGAGGACGGGGAATACGAATAGCTTTCTCTTGGCAGAGGATCTCGGCTCGATGCTTGGATAACCAATCCATACCAATGACGACGTCGAAGCTTCCGAGAATGATGGGGAAGAGATCGATACGGAAGGTCTGACCAGACAATTCTAGTTTGCAGTTACGAATAACGTGCGAGGCCTCGAGGTTTCTACCATTAGCTATTTCAACGATGTGCTTAGAGCTTAGCGGCGTAAGAGTGGACTTAAGCTTCTTACTAATACGTAGGGATACATAACTAGCATCTGCTCCGGAATCAAATAATATGGAAACATAACGGTCATTAAGTAGGAACTTACCCGCCACCACGTTAGGGTCGTTCCTTGCTTCAGCAGCCCCAATCACGAATGCCCTTGCATTGTTTCCAGAGTTCATTAGTTCACTCCCGTTCCCAGTAACAAGGGTCGGTGTGAGGCTGGTTACACCTAAATAGCGCTATTAACTAATAACCCGTTCTCCAGGCCCCGGCGACTAATCAGTATCAAATGGTAGGGACTTAAGTGATAGAGTTTCGTTTAGTGGTGCTTGTTGCATTTCGTATAAACAATAATTAACCAAGAGTTCCCAGTAATAAGGGAAGTAAGTAAGTTTGTTCCCAGTAACAAGGGAAGAAAAGTAAGTTTGTATCCCTTACGCGGGGATAGCGTTGATTAAGTCTCCGTTTCCCAAAACCACCGGGACCGCATGCTTTAATAGTTGTGAACTCACCTTGGGTTGCTCGGTAGTTTAGTTTACTCGGTTATGGATGCCGGTCACCACGTCCTAACATGGTTACCAATATAGGTCAGGCTCGGATACAGATAATCACGTACATTCTACACGTATTCTAACACATAGCATACATACACAAAAAGTCATTGGGCCAGTTCTATCGCATGTTCGGCAACCCATAATCCATTTAAACAGAAATCAACCATGAACAGTTCATACAGTTCGGCCCATTAACGTAGATAAGTAGTCCAGACGAGACAAGGTGGTCTCGACTCGAGAACACGCGGTCTCGAGTCGCAACATGGAGATCTCGAGTCATGGGCTCCTGGTCTCGAGTAGTGCTGGTATGAGTCGCAACCTCAGGGATCTCGAGTCCCGTCTCGAGTCGCAATCAGAAGATCTCGAGTCGAGACCTTGATGGTCTCAAGTCCCTGAAGTCTGTTTTGAGTTGCTTGGACATGGTCTCGAGTCGCAACTGCTGTGGTCTCGAGTTGTCACGGGTTGGTCTCGAGTCGCAGCCGGGGGTCTCGACTCGCAACCCTGGATGCGTGCACATGAAGTCCTTCTAGAACATCTGATGTACTAACCAATAATCTTGCAATTTCATGTAATTGTGTACTAGCCAATAGAATTTCATAAACATGTTTTGTTGTCTAATTCCCAAACAATTCAGATTAAACATGGCATCTTTAAATGTTCAAAGCATATTCAAATCTTCATATTCACATTGTTCATCATATTCAACATTCAAACACATTCAACACATATTCATGTCATATTCATATAGTTCATCCCTAGGGTTTTATCATTCATCTTTATACTCAAAGTGTGTGCATATGTCCTAAATTCTTCAACATATAACATAAGACTTGTGAATAAGAACCATGTAACATATATCCTAGATATCAAGACAATCTTGTAACCCATCATCTAAACACAATGTTTGTCCTATTTTATCAAGCATGAATCGGATTGTCATAAGTATCATCAATTATTTATCATTCAAAGCACAGTTTGTTCACATCTCATTCATCATTCAATCATTCAAAGTAAGTCACATCATTATACACAAAAACACCTAGTAAAGATCTAAAACACTAACCGGTTGATAGAGAGTGTGTGAAGGCGAGTAGGTTTGTCGTCCGGTATTCTCCGAGTGAAGAACACAAGCTAATCCGAGGGCTTGGTTGTCGCCGGTTTGATCCGAGAGAGGGAGAGGAGAGGTTGTGTTGTTAGTGTTTTTAGTGAGAGAGGATGTAGTAGAGTGTGTGTGTAGGAGAGTGTGAAGGGATGGTGATTGAAAAGTGGCAAGGTTGGCCATCAACATAGTATATATACCCGATCCATGTAGGTGCACCCTAATGGGTTCGAGTGGGCTTTTGAGGTGCACGGCCCAACCGGCCCAGTTGTTCACTCGAGACCGAATGGTCTCGAGTCGGGTTCATGGTCTCGGTTCACTTATATATATTACATACACATAGTTTAATACAAGCATCACATAATACTTCAAGATAATTCGCAAATCTTCATTTAATAATATATGTACACATAAGGCTAAACCAAAATGGTTACTCGGGAAAACCCCGAGTGTCACATCACAGTTGTTTGAAATTCATACAATCATCTGCGGGTTATTTTAGGTTTGCAGATTTTTTTAAACTGTTGATAATGTTGATAATTTTTGTTTTCTATAAAAGGAGAAATCCCAATGACATAAGAAAAGCTGATGTGGCAGCCAGAGAGGCTGTCCAACAATGCTTTTCTTATGTCATTACTGCCTCATAAAGCCTAATATATATAAAATCATTTTAAAATCTATCTAAAAGTCTGCCTCATCCCAAAACCTCTACCCATATCTATCCTTTAAAGCCAGCTGAGATTAAAAGTCCTTCCTTTGGCAAACGTATAACTTAGCAGATGTTTTGAAATTGCCGGTAATTTCAAATTCAAAATGCCTAGGGATATGCAATTTGCACTTAATGCATGTTACTCACTCACTTCTGTCAATCATCTTCTTATATAAAGGTTTTTTTTTTCTCATTTCACTCTTCATATTTACAGTCTCGTGTTCTCTGCTTTTGTATTTTCAAACCACACTTCCAATGTATCTCTCCCTCAAATCCCTTCTGTTTTGGTCAAAATTACCTAAGCAATTTAGTGATCAAATTAGTTAAGTGAGGTAGTGTGCTAAGAATGTGAATTGAAAATATCCTGGTTTAGTTGTTTGCAAAAGACAGTATTCAGGATATAGCTCAGGATATGGAGCTATATCTATAATCAAACAATGAGCAAAAAGTAAAGGGTGACACGAGATGTACGAGGAAAGCCCTTGATCAATCTAGATCGCCGGCATAAAACCTCGGGAGGTGACAATCGCAGCTGCCTTGTTCTTCTTATTACTTCAAATGTCAGGATACAGTGCAGGATATTGACCAGATCACTACTAAGTGTTACAATGCTTTCAGAAAGTGAGAGTTGCGAGAGAAAGAGTAGAAAAGTTTTAGAGTAGTGAGTGTGATGTCCTATTCGATCTGATTTATCCGTCTACTTATAGCTAAGAAATGAAAACAAAATTTCCTACAAATGGGGGATGCCAGCGAATATTCCCTAGTTAACGTTGGAGACCAAGTAAAGCGGCCTCAACGTCTTTCTTCGAACAACTTGGACCGAGTCTTCAGGGGAAGAGGTCTTCACGAACATTGCAACCTTGAACTCGTACTCCTGCACATAATCCGTTAGTAATCCTCAGGATACCATCCAGGATGTTACCAATATCCTGAGTCAGCACCCTGAGTATGAACATTTATCATATAATCAAGATATAATTCAAGATATTATCCAGGATATGGGCTCAGAATTTCACCCATAACACCTTCTTCTCAATACTCGACATTTGTTCATAAAGGATAACAGAAAACGTAAGCTCTCTCTGACCCACTTTCAGAACAAATTTTGGGGATATGTGGTTCGCCTTGATGATGGTAATGTCATATATATAATTACTAGGTTACAACCCAGAAATTTTCCGGGTAGGAAAATTTAATTTACAACAAATAAAAGTATAAAAATAACATTTTTAACCTCTAAAGTATCCTCTTTCCGTTTTCTACACCATAAATTTTTAATTCGGTTTCATAGACTTCTTCTTGTTGTAAACTTCACATCACTATTATAATATTTCCAGTACAGCAGTACTTGCTATTGAATTCAATGTAGTAAGTAGTTCTAAAACATTCAAAAATCTGTATAAATTCATTTTAAATGCAGAGTTAAAACTTAAAAGCATATCTTGTATCTTGCTGCATACTTGTTCATCCATCATAGTTTTTTGATCTAACAACATGCAGTACCTCTGTCTCAGAACAGTTTATGAGTTAATCCTAAATTTAAGAATCATACACAATTATCACAATCAACATTAAAGAATTACAACTCTTTTAACAAAGACTTAAAGTTCTGTGAAATAAGCTTAATTTCAATCTATACACATGCTCATTCTAATTCAAATTATGTATCAAATTAAAAACTTGTTAATAACCATATTAATTAAACACAATGCACAACACTTACATTGGCCTTATAGGTGGTTGTTGAAGAGTAGTTGCAACATGACCCTGCTGCATCACCAGCTATCTGTGTGACAACTGTCACTTTTCCATACATTCCGTACACTAAATAAACAGTAATTTATGCTTTAATGACTGTGCATGATCTAGTTTACCAGACAAATAAATTTCTGATTTCCATGCAAGTGAATTCATGCACGTTTTATACTACAAGAATTACTTTATGACAGCGTTGCGTCAAAATACTAGTAAACTCACCGGTAAGACACATTGTGTCAACAATTCTGCAGAAAGCAGTTAGACAATAGAATTGGAGCCTAGGTGTAGGTCCAACGATAAGAATACATTAAAACCCAAGAGTACATACAAGGGTTTATATATAGACTTTCCGGAAGCTAAAATACGCACTAAAAAGCACCCGAAATACACTTTAAAAGCTGAATTTTATATAATTCAGCAAAATTCAGCAATATAACAAGATATTTCCATGCAAAAACATGACTAGATGGTCCAGAATACTTCCCTAAGTGTTGGGAATTGAAAGTGTCACAAAAGAATACTTAAAAGACACTAAACGGTGCAATTTAGCACTTTAACGAATCGGTATCTAACCGAATAACCGGACATTACCTGGAATATCAAAATATTACTAGAGACATTGTTTTAATGTTTCTGAACTAGTTATGGTTCCTAAACACCATAACACCCCTTAAAATATAATAACACACCAAGCCCCTAATTAAGATACTTGAAACTTAACTTGATCTTGTAACTAGAAATTGGAATTTACACTTTGCCCCTCCCCCTCTACATGTGGACGGTCACCTTAGTAGGCCCTACTCTTGATCTTGTGAGATCTTACTAAATCCTCTAAAATCTTGCCAAGATATTCCATGATCTTCCTTGGATCCTACATGATTTTGCAAAGATCTTTGAAGATGTGAAATGGTTAAAAGTTACAACTAGACCCCTCCCCACTAGCTTAAAAATCGGCCCACATGCCTAAATACAAGATTATGTAATCTTCCCAAGATCTTAAATTGATTTTACTTAGATTTATGGAAGATATGGTGTGTACTATTGGGAACATGTTACCTATTGGACAAAAGAACTAGAGTTTACATAATGGACTTAGGCTTATCATTATCACCAACACATTCAACACACTAATCTCTCTCCCTCTCTTCCCCTTGCTCACGGCTATAAGCCACCACCACACCACCTCCATTTTCAGTCATCATACAAGCATTCCAAGTGCACTATAAGGTGTAAGAAGGTCGCTAACGAAGTGTGGAACTCTCGGATCTTGAAGGACCTCTTCCGTGAGCTTTTATCCACTCCATATTCTTCATTGTTCTTCCCTAGCTTGAAGCTAGTGGTAAGGCTCTTTTGATCTTGCTTACTTCGTATTTTTAGTGGGTAAAAGATATAGTATGATGATTTACACTAGAACATTAAAAGACATACACATGAAACATGAACATAAAGCTTGTAATATGATGAAATAGTGTTGAAATGATATTGTTTGATGCATGAATGATACTTGATAGTTGTTGCTAGAGATGATGATGTTAATCTTCATATGAAGCTTCCTAGGTTGTGATTAAACACATGATCTAGCAAGATTAGGAGATGATTATGTGTTTACACAAAGATAATCATCTTCATGATTAAACATGAACTTGAAAGTAAAATGATTTTAAACAAAGTAAACTAGTGAACTTGTAGATCCAAGATTTATAAATAACTTTCCAAGAAAACCAAGTTTAAAATATGATTTTTAGAAAATGTTGGTTATTACTTAAACCTACACTATTTTTATTAGAAAAACAAGTGTATGAACACTTATGAAACAAGAAAAATACAAAAGAAATATTTTTAAGAAAAATCATCTTACAAGTTGTAAATGACTAAATCCTTCAAGAATGAGATTTACAAACAAACAACCATGTTTTTAAGGGTAACTAAACCTACTAAATAACATGGTAAGTTACTACAAGTTTTTACAAAACTTCAAGTTCATGATGTAGTGTGATTTACTTGATTTTGGCACTTGATAAGTTGTTGATGTTGATGATGATTTAAAAGAAAATAAACACATGTTTTGAAAACATGGGAAACCACCATTTTTAGGGGAAACTCTGTCAAAATTTCTATAAATTTTGACACTTAGAAAAATATAAGTTTTTGAGAAACTTATTCCCTAGAAATGTATCTAAAAATATTTACCAAGGTTTCCCTAATTTTTGTGTTAAGAAATAATGATTTCTTCAAGATTAAATTGATATTAAGTATGTATATTTTTTAGAAAAATATATATATTTATTGATCACCAAATTTTGTGCTAAGTGTATGTAGTATATATTATACTTGATAGTGTATTAGGACTTGAAAATACACTAAATACTCCTAAGAAGTGAAGATACAAAAATACACATACAACATACTTAGACAAATACAAGAGAATATGTTTATGAAAATATATTACTTGATAGAATAAATAACTTGGACAAGTTATGAACAAGAAATGAAGTGTTTGGACAAAATACATAATTCGGGTGAAAAATACAAGATACTTATATTTATTATTGAGAAAATAATATAATTAAGGCACATAGTTAAAAATATAAATTATTTTTAACACAAGAAACCATATACAAAAGATAGTGACTTGTACTTGTGCGAGACAAGTCTAGTGACTAACGTTAATAAAACACGTTTAGGTCACGGCGCTAGATAAGCAAATCCGGTGAAGTTTATGACGCAGGAACGCAAAGTAGTGAGTTCATGCTCCCCCTTTTCTTTAACTGTTTTTGGTTTTATAACTCTCTGGGGTGGAATACATGTACGAATGCTTAAACGGTATGAAATGCCTATGAAATACTAGATCATGTGAGCATAGACTAGATATTGAAATGCCATTAATACTTAATTAGGGACGAGGGTTAGATCTAACGGGTACGGCCGAACCCCACTCATGGTCACAACTAGTACCAAGTAGTGC
Source organism: Helianthus tuberosus (assembly GCA_030545235.1). Classification (NCBI taxonomy): domain Eukaryota; kingdom Viridiplantae; phylum Streptophyta; class Magnoliopsida; order Asterales; family Asteraceae; genus Helianthus; species Helianthus tuberosus. The sequence continues at coordinate 12,920,725 of CM060361.1, read as the reverse complement.
TTCGGAGTCCCAGTCGAGGTTAATCGACACAGTCGAGGGTAATCGACACAGTCAAGGGAAATTGACACAGTCGAGGTTAATCGACACAGTCAAGGGAAATCGACAAGGGTATAAGCCATTACGAGTGCTTCCCATGTCCTCAAGGAGTCATAACAAGTACTCCCCATGTCCTCAAGGAGTCATAACAAGTACTCCCCATGTCCTCACATGCCTTAATGTCCTTGTACAAACATTCATTTAGTACGTTCATACACGTTTTTCATACCTGTTTGCAAAGGAGTCTCTCAAAGATTTACAAGAATTACAGTACACAAACAAGACGCATGAACTCGCTCAACTTTTGTTGTGTTTTCCAAAATTACATGTATTTCAGGTGACAAGATGGATCTTGGGCGCGGGTGTCGTAATTAGAAGTAGACTTCAAGTTTAGATGTCATCCACTTTTGTTGAATTGCAACCTAGACGAAGGTTGTGTTTTAAAACTTAATTAACAAGTGTTTGTAATACTCAAATTTCATGAATGGATGAACATCGTTTTGATCATGTAGTTGCTTATTACGATTGAATGCAATGATATTAAACCAGTCACACATCATACGCTTCCGCAAAAGACAGGGTGTGACAATCTGAATAAGAAATAAAACTAAAAAGGATTATAATTGCAAAACCAAGCTATCTCAATAAAAAAATGTAATTAGAAAATGATAGTAATAACCAGTAAGTAATCCTAATCATCCTATATCATTTATCTATTTAATTATACATTCACATTATGTTTTATATCCAAGTCAAAACACAAAATAATACATTGAAAGAAATTATAAAGCAAGAGAATTCAAGTAATAAAAAGATAGAGTTTTGATGTTAATTACCTTAGCGTCATCCCTTGTAAGCCGAAGAGAAGAATTAATTAACAAATAAAGCTTCTTAGAGCACTCCATAAATTATGTCACATTAATGATGAATTAAGTTAATTGAAAAAAGGAATGGATTGAACGGGTGAAACACATTAATAGTTTACTTCCAAATTTAAATTAAAATAATAATTGACTTCGAAATTTAAAATCAAACACATTAATGGCAAACTTTCAAATTTCAATTTAAAATAATAATTGACTTCGAAATTGAAAATTTAAAATCAAACACAATAATGGTTTATTTCAAAATTTAAATTTAAAATAATGATTGACTTCAAAATTTAAAATCTGAAAATCAAATCACTAATATCCAATCCCGTAAGTCAAGCAAGCTTATTATGAAAGTCTAACCTTGCCAAGCAAATCCAACCGACATGGTACCAATTTCCAGCCACAACAAGCATATCTCTGTCCAACATAGTTGCAGCCAAAAACTCCAGACCATCCAAAATAAACACCTAACGAATCAAAATAAAAACACATAAACCTTGAATATTACTCACTTTATGACTACCACCCCCCAAAACAAAACTTTGTCAACAAATTATACTAACTTATGCAATGGTAAACCATAAAATAACAAATTAATTTAGATGATTAGCCTTGCAAAAAATACCCAAATCATGAAAGTTTACCTGAATCGCTAACGAAAAAAATCAGACCCAGATTGGGTTACTCAAGCGGATATTAATCACTGGAATCAGATCTGGTATCAAACATAAAAGCACACATGAGTTGATTAACGGAACAAAATGGTGAGGAGAAGAATATACATCAGTGAATTGAATAGAGATCAATTTCCCATAGGATCCCAGTCAAGATATAGATAAAGAGCGGCGCAAGATATACCTTTCCTTCAACTTCCCAGAGGATCCCATTCAAGAGTTCCTTGTAGGGGAAGGAGTCTGAAAGAAACTCATCACCTAAAATTACAAAACACAATTTGAATTCGATATGCAACTCGAGTACAAAACCAATAGTCGAAGACTCGAAGCATCCCTAAAATTACAAATAATATAGTCAAAGAATCTCATAAAAAACATCAAGATTTCAAAGCATTCAATTAATCAAAGTGATAAAAACCATTGATTTAAGCAACTAATCACAAGAGAAAAAATTCTGAAATTTTTAATTTTAATTTAAAGTAGTATTACTCCTTTTTCTCTGTTTGTGTTCATCATAATCAATTCAAAATCTTTTCTTGATTAATGTTATCAATGGAATAATGATATTAGTAAGAAATTATTCAATCCACTGCATAACTATTAAGAGATAATAATTAATAAAACAGTAAATAAAACCTAAAATCAGCTAAAAAGATATAAAAAAAATTATAGATTCTAACAAAAGATTAAAGCTTCAAACATCAGTCACATGACAAATAATAAAAAGATTAAAAACAAATTAATAAAACCTAAAAAAGCTAATAAAAAACCATTACACAAAATAAACCTAAAAAACCAATCTTCAGATCTAAAAAAGTTCACATCAAACAATAACCTGATAGATTTACAGTCAAATTAAACCTAATCAATAACCAAAAACGCTACGCAATCAAAGAGCTAATAAGCCTAAATTCATAAATACAAGATATATGTGAGATTGAAAGGAAAAGATTACCAGTAATCAAATCTTGATAGACCAACATAATAATGCTTCTGGAAAACGGTGGAAACAAAGAGAGCAAAAAGGGTAGCAACTTGCGAAAGAAAGAGAGAGGGTTTTGGGAAGTAGCTAATGCAGATGAAGCCTGTATTCTTATCTTGAAAATAGAAGAATCACTGAGCGAAGTAAAAGAATACAAAAAATTGAAGGATCCCTATGCAGAATAGAGTAAACACAAAATCTAAATACCTGTGAGTTCATCGAAGCACTTATTCTGCAATCCAAATAAAAAAACCTGTAAAATAAGTTTGAAATATGCCTTCACATTATGTTTTATATCCAAGTCAAAACACAAAATAATACATTGAAATAAATTATAAAGCAAGAGAATTCAAGTAATAAAAAGATAGAATTTTGATGTTAATTACCTTAGCGCCATCCCTTGTAAGCCGAAGAGAAGAATTAATTAACAAAGAAACCTTCTTAGAGCACTACATCAATTTTGTCACATTAAAAATGAATTAAGTTAATTGAAAAAAACAATGGACTAAACGGGTAAAATATATTAATGGTTTACTTCCAAATTTAAATTAAAATAATGATTGACTTCGAAATTTAAAATCAAACACATTAATGGCAAACTTTCAAATTTCAATTTAAAATAATAATTGACTTCGAAATTGAAAATTTAAAATCAAACACAATAATGGTTTACTTCAAAATTTAAACTTAAAATACCGATTAACTTCAAAATTTAAAATCTTAAAATCAGATCACTAATATCCAATCCCGTAAATCAAGCAAGCTTATTATGAAAGTCTAACCTTGCCAAGCAAAACCAACCGACATGGTACCAATTTCCAGCCACAACAAGCATATCTTTGTCCAACATAGTTGCAGCCAAAAACTCTGGACCATCCAAAATAAACACCTAACGAATCAAAATAAAAACACACAAACCTTGAATATTACTCACTTTATGACTACTATCCCCCAAAACAAAACTTTGTCAACAAATTATACTAACTTATGCAATGGTAAACCATAAAATAACAAATTAATTTAGATGATTAGCCTTGCAAAAAAACCCAAATCATGAAAGTTTACCTGAATCGCTAACGAAAAAAATCAGACTCAGATTGGGTTACTCTAGCGGATATTAATCACTGGAATCAGATCTAGTATCAAACATAAGAGCACACATGAGTTGATTAACGGAACAAAATGGTGAGGAAAAGAATATACATCAGTGAATCGAATAGAGATCAATTTCCCATAGGATCCCAGTCAAGATATAGATAAAGAGCGGCGCAAGATATACCTTTCCTTCAACTTCCCAGAGGATCCCATTCAAAAGTTCCTTGTAAGGGAAGGAGTCTGAAAGAAGCTCATCACCTAAAATTACAAAACACAATTTGAATTCGATATGAAACTCGAGTACAAAAACAATAGTCGAAGACTCGAAGCATCCCTAAAATTACAAATAATATAGTCAAAGCATATCATAAAAAAACATCAAGATTTCAAAGCATTCAATTAATCAAAGTGATAAAAACCATTGATTTAAGCAACTAATCACAAGAGAAAAAATTCTGATTTTTTTAATTTTAATTTATAGTAATATTACTCCTTTATCTCTGTTTGTGTTCATCATAATCAACTTAAAATCTTTTCTTGATTAATGTTATCAATGGAATAATGATATTAGTAAGTAATTATTCAATCCACTGCATAACAATTAAGAGATAATAATTAATAAAACAGTAAATAAAACCTAAAATCAGCTAAAAAGATATAAAAAAAAGTTATAGATTCTAACAAAAGATTAAAGCTTCAAACATCAGTCACATGACAAATAATAAAAAGATTAAAAACAAATTAATAAAACCTAAAAAAGCTAATAAAAAATCATTACACAAAATAAACCTAAAAAACCAATCTTCAGATAAAAAAAAATCACATCAAACAATAACCTAATCAATAACCAAAAACGCTACGCAATCAAAGAGCTAATAAGCCTAAATTCAAAAATACAAAATATATGTGAGATTGAAAGGAAAAGATTACCAGTAATCAAATCTTGATAGACCAACATAATGATGCTTCTGGAAAACGGTGGAAACAAAGAGAGCAAAAAGGGTAGCAACTTGCGAAAGAAAGAGAGAGGGTTTGGGAAGTAGCTAATGCAGATGAAGCCTGTATTCTTATCTTGAAAATAGAAGAATCACTGAGCGAAGTAAAAGAATACAAAAAATTGAAGGAGCCCTATGCAGAATAGAGTAAACACAAAATCTAACTACTTGTGAGTTCATCAAAGCACTTATTCTGCAATCCAAATAAAAAAAACGGTAAAATAAGTTTGAAATATGCCTTCACATTATGTTTTATATCCAAGTCAAAACATAAAATAATACATTGAAATAAATTATAAAGCAAGAGAATTCAAGTAATAAAAAGATAGAATTTTGATGTTAATTACCTTAGCTGTCACACCCCCAAAATCCACCATGCGGAGTAACATCGCTTGGAGGCGTGACGTGACCAGGATCGAGCCACCAATCATATTGAACATCGCAATTAAGTAAATAAGACCAACCACAATACGATTGGTGACCAAAGCTAGTTAACCATGTTTAGTTTAAACAGCGGAAACATAAGAGTAAATCCAAAAGCATAAGTCCATAGTTTATAAGTTAAAGTTCAAAACGCAAGTTTAATAAGTTCATAAGGATTTAAATAATAAGCACGGAACATAACAGTCCGTACACCACAACGACTCCTTCCTCGTGCAAGCTCCAAGCGTTTAGCGACCTGTAAGGCATGTAACAACGAGTCAACAACAAAGTTGAGTGAGTTCACGTTTTGTTGTTTAGTTTTAAGTTGTTTCTGAAAAACGTGGTTTGACTTTCGTTGGCTTAATTGCCGTGGGGGTTACCCCGTAGTTGAAAGTATGTTTAACCAGTTCCTTTTTCATTACCCAAACCATAACCATAATCAGTGGGGGCTTTCCCCGTGTGAACTACTAGACAGTATGATATCGACTGCTACGTAAATAAGTTGTGCCCTATATCAGCGTCTATCATCACTGATAATCTGCCATAGTCCATTAGTACACGCCCGTCCGACTGGCACGGTGTGAGGTTTGTTAAACCTAATAGCGCTAATAACTAATGACCCGCTCGCCATTGGCCTCGGCGATTAAGTCGATATAAATTGAGGGACTTCATGATAGAGTTTTATCTAGCTAGTTTTAAGGTTGTTGTCCTACCCAAGGAGGACGAACGTACGTATTCTGCACAAGGAGAATTCGTAGGATTAATAATGGCACCCTACCCATGGAGGATGGCCGTACATATCCTCCCAAGGGGATATGTAGATTTAGTTTTAATTCTTTAACCCATTCCCAAACCACCGGGAATCCCATGCCTCGTAGAAAGTGTGAACTCACCTCGGTTTGCTCGGTTAGATTCTCATATATAGCTAACAGTCAAGGTCGGTCAATCACGTCCTAATATGATAACCAGTTAGTCATTTAGTGATTTTTAAATAGAGCACAAAGTTCCTACACGTATCTATCACATAACATGCATCACTTTAACGGTTCATGCCCATATAAACTTCCCATCCATTCCCCACTCATAAACAAACATACGATAATGCACCTAACAATTTTATTGACAAATAATCATGTTAGATCATTCACAGATAGCATATTCGACATTTAGACATGCAAATTACAGCTTATGTCATTTCAGCATAAATATTCAAAACTGGGCTGTTTTCGGACATTTTAATAAAATAGTTAACTTATTCCAAAAATTCCCAATTTTTTACAGAATATCTTAAACGTTCCAAATTTTATTGTGTAAAAATATCGGGGTCCAGTTCATTACCAATATTTTATAAAATTTCATTTTCCGGACTGAACTCAGATTTATCTTATTCTAACCACAGTCCACGGAATAATTTATTTAAAAATCGTCGTAAGTCCGATTTACGAAATTCCAGCGAGATAATTACAAATACATCGGTGGTCATCTACAGTACAAGTTTCATGATCTAACTCTACACAGAACTCAAGTTATGACAGAAAACAAAACGCATATTTTCAGCAGAAAAATGCAGCTCTAGCTGCTGTTACAAAATGACGCTCTAAAAATAGTAAACGAAGTCCAAAAATTATGATTCTGGTGCCATTAGAACCGTATTTCATAATACATAAGTCCAGGCTTCAGAAAATACATTTTTCGTTAAGTTATGGTCTGGTTACAGCCAACTGAAGTTGGCTGTAAAAACCAACCAGCTTTCTGTTTCAGCTTTTAGCTTTATAACTTGTGTTCGATTGATTCCGTTAATATGTTTATTGATCACAACAACATCAAACATCAATATTAACCAGCAAAAATCATCAGAAAATCAACAAGAATCATAACAACACAAGATCTACATGATTTACACACCTATCTTCTCTTTATCCATCTTTTATTCCATATGTTCAAGACTTTAGTGCAAGTTCTTTAGTGTTTCATAATTTTAATCATTAAATCACCTATTAACCACTTAAATAACATGAAGAATGAACGGATCTAAGTTCTTACCACTAGCTCAAGGCTAGGGAAGTTCGAGAGTAGAAAAGTGGTGGTTAATAGCAAACAAAGAAGGTCCTTCCACTTCCGAGAGCACCGAGCTTCGTTGTATGACCCGTAGCACCTTTGAGTGTATGTAAAATGACTTGAATGGAAGTTGATGGTGGTTGTAGGGTGGTGGGTGGTGGCATCCGTGAGGGAGAGAAGAGGAATGAGAGAGTTTTTTTTTTTTTTTTTTGTTGAATGTTGAGTTTGTGAATGAGAAGGTCTTACCCTATGTGTCTATTTATAACCCAAGCTCAAGTTTACCCTTCATACAATATGTTTCTAATCACCCAACAATCTTAATAAAATAATCAAAAGAGGCAAAAGTGTCTCCCCTACTTCCATAACCGTAAGGGGGGGGGGGGTAGATCTAGTTGGGTTGTAATTTATCTAGTTACTATTTAGTTAAGTTTGAATGATATAGTTTGTGTGTTATTATGTGTTATATAACATAAGGTGTGTTAGGGTGTTCGGGGACCCTAACTAGCTTAGAAAAATAGGAACAATGCTTCTAGCATTATTTTAGTGTTCCGGGTAAAGTCCGGTTGTTCGGTTTGACACTGTTCCGTTAAAGTGCTTAATTAATCCGTAAGGTGTCCTACATATATATTTTTGTAATGTTTTTAATTTTCAACACTCAGGAAAATATAACGGACTATTTAGTGACCTTTCTGTACACTATTAGTATATTAACAAGTACATGTAAGTATAACATAGTAAATCAGAGAGCAGTTAAATGATTCAGCACAGTCATCAAGCACTTTAATTTTCATTAATAAATTGTACGGAATACATGTAATTTGAGGGTTGTCACATTAGCGCCATCCCTTGTAAGCCGAAGAGAAGAATTAATTAACAAAGAAACCTTCTTAGAGCACTTCATCAATTCTGTCACATTAAAGATGAATTAAGTTAATTGAAAAAAAGAATGGACTAAACAGGTAAAACACATTAATGGTTTACTTCTAAATTAAAATTAAAATAATGATTGACTTCGAAATTTAAAATCAAACACATTAATGGCAAATTTTCAAATTTAAATTTAAAATAATAATTGACTTCGAAATTGAAATTTTAAAATCAAACACAATAATGGTTTACTTCAAAATTTAAATTTAAATAATGATTGACTTCAAAATTTAAAATTTGAAAATCAAATCACTAAGGAAACATACAAAAAATATAGGATCATATTCCTCAATCAACTTTAACAACGAATGAGAGTTGTTTTTAGGATCCATAACTGCAAAGGAAGTAACCACTGTTTTAAAAAAAAAATATAATGGTAATCTATATATAGAAACAAAGTCTATTTACAGAAACCGAATCATAATTCTGAATACAAAAATCATCTTTAACAACAGTAATCTGTTTATAGAAACAAAAACAACTTTAAAAATGAAATTAAAGGCATCTTTAAAGAATTAACAACTAACTAAATACAAAAATTATAACTAAATGACTCACGATAAATCATCATCAATAATTTTAAGACATTGACATATGGAAGTTGTTCTCCCCACAATAAGGTTGCAAAATCATACGGTATTTCCTATCAATCGAAACAAAAAAAAACATATAAGTTTCAATAACTTATTGTGTGCACAAAACTGAAAACTAAAGAAACATACCAAAAATATAGGATAATAGTCCTCAATCAACTTTAACAACGAAGGAGCGTTGTTTTCAGGATCCATAACTGCAAAGGAAGTAACCACTGTTTTAAAAAAATATAATGGTAATCTATTTATAGAAACAAAGTCTATTTACAGAATTCGAATCATAATTTCGAATACAAAAATCATCTTTAACAACACTAATCTATTTATAGAAACAAAAACAACTTTAAAAAGAAATTAAAGACATCTTTAAAGAATTAACAACTAACTAAATACAAAAATTATAACTAAATACAAAAAATTATAACTCACAAAACAAACCATAACAACTTCAAAAGATAATCACATAAAATTTCAAATTAACGCCTAAAGATAAAAAGAAAAACTATACATACCAAAAAACAAACAACACCAACAAAACTGAACTAAACTAACTTGTTTTGGTCGACGAACAATTCGAGTACGATTGTCACAAAAGATTGAGGGTTTACCATGAGAAAAACAAACCATAAAACATTCAGAACATGTGTTATTAATTTTTGAAAAAAAATACCGAACAGAAAGGATAAAATCAAACCTACACAAACTTAAAAAAGAGAAAACAACTATAACATTTAACTAACCTCTGTTGTTTGACGAATGATCGGAGTCCGATTTTATCCAAGATTTAGGGTTCCATATGAAAAACAAAATCAACAAAAATCAGTAACTTTGATAAATGTCGAAGAAATGATTAGTGTTCATAGACACTACATAAATCGGAGAATGTAGATGATGATAACAAAACCTCTGATCTTGATTTTGTTTGCAAAAAAAAAAGATAAATGTTTAATCGCTTGACTAAAGATACACAGTAGATAAACAACAAATTAAAACAACATACCTTCAATTTTTATGATCAGATCTACAAAGTTTAGGACAAAGAAGAAGTTAATAGCATTCGAAGCAATCTTTATAAAATCAAGTTTCTATAGAATTGAATAACATAAATAAAGTAGATTTAGGATCGATTGTGTAGATTTACATTTGATTATATTTGATTCTTGATAAAGAAGGAGACTGATGCACTGCAAGAGGAAGAACTGGGAAGATATGGTGTCGGAACATACCTTTGATTGGTTAATAGGATTGATTTGTGTGAAGAAGATGATGTTGTAGAGGTTTGGCTAGGCTTTGGAACTAAGGATCTTGGTGGTGGCGATAGGAGAGAGGCTGCAACTTAGTTTTTTTAGGGTTTGTAAAGTGTGCGCAAGAAGAATGAGAAAAAAAGGAAATATATACTATCTGTCACGCTTGACCCGAATTCAGGATTTCGACCCGAATAACAAATGGATCCCACGTCCAATGAGGCATTCTTTGTGAATTTAGAATTCTATTCTCAATTCCCTCCTAAACTCACAATCCACCTCCACCATAGGTTGCCACATCATAAAAAATGTCCAAAATCACATGCCAAATGACCCAAATCCATCTCATTTACATATATATATAGATGTTTGTTTTGGTTTTTGATTTTTCGTAGTTGTTTTTTATCTGAGTTATGACTAAATGATGATTGTGAATGATTTGAGCAAATGATGATGATGATTGTTCTACAGTTGTTTTCAGCATCATTGTTCCAACATCGTTGAAAGTATGGTTTTTTGTAATTTTGAAATTTTGAATTTTGAATTGATCTACTCTAATTCTCGCTTATATTTCAGTCTAATCACAGTTGTTTGTGGATTTTTTTAAACTGTTGATAATGTTGATAATTTTTATTTTAAACTGTTGATATATTCCAGCTCTGTTTTCTTCGAGCGACCAGTGGTAGAAGTATTTGTGGAGCCATAATGGTTTTAGAATATGTTAATATGGATATTGATGGTATTAAATTAAACACAAATAAAGATTATTAAATGTACAGTTAAATTAATCTGGGTTATGACTAAATGATGATTATGAATGACTTGGGCAGATGATGATGATGTAAAATCTACAGTTGTTCCTACTAAACACAAGAAAGGATCTGATTCTGCTGTAAGATAAGATTTTATTTAATAAGATATATAAGTAGATTCAGTTTGTTCTTTCCTGCCTTTTTTGTATTAAAAGATGTATAAAGTTTGGAATTTTGATGTATAGAATGTATACATATAAGATGCATACACTTCTGCAGGCTCCAATGATTTAAAGCAGCTCTTTATCAACAAGTTGAGGAAGTATATGAGGATAGAGCTACTCTTCAAGAACTGAAGAGGTCTTTGGATGGACTGCATCTTGGTCTGTTCACGAGAGACCAGGTTTCCAGAAACCTGATGGTGATGCCTTCAACTTCCATGGAGTTCATGGCGATTGTCAAAGATATACATTGAGAGGTTCAGTACTCGATGGATTTGAAGCTAAAAGCACTAAATTTTTTCTGTTAGATTCTTAAATTTCTTGGTGTTGTTGTTAGATTTTAAAGTTTCGTTGTTCAGTACTCGATGTAATTGTTGATCTTTTAATCTCATAGTTAAATTTTAATCCTATTAATGTTTGTGGAGCATTTTATTTTTACTAATTTTAAGGTGCATAAGTATTATTATGTAAATTTTAATATCATCTGAGTATTGCAGATCGATATTGATGTAGATGTGAAATTGTCTCTGAGTTTGATTTAGATTATGTTGATGTTGAAATTGTGCTTGAACAATTTTTTGAAGAATTACAAAGAATCAATTTCTGTTACTATATAGATCTGTCAAAGTTAAAGTTTGCCAAAAGAGAACATCTGCTCGAAATCATCATCTGTTGATTTAACGGCTGTTTGACTTGCTACTGTTGCCAACATCTGTTGTTTTCTAACAGAGTTTCTCAACATCCGTGTGCGCTGAAGTGGTAGAAGTATGTGTTTAGGATGTAGAGTATTGTTGATCTTTATAGGAAGAGTTTTTATATTGTTTTTTTATGCCAGAGGTTTGAAATTTTATTATTTTTTTATGATTTGGTAAGTCAACAGTTTATTGAAGAATTTCCTCCTCCTAATTACAAATACTCAACCTCTGTTACTTTAAATCTCTGTCAAAGGTAAAGTCTGCCCAAAGAGAACATCTGTTTAGTAGTGATCCTCTGCTTATCTAACGGTTGTTTAACTTGCTACTGTTGCCAACATCTGTTGTTGCCTAACAGAAGTTCTCAACATCCGTGTCTGCTGAAGTTGTAGAAGCATGTGTTTACTATGTAGAGTATTGTTGGTCTTTAAACGAAGAGTAATGGTCGCAACATCGGTTGTTGCCTAACAGAGGTTCGCAACATCTGTGTCTGTTGGAGTTGTAGAAGCATGTGTTTACTATGTAGGTTTGAAATTTTATAAAAGGAGAAATCCCGATGACATAAGAAAAACTGATGTGGCAGCCAGAGAGGTTGTCCAACAATGCTTTTCTTAGGGGTGAGAAAATTAACCACCATAACCGATAACCGAACCATAACCGACATAACTGAACCACTAATAACCGATAACCAATATAACCAATGGTTATGGTTATGAAACTTTGTATAACCGCTCAATCGGTTATGGTTATGGTTATGAAGCTTTGGTTAACCGATATAACCGAAACCGAACCGAACTTGTAATGTTAACTTTATATAATGGATTTGTGTTTTACAAAACCATATAGAGGGTTTTTACTAAGATAAAAGTATGTTAGTAACAAAATGATCTTGAAGTAGATGCCATTTATTTTGATAAAGAACTAATGTGTTATGTCCATACATTTTTTTTGTTTGAGAATTACCTTATTAAAAAGAATCCCAAATCGGTAGTTTAACCAAAAAGTTTAGTCTCCATTATCTTATAAAATAGGCTCAAGCTAAGTTCAAATCGTGCACAACCCTATTTATTTAAAACCTGGCTCGGTTACTTAACCGAAATTAACCAAAACCAAACCATAACCGACTTCATAACCGATTAACCATAACCGAAGTTTGGTTATGGTTATGGTTACCAAAACTCCATAACCAAACTAGCGGTTATGGTTATGATTAATAGTAAAAACCGAACCAAACCGAACCATGCACACCCCTAGCTTTTTTTATGTCATGACTTGCTACTGTTGCCAACATCTGTTGTTTTCTAACAGAGCTTCTCAACATCCGTGTGCGCTTAAGTGGTAGAAGTATGTGTTTAGGATGTAGAGTACTGTTGGTCTTTAAATGAAGAGTTTTTTTTATTGTTTTTTTTTTTTGTGCCAGAGGTTTGAAATTTTATTATTTTTTATGATTTGGTAAGTCAACAGTTTTCTGAAGAATTTCCTCATCTCAATTGCAAATACTCAACATCTGTTACTTTAAATCTCTGTCAAAGGTAAAGTCTGCCCAAAGAGAACATATGTTTAGTAGTGATCCTCTGCTAATCTAACGGTTGTTTGACTTACTACGGTTTCCAACATCTGTTGTTGCCTAACAGAAGTTCTCAACATCCGTGTCTGCTGAAGTTGTAGAAGCATGTGTTTACTATGTAGAGTATTGTTGGTCTTTAAATGAACAGTACTGTTGGCAACATCTGTGTCTGATGGAGTTGTAGAAACATGTGTTTACTATGTAGAGTATTGCTGGTCTTTAAATGAAGAGATTTTTTTTATGCCAAAGGTTTGAATTTTTTTTATTTTTTTATTATTTGGTAAGTCAACAATTTTTTGAAGGATTTCCTCTCAATTACAAATACACAACATGTGCTCCTCTAAATGTCTGTCAGAGGTAAACTCTGCCCAAAGAGAACATTTGTTTCAAGTGATCCTCTGCTGATGAAGACATAGTCTGAAGAAAGTTTGAAGAAGCAAAGGTTTGTTATGGGTCAACAGATCTTAAAGAACAACAGATGATATTCAATAGATCCTCCTCAACAGAGGTTTTAAAAGACAATTGTTGAAATTTTGAAATACGGATAATGGTAAATAATCCCGATGTGGCATAAGAAAAGCTGATGTGGTAGCCAGAGAGGCTGTCCAACAATGTTTTTCTTATGTCATTACTGCATCATAAAGCCTAATATATATAAAATCATTTTAAAATCTATCAAAAAGTTTGCCTCATCCCAAAACCTATGCCCATATCTATACTTTAAAGCCAACAGAGGTTGAAAGTCCTTCCTTTGGCAAACATATAACTTAGCAGATGTTTTGAAATTGTCGGTAATTTCAAATTCAAAATGCCTGGGGATATGTAATTTGCAATTAATGCATGTCACTCACTCACTTATGTCTTATGGTAAATGAAGAGGTTAATTGTAATTATGATAACATTTTTTTTTAAGGTTTAAAATTTGTCATTTGGATTTCTTGATATTTAATTTTATACTTTCCCATGAAAACGCACTTTTGAAATGTTTTGCATTAAAAGCCTAACCATCGTCGCATCATATTCTTTAACAGTAAGTTAGTCTGACGATCTATTTAATCATAACCGCCTTCATTGGGTTTATATAATACATTGGGAAACTGCTTTCATCATTACCGCTTTCATCAATCTACTCAATCATCTTCAAAGTTTTTTGTTTATCAATATCATTACAATCTCTTTGGCTTTGAAACACGCATTTGTTCACCGCAAAATGGAAAACATTGGGTTTCAAATATTCATTGACGAAATTTTCACAAGGCTCCCTGCAGAAGATATTGGTCGTTTGAAATATCTTTCCAAAAATTTTTATAGGGAATTGTCAAGTCATGCATTTGAGATGATGCATGCTCTCCGAAGTGGAGATTCACTACAAAAAACTACTATTCTTTAAAGACACGTCAATTGTCGTTGACAACATAGTAGCTGGTAATTTGGATGTCGTTACAAGCAAAACCTTAAGTTTTCCTAACAATGTCCACCCTACCTTCTTACGTATTCTATCGTCATTTTATGGGTTTTTGTTAGTTTGCAATGAACGGATTTGTTGTGAGCTGATCCTTTGGAATCCAACAACCAGCCGCTATAAGTTTTTGTCTGATGACTACTTAAATTATATTCATGATCGAAACTCTGATACAGGTTATTTTGATGAATCCAATGATCTGAAAGTGCTTCACATCAGATGTTACCGTAATGTGGCTACTGCTCGTGTTTACTCACGACGTCGTGAGTCATGGAGAACAATAAATTTATTAAGCGTAAATAATTATGGTTCAAGCAGTTATTCATGGTCTCCTGGAATTTATGCTGGTAAAACCATATATTTCATGGTTTCAAATTATTGGTATCCACTGGGTAAGAGGAACATCGTTACTTTCGATGTTCTTTTTGAGACTTTCAGAATGCTTCGTTTTCCCGAGAGTATCGTAGTCAATCCTTGCCAAGGGCATTTTTGACCATCGCAAAGAGGCTGCATTTGATTGTTATTAGAAAGTCTGCTGAGCTAACTGCTGATTTGCTCAGATATGAAGAAGAAGGCTGGATCAAGGTGTTTGCTTTCAATAATCCTCGTGTAGTTGATTATGTAGATAGGCGCCGAAGGACTAATATAATTGAAAACAACAAGTGGCAGATAACAAGCATTTGGGGGGATATTGTTGAAGTTGATCTGAGCAATGAAGTTTGAAATACCTCCAACATGTTGACAACTACAATGGTCCGAAATGAGCTTTATTTATCGAGACTACTGTTTCGCCCATTGATTAGAAATTATTATGTTGTATTTTACTGAATGGTGTTTGGTGTTTCGAACTTTGTTTATTATATAGTTACCTCTGTTTGACACTTTCATATTTTATATAATTAGTTGTGTTAAAATTATTAACCATGTTTGTTATTTAAATTAATTAAATAAATATTTAGGTTTGAGAGTTTAAAAGATTGTAATATTGGCAAAGGTCTGTTTAAATGATGAAAGCTCTGTTGTTGTGAACATATGTTTGAAAATAAAACAGTGGTTAATACATATGTTTGAAACCACTGTTGGGTTAAAGCAGAGTTTTGTGGAGAAAACAGTGGTTGAAACCGCTATTGGGTTAAAACGGTGGTTTAAAACCACTGTTGGGTTAAAATAGTGTTTTGTGGAGGTTGAAGGGGATTGAAACGACTTTTGAGTTAAAACATTGTTTTTTGGAGAAGGAACATGCTTGAATGCAAATGTTATTTCGTTCACAAAAGATTAATAAATTTTATATTTTTGTATTTTTTATACTCTAAACTTTAAGTATTTACCGACTGACTTATCTATTTATAAGTCTATAAATATAACCATATTCATCATTTATATGTGTTATGCATGGTTTTATAAGAAACCACCCGTGTTTTACCGCTAGTACTATATAATTAAAGAAACCATTTATGGGACACATATCACTCATTGGAGCCATCTATTTTTTAGTTTTCCCACCTATCTATTTTACCTAATTATCAATAATTAATTTAATTAAAAGATAATTATACAATTGAAGGGTTGATCCTACTTATGAAACATCTATGCGAATGAGATAAAGTATGAGATTAATCAAAAGAAATATGAGTTTGAATAATGATTTTAACTTTTAAGTGATATTATGCCAGTAACACGAAATTATATATTATTTATACATACTATATATGTGACATCTGTGCCTCCACGACCATCAAACAAATACCAAATCAACGAAATATTGTATTTCATACTTGGGATTTGTATAAATATGTGTATCATTTGCACATATCAATTCTTGTTCGATTTCGAGCTCTAAATCGCTTTCTGGAAAGTTATACGCGAACTGGTGCGTAAACGTAATCAATTTAATGCGACGAACACTCCATAATAGTGACATAGGCTTAACATACCTTAAATAACCTTTACATAACTTAGAAATAAGTTTTGGAGGGTTTGGTGTGTCGAAATCAAGTTTATTCGCTTACAGGGACTAATTTTGACAAACTGCAAAAATATGCCGATTTGTACTGTAACGAACATTCTGGAACATGAACATAAGTTAAACATACCCTAAATATCCTTTACATAGCTTAGAAATAGGCTTTGAGGGGTTCGGTGTGCTAAAATAAACGTTTTGGTCATTCAGGGACTAAAAGCGTCAAAAGTGCATAAGTTTGCATTTTCGCGCATATCTTACGTTCTGAATACATCCGGACATCCAAAAATTTATGTAATCATTAAAATATTTTATTTTAGTGATTGGCATGATAAAATTCCATTCGTCGCGTAATTTGGATCGTTTTTCGCATTCGTTTGTGTTTCGTCGTAATTAACCGAACAACGCAACCGTACGACCAAACGAACCGACATCCGAGATATTTTTTAGCATGTTTTGATTTCCCTATACTTTAACTTCATTTTAGAGCCTTGAAATGAGGTTAACGGGGCTTAAACGTGTCAAAAATGAGCCGAAATGCAAGATTCTGAAGTTCAGGGACCAAAATTGTCATTCTGCCACAGTTATCTTAGGAAGGTACCAAAATGAAAAATCTAAATTCCAGCTTGTTCCAGTTGTTCCCCTCATTTGCACATGGTTTTAATGAAACTATGGGCTCCTATGGTTTCACAAAACCATGGGCACATGTGTACGGATGAGATCGAAGCTCGTTTTACGATGAACGATCCTAACGGTTCTAGTTTTCCTATAAATACCCATCTCCTTTCACTTGCAAAACCCACAATGATCTGATTTTGGCTCTCTAAGTTGAAGTTTATGCTTCATACCTGAGAGTAAATCGGATCAAAGCTTGCGGGGACCCTTTGTAAGTATTCCTTCGTTCTTTTCATTCGTTTTTATCGTAAAAGTCAAACTGTGTTTGACTTTCTGCATTGACCAGTTTATGGTCAATGCGAAGTTCGTTTGAACTTCATAACGTGAGCGTAATCACGATGGTTATAGTCCCTAGTGACTATACCTACTGATTACCACGTTATCTAGGTATAATGACGAGTCGTAGTTTCGGCCAAAATGCGCATTCTTGCGTATTTTGTAACCAAACTACTTATAGGTATCAAAACCGTTTGTTTTGATACCAAACCTATTTTCTAACTTAGTTAAACATGTTTCAACATGTTTAGCTCGTCACTTTTTAGATTAGTGCTTGTGTAGAGTCGTTAGTCAAGTGGACTAAACACCCGCTTAGACTTTCGAACACGACCCGTTTGGTCGATCATTAGGATCCGACCAAACATGTTTAGTGACCATAGTTGCATAGGGAATAATCTTCCGAGGTTATAACTTATGGTCACTTAGGTTTAATTAGTTGTATGATAGGTAGTTTATATGCCTTAGGTAAATGACCAAAATGCCCTTTTCATGCATAATTGGTAATTAAGCATATGTAACACAAACTTTTGTCACTTAATTGATTATGCAACATATTTAATTATGTTTAGGCATATAATACTTGTCATAGGACTAGTTAGACGTCTCGAACGCGCTTTGCGCGAACGACACGTTAAAGTAGCGTAAGCTACCTTAATGGGTCGCAATGGGTCGAAAGCACTTAGGTTAGGTTTCGTTTTAGAATGTAGGCTTTGTTAAACCATGTCATATGAGTTCCAATACTTATTTGGTTTACAAAACCTCATCCTATCCGATCTTCCGACTTAGGTCCGGTTTATTTATATAGTTATTAGGTTGCCGATTGATTCTGTGCTCCCTCTAGCTTTGCTTGGTTGTTGTTCAAGACTTCTAAGCATTCTCAGGTGAGTACATAGTTCCCCTATTTTATTGTTTTCAATTGTTTTGGGGTGATTCATATGTGCTAAATGTTTTCGAGGTTTTAACGATGGTTTTCAAAACGATTTTCGATATTATAACAATGGTTTCAAAAACGATTAAAATGGTTTATATTAAATTAATAACGATTTCGATAAAGTAAACAAACTTGTTGGTTGTATTTACATAACGAATAATATCCATTAGTTTTGGCCGAACCGACCAGTATTAGGTTATGGTACCATAGGATCTGACAAATCCCGTTATCAGACTGCGCCCATGGTTATGTGTGGGTTAGGTGGGTAACGACTGAATCTGTGATTGTTAATTTACCCTTTGGTGGTTTATTAATGCGAGAAGCGATAGGCGAGATAGTCGAGTCACGAAGGTTTGGATGTTATCAGCGAGACAATCAAAAGTAGTTTTCACGATTTAAAACGAGAATGATTTAAACGACTAAAGCGATTTTTAACGAATTAAACGATTTGGGTAAACGATTGGTTTTCGGTTAGTGTTTAGATAACGGGACAGGTGTAATGTGATGAAAGCATGGTGGATACGCCGCTGGTATTTCCTATATATAAGTGTTTTCATCGTATTACATACCGTGACGTTATTTAGTTCACTTGGGTAAACGATTTTGAAACGATGTCACACAAACGAGGTTTTCGAAATAATATAAACCATACGAGTTTTATTAACGAGATTTATTAACGAGTTTTATTAACGAGATTATTTAACTAGTTTTTACGAGATGTTTTACAATTTGATTTTATTAAATAAATGTTTTGGGTTAAGAATCATGGCTACGAGATTTTATAAACTATAACCAACTTGATTTGAGTTGGTTAATTATGTCGCAATACAATACTTTTCAAAACAAGGTTTTTTTTTAATTAAGTATTGCAACATGTAAACTAGCCATGAATCCGACACTCTAAAAAACCTATGTACTCGCCAGCATTTCTTTGCTGACTTTGTTTTCACATATGTTTCAGGTGTTGTTGAATGATGTTGATTGCTATGATGCATGCTCACATAGGACTGGACGAGGCCTTAGTGACTTAATAACAATGATAGACTATGTTTAAATTGTTTATTTAGATTTCCAGACGATGTAAATATTTAATGTTTAATAAAACGAAACTTCAAATTTCTGTGTGTTTTGAAACAATGATTCTGTTACAACACTCCCCGACGATTCCGCCGCGATTTGTTGTTTTACGCGGTCGGGGTGTGACAATATACTTGAAAAAGTTAATTTTTTTTATTTCTCATATTTGGTATATAAATTACATTTCTTAAATCCATACAATACACGAGTTTTTTTAAGGACATATTGTTTTTATTATTTAGTACACTCATATCTTAACTTCATAAAAACAATTCGTACAGGAGATAATATAATATTTTGAAATTTTCATCAGATTTAATTATTTATTCTTGAAATCTAAAATTATGTTATTTAATTAATATAAACATAATATAATCACAAATTTCAAATCACTGTTTAGCAATCCTTCGACATTATTATTATTATTATTATTATTATTATTATTATTATTATTATTATTATCTAGTATTTTGTTAAAATAATATAAATATAAATATAATATTCAAACATAGATCATTGTGTAATTTTATCATCATACACGTGAATATTAGCCATAAACTATTAAAAATAATAATATCATAGTCCCATGCTAACATACACATTGTGTATCCTCATAATTATTAATTTAGTTTTTAGAAAGTGTAAGGACATATAAACATAAAAAAAATTCAAGAACTTTCCTCACAATCACTCTATCTATCGTGTATCTAGTATATCCGTTAGTTTTGTTTAAAGATATAACTTTTTTTATTATCTTATCTGATATATAAAATTAGATTTATTCAACACATGTAATGCACAAGGTTAAAGATATAACTTCTTTTATTATTTATTATACAAAAATACATATATTCAACATGTGTAATACATGAGGGTTAAAAATAAAACTTTTTATAATTATTATTTGGTGTATAAAATTAGTTTTATTAAACTTGTGAAATGATGTGGGGTAAAATACACATATTTGTCCCGTGTAAAATGTATAATTATTGTATAGTTTTTTATTTATTTTTATTTAGTTTTAGTATTGTATTACATTACTTGGTGTTTTGGCAGGTCCTGGTGCAAATGAAGCAAAAACGAGTAATATTGAAATAACCAGCCAGTTGGGCAGAGTGGGGTGCCAGGGACCGAATGGAAATTGCAGCTATTTTCCGTGATTGGGCCGAGCCCATTTATCTCTAAATTATAAAACGAGAAAAGGCTGCTGCTTAAGTTACTAAACTAAGCTAAATAGAATTCCATGGGCCAAAGTTGTGATTCTTGTGAAAGTTATTTATAACTTTATATATGTTACGTGTGGGAAAGATAAATCAGCACATCATATGATCATTTAAAGTTTGTTTTAGGAGTGAAAGGACTATTACAACCTTAGTGAATTCCATTATTTACATGGCATGCCATCGCCATTTGTGTCATGATTTTTGATGGATTTGGGCAGATGAGATACACGCAAGAAGACTGGCCCACTTTGACTTTTAAGGTGTGTTTAGATGAAAAGCCCATTTACGAAGGAGGCTGCATATGATATAAAACGAAGACGGCTGGACATCAGAGGGGGAGGAGCCGCCTGAATTACGAATTTGGACTTTTGGAGCAATCTTAGAGCATTCTTGGCAAGCAATTGGAGATTTCAAGGCGTTGGAATCATTGGTACGAGTCACGGGCGAAGAATCGAAGAATCTATCGGGTTTTCTAATTCCTTGTTTTGTCGATTACTTTTCTTGGAACTTTGTTACAATGAATTCAGTTTTAGACATCTTTGTTTTGTTTTCATTTACTGAGATGCTTGGCTAATTTCATAAACCACCTAGACTTGATGAATGGATTAATATAAAGTTTTTACCGGTTTTGTTATTGCATGATTGTTATGGGTGATTGTGTTTAGTAAGAGGTTTGATTTAATGGTTTGATGTGTATGCGTACTTTGAATTGGTTTATTGTTATTATTTGCTTCATATGATTCTTAGTGACGGTCTATATCACAACGTAGAGTCATATTAGGGTTTAGGGTTTCGGTGAGTGTCTATATCACGTTAGAAAACCTTCACTCTTTAGGGAGAATTGGCCAATAATCTCTAGAAGTAACTGATAATAATTTGCTAAGTCTTAGTGTTCTACTAGTCCTAATACCTGGGAAGTGAGGGGCTATTGGTAGGTCTTACCCGGCGAATTGCTTTAGATAGGCCTTGGGAAAGGTTATGTCTTGGTTTACCTGTCGGTTTTATTAGTCTATCAAGTCAAATTAATTACTTCAAACTACCCTAGATCTAGGATTGGGAAAGAATAGGTCAACATTAGGGTACTTACACAATAATTAGACAACTGGGAAGGCGTCTAATAACCGGTAGAATTAACGGCCTAGGTAGTGCCACAGGTTTCTCCTTGAGAAGGGTCGAGGGGCCTCGTTGGTTCTTAATAGGTTTAGTACTTTAAGATCCCGGTTCCATAACTCGTGCATTTAACTTAATCGGTAATCTCTTAAAAACAATCCAGGATTCTTGTCTAGGTGGTCTCAATCTCATATAAGAAAAGTCTTCAGTCTTTATTCGTGTTAGTCTAGCTCTAGTTTAATTTAGTAGTCTAATATAGATTTCCTTAGTTTTCCGTAACCCCCCCTCCAAAACAATTAAACAAGTTAAGTCGTGTCTGTCAGTGTCTAGTCAGAGTCTAGTCTACGTGATACATAGAGTCCTGTGGTTCGATACTCGGACTTGCTTAGGCTATACTACATTGACCGGTACACTTGCCGGTTGTGTGGTTTAGGTTTTAGAGAGTCCTAGTCTATAAATTTAAAACTTAGAGTGTCTAGTCTAGCGAGTCTAATTTAGTTAATTTTTATAGTCTGTTTAGCACACATCATGAAATATACGGGGTTTTTAATTATTTAATATATAAAACTATATTTATTCAACCCGTGTAATACACGGGTATCTAACGTAGTACATAATATAAGCATAAGAACATATTATATTTGACCCGGTGCATTTCCTGGGAAAATTTACGTCGAAATGTAAATCAGCTTGAATTTATACCCATGTATATAAAAATAAAAATGTAAAACTCGATTACATTTTTTTAATAGTTAAGGGGTTGTAATTGTCTATGTTGAAAGTGGATGGGTAAGTTAAAAATACAAAAAGACAACAATAAGAACATAAAAACAAAAGTTAAGGGGTTGTAAGTGTCAACGTTGAAAGTTGATGAGTAAGTAAAAAAAATAATACAAAAAGACAAAAATAAGAACGACAAAAAAAAACCTAAAATCACTATTCACCTTATTCGGTCGGTATCTGTAACACCCCGAAAACGGGTTTGGAAATCAAACCACGTTAATAGTAAAGACGGGTAAAATACCGTTAGTGGTAAAATTAACCCGGTAAATATTAGGACTCAAATAATAAACCTAATATTAATTAAAAAGGGGAATAAATACTTTGAGAAAACAAAGTATATATAAAAAGGCCAAATTAACGGGACTTAAAATATAACGGGTTATAACTTCCCGAACCTAATAAGTTAACTAGGGATAATTAACCTAGTTACTAGTATGTGGCTAAGTGATAAATGGTAAGTTGTAGCTTCAATTGATTAAAATAAAACATGAGGGACTAATACTTGCTAAATGGGAAACTTGTTTTAATTAAAACAAGTAATAACACATAATACACACACTAAGGGTGTGTGTGGAGATCGACCAGGGGCGACCAAGAGGAGCCAAACCCTAACCTTCAACAAATCCATCAAATTGAAGGATCAAATGAAGCCTAAATTCACAATTGAACATGGATTAATGATCACCCAAGCTAGGGGATCATAAGGTATGTAAAATCTTGATGTTTGGTGAAGTTGTAAAAATTGGATAATCAACCTAATCGCGAATTAGGCATGGATTAGAGAAACTATGGCTAGATTAATGATGTATACTTGCTTAGGAACGAAACCCTAAGTGAAAATCATACATAACATGCTATGAATTGAATGACTTGATGAGTTAACACACTTAGATAAGTGGGTTTTAATGTTATGATAAAATTTATGATATAGCTATGCTTAGAATCAACATGCATGATATCAAATAGAAAGTGTTTGATTAAACCATGAAATTGGGTTTAGTATCATACTTCTCATGAAATGGGTTAGTATGATATAAAAGGATTGATGTTAAGATCATGATATAGATGCTTGAAATCATGTTACCTAGTAGTTAGTGTGTAAAATTTGAAGTTCGTTAAAGGTTCGGACGAAATGCCTAAGTGAAATTCAATAAAACAAATGTGCATTTAATAAGTCGATTGACTTTAAAAAGTCAAACCGACCAAGTGTAAGATCGAATGATAAATTCGACATAAAAACGTAGGATGGTTAAGTTGTAAATGATTATGACTAACCTAACCATCATACAATTACAATGATAGTTTGACGCTTGGCAAACTAGGTGAAAGCTTGGGGAAGGAAGCGGGTCAAACGAATCAAGAATGAAGGAAAAAGCATATTTCGGATGCAAGGTAAGTATAGCTTACACTAGTCTTAAATTGTAGAATATTTTCTTATCATATAAATTACGAATGGGATATCTAAACAATTGAAATATGATGTTCCGTCGTGTAGTCGAACGGAACAAGATAATCAAAGATGAAAGAAACCATAATAATGGTTAAAAAGAAGTAAATCGATAATTTGGCCATATTATGTCGAAAGCAATAAACGGTTTATAAGTAAAATGACCGTACGGTGTTAAACGGAATGAGTCATGTAGATGAGACGATAATAAATATCATCTCGCATAGATAAACAATCAATTCGGCCAAACGGGTCAAAAGGTGTAGACATCACCTTTTGACAATATTGACTAATGATTCTTTTGTCGAGTTATATGCTTACAGGAATAGATATCCAATGGATACCCGATAAGTTGATCCGAGCCAGGTACGTATTATAGATAAACTCATCAATTAGAACTTGAAGTTCTATGAGAGTTAGGCAAAGTAAAAAGGACATTCGGTTACTTAAAAAGGTAAACCGAAGGATTTAAATTATAGACAGAGTGTTTTGAAAATAAGATTTGGTTAAAAATGAGATTTTGGGCGTACATGGCTTAAGCGAGCCCTTCGTTGTAAAAGAAGGGTTAAAAATGACCAAAACGCCCTTGTAAGCAAAATTAGGTAAACAACCCTTAGAAGTCGCTTGAAAACGAGTTTTATAATCAAGTTAATACTTAGAATAAGTATAGTAGCGTAAGATGTAAATCCTTGGTCAAAAGACTCTATATGAGTCTTTGCCGTAAATAGATAATCCGAAAGGGCAAAACTCGGATTAGATAGATCGTCACATTAAAACCATCACAAATATAGATGTGATGGAAGGTCATTTGATAACTAATGTGGAAATAAAAAGATAGAAAGAAATGGGTGTGAGTTAAGCGTAAAAGTGCTTAAATGTCCCAAACGGGTCAAAATAAGTACTTGAGTATAAGCGGGTTTAAAATGCGTAGGAAACCCGTGGTTTGAGCCAAATATGATAGACGATATAGAAATTAGAAGATTCACGAGAATTTGGGATCAAACAAATAAGTTTGTTTGATAAATACATTAATGGGTCCAAATTGGTAAATTCTAGTTTAAGCCGAAAGCTTAAAACTCTATAGATTTGTTAATCCGGAAGTCGGGTTTTAAATCCATTTGATGGAGAATCACATTACAAACACGTAGGAAGAAACGGTAGGTCAAACGCATAAGCGTATTGAAAGATACGAAAGTTTTCGTGTCAAATAACGGCAAAATGGAAAGGTTGGATGCAGGGGCCACCGTAACTTACGGTGCCACCGTAAGTTACGGTGGAGTTGATATTGTTACGGTGAAACACCCCTGAGTTACGGTGGGGGAATATCATTTCAGAGGCCACCGTAACTTACGGTGACATCGTAAGTTACGGTGGAGACCAGGTTGAAATTTGTGTTTTGATATCAAGAGATTAACGTTGGGAATTCTCCTTTCATATTCGTTACCGGACTCGTTTAAACACGTTTTAATCCTAGTATGACTAAAGCATTTCATGTTTATGAATTGTAGGTACATTCTGGATGCCGGAAGACGATCAAGCTCAATGAAGAACCGAACACGATAAAGACGCATGCTTCCGCACATTGCCTCGTTGTAAATTTTTAACGACGAACCTGATCACGTTATGTGGAATAACTTATGATTTGTAAAAGTTTTAATAAACCCGTATTTCCGAAGTATATGTAATCATTAATTACATGATTATTTTCCCAAAATATACGTTAAACCTTGATTTATAAGAACGGGTGTTACAGTATCCGTTTGGTTCATTACGGTATCTATAAGGCACTGGCACTGAGTATGGCAACCGGAAAATAAAACTCAAAAAATCAAGCGTGATATGTTCAAAAGGATATAAACACCGTTATTTTACATTGATAAAAAAAATAATATCAATAACAATTCCATTAGTTCTAACACCGGTACCGTTGTTTGGCCGGAATCGACGTAACACATAATAGCTTATGTTTATTTTATTTGAAGAATAGTATTATTTTTTTTGTAATACATAATATGTTTAAAAAAATCATTGTGCGTTTTTTTTTCTTTTAGATACTCACTTTTTTTGCGCCTAGGCCCCAAGCGAGACCTATACGCCTTGAGTGCGCCTAACATCTTTAATAACTATGATTTAACACAAGTTGCAACCGCACCGCTCGTTTCCGTAATTTCATTTCCTCAAGTTTCATCATGGAAATTATATATATACATCTATCTACTATACTAAAAGAATACATCTTAGCCACATGTTTTGTTTTTAGCCAATCATTTTGATGAGGTGGATAGCCTCTTATGCAAGATAATAGAAGTTTGAGCGGGAATACTTTTCTCCTCTTTTCTTTCACGCGGCCCTCTTTCTTCTCACATACGCTTCCCTTTTTCTTTCATCCCGCACATTAAACCTAATTCTCTCCCCTGTTCTTTCATCAGCCATATTCACAAACCCTAATACTACAACAAGTTCTTCCCAGCAAATCGGCTATTCAGTCTTACAAATCCAAGAACGAGATATGTTTCTCATGTCCACCAGTGATATTCCAAGGTATGTTTACTTGATCTTTCAATCCGAGATTCCTTTGTTTATTTCGCTTTACATTCCATCGAATTTGTTGGTGTTTTGCAATAATCGATGTTCATGATTTCACCTTTTTGGGGTTTTAAGTATTTTGGTTCTTGACCTGATAGAAGCTAATTCTTTATTGATTGTTACCCAAGTTCTAGGGTTCAGTTGACTGATTCAGGACTTCAATTGTTCAACCGTGGTTTAACCTTGGCGATTTGTTCTGAATATAAACAGCTATGAGCAATCAGCTCCTTCTTCGCTACAAGGTTCTTCGATCTCTAATTGCATCAATGTATGTTTTTTTATGAATAGTGTTTCAGATTTGTATAATCTTAATTTGAATCAGTCATTAATCGAAACACGTGTGTTTCATATCTTTGATATTCGGATTCAGATTTTGATTTGAAATGGATATTTTTTATTACCCTAATTTAGACTTGTGGCAGTTTAATATATTCTTTATAAAATCAATATGTATTTTTTATGCATCTCTGACTTATATGCTAAAGTATTTTTTATTTTTCTGTATGATAATTCTTTTGATGTTGGTGGATTTTGTTGGGTAACGGGTCAAATAGGTTCGGATCAGAATAGGCTAACTAATTATTGATTCAATTTTTGGTTCAGGTCAAAACAGGTTCCTTTCTAAACGGGTTGATTAAAAAAACCACAGCTGATCATATTTAATAACAACAAGCTGTCAATGATTTAATCACAAATTGTCTAAAAAACTATTTGTTTATGTTATATGTTTTGTGATATCTTGATTTTTTTTCCTGTTTTAAGTGTTCATTTTTTTCTTATGAGTAATGCAAGTTATGTCCGTTCAGGTGTGTATATCAGTCTTAGGAAATCATATATCATCTCAATGTGTGTGTATGTTTGAAGATAAATTCTAAGTAAAGGATAGTCTTTTTAGTAAATATATATGGTCTATATGTTTGTATGCAGGCATATGAACAATGTTAGAATTGAAATGTCATCTTAACCACATTTCTAGATATCCTTATGGAAGCATTTTTTATTTTTCTCTATTATAATTCTTTTGATGTTGGCGGGTTGGGGTTGAGTAACGGGTCAAAATGGATAGGTTTTTGATATTTACCATTGATGTTTTCGTTAATAATGGGTTTTACATTTGATCGGATATACTTTTGTTCTGTGTTATTATTTTCTTTTACATGGGGTTTTGTTAATTTGACTAAATATAAACTTGTGTTTTGATTTTCTCTAATCTGTATGTAGCTTTAAATAATATTGTAATAGCTGGTAACATGCTTTTATTTTCAAACATCTATTATTTTCCAAAGGTTGGATGTAAAGTTTGGCTTGAAGGAATGAAAGGAAGGGATACCCATATTCTATTTTGCACTACTGTCATTTTGCTTAGAAGATTACTTCTAGATAGCAGCTTGCAAGGCGTAACTCATGTTATCGTTGATGAGATCCATGAACGAGGGATGAATGAAGGTAACAGGAAGAAATATGTAAACGTTAATGTCAAGATGGGTTGGCTGGGCGATATGTCAAAATGGGTTCAGGTTGAATCGGGTCTTTTCTATAATGGGTCTGGTCAGGACCAATTGACCTTTAAAACACTTTTTCTTTCTAATTTGTTGAAACTATGTTAATAAATAGTTAATGAGTTAGTTATAGTTACCATGTACAATTTTATTATGGCAATGCAAATCTTTGACATCGGCTCTTGGCAACTTTCAACCTTTTTGACCAGTTTCAAATAGTTTACTACCGAGTTTAAAGGTTTCATAACTTGATTTAAGTTTCTTACATTTGTGTTATATACTAGGGTGCAAGAATAGTTTATGCGAAGGCTGAGCGATACATGCGGGTTTGTTGTGTGGTGTCTTTGTCAATTCATTTTGTATATGTTCCACAAAACCATTGCAGATTTACTGTTTAAAACCATTATCTTCAATGCCTAATGTTTTTGCGTTCACAGTGGCCGTTTTCCGTTTACTCCCATGAATCTGCGATACCTAATCTGCTATTCTTCCCACACACCGGCGCACTTCGGCGACTCTCTGTCGTCCAGCATAGAGGTAACTTTTCATTTGTTTAGTTGCTTTATTTATTCTATTATTTGGTTCTATATTGGTGTGACCTATGCATAGTGTTGTTTGGGTCCCTCGACAGTGCAATGACCAGACCCATATAGACTAACAATATGTATCCATGGGCAATTGTCAGTCTTGATTTTGGTAATTTCACTGATGAAGTGTCTATTTTCATGATATTTCTTATCAACACTTTTTACGTTACGGAAAAATGTACCAGGTAATAAATTAAAATCATGCATATATGTAACCAATAACCAAACATTAAAGGAGGAAAAGGAGAATATGAAAAACTAAATTGACAAACTCAGCATGAAATCAATGAATAAATATTTAAATTGTTGGTCTTCTTTCTCAACAGGTGCTTTATACAAGTGTAATCAGTTCTTTACCTCTTTAAGCGTTTCCGGTATGATTTACTTACTACTATTTTCGTACCAAACCTCATGTAAGCAACCACCAGGAATTTTGAATTTAGCTACCTAATTTTAAACAATTAACATGTCGTTTATATTACTTAATTTATCCTCCATCGATACGAGTAATGCATGAATGCGACAATCAGTGATGCAACAAGGACGTCGGGTATGTAACATGTAACGGTGTCTGTGTGTCGACGATGCCTGTATGCGTGTGTTGACAATGTGGGTGTCACGCTTCTTAAACTTCACGACCGCTACCACCTCTCACCGCCAAAATTAGCCCTCACACGTTTAAGGTATGTGTTTTATCCCGTCTTCATACTTTTCCTTCTGATTATCGATATGTGATATTCTTGCTGGTTAGTTTGTCAAAAGTTATTCAGAAACCCTAGGTTCCATCTCAAATGGTTCACTCCTATAGCTGAGGTTGGTTCAAGCCTTCTAGCATAGTTCAAATTGAGGACATGAAATTAGCCGTCTAAAGGTAATGACTTTCATGATATGTTAATGCAATTGTTTACCTGCAAGCTAAACTTAATATCAACTTAAAGCTGAACAAATACTCTTCTTAATGCTCCTTCCCAAAAATTGTCCAACTTATAATTTGGTACGAATTTTGAAGGGAAAAAAGTTGGAGAGACAGAATTTAAGACTATTTGTCCGGTTTTTGAAAGATTAAAGTGCATACTAATAAGTTTGAAATAATTAAGAGTAAATTGCCATTTTAGTCCCTGAGTTTTTGTCTAAATTGTCATTTTAGTCCAAATAGTTTTTTTTCTCCTCTGGGTCCCTGACTTTTCCTTTTTCTTGCTATTTTGATCACGATGCCTAACTTAGTCTAAAAACCAGGTTATAATCAGGGGTATTTTTGGCATTAAATTATTATGAGGTTTATAAATTATGTTGTAAACTACCGTTGGTTACATTGGTAATTTATTAAATATATAGAATACGTTTGAAAAATGTAGAGCGAATGCAATTAAAGACCGTGGCTGCCAAATCATCATGTACTAAAATACATAGCCTTACTTTACTTTTTTTCTGTTTGCAGAACTTGAAGTCAAATTTGACTTTACGAAGGTTGGGTACTAACAACCAATGTGGTTTATAAAGAGATTTTAAACGAATTGTAATCGTTGCATATTCATGTATTTCAATTTGTCGTCGTAATCTAATATATTCGGTTGTCTTTTACCGTGTATAAAATCATAATATTTAATGTCAGTGGTATTAATGAAGAAATTTTCTTTTACCAACCCGCGAACTTCGCGGGTTCTTAAACTAGTTATACAATCAATACAAGTATGTTATGTTCAACTCGTTATTCAACAATCAATATTCATTCATCGATCATTCTATCAAGAACACCGTTAATATTAGGTTACCGAAGAAATTATCTATTCAAGTCGTTTCCGTTAATATTATGAAAAGCAAAAAATGCATCATGGCTGATTAATTAATAAGTACTTTGTCTTTAACGTAAAATGTAAAAGCAAAAATATAATTGATTGAAAAGTATTTTTTAACAGCCCAGCGTAACCGCACTATGGTATTGTCCGCTTTGGCAGCCAGCACGCCCTCAGCGTCCGCCCCTCACGGTTTTCAAAACGCGTCATGATGGTGAAGGACTGAAGGTATCAAGCCCCTTATAAGGAAGCCTTTGTTCCCCTTCACAACCGATGTGGGATATCACAATCCACCCCCCCCCCCCCCTTAAAGGGTCCAGTGTCCTCGCGGGACCTGGCACCACCGGTTCGGCCCTGGCTCTGATACCATCTTTAACAGCCCAGCGTAACCACACCATGATATTGTCCGCTTTGGCAGCCAGCACGCCCTCAGCGTCCGCCCCTCACGGTTTTCAAAACGCGTCATGATGGTGAAGGTATCAAGCCCCTTATAAGGAAGCCTTTGTTCCCCTTCACAACCGATGTGGGATATCACATATTTGATCGTTAAACAATATAAAACGAAGATATTGTTTAAAAGTATTTAATCGTTAAACAATATGGCTGATTAAAAGTATTTGATCGTTAAAAAACAAACAATATGGCTGACTATTAAGTACCGATTAATGAGCTATAACTCAATTGACATTGCAGTGAAGTAAAGATTTGGGTTTGAGTTCATAAGTCTCAAGTTTGAATCCGATCCCAACATGGTTTTATCACAGTGCACCTTCGGTGTAACACCCTAAAAAAAAAAACGGGTTTGGTAATTTAAACCCGGTTACTATAGTATAATAATTTAATAGTGATGATTTAATAATAAGGAATGGTAAAAATAAATTTTTACCATTTTGAAAGTTTTATAAATAATAGTAAGCTTAAAACCCTTTTATGTAAATGAAGTTAACCAAAGAAAAGTAACCAAGTTAGTATGGGAAACAACAATTTGGATACACCTTAAAAGACAAGGGGCTAAATGTGTAAATTGAAAGGAAACTTGATAAAAAAAAAGAGCCAGTGATTTCTCCTGGCTATGTACGATCGATCAAGAAAGGGGAGCCAAGGGGGAAAACCCTAACATCCTAAAATCATTCAAATTGAAAGGGGAATCAAAGATTTATCGAATGCATGAGCTAGGAACTTTGATTATCTAAGTGAATTTGATATCAAGTAAGTTTAATTTTACGTTTTTGGTAAAGTTTGATAAAGTGGGTTATGGAAGTTGTGGTTATGTATGAAATTAAACATCTTTGCAAGATGATATGAACAACTAGGAGTGTAAATTATGCTTGAATATGTTATGTTGATGAACTTGGGGTAAAAACCCACTTGAATGTCATAAAATGATCAAAGATTTGTGAAACCCTTTAGGCTAAAATGTTGATGATTGAAGCAATATGTGGATGAAATTTTTATGAGTAATGGATTTAGAACTAGATGTTCATAGTTAGGATGGTAAATTGTGGAATTTGGGATGTTTATGTTAATCAATGAATGAATTATGGAAGTTGTGCTTAAGATGCTTGTACATTATGCTTAGAAAGTAGTACGTACACCAAGTGTTTGATGAAATGTCTAAAAGACAATAATAAGTGAAATTGCATGCAAGTAATGAGTAAACAGATATAGTTCATGTGAAGATTATGTAGGGATGATGTTGAGTATGCTTTATGCTTGTTTGAATGGATTAACGAAGGTTATATATGGGATGTTAATTTGATATGGTTGTTCATATGTATAAGCATATATGCTAATAAGAATGTAAATGTGATGACATGAACGTATAGGAATCATGTCAAAATGGTTGAGAGCGTGGAAGGCTAACGGGCTAAGAAGACTCAAGTAAGCGAACGCAAATACGGACGCACAAGGTAAGTGAATCCCGGACTTACACTTTAGATGTAAAATGTATTGTAGTATAATGTTTATTGTGAAATCATGGGGGAAAGTATGAAACAATGGAAGTAATAAGTTAAGTTTACGGTAAATGAGTCGAAAGTGGTTAAGAAATAGTTTCTATTAAGTATAGGTAAGAAAGAAGCTTACATGATGGTATTATGCATAAAGATGAAATACGTAGTTATATGCGTAGGTATGGGTTTGATTGTAAGTAAGTAATTGGGACTCATAGGAGAGTATGACTACGAACACATAAGTATGGAGATTTATGTGTATACGATTTACATGTATAGACGTGTGTGTTTAGGACTTGTAAGTAATATTGTGTAGGATGTAAATTGTAAGTACATGTACGAATAGAAAGGGTATGTATGCATGGATTGGAATTTAGTTATATGCACAAATGAATGAGACTTGTTATGCGTATACATGGATATGTTCGTATGAATGAAATCTAATGATGCTAACCGTTTTCCTATCGAGAATGAAATGGGAATGCAGGTATACTAGTGATGGAAGTTGAAAACTGACACCGAAATCCAATGCGGGTGGTTTAAATGGATGGATGAATGGACTAACATAAGCGAAAACATGATATGTTGACGCCTAATTATGCAGGCTTAAATTTTATGTATGATGACACCGGTTGCTAATGATGTGATTGTATGTGGTGTCTGCAGGTTGTACAGAACTGTGGATTCTCATCATGGAGTGTAAGCGGTTGAAGATCGAGTCAAGACATGGATTGTACTTGTAGGTGCGTGGTCACGTAATTTAATATAAGTATGTCAGATTTTATAAAATTTATAGAAATCATTAATGTATTTAATGTAAAAGAGTGAATTAATGTATTTCTAAGTATGTTAAAATGATACTAGCTGGTGTATAGTGTACAAGGTTTCTCTCCGTACACCACCCTCTCTTTTCCCCTCCGTACATTTTTTAAACGTTAACCTAGTCAATCTCCGACTAATCTCCGGCAACAAGCACATGTCTCCGACCAATTTCCGGTCAAGGACAAGTAACAAGCACAGTATTCAAGGTACCCCACAGTCTTTCTTTTTCTTCTTCCCTACACACCACCGGAGATCACCGCAGTTTCAACCGCCGATGAGCTGCCGTCACACACGTAACCTGACATCATCCTCAGATCCGCGAGTCCTAATTTCAAGCTTTTAGGTTTGTTGTTGATTTTGATTCTGTCCGACGAAGGTTAGTTTCTGACCCTCTGTTTCTGCTTACTCAGCCGTCGATCTACATATACTGTTTCTCCCAAAATTAGGTCTTCTTATTAATTTTCCTTCTTGTTTTCTTTTAACATGCACTGAATATTAATTTTCCTTCTTGTAAATTGGACATACAATTCTACATATGCTCGGACTTAACATGCACTGAATATTAATATTCTTTCTTGTTTTCTTTTAATTAGAATATTTGATCATTTTATCATCTGGGTTTTCGTTATTTGCTAGAAATATTGCTCAAACAGTTGTGAGAATTTAAAAACAGTTGTGAGATTTTAAATATTAATTTAAAGATAACTTTTGTTATATATAACACAATATCCAGTGTGATATATAAAAATAACATTTTTTAAATACATTTTGTGGGCTCTTTCAGGCTTCCCGGTAATCATTGCATGATACGTGTTGCTTTTTAGTATTACGTACTCTTTGTGGTTAGTTATTAGTTGTAATCATAGACAATAGAAGCCATGACTTTTACTTGAGCTCGTGTCCAAGGACGAGAGGTGCAGGTAAGGGTAGAGTTAGAGGGTCTAGCTTACGTGTGGCATCTTGGAATGTAGGAACTCTTAGTGGTAAATTGTTGGAGGTGATAGACACACTTAAAAGACGTAGGGTACAAATAGCGTGCCTTCAGGAGACTAGGTGGAAAGGACGTAGAGCAGAAGAGTGCAATGGTTATAAGTTGTTGTATTCCGGATCGGATGGGACCAAGAACGGAGTAGGATTTTTGGTGGCTATAGAATTGCATAAGAATGTGATTGAGGTGATACGACACAACGATAGAATTATGGTGTTAAGGTTAGTATTAGGTGAGCAAGTAGTGACAGTGGTATGCGCCTATGCGCCACAAGTGGGACTAGGAGATCAAGAGAAAAGAGAATTCTGGGATTGTCTGGATGTGGTAGTAAGGGCCATACCTAGTGAGGAGAAAAATTTTATAGGAGGAGATTTTAATGGGCACATTGGTAAGGATAGTGATGGCTTTGAGTTGGTACATGGGGGTTTTGGTTTTGGCGATAGAAATGAACCTGGTAGAGACCTTCTAGACTTCGCGGCAGCTCACGGCCTAGGTATTATAAACTCATTCTTTACGAAAAGGGAATCTCATTTGATCACTTTTAGTAGCGGAGGACGTAACACGCAAATTGACTATCTGTTAATGAGGCAGGAAGATCGACGGATGTGGATGGACTGCAAGGTTATTCCAAGGGAGAAGGCAGTGGCTCAACACCATTTGCTGGTAGCAGATATAGCCCTAAAAGTAAGACTAACTGGGGGGAAGAGGAAAACTCGGCCTAGGATCCGTTGGGGAAACTTGAAGGGAGAAAAAATTATAATGTTTAGAGATAAAGTTAACTCGATGACATCGATGCAACTAGGTAACGACGCAAACCGGATGTGGGAAGCTATGGCGACTACAATCACTACAGTGGCGAATGAGACGCTAGGGGTCACAACAGGAAAGACTAGAGGGCATAAGGAGTCCTGGTGGTGGAATGAAGACATGCATACCAAAATAAAGGATAAGCAACAGAGTTTTAGAGATCTTTTGAGGTGCACAGATGAGGGGGAGCGGCTGAGGGTGAAGGAGATATACAAGAAGGCAAAAAGGGAAGTGAAAAAGGCGGTGACCGAGGCAAAAAACACAGCATATAAACACATGTATGAACGTTTGGAAACGAAAAAGGGGGATCTTGACATGTTCAAGATTTCCAAAGCTAGGGAGCGAAGAAGACAAGATCTAGGAGTAGTAAAGTTTATCAAAGGAGAAGATGAACGTGTTTTAGTCAAGGCACATGACATTAAGTTGAGATGGCAAACCTACTTCCACAATCTTTTCAACGACGGAAGGGCATACCAACAAGATAGCGGCAATCCCATGACTCAAAGGCGACAACGGAATAATTGCTACTGTAGGAGGATCACACATGAAGAGGTGAGGATGGCACTTAGGAAGATGGGAAGAGGCAAGGCAGTGGGTCTGGATAACATACCGATTGAGGTGTGGAAGTGTTTGGGGGAAGAAGGAGTCCGATGGTTAACATTTTTGTTCAATCTTATCTTCAAGACTGGAAAAATGCCAGATCAATGGAGGAGTAGTGTCGTGGTGCCTTTATACAAGAATAAAGGAGACGTCCAATGTTGTGGGAACTACAGAGGAATCAAACTGCTAAGTCACACTATGAAGCTCTGGGAGAGGATAATTGAAACTAGAATTAGAAGAGAAACTCGGGTTTCAGTAAATCAATTTGGATTCATGAAAGGGAGGTCAACTACAGAAGCGATACATATTCTAAGAAGGTTGATGGAAAAATATAGAGCGAAGAAGCAAGATTTACATTTGGTGTTTATCGACCTTGAAAAGGCATATGACACTATCCCACGCCAACTGATTTGGGATACTTTGGAAGGTCGAGGGCTACCTGGGAAGTATATAGACATAATTAAGGATACATACGATAGAACAGAGACTAGTGTCCGCGCCCCTGTAGGGGATACAAACTCCTTTCCGGTGGAGGTAGGACTCCATCAAGGGTCTGCGTTGAGCCCTTTTCTTTTTGCGGTTGTCTTGGATGAGTTGTCCAAGCTGATCCAGGAGACAGTTCCGTGGTGCATGCTTTTTGTAGACGATATTGTGTTGATTGCAGAGTCTAAAAAGTGCCTGAACGAGAGGGTAGAGGAGTGGTGAGTAGCTTTAGAGAGCAAGGGCCTAAGAATTAGTCGATCTAAGACTGAGTATCTACACTGTGATTTCAGTGGTCTAGCCGATGACAATAACACCCAAATCACCATTGAGGATCAATTGGTCCCGCAGGCAACTAAATTTAAGTATTTGGGGTCGTTTGTACAAAGAGATGGTGACATAGATAGTGATGTAACCCATCGCATACAGGCTGGCTAGTGTAGATGGAGGGCAGCCAGAGGGGTGTTGTGCGATAGGAGGTTCCCAACTAAACTAAAAGGAAAATTTTACAGGGTAGCAATTAGGCCTGCTATGCTATATGGAACAGACTGTTGGGCTATCAAGAAGACACAAGCGCGCAAAATGGAGGTGGCAGAGATGAGGATGCTGAGGTGGATGTGTGGAAACACGATGTTAGATCGAATAAGAAATGTAGTTTTTAGGGAAAGATTAGGAGTGGCTAGTATATCGGATAAGATTAAGGAGGGGAGGTTGAGATGGTTTGGGCATGTGAAGCGGAGGGAAACGACGGCACCAGTTAGAGTAGTGGAAAATCTCACTGTGGAGGGGAAGAGAGGAAGAGGTAGACCCAAACTGACCTGGGATGAGCAAATTAGGCATGACTTATTAGAGTTGCACCTTTCTGAGGACATGGCCCAAGATAGGACTTCGTGGAGGCGTAGAATTAGGGTTAAAGACTCCTAGAAGATATTGCAGTAGGGTCTTAGGTGTATTTAGGGACGTAGATTTTTCTTATCTTTTAAGTGACTTTATAGGTGATTGTCCTCTTGTGTTTATACCCATATGATGTTGTATGCTATCATACATGTTTTACACTATATCACTCTCTCGGTATGTTGGTATGTTGTGTGTTGGTATACTCTCTGACTTCTTATATATATATATATATATATATATATATATATATATATATATATAGGCTAAAGATAAATAGAAAACCCACTTTAATTTAGAAAACCCGGGAAACTCTAACCTCCCGATGTTTAAAAAAAAAAAAAAATATACACATGTTATATACATGTTTTTAAGGTATTTGGGCCAAAAAAATCAAAAAAGCGCCGAGTATATATTTTTAAAAAAAATAAACAAGTTTTGGTGTAACACGTGTTACAAATATGTCAGATGAATGTAACACGTGTTACACCAAAACTTGTTTATTTTTTTTAAAAATATCTACTCAGCGCTTTTTTGATTTTTTTGGCCCAAATACCTTAAAAACATGTATATAACATGTGTATATTTTTTTTTTTAAAAAAACATCGGGAGGTTAGAGTTTCCCGGGTTTTCTAAATTAAAGTGGGTTTTCTATAGATACTAACCCTATATATATATATATATATATATTGACTTGGTGCGTTGGTATGTTGATGGTTTTAGAGTCGGGGGTCTCTCTGGAAGCAGCCTCTCTATCCTTAGGGATAGAGGCAAGGTCTGTCTACATCCCACCCTCCCCAGACCCTATAAGTAGCTTTTGCTATTTGTGGGATATACTGGGTATGGTTGTTGTTGCTAAGTATGTTAAAATGAATATAATGAAAGAAAAATTTTTAAGTTCGTAATTCCGCTGCGACTTTTGGTTAAAACGTGTTAGGGCGTTATATTCGGGCGGTGAGTTTTCGCCATAACTGGAGGTGGTGGGCTTGAACTACCCAGCGGTATCTGCAATCACGGACATATCGGATCACCTTTTGCCATTAGATTGCCCAGGGTAGCCTAACTTTTATTCGTTGGCTATTTTAAAAAAATAAAACGTAGATATATTACTGGCCGGTTTGAACCGGTTTTTAAAACATTGGTGAGTTGTGACTAAACATGTAAAAAAACCGGTTTTAGAATCGAAACCGAAAAAAAAAACGAAACTGTTTTTTTTTACCGGTTTCAAACCGAACCGACCCGGCGGTTTGTAACTGGCTCGTATCCTCAATCTTTGAAACCGGTTTTAAAACCGAATCTCAGTTGTAAAAAAAACGGTTTTTGTCCAAAACTGGCTTTTATAAACCGAACCGAAATCGGTTTTACCAGCTTGGGGTTCGAACCCTAGAAACCGGTTTTAAAACCAAACCGATTTGAAAAAAAAAGCCGGTTTGCCCCAAAAAAAAAAAAAAACCGAAACCAGTTAAAAAACCGAACACATTCTAAAAAAAAAAGAAAAAAACGGTTTGTACACCTCTACTTGTGACTGCTACACTCATGATCAGTGAGTAAAACCCTCAAAAAAAAAAAAAAAAAAAAACGAAACGAGAGGAAGAATTAGCGATGAGCAACAACGGCAAACGGAAGCCGGTGAACGAAGAAGAAGACGACGACGAAGAAGACGGAAACGAGAGAGATCTGGAAGCATGGGAGAAAGCATACGCCGATGAAAGATCATGGGAGTCACTCCAAGAAGACGAATCTGGACTCCTTCGTCCTATCGACAATCAAGCGTTGCATCACGCGCAGTATCGCCGTCGCCTCCGCTCACTCTCCTCCGCCTCACGGATTCAAAAGGGTCTTATTCGCTATCTCTACCTTGTTATCGATCTATCCAAGGTATTTGATAATGTTGGTTGGGTATTATTGCTTACACATTTTTAGGGTTTTGATTGCAAATTTGATTGATGGGGTTGTTCTTGTTTACCGAAAGTTGGGGAATTGATAGGGTTTATTATTTGGGTTTTGGGTTTTTTTTTTTTTTTTTTTTTTTTTTTTTTAGTATTGTAACCAACGTTGTAAGAATCGTTAGGCGTTAGTCGGCATGTGGGGTACCGACTAGCAATGCATGTGGGGTACCGACTAGCAATTAATCGGGTCTCAGATGTTGGTCAAAGGGTCTGCCCGCTTGGGCCATTTTCGAGGGACATCTGGGTGAAGGGACGAATTGGGGCTTTAATCCCGGGTTCGAACCTGAGACGAGGGTTTACGAATTCCATCCGGTTCCCGCGCATCAGGGGACACGGTCTCATGGCGGTCGAGGGGTCGACCTTGGACATAGCCCCGTGCAGGGTTGGTTTACACGTGAGATTATTTGCCGCTCAAACAAAAAATTAGGGAATAATCGGATTGGGATTTATGTCATTTTCAGTTTTATATGTATATACACACATTTTTATATGTATTTTTTTTAAGTAGACATGTTTTAACATCTTATTCGATCCATATTTTCAAGTGGATAGGATTAATTGGCGGAATTTACAGGTTTTGGTCAAGAATCTGGCCGGATTCGCTAGACTGCCACTGATTTTTGGCCAATTAGTACTGGGTTTGACCATTGTTGACCACCTACTGATTAATTAGCCAATTAGATAAAAATTACTCGGTGAACCTGGGACTGGTGATTAATCGGCGACTAATCGGAGGCTAGTCGGGATTTTTACAACCATGATTGTAACTGATGACTGATTGGTTTTGCAATCGGGTTTGTCGGGTTCAGGTTGTTTGGTTATCAGGTTATTCGGGTAGGGTTTGAATTGATTACTGGACACAAGTCATGTTAGAGTTTGGTTAGCTGTTAATTCCCAACATTAGTGGTGTTCAGTTCTTGGTTTAAAAAACCGCGCCTTAGGCTCAAAGAGCTGCGCCTTGTGTGACATAAGGCGAACTCTATACAAAAAGCGAGCTTTTTTGGAAAAAAAAAAGTCGCACTGAGG
The DNA here is from genome assembly GCA_030545235.1 of Helianthus tuberosus. NCBI lineage: Eukaryota > Viridiplantae > Streptophyta > Magnoliopsida > Asterales > Asteraceae > Helianthus > Helianthus tuberosus. The sequence goes on along the minus strand of CM060361.1, from coordinate 12,880,667 downwards.
CGCGCGTTTCTTGTACAGAAGGTGCTTTTGTGCTTTAAAGTGTTATACATGTAGCTAAAATGGTTGTACATTTAAGTGATTTATACATTAAATCATATATTAACCTTATTTATAACTATATTTTGGGTAGGGGATGCTAAAAACCTATAGGATAAATAAATAAAAATGTAAGCACCTTGAGCCTCGCGTAAGAAAAGCCCTCTGCTTTTGCGCTTTGATTTTAGACCTTGTCGCTTTTGTGCGCTTCGTGCTTTTTAAAACCAAGGTTCGGTTGGATGTTATAATGTACAATTATGTTTCTAATTACTGGTGATTGAATTTTTTTAATATTATAAACTCGTTCACTAAATCAAGTTTTTGTTTTATGATCCCTCAAACGGTAACACGTAGGCAGCTGGAGAGATGGATTTACGCCCAAGCCGAATGGTGGTAGTTGCTAAACAAGTAGAGGCTTTCATACGCGAATTCTTTGACCAAAACCCGTTAAGTCAAATTGGTCTAGTAGCTATAAAAGATGGGGTTGCTCAGTGCTTAACTGATCTCGGCGGCAGTCCCGAGTCTCACATCAAAGCTCTAATGGGAAAACTCGGGTGCTCGGGTGAAGCGTCCCTTCAAAACGCTTTAGAACTTGTACATGAGCAACTAAATCAAATCCCGTCGTACGGTCATCGGGAAGTAATTATTTTGTATTCGGCTTTGAGTACTTGTGATCCCGGAGATGTGATCGAGACCATTCAGAAGTGCAAGAAATCGAAGATTAGGTGTTCGGTTATTGGTCTCTCTGCGGAAATTTATATATGCAAGTTTTTATGCCAAGAGACCGGAGGATTATACTCTGTTGCTTTGGATGAGGTAAGTTCAAAACCCGAAATTGCAATGTTTAATAAGACTAAATTAGAGTAAAATGTCATTTTCGTCACTGAGGTTTGGCTAGTTTTGTGACTTTTGTCCAAAGGTTTGTTTTTTCACATCTGGATCCAAAAGGTTTGAAATCTTGCCATTTTCATCTGGCTCGTTAACTCCATCCATTTTTCTCCGTTAAGTTAACAAAAAAAGACGAAAATACCCTTAACAGAGAAAAATGGACGGAGTTAACGAGCCGGATGAAATTGGCAAGACTTCAAACCTTTTGGATCCAGATGCGAAAAAACAAACCTTTGGACGAAAGTCGCAAAATTGGCCAAAACATTTTACTCGGCTAAATTATAAAGCAAAATTGGATAAGAACTTATTTGACGTAATTCTTTTGTAGGCGCATTTAAAGGATCTAATATTAGAGCATGCGCCGCCACCACCAGCTATAGCGGAATTCGCTATAGCTAATTTAATAAAAATGGGATTCCCACAAAGAGCTGCGGAGGGTGTTATCTCTATATGTTCATGCCATAAAGAAGCTAAATTTGGCGGAGGGTACATTTGTCCAAGATGCAAAGCGCGTGTTTGTGAGCTACCAACCGAGTGTCGTATTTGTGGTTTGACACTTGTTTCTTCTCCACATTTGGCACGGTCGTATCACCATTTGTTTCCCGTAACACCTTTTGACGATGTTGCCCCTATGCTTGTGCCTAATCAACATCGTCGCCCGAAGAGTTGTTTCGGTTGTCAACAGTCTCTTTTGAATCCCGGTGAGTAGCATGCATACATGACTAAGGCTGCAAACGAACCGAATGAACACGAACAAGACCTTGTTCATGTTTGTTTGTTAAAGAAATATATGTGTTCACGAACTGTTCATGAACACTTACCGAACGAGATTTTGTGTTCGTGTTCGTTCGCTAAGGAAATGAACGTGTTCGTTTGTTAATTATAGGTAACGAACGTTCATGAACACAAACTAATGTTCATACACTGATACTTATTAAAATTTTAATTTGTTAGGATTTTGAAGTATTTAAACAAAATAAAAACTAAAAACACTAATGAGCTATCAAACACAAGCGAACATAAACAAACACGTTACCGAACGTTCACGAACATAAATGAACGAACGCGGCCTTTGTTCATTTAACAAAACGAACGTAAACAAACGAACTTCCCACCGAATGGTTCACGAATTGTTCGCTGAACATTCAGTTTGTTTGCCCATACATGACCGCTTTGTGCTGTTTAAGAAAAATTATCTTTTTTTAAATTCTTTTAATGATCGGTTTAACGATGTAATGTAGGAAACATGCCGGTTCGTTGTGTTACTTGCCCGAAATGCAAACAATTCTTTTGCCTTGATTGTGACATATACATTCATGAGAGTTTGCATAACTGTCCGGGGTGCGAAAGCTTACGAGACTCCAAATCGATTAATTGATTTTAGTTTTAAAATCGGAAAAATGATGCATGAAATTTGTGTATTCCATTTTGTTTGTTGTTCTTATATGCTGCCTTCTGAACCTTTCATTATATCGTGTAACCTGTAAGCATGGTTACTGATAGGATTTTGATCCAGAAGAACAAGGGATTTTTACTTTTTTTCTTTGTTATATTTATTTAGACGAAAGATTTCGTTGAGTTTCTAAAGATGTATGTTCTTGAGAACCAGAAATTTTAATAGTGTTGAAAACCGGACCAGTCAAGCTAAACCAACCGAGCACGAGCTCATAAACTCGGTAGAACTGAACAGGCTGATTTTGAGTGAAATCGAGCAAAACCGATATACAATAGTTGATGCTTTCTTCCCTCAGTTACTGACCATCAATGAATCGCCAATTGGGTTTTCAAAACATTGTTCTTTCAGAATTTTTAACCCCCAATTGTTTGGGTTTTATGTGATTTTAGAGGAGATGAAATGAGGTGAAGTTCATGGTGAGGAACACCCAAAACCAAGTACGTGAACAGAGAGGGGGTCGAGCTTTGAAAGCATCATATGTGCAAAGCTCTAATGGTTCTTACTTGCGACTCTTTTGGCGATGGGGCACTCACTTATGAAGGCGATGGACATGCACAAAGCACAGGTTGAAACGGCTCAAGATGCAGACGTGTGAGACACGCCTCTTGAACACAAGCATTTTTTTTATTGCCTCACAAGATTGTATGTACATGTAGCCTTTTAAGTTGTACATAGAAGCTATTTATATATGTATTATAAAATCGTATATGCAAGTTATTTCTATCCAAGTTTTTGGTACGAGACAAAAACCTATGAGATTAAAAAAAAAACAGTTCTATAAAAACTTTGCACCTCGCTTACGCATGGGCATCCTCTTGCGCCTCCGCTCCGGAGAGACCCTATTGCCTCGATGCAGGTCATGCTTTTTAAAACCATAGTTTAAGCAAATGACATTTAAAAACTATTTTGCTACCAAAAAGGTATGCCACAAACATGGGTCTCAAGATAAAAAAAAAAGAAAAAAAGAAAAGAAGAATCTATACCAAAGCCCTGTTGTACCATAACATTAGCAATTGTTGATATAAAAACAAAACTAAATAAAACATGGCTGAGATTAGGGTTAACAGAGAGCAGGTGTACTGATCTAGAGGGCAAAAATGGGGTTAATATGGAAGAAAAAGACTTATTATCGATCTATCTATAATCTATCATCTTCTGAGTCGGAGTTAATAGATAGGTACAATCGCGGTCTCACTGAACGCTTTTGACGGGGACATGAAAACGGGTCATCAGATCTTGTCTTCCCAGGTTTCATTCCAAGTAGCAAAGAAGCTGCAACAAATCCATTCATCAAATAATTAGTTTTAACTGAAACTACTATTTATTGGTCAAACAGAACGTAGCTGCAACACCACATTATCATGCTTGTGTGATTATTTACCAGTCATTTTACATAATAAAAATGTTAATATAGTTTTCGTTTTGTTATAGTAGTTGATTCCGATTATACCTAGGGGTGTGAATTTCTGACACCACACGAAATTCGCAGGTTTGGATTTAGTCTAAACAGGTTCGGATCAGTTTCAGGTTGAACCCACGTACCAGTTTAGCTAAACGGGTCGGGTTGGCGAGTTGACACGTTTAACCCATTTATATTATTATTATTATTATATTTTTTACAATATGTTTAATGTTATAAATTAAATTGGGTGTGTATTTTATGTTGTAATTATAACTTAAAAAGACAAACTGACATAAGATTTTATAATTTAAATGTAATTGTATTATATACATTTGTGTTTTTTGTAGTGAATTTTAATTTTAATATATTAATTTGTAGATAAAGTTGTAAAATAAAAAAATTTCGGGTCGTGTTCAGGTCAACACACAAATATTCGGGTCGTGTTTGGGTTCATATGTATGACACGATTTTCTGGTTCGTCTAAAATTTTCGGATTCGGGTCGGGTTAAACCAACCAACCCGCAAACATGACCCATTTAGCACCCCTAATTTAAAACCCTATGCCAAACACTAAATCAGGTCGAAGCATTTGATGAACAATTTCATTGAGTCGCATATTTACCAGTATCCGCCATTTCACCATCTTGGGATGGTGGCTGCTGACTTGAGTTCAATCCATTCACGGCAGCAGGTTCACGATTTCCCCCACCATCACCATCACCGTCACCGCCACCTAGCCGGAGGGATATCCAGTCGTCGTCGGTCAAACCCTTCGAAACAGTTGGCTGATCTTTCGAATTCACCTGCTCCGGGGTCTCTATCGGTCGCGTAGGAAGAAATAGCTGAAGTGACGGGTCTTCATGCCCAAAAGCTAACGGGTTATCAAATAACTCATCGTTAACTTCAAGATTAGATTGATAAAGTGAAGAGCTGGGACCCAGTCCAATTTCATCTGTGAATGTGAAGCCATTGTTATTATCATCTGAACCGAAGAGCTGGAAACCGGGCCCCATTTGATTTGTTGAAGGTAAAGACCAAAACGGTACACCGAAATCATCATCATTGTTGTTAAACAAACCTAAACCCGAACTCCCACCATGATACATTGCAGGATCTTCAGCTTGAGGGGTAACGTTAATTGCACCGTTTTCGTTGTACGCAGTAGGTGCTGACGACATCGGGTTTTCAGTCTCGTCATCTGAATCACTAAGAATGATGACGTCAGCATCCCCATCACCGCCAGTAGCTGGCGGGTTCAAGTTAGTAAACCCATATCCCAGATCCATGTTCGGTGAAAGTGAGCCAAAATCAGCACCGTTGGTGGTAGAATGACCAAAATGCCCTCCATCTTGATTGATACTAGCATCTTCACCATCTCTACCACTGAAAGTCGCACTGCTACTCATAGGAAAACCGTTATTCCCATTATGCCCATTATTCACAATATTGTTGCCAGAAGAAAGTGAACGAACATTTTCGGGTTTGCTGACTTCCCAAATTCCATTGTTGTTCTTTTTGATCCCAAGTTTTAAACCTGTATTTTGAACTTCGGAACCGCCTTCGTGTTTAACGGGTCTTAACGTTTCTGGTTTAGGTTTAGACTCGACTTCCATTGGAACGAAGAGAGTACCGTCGGGTAGATGCCACTGCCCAAGCTGACCTAAGCTTTTTTGGTCGTTTTCGGCTTTTACACGCCAAGATCCGTCTGGTTTCACCTCAATTTCTGTTACATCCTCTCCACAATTCTGCATCTATATAAAAAAAGTTTGGAAGAATAAGAAAAGAACCAACAAAAGTAAAAATAAAAAATGAAAATTATATTGAAGCAATAATACCTTAGTTGTGATACGAGTAAAATATGGATCAATTATAACATCTTCCAATGAGTAGTTCTTGAGACAAATAGGGCATTGCCACTGAAAACAACCCAAGAGAAAAGAAAAAAAAAAGTTAATTAATATATGTTAAAAAAATTGCATTTTACATCCTTTAAATTTGAGCCAAAATGCAGGCGTTGTCCTTTAACTAAAGAAATTACACTGGATGTCCTTTATGTTACTGTTTCTCATCAGGCGGTGTCCTTTTGCCCTAACCCAATTAACTTTTTTTGTTAACTACACGTGCACGCACATGAGGGCAATATGGTCATTTTCACTTATTTTGTTGTTAATATATATTATTTTCATTTATTTTGTTTTAGTTTTTAAGTGAAAATGGCCATTATGCCCTCATGTGAGTGGCACGTGGTATAAGTTAACTGAAAAAATTAACTGGGTTAGGGCAAAAAGACACCACCTGATGGGAAACAGTAACATAAAGGACATCCAGTGTAATTTCGTTAGTTAAAGGGCAACGCTTGCAATTTGGCTCAAACTAAAAAGACGAAAAAATGCAATTTACTCAAAAAAAAGTCAATCAAAGATTATTTTTTGTATAAAGCTTGCCTTTCGAGAGCGTTGGTTCATCTGCACAAATACTTCAAGATCAAAGCATCCCATGTGAACACAAGGTTTGAATCTTCCAGCAATTTTCATTCTTGAACCACTCATCTGTATGCATACAAAACAAAACAAAACAAAACAAAACTCAAGTGTCAGACACAAAAAAAAAAAAAAGAAAAAAAAATCAGAAATATGAATGCTTTTTTTTCTGATTAAAAACCTGTCATGACGTGATACCACCATTATGACAAAAAGAGATCAATGCAACACTTATATAATGACACACTTTCTAAAACAACTATTTTAAAAATTGGCTAGTTTTATAACAAATTTTGAAATTGTTTTGACTTTTATGTATGACAAATCCGTTTTCATTAAATGGCCAAAACTTAAGTAGTATTATTACGAAAAAAGTTACTAGTCGTGTATTGTTATTTTATATATATAATGACTATTTTTATAGTACTACACTACTACATATTCATAAGAATTTATGTACTAAATTTTATAAAACAACTTTAAAAAATGTGAATACTATTTTCATGTGCTCACTACCCAAATTTAGTCAAATAGTCAACTTCTACAACAAACTTGTAAGTGTAAAAAGTAGCAAGTTAAGAAAAGGAATTACTCACAGGACACCGTAAATTAACCGGTATATTATCGGCCACAACCTCCAAATCACTGTCACTGTCTGCATTTTCTGTAGCGGCACCACCACCAACGCACCGACGAACACGTGCCAACGCGTCTTCAAATCTCTCACCATCAGACTCTTTGGGAATGAGGTTGAGAATCTTTTAATGTTAACGTGCAACAAAAACAGTATTAGAATAACTAGAAAATCCTGTAAATACTTTGTTTACAGATGGACACAGGCAGTCAAATTAGGTTGGACACTTAAATTCATATTACATCTATAAAAAGCTTGAAGAACCCCAAACAAAGGAGCAATACATCAGATTTAATTTAGTAATATTACTGTGGGTAGAAGTGGCAATTTATACCCATTTACTTATTCACAAGTCGATTTGAGTTTTGTTTAATCTCAAAAGGGTAGAAGTCAGTTACTTTTTCTTCAGAAATTTAAATTTACAGATGAGTTAGCCAGCAGGCAGCATCACCAAGCTTTAAAACACATGACCACAGGTGCAAACGAGCTGAGCGGCTCGCGAGCTGCTCGAGATCGGCTCAAGAAAAAGCTCGAAACGAGCCGAGCCTTATCGAGCCTGAGCCGAGCTTGACCCTAAAATAAAGCTCGTTTATTTATCAAGCCCGAGCTCAAGAGCCTGGCATGTGAAGCTCGTCAGGCTCGTCAAGCCTTAGCGTAATATTAAACTTGTTTACGAGCCGAACCCGAACCTAAAAATAAGCTTATTTAGTAAACGAGCCCAAGCTCGAGCTTCACTTATCGAGCTCGCGAGCCTAAACGAGCCGACCCCGATTTGAGCTTGAGAAACTACCAACTAGCCGAGCTCGAGCTTTGAAAACAAAGCTCGAACCGAGCCGAGCTCGAGCTCTCATAAGTTTATTGAGCTCGAGCCTGGTCGAGCTCAGGCTCGGCTCGTTTTCACCCCTCAGACATGACTAAAAAATAGAACTTTTCCTTCACCTGTTGAACTGTGCGCCGCCTCACAATTCTTACACCCAAACAGAACACGCGAGCATCACATCCTGTCAATGAAATTTTGTTACTTCCTTCACGGGTGCATGATGTGATCTGACATGACAAAAAGCAAAAAAAAGACAGCTAAATAATAATCCTTTAACAACATAGTGTGTGTGTGTGTTAATAGAACATAATTAACAGAAAACTGTTTGATGCAGAGGTTGAAACTTACAACAGGGCCATCATCACGGCCATTCGCTCCCAGAAGTTGAGAGCCAGGTCTATTGATTGCTCGCACAGGCATACCTGTCGAGCCCAAGAATCAAAAATTCAAAAGCAAAATTTTAATTAAACAATAATTTAACAAATTAATACGTTAATAGAATCAGATACAGCATACCATTGACTTGTAAGTCTGCATACTGTGGCCATTGCATTCTAAAAGAAACCTTGTCATTCAAGAGCATACACCAGGCCTATTATTTATACATGGTCATTTATCAACCTATCATCAACATGTTATGATCACCTATACTAATTTAGGAAACCATTGAAAAAACAATAACCTGAAGTTCGAACTCTGATTTTGCCAACAAATCCCTGTCTGCTTTTGTAAGATGAAAAGTCTTTTCAACATTCTGCATTGGGCTTGTGCTGAAAAATATTATGAATGCATGCCAACAAGAGCAAACTAATATAAGTGACAATTTCGACCCAAAGGCTTATGAATGGGTCGATACGGGTTATGTTATATCTCTTATCAGGTTGAAGTTGAATAGGTAAAATCAAAGTATTAGCTAGAAAAGAAATGGGTTAAATGAGTCAATCACGTTAGAGGTACCCGAATTCGAAGCCACCCGAACCCGAATTAGGGAATATCCGAAAAATCCAAACCCGAATAACTGAAACCCGACCAACCCGAACCTTAAATGGGTCAGTTATTGGGTCACCTTTTCCCAATCAAAAAACCGAACAACTCGACCCGAAAAACCCGAAACTCAAAACCCGAATAAAAACCCAAACATTAATTGTCTTTTTTTATAGATGGGATTTGATTTGGAGTGTTTTGTATTTGAAACATTAAGTTTTGGGACTTTTGAACACTATCATGCCATTATTGTTAATTGATGTTTGAATTGTGATGATATTTTTGAACATGATATATTTGATAATATTTTGTGAAAAAGAAAAAATATTTTTTTCATTTTACATCTAAACCCGAAAACCGAACAACCCGACTCGAACTAACCCGAACCCGAATAACCCATACCCGAACAACCTGAACTTTAAATTGTTCGGTTATCGGGTCACTTTTTCCTAGCCAAAAACCTGAACAACCCGAACCGAAACCCGAAAAAAAACCAAAGAACACCCCTAGTTAGAAGTCATCCAAATAAATGAGACCACTAACATATGTCTCGAATATCTATAAAACCATGGAAAGGTATATTTGCTTATTTCATAAATTGCGCATTAATAAGAAGTTAGTTTCTTCTACTAAATAAAATTTCACCTACAGCTTCTATGTATTAGAAATTGTAAAAAATAAAAGTTCAACATCATAGAACTTATAGACTCACCCATCTGTAGGGACGCTTGCAATAGTCAGCTTCAAAGGATATAAAGGATTCCCCATGGTTACCCAAAACCTGCATGCTCAAAAAACATTTCAAAAGGATATGTGTTAATTTCTCATTTCTTGTTATCAACTTAAAAAAATCATCACATTAGAAGGCTATAAAACAATAAGTATTTTATAATGTCGCTTACGGATCTGCACGAGCAAGTCTACATAGTTCACAATAAAAAGTTGTGGGACGTGTTGGTTGAATGCCCTACACTGGCTTCTCGGGTATAATAACACAAGCAAGATGCTGCCACACGTTACACTTTCTATCTTCACACTGAATACACGAACATAAAGAGATTAGATTAAAAAAACCCCAAACTTAATCATTATAATACCATTTTGAAAAAACAAATAATTAGGCATGTAAACGAACCGAACGAACACGAACGCGGGCATGTTCGTGTTCTTCAATTAACTTTAACCGAACACAAACATGAACATATAATCCAACACATTTTTTTTGTTCAAGTTAGTTCATTAAGAAAATGAGCATGTTCGTGTTCGTTTATGTACGCTCGTTTAAAACGTAAACAAACAGTTCACGAATGAAAACGAACAAAAACAAACTTATACGAACATAACTTAAAAAACATAATGAACACAAACGAACATAATTGACCACATAAACTAGTTTCAATTATATAAATTAGTAATTAATCACGATAAGTTCAACTCGAACGCTCACTTTATGTTACTAGGAAGCCCAATTACTAATTAGTTATTTTTATATAAGTAGTTACTAGTTAGAAATCCCGTTTGACGTTTATATCTATATAACTGTAACTCTTTATGTATTTACTAAAATTTAAACGAACGTAAATAAAAGAACGTACATGAATATTAAAATTTAAACGAACATACATGAACGAACATAAACGAATTTCCCGCCGAACTGTTCACGAACATTTCATGAACATTCAGTTCATTTACAGGCCTACAAATAATGGAGAATGGAAGAAATGTTAAAGTTCAAACCTTAATCATCGAATCTGTTTGTAAAGAACTTCCACAGAGACAGCAGACTTTATCTATATGATAACCATCTTGAATTTCCTCCTTAAATGTTATATTGATGGTAACATTTGAAACATTTTTACTTTTTGATGCCAAGTCAGATGCCCCTGGAAGCTGCAACTTTCTGATAAAACCGTGTTATCAGGTGGGGTGTAAAAACATTCTGAGTAGCAAAACGTAAAACATAGACTAACTAAAATTTATACCAACCGGGGGGATACCGTTAAGCCAACAACGACAAAAATGGGACAACGTTTAATACACCAAGTGACTTAGCGTCGAGGGAGTCAAAGTGATATTGTATAAAGTTTTTGGAAAGCGGGGGTAAAAAGTGACAATTTTTAAACATGAGGGAAAGGAAGTAAAAGCTTACATTAAAAGACAACAAAAAAGTTGAGGGACCAAAGTTGAGGGGCCAAAACCGTGTTATCAGGTGGGGTGTAAAAACATTCTGAGTAGCAAAACGTAAAACATAGACTAACTAAAATTTATACCAACCGGGGGGATACCGTTAAGCCAACAACGTTTAATACACCAAGTGACTTAGCGTCGAGGGAGTCAAAGTGATATTGTATAAAGTTTTTGGAAAGCGGGGGTAAAAAGTGACAACTTTTAAACATGACGGAAAGGAAGTAAAAGCTTACATTAAAAGACAACAAAAAAGTTGAGGGGCCAAAGTTGATCACCAAAGAAAGTATGATGATCAAACCCAAAAGTCACCGAAGGTGGCTGTCCTTAACAATAGTCCACAATTGTGCCCAAATCTAGGAAAAGCGTAAAACAAAAACACGAATTTCTAAAACCAAGTGACTTACTTGACGTTAAACATAGATGAAATCAATGTGCAAAATTATAAAAAATTAAAGTTTGGTTGCAAAAATATAAAATCCTAAAGTTTACAATACTTAAAAAATAACAAACTATTAATAAATAACTTCATAAAAAACACAAATACATTAAAGAACACAATAGTTGCTATTCATTGGGGTGTTAAGAATTAACATATACGAGTAATACGAAAAAGGATAAATGATTCTAAAAATAACACCTGTGAACGTCTTCAACTAGTTTTGCGACTTCTTCCTTCCTAACAAGGGTTTTTGTGACCCACATTCCAGAAACCGCTAAACATGACATAAAAATGCAATGGTCATTTTGTTTAGAATACAAAATAGATGATAGAAATATATATATGTAGCGGAGGGTTATCTTGAGAACGCTAAATATTGCGAGAACCATGAAAACAAATGGAAAAACCGTGAGAACTTGGTCAAAAACAATTCAGATTCTTTTTTTTTACACTTATCATTATTATTCGAATACAATGTTAGAAATTAAATTTACATGTATTCTTAAATAAAGAAAATTTAGACATGTGTAAGTTTGCCATTATGTGTAAATTTGTTATGTTTACACATGTGTAAAAATTTTATTAAGAGTGATTTTGAGAAAAGAGATAAATTATTTAAAGAGTAAATTCTTTTTTAATGTTGTTTTTTAATTATGAGGTTTGTATTTAAAAATTTTGATTTAGATTGTTTTTTTCATTCTCTCACGGTTCTTGCAATATTTAGCGTTCTCAAGATAACCCTCCCCTATATATATATATATAGATAGATAGATAGAGAGAGTTTAAAATACAAAAGTCCTTGACGTGCGAAGCTTACGCAAGTAGAGAAATAATGTGCGTAATTATGCATATAACATGCGTGATTAAGGTTTACTCTTGCGTGATTTTGTTTGTTTTTTTTGGTGACTACATGCGTGATTATGGTTTTTGTTCATGCGTGATTATGTGTATTTTGTTCATGCGTGATCTTGGTTTAAAAAAGCGGGAAGCGCACAAAAGCAACAAGGTCTAAAACTGAGGCGCAAAGCGCAAAAGCGGTGAGCTTTTCGTACTCAAGGCGCAAAGTGATTATATAAATGATTTTATATATCCCATAGGTTTTTAGCATCCCTTACCTTTGATTTAGCTAAAATTAAGCTTTAAATATGTTTTAAAATGAAAAAAAAACAGAAATGTACAGCATAAAAAGCCTGTTGTACAACACTCAGCTGCACATAAACACCCCATGTACAAAAGGCGCGCGCCTCACCTGCGCCTCAGGTCAAATTTTAGCCTAAAAAGTGCGCCTCACCTGCGCCTTTTGTACACCCTGCGCCTTATGTCACACAAGGTGTTTTGGTTTGCGCCTTAGGTCGCCTCGTGCTTAGGTGCGCCTAAGGCGCGCTTTTTAAAACCAAGTGCGTGATTAGGGTTTGAATTTTATAACATGCGTGATTTACTCGTGTACGCTTCGCACGTTAAGGATTATTGTACATTAACCTTCCCCTATATTATATATAGACTAAAATAACTTCCATATTGACTATGGAAATGGTTAGTATACTTCCCATATTCGGGAATAACAGTGAAAAGAATGTAATTCCAGGAACTCAAATACAAGACAGATGTTCAAATATTGAATATAATGAGAGGAAGTACCATTTACCTCGGTCATCTGAGATAATTGCTAATATCCGGTCAGCAAGATCCTACAAACAATGATACCAATTGATAAATTAAAGAACCGCATCCCTTCATAATAAGCCAACGGAACACTAAACTAGTTAAACAATGAACCTGCTTCTTTCCTTGTTTGGAAAGGCCAAGTTGAGTAAGAATGTCTTTAAGCTCTTTTAACCGGAAATGAGACAATTTTTCCTAAATAATAACAAAATTATATAAACATATAGCGATCAATTTAAAGCATGTGAATAAAAAGGTAACAACAATAAGGCTTCTCATCTGTAAGAACTAAGAATAGCATTTAATTTTACTATCTTTTACAAAAAAACAAGTGTATGTGTCCGGGATATGTGTACATGATACATGTATAATGGATATCGCTATATCAGGATTCAGATCAACTAAGAAGTTACAATTCTATACCAAACCAATAAATAACAAGTTGTTTTATGATTCATATGTTATATAGGCAACATGTATATAAACTAAAAAACCAGGCTTTATGATACTTTTTTACTTGGTGCCCATTTTCAACCAATCGATTAGAAAAAAGAATATAAGCGGATTCTTTTCTCTGGCAATCCTAAATGTATCAGAATCCAATTTTCCAACAACTAGTTCCAACACGAGCCTGTTTTCGTTCTAAAACAACTGTGTCAACAACTTCACCACTCATATCCTCATAACTCCTTAATACTGGCTAATTTAAAAAGTTTCGCATCAAGCATTTTTTTAACTACATGCATAAGGTAAGATAAGTCAAAAACTACATTACCAATAACACATGTCACATACTGCACACCATGGTATTAGTACCATATCCCCTATATTACTATTTAGAATCCAGTTTTCCAATAACTAGTTCCAACATGAGCCCGTTTTCGTTCTAAAACGACTACGTGCCCATAACTTCACCGCTCGAACTCCCGTAATTCCTTAATACTAACAAATTCACAAAGTTTCACATCAAGCATTAAAAACACCAAAAAGCAACAAACAACAACAACCATCAACAATGAACAAACGCACAGAACTGAAAATACCAAGCAACTCGCTACCAACTCACATTTTCAACAAAATGCGTAAGGTACAATACGTCAAAAATTAGTAATCAGAATCCAATTTTAGTTATCACAATCCAATTTTCCAATAACTAGTTCCAACCATAGTTGTCAAAAGCACAAAAGGCGTGCGCCTAGGCGCTCGGCCGCAGCGAGTCGAGGCACAAAAATAAGTTTAAAAACGAACAAATCTGAGTGCAAAAACTGCCTCACGCGGGCCCGGGTTTTCGGAGCTGCATTCGTGCGGGGCACGCACAAGTTCAACCAAATTCCAGTTTAGAAACTCATTTTTTGCACCCCCCTGCGCTCGGGTAGGACTTGTGGTAATTGGTAAAACATGTCATAAAGCTACAATGGAGTAGTAAAGGCTTTACCTTATAAACAACCACTCACTTTGTTCCCACACCAATGTGGGACAAAGTATTTACCACCTTTTGAGACTTTCATTCACACACCCAAAACTTCCAACATATAAGTATTAAACTTTTGCTACTAACTACTAGCTACATGATCTTAAACGGCATATATAATAATTTTTTTAATTTTATATGTGGAATCTTATTTATTTTCAAAGCATAACATATTTTTTATATTTTTTTTCTCTATGTGCGCTTTACTTAAAATAGCCCACGTTTTTTTTGCGCCTCGCCTGCGCCTTGCGTCTTTGACAACATACACAAGCTCGTTTTCGTTCTAAAACGCCTACGCCTCCATAAATTCACCACTCAAACTCTCATAAACTCCTTAATACTAACAAATTCACAAAGTTTCACATCAAGCATTGAAAACACCAAAAAGCAACAAACAACAACAAACATCAACAATGAACAAACGCACAGAACTGAAACAATACCAAGCAACTCGCTTCCAAATCCATATTTATCTGAACTAAATGCATTAACTCACATTTTCAACTAAATGCGTAAGGTATAACACGTCAAAAATTAGTAATCAGAACCCAAATTTAGCTATCAGAATCCAATTTTCCAATAACTAGCTCCAACACCAGCTCGTTTTCGTTCTAAAACGACTACGCATCCATAAATTCACCACTCAAACTCTCATAACTCCTTAATACTAACAAATTCACATAGCTTCACATCAAGCATTAACAACACTAAACATCAACAAACAACAACAACAAGCGTCAGCTAATTTACAGAACCGAACCGAAACAATACCTTACAACTCGCAACCAAATCCATAACTATCCGAACAATTATACCGCCAGCAATCACCGCCAATAACCGCTCATACGCTTCCAATAAATCACCGATCAATCTAAAACACAAAACATTCAAACACGAACAACAATCAGCTAAATTTGCAAACAAATCACCGATCAACCAATTCAAAAACAACAAAATCAACAAACATTCGTTGTTTCGTCACCTGCAAGGCAGCAATCGAGCAATTAGGGCACCGGAACGATGAATAATGATAATTTGGGGAAATCGGAGTGGATTAGGGTTTCGGTTTTCGGTATTGATGAAATGATTTCGGTGTGAATTGATTGAAAAATGTTGAAATGATGCTGGAAATTGATGATAATAACAATAATATTAATAAAATAATAATAATAATCGAACTGTAATTACAAAGGTGGACGGACGTGTAAGGTGTTTTGCAATCCGGTTAAATTCATGCAAACAAATCCGGGTTCGGATTCTCTGGTACGATCCTGGGTCCTCCTTTTGAGTTATTGTACCTTGATGGTACATGTACATTTCGTATCTTTATTTGTATTGAGGTAGGATTCCTCATGCCTACACGTGTATGTTTATGTTATTGGTGTCGGTGTAACGTTTTAGAACGCACTAAACGAACTAAAAAGTCGAGGTTTATTTAATGGGAATATTTCATAGAATGGTAACCAAGTTTTAGAAGTGTTCCAATCAGATCATTCATAAATTTTTTTTGTTCTAATTAAGTCATTAAAATTTAGTTTATGTTTCAATCATATATAATTTACCTGAATAGCAGGTAAACTATCCTAAAACACTTAAAATATCCATAAAAAATTGATCGCCTCATTAGTTTATATGTATTCAACTTTTATTATAAATCGATTTTAAACGTCAATTTAGTTTTTGACTTTTGAGTTCATTTTTTATGGATACCTGCAATGGAAATCATCAAACTTTGCCTTTCTTTTTCCTTTTAACATTCTTGTTATTTTCAACATCAATTATATCCGCAACCCGTTAGTTCTCTTTCACCATTTTTATACTTTGTCAGCCTAATATAAATTTAAGCTTTCGTTGCTCACAACCCTATTTAGGATCTGGATATGAAAGGGGTTAACAAATTATAAGCCATGTTAACATATTTAAATTAAAAAAAAAAAAACTAAATAAATGCCATACAGCATAGATGACCATCTATTTAGGTAAAAATATCTAGGATTGAAACATTAAAGTAAACTTTAGTGACCTAATTGGAACACTAAATTTTATGAGTGACCTGATTAGAACAATTTTGAAACTTGGTTACTATTTAACAAAGTTACCCCTTATTTAATTGGTATAAAGAAATCATCGGCAGTGATTATTGATTATCCTTAATTTTGCCCTACTTTCTCCCCAATCACCATTCACGTTGGTTACACTTAGGGAGGTCGCAAGTAATGAGGATGGAAATGGGGCTACAGAGGACGCGTTTTTAGAGAAAAGTGATCGGGTCGTTAATTATTCGAGTGTTGGACTGTACATTTTACTTGTTTCGATCGTTATGACTTTACTTATTTGTTTATTCATTTGGGCAAATACCGTGTAATATAAGAAGAAAAAATGGGGGCCGTAGGCCTTCGCCCCACTTGCTAACCCTATTGGGTTGGCGTTGGTTGTGTTAGGGATTCAGCTAAGATTCCAAATATCAAAATGTAAATATAACAACACATCGCAAACTATCACTCCCACATAAAACCTACGGACCATCACTCCTACATAAAACCCTAAAGCATTTTGTATCGTAAAAGCGTCTGGCACTTCTTAAACTTTTAGTTTTCTAAATTTCCTATATTATATGTTTTACATGATTATGTGATTTAATCTTACATAATCCGTATTTACTATCTAAAGATACAAGATTTCATCATGACATTCACCTTATATATTTTACCAACCTTAATGATAAAACATTATTGAATAATGAACATGACACAACTCGCTATGTTAAAACTCCAAAACATCATACAATGAACTAGCTAAGTTTAAGAATTGGACAATTCATGCATTGTAATCGTAATTCTTAAGCTATAGAAAACTATAATTAAGACTCAAGTTTAACTTGTGAACCGTAAATGCAAATCTTTAAACTAGACACTTAAACGTGAGCTTGCAGTCGGTAAATATTGATCTTTCTTTTGACCGTTTGATGAGAGACTCACAAAGACATTTTCAAAATATATGAAGATATATTTTAGCCACAGTGAACTAATTGGTACGACACACATACATATATATGCATAAACAACCGTTTTATTGAATCTTGAAGCAACATAAGCCAATAAACTTCATAGCATTTTGCACTTGAGCATGAATTTAGTGGTTAAAAGCAAAAACGAAATGTATGATCGATTAAAAAGCAAGAAACAAAAAAATTGGCTGATTAATAGGTATTATCACATTATCACACTATAAATAAGCAACATGTTGTTGCTTCATATACTTGTACCCTATGCATAGGGTGTCTTCCAAAAAAAAAACTTAATTTTTACATTCAACCTATAAGTTTTTTATCTTTTACATTTTAACCTTTTTTAATTTTTTTTACCTTTAACCTTAAAACTTTTCATCTTTTACAATTTAACACAAACACTTTTTTCTATTCAACTTTAGTCCCTCATACTTTTATCTTTCACGAGTTTTTCGTTTTATTGCGAGTCAACACGCCGCAACGTGTATGGGGGTTTAATGTTTTTTCGTCTATTTTTTTAGTTTGACAGGCCCCGTCGCAACCCGTCTATTTTTCTTCGTTTGACAAGTTTATCGGAACGCGGAGGTCCCAGATGTACTTAGTTATTCTTTTCTACGTTTTACATTACGTCTAACTTTTGCATTAACATGATGCAACGGGTGTGCGTGGTTCAACAATTTTTGGTTCCATATTATTTATTCCTTTTTTATTTATTTTATTTTTACGAGCTTTTCTGATGTTGGTGGTTGCTGGCAATGGTGTGGCGTTAGTGCTACTTGGCATGATTTTACGAACGTATTTAACCTATTAAGCTTTCTATTAATAATTTGTTTCGAGTTTACCCCTATACCTCCTTTACTTAAAAAAAAATATTTTTTACGTGCATATTTTTATGTGTGTGTTGGTATGAATTCAATTTGCTCTACGTTTTGACGTATACATTTTCTGAAAACGAGCTAGGTCAAATATAATATGTTTTCCTATAAGAAAACTATTTTTAGGTACATATTTTTATGTACATTTCGGTATAAATTCAAGTTGGTGTATCTTTTGACGTAAACTATATTGGGAAACGAGTCAGGTCAAATATAATATGTTTTCGTGCTTATTTTATGAATGTTTTGTAAAATTTGTTTCGAATCAAGTGGACTCAAATCAGAGTTTCTTTTTTTCCGTTTTTTTTTTCAAAAGCTCTAATTAATCTCTTTTAATTATACGTGTCAACCTTTCCGTTACATGTGTTACGTTTTCTATGTATGAGTCGGGTCACATATAATACGTTATGATTGTACGGTATAAATTTGATTTACTATATGTTTTGATCCAATTACAATGCTTATATAGGTTACATTGAGTTCATTCGGAAATGTCAAAACACGCGTTTTCATATAATTAACGCATCACATAACGTTTGGACTAATCCATTCGATGTTTGCGACGTACCCGCGCCGCAACGCGCGCGGGTCTTATTCCTAGTTTATGGTTAAAAAGTAAAAGTAAAAGTACTATTGATTGAAGAGTATTTGATGTTAAATATATATATATATATATATATGATAGTTAAAACATGAAATAAATGATAGTTAACAAAATATATGATAGTTAAAACATGAAATAAATGATAGTTAAAACGACAGGGGAGGAGGGGTTGCTTGTAAAGTCATAACTAAAAGCAAAGTGCGGAAAAAATACAAGGTATTCAACGTGACATTTTATGTGATTAAGGAAAAACTTGTATTTTTTACCATCTTTTACAACAACTTTTATTTATCATCCTCTGCCAAACAATGTTCTCTTCCTCATTGTAGGAGAAGATGGGGTGAAAGAAAGGGGGTGTTGATTGTTGAATATGTATATATATTTTTTTTTGAATGGCTAACGTTGCACACCATGGGGATTGAACCCCTGACCTCTCCTATCCTAAGCTCTATCTAAACTCACCAACACCACCGGGCTATTCCCAAGTGGATGATTGTTGAATATATATGTTAAAGTATATATTCCTTCGGACGACTTGACTTTAATTGTTATTTATTAATTAATATATGTTGTGATTTTTCTCTTCTGTTCATTTTAATTGTATTATATTGTTTCTGATATTATTCATGATTTTCATTTTTTATATATTATTCATGATTTTATTTGTATTTAAGACCGACCTGGTCAGTTTGATATCAATCCGATATTCAAATATGCTTGTCTCACCTTATGAAGCCTTTTGCTAATTGAGATGCCCACGCCCACCATGTTGAACCGATGTAAGGGCATGTTTGGCTAAGCTTTTCAAACCAATTTATTGGCTTATTGACTTATCAAAAAGCCAATAAGCAGTTTTTAGTGTTTAGCAAATGGAAAAGTGCTTTTTAAAATGAATTTTTTATATGAAGAAAAAAGAGTTTTTGAAAAGTTAAGAGATTGTGACTTCTTGATCAGCTTATAGCTTTTAAACAACAAATTACCAATATACCCCTTATTTTTTAACATCCCTTATGAAAGAATGCCCCTTTTAGTCATTTTACATCAATAAGCTAAGCCAAACACTTTTTAAAAAACAACTTATTGACTTATTGGTTTTTCCCACCCCATAAGCTAATCCAAACACTTTTTTTAAAAACTCATTTTCAAAAAGTACTTTTCCCAAAAGTCCTTTTTGACTTAAATAAGCTTAGCCAAACATGCCCTAAATTATTATAATATTTGAAAAGGTCATATGTAAACTATTATAAGAGTAAATTACGATTTTGGTCCGTGTGGTTATATCACTTTTACCCTTTTAGCCTAAAAAAAACTTTTTAACATCTGAGTCCCCAACGTATTTTTTCTAACATTTTTGGCCCCTATCGTCTTTTTTTCTAACCCTTTTGGCCCCTAACATTTAATGGACTGGGTTAGTGTCAGGGGCCAAAAGGGTTAGAGAAAAAGACGTTGGGGGCTCAGATGTTAAAAAAAAAAATTTGGGCTAAAAGGGTAAAAGTGATATAACCATAGGGGCCAAAATCGTAATTTACTCTTATTATAATATTTGAAAAGGTCATGACATTAACCATTTATTTTAAGATATTCGTAAGAACACTAATGTCTATAGGACATGTTTGAAGGGTGTGAATTGTGATTGTGGTTGGGAAAAGAAAGCATGCATTACAACAAGTGGTAGTTATTGGACTCAGGTGTGAAATATGACATCCATGTTGACAAAAACAATCTTGTTCACATATCTTGACGAAGAATCTAATGTATTGTACATTTCCATCTTACTTATCATTTGAACCTAATCCATAGTCAAGAACCCTATTGTGCATACGCCGCCCAGAATACAAACTACATATGTAACTTTGCAAAACACCTCGTTGGACTATCTAATTCTATCCAAACGTCCACACTAGATTTTCTCATATACCAACGGTCTCAACTGGTCTAAACATGAGTTGTTAATTACTATAGAACATCTTTTCTTGGATGACCGCGGGATGAAATGCCTTTTTGGCGGAGTTAAATTGTTTCTTGTGTTAAGTAGGACAAAAGATGTAAGTATGTTATAAACAGGGCGGATCTAGATAATGGGGGGCGGGTTCACACGAACCCACTCGATTTCGAATTTTTAGTAGAAATGTATATAAAAAAAGGGGATGAAGCCATAAATAAAATATGGTATGAACCCACACACAAAACGGAAAATGGCTCCATGGATAAGTCTTCTTGTTGCTAAACAACAAGTTCCAAGTTTGATCCTTGCAACAAGTAATATTTTTCAGTTTCCTTTTTATATATACCTTCTACTAACATCATACATGCCCCCACTCTACCATTCAAATTGTTCCCATTGCTAACTTTTTGTGAAGTAAATTTCCAATTTCTCGTAAACTTCCAATTTGTTTACTATATGCTGAATATGTTTTTAATTTCTTGAAACTTGAATAGTTGAATGATTATGTGAAAATGTAAAATTGGATTGTTGAAACCTGAATTAGATGCGGAAATGTAAAACTGAATGATTTGTTGAAACTTGAATTGTTAAAAACTTGAATAGTTCATTGTTGAATTCTAATATTTATGTAGGATGATTCTCCAATAAACATTCAATTTATTATTGTTATTTAGTTTTCATTATATCTATGACTGCAACTGCAAATCTTTTTGTTTCCATAGCTGTAGTCATTTATTGATCTTTGGTTTATGATATATGCGTCAAGTACATGCTTACTCCTTATAGTCTATATTTTTTTGAACGGCAAATTTCTTTTTAATTCTCGTATGTGGGACTTGAACCCAAGACCTTCCTCTCCCAAGGTGTTTAAATGTTTTGCCTTTATCAATGGATCACCACCTTATTGGTCCTTATAGTCTATATTGATCTTTGGTTTATGATATATGCATCAATTAAATGCTTACCTTGTAGTCTATATATGTTAACAACTAAGTGTGGAATGGGAACAGTGGTGCACTTTTAATTTTTAGACCTGATGAAACAATGGTTAATCGGGTGGGGTTAACTCACTGATCTCGTCAAGTAGGGTTAATCCCTTCTTTCCGAGGATCGCTGGCTGGATCGTCCGCTGGTTGGTTTCCTGCACAAGGAAACAAGCCGTGACTCGTAACAAGGAGAATGGGGTGGGGGGTGCTCCTCGTTACCACTCTCCGGCGTGAGAATCAGTAATTTGCTTGGGAAGCAAAGTGTGATAGTAGTAGTAGTGAGGGAGTTGAGAAGTGATACCTCAAACCTGGTTTGGGGTTGGTATTTATAGCCGAAGAGTTAAGGAGGGTAGTTGAGTGGCTAGCCTGACATCGCACAGCCTCCTGTAGGTGTGTCAGGCCTGTCGGTTACGGTGGTGATGCCACGTCTTGCTGTGGTGTCAGATGTCACACCCTGGCTTTGCGGAAGCGTGGGTTTATTTGGGGTGACTTCTTAATACCATAGCTTAATCATAACAAGGCTATATGAAAATAAAACCATGCAGATCATCCATTGATTTAAGTTTGAAAAGTAAAATACCACAACATTGTCTTAAGGCGTTGACACACGCAACGGAAATTACAACCTAATAACATAAAAACATTGTTTGAAAGACACAACCACAAACTTAAGATAGACGTAGTTTAAGAATTGTGACTCGTCCAGGTAAAAGCCACAACCCCTAAACTTGGAGGATCCCATACTCTAACGCAGCGTGAAAACGTAGCATACCGTGCCAGATCCTTAGTTCCCTGAAATACATGTAGGTTGGAAAAAAATCAACAATAACGTTGAGCGAGTTCATGTGTAAGTGAGCAAGTAAAACCTTTGTAAGTATAAAATCCTGGTATGTAGCAAATAAGGAAAAAAGAGATCGATTAATGTGTAGCTAATACATTAATAAGTGACATGGACTAGGAAGCACTCAAACCTGTAACGCGTATTTCATACCGGTCCTTCCGGCGGAACGACATAGTCACCACATGCAGCCGCACGCTGGCCCATGTGTGGGGCTCGCAACACCCGATAGATCTATCACTCATGCCTCTCGGTCCTTATACAAGGATTAATGGTCTTACGATAATAGCCTATCCAGTCACGTGATCTAGCAGTAGGTTCCTTAGCTAATCATACCGTGTATAAAACATTTGTAGTAAATGTAACATGTATTTCACCCCCGCAGTTTAAAAACTGAAAACAGTTAAGAGAAAAGGGGGAGCATGAACTCACCGAAGTGCGTCTCTAAAAAGTATCTCCCAGAAAATCTGCTGTGCGACGACCTACACGTACTAACTTCTATTAGACGGACGGCCGTGCCTTAGCTTAAGGTTTAATGTCTTTGGGAAATAGTTAGGCAACTATTTCGTAATTACACTTCGTAATTATTTTGTAAATATATTCCTTCCCAAGGATGGGGGATTTAATACATGTGCGTTCGTATAACTTCGAAATATATTATTAAGTCTCACTTAATGTAATATATTTTATTTCATTTGTCTAACATACTTTATTCCCAAAATATAAATATTTTTCCCAAAAATATTATATTTTATTACATACCATTTTCCAAAATAATACTTTGTCAAAATACACACTTATGTGTATTTTCTGAAAATACGTAAGTTACGTTGTAAGGTTCGGGAGGTATAAATAATACCGGTGTAACTTGAATATTTATTGTGAGGGCGTTAGAATTATTTTGGAGTCGTTAATATTCGGTAATATTATTTTTACCCTAAAAATAATATTTACGTAGTTCACAAAATAATCATAAAAATCTCACAAGCGTTGTTATGGAAAATATATACTAAATATATATTTTAGCAAGTTTTATTTTGTGAAAATCCCACCTCCGACACTTGCTTAATTTGTAATAAAAATCGTGACGAAATTTATTTGGAAAAATAAGTTAAAAATATATCCATAACACTTGTGATAAAAATATTTACAAGTGTTAGATTTTTGGAAAAATTTCGCCAGAGTTTCCTCTGTAACTGGAGGTGGCCACGCTTTCAAGCGTATCATTTTCTTTTATAATTCAAATCAACAATGTTCCCAACATTAACAAACAACATTTCAACATCAACTAGTCCAAAATAGATATAAATCGCAAAACACATGAACTTGTGGTTTGTGTAAAATATGTAGTAACTTTCCCCATATTTTTAGTAGATCTTTTATAAATAAACTTGGTTTCTTTGAGAACCTTGTTTTTAAAGAAGATACATCTTTACAACTTCTTGTCAAAAATTACAAAAATAATTCTTTGTTAAAACTCTTTGTTACACAAGTGTCTACACACTTGTGTGTTCACAAAAATCACCTTTGTTTAGGAAAGATCCGGCTTTAAAAATATGATTTCTTTTGACACTTGGTCCTTTGAAAATACCACTCGTAGATCCGTAGATCTACTAGTTTAGAACTCCATTTTGTAAGAAAAAATGTTTTTACACAAGTTCATGGTTATAAGTAGTAGTGCTCTTCATCTAACCACTTTTCACACTATAACATACACTAGGTCATGTTCCATGAACATGACTTAGTCGGGTTAGATGACGATCCGAACTAACACTAGCATAAAACAACACTAAATAATCATAACAAAACAAGTCTTATAAGTTTCACACCAATATTCATCTATTAACCACTTTGTTTATATTATTTTAGTAGACTTTAAATTTTGTTCTTACATGTTCATAAATTTCAACCGTCAAAATTCTTATTAACCACTTTAGAATAGATCAAAAAGGCGTTTAGAGTCACTTACTACTCGCTCGAGGCTAGGGAAGAAACTAGTCGAAAAACGGTTGGTTAATAGCGTGGTGAAGAGGTCCTTGGCAAACCGTAAGCACCTAGCTTCCTTATGCGTGATCCTTGACACTTGGATGTATATAAAATGGCAATAATGAAATTGGAAAATGATGGTGGATGTGAGGTAGCTCTCGGCCGAGAGTGATGAGAGGAGAAAGATAAGTTTTTTTTTTTTTTTTTGTAAAGTGTTATGTGAATATGGTGGGTGATCTTGTGGTTTAAATTATAGCCCATCCAAACAAATTACCCATGGAACAATATGTTTAGTAGATTCTAGGCAAAAGGATTAAATTAATCAAAATAGGACAAAGTGTGTCACCTTTGGTGGTAACCGATCGGTTACTTAGGGGGTGTTTGGGGGTTGGATTCTAACTAAATGAATAAGTAATAGTTAGTTAAGTTAGAAGTTTATTTAGTGTAGTGTGTGTGTTGTAACTTATAGCGGGTGTTAGGGTACTCGGGGACCCTAACTGGCTAAGAAAAGAAAAACAATGATAATGACAATATTTTATGTCCCGGGTTAAGTCCGGTTGTTCGGTTAGATACTAATTCGTTAAAGTGCTAAATAATTATTTAAAGTGTCGTTAATATTTCTTTTAGTGACACAATTTATTCCCGACACTATGGAAAGTGTCTAGTAATATTTTTCCAACTTTTTGCACTTTACTAGTTTAGATAAATGCTGAATTTTTATATTAAAGTGCAGAATTTTTGTACTTAAGGTACGTTTTAGGCACATCCGGTCACTATAATTATCACCTAGTGACGCAGTTCTACAATCCTCACCTCCCTACACTCTCTATTAGTGTAGTAAACTATTCCCGGCTCATGCTGGCCTTAGAGGCAGTGTCTGCCTGATGCTGGTTATATCAGCATGTTTAATGGGTATCCCGTATAGTGTGCTCACTGTGCTTTTTGTGCATCAAGGTTGTCACTGATGTTTGTGTAAAAATAATAGAGTGACAGTATAAAATGTGATGCATGAGTATGTATGTATCATAAATCAGTAAGCAGTTTAATCACAACTGTAAGCAAGCACAGTAATTAAACAGTAATTAAATACTAATTAATTCGTACGGATACCTGGTTTGGTGAGGGTTGTCACATTCTCCCCCCGTTAAAGAAATTTCGTCCCGAAATTTAAGTTCTGCTACTAGATGCAGGGTTCTTAGGAAACAAATGTGGGTATTTCTCTTTCATCCGATCCTCACGTTCCCACGTGAATTCAGGTCCATGTCTTGCATTCCAACGAACTTTGACGAGTTTGACACTGCTCCTGCGAGTTTTGTTAACTTTCCAATCCGTGACCTCAACAAGTTCTTCAGTGAAGTGGAGCGTGTCGTCGATATGAACTTCGTCAACCGGAATGATCACTGTATTTTGTGTTGGACTTTTTTTCAATTTGGATACATGGAACGTATCGTGAACACCATGGAGTTCAGCAGGTAGGTCCAACTTGTAGGCTACAAGCCCAATCCTTTGCAGGATTCTGAAAGGGCCAATGTAACGCGGATTTAACTTCCCACGCTTTCTGAAGCGTGCCACACCCTTCCAGGGTGAAACTTTCAATAAAACCATATCTCCAACTTGGAATTCCAAAAGTTTCCGGTTTGGATCTGCATAGGCTTTCTGTCTTTCGCGAGCCGCTTCGATGCGTTTTCGAATCTGCGCAATCTTGTCTGTCGTCTCTTGGACGATTTCGGGACCAACAAGCTGCCTATCACCTGCGTCAGCCCAGCATAGGGGTGATCGACACTTGCGTCCGTAAAGAGCTTCAAATGGCGCGGCTCCAATACTGGTGTGGTAGCTGTTGTTGTATGAGAATTCGGCCAATGGTAAATGCTTATCCCAGCTACCACCAAGATCCATTACACATGCTCTCAGCATATCCTCCAATGTCTGAATAGTTCTTTCACTTTGGCCATCAGTTTGCGGATGAAATGCAGTACTTAGGTTCAATTGCGAGCCAAAAGCTTCTTGGAAGGATTGCCAAATCCTTGATACAAATATCCCATCCCTATCAGATATGATCGAGAGAGGCACTACATGACGTGCAACGATTTCTCGCATGTATATTTCCGCAAGTTTAGTCGTATTGTCCTTCTCTTTGATTGGCAAGAAGTGCGCGGACTTTGTTAGGCGGTCAACTATCACCCAAATAGTATCATGACCCCTGGGCGTCCTTGGCAACTTTGTTATAAAATCCATTGAAATCTGTTCCCATTTCCACTTGGGAATTTCAGGTTGCTGCAGAAGTCCTGAAGGCTTCTGATATTCAGCTTTAACCTTGGCGTACGTTAAACACTTGCTCACGTAAACAGCAACGTCGCCTTTCATTCTAGGCCACCAATAGTAATCTTTAAGGTCCTGGTACATCTTATTCGCTCCTGGATGGATAGAGTACCGTGATTTGTGTGCCTCATCAAAAATAACTTTTCTCAAACCACCGAACAGAGGAACCCAAATCCGTTTCATGAAGCATAAAGTTCCTTCCTCGTTTGGCACCAACTGCTTCTCCATCCCACGGAGATACTCATCTTCAATATTCCTTTCTTTCCAAGCTTCTCTCTGTGTGGCACGAATGCGTAGAGAGAGATCTGTCTGGACAACCATCTCCAAAGTCCTAACCCTTATGGGCTTGATCCTTTCTTTACGACTTAGGGCATCGGCGACCACATTCGCCTTCCCTGGATGGTACTTTATCTCGCAGTCGTAATCGTTCAACAATTCGACCCAACGCCTTTGTCTCATATTCAGCTCTTTCTGGTTGAATATGCGCTGCAGACTTTTATGATCCGTAAAGATTGTACACTTTGTACCATACAAATAATGTCTCCAGATTTTCAGCGCAAATACCACTGCGCCTAGTTCTAAATCATGCGTGGTATAATTCCTTTCATGAACTTTCAACTGGCGTGACGCGTAAGCTATAACTTTCTGGCGTTGCATCAACACGCAACCCAATCCTTGACGTGAGGCGTCACAGTATACCACGAAATCATCTGTACCCTCAGGTAGTGCTAAGATTGGCGCATTGCAGAGCTTTTCTTTCAGTAACTGGAATGCTTCTTCCTGTTTGATTCCCCAATCAAACTTCTTATCCTTCTGTGTGAGCGCGGTAAGGGGTTGAGCGATTTTAGAAAAATCCTCAATGAATCTTCGATAATAGCCAGCCAAACCTAAGAACTGGCGAATCTCGGTCGGCGTCTTTGGAGTCTCCCAGCTCTTTATCGCCTCGATCTTTGTGGGATCAACATGGATTCCATTTCCATTAACCACGTGTCCAAGAAACTGGACTTCGCGTAGGCAAAACTCGCACTTTGAGAATTTGGCATATAACTGTTCCTTTTTCAGCAACTCCAAAATAGCCCTTAAGTGTTGTTCGTGTTCAGCCTTTGCCTTTGAATAAATCAAAATATCGTCGATGAATACAATTACGAACTTATCGAGACACGGCTTGCAGACTCGGTTCATTAGGTCCATAAAAACTTCAGGCGCGTTTGTCAACCCAAACTGCATAACTAGGAACTCGTAATGTCCATAACGAGTCCTAAAGGTTGTTTTCGGAATACCTTCCTCTTGTATCCTTAGCTGATGGTACCCAGATCGAAGATCGATCTTTGAATAAAAACTTGAGCCTTGCAATTGATCGAAAAGATCATCAATCCTTGGCAGGGGATATCTATTCTTGATAGTCAACTTGTTCAACTCCCAGTAGTCAATGCACATACGAAAACTACCGTCCTTCTTCTTGACAAACAGGACCGGATCTCCTCAAGGTGAGAAGCTTGGTCTGATGAATCCTTTGTCTAGAAACTCTTGAAGTTGTGTCGACAATTCCTGCATCTCTGACGGTGCAAGTCTATAAGGTGCCCTAGCTACAGACGCGGCGCCTGGAACTAAGTCAATGTGAAATTCCACTTGCCTTTGGGGTGGCAATCCTGGCAAGTCCTCTGGAAAGACTTCAGGATATTCCCGCACGATAGGGATGTCTTCGATTTTCGGCTCAACAGCTTTCTTATTCACGATGTGTGCCAGGAAGGCAGCACATCCCTTTTGTAAACACTTACGAGCTTTCAGGCAACTGATAATTCTTAAAGGCGTATCCCGCTTCTCCCCATGAACCACAATTGTTTCTCCATCTTTGGTTGGGATACGAACGACCTTTTCGTGACAAACAATCTCAGCCTTGTTGCTTGATAACCAATCCATTCCTACTACCACGTCGAAGCTTCCCAACTTGACTGGTAGTAGATCCAAAGCAAACTCACGTTCTCCCAATTCGATTACACATCCTCTGACCACTTCATTAGCTTCTACTAACTTTCCATTAGCCAGTTCAATTGAGTAGGGAATATCTAATTTACTAGCGGCTAATCCAGGCATATTCTTAAACTCTAACGATACGAAGCTATAATCGGCACCAGTATCAAATAAAACGGATGCAAAGCGTTGGTTTATGGTGAACGTACCAGTAACAACATTGGGATCCTGGCGCGCTTCCCTCGCTTCGATATTAAAAACCCTTCCCCGTGCTTGGTTCAATTCTGGGCAGTTCCTCTTAAAATGCCCAATGTCACCACAGTTAAAACAACCTGGTCTTTGCCCGTTTCCACCTCCATTCCCAGCTTGATTGTTGTTCTGATCTCGATTCACATTACCAGCTTGATTCACATTGTTGCCTCGATTCCCATTTCCTCCATTGTTCCCCTGTGGGCGATTCCCAATACCACCACGATTATTGTTTCTATTACCATAACCTCCTTGGCCTCCCCGGCCAGCACTAGCCCAGCAAGAATCCTTCAAGTGGCCAAGTTTTCCACAAGCTTCACATACTTTTGGCCCGCATCGGCCAGAATGATGACGTTGGCAGGAGTTACACTTGGGATGAGTACCCATATATCCCTTTCCTCTCCCTCCAGTACCAGTCGCAGCTTGGGTCGGTGCGCTTGGTTCTTTCTTGCCAACGTGGCTAGTTCCCTGCTTGAAGTTCGAGAATTTCCTTTTGTTACCCCCGGACGACTCTACGTGAGTCTCCTTCTTCTTTTGCTCAACATCAGAAAACTTGTTTAGGCGGATCGCCTCCTCAGTGAGAGCTACGCTTAGATCGATCGCCTCAGTGATTGTTGCCGGTTTTGAAGAGGTCACCATACTTATGATTTGAGGAGCTAAACCCCAAAGGAAGCGCTCAATCCGCTTGAGTTCTGGTGTGACCATATAAGGTACCACATGTGACAGGTCGTGAAACCTTTGAACATACTCTGCGATTTTCGGTCCTTCCATCTTCAGATGCCAAAACTCAGTTTCCAACCTCTGGATCTCAGCGCGAGAGCAATACTTTTTACGCATGAGCTCCTTCAGCTCGTTCCATGTCATTGCGTAGGCTGCGGCTTCACCAAGTGTTTGGACTTGTAAATTCCACCATGACAGGGCTCCGTCCACGAATAGCCCCGAAATGTAGGTAACCTGCTGGTCTGGAGCGCATTTGCTCATGCGGAGAACTGATTCTGTCTTCTCGGCCCAACGAACAAAAGCAACAGCACCTCTGGTGCCATCAAAGTTTACAGGTTTGCAGTCTAGGAACTGCTTGTAGGTGCACCCATGAGATGGATTGTTGTTGCCGTTATTGTTAGAATTACTTCTGCTAGTTCCTCCTTGTGAGGCTGCGTACTGTGCAATGGCGGCAGCGATGATTTGTTGAAGTCCTGCCTCGTTGGCAGGCATGCGCGGATCGCGTTTTGGTGGCATCTTCTGAAAGATGGTTCACATTGGTCAGGTGATAGTAAGTAAAGTGTACGTATGTATTATCAACGCATAACATCTCATGTTATAAATAAATCACCCATATCGATAGCCTCTGTAATGGTTGAGGGCTTCGAGGTAGTAACCATGCCCCTGATCTGGGGTGCAAGTCCCCAAATGAATCGTTCAATCCTTTTGAACTCCGGTTTGACTAAGTAGGGGACGACCCTAGACAAGTCGTGAGATTGCTGGACGTATTCAGGAATCTCTGGTCCGTCCATTTTCAATTCCAGAACTCCACCTCAAGCTTCTGGATTCCAGCCCTAGAATTGTATTTCTTCTCCATCATTCCTTTGAGCTCGTCCCAGCTCAGTGCATAAGCAGCATCTGTGCCAAGGGTCTGAACCTGAAGGTTCCATCATGAGAGTGTGTCATCTAGAAATAACCCCGAGGTATAGGTAACACTCTGTTGGGGCGAACCGTTACTCATTCTTAGAATGGAGTCAATCTTTTCGGACCAACGAACAAATGCAACGGCGCCTACTGTTCCATCAAAGTTCAAAGGCTTGCAGTTCAGGAACTGCTCATAGGTGCAGCCAGTTGGAGGGTTATTTCCAGTAATGCCATCGATGTGCTTAGAGCGGAAGGCTTCATGTCGTGCATTTGCCTGTGAGTTGCGTTCTTGCAGCTCGGCTTCTGTCCTTGGCAGTGTACTGGTGTCTGTGACACGTCTGGGTGGCATTCTCTTCTATCGAAGTGGTATGAAGCGGGCTAGACAACATTTCAATTGTCTATGAGATACATAGCACCATAAGCCATCATGTAATCACCCAATTTTACACGTAAATATACTCAATGTATGAGTGGGGAAATAAATTTCTGAGCCTTCACATAGGCTTGCCAATTTGGCTTGTTGCTTGTAATAGAATGAACTCGAGGCTACATCGCCTTGGTCATTTGTGTTTTAGTTATTTCCTGCTACATTGGTTTTTATTAGCTTGACCCGCAGAGTCCACCAGGATTTCTGTGCACTACAAGTCGTTATTACGTGGGCCCCCGTAATAATAAATTGTCTTGCACAGTTACCGCAAATTTTCTCTCGTCCAAGCAGATGATCAATCAAGGAGCAACAGCAGGCGCATTGGCATGAACAGGGTCATGCTCCAATGCGGGGTCAGGAGTAACGCCTGGCTCAGGGGCCACAGCCGGCTCCGGATTAACAAACTCCATCTCAAAATCAGCTGGATCAACAAACATAGGGTCGACAGGGACTACAGAATCCTCCCAGGGCTGGTCTAAGTGTATGAACTCCATGTCATGGTCTGGATCAAAACCAGGTGGAAAAACGGGGTCTGAATCATCATCAATGTCATGATCGATAGCAAAACTAGGGCCAGGGGCAGCGGATGATGCTCTATCAGGGTCTGTATCATGCGAATAGTGCTGCGCTCCCTGCGCGTGTGATGGAGCAGATGCCACAGACTCAAAGGAGTCTGGGACAGGTGAATGGGCATGAGCATCCTCTGCAGGAGCGTCAGCAAGCAGTAGGCTATCACCAGCAACAATAGGGCCTCGCCCTCAAGTGGGTCCTCCTCTAATAGATCGACATCGTCGTCAGAGACAACGTCGGGGGGCATATCAACAACGGGATAAGCGGTAAGGGGCACAGGAGCAGGGATCACCGCGAGTGGCAAATCCCCAACAAGATGGCCATCAGCAGGCTCTGCTACGACATCAGGCAGTGCAAAGGGCTGAAAGTCGTCCTCATCTGTGCTGGTCGTATCGGAAGTGTACACCTCGTGTTCTGATGAAACTATGTCGCCTGATACTATGGTCATGGGATTTCGTAGTGTCCATCTTTCTAGTACATAATGAAGGCATGACGTTTGTAACACAACACACATACGTATAACAATCAATCATATAATCATATAAACATATTAGTCACCAATAAGAAATCAAATAGCTCTCCTAGTCCCACTAGCCTCCCAGCCTCCCAGACTGAATCTCCTAGTCTCTCAAACTACCTTCCCAGCCTCTCGGACTGTTCTTCCTAGTCCCACTAGCCTACTTCCTCAACCTCTCAGACTGAGCCTCAGCCTCCCAGACCAAGCCTCAGCCTCCCAGACTGAGCCATAACTAATAAATAAAATGTGCTCAACTTTTGTTCGTAAAAACGTTTTGGATCTGGACTTAAGTGGTATGCAATGTAAAAATGTTTTCGTGAGAGCCCTAGTGATCATAGTCTAGACTCGAGAAGGAATCCTAGTTCGCTATGATCAAAGCTCTGATACCAAGCTGTCACACCCTGGCTTTGCGGAAGCGTGGGTTTATTTGGTGTGACTTCTTAATACCATAGCTTAATCATAACAAAGCTATATGAAAATAAAACCATGCAGATCATCCATTGATTTAAGTTTGAAAAGTAAAATACCACAACATTGTCTTAAGGCGTTGACACACGCAACGGAAATTACAACCTAATAACATAAAAACATTGTTTGAAAGACACAACCACAAACTTAAGATAGACGTAGTTTAAGAACTGTGACTCGTCCAGGTAAAAGCCACAACCCCTAAACTTGGATGATCCCATACTCTAACGCAGCGTGAAAACGTAGCATACCGTGCCAGATCCTTAGTTCCCTGAAATACATGTAGGTTGGAAAAAAATCAACAATAACGTTGAGCGAGTTCATGTGTAAGTGAGCAAGTAAAACCTTTGTAAGTATAAAATCCTGGTATGTAGCAAATAAGGAAAAAAGAGATCGATTAATGTGTAGCTAATACATTAATAAGTGACATGGACTAGGAAGCACTCAAACCTGTAACGCGTATTTCATACCGGTCCTTCCGGCGGAACGACATAGTCACCACATGCAGCCGCACGCTGGCCCATGTGTGGGGCTCGCAACACCCGATAGATCTATCACTCATGCCTCTCGGTCCTTATACAAGGATTAATGGTCTTACGATAATAGCCTATCCAGTCACGTGATCTAGCAGTAGGTTCCTTAGCTAATCATACCGTGTATAAAACATTTGTAGTAAATGTAACATGTATTTCACCCCCGCAGTTTAAAAACTGAAAACAGTTAAGAGAAAAGGGGGAGCATGAACTCACCGAAGTGCGTCTCTAAAAAGTATCTCCCAGAAAATCTGCTGTGCGACGACCTACACGTACTAACTTCTATTAGACGGACGGCCGTGCCTTAGCTTAAGGTTTAATGTCTTTGGGAAATAGTTAGGCAACTATTTCGTAATTACACTTCGTAATTATTTTGTAAATATATTCCTTCCCAAGGATGGGGGATTTAATACATGTGCGTTCGTATAACTTCGAAATATATTATTAAGTCTCACTTAATGTAATATATTTTATTTCATTTGTCTAACATACTTTATTCCCAAAATATAAATATTTTTCCCAAAAATATTATATTTTATTACATACCATTTTCCAAAATAATACTTTGTCAAAATACACACTTATGTGTATTTTCTGAAAATACGTAAGTTACGTTGTAAGGTTCGGGAGGTATAAATAATACCGGTGTAACTTGAATATTTATTGTGAGGGCGTTAGAATTATTTTGGAGTCGTTAATATTCGGTAATATTATTTTTACCCTAAAAATAATATTTACGTAGTTCACAAAATAATCATAAAAATCTCACAAGCGTTGTTATGGAAAATATATACTAAATATATATTTTAGCAAGTTTTATTTTGTGAAAATCCCACCTCCGACACTTGCTTAATTTGTAATAAAAATCGTGACGAAATTTATTTGGAAAAATAAGTTAAAAATATATCCATAACACTTGTGATAAAAATATTTACAAGTGTTAGATTTTTGGAAAAATTTCGCCAGAGTTTCCTCTGTAACTGGAGGTGGCCACGCTTTCAAGCGTATCATTTTCTTTTATAATTCAAATCAACAATGTTCCCAACATTAACAAACAACATTTCAACATCAACTAGTCCAAAATAGATATAAATCGCAAAACACATGAACTTGTGGTTTGTGTAAAATATGTAGTAACTTTCCCCACATTTTTAGTAGATCTTTTATAAATAAACTTGGTTTCTTTGAGAACCTTGTTTTTAAAGAAGATACATCTTTACAACTTCTTGTCAAAAATTACAAAAATAATTCTTTGTTAAAACTCTTTGTTACACAAGTGTCTACACACTTGTGTGTTCACAACACTAAATAATCATAACAAAACAAGTCTTATAAGTTTCACACCAATATTCATCTATTAACCACTTTGTTTATATTATTTTAGTAGACTTTAAATTTTGTTCTTACATGTTCATAAATTTCAACCGTCAAAATTCTTATTAACCACTTTAGAATAGATCAAAAAGGCGTTTAGAGTCACTTACTACTAGCTCGAGGCTAGGGAAGAAACTAGTCGAAAAACGGTTGGTTAATAGCGTGGTGAAGAGGTCCTTGGCAAACCGTAAGCACCTAGCTTCCTTATGCGTGATCCTTGACACTTGGATGTATATAAAATGGCAATAATGAAATTGGAAAATGATGGTGGATGTGAGGTAGCTCTCGGCCGAGAGTGATGAGAGGAGAAAGATAAGTTTTTTTTTTTTTTTTTGTAAAGTGTTATGTGAATATGGTGGGTGATCTTGTGGTTTAAATTATAGCCCATCCAAACAAATTACCCATGGAACAATATGTTTAGTAGATTCTAGGCAAAAGGATTAAATTAATCAAAATAGGACAAAGTGTGTCACCTTTGGTGGTAACCGATCGGTTACTTAGGGGGTGTTTGGGGGTTGGATTCTAACTAAATGAATAAGTAATAGTTAGTTAAGTTAGAAGTTTATTTAGTGTAGTGTGTGTGTTGTAACTTATAGCGGGTGTTAGGGTACTCGGGGACCCTAACTGGCTAAGAAAAGAAAAACAATGATAATGACAATATTTTATGTCCCGGGTTAAGTCCGGTTGTTCGGTTAGATACTAATTCGTTAAAGTGCTAAATAATTATTTAAAGTGTCGTTAATATTTATTTTAGTGACACAATTTATTCCCGACACTATGGAAAGTGTCTAGTAATATTTTCCAACTTTTTGCACTTTACTAGTTTAGATAAATGCTGAATTTTTATATTAAAGTGCAGAATTTTTGTACTTAAGGTACGTTTTAGGCACATCCGGTCACTATAATTATCACCTAGTGACGCAGTTCTACAATCCTCACCTCCCTACACTCTCTACTAGTGTAGTAAACTATTCCCGGCTCATGCTGGCCTTAGAGGCAGTGTCTGCCTGATGCTGGTTATATCAGCATGTTTAATGGGTATCCCGTATAGTGTGCTCACTGTGCTTTTTGTGCATCAAGGTTGTCACTGATGTTTGTGTAAAAATAATAGAGTGACAGTATAAAATGTGATGCATGAGTATGTATGTATCATAAATAAGTAAGCAGTTTAATCACAACTGTAAGCAAACACAGTAATTAAACAGTAATTAAATACTAATTAATTCGTACGGATACCTGGTTTGGTGAGGGTTGTCACATCAGACTTTTGCATACATGTGGGCTGACAGGCGACTGTTCCCAGTGCCACTTGGACTATGGTGTCAGACCCACTTGCATTGTAGGCCGGATGCGGTGCTGCGCCGCATCACTACTTGCGGTAACTGATGTTGTTCCCGCGTTCTTGTTCTGGCCCAGATGGATGCGGAATGCGGTGTCGTGCCGCATCGCCGCTTGGTGACTGTTACTGTTGTTCAGATCCCTTGTCGTGACGAAAATGTTCATAAGATGCGGTGCCAGGCCGCATCGTTATACGTAACATTCGTTCTCGTACTTAAGGTAAGTCTTCTCATCATTGGACAGATTGGTTTCCACCGCTGTGTTCGCGCGTGCCCGCACGGACACAGATAAGTTCTTGCTGGTGGGGGTTTTTGATAAGGGTAATGGTCACTCGCGGTCATGCTGACGCGAGATCTGGGACCATACCCCTTCAAGACCATATGATGTAACTTGTGATGGTGGGAGTAATTGTGTTAAGTAGGACAAAAGATGTAAGTATGTTATAACTTATAAACACCCAAATGATCAATCTGCCTGCAGTTAGATGTGACCAGCCAAAAGTATGAAGCATTACAAATCATCACTTGAAAACAAAATATAACAATGCAAGCATAATAAACCTCCAGTGTTCAAAAGCAACATATAAGTCTTCAAAATCACCAGACAGTTTCAACCAGTTCTTCGGATATGTTATGATTGATGTACTTTCAGCAAAGCTTTTGAAGGAGCATGTCGACGAACTGGTTATCCTGCTCCAAAAAAAAAAAAAACAATTCCAAGAGTTTAAATGTTTGAGAGAATTAATTCTAAATAAATTTTTTATAGTACTTATAATTATCCTTCAATTGTTGACCACTTCACAATAGAATAGAATAGAATAGATTTCAAGAGTAAAGTTCCCGTACAAATAATTTTAACGTACTAAAAGTACAAATAACATGAAAAAGGCAAAAAAAATGCGATAGCATTTTCGTAAATATTTGCTTGTAGAGTAATTATCAAAATTACTCTACAAATGATCCTGTAGAGTAATTTTGATCTTGTAGAGTAATTTTGTAAAATGTTATTGTAGAGTAATTTTGATAAAAAAAACTATACCTCACCAAAACAACCCCCAAAAAAACCTAACCCCCCCCCCCCCCCCCCAAAAAAAAAAAAACAAAATGCTAAAAACTAAACCATAAAGCTAAACCATATAATTAAATGCTAAAAAAAATACAAAATTACTCTATAGGATCATTTTGCAAAAGTACTCTACAAGATCAAAATTACTCTACATGATCATTTGTAGAGTAATTTTGAATTGTATGTTGTTTGATAAACTTGTAGAGTAATTTTGATTCACATGTAAAAGTAATTTTGATGCACAGTAATTTTGATACACTCGTAGAGTAATTTTGATAATTACTCTACGAGATCAAAATTACTCTACAAGAACATTTTACAAAATTACTCTACAAAGATCAAAATTACTCTACAGGATCATTTGTAGAGTAATCTTGATACTTACTAATATTTACGAAAATGCCACCGCGTTTTTTCAGCAAAACCTTCAGTTCGTACGTTTTGTACGTTAAAATTATTTGTATTTGATCTTTTGTCTAGATTTCAATACATGTAAAAGCATCACAAGTGAATCTCGCACTTCTTCTCTGATCAACAGTTTATAAAACGCAGCAGAAGTAGAACTAGGAGTTTGTTACGGTGGAGGGAATAGCTAAAGCAAAGAAACACCAACACTTTTTTGTACATTCCTTGCCGGCAGTTGTTTCTGCTGTTGTAGTGTCGCTAGGACTGTTTCCAGCCCATAAGGTATAGAAAAGCTCAGACCACCATTAGCCCATCGGATTTTGATCTCATTCCCGATAAATATTCCCCTACTCCGGATAATTGTTCCTCGATCTCCCATTAAAATATAACCATCAAGCCAACGCAATTGCATCACATATACTTCCCCTGTATCAAAATCGCGTGCATTTAAATTCACCAGTTGTTCCCTTCGCATCAACGCTAGTTGTTCCGAGGTTAAAGCATCAAGAATATGTTGCTCAACTGATCCTTGTTCCAATGGTAGGTAAGGGTGGCTAGTGCAAAGATCAGATAGTGTCGACACCACCCCAATAATAGGCCATTCGTCATGTTGCACCACGGGTGCAGGAGTAATCTGTAACGATGTTGAGAGCCGTCTCATCAAATGATTGCTGCAGTTGACCGAGGTGGATGAGGGTGTCTTCAATGGTCGAATGTTGATCACGGGTGCTGGTGCATCACAAGAAGATAAAGGAATTGCTGTTGAGCTACTGTAATTATTATGTCCCAAATTCATAGCAGTCCGCGGTAAAAAATAATTGATGTACAATAATAAGCCGCCATATATTCAGAAGCATGCATAATATACACTGGTGTGCGCACAATTCACAGGATGGCATATAACACAGAAAAGCACTTAGGGGTATGTTTAGATTTGTGTTTTATGAATCAGATTATTTATGTTTGGATATCCTTATATATTATTATTATTATTATTATTATTATTTAATATTCTTGTTACATTATCACAGTGACTTTTTACAGCACACACATATCCAAAAAGTTCCCCTAGTCATATTGTCGCCACAGAACAATCAAACATAAATTAGAGATATGTGTTGATAGATGCATACATTAAAGAGGCTGACAACTGAAGAATCCTCAGGTACATCTGTAGACCGAGAGATGGTCAACCCCCGCTCCAGTCGTTCTTCAAGTTCCTCAATCTCCTCACTACACAACAAAACGTTAATCAAAAAGAAAAAAATGTAATGACTTAAAACATGAAAAGACAAACAAGAACCGAGAATTAAAGGTGGTGATTTCAACCCGTTTACTTATGAATTGGCTGACTCGATTTATATTTTATTTCCAATGGGTTAAAGTTAAACGGCTAAAATTGGAAAACAATTCACCGAAACCTCTTGAAACATTTAACTTAAAAAAAGATTATTGAAAACAATAAAGCTTTGCACTTCGGCAGTCCCTACTTTGTGGGGTGTTCGTGTTTTCCATTTTAGCTCTCAAGTATTTGATCTGGTAATATGGTCTACCTTTTTCTGATGTCATCAGCCACCTGTTGGTGTTTCGAACCAACATTTGAAACGGTGACTGAAGACATTAGTAGGGTTGGAACCAACCTTTGAGATGGTGACGGAAGGTGTCCGTTGCCGCAACTCTAGTTGTAACCTCTGCATCAGCTTAGGTACTACTGTAAGTGCTTTGCTCAAGCTCTATGTTCATCAACTGGACATTCAACGAAGATCCCTACTTTGTGGGGTTTCGTGTTTTCCAGTTTAGCTCTCAAGTAACCGCATGTCTTTTGCGGTTTAGCTCTCTAGTAACCGCACGTCCTTTGCGGTTACCTCGTTGCTGCACATCGTTGGCCATGTGTGGTCAAGCTATGTGAGGTACTTGCATCATTGTTGGCCGTGTTTGGTCGAACAATGTGAATCTGGACTATGGGCAAATAAACATGGTCATATGTATGGTAGTGCCCACCATTGTTTATTCTATGCGGTCCATAGGTGGGTAAACAGTCATAAGCAGACTTGTTACCACTGTTCCTTAGCTACTTTCCTTCATGCTTTGGTGGAAAGGAGTTTTCCTTGACGTAGTGTTGCTGAAGGAGACTACCCTAGATACTTGGGAATCTGGGTGAAACTCGTCCGCATTCGTTCTGCAACCACTTTCCTTCACGCTTAGTTGGGAAGCAGTTTTCCTGGAAGTAGCTTTGATCAACCGCGTGGTGGTTTAGTTGTGGCTCTTCCGTATCTACCGTTTGCGTATTTGTAATTCGCCGCCACTACTCGTGAGTGTCTGCGGTTTTCAGCAAAGAACTCGCTTCTAGAGAGTTTGAAGCTTGGATGTGGCTCTTGAAGGATCAGGAGTCAGGGTTGCTGATGTGCGGTTGTTCAGCGTACCTGTCCTTGATCCTAAGGAGAAGCTGTTTTCGTTCCCTATGTGGTTGTGAACCGGACACGAGGGATTTGAATCTTGAAGAAGGTTGTATGGAATGCGGTGTGCCGCATTCTGAGAAGCGGTTTTCGCAGTCCAAAGAACAACGCTGGTTCTGAGTATCTGACACACCTGTGCGGGTTCGTGTGTGTCATCTCCGCATATTCCACGTGTGCTCGTGGGTATGTGCGGTTATTGGTTATACCCCTTTACCTAATGTAGAGATATATATTTTTGGCTTTTTTGAGGGGTATGTAAAAAACGACATGCGGTATGGGTTATGGTGCGGTAAACCAGAGAAACCGCATGTCGCTTATGTTTGGATAATGTTGTCACTTTCTGCTGCATACGTCACGATCGCACGTGTGGGTTGGTGAAAGTTGGTAGGATTCTGTCATGTGCTGAAATGAAAGGACGTTTGCACTGCCCGAGGTCATAAATGCACTGTAGCAAGGAGTGTAAAAAGTCTCTATTGTCAGGCGCGTGGACGGCCACGCGCGCGTGATAACTGTCAGCGGAACTGTCGCTGAACACGTGGCGTCGCGTAATTCGCCCATTTTGAACGTGATGATTCAGTTACTGCATCGCATTAATTGCGATGAGTATATAAGGGGAAACCGTTCGATTTCTCCTCACTTGTTCAAAAATTTGAAAATTTTCTGGTGAGTGAAAGAGAACATTCTTCATCTTCTCCGAAAGACCTTGTTGAAATTCCGGTGAGGTGTGAGTTTTTGAACTCATTTCCTGTTTTCTTCACTATATTTCCTGATGGCTGAACCATCCGATCCACACCATACTGAGGGTGAAAACCCTGAACATTCTTCACCGGTGGCGGCGGAAGAAGAAGAAGACGGTGGTAGTGCCCCCGGCGGGGGCCTACCGGTGCTGAAGTGGTCAAATAGTCAGTTTAAGACTTTGATGATCAGAATTCAAATGCCCCAGGAGTTTGGGGCTGTTTATCCCCAAGAGGGTGACACCGGTGCCGATGCTCCGGCCGGTTGTGTCACCATGTGGGCTGATTCCTTCATTGATGGTAACATTCGTTTACCATTAACTGTTTTTGTTGCTGAGGTTTTGGAGTATTACAAGCTCCATATCTCCCAAATGAGTCCGTTTGGGATGATTCGGATTAGAAATTTCGAGTACACCTTCCGTGTTCTTGGTTTGGATATTACCGTTGATAATTTCCGGCGGTTTTACCAGTTGACAGTGAACACCGGGTTCTTTTCTTTTAGCCAACGGTATGGGAGCCCCAAGCTGATGACCCCTCCAAAGGGTATTACAAAGTGGAAGACAAAGTTCTTCTACATTAAGGCAGCCGCGATCATTGCCAGGATGACCTTCCGCAATGTGAACGAGGCGATCCCTGCGGAGGATATTGCTCTTCCTAGTGCGGATACGGTGGAGTGGTTCCCAAGGTTGAAAGCCGTTGAGCATAAGAAGCTGGACAACTCGCAGCTGTGGGTGCTGCGGATGATGTTGACCAGGCCCGATAGGAAGTCAAGGCCCGTTATGCGGGAAAAGAGTGGTGGTAAGTATTCTTACTCTTGTGCGGTTCCTTGTTTCCTTATTCGTTACTGATTTGCAATTGTACTATCAGCGGATGCTGCTTTGTGGAGGATGTTTGATCCGACCTTCACGGGCAAGGTTGAGTTACTTCCGCTTGCGGAAGGTGAAAAAAGGTTTTAATGTGACTATTGTCAACAACTTCCGCGTTCCTGATCGCGAGGGGTTGAACGCACCTCTGCCGCAAGGCCAAGGTATATTCTATAATCTTCTTACTTTGTAAAGAAGTTCACATTTCTTACCTGCTTGTTTGATGATGTAAACGCAGGTACTCTTGGGGCCCTGGGTAAATTTGAGGTGAAGGGTGCCCCTAAGAAGCATGTGGAGAAGGTTGTGCGAGGTCGCGGAAAGAGAAAGCCTGAGGCTACTGTTGTTCCTCCTTTGGTGCCGCAGGTGGCAGGTATCTCTCGATCTCGTTTCCACAGATATACCGATTACGTGGTAGTATCTGACACCCTTGAGGGTTTGGGTGTTCCAGGTGGTGGTGCGGCTGCAGGTGGGACCTCTGCGGGTTCCAAACCCGCTGATGAGAAGAAGAAAAGAAAGATAGACAATAAGGCTGCTGGTGCCGGTGAGAAGAAACGTCCGAGAATATCGGCCAAACGGACAACTGTTGTGAAACCTGTGGTTGTCTCTGGTAAGTAATTGCATAACTTTTACAAGTGTTTGTCTTTGCACTTGTAATTGATAAG
The DNA here is from genome assembly GCA_030545235.1 of Helianthus tuberosus. Taxonomy (NCBI): domain Eukaryota; kingdom Viridiplantae; phylum Streptophyta; class Magnoliopsida; order Asterales; family Asteraceae; genus Helianthus; species Helianthus tuberosus. The sequence goes on along the minus strand of CM060361.1, from coordinate 12,838,393 downwards.
TGTTTTTGCTTTATTTGCAGAACCGCAAGATGAAGGTTTCTCTATGTTTGATGCTCCGCACTCCCCCCCCCCCCCCGCATGATACAGCTGCGGATGTGGGGTTGAATAAAGAATTTACCAGAAGCCCTTCCATTGAAGTGGTGCCCGATCCCTCTGCGCGGGCCGAGGATACCGGAAAGAAAGCCGCGGCCCAGATCTTTGATACGGTGGATTCCCATAATAATCTGATCTCCCCGCAGGATACTGATGATCTGAACCTGAAATTTTCTGATGCTGAGAAGAAAAATCTCCTACTGCCGAGAAGGCTTCCGGTTCTGCTTCTGGGGGTGCGGGTTTCAAAGGGCCTCCCATTCAGCCTAAAGAGTATGAATTGGAGTTATATTACCGCACTTACACTGAAGACCGGGCTGTGAAGTATCACCATCTGTAACACCCATACTATTTTTTTTAGTTAGTAATTGATACCATTTAAGATAAAAGAAGTCTAGTAATAACATAGATTTCATAAGTAGGGTTCAAAAGTAGGAAAACTTAGCCAACTAACAACTAAGTCAAAACATTCAAAAGATGTTTAACAATTTGTTTACATCACGAGAACATAGTCTATTAAACGTCAAAGTATTTGCGGAAGCTTCAAAAGTCGTGTTCGGTTCTTCAACAATTGCTTGATCAACCTTCGGATAGATTCCAACATCACCTAATTGTCAAACCACTTGAAATGTTAGTATTGACAATGTTTAAATGGATATAATCAAGTTCCATGAGTCAACAACCAAGAAAAATTAAAGTTTCCGGAAGGGGGGGGGGGCGCCGCGTGACGCCAGGGTCCCTCGCGTCACGCCTAGCCCTGATTTTCACAGAATGTTCAGTTGTTTGATGCTGCAGATTCCCAGCTCAAAGTTTAATCAAGTTCCAAGTTAAAATGGCCATAACTTTTGACTCGTAAGTCCGTTTTAGGTGATTCTTTTTCCTATACATCTGTAAATTCATTACCCACATGTCTATCAACATAATTCGCATAAATTTTACGTTTAAAAACAGTTGGCCTTTATTTTGGCACTTTATTTATTCGACCCGTTTCTCTACAAGTTCAACAACTTGTTTTATTGTCATCTTATGTCTACGACCGATTTACCCAATCCCGGTTTACCCACTATAGCGTTTTGCTCCCTTCAAGAGGGATACTTAGGCAGTAATCTTCGTGCTTGTTTTCAAGGATTTAAAACATGCTTTTCTAAACCATTTCACAAATAGAAATTTCTGAGCTTTAATCCCTCTACAAGGGTTCATGTTTTTGCAACTAGTTAGCGTGTCCGCTTCACGGCTTACGCTTTGTTTATGACCAATCAACAAGTGATGGTCATTGACTTCAACGTTTACTACTCAACCTGTTTTAACCCGTTTGGTTGTCGAATGGAGATCACCATTTCGAGACATTCCAAACTCTATTTCTAACACATGTTTTGACCCGTTTTATTTGTCTAAGGCACTTCGTCACTTCCACGACTTAACGGGTTTTCCTCTTTGGCTAATTCCAATACAACTAACTAGAAATGAATAAATAAACATAATGTACGAAACCATAGGTCGCGTACTTACATATCTTGTCAATGTTGGTTTCTCGCTATAATTACCCATTCCCGGGCTTGTCAACCTTAGCGTATCACTTCCATTCCATGGTTTACGCTTTATAACCCAAATTTAACGAATGATGTTTAAGTTGTTTCAAACACTTAACAATTCAACCATTATTTAAACCGTTGGGTTTGTCGAGTGAGTTGCATCACTTCATTGACATTCCAACACGGCTATTTTAAACAATGATATTAACAACATACTTATTTAACTAGTTTGACCCGTTTGGTTGTCGAGTGAATTACACCACTTCTTTGACATACCAAACGCCATCATTTTCGCCATATCAATATTAAACATATCTACAACTAGGTTTAGCTATATAAATGTAACGAGACAACAAGTCACGTACCTTTGAAGCGCACCCTTCAAACGCGTATCTTCTCCGGCTTGTCCACTCGACGATCCGGATTCCTCTCCTAAAGAGTTCAATTCTCATTCAATTTAGAACTCTTCTCATAGTTATTACCGCATAATTTACTAAAATAATCAAATATGCGTTTTCATCCGATTCTTAACATATTAACCCTCACTTAGGCATTTTAACGAACACCTAGCGGGTCAGATGTTTACATAACCATTACTAGGTTCTTGACATGTTATTTTCATCTACATTCACTTCAATTAACAAATCTATACTAAAATTTAACATCAATAATTTCAGATTCACCACATGAATTCAGATTTCACTAGAATAAGAACCATAATTCTAGTGTTTATTTAGTTTCTACAAACTCACTAATCACCTACAATGGTGATTATAAACCCCACAAGTATAATGCTAGATTTTAACAAGGAATCATCTAGGGTTTATCCCTAGATGTCATATTACTTCTAATTTCATCCATGCAAGACATAATCAAGCTAAATTTCAGTTTTTTTACAATTAACCTAGAACTTGAGATGAATCAATATACTAAAATTTTGCATACCTTGTGATCCCTTCAGTGAGGTGATCACTAATTCGTGTTTAGAACTTGATTTGGGACTGAATTGAACCTCCAATTGATCAATTTTAGTGAAACTAGGGTTTGGAGGGGAGCTCTTGTTCGCCCCTGCTTCTTGATCGACCAGACACCACTTTGGGTGTGTTTGGTTTGTTTTTAATTTTGTTTTATGAAATTAAGTTTCAATTTTAACAACATAGGCCCCTCCACTTTTATTTAGTTTATATTTTTGGCAATTTAACTTCATTCATGCATTAAAACAAGACAACCAACTAACTGGGTTATTTATTTCCTAGTTAGTTTATTCTCGTTTATTTTATACTTTATAATTCTAATATAAAGTTTTATATTTTCGGGGTGTTACACCGTCCCCCTTGGAATGTGATGCAAGGGGATGATATTTCTGCTGATCCCTCCGCGTGTAGGGAGATTTTGGGTGGTTTGGGCACCCCGTTTGAAGTTAACCGGGCCCGCGGTTTGCCGCGTGAGCTCCGGATCAATCAACTCTCCTCCATGCTTTTGGGGAGTTCCATAATATCGAACGCCATTATGGAAGACTACAAGGTGTTGGGGCGTAAGGAGGAGGAAACTGCCCGCTTGCGGGCTGAGGCTGAAGAGTTGGTGAGGGCTGCTCGTGAGGGTGCGGAGCAGCTAAAAAGGGATAAGGCTGCTTTTGAGAAGCATAAGCAGACCGAGGAGTGGGCCGCAACTGCTGAGCTTAAACAGGTTCGTACCCTCGCCAAACTGCTTTCTGATGAGCGTAAGAGTTGGAAAGAAATACTTTCTAATGAGCGCAAGACTTGGAAAGAATCTTGGGCCAAACAGAATGAAACCCTGTTTCGTGTTCGTCAGGAGCTGATAAACGTCAAGGCAGCAAACGCAGCTTTGGGCAAGGAGAAAGCTGCTCTGGTAAAGGAGAAAGTTGCTGCTGAGGTGGCGGCCAAAGAGGCTGAGGCGGCGGTTAAAGAGGCCAAAGAGGCGGGGGCCCGCGCTTCCAAGGCTCTTGCAGTTGCAGATGCTGACCGCACCAATTTAAATAAGATTATAAAGGACCTCCAGGTATGAGTTTCTTTTTGCTCTTGAATTTGTGTGTTTCTCATAAGTATGATTGAGCATCCTTATATACTTGTTTTCTTTGTTGTTGAAAGGCTGAAGTGCAGAGACGGGGGACCGTTATTGAGGAGGTTACTGCCCGTGCTGCTGAAGCTGAAGTACGGGCCCGGGAGGCTGCTGAGGCTAGAGACAGCCTCACTTCTTCTTTTGAACAGTTGAGAGCTGATCGTGAATGGATGCGTATTCACGGTATTGGGCATGTAAGTACCCGTTACCTTTGCTATCTTTTTAGGTTTGCCTTTGCTAATCTTACTGCTTGTATTTTGCAGATTGCTAGTGCTATCCTTGACGCACCTGAGAATGCAGCTGGTGTAGAGCAGATTATGCAGCGTGCGCGGGAGGCTGGTTTTAAAGCTGGCTACAATCGTTGCATCAGTCATATCAACGTTTTAGCCCAAGGTGAATATACAGATGAAAGGTCCGGGTTTCATGGCGTGGATACCGAAGCGCGTCTTGCTGCTGCGCTCGCAGCGTACAACGATATGTCCATTTCCGCCCTTGAGGCAGTTGACAAATGCTTAGATGCGGAAGACTATGTAGACCGCTTGCGGTTGTTATATGCTGACGAGGATGAGGAGGAAGAGACCGCTGGCAACGGCAAGGGTGGTGCGGAGTCCAGCGGCACAAAGAAGGACTAGGTTGGCCTGCGTGCCCTTTTTTGTTTCCTTGATGTAAATATTAGGAACTTTTATGTAAATCTCTTGTGCACCGCATAGGTGTAGAAATTTTTTTGAATATAAAGAACCGTTTTGTTGAAGTTGTACAATTGTTTTTTCTACTTGCATGTTTGAACTTGTATGAGTTAATGTTATTGTGAATAACACTAAGTCTGTATTTTCCTTTTGCATATCTAGGTGATATGCAAGTATGAAGAATTCTACCCGCTGTAAAGCGCGGTTAAGTATACTCTATACCTTTGTCGTATGAGTATTAGTCAATTCCTGTTTTTATCCCGTTAGGGTTTAGGAATTGTGTAGGCTTTGTGAAAACCGTATTTGCATATCAGCCGGATATGTCACACCCCGATTTCCACATGTCACCGGTGGGCCTGATGGGGAGTATCGTGACGTGGTTGGCAACATAATAGTCAAACAACACAATATTTAATATGCACAGCGGAAGCAAATGAAAGATATATTTCAACCGAATAAAATATTGTAATATCATGTATCACAAACAGTTGAAAGTTTATACACAGACGGATCGAAATAAATAGGAAACAGTAGTTCAACAGACGATAGGCATCTTAAGCTTGCGAGACTCTTTATTGATGCTAAGGAGAGAATCCAGCCTATTACGCTTAGTACCTGCATTTAATCTTTTTGGGAAAATACGTCAGTTTACACTGGTAAATACAATCAACTGACTCATTTTAAAAATGATTAAAAATTGATTTGGATGCACATGGCACAAACATTTTATAACTTGGGATAATTATTTAAATTTATAATCTCGTAAAAGAATTACATGTTCCTTATGCGTTCAGTAGCCCGGATCGTGCCGGGTTAAAGATCAATAGACACACCACATAATCTATTTATGCACTGACGAGTGTACGCCTACACTCCGCGCTTAGGTCGTGGCCATTTCGTAAAATGATGCCAAGGATATCCGGGACATGGTCATTAACCCCCCAAAGGCTTTAAGTAAACAAAACAATTTAAACGGGCCGATCAAATTTCAATTAACCACCATACGATGGAAGATTTAATGCCCGACCAAGCGGTATTTTATATACCGTACCCCAAGCCCGTATAGGGAAAATAAGTTAAAAGTATTTACCTGAGCAAAGTAATAATCACAATAAGCAAATGCAAGTAGCTTTTACTGGTCCTCCTAATCTGGAACGAAGGTTTATAATACCCTATTAGAATCCTAACGGGTCTTTAGTTAAGCTTAAGCTTAGACCGGTTAGTTTCAAAGATACGGTTCGTACGCACGATTAAGCGAAGACCGGATAGAATGTGATTTAGACCCGACAAGTTTGAAGACTTGCTTAATATGGGTATCTAATACACATTCTGGATTTTGAGATAAAACTGATAAGGTTTGACCCGCTTCGGCTAATTTATGTAAACTAGTTACATAAACCGAACGCGTAATAAGCGTAACGGGTATCCGTAAGAGCTATATACATGTTTCCTAAGTTAATATGCTTCAAATATGTTGTGACATCAGTAAGATGTCTTTTATTATGCCCGAAACGAATTTAAACACAAACTATTCCCCGTAGGGGTAGTTTGGTCATTTACAAGGTTATAAAAGAGTCTAAGTATCAACCTGAGCTACAGGTCTGATATAATCAGCAAAAATACTTAGCTTACCAAGTTATAACAGTAGGGTATTGTATATATGTGAAATTTATCAATTATAACCAATCTATGCACCGTAGGGGCATTTTGGTAATTTCACATAAGCCGAAAAGCTCAAAACTGAAGTTTGAGTTAAACAAATTTTGCTTACTGTTAAAATATTATAATTTACCTAAAATATTAGTAGGTATCAACCCTTGTATGTTTGAAATAGTTTTAGTACATACTATGCGTTAAAAACGCTTAATAAGGCGATTAGAAGCCGTTTCCGGGTTCTATATGGAAAACTGATATTTTTATTATTCCAAAATGCTTAAAATAATTTATTTATCATATGTAATCAGTAGCAAAAGGTTTGGGGTCAAAAAGATATGTAAAACTCATTTTATAGCCCGAAAGGGCAAAACCGACAATTACCGGATTAAGCCTATGACTATAAGTTATGCTCAGCCTAAAATTAATTAAAAATCTTCAAAAATCCCAAAATAATATATTACATTAGTGGGTAATAAGTTTGATATCAAAAAGTAGGTTTAATTAGGCTATACGCTAATTATGTCGTTAAATCGCTAAAGAAGCTTTCTAATTACGCTAACGAGCATAACTCTTAATCTACACCCCAAACTGATGTCAAATTTTGGGTTCAAGTTTATAATTCAGTAACTAAGGTTTCTACACTTTTACATTTTCAAAAATCACGTTTTAAGGTGAAAAGGGCATAATGGTCAACATATGAGCAATTAACGGAATCATGCATATTAATTGGATAACTAATGAACCAAGGTGTATAATCACAGAGGGTTATACTAGCATGCAACCTAGTCCAATTAAAGCTCTAAGGAATTTCTAAAACATACCAAAACGGGTCAGAACTGAAAGTCAAAGCAAAAGTCAAACTATGCGACTTTCGGTCCCGAACCGGGTCTCTACTGAAAATTGTCGGGTTGAACATGTTTAGACATGTTCTTACATTAATTACTAAGTTATAACAATGATCAAACAGGTTGTATGGGTTCTACATTGCTAATTATGTATTAATTTGGAATTAAGCATCCTGTTGACTTTTTAATAACAAGTTTGACCCGACATTTGACCTAGTTAGAGTGGGAATCAGAGGGTGCCCTTTTAAGGGTTTAATGCCCACATAATTACCAACTTATAACTACTTTCAATTCGACTAATCACTGTACCATTAGTGATTAATCGCTAAGTCAACCGTTAATTACGAAGGTTTGACTTTTAAGCTAAAACCAAGCAAAAACTTAACTAAGAAAGGTTAAGCAAACTTAGTGAAGTCCTATGCACGATTTGTGAAGCTTAGAGAGAAGTCTTGAGCTCCAGAAATGTTCCAAAGTGCAGATGGAAGGTGTGAGAAAATGGTTGCAACATTATGGCCTTTTATAGTGCTTTAATCACAATGGATTGTTGACACACAACACTACCAATGGTCCCTGATCAATAACACATGTCCCTAAGGGCCTAGGGGTTGTTTAGGGGTCGCCCATGAAGTGAAACAACTGATTAAAGTCGGTTTATGCGTGAAATTCGGCTGCTGTCCAAAGTTCCTGTATCTGGGCGTCGTAGGCGGCCCGCGTAAGATGTTGTTGGGTCTTACGCGGCCCGCTTGGGCCTTGTGTTCAGCTTCCACATTTTCTAGTTTTTTGCATATTTGTCTCTTGGCCCTTCCGAAAGGTCAACTAACTTATTTCTTGCAATTTGAACCCTCTAATTTGACACATAAGGGCTTCAAGATATATACCCGCTTTGTTAAGACCTCGGTTAACTTTATTGTTACCCGAAAAGTCATAACTTTCAACGTTGACGCTTTAACCCCTTGTATACGAATTTGATCATAACTTTCTCATACGATAACGAAACTTTATGAAATTTATATCGTGCATTCTAGTGAGTATAATTAACCGTTATAAAGCTTCGGGTTTGTCAAAAGGTCACTCAGAGGTATAACTTAAACATGTTGACACATTTAACCCCTGTAGTTTGTAATCTCTCACTTTCTTTCATATTTAGCTTCGTATGATCCATGATTTATTCGTTTGAAGGTATGAGCATCATGTAGGGTTAATGTAAGGTATATTTATTCACTGTTGACATTTTGAACTCGTATATTCACATACTTTCTATGTTTGTCAACTTTAGTCCTTCTAGAACATTCTTTCACACGTTCAAACTTATGACACGTGTCAACACATTATAGGACGTGAATTTTTGAGGTGTTACAGGATAGACAGTTGACGTTTTGCCATTGCTGGCCTATTACAATACTTGCGTGTGGTCACCACTCTGTATGGGTATCGCGAATGAAGATTTTGCCAATCTGTTTTTGCAGATACCGTAGAGTGGAATACACATTTGTAATAGAAGTAAATAAACAATATTACATTGAATTGTTCATTTATTTATTTGCAAATGGCCTGCGGCCCGATAGGTTACATGGTGAATGTAAAAAACATGGCTTACATGTAACAGCGTCGAAGCTGTTGTGCATTCCATGTGCGTGCGATAGTTTCGCCCTCTAATGTTTGCAGTTTATACGCGCATTTGCCCAGGACCTCTTGGATGAGGTAGGGTCCTTCCCACTTTGGGGCAAGTTTCCCTGGGCGTTCCGCATTAGATGCTTCATTGTCACGAAGGACGTAGTCTCCCGGGTTGAAGGTACAAATGCGGACGGTTGCATTGTAGTACTTTTCAAGTTTGGTTTTGTACTTGGCCTCGTTGATGGCAGCGTTTTCACGCCTTTCTTCCAGGAGGTCCAAGTCAACCCTGCGTTCCTCATTGTTGTCTATCTTGTTGATAGCCAACATTCTAGGTGAGGGGAGGCCTACTTCCGCAGGGATCACCGCTTCCGTGCCATAGACCAGGCTGAAGGGTGTCTCGCCGTTACTTGTCTTTGGGCTTGTCCTGTGGGCCTATAAGATGAAACAATGGTTAACCGGGTGGGGTTAACTCACTGATCTCGTCAAGTAGGGTTAATCCCTTCTTTCCGAGGATCGCTGGCTGGATCGTCCGCTGGTTGGTTTCCTGCACAAGGAAACAAGCCGTGACTCGTAACAAGGAGAATGGGGTGGGGGGTGCTCCTTGTTACCACTCTCCGGCGTGAGAATCAGTAATTTGCTTGGGAAGCAAAGTGTGATAGTAGTAGTGAGGGAGTTGAGAAGTGATACCTCAAACCTGGTTTGGGGTTGGTATTTATAACCGAAGAGTGAAGGAGGGTAGTTGAGTGGCTAGCCTGACATCGCACAGCCTCCTGTAGGTGTGTCAGGCCTGTCGGTTACGGTGGTGATGCCACGTCTTGCTGTGGTGTCAGACTTTTGCATACATGTGGGCTGACAGGCGACTGTTCCCAGTGCCACTTGCACTATGGTGTCAGACCCACTTGCATTGTAGGCCGGATGCGGTGCTGGGCCGCATCGCTACTTGCGGTAACTGATGTTGTTCCCGCGTTCTTGTTCTAGCCCAGATGGATACGGAATGCGGTGTCGTGCCGCATCGCCGCTTGGTGACTGTTACTGTCGTTCAGATCCCTTCTCGTGAAGAAAATGTTCATAAGATGTGGTGCCAGGCCGCATCGTTATGCGTAACATTCGTTCTCGTACTTAAGGTAAGTCTTCTCATCATTGGACAAATTGTTACTGTTGGTGACTGTTACTGTTGTTCAGATCCCTTCTCGTGACGAAAATGTTCATAAGATGTGGTGCCAAGCCGCATCGTTATGCGTAACATTCGTTCTCGTACTTAAGGTAAGTCTTCTCATCATTGGACAGATTGGTTTCCACCGCTGTGTTCGCGCGTGCCCGCACGGACACAGATAAGTTCTTGCTGGTGGGGGTTTTTGATAAGGGTAATGGTCACTCGCGGTCATGCTGACGCGAGATCTGGGACCATACCCCTTCAAGACCATATGATGTAACTTGTGATGGTGGGAGTAATTGTGTTAAGTAGGACAAAAGATGTAAGTATGTTATAACTTATAAACACCCAAATGATCAATCTGCCTACAGTTAGATGTGACCAGCCAAAAGTATGAAGCATTACAAACCATCACTTGAAAACAAAAGATAACAATGCAAGCATAATAAACCTCCAGTGTTCAAAAGCAACATATAAGTCTTCAAAATCACCAGACAGTTTCAACCAGTTCTTCGGATATGTTATGATTGATGTACTTTCAGCAAAGCTTTTGACGGAGCATGTCGACGAACTGGTTATCCTGCTCCAAAAAAAAAAAAAAAACAATTCCAAGAGTTTAAATGTTTGAGATAATTAATTCTAAATAAATTTTTTGTAGTACTTATAATTATCCTTTAATTGTTGACCACTTCACAATAGAATAGAATAGATTTCAAGAGTAAAGTTCCCGTACAAATAATTTTAACGTACTAAAAGTACAAATAACATGAAAAAAGGCAAAAAAACGCGGTAGCATTTTCGTAAATATTTGCTTGTAGGGTAATTATCAAAATTACTCTACAAATGATCCTGTAGAGTAATTTTGATCTTGTAGAGTAATTTTGTAAAATGTTATTGTAGAGTAATTTTGATAAAAAAAACTATACCTCACCAAAACAACCCCCAAAAAATCCTAACCCCCCCCCCCCCCAAAAAAAAAAAAAACTAAATGCTAAAAACTAAACCATAAAGCTAAACCACATAATTAAATGCTAAAAAAAAATACAAAATGACTCTATAGGATCATTTTGCAAAAGTACTATACAAGATCAAAATTACTCTACATGATCATTTGTAGAGTAATTTTGAATTGTATGTTGTTTAATAAACTTGCAGAGTAATTTTGATTCACATGTAAAAGTAATTTTGATGCACAGTAATTTTGATACACTCGTAGAGTAATTTTGATAATTACTCTACGAGATCAAAATTACTCTACAAAAACATTTTACAAAATTACTCTACAAAAGATCAAAATTACTCTACAGGATCATTTGTAGAGTAATCTTGATACTTACTAATATTTACGAAAATGCCACCGCATTTTTTCAGCAAAACCTTCAGTTCGTACGTTTTGTACGTTAAAATTATTTGTATTTGATCTTTTGTCTAGATTTCAATACCTGTAAAAGCATCACAAGTGAATCTCGGACTTCTTCTCTGATCAACAGTTTATAAAACGCAGCAGAAGTAGAACTAGGAGTTTGTGACGGTGGAGGGAATAGCTGAAGCAAAGAAACACCAACACTTTTTTGTACATTCCTTGCCGGCAGTTGTTGCTGCTGTTGTAGTGTCGCTAGGACTGTTTCCAGCTCATAAGGTATAGAAAAGCTCAGACCACCATTAGCCCATCGGATTTTGATCTCATTCCTGATAAATATTCCCCTACTCCGGATAATTGTTCCTCGGTCTCCCATTAAAATATAACCATCAAGCCAACGCAGTTGCATCACATATCCTTCCCCTGTATCAAAATCGCGTGCATTTAAATTCACTGGTTGTTCCCTTCGCATCAACGCTAGTTGTTCCGAGGTTAAAGCATTAAGAATATGTTGCTCAACTGATCCTTGTTCCAATGGTAGGTAAGGGTGGCTAGTGCAAAGACCAGATAGTGTCGACACCACCCCAATAATAGGCCATTCGTCATGTTGCACCACGGGTGCAGAAGTAATCTGTAACGATGGTACATTCAGTGGCGGTGGCTGAAGGGCAGCATATGGCACAGGTGTTGAGGGTGGTTGTCTTATCAAATAATTGTTGTTGTTGACCGTGGTCGATAAGGGCATCTTCAATGGTCGAATGTTGATCACAAGTTCCTCAATCTCCTCACTACACAACAAAATGTTAATCAAAAAGAAAAAAATGGTAGTGACTTAAGACATGAAAAGGCAAACAAGAACCGAGAATTAAAGGTGGTAATTTCAACCCGTTTACTTATGAATTGGCCGACTCAAGTTATATTTTATTTCCAATGGGTTAAACGGCTAAAATTGGAAAACAATTCACCGAAACCTCTTGAAACATTTAACTTAAAAAAAGATTATTGAAAACATTAAAGCTTTGCACTTCGGCAGTCAGCTATCTAAAGGTGTTAATCGAACTTATAACAATTATAGGAACTTTACATCCAATATGAAGGAAACAAAGGTATATAGCACATAGAGCATCAATATGCATATTGCATACTGAATTAGATGAAGATTATACATCATAATAATATTAGCTACCTTTTGTTCACTTTCTGTTTTTGGGGAACCTTTGAATATGAACCATGTATCCTGGAAAATAAAAAATTAAAAAAAGGTTGATTATTAAACAAGTATATCTATGCCAACTGCATTCAAACATATCATGAAAACCATGTATTAGTGAGAAGCGTGACATACTAATAAACCATTTACAAGTATGTCACAAAATAAACTAGAAATATAAAATTATATATGTATATATATTCAGGTTATAAGACTCTATGTTTCGTGGCTTGATGACTTCCATAACAATTGGTTGTACTGTTGCAGCCTTGGCGGGTGTCATTACAGTTAGATTTAAGAAACAGATGCCATGCGTCTAATTATTGTATTAATGAACGGTAAAAGAGAGTAAAACTAGCATAGAAAAAAAAAGTTAATTATCTAGTAAAGAGGCTTGCAACACCCTGACACTCACGCTTAGTGTTGAACCAAAAACCAATCACTTGTTGAGAAGCATTTCGATACAGCAGATTTGAAGCTAGAACATCAACCTCAAACTCTCCTACCAGATTCTCCACAAAGTTTTCTGTTAATTGTTAGAAAATTATGTCAAAAATCATGAAACCAAAGCACGCTAATATGAATCCACATTTGTACTAAAACAAACAGTGTCATTCAAAAAAAAAAAAAAGAACAACAGACTTAACAAATATTATAGGAAGCTTGCCTGTACTTCGTCGATTCATTACTATAAACTGGAACCTTGGCTGAGTGGTCCTGTAATTACAGTGAAGAAGATATAATATATTAAATTGAATACTTGTCATACTCCACATAAAAGCAATCAATCAAAAACTTGTCCCTGATGCTCAGAAGATTTCAAAACTCAAGTGTCATTGACATATAATGCATAATCAGAGATTATATGCCATAATGAATTGGGACCCTGGGAAATTACAACTGGCAAAAGAAACAGAAAGTAACAAGATAGCATAATTTGAATCAACTACAACCTCTTAACCACAAAGAGAGGCCCTGCAACATCCTTGCGAGTCTGAGAAACAAAAGAAGAAGAAAATAAGGAGACTAAAAAAAACATTTTATACAAAAAAAAACACTAATTTATGAGATGGTTGCAGGGCATCATTTCTGAACTTAGTTTAGATTAAAAATTTAAGATCTATATATTTAACTAAAACTTCTCTCTATAGCTTCAATATCATGCAAATTTCAATGCGAGTTTATGTTAGTCTCTACTCTATGATTAATATATATATAGGGGTTGCTTAACGTACGATATTCCTTAATGTACGATGTGTACGAGATGAAATTACGCACGTTATAAAACTCAAAAACCCTAATCACGCATTTTGAAACCCATAATCACGCATGTACAAAATCAGAAATCACGCATGGGCAGGGGCGGACCTACCCTTTGGCCAGGGTGGGCGGCCGCACCCCTTGAAAAAAAAAATTAGTGTATAAATCCTAAACTCATTCTAGGAGATTTAAAATTAACCACAAACAACTACCGGTAAACCTAAAAACATGAATTTACCCATTGATTGAGGCCGAGGTTGACATCGTGTAAGGTGACGTGAGCAGCGGGCATTAAGATCTCTTCGATGCAGGGATCCAACCTCATAAGAACGGTGAGATCGGTGATCTTCATGCTTTTTTGGTCGATATTGGGTATTGATTTGCCACTTCGAAGCATTAGATAAATATCATATATATACCCAACACAAAAACTAGAAATTTACCTTTGCTTTGTGAAATATCATATATGCCCTTACAAATTTACCCTTGTTTATACCATATATATCATTACAAATTAGATAAAATATCAAATATACCAAATTTATCACAAAAAAATTATCATTTTACCCTTGTTTTTTATTTTTAAGTTTCTCATCTTTTACCTACCTATTTTTATATAACATATTTTATCTTAAATTTATTTTTACCTTTTTTTTATTTTTACCCATAAACCATGATATCACTACACCACCACCACTCAGTCACCACCACCTATCGAAGCCCAAATCAAACGCCACCGCCATACTCCCATCTTCACCACCACCTCTGCTTCCGGCCAACAAACGCCATCATCATCAACCACCGACATCGAACTTCACTCAACTCGTCGACACCAACACCATACGCCCCGGAGATAGAACCCTTCTGTTATTGTCAAGGTCGCCGAAGATGCAACCCCTAAGCCCTAGCATCACCACCCTTTGCTCAGATCTGGATCCACAGAGGTCTGATCTAGTCTTGACACTTCCTTCTGCCGTCGTTACCACACCTCACTCATACCTACCTCACTACATCTCTCTATCACTAAACCTCTGCAACTATGTATGTTCAAAATGGATGATTACTGCTGCCATAAAAACACTTTGAGCATCAACCCCGCCATTCTGATTCAACCTAACATCACCGTAATTAAATGTAAGCTCTTCATGGATTATAAATCAATAGAAGGATGGATCGATGCAAATGTGTATTGATTATAGAGAATTAAATAAGGTTACAATCAAGAATCGATACCCATTACCTAGGATTGATTATCTCTTTGATCAACTTCAAGGAGCTAGATATTTTTCTAAAATTGATTTACGCTCTGTATATCATCAACTGAAAGTACAGGAAGAGGATGTTCCTAAGACTGCTTTTAGAACTAGATACGGTCACTACGAGTTACAGTCGTGTCATTTGGTTTAACAAATGTTCTCGCAACATTTATGGACATGATGAATAGGATATGTAAACCCACACCCAAAAATCACAACGATAACAAAATTCAAGTTTCAACGTGTGGTCATGGCAACGCGTTATAAAGTCCAAGCGTGGAACACTTAGCCGGCGGCGGTGTATCACATGGATCAACATGTGAAGATTGTGTTATCACGGGGCGCCCCGACCCCCTTACGGCGAGGAGACGTAAAATCATGTTAAATAACAAACAAATGACAACTAAATTCGAGAAAAAAAAACGTAAAACAACAACTAAAAGAACAAATCCATTTAACCTTTGTGACAAAATTCATATATGATAATAGGCAAACAGAATGAACAGTAACTGTATATATTATTATACTATTAATAAAAAAACTAAATGATATACTATTAATAAAGAAACTAAATAAATAATAATTATTTGTTTTAAAGGCTTTTTTTATATTTTTTGTTTAGTGGTTTTATATATGTATTATTTGGTTTTTTATATATCTTATATAACTTGCGCTTATTTTTATCCATGTAAATCACGTGTCGGTATTCTTTGGTCATATCAAGATTTTTTCTTTATGGGTTGTTGTAACGAGTGTAGGTGGCGTAAAAAAACAAACCAATACCGATCAAATTCCCGTTGTGTTGGTATATTTTTGGTCATATCATGATTTTTTTTTAGTTTTTTCTCTATTGGTTGCTATAACAAGTGTCAGTACCGAAGATAAACGAACTAATACCCACCCACGACGCAACGCGATGATTTCCGGCGCAATGCGCGGATTTAATAGCACTAGTTTGAATAAAAATCACAAGTGTATGTTACTATCGCCTATCGTTTATTTGTCTACTGGTATTAGGTGTTTATCATCATCAAATGATGCAACTTCAAGTTCCACAAAATAAGCAATTGATGGATTTTAAAGGCAGATATTTATGGTTGTATTTTTTTTTGTTAAAAAATTAATATATTATTTCTTATAATAAAAATATGATTTTAGCCTGTAGAGTGCAAGTGTCCATAATGGTGCTGAAACCCATGCAACTACTTTTTTTTTTAACGGGGATTGACTCCAACAGTTGAGAGGATCACACCCACATTGCATGGGTCCCTAGTCCCCCTCGGGCGAGGCATCCGAGGTTGACCATAGGCGCTCCACGAGAAAATTTCCAGCCGACAGCCACTTGACTGCCGTTGCAGCCTCCGCAACTACTTAATAACAAGAATCCAAAGGTATAGGTCTCTTGATCTGAATCATATGAACTAGTTATAAAAAAAAATGAAGTTTTAGTAAAAAAATAGAAAAGCTTAAGATTTACTATAAAAAAAACCCTTACAAAAGACAAAAAATTACTATTTCTACAAATGTTATGAATATGAATTAATATATAGATAATTTTTTAATATTTATTTACATAATATAAATTACCAACAAGTTGATGATTTGAGGTGTTGTGTCTCATGTTTGGGGGGGGGGGGGTTCAAAAAGATATATATATATATATATATATATATATATATATATATATATATATATATATATAGGGGATGGCTAAAATGAGAACCACCTCCAGTTGTAAGAACCATGAGAACCACTTTTTGACCATTAGATCAAGTTGATGGATGGATGAGATTAAAAGTATTAAAAAATAATATTAAGTATTTTTTGTTTTATTATGTTTTTAGTATTATAATCTAAAAGGATATTTAGGTAAAAACACTCTATTTTGACTTTTTTACTTTATTGTATTATTATTACTTTATTGTATTATTATATTACTTTTTGTTTTTTAAACATAATTTTTTTATTAAAAACATTTTTAAATTCTGATTTTTTTTAAAGATTTTTTATACTTTTTACAATTTCAGTTTTACGTTAAACTTTTTACGTTTTACGTATTTTTGACGCGCCGTTTTTACGCCGGGTTTTTTCAAGCGTCGTTTTTTTAACACGCCGTTTTTTTAACGCGCCGTTTTTTAACGCCGTTTTTTACGCGTCGTTTTTTACGCGTCGTTTTTTACGCGCCATTTTTTAACGCCGTTTTTTACGAGCCGTTTTTAACGCCGTTTTTTACGGGCCGTTTTTTTACGTTTTACGCGCCGGTTTTTTACGTTAACGTTTTTTTACGTTTTACGCGCCGGTTTTTTACGTTAACATTTTTTACGTTTTTTACGTTTTACGGGCCGGTTTTTTACGTATTTTTAACGCCGTTTTTTACGCGTCGTTTTTTTAACGCGCTACGCGCCGTATTTTTAACGCCGTTTTTTACGCGCCGTTTTTTTAACGCGCTACGAGCCGTATTTTAACGCCGTTTTTTACGCGTCGTTTTTTTAACGCGCGCCTATTTTTTAACGCCGTTTTTTACGCGTCGTTTTTTAACGCCGTTTTTTTACGTTTTACGAGGCGGTTTTTTACGTTTTACGCGCCGTTTTTTTTACGTTTTAAGCGCCGGTTTTTTACGTTTTATGTAAAACTTTTTACGTTTTACGTAAAACTTTTTACTTTTTACGTTTTACGTTTTACGTAGAACTTTTTACTTTTTACGTTTTAAGTTTTGCGTTAAAACTTTTTACGTTTTACGTTAAAACTTTTTACGTTTTACGTTTTACATAAAACGTTTTACGTTTTACGTAAAACTTTTTACGATTTACGTTTTACGTAAAACTTTTTACGTTAAAAAAGTTTACGGTTTACGTTAAAAAGTTTACGGTTTAATTTTTTTTTTAATTTTACGTTAAAAAGTTTTACGTTTTACGTTTGACGTAAAACTTTTTACGTTTTACAATTTACGTAAAACTTTTTACGTTTTACGTTTTTTACGTTAAAAAGTTTACGGTTTACACAATTTTTTTTACAATAACTCTTTTACGCAACACGAACCCACCCAGAAAACGCAAACTCGGTAGGTGTCTCAGATAGATTGTTATCGTCATCGACTAGGGAAAAAAATATAAAAAGCCAACAACATCAAAACAAGGCGTATCTCGAAAAAAAAGGGGGTTTGGCTCAGATTTTCCGATAATAAAAAAGGCTGCAAAATGGGGTTGCAGGTTCAAAAAACCTACCCTCCGCCGTCTTTGCCGCGCCATCGTCATCAAAATCAAAGTTTTTTTTTTTTTTTTTTGCATCATCGCCCCCCACAAATCCAAACCGATCAAAACCCACATAATCAAAGAATTCAAATCAACAGAATCAAGAATCCAAAATCAACCCCAAACCCAGATTCAACAGATTTTAAACATTCAAAAGGATACATGAACATCATTCAACCCCAGATTCAAGAACACCCAAAACCCCCACCGGTCTCCCCACAAACCATTCAACCACTGTTTTCATTCAACATACCATCATCATAAAAACAAACCATCAAGAAAGTAAAAAACACAAGGGTGAAATTACCAGATTCAACAGAATCAACCATCAACAAAGTGGTGACAAAAATGTCAAACCATTCAACCACTGTTTTTATTCAACATACCATCATCATAAAAACAAACCATCAAGAAAAGTCAAAAACACAAGGGTGAAATTACCAAATTCAGATCTACGAAGAACTAACCACCACCATCACCGATCTCTGCCCCAAAAAACCCACCGGTCTCCCCACAAACCACCACCGCCTTCCGCCTCTGCCGGACTCCGACCAAACCACCGCCTTCCGCCTCTGTTTTGGGCCACCGGCATCACGAGCCGCCACCACAGTTGGAGGTGGCCGGCGATAACTTTGGAATCGAGAAAGTGGGGGTGAAGATAGAGACGGCGGTGGTTGCGATGTGGTGGTGGGTTGAGATCGGAGGACGGTGGTTGCGATGTGGTGGTGGGTTGAGATCGGAGCAGGGAGGATGATGTTTGTTTTGTAGGGTTGTTTGAAGATGAGAGAAGAAAGCCTGCAACTAAATGAGAGAGGAGATGGTGAGAGAAGAAAGCTGGAACTATAAAAGAGGAGAGAGGAGAGAGAAAGGAGAGATTAGACATTAAAATGAAATGACCAAACTACCCTTTGAGTTGTCATATTCTGATTGGTTGAAGTGGTTCTCACGGTTCTTACAACTGGAGGTGGTTCTCATTTTAACTCAATCCTATATATATATATATATATATATTTCATTTTAAACCCAAGCTACTTGATTTTGTAGTTTTTAACCTAAAAGTTTTTAGTTTTTCAATTTAACCTAACAACTTTTTTACTTTCAACTTTGATCCCCTATATTTTTCATATTTTGCAAAATTTTTCGTTTTACGTTTAATTCTAAATTTTACGAGTTAACACAACACAATGTGTGCGTGTGGTTCGACGATTTTACGTTTTGTTATATGTTTCGTTCTAAATTTTGCGAGTTAACATGGTGCAACGTACGTGTGTAGTTCAGTGTATTTACGTCGTCTATTTTTTCCCGTTTAACAAGTCCGTCACAACGTGCGAGTCCTAAATCGAGTTAGTTAATTTTTCTCTGTTATATATGTCGGTCGAATTTCTCAACATTAAGATGCCGCAACTTCAATGTTGGTGGTCGTTGACTGTAGTGTGACATTAGCGCTATTTATCATGGTTTTACGTCCCCACCGCAACGCAGATGGCTTAATACTAGTTTTATATTAATTTACTCCACACATGTAACTTTAAATAAATATATAAATCCAAATACTTTTTGAGCATCATATAAATCCAGTAACTTTAAATAAATATATAAATCCAAATACCTTTTGAGCATCATATAAATCCAAATAACAATAGACTCGTTCATTGCAAATTTGCACATGTTTGAAAAGGAAAACCAAGGAGACTAGCATTTTAGATTTGGGAGTCCATCAAATCCAAATCCCAATTCCTATATATAATTTTTGAAAGCTATATATTAGTTTTTTTTTTTTATTCGAGACTAATCAAGCTGAGTCACGCCAACTCGGTTAAAAATCAAGCCTAGTTCAAGCCAGCTCGATTAAAAATTAAATCGAACTCAAGCTTAGATTTTCAGCTCGGCTCGTAAACAGTTGCTCCCTTCCCTAAAGGTTAAGGATTCAAGTCACATTCTGAACGAACTATGAAGCATAATTGAAAATGGATTAGATGTGTAAATCTCGTTCTAGAAATAACAAAACTTATTGTTTGTTTATGTTTATTTTTTAAGCCACCGATATGACTATGGGTTTAAGAAGTCATGTATATAAAAGGTGTATATTTTCCTATATTTCACATAAGTTAAATGGTTAAGGTCATAAAAATCAACTATTTATTTCGTTTTGTGCTAATAATTAATAATTAATAATCTATACTATATAATAAAAGAAACCTGTTTTGGGACACTTGTCATTCTCTCATTTAATTAATTAAAATTATTAATAATACTAATAATAATAATAATATTTAATCTAAATTAATACAAATTTTTATTATTAATAATATTTAATCAAATCTAAAATCTAATCTAATACAAATTTTTATTATCAATAATATTTAATCAAATCTTTAATGGTATAGTGTTAAGTCTCTCGACGTGAGTTATTTTAATACTCAAAATCTATTATAATCGAACATATGATTATTTTATATAGCAGATTTAAACAACTGAAATGCGAAAACATTATCTTCTAATATGTTTGATGAAACTGATTATATGATTATGACTATTTACTATTAATAATCACACTTTTAATAACACGTTGAAGCAAAACCATCATCCAAAATAATCAATCAAATTAATTAATTTTAAGGCTATGCGTAATCTATAATCTATATCTATATCTATATCTATACTATATAATAAAAGAAACTTGTTTTGGGACACTTGTCATTCTATCATTTAATTGATTAAAATTATTAATAATACTAATAATAATAATAATATTTAATCTAAATTAATACAAATTTTTATTATTAATAATATTTAATCAAATCTAAAATCTAATCTAATACAAATTTTTATTATCAATAATATTTAATCAAATCTAATAAGAATTCATACGAATTCCAAAGTTGATATTAACTTTCAAATAATTAAAAGAAAAATCCACCTAACATCACAAATGTTTCTGTTAAATTCGATTAATTAATTTGTTCAACAATCACTATTATCTTTATCATTCAGTACGGTTAACCGGTTTATCATCATACAATCTCCCACCTATTCAATCATATGATTTTTCAATCTTATATTAACTAAATAAATAAAGATTAATATTCAATATTATCCTATTTTAAATATAAAAAAAAAACCGTTATCTTATCCTACTTTAAATTTTAAAAAATCCGTTAGTTTTTTTTAAATATATTTTTTTTATTATTTGGTATATAAAATCATTTTTATTCAACCCATGTAATACACGGGGGTTTTTAAAAATATAACTTTTTTTATTATTTGGTAAACAATATTACATTTATTCAACCCGTGTAATACAATGGTTTTAAAGATATAATTTTTTTTATTATTTGGTATATAATATTACATTTATTCAACCCGTACAATACATATGGTTCTTATAGATATAACTTATTTTATTATTTAATATATAAAATTACATTTCTTCAACCCGTGCAACAAATGAGGCTTTTAAAAAGATAATGTTTTATTATTTGATATATAAAATTCATTTATTCAACCCGTGTAATACACGGGGTTATAACCTAGTTAAGAATTAATATATACATTTATCATTTACTTCTATTAACAATGACTGTAAAAATATTATACGATTTTGCATTAGTTTTATAAAAAGAATATTCATAATTAAACATTTAAACCATTGACACTTCAACGTTACACCATGTTCCAATCATACCATAGGCTAATAATTTTGATCCGAACCTATTATAATTGACTCGTATTCTTGTGGCATGTCAATGTATACTCAAATCAATATACAATTAAAACAAAACATCGTTAATATATACATATATAACAATTTCAAATACATTATCTATTAAGAGACAAGCTAGGAAAAAAAACACGTCAAATAGGTTTGAAAGACATCGCTTTCTAAGAAAGGAGTCAAGTCCTACAAAAATTTGTTACATTAATTTAACACCGTATTACATATACTAACTAGTATATGATACGACATTTTCGATGATAGTTCCATTGCAATTTGTCAGTGTCGCTACAAAGGATTAAAGTAAATACGAGTACTTGATGTTGCTACAACAAATCCGTCAGATCGGATCTTAGATCCTTCTGGACTTGACCTGACCCAACCCGAAAATTAGGGGTGTGCAATAACTGAACCGAAAACCGACGAAACCGAGCCGAAATTAACCGAAACCGAATTAACCAAAAGTCGGTTATCGGTTATTTTTTTTACCATCGGTTAACTGAAATTAACCGAACCGAACCATTTATATTTTCATATATTTCTAGCTTTTATACATCCATTTCATTTATTTATACTTCAATTTCATTTATTTGTACCTTCATTTCATGTATTTATACCTCTATTTCATGTATACTTTCATTTCATGTATTTATACCTCCAATACATGTATTTTAAGCAAAAATTTTAGCTATTGTTTGATTTGGTTATTAACCGAAAATAACCGAACCGAAAACGACAAATTAACCGAATTACCCAAAGCGATTAACCAATGACTTCGGCTACAAATACAGTTAATGTTGATAACCGAACCGAACCATACACCCCTACCGAAAATAATGTACCGGTCAATATTACAGTTTTGACCCTAAGTTATCAACATCATCAATTTCCCATGTGCATAACAAAAGAGAGGGAAAGTAAATAAGTAAATGAACAAATGAAAACTTTCTTTAAATATGAAAGAGATGTAACCTTACAAGATGAACCCACCACCCCTTTTCACAGGCCCAAAGATTCTTCTATCATTAAATGATTCACCATCATCATCATAAACCCCAATAATTCCCTTTTGAACAAACACAAAATGCAGTCTATCTTCAACAACAACAGCTTCCCTCTATGTCTCACTGGAGTCACATACTATCATCAACTTTCTAGTGCTAAACGGTGTCTCTTTACTCGTGTTTTTATTACACACTTTTGCGGTTGAGTATGCGATTTTGACGTGTATATTGAAACAGGATTGCAGATCATGATAGGAAACGCGAAGAAATTAAGCGGGCAAAACCGGATATTAGTGGAATCAAAGGCGAGGTAAGAGAAAATGATGATCAAGCGTCAATTTGTCGCGCTTCTTGTACAGCTAAAGCTGCGTAAGGTATTAGAGTAAAGTACACGGATGGTCCATGTGGTTAACCAAAATTTTGGATTTAGTCTACAGTTTTTTTTAAAGTACACAAATGGTCTCTGTGGTTTGCTTTTTTTAACACATTTAGTCTTCAAAATACATGGATGGTCCCTGTGGCATGCACTTTGTAACGCATTTAGTCACTGAATATTAGAGACTAACTATGTTACAAAGTGCAAATCACAGGGACTATACGTGTACTTTTGGCAAAAATTGGGGACTAAATACGTTACAAAGTGCAAACCACAGAGACCAACCATGTAATTTTGGAAAATTGAAGACTAAATATAATTTTGGTTAACTAAAAAGACCATATGTGTACTTTACTCTGATTATTATTGTAGTGTTGTGATCTTCATGAATTGGACCAATTGGTTATGTATTAGCCCTATGTGTTAGATTAAAACTATTGTGATATTATTATGTCGTGTAATGATTTGTTGATTAATTTTTATATATCGATCTTAAATTGAAATTAACAATGTGGAATTGTGGATGAATGCATTGAATGTTGTTTCCAATTAATTTGACTTGTTCTTCTTATATTAATATCATGTCATGATCATGGAAAAAATGTTTGTTTAGATTGTGACGTGATTTTATCCTATTATGATAGATATTATCTAAGGATCAACATATCTTTCACTTGGGCTCGAAATTAAACGAGCCAACCTTTCTTAACTGGTTTATCTGAACAAGCTGGAATTCTGAGCTTGAGCTCCGCTTGTAAAAAAACTCAAGTCAACTTGTTTTTTTTTTAATTATAATAAAATACAATATTTTTTAACATAATTTATAAATAGACTCTATATATTTAATAAATTGTACAAGTCATGGTACAAGTTCAATAAATAAGCATATTCAATTTTAGAAATAAATAATATCCTAGCACATAGATTACTCGTACCCAGAAAAATTCACAAATAGTAAAACTCTTGGTAGGATCTAAAAAGAGTAAAATGTAGGCAAAAGTTACTACAAATATATATATTTGACGATTAATTTTTGATACGTCGATCTTGAATTTGCTATTAACAAGGTCGAATTGTCACTGTCGATGTATACATACTATATTGTAAAATAACTACAAAAGAGTGTGATTCTAGCCCAGGGGTGGGTGTGCTGGTGTTTATAAGGCAAAAATGTTGTTTCCCATTAATATGATTTGCGGGGCGGATCTAGGCTACTTTTGTGGGTTCCTAGAAACCTATTCGGTTTAGAAAAAATGGGAAAAATTAGTGAGAAACTCGTATGATTTGGAAAAAAAAAATAGTGACAATTAGTGAGAATCTAACAAAAGGAATCCAGTGAAAAAAGTTCTTAGATCCGCCACTGATGACTTGTTCTTATCATGTCATGATGATGGAAAAAATGTGTTTGTGTGGATTGTGATTTTTTTTTAACTTTTTCTTCTATGATATTATCTAACCAGCAAGTCAAGCTGGGCCATCTTTAGCTCAGGCTTGAAATTAAACGAACCAATTTGACTCGATTAGTTTATCTTAATGAGTTGAAATTCTATGTATGAGTTCGGCTTGTAAAAAGCTCGAGTCGGCCTGTTTTTTTCCTCCTCAAGTTTCAACCAAAAATATTAATTTTTTGACATTATTTATAAATAGAGTAGTAAAGTGTAAATGAACCGAAAACCGAACCGATCATAGTCTTGTTCATGTTAGTTCGTTTAACATCGAACTTGTTCAGGAATGGTTCACGAACACTAACCGAATAAACATCCAAATCTTTAAAAGAATCAGTCGAAAACCCGAAACGAAAACTGCCCTATTCTCAATCTGGGTTGCAAAGTAGTATACACAACTCACAACCCATAAGTTGTTTTGCCAGGTGCCTTTAATACTTCCATGTGTTATAGGTTGATGTTTTTTGTTTGTTATAGGTTTCAGAAAACTAATGGATGATCGAATCTTAGCAAACACTTTTTATTTTATGTAATATTTTTTAGTGTGGAGATATAATAGGAAGTTTATTTGGCTAGGAAGGATAGGAAGTGATCTTGACCATCCATTAAGTTAATCAAAGGGTAAGATTAAATCAGGGAAATTGAAAGGAAGAAAATAGGCGCGTGGGTTTGTTCAAGGGTATTCTAGTCAATCCAAGCCAATAGTTTCTCTCTCCTCCAATTCCCCCCCATTTTTTAAACGTTAATAACTCTTTCATACGACATTATTTTTTTATAAAAATTGCACCAAAAAAACGAGCGTTTTTTTATCTTTAAAACGAGTATACTATTGCTATATCTTTAAAAAAAAAAAATTAAACCCAGTTGCGTAAAACGCAATAGAAAGACCACGTAAAACGCAATGAAAAAAAACCCTAAAAAATGACATTTTTCTAAAACGCAATGCACCAAAACACAAAGAAATGACTTATTTGTAAAACGCAATGGCCAGAAAACACATAGAAATGTCTTATTTGTAAAACGCAATGGCCAGAAAACACATAAAAAAGTGTTTTACCTAAAACGCAATGCACAAAAAACACAAAGAAATGACTTATTTGTAAAACGCAATGGCCAGAATACACTTAAAATGTCCGTTTTCTAAAACGCAATGGCCAGAAAACACATAAAAAAGTGTTTTACCTAAAACGCAATGCACCAAAAACACAAAGAAATGTCTTATATGTAAAACGCAATGGCCAGAAAACACTTAAAAATGACTCATTCTAAAACGCAATTGACTGAAAACACCTAAAAAATGTGTTTTACCTAAAACGCAATGACTAAAAACACTTAAAAATGTGTTTTTTTCTAAAACACAATAGCCAGAAACCACATAAAACTCTCTTATTTCTAAAACGCAATGGACACATAAAACTGTCTGTCACTGTGAACTGTCTGAATTGTCTACGATTTACTGTATTCGAAATGAGCCAATTTATGGAAAATTAATTTTTCTGATGCGTTTTTAGTACAGCAATTTAATCGAAAAAAATTTTTCCGAGCTGGTGGCGGAGCAGGTGGTTTGTTTCAGGGTGTCGGAGGTGGAGGTGGTGGCGGAGTGGAGGTGGTGGCGGAGCAGGGGTGTCGGAGGTGGAGGTGGTGTCGGAGGTGAAGGTGGTGGCAGAGGAGGTGGTGCCAAGAAGAGGTAAACGTCTGCTCCAAGAAGCTTATGGTTTATCACTTCCTCAAGAAGAGGCTGGGGAGAGGTAAAAAGCACTTCTCAAAAAAAAAAACAAACACTCTTCTGAGGCTAAACCTCTTCCCGCGTCTGCACGGTGCAGACAGAAGAGACCAGGAAGCTCTTTTTGAAAAAAACAAACACCACCTAAGAGTATCCTCGAATATATTGCTTGGGCATACAAATCCAACAAAGTCCTCAAAGTAAATAATGATGAGCTCAAGCTCATCATTAAGATACGAGATACACGATACTATACATGATATAAAGTGAAGAACACTTGTATTATTGTAGAATCAAAGATACACAACCAGGAACACAAAGAACTTTCAAATAGTGAAACAAGAATAGAACCATAATCTCATTAGTATGATGATGTATCTAATGTATATGGCTAAAATACCAAAATGACCTCAATATACGAACTATACAAACTCTATAAACACTTGATAATCTTTAAAATAGTGAGATCTAAGACAAAAATAGACACGAGTAGATGAAATCCTAGGAAACCAAACATAGAAGACAAAGACGATGATCTTGTCATGTGGGAAACCTCTAAAATCTTCTTGGTGAATCATCGTGAAAGCGGAGACAGCCGGAGAGGCGGAGACAGACGAGAGGCGGAGACAGACGATTTGGGTTTCAAATCTGGATCTGAAAGTTTATCCAGATCGGAGGTTGCATTTTCCAAATCGTCTGTATCCGCCTCTCGTCTGTCTCCGCCTCTCCGGCTGTCTCCGCCTCCACCTCCACCTTCAATCTCGTCTGTCTCCGCCTCTCCGGCCATCCTCCTCCGCTCCACCTTCAATCTCGTCTGTCTCCACATCTGATTCTCTCAGCCTCCACCTTCAATCTCGTCTGTCTCCGCCTCTCCGGCCATCCTCCTCCGCTCCACCTTCAATCTCGTCTGCGCACACATCTGATTCTCTCAGCCTCCACCTTCAATCTCGTCTGTCTCCGCCTCTCCGGCCATCCTCCTCCGCTCCACCTTCGGCCGTCCTCCTCCAGGCTCCGGTCGTCCTCCTCCGGCCACCACTTGTTGTTTCCACCATTCCAACCTTCAAATTTCTCTCATCTTCTTGAACCGTTTCTTCCTCCGTTTCATCCTCGATTCCGTCAGGTACCGTTTGTTCCATTTTGCCCTCTTCTTCACACCCACTTCGCCCCCATTTCTCGTTAAATCACTGCCTCAAATCTCCATTTTCAAGTAAGTTTTGGGTTTCTCATTTCATTCGAAGTTGTTTTTAAATGAGATCTGAAAGTTTTGGGCTTTTTTTTTTAATATCCGGCGTTTTTCTGTTGAAGATTCTGTGTTTTTATCATTCCGGTGACTTTTCCGGCGAAATTAATTTCCGGCGAATTTAAATCTTGAACGCGAGTTCAAGTTCTCCGGCGTATTTGGTAAATACGCCGGTGGGTCACGTTTTCCGGCGTCGTTATTCCGGTGGTTTGTATCAAGTTGGCTGGGTTTTCATCTCGATTCACCAACCTAAAATACTTTCACAAAACCCTAATTCTTCAATCTTCATCTGGTCAAAAGTGGATGATTCTTTTTGTTCAAGATTGTTAGGATCTGGTGATTTGGGGAAAAAAGGTTTGATTTGGGGAGGAAAGATTTAAAAAAAAAAGGTAGCCGAGATAATACTAATAAATAGTTGTTATTTCTTTTTGTTTTTGTTATGGGGTGACACATTTGTGCAGGGGGCTTTTTTAGGGTGGGTAACTTAGGGTTGCTACCCTCCCCTGTCTTATAAAGGGTCTTTTCTTTTGCTCCCTGTGTTTGTTTCTCTTTTACCCCTAACTCCCCTTGAGTTAGCGGTTTATTGTGTTGTTTTTTGGTTTGCGTTTGGCTTTGCGCATGGCCCCCGCGCGTAGAGGTAGAAATGTCAAGACTGTTGGGTTGGCGTCAGCGTGTGATAGTGGGTTAAAGGCTTGCCCCCTTAAGCATTTCCACGAATGCAAGGATGGTAAACCGGGGTCTAGTGGGTTTTTTCGCCTTCTTGAACACATGCAAAGCACCCACCTTAAGACTGAAAACAGGAAGATTCATGTGAAGGAGGCTATTACTAAGGATTTGGACTTTTTTTGGATGTGGGGGAAGTCCTAAGGGAAGGAGGCAAATGGTTATGTGGGGAGTGCATGGTTATGCATGCTCTTAGTAGGGGGTGCAAGCATGGTGATGAGATAGTGTCTTTTGCTCCAACCTCGGGGGACGTGGACGATTTCATTGTTGGGATTAGGAAGCCATGCCAAGTGGTAGCCGACACTTTTACACTCTCTCCGGAAGGGGTGGTAACCGATGTTGCCCTTCTCGAGCGTGTTTTTTCCCTCCGTTTTCAAACCGTTAAATGCATCCCCCCAGTTGTCGACTTGCGTTCGCTCAGGTTTTAACGGGTGCCCTACGTAAAGTGGTGGCGTCTCCAGGCTCGGTTGAAAATTGGGTTCAGTTGCTTTTGTTGCCGTGTTGTACACTGAGGGTTGTCAGGCCTTCTTCTAGGCAAGAGCGGAGATCAGGAAATAGAAAATCCCTGCAGTGCAGCAGCATCCTGCAGGCGCTTGCATTGTGGAAAGATGGGTCTGGTTTCACAGATCTGGTCTCTTCTCTCTTGAATAGTGGGGGGGACGTTGGGGTGCCTATGGGGGTTTCCGGAAGGGGCGAAGACAATAAAAAGGATCCCAATATCAAGCAATGCCTGCGGAAGGTCAGGGATGGGCATTTTACGGCGGCGGTCAAAGTTTTATGTTCCAGTGGGGTTGCCCCTTTTGGAGAATCGACCATGAAAGCTCTTATTGATAAACATCCGGTGGTGCCACCCCCATCACTGCCTTCCAACCCTATTGCCCAACCCACTATTTTTGCAGCAGAGGATTGCGTGCTTAAATGTATCCAATCCTTCCCTAGAGGGACATCTTGTGACAGAGATGGGATGCGGGCCCAACACTTGTTGGACGCTATTGGTTGTGAGGGTTCGGTAAGTTTCTCGGGTCTGCTCACAGCTATTACTGGAGTCGTCAACCTATGGCTTGAGGGGCTTTGCCCTAAGGTGTTGGCAGAGTTTGTGGCCTCAGCCCCCCTCACCCCCTTATTGAAACCTGATAATGGTATTAGGCCTATCGCCGTGGGGGGCATCTGGCGTAGGTTGGTCTCTAAGGTGGCTATGAAGAAGGTTGGGAAGGACATGGCCCAGTATATGGGGGATTTTCAATTCGGGGTTGGTACACCAAATGGGGCGGAGGCGGTGCTTCATAGTGCGAACAGGTTCCTGAACTCTTTTCATGAAGATGGGTCCATGGCCTTGCTTACGGTAGACTTCACCAATGCTTTCAACATGGTTGACCGCTCAACGTTCCTCCAATAGGTCCACCAACGTTGTCCATCTATCTATCGGTGGGTTAAGTTCCTGTACGCCCAACCCGCTAGGTTGTATGTTGGCAGCGAGTGTATTGGGGCCACCACTGGAGTGCAACAGGGAGATCCATTGGGGCCCCTTCTCTTTACCCTAGCATTACACCCCCTTATTCTCTGTGTCCAGGAGCACTGTAACCTCCTCTTTAATGCTTGGTATTTGGATGATGGCACAATTATAGGTAATGCAATAGAAGTTGCTAAAGCCTTGGACATCATCAACACGGAAGGACCATCCCTAGGGCTCCATCTCAATATTAAGAAAACGAAAGTGTACTGGCCATCGTGTGACGATCTCAAGGATCAGGACAGCCTTTTCCCGAGAGGGATAGGTAGACCTGAGAGGGGGGTTAAGCTCCTTGGGGGGGGGGGGGGCGGTTAGCCAAGATTCTGCTTTTATCTAGGAATTAGCTAGGCGGGCATCGGCAGCGGTTGACCTTATGAAACTCCTGCCCTGCCTCCAGGACCCCCAGTGCGAGCTTCTTCTTTTAAGGTCTTGCATGGGGGTAGCTAAGTTACTATTTGGGCTGCGGACATGCCTATCCCACTTGATGGCAAATGCAGTATCCTGTTTTGACGATGGTCTCCGAGAGGCTATCGAAGACATTGTTGTTTGCGGGGGGTCCTACTTTGGTGACCTTCAGTGGCGTTTGGCATCTTTGCCGATGCGTTTGGGTGGTTTGGGCCTCCTCTCAGCTCGGGAGGTTGGAGTTTATGCTTTTGTGGCGTCTAGAGCTCAGTCGTATGTAATGCAAGACCATATCCTTCGGAACAGCGGGGTTGTTAAGCTTGATGTAGACTACCAACAGGCCCTTGAGTACTTAAGTGTCTCTCTTCCAAACTTTGATATTGGCGGTTTCTCTAATATGGACACCGCCCCCCCCCCCCCAAGCCACAAAAAACTTTGGCGAATGCTCTATTTGACAAAATCGCTCAGAGTCTGGGAGAAACATTTGATCTGTCTCCCCGCCAGAAGGCGGTGATTGAGTGCTTGAAAGGCCCCCATGCGCAAGACTTTTTGACTGTTATCCCGATCGAGGGGCTGGGGCAATGCATGTCGGCTGTTGAGTATAGGGCTATCCTCAAATACCGGCTGATGATCCCTATGTATCCAGAAGACGAAACCTGCCCAATCTGCCGTAAAGCCTGCATGGATAAATACGGGGAGCATGCTGTTCATTGTAAGGAGCTCCATGGTTTCAAATATCGGCATGACTGGGTGAGAGATGTTTTGGGGGACATCTTGAGGAGAGCGGGGATTTCTGCGAAGAAGGAGGCCCCTGTGAATTTCCTTACAGACCCCATGGAAGGGAGATCTACACTAAGACCAACGGATCTGCTCGTCTTTGGCTGGGCAGGAGGGAAACATGCTTGTGTGGATCTCACAGGAGTCTCCCCCTTAGCTGGTTTAAGGGAAAGCGGGTTTGTAGCAGGACAAGCTATAAGGAAAGCAGAATCAAAAAAGGTGGATAAACACGCTAAAGCATGTGCTGATAACCAACATGCATTTGTCCCCTTCGCCTTCGACACCTTTGGCTCCCTAGCTCCAGAAGCTATCCGTTTGTTGACAAGGGTCCAAAAGGTTGTCCATAACAGTTGCTCATCAACAGGGGGCAGGGATTTGTCTTTAATAGGCTAGGGTTTGCTATTCAGAAAGGGGTAGCGGCGCAGCTTGTTGCTCGCTTACCTGCGATATTGATGTAAAGTGCACTTATTATTAATGGAAATATGTTACAATCCCTAAAAAAAAAAAAATCGTGAAAAGCATGGTCAACAATCACAACTGAAACTTTTAAGAAGTCCCCAATGAGTTGATTAACACCTCAGATAAAAAGTAGATTCCGAGCTTAATCCTTTAGTCATACATGTCCCTCCATAATCACTTATCTACGACAAAACCTTTCACAATTTTATCCTAAGGCTGAAGGGTATGGAATGGAGCACCTAAGGGGTTCACTGTGCCACATCAGTTCCACTTCATCAATAACGCCCCCTTTAACATTGAGAGTATGGGATAAAGCTCCAACCCATCAATAGCGCATCCTTCCTTCACACACATACATCTTGATATTGCTCGCTGCAATCACAACCCTTCAATAGCGCCCCCTAATGGCGCTTATAGGGTATGTTTGCAAAAATAGCTGGTGACTGGTGGATGGAAACTGGTAGCTGTAGCTTTTTAGATATATTTGGTGTTTGACAGAGTACTTGGAGCTTTTAATAAAATGTAAATAACCAAAATGGACATAATTAAAAATTTTAAAAGTTTGTGCATTAAAAAGTTCATTATCTTTAGAGGTTAAAATAGTCATTTTTTCATTAAAAGCTTGTAGCTCATTCTAAACGCTACTAGTAGGAGCGTTCAACAAAACGCTTCAAGCTCATAACCTAAAGCTTTAAGCTCATTCAACCAAAAAAGACTTTTTATTGAGTATAAGATTTTTCTTAAAAGCTAGAAGCTTCTAAAAGCTCAATGTCAAACATACTCATAGAGTCATAGTATGGTTAGAGAGGGAGGTGTGCTATTGATTTTTTGGCTAAGGTGGCAGTGGCATGGGGATGGCGCCCCATACCGTGTAGCCTAAGACTTCAAACACTCTAAATTAAAACTAACAAACATTTGAAGTTAATTTTAATTTCAGTTTATAATAAGTGAGCCGGTATATTCAACATAAACTTTGTATATTAGAAATTTAGAATGCACCATCCCTAAAAACTAGTAATGTTTGTAGACCACTTTGGAAAGTTGGACTTAAGTTTGGAAGAAAAGCACTCCAAGCTATATATTGGAGTGAATGTAAAACAGGAATTCTAAAATAACCAAATATATATGTTAGTAGGGCTGTAAACGAACCGAACGAACACGAACAAGGCCTTGTTCGTGTTCGTTCGTTAAGGAAATAAATGTGTTCACGAACGGTTCATGAACACTTATCGAACGAGATTTTGTGTTCGTGTTCGTTCATTAAGGAAATGAGCGTGTTCGCAAACGGTTCACGAACACAAACGAACACAAATAAATTTGGCGAACGCGACGAAGAATAAAGATAGATGGCCCAGAGAGTAGCACTCGAACTTGAATCCCTTATTGTGGAAATGGGGTCGATCGTATTCGCCGATGTAAATAATGAGAAATGAAAGAGAAATAGTGCATAAACAAGGTGAAAGAGGGTTTCCTAGTTTAATTGTTAGGGTAATAATATAAATAAAAGTTTAATAATATAAAAAGCACACATAAAATATATGTGAGTACAAAGATCTTCAATTAAAGCAAAAACATACGAACATAAAAGAACGCAAATCAACGAATGTTCATGAACACGTTCACGAACACCTTACCGAACGTTCACGAACACAATCGAACGAACGGGACCTCTGTTCATGTTCGTTCATTTAACTAATCGAATGGAATTTTTTTGTTCATGTTCGTTCGTTTATTAAACGAACGAACATAAACGAACTTCCCGCCGAACGGTTCACGAACTGTTCGCTGAACGTTCGGTTCGTTTACAGCCCTATATGTTAGTTTTTAATTCACCAACATAGTTTGTACTCTACAATAAACATTTTATCAAACAAGTGGACACGACCCATATAAACAATCCCCAAAACAAGTGAGAACAAAGATAAACAATGCTCATTAGCACACCCATATTCGCGTTCATTCGATTCGTTTACAACCCTACTCATAAAGGATTCAAAGAATAACCGGAGAAAACTTTATTTTATGCAAAATGAAACAACTAGAAATATGAAAAGACGCTAACATGTATAATTAAGGGTTTGAAGAGCATTTGTAATGGTATGGACAAAACTCATTAGCACACCGATGTATCTATCTATATAATTATCCGTACACATTAGACAAAAACTATATATCTAATAATGAGACTAGAAGTAGGCGATGCCCAGAGAGTGTGAAGCCGATCAAAGTTTATCCATTAGGTAAAGCAAAGACTCTCATGTATGTTACATCGACTTGCAAAGCAATAACATCCTCAATCTTTTAACAAAGTGTCACGTCTTATTCGGCCACCAATTATGAGTCCTATATATGGATGCAAAGTCTAAAGACACTCGTGGGCTAAGTGAAAAAGAGAGACGACCAATGTAGTAGTCTGGTAGAGCAAGCAGGTGGTTTCTCAATGCTAACGTATGTAGAAAAGACAGGGTTGACTATAAAAAAAGAAGAAACGTTTGTGAAAAGTTTGTAGGAGCTTTTCACATCTGTCAACCGATCCACTACAGATGCCCTAAGACTGTTTAACAAAGGAGTAACAATACGTATACAACCGTAGTTATAATTAGGGATGAGATTGGTACAATATCCATACCAGTATCGAATTTGAACAAAACTGGGTACCAAATACCGTACCGAATATGTTGATATGGTACGGGTATTTCAGTACGGTACCCGTTTTGCTACCACTTTGTTTTTATTTTAGTTTTTAAACACTCGTACAGATACTAAATAGGAAAAATTGGCACCAATACCAACATATTACGAGTACCAAATAGCTAACATTGGTAAGAGTACCAATGCGATACGGTTACCAAATAGGTAAAATCAATACGAGTACCACATATACCACAATACGAAATAAAACTTAAAATGACTTTTAAAGTTCTATTATATAAAATTCGGTACCATTTTATTGTCTTGTGCCCTAGCGGCTTGCTAGGTGCGTGTTCTTCTTAATGAAAGTTGCCGCTTAAAAAAAATCTATATAAAATTCGGTACCAGTATAAAACTGGTTATAATTCTACTTTTTTTTTTTTTTTTTTTTAAATAAAAAAAAATTAGTATCATTAATCATCACAACGACTAACAAGCTAGGGCAATACGTGGAATCCACGGCTGCTGAAGAAAACGATATAACAAACCCACACACCACCACAACCGTCAGATCATTTAATCCAACGGCTCTAATAAAACCCTAGCCTAAACCTTCATGTTCCCCGTTTATAAACATCTTTCCAGTCTTCACCCTTTCTCAACCATTTCTCTCATTCACTCTCTCAAATCGGCGATTCAAACAACTTTTCAAGCAGATTCGGTAACGATAAATCATTCCTTTATCTGTTTCACTGTTTGATTTTGATTCGGTTTAACTTCTGTTGTTTGGATTGCGTTTGATCGGATGTTATTTAGGGTTTTTGATTCGTTTTTTGTAGTTGAATCATTTTTTGTTGAATTCGTCTGTTTTTGAAGCGATCGGATGATCGAATTAGTTTATTGTGTTGTTTTGATGATAGAATAATAGAATTAGTGAGTTTGATCTGATTATCGGTGCTAGTTTTGTTTGTTTATGTTGATTTGGTGGATTTATAGTTGTATATGATGATTTATTCATGATATATGCTTGATAATTGTAGTTATCTGTGTTTATGTTGATTTGACAGAACACAGTTATATATGATGAGATTCATGATATATGCTTGTTGATCTTACATACTTTTGAGGCTATTGGATGTTTTATAAATGTGATTTTGATCAGTACAGTCTGGTCCGATTTAGTTTTCTGTGCTGTATTAATGCTAGAATAATCTGATTTTGGTTTACTAATTGTTGTTAGTAGTTTTGTTTGTATACACTTCTTTGAAGGATTATTGCTTGTTGACCTGACATGTTTTTTATTTACTAATTGTTATTTGTTTTGTTTGTTTAAGCGGATTTGGTGGATATACAGTTATATATGATTTGTTTTAAAATGTAACTTTGGTTAATACTGTGTGGATTGGTTTAGTTTTCTTTGCTGTTTTGATGCTAGAATCAACTGCTACTAGTTTTGTTTGTTTATGTTGATTTGGTGGGTTATACAGTTATGAGTGATGATTTATTCATGATATATGCTTGTTGATCTAGACTGGACCAAATTAGTTGACTGTTCTGATTTTTAGGTTAGAATATACTGATTTTGATTTAATAATTGTTACTTTTTTTGTTTATGTGGATTTGGTAGATTTACAATTATGTATGATGATTTATTCATGGTATATGCTTGTTGATCTTACATGTTTTAGAAGCTGTTGAGGATTTTTAAATGTAGTTGAGTTTTAAACAGACTGTATCAAGTAGTTGTGTGTGCCGTTTTGATGATAGAATAAAGTGATTTTGATTTGAGAAGTGTTTGTAATACAGTTATATATTGTGATTTATTCATGTTCTTGAAGTGGTCTGATAACAGCCTGGATCAAATTAGTTGCCTGTGCTGTTTTGATGCTCAAATGAACTGATTTTGATTTAAGCAGTTGTTTCTTGTTTTGTTTTTATGTGTTGATGAATACATGATTTAGTTTTACTGTTCTGTATTTTTATTATAATTTCAATTAATAGATCAGATAAAGAGGTCACATACTCTGAAAATTTGTTACAGTTGCATGTTTTTTGGATCCAACATTAACTTACTGTTACTCTGTTAGTTTATAAAATTAATCATAATCATAATTTATATGAACAGTGAACACTTTCGGCGTGTATTGTTGATGGTAGTTAAATCGTAACGTCTACCATGCATTGTGTGAAATATGGTTTCAATCTGTCATACTTATTTTAATTCAAACTGTTGTGGCAGATTGTTTGATTTCTCAAAATGGGTAAAGAAAAGATCCACATCAGCATTGTCGTCATTGGACATGTCGACTCCGGCAAGTCAACCACTACCGGACACTTGATCTACAAGCTTGGAGGAATCGACAAGAGAGTTATCGAGAGGTTCGAGAAAGAAGCCGCTGAAATGAACAAAAGGTCATTCAAGTACGCCTGGGTTCTTGACAAACTCAAAGCCGAACGAGAACGTGGAATCACAATCGATATCGCATTGTGGAAGTTTGAGACCACCAAGTACTACTGTACCGTCATTGATGCTCCTGGACATCGTGATTTCATCAAGAACATGATTACTGGTACTTCTCAGGCTGATTGTGCGGTTCTGATTATCGACTCTACCACTGGTGGGTTTGAAGCTGGTATTTCAAAAGACGGTCAGACCCGTGAACACGCTCTACTTGCTTTCACTCTTGGTGTCAAGCAAATGATCTGCTGTTGTAACAAGGTGAATTTTTGTTACCGTTTTTTTAATCATAATTATAATTATGATCTTGGTGTACAACCCGTTTTTTACTAACCTGACCGGTTTTTATGTTGTAAGCAGCCTGTTTTTTCAAACTGGCTCGTTTTAAAACCGGTTTTTAAGGTTTAAACCCCAAACTGGTTTAACCGGTTTTTTTACAACCGGTTTTGTTTATAACCCGGTTTCCAAGTATGGGTATATGAACCAGACTAAAAACCGCCGGGTTAAATCGGGTTGAAACCGTTTTCTTGAAAACCTTTTTTAAACCGGTCCGGTTTGATTTTCCGTTCTTTAAACCTGGTCCGGTTTTATTTCTGCATTGTGAACTGTTGAAATGAAGACAAATATTTTTTGTTCTTTATCTGTGTGATTTAACAAAAAATATCAACTGGTAATAACAATGGGCTGTGTTTATTCTGCTAATTTTTTATTGTTTTTAAATAAATTTGTGTAGATGGATGCAACAACTCCTAAGTACTCGAAGGCAAGATACGATGAAATCGTGAAGGAAGTTTCTTCTTACTTGAAAAAGGTCGGTTACAACCCCGACAAAATCCCATTCGTTCCAATCTCCGGTTTCGAGGGTGACAACATGATTGAGAGGTCGACAAACCTCGACTGGTACAAGGGCCCAACTCTTCTCGAAGCTCTTGACCAGATCAACGAGCCAAAACGACCATCAGACAAACCCCTTCGTCTACCCCTTCAGGACGTGTACAAGATCGGGGGTATTGGAACTGTGCCTGTCGGTCGTGTTGAAACCGGTGTGATCAAGCCCGGTATGGTTGTCACCTTCGGTCCATCTGGGTTGACCACTGAAGTCAAGTCTGTTGAGATGCACCATGAAGCTCTACAAGAAGCTCTCCCCGGTGACAACGTTGGGTTCAACGTCAAGAACGTTGCGGTTAAGGATCTGAAACGTGGGTATGTCGCATCCAACTCGAAGGACGACCCGGCTAAGGGCGCCGCCAGTTTCACCTCACAAGTCATCATCATGAACCACCCTGGTCAGATCGGAAACGGTTACGCCCCAGTTCTCGATTGCCACACTTCCCACATTGCCGTCAAGTTCTCCGAGCTGTTGACCAAGATTGACCGACGGTCCGGTAAAGAACTCGAGAAAGAGCCCAAGTTTTTGAAGAACGGAGATGCGGGTATGGTTAAGATGCTTCCAACCAAGCCAATGGTGGTCGAGACTTTCGCGGAGTACCCGCCTCTCGGTAGGTTTGCTGTTCGTGACATGAGGCAGACGGTTGCGGTTGGTGTGATCAAGAGTGTCGATAAGAAGGACCCGACTGGTGCTAAGGTGACCAAGGCTGCAGCCAAGAAGGGTGCCAAGTGAAGGTGTTGGACTGATGAAGTTATTTTATTGGTGTTTTTGAACAATTTTAATCATGTTTATTTTCGTGTTTGGTGTTGTGGCTTGCATTACTGTACTCTAGCCTCACTTGTGAGGATGTGTGGAGGTATTGAGCAACTTGTTGCTTGATGATAGTGGTGCAAGTTTACAAAAAGCCAGATTTTGACTTCTATTGTGGTACAAGTTTTATGTTTTTTATGGTGTCAAGTATTCGAACCTCTTTGTATTTATCGAAATATGGTTATTTTATATTTACTGAACTTAAAATTATCAACTAGAGTTAATTGCCAAAATCGTCCCTGAGGTTTGGGCATATTTGCCATTTTCGTCCAAAATGACACTTTTGTACAATTTTGCCCCCCACGTTTGTAACTTTTTGCCATTTTCGTCCAAACCACTAACTTAGTTTTTTTTTCTGTTAACTTGAAGGATATTTGGATGAAAATGGCAAATATAAACCATAAGGGCGATTTTGGCAATTTAATAAAACTCTTTTTAATTTCTTTTATTTAGTTAATAAAATCATAATTCACTGAATAAGAAATAAATAATATCATGTATTATATAATTCATTGAATAAATATAATTAAAAATAAAAACTTAAAGGATTATTAAAATAAATAACAAATAATTCATTCAGTAGATAAAATTACGTATTGAATAAATTCATTGAACAAATATAATTAAAAATAAAAACTTAAAGGATTCATGTTAAAAAGATAATTATTTTGTTTTTTAATAAAAAAATTATAATAAATTCATAAGTAAATAGCATATTAAAGTTATTTTTTAAATACATATTTTGATGATTGTATGTGTTAAGTGATTAAATTATATTTATTCCCCCGCGCAAATGCACGGATCGTTTGTTAAGATTTGACTTTTTTTTTTATTATAGTATATAAATATAAAATTATATCTATGCAACCCGTGTAATACACGGGTACTACCCTTAGTTATTTTTAATAAAGCTAAAATGTGAATATATTATATGCTACTTTATGAGATGGTTGCATCAAATACTTAAAACCAACAATGGTAATAATTTACCCAGATCGGTTAAGCATTCAGTTTTTAAGTGACTTCTATACCTTCATTAAAATTAGTCATATGTTTTTTTAAGTAAAGATTAAATAAATCTAGTAAGAACAAACAAAAATGATCTGGTAAACTAGTAATATGGTAAAATATTGTTTCTTTTATGAAAAATAAAACAACAAAACATTGTTGGTATTGAAGAGAAAATTTTGTAATTAGTCCTTACATCTAAAAAAATAACATGAATCCTTTAAGTTTTTATTTTTAATTATATTTGTTCAATGAATTTATTCAATACGTAATTTTATCTAATGAATGAATTATTTGTTATTTATTTTAATAATCCTTTAAGTTTTTATTTTTAATATTATTTATTCAATGAATTATATAATACATGATATTATTTAGGCCTGGTCTATTCGCACACGGCCTTTGTCTTTTTGCACACTCAAAGCGCCCCGCTATGGCCAAAGCGGGGCGCTTTGAGTGTGCAAAAAGACAAAAAGCATGGGCTGGAGTTTGTGTTGTTTTTTTTTTGAAATAGGTGGGATGTGGGTTAGTTTGGTAGTGTTTTTTGGAGGAAAAAATTGTATTTGAGTTTTATAATACGTTTTTTTATAATTACATTTTTTTACGTCATTATTTTTATAGAACGTATATAATATAAGTGCGTCTTTATAAACTGTTAACCTTGTTTATTTTGTTAAATTAAACGAACACGTTAAATAAAATGTACAAAAAGTCATAAGAATTAAACGTAAACAATCCAAAACCAACGTGATGTAAATAGAAGATTAACTGCAATATATATATATATTTATATATATCAGTTTGTACATACAAAACAAAAAGGTACAACTGAGTACATAATACATAACAAATCACTATACAAACAAACTAAGGTACTAATCCTCGTGCGGTGGGGACGGTGGGAGGGGAAGTGGAGGCAACCCAGCGAGCTCTCGTAGAGCAACATCCTTCATTTAAGATCGAACGAATGCCGATGCCTTTAGAAGTAGAGATAGCTGATAGTAAGATTTATATGCTGCATGAGATTTGTAAAAATTGCAAATTTACAATAGAAGATGAAGAATTTGATATCGACCTCATACCTATGGTTCTGGGGGAATTCAAAATGATAGTGGGTATGGATTGGATGGCCCGACACCAAGCGGGAATTAATTGTGAAACCAAAACGGTACATGTTCAGT
The DNA here is from genome assembly GCA_030545235.1 of Helianthus tuberosus. Taxonomy (NCBI): domain Eukaryota; kingdom Viridiplantae; phylum Streptophyta; class Magnoliopsida; order Asterales; family Asteraceae; genus Helianthus; species Helianthus tuberosus. The sequence continues at coordinate 12,798,050 of CM060361.1, read as the reverse complement.
CCCCAAGTGGAAAACGAATAACTATACAAGGAGAGAGGAGGATGGAAGCGAAACTTTGTACCCTCGTTCAAGCCGCTAAGTATACACTTAACGGGGGTAAGGCATACCTAGCTTACGTGGTAGATACTCAACGAGATTTTCTGAAGCTTGAAGATGTAGAGATCGTGAATGAATTTCCGGATGTGTTTCCGGATGAATTGCCGGGACTTCCTCCCGAAAGAGAAATAGAGTTTCGCATTGAATTGAATCCGGTTGCGAAGCCGGTTGCGAAGGCTCCGTATAGATTGGCTCCCACCGAGATGCGGGAGCTAATGACACAATTACAAGACTTGTTAGACAAGGGCTTTATACGTCCGAGTGTGTCACCCTGGGGAGCGCCTGTCTTATTTGTTAAGAAGAAAGACGGGTCAATGCGCATGTGCATCGACTACAGAGAATTAAACAAGCTAACTATCAAGAACCGCTACCCTTTACCAAGAATTGACGATCTTTTTGATCAATTGCAAGGGGCGAGTTGGTTCTCCAAGATAGATTTGCGTTCGGGGTACCATCAAGTTAGAGTACGGGAAGAAGATGTTCCGAAAACCGCGTTCAGAACCCGTTATGGGCATTATGAATTTTTAGTCATGTCTTTCGGGTTGACGAATGCGCCGGCTGCGTTTATGGATCTTATGAACCGGGTATGTCGCCCCATGTTAGATAAATCTGTGATCGTGTTCATAGATGATATTCTAGTCTACTCGCGAAGCAAGGCCGAACATGCAAAACACTTGCGTGAAGTACTTGAAGTTCTCCGTAATGAGAAACTTTACGCGAAATTTTCAAAATGCGCCTTTTGGCTCAGAGAGGTGCAGTTTCTGGGCCATGTGATCAATTCGGAGGGTGTCTTAGTAGATCCATCAAAGATCGATGCTGTAATGAAATGGGTTCCTCCGAAGAACCCGACTGAAATAAGAAGTTTTCTAGGCCTTGCGGGATATTACAGAAGGTTCATACAAGATTTTTCAAATATAGCTTTGCCTTTAACAAAGCTGACGAGGAAGAAAGAGAAGTTTGTGTGGGGTAAAGAACAGGAGGAAGCCTTTCGAGTACTAAGAGAGAAGTTATCATGTCCACCGGTCTTGACATTACCGGATGGGACTGAAGACCTGGTGGTCTATTCAGACGCGTCACATCAGGGTTTAGGTTGCGTATTGATGCAAAGGGGAAGGGTTATCGCTTATGCTTCACGACAATTGAAATCGCATGAGGTAAACTACCCAACACACGATTTGGAATTGGCAGCGATAGTATTTGCCTTAAAAATTTGGAGGCATTATCTATATGGCGTGAAGTGCACAATTTATTCGGATCACAAAAGCCTTAAATACTTCTTTGAGCAGAAAGACTTGAATATGAGGCAACGGAGGTGGTTAGAACTTATCAAAGATTACGATTGTGATATCCTTTATCACCCGGGAAAAGCGAATGTAGTGGCCGACGCGTTAAGCCGAAAGGAATATCCGCCTCCCATTCGAGTAAAATCCATGAAGATGATAGTTACGCCGCGATTACTCGAGACGATACGTGATTCCCAAATAAAATCACTCGCAACTGAAGATGTAAAGAAAGAAAGATTGAAAGGAGTAACCGATAAGCTAGAAGAAAATTCGACCGGGCTCAAAACGAGATTTGGCCGAATTTGGATACCCCGCTTCTGCGAAGTCAAGACTGCGTTACTTGAAGAAGCTCATAAGTCACGATATTCGGTTCACCCCGGGGCTACAAAGATGTATCAGGATTTGAAGACCAACTATTGGTGGCCGGGCATGAAACGTGATATCGTTAAGTATGTCGCGAAATGCTTAACATGTTCCCAAGTGAAAGCAGAGCATCAAAAACCATACGGGGAGTTGCAGCCCTTAGAGATCCCGGTATGGAAGTGGGAGGAACTAACAATGGATTTGGTAACTAAGCTTCCTAGAACGAAAAAGGGGCACGATACAATATGGGTAATCGTAGATCGGCTTACGAAAAGCGCTCATTTTCTACCTATCACAGAGGCTTACTCCTCCGAGATAATGGCAGAAATATATATGAATGAAATCATATCTCGACACGGGGTGCCTGTGTCAATCGTTTCGGACCGGGACACCCGATTTACCTCACGTTACTGGCGAAAGTTTCACGAGAGCGTGGGCACGAGGTTACACATAAGCACCGCCTACCACCCTCAGACTGACGGCCAGTCAGAAAGAACCATTCAAACCCTTATCGATATGCTGAGAGCGTGTGCATTAGACTTTGGGGGAAGCTGGGCTGACCATCTACCCCTGGTGGAGTTCTCTTATAATAATAGTTACCATAGTGGCCTCAAAATGGCTCCATATGAACTCCTGTACGGAAGAAAATGTAGAACTCCCGTATGTTGGGGTGAAGTGGGGCAAAGGGAGCTTGCGCCAAATGATCTAATAGCAGTAACAAATGAAAAGATAAAATTGGTAAGAGCGCGACTGAAAGCGGCACAAGATCGGCAAAAAGTTTACGCGAAAAAGAAAAGGCGACCTATTGAATTTCAAGTCGGAGATTTCGCTCTGTTGAAAGTGTCCCCATGGAAGGGTATAATCCGTTTTCGCAAGCGGGGCAAATTAGGTCCTCGATATATTGGACCGTTCAAAGTCTTGGCTCGAGTTGGAAGGGTCGCATATCGATTAGAACTACCGCCTACTCTAGACGGGATTCATAATACCTTCCACGTGTCGCAGTTGAGGAAGAGTCCTACGGACGAAACAGCACTAGTATCACTCGATGATATTGAGTTGGACGAGGGATTAAACTACGTCGAAAGACCCGTAGCCATTAAAGACTTCAAAGTAAAGAATCTCCGCAACAAAACTGTTAAACAAGTGTTGGTGCAATGGCAACACCGAAAAGGTTCGGATCTCACATGGGAAGCAGAAGATGAAATGAGGAAATACTATCCTTTTCTTTTCGGTATGTCAATATTTAAAGTTGTTATATTATCAGGTTTCGGGGACGAAACCTCTTTTAAGGGGGGTAGACTTGTAACACCCCAAAATATGGTAAATGATAAATAAAGAAATTAACTTGGTTAGTGGAAAGTTTTGATTTAATGATAACTAGTTAAGTAAAAGACTTAAATTAAATACTCCCTCAAGTGGGAGGACTAAATATGTAACTAATGAAGAATGGGGGCTAATTAAGAGAAAAACAAAAATAACCCACACACAATACGTGTGTGGATCGACCAGGAGCCAAGAAAGAACAAGGGTTCACCTTGTTCTCATCAAATTCACCAAATTAACAAGAAAAATCAATGCTTATCACTTGCATGTGGTGAAAACTCGATCAATTACCCATACCCCATCAAGTGGTAAGTCGAATTTCTAGATTTGATGAATTGTAGAAGAAGGGTTTTGACCCAATCATGAAATTGTGATATGATTTGTGTTATTTAGATGTTAAGGATGCTCTCTAGGGTAGAAATCATGCTTAAATTCTGTCAATTGAAGGAAATTCTCTATAAACCCACTTTGTGAAAGTTGTGTTATGAATGTGAAGATTTTAGGATGATGAATGTATGTAATTGGCATGTAATTCAGCTCGTAGTACCCGAATGCTAGATAAATTGATGAAGACTAAAGGAATTGAAAGAATTAGGTTGCCTAGTGATGACATATAGGATGATATAGCAAATCATGCTTAAGATGCTTGTACACTATGCTTTATTAATGTAATGCACACTAGGTGTTTGATGAAATGCTTGAAAGAGTAATTTGGTGTAAATTGAAATGTGATGGAATGGAAGTTAGGGTACTAAACGGATGAATGAATATGTTGATCTAGGTGTGAAGGAAGAAGGTTCGAATTCTAAGAAATCGGAAGGATCACAAGACCGAGGTATGTTTCGTTGCATACAAATACTTTATTTATAATTTTGTTATAACATCATAAATAATTATTGTCAAGATGATATGGTGATTAGTAAGTAACTAGCAAATCCCTTGCGGATTTGGTTATTATGAAAGCCATGATAAGCTAAGCAAGTCGACCGGTTCTAGTGAACAAGTCGATTAAGAATAAGCTTCCATCCGTCTTGAACGGGTGGTTTTGTATGCTATGATAAATGCGAGAAGCTTAATCCGTTATACGGATAGAAAGAAGAATTTATGTTGAAAGCAAATAACCCTATTAAACGGGTTGGATATGTATGCTTAACTCTCATTGAGAGTGTTTATGCTAAACCCAAGTATTTGGGTAGTTGAATGCGTAAGAAAGATGAAAGCTCATATACGGATGGAACTAAAACGAAAAGAGTTATAGATTATCAAGAATGATGACTAACTTATAAAACCTTGTTGTTGAATGTAGGTAAATCCTCACTTTAGGCGATCCGGAGATTTGAAGCGAGCACGTGTCCATGTTTTGTTATACTGAACGCTTCCGCTAGCTTATTCGCATCTTTTGGTTCATGACTTGTTATTTTGTCGAACTTAGTTAGTAGTCGTGCTTGTGTAAAACTTGTTGTTTTTGTTTTAGTAGTTTTCTATTAAACGGTTCGTAGAATGTTTATTAGTAAATTAAGCTTAAAACAGGGGGCTTGTTCATGTTTCGAACGGGTCATGCCCAATTTTTGTAAAACCTTTATTAAGTAACAAGTTTTATATTTTGATGTCTATTAAATTACATTAGTGAGTATTTTTATAAAGTAGAAAAGATGCGGATGTAACATACGTGCGACCCAATCTCTATGGTGCGCAACCTAGCGCATCTCCCCCTCGCCCGTGACCCCTGCGGAAACTGCAGGTACGGACATGCCGGCTCTCCCTCCTCTCCCACATCTCCCTCAGCCTCCATATGCTCAATCTCGTCATCAGAGGAATCCATCCCTACACGTTGACAAGATAATATTAAATATAAAATAATAAACAAATAATATTACTAAACAATTTAAATAATAAACAAATAATATTACTAAACAAATTAGGTGGCAAAATCATAACGAGAAAGGTCAAAGATATTAATTACCTTTATTTTCCAACTTTTCTAAACGACAGGCACATGGCAAACTACAGCTGGTAAAAAGTTGGCAACCACAGCTTGCACCGTAGGCTCTCAACCCGTCTTCCTTACGTTTTAGTTCCCTACTCAAAAGCTCAATCGCATATATTGAAACCTTTCTGAGAATATATGCAAGCATGGACTGCTTCTTGTGGTGCGTCATCACTTTTCGGAGGCTTGTTTCAAAGCTACTACTAATCTCGGTGTATTGTCTATCAACAACATGATCAACATACAGTACAAGTTTATCCAGTGTGTTGCGATGACTTGGAAAGTGACTTTTTAGTGTTGCATGCATGCCCTCAACCCTGTTGGTCGTAGTTTGGTGAAAGTTGATAGTTTTGTTAATCCAGCATGATACAAACTTTTCACGGTACGGATCCAACCAGGATTTCTTCATATAATCAAAAACCTCTAAAATTAAAAAAAAAGTAAATAGTCAGTTTTTGTTATTATATAAAATTTGAACATAATTATGTAAGAAATACCTACGTTCACGGTCATCTTCTTTCAGCTGTGCTTCAAGGTTTTCCAAGTTATACCTGTATATTTCCTCGGTCGTAGACTCGCACAATAACCAAAAACTACGTACGAATTCTTTCCAATCCTTGTCAGAGAATTTCTTCTTGCTGTTCTTATTAATATTTTGTTGAATATGGAACCGACAAAGATACTTATGCGCTTTTGGAAAAACTTGTTCACACGCGTTCATTAGCGCAAAATCCCTGTCTGTTAAAATCACGCGCGGTTCCATACATCCTACCAGCATAGACTTGATCCTCTGCAACACCCATAGGTAGTTCTCTGACTTCTCAGCGGAAATTACCGCACAAGCAGCCGTAAACGATTTGTTTGTCGACGTCATGCCTACGACCTGAACAAATGGCAGGTTGTACATGTTCGTTTTGTAGGTGGCGTCAATCATTAGCACATGCGGGAAGGCACACCACATAGTGAATGATCTTTCATGAACAAAGAAGACATCTTCAACTTCGTTCGATATCTCATTCGTGCGCATGTAATAAGTGTAATTTTTTTCGAGAAGAATGCTTTCAAGTTTTTGCATCGGAGACTTACCGACGTTTTTTTCGGCGTTGATCTTCTGAACAGCGTTGTGTATATCTTTCGGAATAAGCTTTCTAGCCGGATTGTTTTTTGTCAGCGTTCGCCAGATACTTTGGTTGGGAATGTCTTGCTCTGCCAGCTCCTAAACCAGTTTTTTATCCTCCGAAGAAAGCCTTCTCGCATACGCGTGACCCTCTAAGTTTTCAATAGGAGTGTGGTTATGCTTCGCCTTCGTCACCTCGATCCTCCAAACACTTCCGGATGATTCCGAAAACCCGATCATCTCGAACGGGCAGCCTATTTTCTTGCTACCCGTTTTCCTCTGTGTAGCTATACTCTTATACTCCCCACCAAAAGTACATTGAAACCAAATCTTGTAATTCTCTCTTCTTTTATTCGACCTCTTAACCACAATGAGGTAACCGTTGTCTTTTGCCGTGTCTTGTACCCAACGCACCAACTCTTTACGTGACGAAAAGGTCTGCGTTGTATCAAACGAAAACGTAACCGGGTAACAGCCTTCCTCGTCAACAGACACATCCCCCGGCTCACCATCGTCACCGAGGTCCGAATATACTTGATGTTCAAAGTTGTGCTCGCCACCGTAACCGAAATTCGAATAACCTTGTAAGCTCTGTTGACAACCGTAACTGTCGTTTGGACCACACTCCTGCTGTACAAAGCTGTACTCGCCACCGTAACCGAAATTCGAATAACCTTGTTGTGCGTAAGGGTCCTCCACAGGGGTATTCAAATCCAGCGTCACCGTGTTATCACGATAACGAATGCCAGATACAACCTCTGCCTCCCTCAAGTTGGACGAGACCGGTTTCTCATACGAGTCAGAAATAACGGTCCCCTCGTAAGAATCAGGAACAACTGTCTCGTCAGAATATTGACCGAAAATATAGTTGTTTAACCACGACATCGTTTTTTTGATCTGAAATGAATGAAAATATATATCGAATGTCTGTGTCTCAGAGGTTGCTTTTAAAAGGTAAAATGGGTGAAATTTGGGGTCGAAGCGCCGCGCTATGGCCAAAGCGCGGCGCTTAGGGTTAACGACAAACCTCATAATCAGCTTTATGTCTCTCAAACAGTAACTCATGTCTCAAACGTCAATCAAGTCACCTTTTGTCGATCTAAGCGCCGCGCTATGGCCAAAGCGCGGCGCTTTGAGGTGTGAAAATAATTTTGGCCGTATGCAATTAGCATGACCCTATTATTTATTTGTTATTCAGTGAATTATGATTTTATTAACTAAATAAAAGAAATTAAAAAAATTTTAGTAAATTGTCAAAATCGTCCATGTGGTTTATATTTGCCATTTTCATCCAAATATTCTTCAACTTAACAGAAAAAATAAACTAAGTTAGTGGTTTGGACGAAAATGGCAAAAAGTTACAAACGTGGGGGGCAAAATGGTACAAAAGTGTCATTTTGGACGAAAATGGCAAATGTGCCCAAACCTCAGGGACGATTTTGGCAATTAACTGTATCAACTAAATCATATAAGTTTGTCGTAATAGAAAAATATTAGTAACCGTGAGCATATTTTTTTTTTGGACCGGAAAATCCCAAGAACCGACCCGAAAAAAAAAACCCAGTCTTTTTTGACTTTTATACGGTTTGTTGATGGTCCACTTGTGTTAAAACGAAATCGGTGGAACGAGTGATAGTTTTGGGATCTAATTGTTGACGATTTTTTATCATCGAAATCGAAGGGTGTTGTGCACTGTAACGCCAATTGAAGATGAGACCACCCGGTATGGGGCTCGTCCCCGGGCCGTCCCCCCGTCGCACACCGCCCCCTGGGCTCCGTCGCGTCGCTCCCATCTCCTCCAAGACGCCGGTGACGAGCCAATGGTGGGCCCCTCTCCTCTTTCCCCTCTGACTTATCTCTCTCCCCTTTAATATATATTGATTTTTTTATTAAAGGGGGTAGTCCCCCCACACCCTTGGGTAGTCCCCAAGAGGATGCTCTTCCTCCCGTGGTGATGTGGCGTCTACGTGGCGGCGGGTAGTATCTTTGGGACCAGACCATCCAAACCATACCTCATGGTCTGATGCACTGGATTTTTATCATCATGCTTTGGTAATGATGATTTTGGGCACGTCTTTATTGACCTAAATCAAGTATTGACCCTCAGAAAGAAAGAGAGTTCAGCAGGATATATCGTTTGCGCAAACCGGTGAGTAATGACACCATATAACTGCTAAGTAGTGGTGGACTCATAAATTATTTGCTGAGATACAGATGAGGTGTTCAACCATATTTTCAATGGGTGCGGTCGGGTTTTTTTTTCCTAAAATATACACTATTTTTTTTTTCAAGGGGTGCGGCCGCCCACCCTGGCCAAAGGGTAGGTCCGCCCCTCTTAAGCAATATTATAATAGATATTATTTCAAAGAACCATGTATTTCCTAGCCCAAAGTTGTTAATAGAGTTTGTACAAAAAGAGGGTGTAGACTTGGAGTTTCCATGTGCAGTTGGGTATAATTCAGATTTATGGTCGTTAGTCTGCATACTTCTTTGGTTTCTACTTGGAAAGCCTTTTTTTGAGGAGACATATAACGTTTTGTGTAATTATATACTTAAATTGGTCAATGGCAATGTGGTCGCCGAAAGGCGGAGATGAAGACAGTGGCGAAACTTGAAAATTTCCACTGGGGGGTCGGAAGTCACCGGACCTAAAAGCATATACCTAAAAAAATATTTTTTTATAAAACCAGGGGGTCGAAAACGTATATACCTAAAAAAATTCTATACGAAACGTACATACATAACACTACTGAGCGAAAAGTTTGGGGGGTCGAGCGCTCCCTCCGGCCCCTTCATAGCTGCGCCACTATGAAGATGAGTGGGGGTGGGGTAGAGTCTAAGTATATTATTTTTAAATAAAACTAGTTGATTTGCACCGCGCTTCGCGGCGGCATTTCAGCCGATATCAGTTTGGTTTGTTTTTGTGCCAGTACGATACAAACATTCGGTATAGCAATCATCACACGTTTTACATCGATCGAAAACAAAAAAACAAACATGGTACCGGTATCGATGTTGTTTGGATGATATAGGTTCAGTTGGTCACAGTATCGGTATTGTTTCGCTGGCGGAGTTGTACAAATGAAATATTATCAAAACAAAAAACCATAAAAAAGAATACTGGTACCGCTACCGATGTTTGGTTCGACTCGGTACAGTGCAGTATAGTGGTGATATGATGTTAGTTTATCGAAACTAAAAATCATAAAAGTAAATATCGGTACCAATACTGATGTTGTTTGGTCAATTTTATGTTCGGTACGGTAGCACACGGTATCCATTTTCAATAAGATTGACCAAAAACCATAAAAATGAATATCGGTACCGATGTTATTCAGTCGGTTTTCCGTTCGGCATGGCAGTGGCGCAACATCCATTTTCAATAAGATTTATATCGGGATATTGGAAAAAAATCAAACATAGTTGCATCTTTGGATCATTTTTTAAAATTTAACATACGCAAGTTATTAGCAAAAATATCATATTAAATAAAAAGTAAAATACTATTAACAAAACTAAAACAAATACTTAAAAATTTATTTACTATTCATGGTCCTTCGTGCCGCTATCAAACCAAATCGAAACCGATTGAAAAATTTCTGTATCTGTACCGGTTTTATTTTTGTTGTTTTTGCTTTCGATAATCTGACACCGTATTGCTACCATATTGTACCAAACTGAACCAAACAACACCAATACCAATATACATTAATTTTTATAGTTTCCTGTTTGATAACGGATACTTTGATCATATGTTAAAAGTTATATAAAAAATATGTTTAAAATCAAATTATGTAATAAACCAATATAAGATGAAAGCTTAGAAAAAATCAATATTAAAAAAAGGGAAGCACTGTTCATCGGCTGTTTCTGTTAATATAGATAATGATGGGGCTGCATGAATTTAATTTAAATTGGTGAATAAATTATTTTAAAACTGGCAAGGGCATAATTGTCATTTTACATACAACTAATTGAAAAACTTAACAATCATCCACTATAGGGAACTATTCGAGTAACAACTTGTCAAACCACATAGAACATACATATAATTTTAGAAAGTTGATGACTAAATAAGAAAATTGACAAACCATAGGACCATCCGGGAGAAGCACACTTCTAACAACATCCTTTTTAATGATGGCAAAATCATTAACATTAAAGCCGACTGCCAAGTAAAAATTAATAATTCATTTGGGAATAACTCAGTGGTGTTGATGAATTTTATAAAGTTTAGGGTAGTAGTGGATCATGGGTTCAATTCCCATGATGAACAAGTTTAGCCATTCAACACGTTATCATGTTCATGTCTTCCCATTTATTCCTTATTTTATCAATACAAAAATGTTCTCTAGCTTTGTTGGTTGCTTCATAATGAGAAATGTTTCTTTGATCATCTTGAATATATGGGAAGGTTCATTTGAGAAGAAAATTTTATTGAGAAGAAAAAGAATAAAAAGGTATAATTGTAAAACATTAAATAGTTTTTTTTTTCTCATCTCATTTATTATTATGTTTGACTAATTAATTAGTCATTAAGACTATAATCCTCCACACTAAATATTTTTGCGTACACACATCAAAAGTTATCCTACACATTTCGAAATTTATCTTACACATATTGAAATTTATCCTACACAACTCGTAATTTATCCTACACGCCTCGTAATTATCCTGCACTTTAAATGAATTTTTATTTTTATTTTTTGTGAAAAATATATATCTTAAAAATAAGTTACAAATTTAATATAGTTAGTTATTAAAGATGAAACTACCAATTAATGATGTATGTAAGTTTACTAATATACCCTTATAGTTACATTAAGTACAAATATTAAATGAAGTCTAATGAAGCATTCCTATTGGTTGAAATTTCTTCTTTTTTCTTCTTACAAAGAATTTATTCTCATTTGAACCCTCCACTATATATATATATATATATATATAGGATCACGCTAAAATGAGAACCACCTCGAGTTGTAAGAACCGCGAGAACTACACCGTACGGGACGAGGTGGACCAATTTTTTTCATAAACGTAGATACATGTATAAAAACAACATTTGTAACAAAAAAAAATTCGAAAAAAAAAGTTTTTGAGCACCTCAAGTGTGCATTTACGGGTACCGTAAATTTTCCGGCCAGATTTACGGGTCTCGTAAACACAAACTTGTGGCGCTCAAAACTACACACACGACATTTTTTTTTCTGAATTTTTTTTACAAATGTTGTTTTTATACATGCATCTACGTTTATGAAAAAAAAATTTGGTCCACCGCGCCCCCTACGGTGTAGTTCTCGCGGTTCTTACAACTCGAGGTGGTTCTCATTTTAGCATTCCCCTATATATATATAGGGAAAGGTTAACATACAAAAGTCCTTATCCTACTTCACGTACGCGACGCGCTCAACCATCAGATCTGGGCAATAATCACGCATGGGAGCCCTAATAACGCATGGGAGCAGTTTTTGGGTGATAATCACGCATGGGAGGTGATAATCACGCATGGAGGCGATAATCACGCACGTTATAATGGTGAAAAAAATAATTACGCACGTTATAAATTCTGTCGCGTATGTTAATGTAGGTTAAGCCATTTTGTACATTATACTTTCTCTCTCTCTCTCTCTCTATATATATATATATATATCTGATCATTTAAACACAATGCATATATATATATATATATATATATATATATATATATATATATATATATATAGTAATGAGAGTTTAAATGAGAAGAAATTTTTTGTGTGGAGAGTTTAAATGAGAAGAAATTTTTTGTAAGAATAAAAAAGAACAAATTTCAACCAATAAGAATGCTTTATTTTACTTCATTCAATATAAGTATTTAATGTTACCATAAGGGTACATTGGTAAATCTATATATGTAATTAATTTGTAGTCTTCCTCTTTAATAGTTAATACATTAATTTTTTTGTAACTTATCTTCAAAATATATATTTTTTTCAAAAAATAAAATAAAATAATTTAAAGTGTAGGATAAATTACGAGTTGTGTAGGATAAATTACGAGTTGTGTAGGATAAATTACGAGTTGTGTAGGATAAATTTCAATGTGTAGGATGAATTTCGAAATACGTAAGATAACTTTTGATGTGTGTAGGCAAAACAAGTTAGTGTGGAGGATAATAGTCATTATGACTAATTAATTAGTCAAAAATGATAATAAATGAGATAAGTGAAAAATCTATTTAATATTTTACAAAATTACCCTTTGTTCTTTTTCTTCTCAATTAAATTTTCTTCTCAAATGAACCTTCCCCTATATATATATATATATATATATATATATATATATATATATATATAATAAACCCTGAAAACTCATTAATAGCCATTGATTAGAGTGGATGGATGGCTAGGATGAGTGTTTAGATGTTTGTTGCTTTTTAACCCCTTCTCTTATTATTAAAATAGATATGGTGTACGTAAAGGGTAAAATAGGAACAATTTTACACTTATTTGATACAAACAAACAAAAACTCTGCATGTTGTAAGAATTAAGTGGCTTCATCATTACACTAAACCCCCTATCCCGTACCTACATTGATATCAGACTCTCTCTCTCTCTCTCTCTCTCTCACAATCTTCATCTATACCAAAAAATACAAAAAGCAAAATACACACTCTCTCTCTCACACAATCTTCATCTATACCCAAAAAAATCGCCGGACATTTTCATCCAGAGCCACAGTCCAGACCAGAAGTCCGACGGATATTTCCGTCCAGAGCAAACTTCGCCGGAGATTTCCAACAAAAACGTCAGAATTTCAGGTGTGTCGGTCTTTCTTAACTAGAATTATGAACTTTGTTTTAACTATAGAGATTTGGGTTTTGTTAAATGAAATATTTCTATGGTTTTAAAGAGTTTTAAGGTGTCATAAAAAGGAAGTTCTTGGTTCCTTTAAAAAGCCATCTAGCTTTTCTTAGTTCTCGGTTCCTTCATCAATTTAGACGAAAACATTGCATCTATTTTTCCAGCAATTGCCGACGATTTAGTGTTTGAGAGGAACAAGTAGATGGTGTAGGGTTGCAAGAAAAACAAGCTCAGTAAAAAAAAGTATTTTAAAAAAAAAGTTTGATCATAAAATCTGGTGTTGTTTAAGATCTAGATGATTATAACGTGCTTAAATAAATTGAAGACAATGACGTTTTCTATGTTATAAATGATGAAAAGATGTTTAACTGATCATGAATAAAGTTCTTTTTTTTTTTTGGTTTTTAATGATCCATAATGTTGAATATGTTGGGTTTTTTTCTTGTTTTTAAAAAAGAAATAATTGTGAGTGTATTCCTATAAAAATCCTGGATTTTTCAAAAAGATGTCAAATAAAAATCCTTCATTTTTCTTACATTTAATGAAAGGTTCACGGGGTTGAACGATGGTTTTTTTGTGAGAAAGCTCATTGATTTGGTTATCTGAATAGTTTTTTTTGACATTAACAATCATATTATTATATGGAATCGAAACTTAATCTTGGGTTTGGGAAAAGGTGGGTTTGGAAAGTCTAGAAACATTGGTTTCTTGTTAGTTTGTCGTGAACATAGTTAAAATTTACGGTGGTTGTGTTTTTTTTACATCCATGTCAAGAAAGAATCAAATGTTGTAACATATAAATCGGGTGTCCATATAGGTATGTAACCCATGTTACGCATTTCCTTCCCAGATTTTTGTGTTACATATGGAAACCTTGTCGCATCCGTATTTGGCAAAAACAAATAGTGTAACTAATTGTCGCATAGTTACACATCATTACCAGTTTTAATGGTGTGTAACAGATTTTACATGTTACACTAAGTTGTTGGTACATTAACTTTGCCACATAATTATGAACCTGTTCACCAATTTTTTTAAAAAGTGTAGCAATTTTAAGATCTAAAAGACAAAAGGTAACGGTGTTTAAGAAGTCCTTTTTACATCTTTTCTATACAAGGTGTATGAGTGAAGTTTCAAATGGAAATAAGGGTGAAATCAATGAAGAAGGAAATGAGGATAGTAAAACAAATGTTGTAGTAAGTATTACGCCACATATGTTACTTTTACACCATCATATACCATATGAAAAAGGATGCTAACACATGTGACACGAGCAACACAGGTTCGTTGGATGTTGGAAGACCACAAATTTAATGAGGATAAGCGAATGAAGACCTTCATGAGAATGATCAGAAAGGATATTACATTTTTCCTTAAACAATCCAAAGAAAATGTAACATACATTCCTCTAAAAAAGCATGTTATTCACCTTTACATATGCGTGATTGAAAAGGTTGTTACGTGGTATGTGTGACATGTGACCTGATATTAAAAAAAATGTAAAGCAATGGCTAGTTACGTTAATATTGTTCAACAAATGTATGTAACAAAGTGTTGGCATGGGAATCTCAACTAGTTAAACAAGTTAATACCGAATTCATAGAACCTTAGTGTTTATGAGAGACCCATAAAAGTATTTTAAAGCGCATACATCCAAAAAGTTATAATGAAAAAAAGTATGTTATATGGATAACGAGACACACGAACTAATGAAAAACAAAATGTCGCATAAATACTGTGACATGTTGCTTTCTTAACATGCTAAATTACAAATGTAACGATAAACTTTATTTTATGTAACAAGCGAGCTAAGATATAAAAGGATAATAAAATCCTTCATCCAGTGATTCAGACCTTGACACCGATGCCGGAAATGACTTATACTAAAAAGTTACATATATTACTTGCGTAACAACAACAACAAAACCCACTTTTTACATGTTCAAAGTAACGTCCACACTTTATTTTTGTAACATGCCAGATCACATAAAAATGTAACATACATTTTTGTAACAAGCCATCATATATGTAACAACAACAAAGAACACTCTATTTCTGTAACACTTTATTTCTGTAACAAGCCAGGTCACATAAAAACGTAACATATATTTTTGTAACAAGCCATCATATATGTTGTTGTTACATATATGATGTAACAACAACATATATAGGGGAAGACTATAGAGAAAACTCACTTGAGTTGTGTAAACTCAAGAAACCTTTCTAAAAAAATAGGAAATGTAATATACATATATTTGAACATTTTTTAAAAAGAAACACAAAAAACACTGAGTAGTTTTTTTTAAATGTTACAAATTTCAGGTTACATAATATATATGTAAAAAAAAATGTAACATACAAATTTTCAACATTTAAAAAAAAACTAATAGGCGTTTTTTTCATTTTTTTTTAAAATGTTCGTGTACATTTATATTACATTCCCTATGAAACGATAATAAAATCCTTCATCCAGTGATTCAGACCTTGACACCGGTGCCGGAAATGGCTTATACTAAAAAGTTACATATATTACTTGCGTAACAACAACAAAGCCCACTTTTTACATGATCAAAGTAACATCCACATATGTAACAAACACACTTTATTTTTGTAACAGGCCAGGTCACATAAAAATGTAACATATATTTTTGTAACAAGCCATCATATATGTAACAACAACAAAGAACACTCTATTTCTGTAACAGGCCAAGTCACATAAAAACGTAACATATATTTTTGTAACAAGCCATCATATATGTAACAACAACAAAGAACACTTTATTTATGTAACCTTGCATCAACAATGTAACACTTTATTTATGTAACGTTGCATCTACAGAAATGTTTCATTTTCTCCATAAAAACAACAAAAAAAAATCGCTGATCTAGTTTCTTTCTAAATTATAAATGTGACAATAAACTTCACTTTATGTAACACGCGAGCTAACATATGAAACGATAATAAAATCCTTCATCCAGTGATTCAGACCTTGACACCGGTGCCGAAATTGAGATGAGAAGGTTGAAAGAATCAAAACCCAGATGTGGCAAATGTTAGTATTAACAAAATCCACAACCAATATAGAACTACAAAAAAAGGTGAACTCAAATTATGTGAAAAAACAAAATTAATAAGAACAGATATTAAAATTGAAACATAATATAAATCAAATTATGTGGCTAAAATGCATATAAAAGAATACGTAAAAAAAGGAAATTACTCATAATTATAATGTTTTAAGCATAATATAAAATACAATGGAGGAATTTTGGCATCATTAGACTAAAGTACACCGAATATAAAATAATTCATAAGATTAGATCCGTAATTCATAAACAAAACTTTTGCCTTGAAAGCTTGAATAGATAACTACAAGGGGTGATAGATTATATATATACACACACGTCACCTATTGAAGAACTCAACTTGTGCAACTCTCCGACGACATATGTGAAACTCCGGCGACTCTGCATCACCTACCGTCGACCATTAGAACCACCAAAGATAATCGCCCCCTTTTCGTGTTCTGCCTCTCTCTTCTTCTTGTTCGCCTCTGTCGAACGAGATGTGTGAAACACCCGCTACCTCTTAGATCACTAGAGCCACCAAAGATAGCCGCTCCATTTTTTATCTCATAGTCATCCTTGAATCTGATGTTGGCAGCACACAATTGTAATGGTGTTGGGTGTTCTTTTTATCTCAAAAAAGTCTTCTGGTTTGTTAATGAGGGGATAGAAGATTTGGGTGGAGTAAAAATAAGCAGGAGAGAAAGTGCGAGGAAAGGAACAAGAAAGGTGAAGAAAGTTAAAAAATTTAAAATCATCATGTACTGCACATTTCTTAGATGGAGTATAAAAAGGGATGTCAGTAGAGTCTTCATAGTCAAAAGGTGTTGGGTGTAAAGTTACAATACTACCCTTGATGAATTCTATAACATAAATTACCTGGCTTCATCTTGACCACACATTGAGTTTCTTTGGTTTTCTCAACTCAACCAGGTTTTCTCATTATAATTAACCTATATATATATATCATTTAAACACAATGCATGAACAACATAAACCTTATTTTCATATCATGACAACTTAAATTCTCATTGTCACGTATTGGTCACTACAATCTATAAAAATTACGCTCTGCTTGCGGTATGCTCATATAATGTATATATTTGTGGGCGCTCATGGAAAAAAGTGAAAGTGCTCTATTTTATCGTTATTTTACTAATTTCGTGAAAATAACGTTCAAAGAGGGGATGATTAATCATGCATCATGTGGTGGCGTTGATAGCCGAAAGACAAGTGGTACATGCACTAATCGGCGTTTGTCTCAATTGTTAAGTGTTATGTGTCTTGTGTCCAAGGCTTGATACAAAACTACTATTGAGCCGGGGGTCTCACTGGAAACAATCTCTCTATTCCTAATGGGGTAGAGGTAATGTCACGGCCCCCGACCCGGTTTGACCCGTTTCAGGAGCCGCAGGACAGAAATCCCGTGGTATTTAATTAACAGCGGAAGTTTCTTCAAGATCTTTTTAAAACTGAAATATTTCCTGATTATTTTATTTCACAATTTGGGATAAAACCCGGTAATTTACAATATTGAGATTTCACGAAGAAATCTTTTATTTTACAAAACATGTTTATTTATTTATTTATTTATTTTTTTATATTAAGCCACTTCCTTAAGCTGATAGTGCTTCACGGCACTTTTCCTGGATCACAACAGATCACCTGAAACATGTTTGAAAAAGGTTTTGTCAGCGGGAAATACTGAGTGAATCATTCTATTTAATAAAACGACACATTTGTTATAATTTACAGTATTAAGAGAGATTACAATGTTTCCGATATCAAACCAACTACCCACAATACTTGTCACTCGACCCATTGGCCCATTCGTCCAATGGTGTCTGTGACTATGGTCATATCACCCCTTGGCTAACTCGTTGTCCAATGGTGAAGATTATCAAGTAATGTATACAAAACCCCACATATTGGCTGTAATTTGGTGATTACATATACTTAATCATTGTAATTATAACCTTTGAAAATAAACATGATTTGGAAAGTAATTTGATAAAAAGAGAATGCCTCACATTGTAGATTTAACGAGCAGAATATAAGCCTATTGATTAGCCGTGATTAACCTAATTTAAATAACAATGCACACACAAACCAGTTAGTAACTAATACAGCAGTTACGACAATTCACGAGATTAAACCCTCACAACGATTTATTAGTGCAATACTTAACAATTCAGCGGATTCACAACGAATGACAGAGTATAGTCCGAATTCGAGCAGTACTCAAACATTCAAGTCGAAATCAAGATGAATTAACAAAGTATAAACTCAATTTGAGCGGCACTTAAACAATCGTTGGATAGTTATAATCGATCGGACGTTGAATCGTAATAACGATCGAGTTATTACCCTGATTGCGGCATCAATTAGTGATTAGTGTGTGTTTAGTGGACTGTTTCTGTGATAACTCAGTCTACGTAACTCGAATTTACGTCGTTCCAAAGACAAAATTCAAGTCCCAATGCCCAGTATTTATAGGTGAATTTTGACCTTTACGCGGTCCGCTTAAGATCTAAGCTAACCTTACGCGGCCCGCGTAAGACCTATTTTTAAGCATAGGGTTGCCACGGTTGGGACTAGCCTTGCTGACTTGACAGTTTTCGTAAATTCAGTTTCTACAGCACACAATTTAGATAATCGTTACTAGGGTTTTACCCCCCCTGAGTTTTAGGGGCCCTAATCCTGATTCCAAATGTTCTGAAAATTTTAGGGATTGTTCAGAATCACTTGGGTGTCTCAATTAGGGTTTCCTATTGAACAAATTAATTTAATAATTATGACTTTTGATAAGAGTTGTTACATTCTCCCCACCTTAATAAAAATCTCGTCCTCGAGATTTATTGGAATAATTGAGGATACTTTCTCTTCATTTCAGATTCCAGCTCCCAAGTGTATTCGGGTCCTCTCCTTGAATCCCACTTTACTTTAACTAGCACTAGTCGTTTGTGCCTGAGAAACTTCACTTTTCTGTCTTCTATTTGAAGAGGTTTCTCAACAAATTTCAACTTTTTGTTTACCTCTATATCTTGAAGAGGTACTACCAGTGATTCGTCTATTAAGCATTTCTTGAGATTGGATACATGAAATACATCATGTACTCCAGCTAATTCTTCTGGTAGTTGTAACCGATAAGCAACTGGTCCTATACGTTGGATCACTGAAAATGGTCCTACGTACCTTGGACTTAACTTTCCTTTCTTTCCGAATCTAACTATTCCTTTCCAAGGAGAAACTTTCAATAGTACTTTGTCACCTACTTGGAATTCTAACGGCCTGCATCTATTGTCTGCATAACTCTTTTGGCGATCTCGAGCCGTCTTCAATCTTTCCTTGATTTGAGTAATTTTGTCGGTTGTTTCTTGTACTATCTCCGGACCTGATAATTGATTTTCTCCTATTTTTGCCCAACATACTGGAGTTCTGCACTTTCTTCCATACAGTGCTTCAAATGGAGCAGCTTCAATACTTGAATGATAACTGTTATTGTAGGAGAATTCAATCAGAGGTAAGTGATCATCCCAATTTCCACCAAAATCTATTACACATGCTCGGAGCATGTCTTCCAGAGTTTGGATTGTCCTTTCACTTTGTCCGTCTGTTTGGGGATGATATGCAGTACTCAGATTGAGTCGAGTTCCCATAGCTTGCTGGTAACTTTTCCAGAAATGAGAAGTAAAACGACTATCCCTATCCGAAACAATGGAGAGTGGGACTCCATGTAGGGATACAACTTCATCTACATACAATTTAGCCAGTCTTTCCATGCTAAAGGTTTCTTTCATTGGTAGAAAGTGAGCTGATTTGGTTAATCGATCCACAATTACCCAAAT
Organism: Helianthus tuberosus; assembly: GCA_030545235.1. Classification (NCBI taxonomy): domain Eukaryota; kingdom Viridiplantae; phylum Streptophyta; class Magnoliopsida; order Asterales; family Asteraceae; genus Helianthus; species Helianthus tuberosus. The sequence goes on along the minus strand of CM060361.1, from coordinate 12,778,124 downwards.
CGCATCATTACCTTTTCTGGTTTTGGGTAATTTAGTAACAAAATCCATTGTTATAAGTTCCCATTTCCATACTGGCAATTCCAATTGTTGTAGTAGACCTGAGGGTTTCTGATGTTCTGCCTTAACTTGTGAACAAGTAAGACATTTAGAAACATATCGTGCTATATCCTTTTTCATTCCTATCCACCAGAAGTTCTTTCTTAAATCTTGGTACATCTTATTGTTTCCGGGATGCATAGTATACCTAGATTTATGAGCTTCTTCTAAAATCTTAGGTCTTAAGTCTCCCTGCTTAGGTACCCAAATTCTACTTTTGTGGAATCTCCAAATTCCATCTGCTCCTTGTTCTAATTCCTTCATTCTTCCTTTCATTCCTTCAGCATCATCCTTGATTGCTGTAACTTGAACATTCTTCAATTGTTCCATTAAATCTATTTGTAGATTTAATCTGAGAGCACGAACTCGTCGTTGTTTATCATAATACTTACGACTTAAGGCATCTGCAACTACATTTGCCTTTCCTTCGTGATACTGAATATCACAGTCGTAGTCACTTAGGATTTCCATCCATCTCCTTTGCCTCATGTTTAACTCTTTTTGCCCAAATATATATCTTAAACTTTTGTGGTCTGTGTATACAGTAAATTTACTTCCGTAAAGATAATGTCTCCAAATCTTAAGGGCAAAAACTACAGCTCCTAATTCTAAATCGTGAGTTGTATAATTTTCTTCGTGCTTTTTCAATTGCCTTGAAGCATATGCAATCACCTTTTTGTGTTGCATAAGCACACATCCGTATCCTAGTTTTGAAGCATCGCAATATACCTGAAAATCTTCAGTTCCTTCTGGTAAGGCTAAGATTGGTGCATTTGTTAATTTCTGCTTCAATATTCTAAAGGCTTCTTCTTGCTTTGGTCCCCATTCAAACTTAACGGCTTTACAAGTTAACTTAGTTAATGGAACAGCTATCTTGGAAAAATCCTTAATAAACCGTCTATAATACCCAACTAAACCTATAAAACTTCTAATTTCCATTGCTGTTTGTGGAACCTTCCATTTGGTAATTGCCTCTATCTTAGCAGGATCTACGTGAATACCTTCATGATTCACCATGTGTCCTAAGAATTGCACTTCCTTTAACCAAAATTCACACTTTGAAAATTTGGCATAAAACTTTTCTTTTCTTAACAAAGTTAAGAGTGCATGAAGGTGTTCACAATGCTCTGTCTGACTTTTGGAATAAATAAGTATATCGTCTATGAAAACAATTACAAATTTATCCAAATATGGTTTACAGATTCTATTCATCATGTCCATGAATGCAGCAGGTGCATTCGTTAACCCAAAGGGCATGACTGTAAACTCATAATGACCATACCTAGTTCTGAAAGCAGTTTTAGGTATGTCTTCTTCTTGTACCTTCAATTGATGATATCCGGAGCGTAAATCTATTTTAGAAAAATATCTAGCCCCCTGAAGTTGATCAAATAGATCATCAATCCTAGGTAATGGGTATCGATTCTTAATTGTAACCTTATTCAATTCTCTATAATCGATACACATTCTCATTGAACCATCCTTTTTCTTCACAAACAACACTGGCGCTCCCCAAGGGGATGAGCTAGGTTGTATGAATCCTTTACTTAGTAATTCATCTAATTGCGTTTTTAGTTCTAACATTTCTGTGGGTGCTAACCGATAAGGTGCCTTGGCTATTGGTGTAGTTCCTGGAATTAGATGAATCCTAAATTCTACTTCCCTATCTGGAGGTAATCCCGGTAAATCTTCTGGGAATACATCCGGATATTCTGAGACTACAGGAATTTCCTTAAGTTCTTTACCCTCAGTACTAATGATTACTGAAATCATATATACTATTCCTTGTTTTCGTTTATAATTAGCAACTTTCATTACTGATATGAACTTCATGGGTTTACGTGGTTTATCTCCTGTAATCCTAATCACTTCTCCAGTGGGTGATTGAATTTCTATGGAATTCTGATCACAAAGGATTCTAGCATGGTTGGCTACCAACCAATCCATTCCTAATACAACATCAAATTCAGCTAAATTCATTGGCAATAGTTTTGCAGAAAATTTATGTCCTAAAAGTTCTATGTTTTCTTCTTGCAAAACTTTATCTATTGTAACTGAATTTCCTTCTGCCGTTTCGACTGTAAAAATCTGCCTAATATTGGTTAAAGGTAACTTAAGAGCTTGACAAAATGAAGTATTTATAAAACTTTGGTTTGCACCAGAGTCAAATAATACTTTTGCGTATACGTTGTGAACTAAGAACGTACCCACTATCACATCTGGGATGAGTTCTGCCTCCTGAGTAGTTAGCTGGAATGCTCTGACATTCTTCTTTGTACCTCCATCTGCTGGTTTAGTTTTGTTATCTGCTGGTTTGACCAATTTCGGGCAATCTGGCCTGAAATGTCCAGTTTCTCCACAATTGTAACAAATTGTGGATTTCTTCCTACAGTTTTCTTCACGATGTCCCGTCATTTTGCAAAAGTTGCAAATTATATTACATCTTCCAAAATGTTTCTTTTTGCAATTTCTGCAGAATGGCGGATTTGAGGGTTGCCCTGTTCCTCTTCTTTTGAAGTTGCTATTATTACCCGTACGAAATCCTTGGATAATTTTCTGAGCTAAGTCCTTCTTTCTGTTTTCATCTTGGGTGCGTACCAGTTCATCGGTCAGGGTATTAGCTAATTCCACAGCATCGCCAATAGTGCGAGGTCTCGCAGCTTTAACAATGTTACGGATTTCGCTAATTAGTCCCCAAATATAGCGAGAAATGAGTACCGGTTCTGGCGAAGCCAGTGTTGGTACTACTCTAGCATATTCAAAGAATGTCGAAGTATAATCACGACAATCTACCCCCATCATACGATGATTTAAGAACTTATTTGCCATTTGTTCCTTTTCATACTCGGGACATAATTTTCTTTCTACTAAATTCTTAAATTCTTCCCAAATCATAGCATAAGCTCTATTTCTTCCTTTAGCTTGTAACACAGTGTTCCACCATTCGAGTGCTCCTTCCTTGAAAAGATTTGATGCGTACATGACCTGATCATCTTTAGCACATTTACTTATTGCAATTACTGCTTCGGTTTTTTCTAACCAACGCAGTGATGCAGTTGCTCCTTCATTGCCTGCAAATTCAGTGGGTTTACAAGCAAGGAATTCTTTGAAAGTGCAACCAGGCGTTGCGGCTTTCATTTTCTTAGTAAATGGAGCTTGATGTGGTTCTGCATTATGATTAACATGATCATTACCCATGTTTACACTATTACTGAAGTTATCTTCAGAAATACGTTTACTAGGAATGATATGTTGCGGTTCAATTGGATTCTTTATAGCAGCAACGAATGCTGGAATAGCATTAGCTATCCCCTGAGCAACAATATTTTCGATATCTTGTCTAGTCATATATTGATCTCCTGAATGTTGCTCTGTCTGATTAACCTCATTTACTGGTTCGTTATTAGCGTTTTCCATCTGATAATTATTATAAATATAACTATTAGTATCAAATAATTGTAAATAAAACAATTTCACAAAAGCACATAAAATCTTACAACACAAATATATGTATCCAAAATTGTCGATGTTTCGACTTCTATTTTGCTTTATATATTATATAGGCATCCATACACACTGTTTATCTTACAATGTTTTATTTCCCATTTTACAGAGTTATATTTAACTATTATTATTAATATACAGACATTCTTCCCAACCCCACTATTCTTTGGTCAACTGACAGTTTAGTAGCGACGTTCCCTTTCGTCGTACTTCCAAGTAACCCTTTCTCCAATATCCCTAATCCTATTTCCTGTATCTATTAACTCTTCACCCCAAAGACGAAGTTCAGCTAAGTTTTCGTTGCTCATTGGAGGATTGGGGATAGGTTCTGGATCAAACTGTGGAAAAAATGAATAAGGACTGTTGATGATATTTTCGAATTGCCAGTCATTTGTCCACCATTCTTCCATTTGGCCTAAAGGTCGAGTGTGGATTAGTGGGTCTGGAATAGCTGGTTCCAGATTTACAGGAAGTTGGGTTTCTATGTAAGGATATAGATTATTATGGATAGGGCTAATGACATCACAATTTGCTAGTAGACGGTCGATTTCGTCTTGAAATGTGATTTCTTCAGTTTGTCTAGAACTCTCTCCAATTTCTATTCCTTTTTGTTTAGAATCTTTCTGGATTTCTATCTCTGCTGGATTAGAATTTTCTCCGATTTCGATTCCTTTTCCTTTGTCTATAGGGTTTTCTATTTTGGGGAGTTTCTTAGTAACTGGCTTTCTCCTGCGCACTTTCCTCCATCCTACATATCTTCTTTTCTTTTTAAGTTTTGCTTTTTCCAGCGGTGGAGCTTGGAATTCCAGAGGTTCCTCTATGTCAGCAATATAACCAGTAAAGTCGTGGGAGACTTCAATTGGTACTGGGTAGAGGTTGAGATTCTGTAATGCTTCCGATATCTCACTCATGCTGGATAGCATATATGCAAAATGCACAAAAATGCCAAGTTAAAACTTTGGAACAAAGTTTTACAAATAAACATTAAAGTTTTATTGCATACGGATTTGTACAAAAGATCATAGGAAAGAGAACACACTATACTTTATTTATTTACTGGAGATTTAATTTTCTACTAGACCTGGCTGATTGATATTTTTAGAGGTTTGCATTCTCTGCTACGGTAGCTAGCATATAAAGGTTTGCCCATTTTTCATCTAATGTGTCTTCCCAAGGTGGCCTATTTCCTAATTCCTGGACTTCTGAATTAAACTTCACTTTCTTGACTTGGGGTTTCTCTATTTTCTCTTGTCCCTTTTTAAGAATCAAATTTCTTTAATCTTGGGTAAGAGGATTTTCATAATTTGCTTTACGGACAAAAATCCCTTCTTCCATCTCTGCTGGGTGTTTGGAGGAAGAGGTTCCTTTTTCTGTGGGTGCAGTATCTAATTTGTGGTAGATAGCAGAAATCTTTTGTTTACCCATACTGTAACTCAACAATTAATCAGTTAATAAACATGTTTTCACAGAATAGCAATTAAATTTCCTAAGTATCTCTTATAGGCTAAAATCAATAGTAAGCTTAAATCAGTGGCTCTGATACCACCTTATTTCTGTCACGGCCCCCGACCCGGTTTGACCCGTTTCAGGAGCCGCAGGACAGAAATCCCGTGGTATTTAATTAACAGCGGAAGTTTCTTCAGGATTTTTTTAAAACTGAAATATTTCCCGATTATTTTATTTCACAATTTGGGATAAAACCCGGTAATTTACAATATTGAGATTTCACGAAGAAATCTTTTATTTTACAAAACATGTTTATTTATTTATTTATTTATTTATTTTTATATTAAGCCACTTCCTTAAGCTGATAGTGCTTCACGGCACTTTTCCTGGATCACAACAGATCACCTGAAACATGTTTGAAAAATGTTTTGTCAGCGGGAAATACTGAGTGAATCATTCTATTTAATAAAACGACACATTTGTTATAATTTACAGTATTAAGAGAGATTACAATGTTTCCGATATCAAACCAACTACCCACAGTACTTGTCACTCGACCCATTGGCCTATTCGTCCAATGGTGTCTGTGACTATGGTCATATCACCCCTTGGCTAACTCGTTGTCCAATGGTGAAGATTATCAAGTAATGTATACAAAACCCCACATACTGGCTGTAATTTGGTGATTACATATACTTAATCACTGTAATTATAACCTTTGAAAATAAACATGATTTGGAAAGTAATTTGATAAAAAGAGAATGACTCACATTGTAGATTTAACGAGCATAATATAAGCCTTGATTAGCCGTGATTAACCTAATTTAAATAACAATGCACACACAAACCAGTTAGTAACTAATACAGCAGTTACGACAATTCACGAGATTAAACCCTCACAACGATTTATTAGTGCAATACTTAACAATTCAGCGGATTCACAACGAATGACAGAGTATAGTCCGAATTCGAGCAGTACTCAAACATTCAAGTCGAAATCACGATGAATTAACAAAGTATAAACTCAATTTGAGCGGCACTTAAACAATCGTTGGATAGTTATAATCGATCGGACGTTGAATCGTAATAGCGATCGAGTTATTACCCTGATTGCGGCAGCAATTAGTGATTAGTGTGTGTTTAGTGGACTGTTTCTGTGATAACTCAGTCTACGTAACTCGAATTTACGTCGTTCCAAAGACAGAATTCAAGTCCCAATGCCCAGTATTTATAGGTGAATTTTGACCTTTACGCGGCCCGCTTAAGATCTAAGCTAACCTTACGCGGCCCGCGTAAGACCTATTTTTAGGCATAGGGTTGCCACGGTTGGGACTAGCCTTGCTGACTTGACAGTTTTTGTAAATTTAGTTTCTACAGCACACAATTTAGATAATCGTTACTAGGGTTTTACCCCCACTGAGTTTTAGGGGCCCTAATCCTGATTCCAAATGTTCTGAAAATTTTAGGGATTGTTCAGAATCACTTGGGTGTCTCAATTAGGGTTTCCTATTGGACAAATTAATTTAATAATTATGACTTTTGATAAGAGTTGTTATAGGTAAGCTGTCTACATCTTACCCTCATCAGACCCTATCTTAGTTTTGCTATTAGTGGGATATACTGAGTATGATGATGGCGACATAAATATCACATTTTCATAAATCTTGTTGGAGGCGTTAATTATGCATTTAAAATTTGTGTTCTATGAAAATATAATATTTTACAAGTTTAGAGAAGATATATGAAAATCCACCTAAACCAAAAGATTAGTAACCATGAAGTAGAGATGTGAATCATAACTCAATTCTTCTAAAACAATATGATGTGGGTTCATAATAGCCCATACAATTTGCTAGCTTTAAATCTGGTTCAAACTATAGTCATTGTTTGTCGCCACCACCTTGATACATATTATATCTATGCACGACCATACACAAGACGAACCAACCATAAATAAGGGGAAGTTAAACGAGCCTAAGAATGAGCCAACAAGCCGAGCTTGGCTCAGTTACAAAATGAGCCCTCTCAGCTAAGGTGGTTTCAAATTGAATTTTTTTAGCTAGATTTTTTCGAGCTTTAGTGGAGCGAGCTACGAGTCGAGCCGCAAGCTTTATAGACAACAATAATTTACCTTTAGTGGTGTAATAATGAGTTAGTGTTAGTAGTTGATAAATGTTTTAATATATTGGGTATGAATGAAACAATGAATTGTAAACGATTCGGTACATATCACACACCTGCTCATCGGCGCTCACACACCCGCCGGCTGCCACCACCAACATCGCCATCTCCACCACTGACACCACCCGCACCCACCGCTGCCAACATCATCACATGCACAACTGTCGCATCCACCCCCACAGCACCATCACCACCTTCGCCTCCGCCATTAACACAACCGCCACCGCCTGCCGCCACTATAAAACCATCGGTGGTTAACCCATTTTAATACTTTATTCTTTCTATAACGACTCATTTGAACCAACACTTATTTTAATCAAAACCCGTTTTGACCCAAACCAAAACGATGCATATTTAAAATACTAAAACCTTAAATTTCTCACAACATGTTTCGACTCGATCTCAGTTTGACCCGAACCCGTTTTGACCCGTTATCCAACCCTACCCACCCGTTTTGGCAACTTTCCCTGAATAAACACAAATACATTACCACTCTGTAACAATATGCAAAACCAACGTAAACGAAATTCTAACCTTATACCGGCCTTAACTTGTTATAGATAAGGAACTCGCTCGAAAATACCCTAAATCGTTCTTTCTAAAGTCTAAACCTCATAAAAGCATTATACTTTGTACACAGCCACTAAAAAAGAATCCGTAAACTAAAAATAACAGACCACTTAACGGCCTTGACCTTTTACCTTTTTACCCACTCCCTTCCATGGAAAAACAGCCAAGAATGATTTCCCGCTATGTCCATGAAAGATCATCAGGCCTCATTATCACTTCATCGCAACGGCCCTCGGTGCAGCCTGGTTCGACTGCATGCCGGTCCACTGCTGCCCTAACGAACCACCCTCTCCTACCCCTATGTCCGAAGAGTGCAACTGATACGAATTGACCATACCGCCCCTTGTTTCTTGGTTGTCATACCGGTGACCGTTACAAGAGTTGACTATCCCGCCCCTTGTTTCTTGGTGGGTGTTTAAACTCTCGGTGGACTCTGAGTGAGCCCGCTTCATACCTGATGAACTCGATGACGCTGCATTTTTTTCATCGCTTGCGTTCTTTAACGCTTCAGCTTCGGTTTTCTTGGCGAAACGACCACCGGAACTTCGCACTCTTCTCATGGCGTGTTGATGGCGGGATTCATGAAGATAAGGCTAAAATGTAAATCATAAAAAAACATAAATATTTTCCTTTTTTTATTAGAGTAAAATGCCAGGGGTTTGGCCAGTTTTGCGACTTTTGTCCAAAGGTTTGTTTTTCCACATCTAGATCCAAAAGGTTTAAAATCTTGCCATTTTCATCTGCCTCGTCAACTCCATCCATTTTTCTACATTAAATCAGGGGTATTTCCGTCTTTTTTGTTAACTTAAAAGGCAATTCGGTCTTTTTCACTTTATGTACAAGCATTTTGCATAATGTACAAGTATTCAAAATACCATTAACGGAGAAAAAAGACGAAAATACCCCCGACTTAACGGAGAAAAATGGATGGAGTTAACGAGCCGAATAAAAATGGCAAGATTTCAAACCTTTTGGATCCCGATGGGGAAAAACAAACATTTGGACGGAAGTCGCAAAACTCACCAAACCTCATGGACGAAAATGACATTTTACTCCTTTTATTATTATCAGTGGTTGTAGAAAAGTTGAGTGTAATTTTATTGTATGTCAAACCTTTCTGTCTTTTATAAGTTTCTTTTCAAGCTCTGCTTTTGCACGCGATTGTCTTCGCCTCAAGATCGCATGATATTGTTTGGCATTCACGTATACGGGTTCTTGTGCCATTTCGAGAGGCAACGGCATCCGTACTTGGTGCACATCGAGAAACTGAGGATGAACCTTGCATAACAAAATCATTAATCAGTGAAACCAGTTGCACCGACACACCATTGGTTCATTTAAAAAAATGCTATTATTATTTCAATACGCCCCGCTTGCGGTATGCGCATATAATGTATATATGTGTGGGCCATCGGGAGGCAAAAGTGAAAGTGCACTAATTTTAACGTTATTTTACTAATTTCGTGAAAATAACGTTAAAAGCTGAGGACGGTTAATCATGCATCATGGGGTGGCGTTGATAGCTGAAAGACAAAAGGGTACATGCACTAATCGGTCTTTGTCCTGATTGCTGAGTGTTATTTGCCTTATGTCCAAGGCTTGATGCAAAACTACTATCGAGCCGGGGGTCTCACTGGAAGCAGCCTCTCTATTCTTATGGGGTAGAGGTAAGGCTGTCTACATCTTACCCTCCTCAGACCCTACCTTGGCTTTGCTATTGGTGGGATTTACTGAGTATGATGATGATGCTATTATTATTTCAATAATAATAATATGATTTAATAGTTGATATGGATTAATGTTTATGAAGATATTTTAATATAAAAAATATTACCAAATGCTGACCATACGCTGCCATCATCCCACCGTAATATGGATCATAATAAGGATTTGGTGCACAAGCCTGTAGATGATTACAAAACTATAAATGTTACTATCAAAATCCAAATCTTTTTTTTTTAATAACAACTGGTTAAGAACGTTTTATGCGTTTAAAAATATCTTTTATTTAATAACTGGTTAAGAACGTTTATGCGTTTAAAAATATCTTGGATGACTTTCAACCCGTTTGACCCGTTAACTTTTTTAGTCAAATCTTTTAGCTCAACCCACTTGTCGTGAGACAGAACAAAATCCGTTCGACCTCTACTACGAACCCGATACAACGGGGAATATAAAGATATAAAGTTATAAACTCGATGAAGCTTACAACTGAGTGGCCGACATGTTCAGGTTGTGGGCCCGGTGCAAGGGTTTCTTCAGTCCTAGGAAGTATGTTTGGCGTCCCGTGTTGGAAATTCTGTTGTCCATGGCTATCTGAACTCAAAAGTGAACCTCATCATCAGTAATATATACTTTTATTTTTCAACTTTCAGATTGACACTTATAACCTCTCAACTATATAATAGAGTTTTACGTGCTTATTTTTATGTAAGTGTCGGTATAAATTTAAGTTGATTTACGTTTCGACATAATTTTTTTTTTTTTTTTTTAAATGAGCAAGCTCAGTTATTATAAGTTTTTTGTACTTACTTTTATGTACGTGTTTAATTGATACGTTTTCATTAGATGATATAAATTTGAATTACTTTACGTTTGGTCGTCACCGCAACGCACTTATTTTCAAGTTGGTTAACGTTTCGATGTAAAATTCTTTCGCATATAAGTTGGGTCAAATATTAAACGTTTTAGTGTTTATTTTTATCTACGTTTTCAGTTGGTTAATGTTTTGACACAAAATTTCGCTCGGAGACCAGTCGGGTCAAATATATTACGTTTTGATTAGACGATATAAATTTGAGTTACTTTATGTTTCGGCGCTGCGGTAACGTGCGGGAAATTTACTAGTTATGTACAAAAGGCACCAACTTGCATTATATTTTAACAATTTTAGCAACCAACTAGCCCTTTATTATGATTGTGGCATCTGTTTAACTGGTAGCAGGTCACTCTTTTGCTGATTATTCAAACATTACTGGCATAACAAGTTAACAATTTATTTGTCGTTCCACGTTGCATCAACGTGACATTTAATAATTATTTTAATTAAAAAAATTGTAAAAAACATTGTTTTTCAAACCTGTGCGGCTGGCATCGCATCAACCAGCAACTTACAGGAAACTCAACTTTGAGGATGTTAATCTTGTTGAAAACTTTTATATTTGTTGAAAAAGGGTGCATAATCTTATCAGAAGATAAGACCTTACGTTAGGCTGGTTATAAAATTGATAATATAGGTTTAAGTTTTGCGCCTATTTTTGAAGTCGGTTGGTAGGCATGAAGGATAGATGTAGAGCAAATGAAGAATACATCGTACCGTATTATTAAAAATAGTGAAGTACACGGATAGTTCCTGTGGCTTTCCAAAACTTTGGATTTGGTCCCTAGCTTTCCAAAAGTACACGAATGGTCTTGGTGGTTTGCACTTTGTAACACATTTAGTCTCCAACTTTTGCCAAAAGTACATGGATGATCCTGTGGTTTGCACTTTGTAACGCATTTAGTCTCCAACTTGGACCTCCTAAAACCTTTAGGTTTGTTTGCTGGGGACGAAATGCGTTACAAAGTACACACCACCGGGTCCATTTGTGTACTTTTAGAAAGCTAGGGACGAAATCCAAAAACATGACATGCTAGTTTGATAGATTATCGTAGTAACAAAAATGATGTAATATAAGCTAATTAGATAGGCCACAGTCACTTAACATGTACGAGAAAGTTAGATCGTAAAGTTGCGCTGCAACGTCATAAACATGACACGCTAGTTTGATAGATTATCGTAGTAATTTGAAAGAACCTGAAGCGAAATATGGCAAATTATGTGTTTCTTTGCGGACATCACCTTCATCCTCGCTCGCAACATCATCGGACTGTGAATCTCTGTCTAAAGATTGTTCTTGTGAAGATGAATCAGCCGAATTTGCCAGCTGCATCGTAGAAGTGGACATGAAGCTGATGCAACGTGTGCCGCAAGGCGTACCTGTTACGGACGATGAGATTGTCAGCTTTAAAATCGTTTTGACCTTTTTCACAAGCTCAAAACACAAATTCAAATAACTGATGATATATGCAATATACATAATAACACCAACAATCTCTTTCCCGATAATTATTTATGGTACAAAAAATATGTTCCTCAAATTTGAAAACTGAACACATAGGGGTGGCAATCATGATCCATCTTTCGAGGCTATGCAGTTACTATCGATGATATATAGGTCCCCTAGTAAAATATCCGTACCGATATTATTGGCAATATTTACCGATATTTGACTGATATAACCGATATATCACCGATATTTGACCGATATAACCGATATATCACTGAATTATTAGTGTTAAATTGCTATATATGTTACCAATATCTCACCAAGATAACCTATATCTCAAATACCGATCCTTGACCGATATCCGATATTTTACCGCATTAACTGCATAATTTCGAGGAATGGGTTGATTTAGGGAAAAAGAAATATATTTGCACGAGTTCATTTGGGTCGACTCAAGTATATAACAAGTCAAATTCGGTAAATTTATTTTCTTCTAAAATCGCTCATTTCAACTCTTAGTCCATTTTAGTTGAACCCTTTTCACCAAGCAGGTAAATTTATTTTAATATATGTTTTATTTTCTAAAATCGCTCATTTCAACTCTAGTCCATTTTAGCTGAACCCTTTTCACCGAACAAAGCTAATATTTTTTTAAAGCCACCGGTTTCGACTCAATCTCATTTTGCTCAGAACTCGTATTAACCATCACCCGACCCGACGTTTACGGTCTAACCATACTTAAAAACAAATCATGCACGGATGCACCCAATTGTACCAAACACAATCAATCACACGGATTTTTACTGTACCACCCTATATGAGTAATTAGTACACCAAAATTTACAACCACGTCAGCTGCACAAAAACCAATAATCCCAAGTACAAACACATCTAAAATTAAACAACAAAAATAACAAGAATCAATTTTTATATATAAAAAAAACATTATTTCCCAAAAATAATAATTACCACAAATCTTGAAACTTCCAAATTAAAACCCAAAATTCAAATCAACCAATTCTTTAATATTAAAAAAAAAACATTATTTCCCAAAAATAATAATTACCACAAATCTTGAGATTTCCAAATTAAAACCCAAAATTCAAATCAACCAATTCTTTAATATTAAAAAAAAACATTATTTCCCAAAAATAATAATTACCACAAATCTTGAAACTTCCAAATTAAAACCAAAAATTCAAATAAACCAATTCTTTAATATTTAAAAAAAAACATTATTTCCCAAAAATAATAATTATCACAAATCTTGAAACTTCCATTTTTTTCTTCCAAAATTCAAATCAACCAATTCTTTAATAACTCAAAACTAATCAACAACATGCAAATAACATAAAACCAATACAAAAAGGAACAAACCCAACATGCATAAACAATTAAACATTAAACAATTATTAAAGAACAAATTATTAAAGAACAAAATACTAAAGAAAATTGAGAAGAATGAATATTATTACCGGCAGAGGTATTGAAAAGAGACCCAAGAAAGGGGGCACACCTGCAAAAGAATTGGAGAGAATTGAGGTGAAATTGGTTGGAAATTAGAGTGAGAATTTGTTGGGGGTTTGATGATATGATATATGTATAAATATAATCTATATATCTATCCTTGTTGTCTGTTTCGAAAATGGACTTGACTCACTCAACCTCTCACATCTTTTTATACATCGACGCGTGTACATTTGTGACACATCATTACATTTAGAATCAATTCTATAAATGGTGGTCCTAAGGTTTTTTATTTTATAATTAAGGCTATTGAACTTTTTAATAATATTTTATTAGGTCATGGGTTATATTGATAATTTTTGATTTATAGTTTAGAACAAGTGTAGTTTTAAAAGATGTGTAAGTGAAATGAGTTTTTTTCGAAAATACTTAAGATCATTTCGTTAGAAGCTATAATCGACTCTGGCCTATACATGATCGAGTCTAAATTGAAAATCATTCTAATAATAATATGGCTAAACAAGAGTTTTTATATTGAGTTTGATTATGTTTGGGAGCTTAAACAAAATTATTATTTATTTTAATGTAATTATTTTTGTTTAATACAATAAGGATATGGTACATAATATTCAAGATAAAAATGATCAAATAATATATTCAAGATAAAAATGATCAAACAATATATTATGTTATATAAGCTATGGTTATAAGTATATACCAGAGGAATTTCCTTGCGTGTTATAACGGGAATTCAGTCGGTATCGATAGTTGCGGTATCTGTATGATACCGTTACTTAGTATAGTAACTGAAAGAGAAGCCCCTAAAAAGTCGTAGGATACCAACACATATTACACATTAATGGAAAATCACAACAAAGAATATCAGCATCAGTTTTGATAATACTGCTACGATACCGATGTTGGCATCAGTTTGGTCCTATTTGTCACAGTATAGTGCCATAGACCATAGTTGCTATATCTTATAATACAAAAAATAATCTACTTTCAATACAACTTCGTGTTCAACAAAATTTATATTGGAATGATAAGAAAAAAACTTAAACAAATCTGAATATTCAAATTGAAAAAAAAAACTTAATATATTCAAATAATTAGAAAAAAGTTAAATTCATATGAAAAATAAATGGGTTAAAGACTTTTTAGTGGTAAGAAATGAAATTAATTTTTTTTAAAGTATTTTATATAGTATAATACTGTTTGTTATAATAATCTAAGTTCTAATAAATGATTCTAATTAATTTTACGTGGATTTTTTCATTTAACCTTACAACTTTAAATTGGATTTTATTAAATATTAATATTATTTTTATTAAATAATACATACATGGATCTCAGTTGTTATAAATGTAGAAATAGTTTTTTTATTGATTTATAATAATTAATACCAATATTTTTGGTAACTCAAATATTCAACATCTCATTTTATGGTAATAGATATAATTTAAATTCAATTTAAAAACGTATGCCTTTTCATTTCATATTATATCATTTTTTCAGTTACAATGCAATACAAGAGATAAAAGAAGACAGTTTTCTCTCATGCATGTTTCGCGTTGACGATAAATAAAATTTAAAGACAATCGCTATCCAGAGTTGATTTGTTTTAGAATAATCAGTGTTTTCACATGGTTTGTACGTGACTTTTACAAGAGTTAAAAGTAGAGATCAACTTAAAGTGTTAATTGTTGATAAAGATGGTAATATTATGAGTACGATGTTTAATGTGTCTACAAATAACTTTTTTAGAGATTTTATATTTTATTTGTTATAATAGATTTGTAAATTGTAAATGTAAAATTAGTTTGTAATTTTTCATTATTACATATAATGTAAGCCAAGAATCAAATAGGAAATTTGATCCTCATAGGAAGCCTATGAAGGCATCTTGGTCTAGGCATGGTTGTAAAACAGTAAGCCAAGAATCAAATAGGAAATTTGATCCTCATAGGAAGCCTATGAAGGCATCTTGGTCTAGGCATGGTTGTAAAACAAGGTTTCCAAGGCCGAGTACTCCCCGAGTAGTCGCTACAAGGTAGGCTGCCGAGACGACTTTCTTTGACACCGCCTAATTACTCGGAGTCGGTCAAACGCGGCCAACCTCGGCCAGAATTGGATCTAGTAGGTCAACTTGGGCCTAGTTTGACTTAAATAATAATAAAACATAATTTATATGCCTATCATATTCAAGAATGAATATCATTTTCACGTATTTTGTTATAAATATTAGTAAATTTATGCTATTTGACATATATTTAATCTCCAGAAAGTAATTTCTTTATAATTTAACATGTCCGAGTACTCCCCGAGTACTCTCCGCCTAGACCGAGTGCTCTCAACTCCCCGGTCAACCGACTAGGGAGCGCCTAGCGACTTTTGCAACCATGGGTCTAACATGTGACAAAGTAGAAAAATAAGGGGAATGGTATTCTAATCATTGTTATACCAACTCATCTTCAATCTTTTCTCGTCTTTTCTGTTTCTCTTTCTTGTATACTAAAAACCAACCATTTTCAAAACCATATTTCAATCTTTCCTTTACTTTCTCTCTCTAGGATCACTACATCATATTGTGATATTCTTCATTAATCACTAATTCAAACACTCAATTAACGTGTTCTTCAGTTTCTCTAAAAAGACCTTGTTCAATATAATAGAATTTCTCACTTTTTTGCGTAGTTTTTCAAACACTCAATTAACGTTTTCTTCAATTTATCTAACAAGACCTTGTTCAATATCATAGAATTTCTCACTTTTTTGCGTGGTTTTGAAGTGAATCACTTGATTCGTTCGTCAGTGTTTCTAGGATGTAAATTTCGTCTATCGTTGAAAAAAATCCAAAGAAATCGATTTCGATTTTATGTAATTTTGTCTGATTTTGAACCGATCCTGATAAAATTAGGGGTTGATTGATTGATTTGTTTTAATGGGGATGTAATTGATAAGGTGAGTAGTTTGTTAATAATTTTGGTTTTGATTGGTGAATTGTTTGATGATTTTATGGTTTATTTTTTTTATTTTTTTATTTTTTTATTTTTTGTGGTTTTAGTTCACTGTGTTTTTGTATTGTATTTTATAAAATACGCCAATTCATTCTGTTTTAGTCCATTGCGTTTTTTAGTTGTGCTTTATAACACAATGATAAAAATATAGTTTATTGTGTTTTAGTCCGTTGCGTTTTTAATTGTGTTTTGTGACACATTGATAAAACACATTTTATTGTGTTTTAGTCCACACGATTATTACAGAATTGCAAAGCGGAACATGATTACATCGGGATTGCCAAACATGAACGTCATTTATAAATATATATATATGCGCTATAAGCTTCAACTTAAAATCCGTTTACACTCAAGATAGGTTAACTCAAACTCAGTCTCTTTATTCTATTACCCTAACATATTGAATTCCCGTCACGAACTGCGGGAAGATACAACATTGCGTGAAGCGGAACGCATGGCATGGCATGGGGAATCCTGACGCAACGCATCGGTTTGGAAACCACTAGTTAATTTTACTAAATGATATTTAGAAAGAATCTTACTTAATAAGATGCTTGAAAAAGTTAAACCAACCTCGCAAATATATTGGTCTATTTGGATATTTCTGGAAAAGGTTGGTCAATGGAGATCTTTCATGGTCTTTAGTTTAGTGTTAAGGTCTTATAAAAGCTGTATATGATACTTTATCGAAAAAAAACATTGGATTAGTATGTATGATATGTTGGTTGGTTTAATTTCAATTTAAAGTAATCATTAAACAAGTTGTTTCTAAACATAAATTCAAGGGCGGACTCAAGCTTTGGCTTGGGTGGGCGGGCGCCCCCCTTGAACAAAGTGTATTTTCGAGGTAAAAATCCCGATTGCACCTATTGAAAATTTGGTTAAACCCTTCGTTCACACCTCCAGAAAATAATTCATGGGTTCGCCACTGCACATAATGATGCATTGTTTGCTCTAGAAACCCGTTTTAATTTTTATGACATATGACATATGACTTTGAGAATGAAAAATCTACCTTCAAAGTTCAAACAATATAAATAAATATGTCCTTACACCCGAGACCAAAAAACAACATATTAGATAAACTTACTTTTATGATAAAACTTATACCATACTTTAAATGAAAACACTCGTAAGAGTGTATTTAATATTTTAATCTAATATAAATCATATAAATAAATATAAATAAAATAATATCTTGAATAAAAACAAGAAGGAAAAGAAAAGTCAAATCAATGTGGATGCATATAAGATTTTTTGAAAGCGACCTCACTTGTTTGCAACAAAGACCAATAATGTTAATAAAAGTTACATCTTAACCGTTGTTAACAATCTCCTTTTCTAAACACATGAGTCATTTTAGATTATTCCCACAAATATATTGTTTAAATGATGCATGTCACAAAATTAATGGTGTTACTTTTGCAAATGTGATCACGGGGAAATGAAGAATTGAGTGCATGATAACTTCTCGACTGTAATGATCAAACTAAAGGAAATTGTAATTAACAACAACTGAGCAGAAGGCTTAGGATTTCATTGAAATTCTGAGAGAAATTGGGGTGGGAAATAGAACAGAGTACAAAATGGGATGGGAGAAAAAGATGAGATCACTGAGATCTAACAAACTTGCCTACCTCATGATCACACAATAATTACATTAAATAGAAAGACAACAGAATTCTGTTAGACTCCTGCTGATGTGGCACTCATGGTGTAATCTCGAAACTTCTTGGGTTGAGTCCTAACTCTTTCACTATTCCTTAATGGGCCTGGATCTATAATGTGCTGTGTTACTATTGGGCTGGTCCGTTGGGCTCATAACAATACCACCCCCATTAGCACCCACCTTGTCCTCAAGGGGAAAATTGGGAAACTGTTGTTGCAGCTCAGTATCATCCTCCCAGGTGGCTTCCTCTTTAGACAGACTCTCCCATTGGATAAGGCTTTGTTTGACCAGCTGAGTGCCTTTATAAATTGTCCTAGATTGCAGGACAGTTTGGGGCCGAAGAATAATAGTTGAAGTGGTGTCTACCAAGTGTAAAGGAGTGATTTGGTTAACCGGCTTGCCAACACATTTACGAAGCAGAGAGACGTGAAAGACGGAATGTATCTTAGCCGTATCTGGTAAGTCCAGTTTATAGGCGACCGTTCCAATTCTGGCCAGGATACGATAAGGACCAAAGTATCGATGGCCAAGCTTATGATGGCGTTGTAAGCGGGCAGACCCTTGGCGGTACGGTTGCAACTTAACAAACACCCAATCTCCTACCGAAAATTGCACATCACGACGATGTTTATCAGCAGCCGCCTTCATTCGGGATTGAGCTTTCGAAAGATTTGTTTTTAATAAATCCAAAACATTGTCACGTTCCAAAAACTGATCCTCCAAGGCAACATTAGTGGAGGAACCGCGAAGATATCGAGTGAGAGTAGGGGGCTTACGGCCATAGAGAATCTCAAACAGTGTCATTTGGGAAGAAGTTTGGTATGAAGTATTATACCAAAATTCAGCCCAAGGCAAAAACTGCAGCCACTTTTGGGGATGATGTAACACCTCGAAAATTTACGTCCAATAATGTATTGACACAAGTCACAAGCTTGAACGTGTGAAAGTATACTCTAGAGGGACCAAAGTTGACAAACATGGAAAGTATGTGAATATAAGGGTTTAAAATGTCAACAAGGGATAAATATACTTCACGGTAACCCTACATGATGCTCATACCCTTAAACGAATAAATCATGGATCATACGAAGCTAATTGTGAAAGGAAGTGGGGAATTACAAACTACAGGGGTTAAATGTGTCAACATGTTCAAAGTATACCTCTGAGTGACCTTTTAGCAAACCCTAAGCTTTGTAATGATTAATTATACTCACAAGAATAAGTGATAAAATTTTCATAAGGTTTCGTTATCGTATGAGAAAGTTATGAGAAAATTCGTGTGCGAGGGGTTAAAAGCGTCAACGTTGAAATCTATGACTTTTCGGGTGATCAAAAGTTAACCAAGGACTTAACAAAGTTGGTATAAGTCTTGAAGCCCTTAGAATTCAATTTAGAGGGCCCAAAGTGTAAGAAATAAAGGTAAAATCAAGTTTGGAAGTCCAGGGGTCAAAATTGTCAACATTAAAAGATTCTTTGTGCTGGCATGACCCTTGCGCACCTCAACACCAATAACGTTACGGTGCGCAAGCAGGTCCCAGATGCAGAAAACTTGACAGCTACCTGTTATCTCCGGTTACACCGACTTAAAAGCTGGTTTTTCGATTCAAGTGGCTCCTATATCTGGTTTTTAGCATCCTAGGCCACATGGGATGATCTTATAACATCACTAGACTATGATGGCATGATCCTAAGCTCTTGGGGTTCACTATATAAGAAGATGAAAGTTGCAACATTTGGGCATTTGCATTTGCAACATTCACAACTTACTTTTTGGAGCTCTCTGGTCAGCAAGCAATCTTCCTAGTGATCCCTAATCATAATTAGGACATTTGTAAGTGTCCTTAACCCTTCCTAATTCAGTTTTGCTTAGTTAATTAGCGTAAAGTCAAACCTTCGTAATTAAGATTTGACTTCGTCATTAATCTTAATCCCTTCAGTCAAAATTCAAATTGAAAGTACCTATGAGTTGGTAATTATGTGGGCATTAAACCCTTAAAAGGTCACCCCCTGATTCCCACTCTATCTAGGTCAATTGTCGAGTCAAACTTGATATTAAAAAGTCAACAGAAAGCTTAATTTTAAATTAATGCATAATTAGCGATGTAAAGACTATGCAACCTGTTTTATCATTAATATAACTTGGCAATTAATATAAGAACATGTCTAAACATGTTCAACTCGACAATTTTCAGTTTAGGCTCGGTTCGGAACCGAAAGTCGCATAGTTTGACTTATGCTTTGACTTTCAGTTCTGACCCGTTTAAGCATTGTTTAGAAATGCCTTAGAACCTTAATTGAACCAGGTTTCATATTAGTATAACCCCCTGAGGTCACACAACTTGGTTCATTAGTTATCCGATTCACATGCATGTTTCCGTTAAACGCTTAATTGTTGACTATTATGCGCTTTTGACTATAAAACGTGATTTTTGAAAAAGTGAAAGAGTAGAAACCTTAGTTACTGATTTATAAACTTGCACCTAAATTTTGACATCAGTTTGAGGTCTAGATTAAGAGTTATGCTCATTAGCGTAATTTGAAAGCTTTTTGTTAATTAAACGGCGTAATTAGCGTATAGCCTATTTAAACCCACTTTTTGATATCAAACTTTTTACCCACTGATGTAATATAATATTTTGGGATTTTTGGAGATTTTTATTTAATTTTTGGCTGAGCATAACATAGGTCTCTAAGTTTAATTCGGTTAATGCCCATTTTGCCCTTTAAGCCATAAAATGAGTTTTACAAATCCTTTTGACTCCAAACCTTTTTCTACTGATTTTAATTGATAAATAAAATATTTTGAGCCTTCTGGAATTATAAAAATATCATCTTTCCTTTGAAAACCCGGAAATGGCTCCAAATCGCTTTTTAAGCGTTTTTAACGCATAGTATGTACTAAAACCATATTAAACATATAAGGGTGATACCTACTGATATTTTTAGTATATTTTTATATATTAACAGTAAGTAAAAGTTTTTAAACTCAGGTTTCCAGTTTTGACCTTTTTAGCCTAAGTGAAATTACCAAAATACCCCTAAGGTGCATAGTTTGGTTTTAAATGATAAATTTCACATATAGGTCATACCCTACTGTTATCACATGTTAAATTAAGTATATTTTACTGATTTCATCAGACCCGAAACTCAGGTTCATATTTAAACTCTTTCATAACCTTTTTAATGACCAAAATACCCCTACGGGGCGTAATGTGAGTCTAAATCCGTTTTGGGCATAATATAAGATATCTTTCTGATATCACAACATAATTAAAGCATAATAACTTAGGAAACTCGCATATGACTCTTTTGGTTACTCGTTACGCACTTATCGTGTTCGGATCGGCTTATGTGACTAGTTTGCATATATTAGCCGAAACGGGTCAAACCATATCATTTTTGTCTCAAAATCCAGAATGTGTTTAGTTTACCCTTGTTACACAAGTATACAAGCTTGTCAGGTCAAAACCACATTCTAAACCGGTCTTCGCTTTATCATGCGTTTGAACCGTGTCTTCATTTTGAAAACTAACCGGTCTAAGCTTAGGCTTAAATTAAAGACCCGTTAGGAATCTAATAGGTTATTAAAAACCTTCGTTCCAGATTTAGGAGCCCAGTAAAAGCTATCTGTACTTGCTTGGTGGTATACGGCTGGGATTGAATTTATATTTAGCTCAGGTAAATACTTTTAACTTATTTTCCCTATACGGGCTTGGGGTACGGTATATAAAATACCGCTTGGTCCGGCATTGAATCTTTAATCGAATAGAGGTTAAATCATTGATATGCTACGTTTTGAAATGTTTTGTTTGCTTAAAGCCTTTGGGGGGTTAATGACCATGTCCCGGATATCCTTGGCATCATTTTACGAAATGGCCACGACCTAAGCACGGGGTGTAGGCGTATACCCGTCAGTGCCGAACCAAATAATGTGGTGTGTCTATTGATCTTTAACCCGGTCTACGGATCGGGCTACTGAACGCATAAGTAACATGTAATTCGTTTACAAGTATTATATTCAAATAATTATCCCAAGTTATAAAGAGTTTTGTGCCACGTGCATCCAAATCAATTTTATTAAACTTTTCAAAATGAGTCAGTTAAATTGTATTTACCAGTGTAAACTGACGTATTTTCCAAAAAGGTTAAGTGCAGGTACTAATCGGAATAGGCTGGCTACTCCTAGCATCAATAAAGAGTCTCGCAAGCTTAGATGCCTAAAGTCTATTGAACAAATGTTTCATTTTATTTTCGGTCCGCCTGTGGATCCTTTACATTCCGTTTCTAATACTTGATATTACTTTATATCGGTTTGTAATATATTTATCTTTTGCTTCCGCTGTGCATTTATATATTGTGTTGTTTGACTATGATGATTTCAACTACGTCACTATACTCCCCACCGGGCCCACCGGTGACACGTGGAAATTAGGGGTGTGACAGGTTGGTATCAGAGCCAACATTGAGTGAATTAAACACTAGCTTTTTGTGTTTAATCTCAATGACACGATAGCACATTCTTTGACCTTCTGAGTCTAGACTTAACATAGGAATACTCTCGTCCCTATTCGGAGGATTATTACCTTCAATTATATTTTAATATGTCGCCTAGCAAAGAAGCCATAATGGAAATTCTCCCCATTCAAAGCCTAGGGAAGGCCGAGCCTCGTATTGCGACTAGGATTGGTGTACAACCAAGGAGAAGACATTCAGAACTAAAATGAAGAAGAAACTCCTTTTGCTGAAGTTCGTTTCCTTAGTAAGTCCTTATAAGGGCATACTTCTCCTTCAGTCCCTTCATGGACAACATCATTTCATTCAAGTCTCGCTTAGGGCAATTCTATACCTCTTTTAAAAACCATTGGGATGTTTTATCTAAATTTCATTTATATCATTATATATGAATATAATATATGAAATAAATTAAAATAACATTTCTGTTATAAGATCTACCATTATAATAAAATGGCAAAATCTAAAAAGGACAAGACTTAGCCTCGTGTCATTATTAAGACCCGGCCAAGATGGCAGTTCCTCAATTTAGGTTCAGATCCTTATTAACATCCCGAGTTAGGATTGTTCTGCGTTATTTATTAAAAAGGAATCTTAAAGGTAAACCTAGCCTATATGACGAGGCCAAGATGGTAGGACCTATTCAAGGGATTCACATCCTTGTTAATATCTATAACATATTAACTTTTCTGGCAGACGTGGTTCGATAAAGTCACATAAATCATCCTCATACTGGATTCTCCCGAAATCCTTTCTTATTTTGTGATCTAAACATCCATTAAGGATATAATGCCTACGGGCTATAATTAACGTCCTCTGAGACTAAAGACAGTCGTAGCCTACGAATCCCTGTCAAGAAAAGACGTGAACACGTTCAAGCCTAAATACCTTGATTCTACAAAATCATGGTTTATAATTTAAAGTTGCCCTTGTGACTTGACTTTTGTGCTATAGTTATATTTTAATTAAATCCAGGATAATTATGATAAAAATCCTGAATAAAAATAAATATCATTCCTTTCCTGCCAGTATAAATATTAAAAGAGAATCTTAAAAGGGTTGACCTAGCTTGAATGTCATTGAAGACCTAGCTAAGATGGTAAAACCTGTTTAAAAGAGATTCAGATCCTTATTAACACTTGAAAACGTGTTAACACTCCCGACAACAGTGATGCGATAAAATCACGCTTGTCATCTTTATATTAGGAACTTCCAAACCCCTTATTTAGCCTAAATGATCAATAGGAATCATGGCTAATAAACGTCGAACATGATGTACACATCTAAACATCCATCTGGGATGTATACCTACGAGCAAAGATGTATACCTGAAAAAGATAGTTTATTTCATAACTTCTTGTCAAGACAATGAACTATAAAATTTTCTGATCCAAAGGAATCATCGATTATGTTTTAAAGTTCCCTAGTGACAAGGCATCTGTGCCGTCAAAAAGTCCTTTGGAACAAGCCCTATGTGCTATATAAAATGTCAATACGACATTGACAGTCGTGACTTATGTTCCCTGTCTGATAAATATGAAGGATTATATCCCATTTAAACGCCAATGACGGGTTATTTAAAAACCTAGGCAAAACATAATCAAATAAATTTAATACTATCTATTGGCCTACATGGTTTATTTACACCATGGCTATTTATCATCAATTCGACAATCCAATATAATTAAGCAAATTATTACTACATGATTTGTAGCCTTCAAAGCTTCACCATGGCTGACTCCTCGGAAGCTCTCAATCATCCAGTTGATCAGAAGGATGATGCAAGACTGAACTTAACAGGCATCGAGTTACAAGCTATGATAAATATAGCTGTAAACAACGCTGTGGACCGTGCGTTGAAGGATCATAAGCGAAGGTTCGATGATACCCCAAATAAGGGTTATAAAAAGGGTAAGACCGGTTCAAACTATAACCAGTCCAAGCCAAAGGAGGCAAAACCCGAATGTATAACCTGCGGGAAGAAACACTTCGGAAAATGTTTCTATGATCAGACCAGGGGATGTGTCATCTGTAAAGAGATTGATCACAAGACCCATGAATGCAAGGACTTGAAGGACAACCAGCAGTCAGGTGAAAAGACCAGATGCAAAACCTGTAGGAAATACCACCTCGGGAAATGCAGATTTGAATCTCAGCCTCGACCCTGTGGAATCTGCAAGTCCAAGGAGCATAAGACCTTGGATTGCAAGAAGTTGGGAGACGCAACCTGCTATGGTTGCAATGAAAAAGGGCACATTAAGACCAACTGCCCTAAATATGCTAAAAAGCTTGAGGAAGTTAAGAAGACCAAAGCTGGAAGCTCTCAGATGAATGCTCAAAAGGCTATTCAGGATGACAATGTCACAACAGGTACTTTCTCTATCAATAACGCTCATGCTGGAGTATTAATTGATTCAGGTTCAGATAAGTCTCTCATAGACAATAGATGTTGTAAATTATTAAATCCGCCTGTTAAAACTCTAAGTGTTAAGAATAAAGTAGAATTTGGCCGATAGTACCTCAGAGACTGTTTCAGCAATATTAGATGGATGTTTAATGTCTATTAGAAATTTTTCCGCTGTCCTTGTTTCCATTAAAATAAAGGAATTCTATATAGTGAAAAGAATGAATTGGTCGTCTTATAACCAAGCCCATATTGTGGGTAATAAGAAGCAAATAGTTATCAAGACTCCTTATGGTGAGCCCTTGACAATTCAAGGAGACACTGGGTATGGATTGCCTAAGAAATTGTTGAATATGGTATTTAATACCAAAGCTTCGAGTATGGAAAACTCGGAAGAGATAAACAACATTCGCGACACTAGAGATGCGACAAGTGTTAATGGTGCACCAAATATGAACCTCGATGATGATGGAATTAATCTCCAAAACGGTAAGTAATGCAGCTGTTAGAAAGACTATGAGAAAGAGTCATAAGAAGGCTCAAGAAGCCGAATGTTGCTTGCTCTACAATACATGTAGCTGCTCATAAGAAGAGTTTTATTCCTGCTTCAAATGCGAAGAATAACCCAAACAAAATCCTATATGTCAAGGAGCCCCATTCCTTTTCAGGATGTACTTAAAAGTACTTCGTCTCTTGGAAGCCAAGAGACTTCAATTGTAAAAAAGGGCCATTGATTGCAGGAAACCGTGGGATGAAGTAGAAACCATTAGGTGTATCAGCAATTATGCTGGAAGGGACGGTGAGGTATACATCACTGTCATTCGATGGCGATACCCTTAATTAGTGGGGACATTAATGAAGTCCACAAGAAAGATCATCTTATACATTATGGGATGGTCCAAGTTTTAAGGACCATATTAGAAAACCTATTGTCCGCGTCACGAAATGGGAAAAAATGGAGTAATAATTTTCCGACTCCCCCATAAGATTTATAAACTATCGGCAGTGTGCTGCAAACCTTGGTTCATTAATGGAAATAGTGCCCTTATTCAGTTAACCTAGAATTTAAGCATAATGCACTTATATATATATATATATATATATATATATATATATATATTATGATTTAGCATCGGCAATAAGAGGGCACATTAAGGTTTCAAGGCCTGCTTATTATGAATCCATTATGGATCCACCTCAGCTACTCACGATTTATAGATTAAGAAATAACCAGTCAAGGCCGAGACTGCCCTACAATTTGTCAAAGATTTTATAGCTAAGTTTGAAAGGTTTAAGAATGGAGGCGTTTAGCCCTCCTGATGAATGATTAGAGGCAGCTCACATTAATAAGGACACCAGATAAATCCCTTATGGTGATTTTATGGCTAGGAGTTACGTTGGTTTCAGGTACTGCTAAGTCTCTCGTAAAACCATAAGCTTAGCAAACTTTTAGAAATCTTTCTCGTAAGAACCTCAGATATTAAGTATAAAGTAAAACTTACAAGTAAAATCATAAGAACCCTTTTTCTTATGTTCCTATCAGAAACCTCCAACTGTAAGAATTCTAGAAGTAACCTCTCTCTAGAAGAAGTGCGTCAGCATATAGTTGATATCTCCTTGATATCTACCGATTAAGAATACCAGATGGTATGACAAAAAGCGCCATATGAGGGTTGATGTATCTTAATAAGTTCCATAGATTGCTTCCATGCCTGATCAGTATGGAGGTTTAATGCATGGAGCCACAAAGATATCCCAATAATCATATGATACTAAAAGTCAACTAATGGTATTCAAAGAAGATATACACAATGGAATTTTTCCAAGTAAATGTCTATGATTAAGGGAATCCATAGACTTGTAATGCGAATATGTCCCTTATCTGACACAAGCAATGATGGATGAACTGGAGCATGAGATTTGGAAAAATCTCTTTAATCTCTGTGTATCTTGATTATCTTCTCTTAAGATTACCCTATTTACCTCCTGAGAGGCAGGTAGAGTTAAGATTTATATCCCAGATGGGGCTGTATTATTATGAAATCTCCATGACGGCTAGTACCATCATTAGAAGAATTGAAATTTTGATTAAGCGAATAAAGGATTCTTATAGCATAACTCAATATTCTGAGAATTCGTTTTAGTTAATTAAGAAAGGCGGTTCATTTTGCTTATGCATTGGTTACCACAACCCTAATTAGACAACAATTAAGAATTATCATTAGCTGCCCAGGATCGTCGATTTGATCGACTAACGCAAGGATTAACTATTCCTTGGGATTAGTTCTAAGCAGTGGTTGGAATAACCATTTCGCCTTAAGATAAGCTTTTTATAAGAGTCGTTATATAAGTATCAAGTTTGCTCCTTTGGAGACCTTGTATAGATAAAATATCAAAACGTCCGTTTGATGGATGAGACTTTGGGAAGTCCAATTATCAGGATCAGAAGGTTGCCTTGGAAACAACAGATAAGATCAAACAAATCCATAATCATCTGTAAATTGCCAGTATTCGGCAGAAAAATCAAGGATTAATGAAAATAGCAACCCTCCTAAGTTCTTGCGAAGGAATAAGGTTCAACAAAGATATCGCCCTGGAAGGGTGTGCCAATTTGTTAATTATCAGACTAGTTAAGCTCTGAATATAGAAAATCATTCGAAGGAAATCGAATGTATCAAGATCAGATAGCTTAAAGCTAAAACTTTTTTTAAGGAGTAGGATGGAGCTCGCAATACATTTCACACTAATGATTTAAGGATGTGTTTCACCAATAAGTCGAGAAGCATTATCACATAATGATATGCAGATTTATGATATAATGAGCAACCTACGTCGATTAAGGATCGACAGGTAAAGAAGCTCCAAAAGAATACATGTACCCATTATAAAGGTCAATTTGGGAGCCTGGAAAAGCTCCAGATATGCTATTGAGGTTAAGTCCATTAGGCGACGAAAAGAACTTCCATAATTTTAGCAAATCTCGAGGTCGAGATTTATTTTAAGGGGGTGAGGATGTAACACCTCGAAAATTTACGTCCAATAATGTATTGACACGTGTCACAAGCTTGAACGTGTGAAAGTATACTCTTGAGGGACTAAAGTTGACAAACATGGAAAGTATGTGAATATAAGGGTTTAAAATGTCAACAAGGGATAAATATACTTCACGGTAACCCTACATGATGCTCATACCCTTAAACGAATAAATCATGGATCATACGAAGCTAATTGTGAAAGGAAGTGGGGAATTACAAACTACAGGGGTTAAATGTGTCAACATGTTCAAAGTATACCTCTGAGTGACCTTTTAGCAAACCCGAAGCTTTGTAATGATTAATTATACTCACAAGAATAAGTGATAAAATTTTCATAAGGTTTCGTTATCGTATGGGAAAGTTATGTGAAAATTCGTGTGCGAGGGGTTAAAAGCGTCAACGTTGAAATCTATGACTTTTCGGGTTATCAAAAGTTAACCAAGGACTTAACAAAGTTGGTATAAGTCTTGAATCCCTTAGAATTCAATTTAGAGGGCCCAAAGTGCAAGAAATAAAGGTAAAATCAAGTTTGGAAGTCCAGGGGTCAAAATTGTCAACATTAAAAGATTCTTTGTGCTGGCATGACCCTTGCGCACCTCAACACAAATAACGTTACGGTGCGCAAGCAGGTCCCAGATGCAGAAAACTTGACAGCTGCCTGTTATCTCCGATTACACCGACTTAAAAGCTGGTTTTTCGATTCAAGGGGCTCCTATATCTGGTTTTTAGCATCCTAGGCCACGTGGGATGATCTTATAACATCACTAGACTATGATGGCATGATCCTAAGCTCTCGGGGTTCACTATATAAAAGATGAAAGTTGCAACATTTGGGCATTTGCATTTGCAACATTCACAACTTACTTTCTGGAGCTCTCTGGTCAGCAAGCAATCTTCCTAGTGATCCCTAATCATAATTAGGACATTTGTAAGTGTCCTTAACCCTTCCTAATTCAGTTTTGCTTAGTTAATTAGCGTAAAGTCAAACCGTCGTAATTAAGATTTGACTTCGTCATTAATCTTAATCCCTTCCGTCAAAATTCAAATTGAAAGTACCTATGAGTTGGTAATTATGTGGGCATTAAACCCTTAAAAGGTCACCCCCTGATTCCCACTCTATCTAGGTCAATTGTCGAGACAAACTTGATATTAAAAAGTCAACAGAAAGCTTAATTTTAAATTAATGCATAATTAGCGATGTAAAGACTATGCAACCTGTTTTATCATTAATATAACTTGGCAATTAATATAAGAACATGTCTAAACATGTTCAACTCGACAATTTTCAGTTTAGGCTCGGTTCGGAACCGAAAGTCGCATAGTTTGACTTATGCTTTGACTTTCAGTTCTGACCCGTTTAAGCATTGTTTAGAAATGCCTTAGAACCTTAATTGAACCAGGTTTCATATTAGTATAACCCCCTGAGGTCACACAACTTGGTTCATTAGTTATCCGATTCACATGCATGTTTCCGTTAAACGCTTAATTGTTGACTATTATGCGCTTTTGACTATAAAACGTGATTTTTGAAAAAGTGAAAGAGTAGAAATCTTAGTTACTGATTTATAAACTTGCACCTAAAATTTGACATCAGTTTGAGGTCTAGATTAAGAGTTATGCTCATTAGCGTAATTTGAAAGCTTTTTGTTAATTAAACGGCGTAATTAGCGTATAGCCTATTTAAACCCACTTTTTGATATCAAACTTTTTACCCACTGATGTAATATAATATTTTGGGATTTTTGGAGATTTTTATTTAATTTTTGGCTGAGCATAACATAGGTCTCTAAGTTTAATTCGGTTAATGCCTATTTTGCCCTTTAAGCCATAAAATGAGTTTTACAAATCCTTTTGACTCCAAACCTTTTTCTACTGATTTTAATTGATAAATAAAATATTTTGAGCCTTCTGGAATTATAAAAATATCATCTTTCCTTTGAAAACCCGGAAATGGCTCCAAATCGCTTTTTAAGCGTTTTTAACGCATAGTATGTACTAAAACCATATTAAACATATAAGGGTGATACCTACTGATATTTTTAGTATATTTTTATATATTAACAGTAAGTAAAAGTTTTTAAACTCAGGTTTCCAGTTTTGACCTTTTTAGCCTAAGTGAAATTACCAAAATACCCCTAAGGTGCATAGTTTGGTTTTAAATGATAAATTTCACATTTAGGTCATACCCTACTGTTATCACATGTTAAATTAAGTATATTTTACTGATTTCATCAGACCCGAAACTCAGGTTCATATTTAAACTCTTTCATAACCTTTTTAATGACCAAAATACCCCTACGGGGCGTAATGTGAGTCTAAATCCGTTTTGGGCATAATATAAGATATCTTTCTGATATCACAACATAATTAAAGCATAATAACTTAGGAAACTCGCATATGACTCTTTTGGTTACTCGTTACGCACTTATCGTGTTCGGATCGGCTTATGTGACTAGTTTGCATATATTAGCCGAAACGGGTCAAACCATATCATTTTTGTCTCAAAATCCAGAATGTGTTTAGTTTACCCTTGTTACACAAGTATACAAGCTTGTCAGGTCAAAACCACATTCTAAACCGGTCTTCGCTTTATCATGCGTTTGAACCGTGTCTTCATTTTGAAAACTAACCGGTCTAAGCTTAGGCTTAAATTAAAGACCCGTTAGGAATCTAATAGGTTATTAAAAACCTTCGTTCCAGATTTAGGAGCCCAGTAAAAGCTATCTGTACTTGCTTGGTGGTATACGGCTGGGATTGAATTTATATTTAGCTCAGGTAAATACTTTTAACTTATTTTCCCTATACGGGCTTGGGGTACGGTATATAAAATACCGCTTGGTCCGGCATTGAATCTTTAATCGAATAGAGGTTAAATCATTGATATGCTACGTTTTGAAATGTTTTGTTTGCTTAAAGCCTTTGGGGGGTTAATGACCATGTCCCGGATATCCTTGGCATCATTTTACGAAATGGCCACGACCTAAGCACGGGGTGTAGGCGTATACCCGTCAGTGCCGAACCAAATAATGTGGTGTGTCTATTGATCTTTAACCCGGTCTACGGATCGGGCTACTGAACGCATAAGTAACATGTAATTCGTTTACAAGTATTATATTCAAATAATTATCCCAAGTTATAAAGAGTTTTGTGCCACGTGCATCCAAATCAATTTTATTAAACTTTTCAAAATGAGTCAGTTAAATTGTATTTACCAGTGTAAACTGACGTATTTTCCAAAAAGGTTAAGTGCAGGTACTAATCGGAATAGGTTGGCTACTCCTAGCATCAATAAAGAGTCTCGCAAGCTTAGATGCCTAAAGTCTATTGAACAAATGTTTCATTTTATTTTCGGTCCGCCTGTGGATCCTTTACATTCCGTTTCTAATACTTGATATTACTTTATATCGGTTTGTAATATATTTATCTTTTGCTTCCGCTGTGCATTTATATATTGTGTTGTTTGACTATGATGATATCAACTACGTCACTATACTCCCCACCGGGCCCACCGGTGACGCGTGGAAATTAGGGGTATGACAGATGATCAGCCACGTAACAGTGAAGATACATTTCCAAACAACGGTTAAGCGCTTCGGATTGTCCATCCGATTGAGGGTGGTACGCAGTACTAAATTTGAGAGTGGTACCGTTGGCCCGATGCATCTCTTTCCAAAATTCAGTCATAAAATGTGCATCCCGATCTGTGACAATGGTTAAAGGAACACCATGTAGTCGCACGATTTCAGTAACAAATGCAGTGGCCACCGTAAAACTGTTAAATGTGGAGGGTAGGGCGATGAAGTGCCCATACTTGAGTTCGACTCTCAATGAAAGCACCAATTTGTAATGATCAAACTAAAGGAAATTGTAATTAACAACAACTGGGCAGAAGGCTTAGGATTTCATTGAAATTCTGAGAGAAATTGGGGTGGGAAATAGAACAGAGTACAGAATGGGATGGGAGGAAAAGATGAGATCACTGAGATCTAACAAACTTGCCTACCTCATGATCACACAATAATTACATTAAATAGAAAGACAACAGAATTCTGTTAGACTCCTGCTGATGTGGCGCTCATGGTGTAATCTCGAAACTTCTTGGGTTGAGTCCTAACTCTTTCACTCTTCCTTAATGGGCCTGGATCTATAAGATGGGATGTGTTACTATTGGGCTGGTCCGTTGGGCTCATAACATCGACCACCCAATTTCAAGCAATAGAGGCCACAACTTGCATATGAAATCAAGAGGTGACCATATAAAAAGATAAACTTACATGCTCAACTACCTATAACTACAATACCCGGAATAGTGTCAGGCAGCTAACTGACACCCCCTCATTAGTCGATTCTTTTTGTATTTAACTTTTAAACCTTCAGCTTAGCTTTGCTGATACACGGGTTTTATCCCTTTGTTTTTAAAAAGTTTTCTTCATATTGGTTAACTTTGTTTATCTGCATGTTTAGTCCCACTGCTTAAACTTTTGTCCATCCAAATTACGATTTTACCCCGTTTAAATTTACAGTTTTGTCATTGGTTTTGTTTTTTTTCCTCTCACCCAAATTATGATTTTTCTCTCAGTTCAGATTTACAGTATTCCCATCGTTTTTTTTCCCTGTCAAAGTACAATTTTCCCCTTGTAAAATTGCAGTCTTGTGATCGTTTTTGTTTTCTTTTTTACAAACTATAGAAGTGTTTTGTTTTAAGTGGTGGACTCGATGTAATTTTTATTTGTGCCAGACACGCTTATTTGTCCCGAAAAATTACAATTTTGCCCCCAGTTTAAAATTCTAGTTTTTCCATCGTTTTAGTTTTTTTAGATTTTAATTGGTTGACTTGATGTAATTTTTTTAGATCGTGTTACGAGTAGTATGTACAAGTAAACGAAACAAAGACGTACATGTTATGAGAGAAAAATATTCGGCTTAGTGCCCTACTATGCGGGCGGAGAAAAACTAGTTTTTAACATAAAAATATTGATGTTAAAAGCATGAATAGATACGCCAGAGTACATGTAACAAACATAATCTTTCTAAAAAGAGTTAGAATTAGTTGATTTTTATTTTGCTTAGTAGTTTCAATTTAGTTTTGGGAAACTTGCTATAGGAGAACGAGTTTAAATGGTTTTTTAAACTGTGCGAATCTTTAGCTTGTTGTGTGAGATCTCACACCCTTCTAAATAGAAGGTCCTAACCATACTTTGGTCAGAATATGTTGTCCTAATCATACTCTGGCCAGACTATTATATTCAATTTTAAGTTTTAACATATTTTTATTTTACTTTTCTAAAACAATATTTTCTTTTTTATTTATGATTTGTTTTTACTAGTTTTTTCCTTTTTTTCACACACACACATATATATATATATAATATTGTTGACGAAGGATCATTTATTTTTATAAAATTATATAGCTTTTTAATATTTTATTAGTTAATATTAAAATACTTTATTATTATATTCACTTTTAAGTTTTAACATATTTTTATTTTTGGGTTAAGTTATTCTACAAATACTTCAAATTCTAAGAAGTGTAAGAAAGATTTATAGAGTGACAAGTGCCCAATAACCTAAAATCTAAACTCACTACACCACCACATAAAACCTAAACACCCACCCCACCCCCACCCACCCCCACCCAAAAAACTAAACACCCACTACCACCCAAAAACCTAAACATATTTTTATGGTAGTGGGTGGGGGGTTTAGGGTTTTGGGTGGTGGTGGGTGTTTAGTTTTTTTTTTTGTAGTGGGTTTTTTTTAGAAGCCTTTGTACTCTTCTTACAATAAGGAGCCTTTGTATTTGATCCTAATCCTTTTATTTTTATTTTACCTTTTTAAAACTATTTTTTCTTTTTCATTTATCATTTGTTTTTACTAATTTTTTTTATTTTTTCTTAAATTATTTTTCCTTTATCAATTAGTCTGATATTTTATTTAATAACTTATGTTCATTAATGAACTATGATTGTATCTTTATAATAATACTAGTGGGGCACCCGCGCGTTGCGGCGGAGTCGACAATACATGGCGGGAACATAGTTCAAACCTTAAAACAATAAAAAAAAGGTCATATGTAAGTTGTATGTATTTATATGTATGTAAAAGCACCCACACTTTGCGGAGGGTGTAAATTTTTTAAAGCTGGTAATATATTTTTTTCATCATAATCTGATATAGTTAGTTTGAGGAAAGGAAACCACGGCACCTACCTATGTTGTGGCACCTACCTATGTTGTAACTGAATGGCCGCTTAAGCCAGCTAAGCTCAGTTAGGACCTAAAATGGCCTGCAGTCTATATCTAAAACAAAGCCTAACAACTAATTCACTATTTTCTACTTCTTTAACCGTACCTTACCAATTCTATGTAACCTCAAGTCACCAGGGACCACAATATTCCATGTGGTTTGTAGAAATGAAAACAATCTAATTTAATTTTTTATTTTTTTATGTCAAACTTTTTACCAAAGAGGTGTGTTTTTTTTTGTACATGATCATGTGACATTATAGTCATAATTTTTGCGAGTTGTTTTAAGCCTAATGTGAACAACTTCTGAGAAAGAATAATGACTTTCTGAGTGCTTCCAAAATCAATGGCAAATTGGCAAGTCCTGTTAGTATTTTTTTTTTACTGTTTTCAACTGTTTTGGGGTGAAGCATGTGTACCTATATGTTATTTTCATGATTTCAAAGTATAATTGATTATACATGTTATTAGTTATCATTTGACAAACTAAATGACTATCTATGGTTTAAACACTGATTTCTAAAAGAACATAAAATAAAATGTTGAATTGTACTTATTTTATGTTCACCAGACCGACTGGTAGTATGATATAGCGCTATAGGATTTGACACCCTATTCCTGTTGTCATGGAATGTCTGAAACCAATTTGTTTCTCCATCCAAATAGGGATTTCCTTTGTGGTATCCCTATAGTCACAAATGTGTATTTTGATGCACTAGGTCTGAATGAATTCTTAAATCACATTATTTTTGTGTATTTAATTATACTCCCGAAGGTATAGTTTGATATACTCCCATATTCTGAGAATTCAGTATTGTTAATTAAGAAAGACGGTTCATTTTGCTTATGCATTAATTACCGCAACCCTATTTAGGCAACAATTAAGAATTGACATCAGCTGCCCAGGATCGTCAATTTGTTCGACTAACGACAAGGATTAGCTATTCCTTAAAATTAGTTAAGCAGTGGTTGGAATAACCATCTCACCTTAAGATAAGCTTTTCTATAATGGTTGATATATAAGCATCAAGACTGCTCCTTTGGAGACCTTGTATAGATGGCATGTTGAACATCTATTGTTAGGACAATAGATTGGTGAGTCCAATTATCAGGGCCTGAAAGTTGCCTGGGAGACAACAAATAAGATTATGCAAGTCCATAGTCATAAGTAAGGCGCCAGTATTCGGCAGGAAATCAAGGATTAATAATTAGTAGCAACCTTCTTAACTCCTTAATAAAGGATAAGGTCCAATCAAAGGTATCACCCTAAGAAGGGTGTGCTAAAATTTAATTCCTCGGGGTAAGTTAAGCCCTGGATATATATATAGGAACCTTCGGGAAATCAAATACAACAAAGGTCAATAGCCTATAAGCTAAAACCTATATAAGGAGCTTAGTGGAGCTCACAATGCGACCCACACTGATGATTTAAGGATAAGTTTCGCCAATAAGTCGAAACACACTATCGGGTAATGATAAGCAGATTAATGAGACTTTATGATTGGACGAGAAACCGTATCGATTAAGGATCGGCAGATTAAGAAGCTCCAAAAGGATACATGACCTATCGTAGAGGTCAACTGGGGTGCCTTAGAGACCCTAATGAATATTGTAAACATCTGATATACTCAAATCCGGTAAATACTAACAATAATTGATTCGTATTTGCAAGAGTGGAATCCTACAATGAAATGCACGACAAACCTTCGTTTATGGCTTTCGTTAAAGTCAAAGGCAACTTTAGAACAATTCATGGTGGTTTCAACTATTTAGGACCGGTTCAAGAGGCCCCCTTACTGAAAATAGTGGCCCAATTTCGTAATGCATGGTTACCCGTTCAAAGCCTGAAAGGCCAACAAATTTTTGCCTTCTGGAACAGGCTTACGGATCGTAAGGGTCAAGCCTTACGGTCCGTAAGGCATGCCCAGATGCAGAAAATCGACAGCAGCCTGTTATAAACGTTCTAACCGACTTAAGAAGATATTTTTCACTACATGGGCGACCCCTACATGCTTTTAGACCCTAGGAGCACTTGTAAATGATCTGGGAACAATGCTAGGCTTGTGTGTCAAGATCACAAACAATTAAAATCACTATATAAAGCCACAATGGTTGCAACATTCTTGCATTCATTCCATCTGCATTTCTGGAGCTTTTTGGAGTTCAAGAGCAGACCCTAAGCATCCTTAATCGTGCATAGGACTTCTGTAAGTATGCTTAACCTTTCCTAATTGAGTTTTACTTAGTTATTAGCTTAAAAGTCAAACCGTCGTAATTAACGTTTGACTTAGCGATTAATCATTAATGGTCCAGTGATTAGTCGAATTGAAGGTAGTTATAAGTTGGTATTTATGTGGGTAATAAACCCTTAGAAGGGCACCCTCTGATTCCCACTCTAACTAGACCATTTGTCGGGTCAAAGTTGATTAGAAAAAGTCAACAGAATGCTAATCTTCGAATTAACGCCTAATTAACAATGTAGAAGGCATGTAACCTATTTTATCACTCATATAACTTGGTAATAAGTATAATAACTAGTCTAAGCTTGTTTGATCCGACAATTTTCTGTTTAGACCCGGTTTAGAACCGAAAGTCGCAAAAGTTTGACTTTTTCCTTGACTTCAGTTCTGACCCGTTTTAGCATGTTTTAGAAATGCCTTAGAGCTTTAATTGGACCAGGTTACATACTAGTATAACCCTCTGTGATTATACACCTTGGTTCATTAGTTATCCGATTAATATGCATGATTCCGTTAATTGCTTATATGCTGACTATTATGCCCTTTTCACCATAAAACGTGATTTTTGAAAATGTAAAAGAGTAGAAACCTTAGTTACTGATTTATAAACTTGTACCCAAAATTTGACATCAGTTTGAGGTGTAGGTTGAGAGTTATGCTCATTAGCGTAATTAGAAAGCTTTTTAGCGATTAAACGACATAATTAGCATATAGCCTATTTAAACCTACTTTTGATATCAAACTTTTTACCCACTGATGTAATATAATATTTTGGGATTTTTGAAGTTTTTTAATTAATTCTAGGCTGAGCATAACTTAGACTTATAAGCTTGACTCGGTAATTGTCGGTTTTGCCCTTTTGGGCTATAAAATGAGTTTTACATATCTTTTTGACCCCAAACCTTTTGCTACTGATTTTATATGATAAATAAATTATTTTAAACCTTCTGGAATAATAAAAATATCAGCTTTCTATATAGAACCCGAAAATGGCTCCTAAGCGCCTTTTTAAGCGTTTTTAAATCATAGTATGTACTAAAACTATTTTAAACATATAAGGGTTGATACCTACTAATATTTAGGTAAATTATAATATTTTAACAGTAAGCAAAGGTTGTTTAACTCAGATTTCAGTTTTGAGCTTTTTGGCTTAAGTGAAATTACCAAAATGCCCTTTTGAGGCATAGTATGGTTATAATTAATAAGTTTCACTTATAGGCTATACCCTACTGTTATAACTTAGTAAATTAAGTATTTTTGCTGATTATATCAGACTTGTAACTCAGATTATTATTTAAACTCTTTTATAGACTTTTAAATGACCAAAATGCCCTTACGGGGCATAGCTTGAGTCTAAATTCGTTTCGGGCATAATAGAAGATATCTTACTGATGTCACAACATATTTAAGGCATGTTAACTTAGGAAACCTGTATATGGCTCTTATGGTTACCCGTTACGCATCCTTCGCGTTCGGTTCGGTTTATGTAACTAGTTTGCATAAATTGACCGAAACGGGTCAAACCTTATCATTTTAATCTCAAAATCTAGAATGTGTTTAGTTTACCCATATTAAGTCTTCAAACTTGTCGGGTCTAAACCACATTCTATTCCGGTCTTCGCTTAATCACGCGTTCGAACCGTATCTTTCTTTAAAACTAACCGGTCTAAGTTTAGGCTTAAATAAAGGCCCGTTAGGATTCTAATAGGTTATTATAAACCTTCGTTCCAGAATAGGAGACCCGGTAAAAGCTACACGCAGTTGCTATTTGTGATTGATACTTGCAAAGGTAAATACTTTTAACTTATTTTCACTATACGGGCTTGGGGTATGGTATATAAAATCCCGCTTGGTTCGGGCATTGAATCTTTAATCAAATAGAGGTTAAATCATTGATATGCTCCATTTTGAAATGTTTTGTTTGCTTAAAGCCTTTGGGGGGTTAATGACCATGTCCCGGATATCCTTGGCATCATCTTACGAGATGGCCACGACCTAAGCACGAGGTGTAGGCGTACACCCGTCAGTGCCAAAAATGAATAATGTGGTGTGTCTATTGATCTTTAACCCGGTCTACGGATCGGGCTACTGAACGCATAAGGAACATGTAATTCGTTTATAAGATTATGTTCAAATAATTATCCCAAGTTATAAAGAGTTTGTGCCACGTGCATTCAAATCAATTTTATTAAACCTTTTCTAAATGAGCCAGTTAATTGTATTTACCAGTGTAAACTGACGTATTTTCTCAAAAAGGTTAAGTGCAGGTACTACTCGTAATAGGCTGGCTTTCTCCTAGCATCCACAATAAGTCTCGCAAGCCCGGATGACATAAACTGTTGAACAATGTTTCCATTTTATTTTGATCCACCTGTGGATAAATTTCGACTGTTGTGATACTTGATATTACAATTTATTAAAGTTGAAATATATCTATCTTTTGCTTCCGCTGTGCATTTAAATATTGTGTTGTTTGACTATAATGTTACCAACCACGTCACGATACTCCCCCACCGGTCATACGTGGAAATATCGGGGTGTGACAATGGTCCACTGTATATGTTATCACAATACATTAGCTAAAATGATGAAACTATAGATCCTAGAATTGATCAATACATTAAGTAAATATAGACTTACAAATATTAGGTTATATCATTTTCTGGCACCCAGACTCGAAGGAGTTTATCATAAAACGAACATGTAGCAACAAAAGTTTTCTCCTTGTTGTCTAGATCGCGTATACTCCCTCTATACCAATCTGCTCCGTAAGCAAGTGAATCATGTTTGGCTGGTCCGGGTCGAAAGAAGTAGCCCAGACCTCAAAGTCATGGGCTTTCCATTCTTGTAGTACGCTTGTTTTGGTCTCGTCAATAGAGATTAATGAGACCGAACCGTCAGAAAGTCCTGTTGATATCGATGTAGCCAATGGATTCCAGTCTAAGCATAGACACATAGACGAGCTGACTTTTGGTTATGTACCTCTTTCAAAGCATCCCCTGCATCACGTTACAATTGATGAGTTTAAAGCATACATAGTGACATTTTATTTTATCAATTTAGTGTACCGTTTATAGAGTTTTTTTAAGTGATGAACCCTCAAGAAACCATCAGCGTCTACTTGAGCAAGCAATGGATGTGTTGCGTTGGCTCCCACTGGGTTCCATTTCATATCAAAGATACCCGTAGTTTTCAACCTATATGACAAATCGACTCTGTCGAGGTCCACGTTGAAGAAGATGATGCAGCGTCTGCGACTGTTTGTCTTCCCGGTATGCCGTTGCCAGTTGCCGCCCTAACCTATACGACGCCTTTACCTATGTAGCGGCCTTCATGACCTTTCAATGTTCTTCATAATGTAAACAAACAATCTCATAAACTCATCTACCAAACTCAAGAAAATGAAGAGTTTAAAACCCAATATTACATATATACATACCATTCTTTGCTTTTCGCATTATTGTTGTATCTAAAGGCTAGGCTCCAAATCTTCAATTTTCATCTACCATTCTACCAAATCGTAGGTTGCCGGAACCTACTGGAGTTCTCACCGGAGTGTGACCTAAAACCTAGCTTGGCAAAAAAAAAATAATAACATAAGTTACAGATCTTTATTAATACGTATTGATTTACTGAAAAAATTGAATGTAGATATAGGGTTTTACCTGGTTCATCAAACAAGAATGATTTTTTCCGGATCTTGGTCGCCTGAAAGTGTAAACATAAACATAATATTTCTCAATTTTCTCCTTTGATTAAACTGTAAACATAAACAAAAATCAAACTTATCTTCCAAAAATTATAAATTTTTTACCTGGCTAGAATCAAGGGAACCCTAATCGTTCCCTACTCTGATGTGGTTCTTCAAATTAAAGGAAATCAACTTCTGATAAGAAACCATCTCTTTCGTCATCATCCACCACTCACGAAGATGCTGTATGATCTTCCATTGCCCACTTCTTAACAGGGGAATTGAGAGGATGAATTGAAGGTGAGACCCTTCCTTGGCCGGCTTCAATTGATGAAGATTAATTTAGTGTTCTTTTAGAATTCCTTGTGAAATTCCAAGAATAACCTTGCAGGCGTCTTAAAATGCCTGTTGAGTTCTCATTATATGGCTTAAACTCTTTTGTACATCCTGTTTAACAACTTGTATAAGTGGTAAAATTACATCTTTATCCATCACTTTTCCTTTATAATATATTATAGATATAACTTTTCAATCTTTTATTATTTAATATTAAAGTAGTTTATTATTATATTTACTTTTAAGTTTTAACATATTTTTATAGTTTTTTTTTTTACTTTTTTAAAACCATATTTCTTTTATCATTTATTTTTTGTTTTTATAATTCTTTTATAATTTTTTAAATCATATTTCCTTTATCACATTATTTGATATTTCTCTAATAGCTTAAGTTGGTTAATTTTCTTTTTAAAAACTTAAGTATGTAGTTGTCTTTAATTTTTTTTCTTCCAGTATAAGTTTTGTTAAAAATAAAGTTGAACTTTATTTTTATAATAATATATAGCTTTTTAATACTTTATTATTTAATATTATAACACTTTATTATTATATTCGCTTTAAATTTTTGACATATTTTTATTTTACCTTTTTAAACTATATTTTCTTTTTCATTTATCATTTGTTTTTACTAATTATTTTACATTTTTTTTAAATCATATTTCCTTTTATCAATTAGTTTGATATTATTTAATAACTTATGTTTGTAAATTTTTTCTAAATACCTAGTGATTTTTTATAATAATATATAACTTTTTAATATTTTTATTTAATATTATAATAGTTTATTATTATTTTTACTTTTAAGTTTTAACATATTTTTATTATTTTTTACCTTTTTTAAAACCATATTTGTTTTATCACTTATCTTTTGTTTTTAACAATTCTTTTTTATTTTTTATATCATAGTTCCTTTGTCACATAATTTGAAATTTCTCTAATAACCTAAGTTTGTTAATTTTCTTTCTAAAAACTTAAGTACGTAGTTGTGTTTAAGTTTTTTCCCATCAACATCCCGATATTAGTTTTGTTAAAAATGAAGGTTTATTCAAAATATGGTATTTATTTGGGGTTGTAAAACAGTATGATTATAAACTAAGCCGATTCTGACGGTTTAGTTTTCTAAACAAATGCTCAGTTTTCAAATAACGTTTGTTTTACATTATCATTTGCTCTGTTTCACCACAATGCGCGACGTCAACAAACCTAGTAAATTATAAAATTTCATCAAAGCACTTCAACATAAGAATATGTGTTGTGAAGGGGGTGAAAGTGATTTTTTTGCTAACACCGAGCGATTTCGCTTTTCACACCCACTAAAATGTGTTATAAAGTCTAACACGTGAGTGGTTCTTTTGTTAAAGGGGTGTGAGATGTGTGAATAAGGTTGGTTGGTTGAAGAAGTGATCTGATAGATTAGTTATCACGCCCACAGAGAAAGCTATAGAAATATGGGCAACGCCCTTTCATGCCTGGGTGTTACGCGCTCACGGTCCACCGTGGCACACGTCCGCATCCATCTTTAACTCCCACGATACATAGTCTAACCGTGAACGCAACTAGGATATTATATATCTTCTTATAATCAAAGGTCGATGGCTTTTGCCACCGACCTATGACACCTCTATACTTTCAAATAGGGGTGTGCACGGTTCGGTTTGGTTCGGTTTTTGGGTAAAATCAAAACCGAAACCGAAATGTCGGTTTTCGGTTTTTCAAAACCGTTCGGTTTCGGTTTTTTCGGTTTTTACACTGGTTCTATTCAATTTTTGGGTTATTTCGGTTTTTGAAACAAAAGTAAGTAAAATTCAAAAATAAAAAAAGTATAATTCAGAATTTAAGAATCTTTCTTATATGTTTACATTTAAATTAATATACTTCATAACTTTAACTAAAGAAGTTTACATAAACCTAACCTTCTAATCTCTTTTTATGCTTCTTCAAAATTTTTATTATGACTTTTTCTTATATAATACGTTGAAGATTGTTTAATTTATATACTAAATTTTGTTATTTGTTATAGGCAATAAATAAATCATCTCAATTATAAATAAACATCTTAATGTTTTTATTATAAGTACTTAATATTCAAGAATAAAATTAATAATTTCTAATAGCATGGGTTAAACACTTAAACTTAAACATAAAAATATATGTTTTTTTTTTCGTTTCGGTTATTGAAAATGGTTATCCGAAAACCGAACCAAAATTTTTGGTTATTAAAAATCCGAAAACCGAACCGTCGGTTTTTGTTTCGGTTCGGTTTTGTCGGTTGTTTCGGTTTTCTGCTCACCCCTACTTTTAAAATACTCATTTTCACCCCCTATATTTTCTATAAACTCTATAAATTGTCATTTTCACCCCTTGAGTTCTAACTTTTCAAATTTACCTCACATATTTTCATTCTTTAGTTTAAAAGAAAAAAAAAACTATTTTCTCACATGGTTATTTTTATGTACTTGTCAGTATAAATTCACGTCCGACGCAGTTTTTTTTGGAAACGAGTCGAGTCAAATAAAACGCGTTTTCATGTTTATTTTTATGTACGTTTTCAGTTGATATATGTTTTGACGTAAATTAAAAAGACAATATTTTTACACGTGTTTCTTTTAATATACGTGTCGGTATAAATTCACGCTTCAACATAAACGATATAAATTCACGTTTCTGCATGTTTTTTTTTTGTAAACGAGTTTGATCAAATATAATATGCTTTCTTGCTTATTTTTG
Organism: Helianthus tuberosus; assembly: GCA_030545235.1. Taxonomy (NCBI): domain Eukaryota; kingdom Viridiplantae; phylum Streptophyta; class Magnoliopsida; order Asterales; family Asteraceae; genus Helianthus; species Helianthus tuberosus. The sequence continues at coordinate 12,734,932 of CM060361.1, read as the reverse complement.
CGTACATTTTCGTTTGGTATACGTTTTGACGTAAACTGTGTTTGGAAACAAGTTAGGTCAAACATAATACGTTTTCATTGGACGATATACATTCGAGTTACTGTACGTTTTGACACCGCCAAACCCTGATGCAAAGGTAATGGTAGCGTAGTGGTTAGGTGGAACACTCACTAAACAAACCAACCCGGGTTTTAATCCCTTTCTTTTTCTAGACGCAATGCTTATATAAATTACCCTGATGCAAAGGTAATGGTATCGTGACGTGGTTGGCAACATAATAGTCAAACAACACAATATATAAATATGCACAGCGGAAGCAAATGAAAAATATAAATTCAACTTTAATAATATTGTAATATCGTGTATCACAAGAGTTGAATGTTTGTCCACAGAAGGATAAAAAATAAATAGTAGTTCAACAGACGGTAGGCATCTTAAGCTTGCGAGACTCTTTATTGATGCTAAGGAGAAAATCCCAGCCAATTACGCTTAGTACTTGCATTTAATCTTTTTAGGAAAATACGTCAGTTTACACTGTTAAATACAATCAACTGACTCATTTTGGAAAATGATTAAAAATTGGTTTGGATGCACATGGCATAAACATTTATAACTTGGGAGAATTATTTAAATATATAATCTTGTGAACGAATTACATGTTCCTTATGCGTTCAGTAGCCCGGACGTACCGGGTTAAAGATCAATAGACACACCACATCAACTATTTATGCACTGACGAGTGTACGCCTACACTCCGCGCTTAGGTCGTGGCCATTTCGTAAAATGATGCCAAGGATATCCTGGACATGGTCATTAACACCCCAAAGGCTTTTAAGTAAACAAAACTGTTTAAACGAGCCGATCAAATTATTCAATTAACCACCCAACGATGGAAGATTTGATGCTCGATCAAGCGGTATTCTATATACCGTAACCCAAGCCCGTATAGGGAAAATAAGTTAAAAGTATTTACCTGAGCAATGTAATAATCACAATAAGCAAATGCAAGTAGCTTTTACTGGTACTCCTAATCTGGAACGAAGGTTTATAATAACCTATTAGAATCCTAACTGGTCTTTAATTAAGCTAAAGCTTAGACCGGTTAGTTTCAAAGATACGGTTCGTACGCACGATTAAGCGATGACCGGATAGAATGTGATTTGGACCCAACAAGTTTGAAGACTTGTTTAATATGGGTATATTATACACATTCTGGATTTTGAGATAAAACCGATAAGGTTTGACCCGTTTCGGCTAATTTATGTAAACTAGTTACATAAACCGAACCGAACGCGTAATAAGCGTAACGGGTAATAATGAGAGCCATTTACAGGTTTCCTAAGTTAATATGCTTCAAATATGTTGTGACATCAGTAAGATATCATTTATTATGCCCGAACTGAATTTAAACACAAACTATGCCCCGTAGGGGTAGTTTGGTCATTTATAAGGTGATAAAAGAGTTTAAGTAGTATCCTGAGTTACAGGTCTGATGTAATCAGCAAAGATAATCAATTTGCTAAGTTATATCAGTAGGGTATTGTATACATGTGAAATTTATCAATTATAACCAAACTATGCACCGTAGGGGCATTTTGGTAATTTCACATAAGCCGAAAAGCTCAAAACTGAAGTCTGAGTTAAACAACCTTTGCTTACTGTTAAAATATTATAATTTACCTCAAATATCAGTAGGTATCACCCTTTGTATGTTTAAAATAGTTTTAGTACATACTAGGCGTTAAAAACGCTTAATTAGGTGATTAGAAGCCGTTTCCGGGTTCTATATAGAAATCTGATATTTTTATTATTCCAAGAGGTTTAAAATAATTTATTTATCATATGTAATCAGTAGAAAAAGGTTTGGAATCAATTAGATTTGTAAAACTCATTTTATAGCCCGTAAGGGCAAAACCGACAATTACCGGATTAAGCCTACGACTCTAAGTTATGCTCAGCCTAAAATTAATTAAAAATATTCAAAAATCCCAAAATAATATATTACATCAGTGGGTATTAAGTTTGATATCAAAAAGTAGGTGTAAATAGGCTATACGCTAATTATGTCGTTTAATCGCGAAATAAGCTTCTAATTACGCTAATGAGCATAATTCTCAATCTACGCCTCAAACTGATAGCAAATTTTGGGTGCAAGTTTATATATCAGTAACTAAGGTTTCTACTCTTTTACATTTTCAAAAATCACGTTTTAAGGTGAAAAAGGCATAATGGTCAACATATGAGCAATTAACGGAATCATGCATATTAATTGGATAACTAATGATCCGAGGTGTATAATCACAGAGGGTTATACTAGCATGTAACCTGGTCCAAATAAAGCTCTAAGGCATTTCTAAAACATACCATAACGGGTCAGAACTGAAAGTCAAAGCAAAAGTCAAACTATGCGACTTTCGGTTCCGAACCGGGTCTCTACTGAAAATTGTCGGGTTGAACATGTTTAGACATGTTCTTACATTCATTACCAAGTTATATTAATGATCAAACAGGTTGTATGTGTTCTACATTGCTAATCATGCATAAATTAGAATTTAAGTATCCTGTTGACTTTTTATTAACAAGTTTGACCCGACATTTGACCTAGTTAGAGTGGGAATCAGGGGGAACCCTTTTGAGGGTTTATTACCCACATAATTACCTACTTAAAGGTACTTTTAATTCGAGATTTTACTGAGCCATTATTAATTAATCTCGAAGTCAAACCTTAATTACGATGGTTTGACTTTTAGCTAAATAACTAAGCTAAACTTAATTAAAGAAGGTTAAGCAAACTTACAAGTGTCTAATGATTGATTAGGAAGGTCTGGAAGGTGTTCTTGTGCTCCACAATTGATCAGAAGTTGTTTGAGGAATGAATGATCAAAGTGTTGCACTTAGGAGCTTTATATAGTAACCAAGACTCCACAAAGTGTTGACAAATAAGTCTACTACTGACCATAACCTTCCCACAAGTGTCCCTAGATGTTTAGGGGTTGTTTAGGGGACAAGAAAGATGTGGAAAATCGTTTAAAAGGTCAGAATTACGTTTAAACAACAAACAACAAGTTTTTCTGTCGCTGGGCACTGCTTGCGCACCGCAAGAGTGTATGCTTGCGGTGCGCAAGGCTCAGGCAGAAACAAAAAATGTTTGTTCTTTCAGGATTTCGAAGGGGCAACCATCTTTTCCAAATTTGGGACCTCAATTATCAGTTAGGGCCTCTAAAATGTGCCTTGAACAGTTACATAGCCTACCATTATGATATGTTTCTTTGAATCCTTTTGAAAGTGCCGAAATTGAAGGTTTACCGTAGAAATTTCCATAGGAACCTATCATGCACTTCGAATTCAATTATTGTCAAAAAGTTCTAGATTTAAGATATGTTAGATGTGTGTAAAATATAATTGGGTCTTGGGATTTATAAATGAGGTCGTTCAGAGGTGAAAATTAACATGACGACACTTTTAAATCCTGCCAAAATATCTTTATTAAATCCGGGTTTACAACGCTTTTTGTCTTACATGACACGTGTCGTTATATCATTGATCATGAATTTTTGAGGTGTTACATCCTTACCCCCTTAAAAGAAATCTCGACCTCGAGATTTACTGAAACAAATAAGGGTATTTTTCTTTCATTGTGGATTCAACCTCCCACGTATATTCGGGACCTCGACGGGCATCCCATTTGACCTTTACAACAGGCACATGCTTCCTTCGAAGCTTCTTAACCTGTCGATCTTCAATCGACAATGGTTTTTCCACAAATTTTAAGCTCTCATCTATATGCACATCTGTATGCGGTATTACCAGTGATTCGTCAGCGAAACACTTTTCATATTGCAGATGTGGAACACATTGTGAATTCCACTGAGCTCTTCAGGTAAGTTTAATTTATAGGCAACTGAACCGACACGTTCGATGACCTCGAAAGGTCCTATGTATCTCGGGCTTAGCTTGCCTTTCTTACCAAATCGCATCACTCCCTTCCAGGGTGATACTTTAAGCAACACTTTGTCACCAACTTCAAATTGAAAAGATTTACGCTTTGGATCTGCGTAACTCTTCTGCCTATCCCGGGCAGCTTTGAGACGGTCACGAATCTGGACAATCTTATCCGTCGTTTCAAAGACTATCTCTGGTCCTGATAATTGGACATCTCCAACTTCCGCCCAACAAATGGGCGTTCTACACTTTCTACCGTATAATGCCTCGAAAGGCGTAGCCTTAATGCTGGTATGGTAGCTATTGTTGTAGGAGAATTCGATTAACGGTAGGTTCTTATCCCAACTACCACCCAAATCGATCACACATGCGCGTAGCATGTCTTCCAACGTTTGAATAGTACGCTCACTCTGGCCGTCCGTCTGCGGATGGTAAGCCGTACTAAAATTCAAACGTGTGCCCAAAGATTGCTGGAAACTCTTCCAAAAATGTGACGGGTATCTAGTATCTCTTTCAGAGATAATAGACACAGGTATGCCATGTAAAGCTACAATCTTATCCACGTATAATTGGGCGAACATGTCGGAGCTATAAGTCTCCTTAATGGGTAGGAAATGTGATGACTTAGTCAGTCTGTCAACGATCACCCATATGGTATCATTTCCCTTCCTTGTCTTAGGTAACTTGGTGATAAAATCCATAGTTACCATTTCCCATTTCCATGTGGGAAGTTCAGGCTGTTGTAGCAAACCTGACGGTTTCTGATGCTCGGCTTTGACTTGCGCACATGTCAAGCATTTAGCTACATAGGTGGCTACAGACTTCTTCAAGCCTATCCACCAATAATTTGCCCTTAGATCCTGGTACATCTTATCAGCTCCAGGATGAACGGAGTATTTGGAACGATGGGCTTCCTGGAGGATGACATCTCGAAGTCCTCTATAAATTGGAACCCATATTCGTCCATTTAATCTTAGAATTCCGTCCTTGCTAAGAGTTAACTGCTCCTCAGTTACTCCTAACTTTTCATTAGGATAGTTAGCTTCCAACACAGCTTCCTTCTGTGCAGCTAACAACCTTTCAATCAAATTGTTCTTTATTTCAATGCTCTTGGCATTGATTCAGATGGGTTTCACCCTTTCCTTTCGACTCAAGGCATCGGCGACTACATTCGCCTTGCCGGGATGGTATCTGATTTCACAATCATAATCATTCAAAGTCTCCATCCATCGGCGTTGCCTCATGTTCAAATCCTTCTGATTAAACAGGTGCTGGAGGCTCTTGTGATCAGAATAGATCACACACTTGATTCCATATAAATAATGCCTCCAAAGCTTTAGTGCAAATACAACGGCACCCAACTCCAAGTCATGGGTGGTGTAATTCTTTTCATGCACCTTTAACTGTCTCGAAGCATAGGCAATAACCTTGCCCTTCTGCATAAGCACACACCCCATGCCAGTGTGTGATGCATCGCAGTAAACTACGAACTCTTCGGTGCCTTCAGGCAGTGTCAGTACAGGAGCATTGCTCAACTTCTGCTTCAAAATATCAAAGGATTCCTGCTGCTTAGGACCCCAGTCAAACTTAATCTTCTTGCGCGTCAGCGAAGTCAGGGGTGCAGCAATCCTTGAGAAGTTTTCGATAAAACGCCTGTAATATCCTGCTAAGCCTAGGAAGCTACGAATCTCCGTAGGCGTCTTCGGCTCTTGCCAGTTCATAACTGCTTCAACTTTAGCGGGATCCACTTGGATACCACGCTCACTGACCACATGTCCAAGGAATTGGACCTCTCGAAGCCAAAATTCGCACTTGGAAAATTTGGCGTAGAGTTTCTCATGATGTAGAAGTTTAAGAATACAACGAAGGCGTTTCTCGTGGTCAGGTTGGTTCTTTGAGTAAATGAGTATGTCGTCGATGAAAACGATGACGAATTTATCTAAGTACGGCTTGCAAACGCGATTCATGGGATCCATGAACGCGGCCGGTGCATTAGTGAGCCCAAAAGGCATCACTAGGAACTCGTAATGACCATAACGAGTCCTAAATGCAGTTTTATGTACGTCTTCATCTCTAACCTTCAGTTGGTGGTAGCCTGACCTCAAATCAATCTTCGAGAAATAACTTGCCCCTTGCAGTTGATCGAACAAATGTCGATCCTGGGCAAAGGATACCTATTCTATATAGTGACTTTGTTAAGTTCACGGTAATCGATGCATAGACGCATCGATCCGTCCTTCTTCTTGACAAACAGGACTGGCGCTCCCCAAGGAGACGAACTAGGTTTAATGAAACCTTTAGCTAGCAATTCATCCAGTTGTGCTCTCAATTCCTTCATCTCTGTTGGTGCTAACCTGTAAGGCGCTCTAGCAACAGGTGCTGCTCCAGGGATGATGTCAATTCTGAATTCGACTTGTCTATCTGGTGGCAACCCAGGTAGTTCTTCAGGAAACACTTCAGGGTATTCAGAAATGACAGGAATGTCTTCCATCTTGGGTTTCGGCTCATCAATAGTAACCCGTGCCATGTAGATGACAGAACCCTTCTTCAAACATCTCGAGGCCTTGAGCATAGTCACTTGCTCAGGCAATCCATACCGGGTATCTCCCTGAATGGTAATTGATTCGCCGGATGGAGTCTTGATCACCACTTGTTTTCTATTGCAGACAATCTGGGCCTGGTTATGAGATAACCAGTCCATGCCTAACACGATGTCGAACCCGGCTAACTTCAAAGGAAGTAAGGACAAAGGAAAAGAGTGGTCCTTAATGGATATGAAACATCCATCTAGTATAGTCGAGGCGGTTTCTATGGTGCCATCGGCTAACTCAACCTCATACTTTACGCTTAAGGTTTTAACAGGCAATTTCAACAATTCGCAAAACTTATTATCTACAAATGACTTATCAGCTCCTGAATCAAAAAGCACTCTTGCATAAACGTCATTTATAAGGAATGTACCAGTTATGACATTATCGTCTTGCACAACCTCCTTCGCATCCATCCTAAAGACCCTCGCATTGGTCTTCTTGGCCTCTTCAGGCTTCTTGGCGTATTTAGGGCAGTTGGTTTTAATGTGCCCTTTCTCATTGCAACTGTAGCAAGTTGCATCCTTCAGCTTTTTGCAATCCAAGGTCTTGTGGTCCTTGGATTTGCATATACCACAGGCAAAAGTCTTCGACTGAGTCTGTGAGTTCGACTCTAACCTGCACTTCCCAAAGTGCTGTTTCTTGCAAATCTTGCATTTGGGCTTCTCACCAGACTGATGCCCATCTTTCCTTGACTCCGATCCTTTCTTGTTGTCACCGTTCCCACGGTGCTTCTTGTTCGACCTCCGTGAATTATCATCTTCACGTTTTCTCTTCTCAACATCTTTGTTCCTCAGCGATCTTTGTCTGACCGCATCCAGAGTAAGGGACAGAGATATGTCAGCTACAGATCTGAAAGTAGCTAGCCGAGAAGCCTTCACGCTTGCCTTTATCTCGGGGGCTAAACCACCGATAAAACGAGCTATTCTTTTTGGTTCCGGGGTCACCAGATATGGAACCAACCGGGACATTGTGTTGAAGCTCGTGAGGTAAGCTTGACAGTCAAGGTTTGTCATCACTAATGATAGAAAATCAGACTCTATCTTCTCCACCTCATGCTGAGGGCAGTAATTTTCTTTGATGAGGGCAACAAATTGATCCCATGACATGTTGTACAATGGGATTTTCCCGGTGGCTTGAATTAGAGATCTCCACCAGGCTAAAGCTTCACCCTTAAAAGATTGCGACACAAACTTGACTACACCCCTCTCAGCGCATCCGCTGATATCCACAACCGTGTCCATCTCGTCTAACCACGTCATGCAGTCAATGGCTCCCTTTTCCCCAGTAAAATCCCTGGGCTTGCACGAGACAAAGTATTTATAGGAGCAACCCTTAGTACGAGGTTCTTGATTAAGTACAACCTGTTGAGATGGAGCACTGTGGTGGTTTGAGGAGAGTCTATCATCATCTTTCTTGGGTTCTTCCTTTTTGGAAGGTGGCTTCGAATGCGGCGTAGATATGGTCCTACTTCGAGTCCCACTATACTCTTCGTACTGCCGCTCTAAAGCTTTTGTAACTGCGTCGTCTACCAACGCTTTCAATTCAGCACCCGTTAAATGAACTCGGGCGTTATCAATATTCTCCACTGGATGGCTAATAATTTCGTCTAAGTTAGCCATTTTAATTGAACTGTTACAGAAAACAAGAACAATAGTTTATTTGGGAGTTTATTATGGAATTGCCCCTTAGGGTAATTCATTAACCATGGTAAACAGAGACCATATTTGGTTAATTTATTAATCGTATTTAATTAGGATTTCAATTATAATTTATCCTAATTATAAACAATAATTTAAATATATTAGCACATAAGGCCTAGTCACAAGGACATTTTAAATTATAAGCTATGATTTCAGAGAATCAAGGCTTTTAAGGTTTGAACATAGTTTATTACCTTTATCAGACAGGGAGTCATAGCTACCACTGTCTTTCGGCTCATATGGAAATGAGCAGGGCCCGTAGGCACCATATTACCACGTATGGTAAAAATATGATCATCCTAATTGATGATCTAACCCATGATTCAGAGATCATTAAGTTGGGTTAGGAATCTTTAGAAAGATCCTTATATAAATGACGTGTGTGATTTTAACGAATCACGTCTGCCAGGAGTGTTGACATGTTTTCAGATGTTAACTTGGATTTGAATCTTTTTAACAGGCCTTACCATCTTGGCCCGGTCTTTTAATTGACCCGAAGGCTAGGTTTCACCTTTAAGATCCTTAATTAGTAATTAAATAGGCAGATTATTTTTTTAAAAGGAATGAATTTTAATTTATTTATTTCATATATAATTTATTCATGCATAATATGGCAAAGATGAAATTTATAAATTAAACATTCCATTAATCATTAATAGATTACATGTTGTCCTAAACGGGACTTTTCAATAAACAAACTTACCCACGCAGGGGTTTAAACAAGAACTTACCCACGCAGGGGCTTAATAACAAACATACCCACGTAGGGGCTTAATAACATAACAGTCCACGCAGGGACTTACACAAATAACATACCCTCGCAGGGGGTAACAGAAAGATAGACCCACGCAGGGGTCAAAACAAATAAGCATACCCACGTAGGGGTTTATACAGCAAGACTGGCCCACGCAGGGGCTCAACAACAATTGGAAGGATTCAGTGGTCCTTCTTGCTATTCCCTTTAATCAGGCTTGTCAATCCTTGGAAGAAAGTTTGTCGCTCCCTTCGGTCTCTGTGAAAGTCTCGTTCCACTTGATCCAACCTTTGAAGAATTTCTTCTCTTTCAGGTGGGGAAAACCGTGGCGGTTGCAATTGTTGTCGGATGATCGGTCTTGCAGGTATCTGGTACCTATGAGTTGGGTACCCTACTCCCCATGGGTCTCCATACGGTCCTTGGGTGTTATAGTTAGCCGCTACCAAGTATGGGTCGGCTTCTGCGTAGTTGTAGTTGGTATGCACTGGCGGTTCAAACGGGTTATACGCCATGGAACCCGTGAATGCCGGAATCGGGTTATCAAAACCCATAGGCGGTGGTTGCGGTGCAACTGGGTGCGAAGGTCCACCCATTTGTGGGTCCTCCTGAAGTGGCGGGTAATGGCTGCCACTTGATTGTCGTGGAGAACTAAAATGAAAGTCCCCCGCTCGCGCAGACATTCACGCTCCGGTTCTCCTACGCCTTGGCGGTTGCGGAGGTGCCGATTGAACTGGTGGCGGTGGGGGTGGTGGCGTGACTGCCACAAATCTTGAATCCTCAGAGGGATCCTGTTGCTGCTGCTGCTGCTGCTGCTGAGGCGGTGAATGGCGAGGAGGTGTATAATACCATTCGTGCTGGGTAAACATAGCTTGAAAGCTGTCTGGACCACCGTAGGGTGATCCGTGGAAAGAAGACCCGTCAGAGATCTTTATCGGGTGGTTTGGTGTACCACTGGCAGGTTCGACGGGGTCCGTATCCTCGTCCATATCATCCGCGTGATCTCCCGAGAAATGATCTTCCGGCCCCAATGGGTTAAAACCCGCTGGTTCTGGTATGTAATTGGCCGGGTTAAACCGGCCCCTGAAGACAGGTGTAGGGTCTCCAAAATAGTTGTGCGATAAGGATCGCTGTAATGGTATGTATGAAGGTTGAGGGTTGTTGGGCTCATACTCCGGCTGTGGTCCATAAGGGTTATGAACAGGAGGTGTCGAACTGTGTGAAACCGACCGTCTAGCCGGTTCGAAAAGGTTCCTCCGGTTCTGTCGAGGGTCGTCACTCTCGGGGGCAGAAGGAGCTCGCACATGCGAAGGTCCTGCTTCGTTGTCATTGGGGGCGGTGATTGGCCCCTTGCCTCGTCCTCTTCTTCTAAAGAATCTTGGCGGCATTTTCAATCCTGTCAATATAACATGAGATAACAACAAAAATATATAAAATGAAGTAAAGGACAAAACAAAAATAGAATTTGTCTTATGTTATATGTCTAGACTCGAAAGTTTAGAAATATGCAATTGTGTCATTGAGATTAAACACAAAAGACTAGTGTTTAATTCCCTCAATGTTGGCTCTGATACCAACCTGTCACACCCCGATTTCCACGTGTCACCGGTGGGCCCGGTAGGGGAGTATCGTGACGTGGTTGGCAACATAATAGTCAAACAACACAATATATAAATATGCACAGCGGAAGCAAATGAAAAATATAAATTCAACTTTAATAATATTGTAATATCGTGTATCACAACAGTTGAATGTTTGTCCACAGAAGGATCAAAAATAAATAGTAGTTCAACAGACGGTAGGCATCTTAAGCTTGCGAGACTCTTTATTGATGCTAAGGAGAAAATCCCAGCCAATTACGCTTAGTACCTGCATTTAATCTTTTTGGGAAAATACGTCAGTTTACACTGGTAAATACAATCAACTGACTCATTTTGGAAAATGATTAAAAATTGGTTTGGATGCACATGGCATAAATATTTTATAACTTGGGAGAATTATTTAAATATATAATCTTGTGAACGAATTACATGCTCCTTATGCGTTCAGTAGCCCGGACGTACCGGGTTAAAGATCAATAGACACACCACATCAACTATTTATGCACTGACGAGTGTACGCCTACACTCCGCGCTTAGGTCATGGCCATTTCGTAAAATGATGCCAAGGATATCCGGGACATGGTCATTAACCCCCCAAAGGCTTTTAAGTAAACAAAACTGTTTAAACTAGCCGATCAAATTATTCAATTAACCACCCAACGATGGAAGATTTGATGCTCGATCAAGCGGTATTCTATATACCGTAACCCAAGCCCGTATAGGGAAAATAAGTTAAAAGTATTTACCTGAGCAATGTAATAATCACAATAAGCAAATGCAAGTAGCTTTTACTGGTACTCCTAATCTGGAACGAAGGTTTATAATAACCTATTAGAATCCTAACGGGTCTTTAATTAAGCTAAAGCTTAGACCGGTTAGTTTCAAAGATACGGTTTGTACGCACGATTAAGCGATGACCGGATAGAATGTGATTTGGACCCAACAAGTTTGAAGACTTGTTTAATATGGGTATATTATACACATTCTGTATTTTGAGATAAAACCGATAAGGTTTGACCCGTTTCGGCTAATTTATTTAAACTAGTTACATAAACCGATCCGAACGCGTAATAAGCGTAACGGGTAATAATGAGAGCCATTTACAGGTTTCCTAAGTTAATATGCTTCAAATATGTTGTGACATCAGTAAGATATCATTTATTATGCCCGAACTGAATTTAAACACAAACTATGCCCCGTAGGGGTAGTTTGGTCATTTATAAGGTGATAAAAGAGTTTAAGTAGTATCCTGAGTTACAGGTCTGATGTAATCAGCAAAGATAATCAATTTGCTAAGTTATATCAGTAGGGTATTGTATATATGTGAAATTTATCAATTATAACCAAACTATGCACCGTAGGGGCATTTTGGTAATTTCACATAAGCCGAAAAGCTCAAAACTGAAGTCTGAGTTAAACAACCTTTGCTTACTGTTAAAATATTATAATTTACCTCAAATATCAGTAGGTATCACCCTTTGTATGTTTAAAATAGTTTTAGTACATACTAGGCGTTAAAAACGCTTAATTAGGCGATTAGAAGCCGTTTCCGGGTTCTATATAGAAATATGATATTTTTATTATTCCAGGAGGTTTAAAATAATTTATTTATCATATTTAATCAGTATAAAAAAGTTTGGAATCAATTAGATTTGTAAAACTCATTTTATAGCCCGTAAGGGCAAAACCGACAATTACCGGATTAAGCCTACGACTCTAAGTTATGCTCAGCCTAAAATTAATTAAAAATCTTTAAAAATCCCAAAATAATATATTACATCAGTGGGTATTAAGTTTGATATCAAAAAGTAGGTGTAAATAGGCTATACGCTAATTATGTCGTTTAATCGCGAAATAAGCTTCTAATTACGCTAATGAGCATAACTCTCAATCTACACCTCAAACTGATGTCAAATTTTGGGTGCAAGTTTATATATTAGAAACTAAGGTTTCTACTCTTTTACATTTTCAAAAATCACGTTTTAAGGTGAAAAGGGCATAATGGTAAACATATGAGCAATTAACGGAATCATGCATATTAATTGGATAACTAATGATCCGAGGTGTATAATCACAGAGGGTTATACTAGCATGTAACCTGGTCCAAATAAAGCTCTAAGGCATTTCTAAAACATACCATAACGGGTCAGAACTGAAAGTCAAAGCAAAAGTCAAACTATGCGACTTTCGGTTCCGAACCGGGTCTCTACTGAAAATTGTCGGGTTGAACATGTTTAGACATGTTCTTACATTTATTACCAAGTTATATTAATGATCAAACAGGTTGTATGTGTTCTACATTGCTAATCATGCATAAATTAGAATTTAAGTATCCTGTTGACTTTTTATTAACAAGTTTGACCCGACATTTGACCTAGTTAGAGTGGGAATCAGGGGGAACCCTTTTGATGGTTTATTACCCACATAATTACCTACTTAAAGGTACTTTTAATTCGAGATTTGACTGAGCCATTATTAATTAATCTCGAAGTCAAACCGTAATTACGATGGTTTGACTTTTAGCTAAATAACTAAGCTAAACTTAATTAAAGAAGGTTAAGCAAACTTACAAGTGTCTAATGATTGATTAGGAAGGCCTGGAAGGTGTTCTTGTGCTCCACAATTGATCAGAAGTTGTTTGAGGAATGAATGATCAAAGTGTTGCACTTAGGAGCTTTATATAGTAACCAAGACTCCACAAAGTGTTGACAAATAAGTCTACTACTGACCATAACCTTCCCACAAGTGTCCCTAGATGTTTAGGGGTTGTTTAGGGGACAAGAAAGATGTGGAAAATCGTTTAAAAGGTCAGAATTACGTTTAAACAGCAAACAACAAGTTTTTCTATCGCTGGGCACTGCTTGCGCACCGCAAGAGTGTATGCTTGCGGTGCGCAAGCCTCAGGCAGAAACAAAAAAATGTTTGTTCTTTCAGGATTTCGAAGGGGCAACTATCTTTTCCGAATTTGGGACCTCAATTATCAGTTAGGGCCTCTAAAATGTGCCTTGAACAGTTACATACTCTACCATTATGATATGTTTCTTTGAATCCTTTTGAAAGTGCCGAAATTGAAGGTTTACCCTAGAAATTTCCATTGGAACCTATCATGCACTTCGAATTCAATTATTGTCAAAAATTTCTGGATTTAAGATATGCTAGATGTGTGTAAAATATAATTGGGTCTTGGGATTTATAAATGAGGTCGTTCAGAGGTGAAAATTAACATGACGACACTTTTAAATCCTGCCAAAACATCTTTATTAAATCCGGGTTTACAACGCTTTTTGTCTTACATGACACGTGTCGTTATATCATTGATCATGAATTTTCGAGGTGTTACAATAATTAAATCCTATAATTAATTAAATCCCTCCACTTGTGGCCTAGTGGTAGGAGACTTGAGTTTTTCAATAGAGACTAAAGTTCAATTCCCACCTATGTCATATTGGTGTGTATATTGGCAATGAAGGATTTGGACTAGGCCTTGTGTGAGGTTGTCAGTTCAATTCCCGAGCCCAATCGGGTTTTCGTCACACCGTGTGTTACGCCAGAGAGTTCTGCTCTTGTGGTGGTACAATGCCTCTTAAGTGACAGCCGACGGTATGGTTTTCCGAGGGAACGCCCAAAAATGCTAAACTTTGAAGGCATCGTGGGCCCAGTTAAGACAACATAGTCTAGCTAAAGTGAAACAATACGAGACTCTCCAATTTAGAGAGTGCAGTAACCTTATACATGAATTTCACCGTTAAAAAAAATATCTACCTATAATTAAGTTTGACACCTTTCATGTGACCCACCTTGGCTCACACATGTAACATGTGTACCCCACCCTTCACTCAACTGAAAAACCTTTTGTACATATACCCTATTCACCTTTGTTTTACCGATTTTCTGTAAATCATCGGAGAAGATACGTATGCAATGGTTTTCCGTTTCAATTTTCCGGCACCGTTAATTGAAAAAACTAGTTTCTATTATTAGTCCTTTGCAAGTTTGACTTTTGTGACACCTTGAAACAAAACAAATCTAAAAAACGGAAAATCGAAAAACTTATCAATTAAATCCTTTGTTCTTCCGATTGCTTTGCTGGAGCCGGACCGAAAAAACACTACCGCAGGAACGAAGGTTTGACTGATCTAGATCCTGCCAGTTCGTAACCTCCCCGCAAGCGAGTTATTGATTAGTAACCGCTGATTACACTTGCTATCGGACCACCTCGATCAGAAACCAACTTGTTTCCGAGTTGCTGCCGCACGAACAACCTACTCGTTGTCGGCTACCTTAACAGTACCACGCGCGCTGCTTCGACGAACCAGTACCGCCGGCCTCGACCTTCTTGATCGCCGGCCCGTTAGACTTCTTGCCGCCGATTTAGAACCCGAGTACCCGTTTGTTATCGACGATTGAACTTGGCTCTGATACCAATTCAAGTCCTAATCGAATAATCAAACACAAGAACACGAACGAATGGAATAACTCTTCAAGAACTTTTATTATAATCAAGAAAATATAACTCAAAAAACTTGATTACAATAACTCATAAAACCATAACTCGGTTTATCTTCTCTTGACTCTTAATAATGTCTAACCCTAACTTGGTTTATATAGGCTTACCCTAACTTGGTGACCAAGACATTACCAAATAACCTTAACTTGGTGACCAAGATATTACCTAATGTAATTAGGAAGCTTAACCAATTATGACCAACTTGTCAGCATTGATCCCTCAAGTTCACCGACTTGTGACTTGAACTCCTTTGTCACCCTTTTCACATCACCGAGTTGTGATGAGTCGGGAATTACCGCCAACAGTTCCTTTAATAAATACAAACAAATATTATCAATGCATAGTAGAAATTTAAATCATTACGAGAGTTCAAAGGAAGAACATCACAAAATTAAACAAAAACAAGTCAAAGAAGCCGCAAGTCTATATGAAAAACCATAAAAGAAACATCACAAGATGTTTAAACGTCACGAACATTCTCGATAAATCACATGAATCTAAATGAATGTCTGATATCGGCGCAAGAGTTGGCATGTTAGGTGCATCCTCGTTCATATTTGTCTAAACATTTTTTCCATTTCACTAGTTAGGTGCATTTTTCACCAAACCACCAGGTGACATGTTAGGTGCATTTTGGACTAAACCACAGGGTGGTAAATTGCACTTTATACTCTTCAATCAATTATGGAAATTCAATAGTAGATAACGACCAATACAATAATCGCGCAATTAGTTTGTCTCGATTTGAAATTTCAGTAGTTGTTTGATATGTTACTATTAGTTTGTCTCGATTTGAAATCTATATAACTATTTGTTTTATATGTTAGTTATAGACGAGACTAAATAAATGGTATCCTTCCTAACCAAAGTATATTAAACGGTATCCTTCCTAACCAAAGTATATAACTTGAACTTTTTAAACTAGAACCTTTAAAATTAGTCAATCAACTAATATTTACATAAATTAAGAGATATGCTTATTCAGAAATGTCCAATGCAACAACAATATAAATGATATGAACAAATAACCCACCTCACAGGCTCACAAATACTCAATTTGCCTCAACTTTACAACTTATTTTATCATAAGAACCAAATATATTACTTATTTTTTGCTTGAAGGCTAAAAAATTTGCCTCAACTTTACAACTTATTTTATCATAAGAACCAAATATTACTTATTTTTGCTTGAAGGCTAAAAAGAAAACTTTACATAGCCAAAGGGCTAGAAATAAAAATTTCCTTAGTCAAAAGGCTAATTGTATAAGTTACACATTTTTTTGATTCTTCTAAAGGCTTATCTTGCTTTTATAGAGTTGGTGGTCTTTCCACTTTTGTTTCTTATTAATGTGGGACAAAGGAATAATGAGTAATTCTTGAACTTTAAACTAAAAACTTAATTCTTTTATGCTTTATATAGTTGTACAATATGTTTTAACACTTGTAATTACTTAAATCTTAAATTTTAAAATTACATTTTTGTCCTTCTTATATGCATTATATTATAATATAGTATACTAGTGGGAAGGTCCACGCGTTGCAACGGGTGTCCCAACTAATATCAGATGCAATTATGTCTAGTACGAGCCACAACTGATATTCAATATATGAATTTATGTAAGTTTCATATATTTTCAACTGTGTACCTCAACAATGACATAAAAAGAAGTTAAAAGAACTTGAAACTATTTTCAGATTTACCCCAAATATTTTCATTCTTTAGTTTAAAAGGAAAAAAAAAACTATTTTCTCACGTGGTTATTTTTATGCACTTGTCGGAATAAATTCACGTTCCAACGCAGTTTTTTTTTGGAAACGAGTCGAGTAAAATAAAACGCGTTTTCATGTTTATTTTTAGGGTTATTGGATTTTATCACCCCTAATTATTGACTATTAGCCGCTGCCACCCCCAACTATCACCTTGACACCCGCCACCCCCAACTTAACACTTACTTTGTTCTGTCACCGCGTCGTTAGCTGATCACTAACTTTTGAGCTTGTTACTATACTTTTGGGGGTGTCAAAAGATCCCTAAAACCTTCCCACGATCCCTATGACACCCACAAAAGTATAAAAACAACATCAAAAGTTAGTGATCAGTTAACGACTTGGTGACAGAACATACTAAGTGTTAAGTTGTGGGTGACAGGCGTCAAAGTGATAGTAGAGAGTGGCAGCGGCCAATAACCAATAGTTGGGGGTGATTAAATCCAATAACCCTTATTTTTATGTACGTTTTCAGTTGATATATGTTTTGATGTAAATTAAAAAAGACAATATTTTTTCACATGCTTATTTTAATGTACGTGTCGGTATAAATTCACGCTATAAATTCACGTTTCTAGATATTTTTTTTTCGTAAACGAGTTTGATCAAATATAGTATGTTTTCTTGCTTATTTTTGCGTACATTTTCGTTTGGTATACGTTTTGACGTAAACTGTGTTTGGAAACAAGTTGGGTCAAACATAATACGTTTTCATTCGACCATATAAATTCGAGTTACTGTACGTTTTGACGCCGCTAAACCTTGATGCAAAGGTAATGGTAGCGTAGTGGTTAGGTGGAACACTCACTAAACAAACCAACCCGGGTTTTATTCCCTTTCTTTTTCTAGACGCAATGCTTATATAAATTACATTAAGTTAGATCACATAATATGACGCTAGCTATAAACAACTAAGACATTGTTGCGAGACACACGAGAACAATCTAGTCATCCACCTATAATTAAATCCTATAATTAATTAAATCCCTTCATTTGTGGTCTAGTGGTAGGAGGTTTGAGTTTTCCAATAGAGACTAAAGTTTAATTCCCACTTGTGTCATATTGGTGTATATATTGGCAATGAAGGATTTAAACTAGGCCTTGTGTGAGGTTGTCAATTCAATTCCCGAGCCCACCTGGGTTTTCGTCACACCGTCTGTTACGCCAGAGAGTTCTGCTCTTGTGGTGGTACGACTGTCAAGTGGTAGCCGGCGGTATGGTTTTCCTGTGAAACGCCCAAAAAAGCCAAACTTTGAAGGCAGCGTGGGCCCGGTTATGACAACATGGTCTGACCAAAGTGGAACAATACAAGACTCTCCAATTTAAAGAGTGCATTAACCTGAATTTCACTTGAAAAAAATATCTACCAATAATTAAGTTTGACACCTTTCATGTGACCCACCTTGGCTCATACATGTAACATGTGTACCCCACCCTTCACTCAATTGAAAAACCTTTTGTACATATACCCTATTGACCTTTGTTCTACTGATTTTCTGTAAATCATCGGAGAAGATACGTATGCAATGGTTTTCCGTTTCAATTTTCCGGCACCGTTAATTTCACTTTCGAATTTCATCATCATTTTCTTTCTCTGCATCATGATGCTTCAGAAATCAAGTGCTCAAACTGTTCCTCGAACGGATCCTTCCGAAGGTACTCTCAAATTCTTTCTCAATTCTTACAGTTTGTTTGATTGAATACGCGGTTAAGCTGATTAATATTCGATATGAGTCTAGTATTCAAGTGTTTGGATAATTGGATCTTAATTTTAGCTCATGACGCGTGTTGTAATTCAGTCGGTTTTTATTTCACGCCACAATATGAACAAAAACTTCGTTTGATTAAATGTTCATGTTCGATAAAAGCAGTGGCGGACCCAGAAAATATTTTCAAGGGGTGCGGATGAGGGGTTTAACCAAATTTTCAAGGGGTGCGTGCAGAATTTTACCCTATAAAATACACTAAATTTTTTTCCAAGGGGTGCGCCCGCCCGTCCACCCAGGTATCTTACTAGGTCCGCCCTTGGATAAAAGTTAAATGAATAAACATAAACATGCGTTCGTGTTTGTTGGTTCGCTTAGAATAGCCGTCAAATGTTTGGAAACAGTTATGATGTTTCCTTAACAAGATAATACATAAGTTGTCAAAGTTCAGGAGTGTTTGGAAACAGTTATCCTGTTTCCTTAACCAGATAAAACATATCAAAATGTGTAAAATATTCTGACAAATTTTGAAGACATTGATTCGTCAAAATTGGGTACTATACTTTTAGCAAGTATTGTCATATTGACTAACTGGAGGCTTTTTTTTTTTTGTTTCTCAAAAAAAAAAAAAAAAAAAAAAAAAAAACTGGAGGCTTTTTGAAAGAGAAATCATAAATTAATTATTTCGGTTTCTTTATTTATTTTAATTTAAACTTAAAAGTTAAAACAATTTGTAAAGTAAGAAGTGGACTTGTAGTATATAAGGCTGGAGGGTGTGGGGGCGCCGCCCCCGCCACCTAGGACACTATAGCGTCCCGGGGCGCTATCCACCCACACCCCGCAAGTTAACTGGGGGCGCCATTGATGGCTCGCCAGCATGGTAACACCAAGGTTCAAAGGATCAGGTGGGGCCCACATGTGTTTGCACCAATCAAATCTTTTTTTTTTTTTTTTAATATGGGGCTCCATCCACACCATGCAAACTAAATGGGGCTCCATGGCTGAGGTGGATCCTACATGGCGTTGACATGCCGCTGACGTGGATCCTAGTTGGACTGATAAAGCCCCAAGGGGCTCCAACCACACCCTATAGACTAAATATGGTAAAGTTTGTTATGTATCTACTTTTTAATTATTGTTTTAAATAGTCCATTGTGAATATTTGAAGATATTTATGATAGTTGGTAGGCATAAATTACATATATAAATTACATAGTAGAAATTATTGCATGTCCTTACAAAAAAAGATAAATTACATACTAGAAATTATTGCATGTCCTTATAAAAAAATAAAAAGAAATTATTGCATGTATTTTGTAGGTTTATAGTGTGATGTGTCATTCTTACCAAATTATATAACAACTTGTAACATAAATTAACAACTCATTGTATTTTGCTGACTTTATAGTTGAAAGACTTACATGTTGACTATTGTGAGTACCAAATCATTTCAGATTAAATATTGAACTAATAAATATCTTTAGGAGAAAAATCTTCTTCGATATATAAAAGAATTGTAGCATATGCCAACACCTTCAATGTACTTGTTAAGATGCATCATGCATGCATTGACCGTTGTGATTCATATATTATCAATCTGTATTTTAATGTTATTATAATTATAATTATAATTCAAAGTTACTAAATACAAGGGAGACATTTTTATTTGACATTTTTTTCTTCTTTCCCAATAGCAATGGTTCCCAAAAAAATTGCCTATCTCTAGGTCAAAAGTGATTAAATTCTACAAATACCAATTTAAATATATATCAGACTGGGTATCAAACCGACTATAGCGGTTCAGTTACACTAAAAATATAAGAGTACATTTTTTTTTGAAAGGTAACATTTTATAAACAACAAACGCCGACCCAAGCCGGGCCGACAAGACAAACGAACATTACATATTTACAAAAGAGACCCAATCTTTCCACTCTATCCTTTTATGTTTCGATCGACTAGAATACCATAAATAGCTTAGAACCTTTATTTCACTTAAAATCCCTTCAATTTTAACCGGGATGTTGTAGAACTTTAGCATATTCCTGGCGCGCCAAATACTCCAACAAGAAACCATAATAACACCTTGAATCGCCTCTTTTTTCTTCTCCGAAACACCAAGACCGTTGTAGATGGTAAACAAATCCTACGTCGAAAAAGCGAAAACGGGCGGGATTTTACACCAAGCAGAAATACCATTCCAGACCGAAGAAGCGATGAAACATGCTATAAAAGTGTGATAAACCGACTCAACACTCGAGTTGCAGAGCTGGCAAATCGGATCAGTAACACCAATGTTCCGCTTCAGAAGGTTATCGGCAGTAGGGACCCTGTTTAAATTCATCCTCCAGATGTGTATGTTTACTTTAGAAGGAAGCCACCTACACCACTCGATTACCGAACTGTTAACAGGAGCGCTGCCATCTTTCAGCAGTCTTTTGACCTCTTTAACCGAGAAGCATCCGTTCGAATCGGACGACCACTTCCATTTGTCCGGTCCACTACCAAACTGCACTCTCGATACCGCAGCAACCAACTGATCGAATTTATTCCTCAAGTCATCGGAGGACAATTCCGAAGACCAGTTCCATTTAAACACCAGATTGCCATTAAGAGAACACACTCTATCCGCCACTGAAACTTTTTTGACAGATTCAAGCCTAAACAGATCTGGAAAAACTGTTTTTAGCGGCTCATCAAACACCCAACAATCCAACCAAAAGGCGGCATCTAGACCGTTTCCAATAATGCCTTTCAAAAAACACCTTAAAGGTCGACCATTCACCTTAGTATTAATGAAAACTTTTGCAATATTCGACCATACTCCGGGCAGAGAATTTTTAAAAGGGATACATTCCCATCCTCTCCTATTCGAGTGAAGAGCACCGATAATTTTTTTCCAAAGACTATCACCTTCATTCTTGAGTCGCCATCCCCATTTAACCAAAAGAGACGTATTGACATTTTCTAACTTGTTTAAACCCAAGCCCCCGTCTTTAATTTTGCGAGTGACCGTATCCCAAGCGACCCAATGCATCTTTCTATCCTCCGACGATCCTCCCCATAAAAACTTTTTAATTAACGCTTCCAGATCTGATATAATCTTCTTCGGGGCTTTACTAAGAGAGAAGTAGTACGTCGGAAGGCTTTCAAGCACGGACTTTATTAACACCACCCTTCCCCCAATCGAGAGAAGGTGTGACTTCCACTTAGAGAGACGAGCCCGAAAAATCTCCATGACCGGGTGCCAATTAGAAATCCTATTCATGTTGGCTCCAACTTTAAGACTGAGATAAATGAAAGGGGGACAATCCGGTTTACACCCCACCACGTTAGCCATCTCCCCAATATCTTCCATCTCCACTCCAATCCCATAGAGATTGGATTTGTCTAGATTGATCTTTAAACCTGAACAAAGATAGAAAACACGAAGAATTCTCACAATGTTAGTGATCTCCGCTCTAGACCATTCTCCTATCACAATAGCATCGTCCGCATAGAGAAGGTGGGAAATAATCGGCCCATCATTAGGTGTAGGAATCCCACTAATGATATCCGCCTCTATAGCTTTGTTAAACATGCAGGACAAAGCCTCCATTACCACTAAGAAAAGGAAGGGAGAGAGCGGATCGCCTTGTCTCATGCCCTTCTCGCACCTAAACGTGAATGTAGGGGAGCCGTTAACCAAAACAGAAAAATTTGCCGAATTAAGAACTCCCGAAATCCAAGAGATCCACTTGCTATGAAAACCCATTTGAGAAAGAATACCCCTAACGAATTCCCAACTTACATTGTCGTAAGCCTTCTCAAAATCGATTTTTAATAAGAAAGCCTTTGACTTTTTCTTTTTAATCCAGGAGATCAACTCGTTAACTATAAGCGGACCATCCAAAATGAATCTCCCTTTGAGAAAAGCCGATTGCGATTCCGAAATAACATCATCCAACACCATCCTCATACGATTGGCCAGAACCTTCGAAATCACCTTGCTAATCACTCCCACCAAGTTAATGGGCCTATAATTGTTTAAAGAAACCGGGTCATTTACCTTAGGAATCAAGGCAATAAAAGAAGACCCACTTCCAAGGTTGACATGGCCGTTGTTGTAAAACGAGTCGAAGATCTTATTAAAATCTTCCTTAAACAAGTTCCAAAAGTGTTTAATAAATTTAAAATTCATCCCATCCGGGCCCGGAGCTTTCTCATCCCCATAATCAAAAACCGCCTCTCTAATTTCTCTTTCACTGAACGGCTCTATTAGAAAATTCTGATTAGCCTTCGAAATCTTCTTGATATTATGACACACCAAAGCCGGCCTATTGAAAACATGGTCTTTAAACTTATCTCGAAAGAAAGACAAAATCTGTTCTTAATAAGATTAGGATTAGAATACCACACTCCGTTAATATTAAGGCCATGAATCACATTGACCGCTTTTCTATTGTTAACCAACGCATGAAATTTTTTTGAATTCTCATCCCCCTCTAAAGCCCACTTCGAACGCGATCTCTGTCTAAGGTCAGATTTTTTTCTAAAATCCGCTTCTTTCACCAGTTTTCTGTTTTCCGCCAAAATCCACTCCTCTTCTTCAGATAAATCCCTATTCTCCATTTCTTTCTCTAACTCCTCCAATTCGGATAAAGCCGAATTGACACTTTCTTTTTCTTTAATCAAGAACTCATCTCTCCATATCTTAAGCCGAGCTCTTATATGTGCAAACTTAGCAGTGAGACAGGAATCTGGGGGACCAAAAGAAACAAAACTCTCAGAAGCCTCAGAAACAGCTTCCTCGAAGCCCGGTTGACCCAACCAGGAACTAAAGATCCGAAAAGGTTTAGGACCAAAATTCTGGTTATCAACCACCAAAATAATGGGACAGTGATCAGAGTGTCTCCCAGGAAGAACCCTAACACAAGCCAACGGCCAAGCGTTAAAAAACTCCGGGCAAATAAAAAAGCGGTCCAATTTGCTTAACTTCCTGTCGTTATCCCTGTAACAAGTGAATTTACGACCCTGGAGCGGATATTCCAATAAACCATTCTAAAAAATAAAGCTGTTGAAATTTTCAGCACAGGCGATTTTGAACTTGGAATTTTTTCTTTCTTCAGAAGAGCGAACAGCATTAAAATCCCCCGCTAAAACCCATTGACCATCATGAGAGCCCATTAGGACCGAAAGCTCATCCCACAACAGACGTTTGGCTACCGAGCTTTGAGGCGCGTATACATTAACCAAATTGACAAAATCCCCCTTTCCAACTAACTTACCTCTGATCAACAAATAACTTCTGTTATGGACAGTGGATTCCACTTTAAAACTGGTCGGATCCCAGATCCATAGCAAACCCCCAGATAAACCAACCGACGCAGCAAAAGAAAACTCAAAATTATTATTTCCCCACAGTCCAGATAAAGAAGCTCTAGAAATAGCTTCCAACTTAGTTTCCTGAATTGCTAAGGCCCCAATTTTGTTCTTCGTTCTCATTTCCCTAACCTAAATCTCCTTACCACCCCCAACCAACCCTCTAATATTAAGGGACATTAAATTCATGGGTACAATGCGTACATACCTTCGGACCTAACCGCCTCCTTGATGAGCTCGCCATGGCTTCCAATTTCGGCTCCCAGTAAATTACCGATATTAATAGTGGCATCGACCTCGTCCGCTAACTCTGCCTCGAAGGATTCGGCTACCTCATCTTCCTCAACATTTTTCGATCCATTGTCTTCATAATGATTTTTTGTCTCCTCTGTTTCTGTTCCCAACTGAGAGCTAGACAAATGGGAAGAACACTCCGGAAGCGTTTGCCTTTGGTTACCACTAACCACAAGATTTACACCTTGGGCCTGTACAGATGTATCCACATTAAGGTCCAAAGTGAAATCTCCAGAGTCCCTAGCCCGTTTTTTCGGTCTTTCACAAGAAATTGGGCTGGACCTCCCGTGTTGGCTTTGAGCTTTGGATCTGGGCCTCAGAATAATATTCCTTTTTTTGGGCCTAACACCTTGGTCAGCCGACTTAAAGAAAAACGGATCCATTCTCTCTCTTAAGCTGCCACCTTTAGTGCCTTGGGTCCCACAATCTTGCATGGGCGGCTCCCCATCATTCTTGGAAGCTGAAACGTTAACACCGGTCCCAACATTGATATTATGACACCATTCCATGTCACCGACATCAATGACTGAATCGAACCTTTGGAATTCCTCAGCCGCCTGTCTGATCTCCGGTAAGGCTACCGGAATTTCTTGATCCTGCTTGTCGTCGACACAGTCGGAATTTCCCGAAGACAAATCTTCATCGTCATCGTCCAAATTTTTTTACCTCTCCCACTGAGTCCGGGGCCCAATCGATAATCTCCTCCTCTAACCAAACTCTGAACTGTTTATCACTCCACTTCAAGTTCACATAACATGAATTCTTTCCCCCTCTCCGACCAGCAATCCGATCCAAGTTGCTGACAGATTATCATCTCCGGTCTCCATATTCGATCCGTGCACAATTTTGCCAAAATGCTCGGCGATGTTATTAATGACATCATTATCTGCAAGATGCATGGGAACATCATACTCAGTTTTAATAAAATAATACTTGAAAAATCATAATCAGTTTTAATAGATTAATATATCTTTTAGGTTTAAAAGAATAAAAGAAATATATTTCTTTTAAAAAATAATACTTGAAAAAGTTTTAAAAGAGTATTTAACTTTATTATCTAGAAATATAACATCAACTTATAGATTAGTTTATAAACTCTCTTTTGTGAGTATGGAATACCTTACCCATATTAGTTGAAAAACAATTATATACAAGTATTGAAGGATCCAAGTTAAAATGTTATAATCTAAAAAAATATCATAAATTTTTAATTTTGATCCCAAACCATCAAGTCAACCCATGACAACCGGTTAGTAGTCTCATCCGGTATAGGAGAGTCATGTTCTAACAACATTGTTTGCACTTTGCAGTTACCAAAACAAGAACCTTTTAATTCTATTCTCTCATGTTCACAACTAAGAGTTCAAGGAACATTTTTATAAAAGAAATTCAGATTTTATAAAATGTGTTCCAGACTCTTAATTAACGAGCGAAAAGTCGTGTTCCACAGTTTTTTTTTTTTTATAAAGGTTTAAATAAAAGAGGAGAAACAGAAGAAAGCTTGATGCTTACCTTCTTTCTTCCAATTTAGAGAAGAAAGAAGGTGACCAAATTCCAACTCTTTAACTTATAGTTGGAAAATTGTAATTTTTATTCTTCGCACGTCGGAAACACATAAAATTTAATTTTTAATTATTTTTTCTTAGAAATCTAGAACATGAAATTACATTATATCTTTCGATTTCCTTCCTTTTCTTTTGTACTCCTTAATTCTCATTCCCTTCTTTTAATGATGGTACAGTTAGCGCGTTAAACTCGATATTTGAAAAATGGGACGTGCAAATACCAAGGAACCTGTGGAACATAAGCGGAGAACCATGCACTGGAACAGCCCTCGGACAAGATTTCGATGAGGATTACAACAATCCATCCATCGAATGTGATTGTAGCTTCGACAACAACTCCACTTGTCATATTATCAAACTGTAAGTCTTTTGTTTTCTTGAGGATCATTTTGACATGGAATCACCAGATTTGAAATTACATTTAATTTATTGTGAATTTACATATAAATGTATGTTCTTTGACCAAATGTGTTGCGTAAAAAAGTTTTAAACTGGTGTTCTAAAACTTCTTATCTTATGCATCCAGCAAAGTCCAACAACTTAACAGGCAAGGGGTCATTCCTGAAGAACTTGCTGCTCTAACTTATCTCACTGTATTGTATGCATTTTTCCTTTTATTTAAATTGTTTTAGTGATGGTATCATTTCTATATGCAATCAATTATATCTTTCACCTCTGCAGGAAAATTGATCAGAACTCATTCACTGGTACCTTGCCCGCGTTCCTTGGAAATTTTTCATCCATGATGTACTTGTAAGCGCAGGATGTTTATTAAGTTATTTATTTCAGTTGACATATATTTATAATCACAGTTTTGAATTACTTCATGGTGGTCAACTTTTATTTGATTGATGTTTAACAGGTCGTTAGCCCATAATCAGTTCTCTGGTACGATACCCCGGGAGCTTGGAAATCTTAAAGAACTAATAATGCTGTGAGTAGTTAATGTCATTTTCTACATAGTTATTTTTTTTCATTGCATTTCATTATCTTCTTTCTTTGTTTATAAATAAAAGTTGGATACTTACAATATGGTTAACGTTGTCTATTTGTTTCAGGGCTATTAGTTCCAATAATTTTTCAGGCACTCTTCCCCCAGAACTTGGAAACCTAGTCAATATGCGACTACTGTACGTTTCTTTGAATATATGAATGATATATACACACATAGATAATTTGTTGGCAGCGGAAGTTTGTCTTGAACATCAACATCATATGCAGAACTTGATTCACCATAATCATGTGATGGATTCATCATGAATCAATCGAACAACACAACACACACTCGAAAACGAATAGAAGAATGTTTTGGATATTGTTATAAAATATCTTGGTGCCGGTTATGATCCCGGCAGAATGTTTAAATACATACTCGAAGGGACGGTTAATACTGGTAGTTACTTTTGGCGGGAGTAACCACCATTCAAACCGGTGTGTCATGTGAGACATATCCCTTCACATAAATTCGATACATACACACATATATAAGTATAGTAATGTTATAACACATAATACACATAATAAATATAATATAATCAAGTTTATGTTCTAATACTCCCCCTTTAACTGGATTATATTTACCGGAGTGCATTAAAACGCTCCGATTTGCCTCGTTCACCGCCTTCTGAGCCTGCCGGAAGTCGAACCTCCTTCTCTTTTGAGCTTTCTTCATTCCCATCCAGTCATTTCCAGCATATAAAGCGTAGTGCTCTCTATCATCTTCTGGAATGCAGCCTGTGCTCATCGTCCTTCTTCCTTCATCGACAGTTCTGTCTTCATTCCCTGCATATGCCTGTGTTTGATCTCCTCTCACATCACTTTGTACAGATTTGAACTTATAATAATATATGATAACATCCAAATACATAGCATATAATATTCTCATGTAATCTCCGTCTTCATAATCATGACCCATATCTTTCGAAACCATTGCCCATAGATTGTTTGAAGTCACTGTTCTATGGCCTCCTTCTCTCTTTACAACCATGTAAAGTTCTAACAGGTTCACCTTCTTGTTGTTACCCATGTACACCGGAATCGGTCTCGTATTAATTCCCATCTTTATTCTTAAAAACGAGTTGATCATCTCCTCAAATTTCACTTCTATCTCATACTTGTATTTCATCACATACTCGCTGTCTTCTAACATGTCTAAGAGGGCCTTACAATCTTGAAATTCTTTGAATTTCATTGCTTGCAGAATCATTAAATTCCAATCGGGTTCGTTGGAAGTTAGATTCAATTTTTCGAAATAATCATTCAAGTAATCAGATTTGAAAGTTTCATGTTCTGATTCTTTATCGATTATACATTGTTTCTCTCTCGAACCGATTACATCTTCTCTAGTTAACCCGGTTATGTTATTTCTCTTATTCATAGGAGGAGTACTGAAAGTAGGGAAAAGTTTGCATCTTTCACCATTAAACTTCACTGTAAAACCTTGAATTACCAGTTGATCAAGGCTGAGAACATTTCTATCCAATTCGGGAGTGTAGTAAACACTTTGGATTCGAAATTTCTCACTTCCAGATATAACATCTACAGCCCCTATGCCTCGTATGAAATAAAAATGATTTTCACCGGTGTTTGTTTCAACACCGAACATATTCTTTATTCTTTTGAAAGAATCTAGGTTACCGGAGTAATGACGTTTGAAATTTGTGTTTACGTACCAAATTTCTGACCAGAGACCACCATCAGTGCCATTGACGATGAATTCTGAATTTCGGACTTCATCTTCTTCATGTTTTTGTATGCCGGTTTCAATGGCTTGCCTGATTAAGAGAGTTGCTTCATCATTTTCTTTGCAGTAGGTAATTTGATGCCCTGGTTGATTGCAGTAGTAGCATCTTCTTGGTATTGTCTTTGCCAACGATTGTTCACGTTGTTCATCGGAACAGTGTTTGCACGGAAGAACCGTTGCAGATGTGTAAATTCTTTCTCCTGCATGATCTGCCGTGGCTCTGATACCACATGATGGCAGCGGAAGTTTGTCTTGAACATCAACATCATATGCAGAACTTGATTCACCATAATCATGTGATGGATTCATCATGAATCAATCGAACAACACAACACACACTCGAAAACGAATCGAAGAATGTTTTGGATATTGTTATAAAATATCTTGGTGCCGGTTATGATCCCGACAGAATGTTTAAATACATACTCGAAGGGACGGTTAATACCGGTAGTTACTTTTGGCGGGAGTAACCACCATTCGAACCGGTGTGTCATGTGAGACATATTCCTTCACATAAATTCGATACATACACACATATATAAGTATAGTAATGTTATAACACATAATACACATAATAAATATAATATAATCAAGTTTATGTTCTAATATAATTCATACAATCTTAACAAAAATTTGCAGTTACCTCGACAGTTGTGGTGCTGGCGGCGAGATTCCCTCAACATTTGCCCGTCTCACAAATATGCGTGAGATGTACAAATTTTTTTTGTCCCATGAATATTCTTTTATTTTTGAGTAACGTGCAGGTTTGGTGGCGGGAGCGGCTTGCCAACCTCAAACTTAAATTTTGCTGCTTGCAAAATGTAACACTTTGCACCCCTGCCGTCTATTGAAATATAACGTTCAATAGACGACAAGGTTGCAAAGTGTTACATTTCGCAAGTAGAAGGACGCATGCAACAAAAATTAAGTTTGAGGGTGGCAACCTGTTCCTACCACCATAGGAGGCAAATTGCACTTTACTCTTTATTTTTTAAGAATCAGTGAAAACCATGTATATTGTATTCACTTATTTTTTTGCTTTCAGGTGGGCTTCAGACAACCCATTTTCTGGAAAGATACCTTCTTTTATAGGCAACTGGACACAGTTAGAGAAGCTGTGAGTAAGAATGGTTATAATGCACTATTTCTATAGGTACAAAAATGTAATTTCTCATTTTGTAGATGTTTGATTTTATAGAAGACTACAAGGGAATAATTTTGAAGGTCCTATACCAGCTAGTTTTTCAAATTTAACCTTATTGCAATCTTTGTAAGCTACATGTTTTCTCTCTGCATTTTCTCTCTTTAGATATCTCCGCCTATGTTTATTCAGTTACGCGAACTTTTGTAGGCGAATAAGTGATTTGCAGAATGTGAGTTCATCTCTTGATTTTATCACAGATTTAAGGAATCTAACTGACTTGTAAGGGACACAAATCTCTTTCAAATGCTACGATATATGCTAGAGGTGGCAGAAGACCGGGTAGAATGGGTTATGGGTTTGGGTGTACGTGTTGAAACGGGTTGGGTTGAGTTCACCCGAAACGCTTTTTGTCTACCTTTTGGATTACCTAGTGTGTTAAATATAATTACAATAATAACTATATGATTACAAAATTAATTCAATTTTTTGGGTGACATGATATAGGAGGTTGTCTGCATTATAACTAAACTTTTGGTGACTTTCGGTCCATTTAATTCTTTTCCTATATAACTATTTTTTATTTATATGTTTACCCATTAGAGTTAAGAGATACCCGAATCGACCCATTAACTAGTAAATGGGTCAAAATTGCCACCTTTACTATATTTCTATCTTCTTATGGAGTTTTCAGACATATACCAAGTTACTAACTGTTTTACTAATGTTTTGACTAGAATTATAAGAAATGCATTAGTTTCTGGTCCTATTCCAACAGGCATTATTCAATTGCAAAAACTTGTTACACTGTAAGTTAAGTAAATATACTTTCCAGAATTTTCTAAAAGGCGGACTGTATTTCATGCACTATTCATTCTCTTTGGCAGAGATTTAAGCTTCAACAATTTAAATGGTTCACTTCCACAAACATTAATGAACATGAGTTCCCTAGTTTCTTTGTAAGTTATTACAATATCTGATAAATGTAGCTGTTTCTGTTATAGGAAGTTTTTAATTCGTTGTAATTTTTATATTATTTTATATACGTAGTTGTTAATCGTTCTTTATGTGGTCAGGTTTCTTGGAAACAATAGCCTGACTGGTTCTCTTCTTCCTGACAAAAGTGAAAATCTTCAGAACATGTAAGTTGATTACAACTACTTGAACATTAATCAATTATTAGTATTTCTTAAGATTTCATTCTCATGGTGTTTTTGAAATTTTAATGTTTCAGCGATTTGTCTTACAATCATCTGTCGGGATCTTTTCCTCGATGGGTGATTCCATCATGGGCAATGGCTAATCTGCAGTTGTATGTTTACTTCTCTGCTTTGTTTTTCAGGAATTTAGTGGCTAAAGACTTTGGTGGCACATAACTTTAAATTTGAAATGTTTGTTTATTATTTCAGGAATTTGGTGGCTAATAACTTCAATTTTGACAGCTCAAACACAAGGTAATCATTTACATACCCGTGTTATTTGATATGGTCATTGTTTCGAGCTGTCAGATACCCTAACTATTTATTTAGATTTACTGCATTCAGGTGTTTTATATTATTTTGAATACTTGCATCACCATTTGCAGCATTTTCCTAGGATTAAATTGTCTTCAGCGAGGCTTTCCTTGCCACAGGAACACGACGCCTTGTAAGAATTTTTATCCTCCAAGAATTTTTATTCATTGAATTTAGTCAGAAATGATACGTTGACCTGGCGATTGATGATGATATTTGTTGCTTGCTAAAGATACCAGCTTTGCAATCAAGTGTGGTGGCTCAGAAATGAGGTCCACAAACAACATATTATTCGAGGCTGAGAATGCTACAACCCTTGGACCAGCTTCCTATTACGTACACGAAGAAAAATGGGCAGTTAGCAATGGAGGCATTGTCATTGACCGAATTCAACGCGACCCGTCATTTGTAGCTTCCACCTCAATCCAAGTCAATAACACAAGATATCCGGAACTTTACAGAACTTCTAGAAAGTCTCCAGGCTCTCTTAGATACTATGGTTTAGGGCTGGAAAACGGGCCTTATACTATAACCCTTTTCTTTGCAGAGACCGTTTTCAACCGAACCCCACACACCTGGCAGGGTCATGGGAGACGTGTCTTTGATATTTACATCCAGGTTAGATCTTTAAATATTGTTTTTTTTTTTTTTTTTTCAATTCTGTAAAGTCGACTTAAATACGTTCTTATGTTCTCTAGGGAAATCGTAGACAGAAGGATTTTGATATATCAAAGGAGGCAGGTGGTATTGGAATAGCTCTTGAAAAGAATTTTGACGTTATTGTGACACAAAGTTATCTTGAAATTCATCTGTTTTGGGCTGGCAAGGGGACCTGCTGCATACCTGAACAAGGAGATTATGGACCTTTAATATCTGCCATAAGAGTTTCTGCTGGTATCAAACATACAATACTTACATGTTATTTCTTTCTGTTCTGAATCTAGTGATTGTTAACTTTTTTTGTATAATAGATTTCAAACTCAAGAGCAATTCAAACAAAACTGGAATGATCATTGGTATTGTAGCTGGCGTGACGTGTGTCGGTCTTCTGCTCTTAGTTTTTGGTGTGTACATGAAAAGGAAAAGGTCAAAACATGCGGAAGAAGATGGTAAGATTTTAATTTCGTAGTACTTTTTTTTTTAAATCATTTTTGTATCTTGGAGGGAGTCCTTACCCTCTTTTTTCTTTCATTTTTAGCAGAGTTTCTTGGGATGGGGCCTAAAGTAAAAACTTATACCTATGCGGAACTGAAAAGTGCAACGGCAGATTTCAGTAGTTCAAATTTGCTCGGAGAGGGTGGTTTTGGACATGTTTACAAGGTTTGATATTAACTGATTTCCGCTCATATGATTGCATTCTATATTTTTTATCCCTATATATTCCAAGTTCAGTTATATCATAACCACCGAATCTCGTATCCCTTTATCTTTATTTTACAAAAAAATGTTTTATCGTATCATGTTTCACAAAAGTTGCATTTGCAAAAACTATTTTGTTCTAAATGACTCTTTATTTTAGAACAAGTCATTCATCCTTATTCTTTTTGGGAAAACTGTATAAAAAGTAACTAAATTTCGACTGATTTTGTTTCATATACTACCCTTTGTTTTCACGACACAACAAATTTTCAGAAGATAAAAAATTGTAAAGAACGGTGCAAGACGTAAATACTTATTATTTTTAATGACAATGGACTACTTCATATCATATTTTATTTTTTATTTTGAAAATTTACTAGCACCTGCAGAGGTGGTACCAATGAAATTATTTTCTGATCCGCGGTGGTAGGATACTGTTATACTTGTTTTTAGGTGTTGTTTTTGCTGCCAATTGTACATTATAAATCTTTGTGACATGTAAAGAGTAGTTCCAAAATTCACCGTTTAAATTGATTGCGCATAATTGTTTTTTTAGTTTTGTTTAATAACAAGTTATAATATGTCCCAGGGGATACTGAATGATGGAAGTGTGGTAGCCGTGAAGCAACTGTCGGTAGCGTCACACCATGGAAAGAGTCAGTTTATAACAGAAATTTCAACCATTTCAGCTGTCCAACATTGGAACCTTGTAAAGTTGCATGGTTCTTGTATTGAAGGATCTAAAAGACTCCTTGTTTATGAGTATCTTGAAAATAAAAGTCTTGATCAGGCGCTCTTTGGTATGTGAAATATTTATACGCCTTGATCATATTTTAGTAAATACATTTCACATGTTTAGAACAAAAGAGGGGAAACATCAATATCTTCTTCTGTCCCAAAATTATTGTCCACATTTCTATTCTAATTTTTCGAGCCCGGGGTCTCACTGGAAGCAGCCTCTCTATCAGTGGCGGACCCAGAAAAAATTTTCATGGGGTGCGGATAAGGGGTTTAACCAAATTTTCAAGGGTTCAAGGGGTGCGGATAAGGGGTTTAACCAAATTTTCAAGGGGTGCGGGGAGAATTTTACCTTATAAAATACACTAGATTTTTTTTTTCAGGGGGTGCGCCCGCCCACCCTGGGCTCTTACTAGGTCCGCCCTTGCTCTCTATTCCTATGGGGTAGAGGTAAGGCTGTCTACATCTTACCCTCCTCAAACCCTACCTTAGCTTTGCTATTGGTGGGATTTACTGAGTATGATGATGATGATGATAATTTCTATTCTAATTTTTTCCGAAAACAATTCCCAAATTTAAAATTGAAGAGATATAAATTATTAATATTCCCATTTTACCTTAACTACTCTTATCATCATATATGCATTAAGGGTAACATACACATATTCTGCTAACTAAAAGCTGCATTAGTTGTACATATCTTAAGTCATGTATTTATGTTCATGGGCAATTATTTAGGGACGGAGGAAATAATAATTATGATCAATCTTCATGGTTTTTTCCATTGTTGATCAATTTGCATATTATTGGGTCGATTCGTGTTATGTTTTATCTTTAATGAGTCAAACATGTAAATAGAAAACCTTAGTTTTAAAGGAAACGTGAAAAGTGTAACTTTGATGCATAAACCTCCTAAATCATTTTATTCAACAGTTTAGATTAGTACTGAACTAATATGATTTTACTAATCATTTTTTACACTAACTATCTAAGAAATAACATAACATTATGGGACAAAAATGTTCCGGGTCAATCTGTGGCTTGGATTGGCCCTACCTGTTTCAACATGTTCCGGGTGTTCATGTGGGACAAAAATGTTCCCGGTCAATCTTGTGATCTATATCTATATCTAAATATCTTCCTATCTTGATTTATCTTAGGAAAAAACAATCTGCACCTTGACTGGTCAACTCGCTTTAATATATGCTTGGGAACGGCAAGGGGACTGGCTTACCTTCATGAGGAATCAAGGCCTAGAATTGTGCATCGCGATGTGAAATCAAGTAATATTTTGCTTGATGGGGAGTTATGCCCCAAAATATCAGACTTTGGATTAGCAAAATTATACGATGATAAGCGAACCCACATGAGTACCCGTGTTGCAGGAACTATGTGAGTTCTTCTAGACTTGTTTAAGAAATATGTTACTTTCATTTACTAACTAAGTAACTAACTAACTAACTATCGATAACATGTATCCTATATAGTGGCTATCTTGCACCAGAGTATGCAATGCGGGGTCATTTGACATCAAAGGCTGATGTTTTTGGATTTGGAGTTGTTTGTCTGGAGATTCTTAGTGGGAGGCCCAACTCTGAGGAGAATCTGGATCCCGAACGGAAGTATCTGCTACAATGGGTAAGATGATTGGGGATGTATTTGAGCCCAGCCTTGCCGGGCCAAGCCCTTTGATCATTAAAAAATAGGTAGTTTTGGCTCGGCTCGTATATGCTTGGTTCATATGGCTCATATAAAATTAGAAGTGAACTTTTAAACAAATTTACAAAAGTTGTGTTTAGTCAAGAGTCAAGACTAGCGCATGGGCTAAAACAAGCTTTTTGTTAGCCATATGGTATTGATTATGCTCCTACACGACTCTTAAGCGGTGGCAACATGGGTGGGCCTACTAGTTTCAGCTAACGGGTCAAAATAGATTTGTGTTGAAACTAGTCATATTTTAGTATGGGCACGTGGTTTAAAAAAAGAGTTGGGTTAAAACTACTTATATTTTAGTACGGGTTCGGTGCGTTTGGTTGGCCTTGCCCTCATGACACCATTTGTTCATTGTTATTTTCTATAAATAGTTACTTGAGAATTATGATTGCAAACGATATTACTATACTAATAATCTAAATCTTTAGACAAAATCGATTTAGTCAAAAATAGACTTAAGATGACTTTCAACGCTTTGACCCGTTCCCCTTTTAGCTGATGTTTGAGATAAAACACAACACACATGAGTAAAGTTGCCACCATGCTAGGTATTTTTTTGTGGTGATAGTGAGAACCTGTTACCTGAAAACTCACGGGACTCCATCCATTACCATGTGGTTGTATTAAGATGAATAACAATTTCCTTAATTTCTTCATATATAATAATAAAAGAATTTATGGTAACTTTTAGGCATGGAGTCTATACGAAAGCAACCGGCACTTGGAACTTATAGATCCATCTTTGTCATCTTTTGACGAACATGAAGCTACCCGTATGATAGGGGTGGCCCTTTTATGTGTTCAAGCATCGCCAACTTTAAGACCAGCAATGTCGCGGGTGATTGCCATGCTTTCGTGTGACGCTGAAATAACCCCAGTCACAACAAAACCAAGTTACTTGACAGATTGGGATTTTAATGATATTACCAACACTTTCGGTGATGAAGAACCTATTTCTTCTGAAAGTACAACCATGCTGACTGCAACTGAAACTGCAACTACAACTACTACTACAACTACAACTACAGCGACTACAAATACAACGACGTCAACTGGTGTGGAGTCCATGTCATCACCCATAATGCTGTCAGAGTTAATAAACAATGGGAGTCTTAGAGAAGGAAGGTGACACACTATTGTTGATTATTGTTCATATGGTTGCATTGAGTTTGGAGTCGTATCAATGTGGTTCCAGAGCTACGTAGGGTCGTGAGATTCAACTATGGTTTGTATAAGTTTATAAGAACAATTGGTATTTGTTTTTATGGTTTTTGAGCGTGGTAAAACACTTGTCGATATCCTTTTGGGCATTCATGATTTTACCTTTTTGGGTAACAT
The DNA here is from genome assembly GCA_030545235.1 of Helianthus tuberosus. Taxonomy (NCBI): domain Eukaryota; kingdom Viridiplantae; phylum Streptophyta; class Magnoliopsida; order Asterales; family Asteraceae; genus Helianthus; species Helianthus tuberosus. Next base: position 12,698,601 of record CM060361.1, on the reverse strand, counting down.
GAGACAATTTTTGTGTAATTAAACCATTGTAAATAACTTTTTTAATATTGTAATGCACATAATTTATTACCAAACCGGTACCACCAGAGCAATATTCATATGTTTTGGGCTGGGAAGGGGACCTGCTGCTTATCTGAACAGGGAGATTATGGACCTTTAATTTCTGCCATAAGTGTTTCTCCTGGTACCAAATATGGAATCAGTGGCGCAGCTTAGAAGGGTTCCGAGGGGGCGCCTGACCCCTCGAACTTTTCGATGCGTAGTGTTATGAATAGTACTTTCGTATAGAAAATTTTTAGGTATATACGTTTCCACCCCCCGGTTTCGGAAAAATTGGGGGGGGGGGGGGGGGCGAAGCTTCGCCAATGGGAATACATACATGTTATTTTGTTTTGTTCTAATTCTAGTGACTGACTAGCTTTTTAAATTACAGATATTAAAGTTAAAAGCAGTTCAAACAAAAAGCGGATCATCCAGAATTCGGTTTTCTTCTATTCTCTTGCATTCTGCTTCTTAACCCTATCATGGACATGGAATACATATGTGTTATTTCATAATGTTCTGAATCTAGTGATTTCTAACATTTTTCTGATAATAGATTTCAAAGTTAAGAGGTATGCATTCGCTTCATGATTCCTTTATTCCCAGTTGATGACGTATGCCCTGTTTGTCATAAGGCGTGTTTGGATTCCTTTGGGGATCATTCAATTCATTGTAGAGAGCTCTCGGGGTTCAAATACCGACATGACTTGGTTAGGGATGCCCTTTTTGACATATTCAGGCACGCTGGTATTCTGCTAAGAAAAAGACACCCGTTAATTTCTTAACTGACCCGTTAGAAGGGAGATCTACCCTTCGAACAGCCGACATTCTGGTTTTTGGATTGGTAGGAGGAAAACATGCCTGTGTGGATCTAACAGGGGTTTTCCCGCTTGTGGGCTTAGGGGTAGTGCTTTCACGGTGGATCAGACTGCTTTAAAGGCTGCTTCGGGTAAAGTGACCAAACACGAGAAAACGTGCCTTGACAACCAGCACACGTTTCTGGCGCCAGAGGCTGTGACCTACTTAGTCGAGTTTAAAGGGTCATGCATAGTAATGCATAGTGGTGATTAATAAGTTGCTTTGAACAAAGTATCAAGGACAGCTACATGTGCTGTCTTAAAACACAAGTTTAATTTTGATGGAAAAAATAAACTAAAAAACAAGACATGTAAGACTTGAATTTGGGATCAATTTGTTGGAACATACGTGCATTTCAAACCACACCATCTTTGCTTTTAATACTATAGAGTCCAACTAATTTATTTTATAGGGTCCTTAAAAAATCTAATATACCGATTCTACTATTTTTTTTAATAAACATTGAGTTCCGTGGACTCCGACCTACACCATGTGAGTCCGCCCCTGTCAATAGCTTCATTATAAATTATAATGTTTAGCATTTTAGCACTTTCCCTGCTACATCTTACAAAATATACCCGCTTCAAGTATAATCCTATTTTTCTTTAAAAAATAAACCAGACTCAATTTGCCCTATCCAAAAAAAATATAGGTGCCATAATATATTTAAACCCGAGTATTCAATATCTACAAACCCCATTTAGGGTAATAGTGCTTGCCGTCGATTGGTTTAAATGGGCGGGCTGTCCTATTTTTTTTCTTTTTTAGTTTTAATTTAATTAATGTTAGTATAATATAATATAATTATAATTGACCCTTTCAAAAATTACGATTTCGCTCGCAGTTCAAAATTACGTTTTTGCCATCAGTTCAAAAAAAATTTATTCTTTTGTCCCCAGCTAAAAATTACGATTTCGCCCTTAGTTCAAAACTATGATTTTTCCACCGTTCAAAACAATGGTTTTCCCCCAAGCTAAAAATTACGAATTTGCCCTCAGTTTAAAATTATGAGTTTGTCCTCTTTTAAAAACTTATGATTTTCCCCTCAGTTAAAATCTGGAGTCTTGCTATCGTTTTTTTTTTTTCAAAACTATAGTAGTTTTTATTTTACTTCGTTCACTCAATCTAACTTTTTTGTCAAGCAGGTGCCTGGCACTCGCTCATTGTTTATGACAATTTACTATTTTGCCCTCAGCTCAGGCTTGCCATCTTTTTTTTTAGCAAAACAATGACAGTGTTTTGGTTTAATTGGTTGAGTCGATATAATTTTTTTGAGATCGTGTTATAAGTAGTATGCACAAGTAACTAAAATACATGCGTACATGTTATCAAACTAAGAAATATTCGGCGTAACGCCCCCAACGCGGGCGGGGCATCCAACTAGTTAGGTAAATAAGCAAGTTTTTTTTCATGGAAAACATATCTGGGATATTGGATTTAAATAACCTAATTTTCATCGATCGGCCAATAACACTTTCAACTTTCGATTTGTACACCAGTACTTTCAACTTATTGACTGATAACATTTCCTAACTAACTGAACCTTAACCCGGTTAGTTTTTGCTGATGTGTCATCTGACATGGTCCTTATTGCTGACATGGCAGCTGGTGTGACTTTTTTTATGACGTGGCAGCTGATGTGACATTTTTTGATGACGTGGCAACTGATGTGGCAAATTTATGACGTGGCAGTTGACATCAGCCAACTGTGTTAGGGTTTAGTTAGTTAGGTAGTGTTATCGGTCAATAAGTTGAAAGTTGGGAGTGATGGTGTACAAATCAAAAGTTGAGAGTGTTATAGACCAATTAGTGAAAATTTGGGTTATTTAAATCTAATACCCCCCCCCCCCCCCCACTTGTGGCCTAGTGGTAGGAGACTTGGGTTTTTCAATGGAGACTCAAGTTCAATTCCCACTTGTGTCATATTGGGGTGGATATTGGGCAATGATAGTGACAAATCTACTGAGGGGGGTTCGATCCTGAGCCGCACCCCGGTTTTCATCCGGCTGTTACTTTAGCGAGGCTTCTCGTGTGGAGGCACTACGGTTTCCGGGGGAACGCCGTAACCAAGTCTGACCAACCCAGTGCGGGCACGGTTAAGAAAACATAGTTTGGGCAGATCTTGGCTAGGGCCGCCGTTTAAACGGTGTGACATTGGGTCACTCAAAAAGAAAGTCACTATTAAAAAAAATTAAATCTAATATCCTAGTTATAGTTTTGCGTTTATCTACGGATCTTATTTCTTCTTTCTACAATCCCAGTAGTTGGTTCAATGACAAGTAACGAAATATCTTGCTTTCTTGTACATATTTAAATTTAAAAATGTGTTATCTATTTCTATAAGCATTTTTAATATAAAATTATACATTGTAAAAACAATATATTAGATAACCTTTGATTGATGTGTATCGATTCACTTGTCAATTGACTTATGAGTTAGGTCGTCTATGATATAAACAAACGTAATAATGTCACCAGTTATTTCGCCACTTGCACGAGTGCTTTCATTATGAATCTTCTTTCCACGTGGGGTTGTGGCAGGTTCCAAAAGACTTTCCAATTTGCAATCGGTGTAGGCACCAGGAAAGTGCTTGCAAATAGACTCAAAAAAGTGGTAGGGTATGTGGATTTTGAGTTTCAAAGGGGGTTCTTAGCGAATAGAAACATCATGGACAGTCCTTTAATTTTAAATGAAATGGTGTTTTCAATGAAAAAAAAATGATAAAACAAGTTTTATCACTCTAAAAAAGATATTGAAAAAACTTATGATACAATCAATTGTGATTTTATTGATTTCATTCTCCATCAAATAGGATTCCCTAGTTTATGCTATTGAGGGCTCGGCAAGGTGACCCATTGTCTCCCTTTATTTATATTATCGCAATGGAAGCCTTGACCGGTTTTTTAAGCAAAAACATTATCGACCGGTAGTATTAAAGGGATTCAATTAGCAAACGGTGGCCCAAGTTTGACCCACTTGATGTATGTGGGCGATGTCGTTTTTTTGGGAGAATGGGCTGAGAGCAACATACGAAACATCATAAGGCTTATGAGGTGTTTCCACTTCATCTCGGGCCTTAAACTTAATCACAAAAAATCTTGTCTCACTACAAGAAATTGAGGCAACAGCGGCGACACTAATGGCGGTGACGGGCCATATGTCGTTGCTATTGGTCGATCCGGACCACGGTGTCCCACAACTAACCCCAGCCACTCATTCCTTATAAAGATCCAACGGCTGGGGTAAGTTATAAGCAATAGCGGCGACATGGACTATTAGCAGCAACATGTTGGTCAATAGCGTCCAATCAATAGCGGTGACATGTCGCTGCTATTACCAACAACGACGACGATCTGGATCATTAGCGGCGACATCCATCGCCTCTGTTGCCCCGTTTTCTTATAGTGTCTCTTCTGCCACGGTGTGAAAGGGTCAAGGGTTATGGGAGTGACGAACATAATAAAATGTAATATGGGGAAGTTGACTTGTAAATACCTTGGTTTATTGGTCGGTGCAAACATGGGCCAAGCTAGACAGTAAAGAGGTGTTGTTGATGACATTATGTTATCAAGTGGAGGTATGATGACATTATTGAAATCGATCTTAGATAACCTTCTATTTACTTTTCTCTTTACAAAACACTTAAATGTGTTTTGAATACTTTGGAAATCCTTATTGTAATGTTTTTTTTTTTTTTTAATTTAGTGTAATTTTTTTTTTTTTTTTTAAGTTAATGTAAGTTTTAAAAAAAAATTGGTTTGCCTAATCTCAAAAAGGCATGCATCCCTAGTGATTTTTGGGTAATAGACAAAAAGTTTAGACAAATTACATGACATAAGGGTGTGGGGGGCGCCTTCGGGGACTCCCTTCGGGGACCCCTCTTGCCGAGCGGGAGAGACACCGCCATCAAAGCGGTGAGGTAGAGAGAGGGAGGAAAGCGGTGGGGCTTCACCGAAGAGAGGGGGAGGAGAGAGGGAGGAGAGAGGATGAGTGGACCAATCAAATCATTTTGTTTTTTGTTTTTTTTTTTTTTTTTTGAATAAAAAAACAAGGGGAGTTAAGAGGGGAGTGGCGCCATCAAATTGGGGTGTTAGGGGAGTTTAAGAGGGGAGTTGACGTGGCACACGAGGATTGGGTGTGCGTAAGAGAGGGGACTCCCCTCTTAGGGGAGTGCCCCCCTCACCCTAATTCAATTGGCTGGAGGAAAACTTTGCCTAAAAGGATTAGTCATCCATCCCGTTCACACTAGGGTGACAAGAAGCCCGGTGTGAGATGACGCAGTTGAGGTGATACAAACGTGAGAAATGGATGGACATAAAAGTCAATTTCTTCAACTAATAACAAAGCCACTCATCATCATCACTTTTTTTTTTTTATTTAAATATTATTTTAATAGGATGGACCGTAAAACTATTACAGATAAAAATGAAAATAACAAAAATAAAAATAAGTGAGAGTTCATGTTTACATGACGATGATGTAACATACACTTTTTGACGTGACAACGAAGAAAATAAACCATCAACAAATAGCCTTACCCGATAACTTTTATCAAAACAAGTACTTTCGAACCATGAACACCTGTAGAAGTGTAACTTCACGTCTTACCTTCGGGTCAAGAATCGAGTCAAACGGCATGATTTGGAATGGGAAAATTGGCTTATGTTCAATATTCTAACTGTAAAAATATCAGCTAACTAACTATGGTTAAGTTTGACAAATTTCAGTCAGTTGAAAATCCTTTTGTACGTATAAATAATAGATATATACCCTTTGTTCAACTGTATCCTTCTCTCAATCATCGGAGAAGATACTTATGCAATGTTTTTCCGGTTCAATTCTCCGGCGCTTTCGAACTTCATCATCATCTTCTTTCTCTGCATCATCACGTTTCAGAAATCCTGTGCTCAACCAGCTCCTCGAACGGATCCTACCGAAGGTACTCTCTCGATTTCTTTCTTAATTCTCAAAGTTTATTAGAACGAATACGTGATTAAGCTGATTATTAATATTTGATATTCGAGTTTAGTCATGATTTTGTATTGTAATTCAATCTGTAAGAATTCGAACACGCCTGTCGTTTCATTGCATAAATCGATTCATTTAATATGTCTTAGGTGTATTTTAGGGACGTAGGATTTTCTTATTCTTTAAGTGACTTTAACGGTGACTGACCTCTTGTGTTTATGCCCAAATGATGTATGCTATTATACATGATTTACATTAAACTGTGCCACTCTGATCACTTTCTTGGTATAGGTGACTTCTTTTTTTCTAAATTCTTTGACTTGATGTGTTGGTATGCTGTTCGTTTTGGAGCCGGGGGTCTCTCTGGAAACAGTCTCTCTATCCCTAGGGATAGAGGAAACGTCTGTCTACTTCCCACCCTCCCCAGACCCTATAAGTAGCTTTGCTATTTGTGGGATTTACTGGATATATGGTTGATTGATTGATTCATTTTTAATATGAAAACAGAAAATTGACATGTTATTCGTCAGAGTTGATCAACATGAATTAGTGTCAGGAGGATTTGAGAATGAGAAATCTTCAAATTACAATAAAAAAAGGTTTGTGGGCGTTGTGAAAAGAGAGTTGATAAGGCCATGTGTAGTCATAAGGCCCCATAACGCCCACAAAGGGGCGTTATGCGACACGTGGCGCGCCACGTCAGCGTGGGGCGTTATGGGGCCTTATGCATTTTAAGCCCGTAGTCATAAAGCCCCCGTCTAATCATTACTCAATTATTAATTTCCAATTTTTTATAATTATTTTCTAACTTTATAAAATTAAAATTCATTTCATTAAATTAAAAAACATTACACTAAAATAAAAATAAAAACATTACACATAAAAAAAAATACAGTAACCTAAAAAAAAAGATTAATCTTCTTCGTCTTCGTTCTCTCCTTCTTCCTCTTCGTTTTCTCCAGCATCCAAACCTACGTCTTCAAAGTTCCCGTCTTCGAATTCCTCAACCTCTTCTTCCTCGGAATCTTCTTCGTGTTCATTGTTGTATCGAATTGGGCGAATCGCCCAAGCATGCTCAACCAAATCTGCCTTCAACGTGTTATGTATGTCCCTAGATCGCAATAGTTGAGCATTTGCGAGTCTCTCTTCCATTGTTGCTTGGGTTCCTTCGACTAAATCTTCCGGAATGTAGTTTTGGCATATCGCTTTTCCATCATCCTCAATGATCATATTATGCAAAATGATGCAAGCATACATGGTCATTCGTATTTTATCCTTATGCCACATGCGACAAGGATTTCTGATAAAATGCCATCGTTGCTGTAGAATCCCAAAACACCTCTCGATATCCTTTCTTGAAGACTCTTGTAATTTTTTAAAATAATTTCTTTTCTCATCGAACGTTTCAGAAAACGTTTTAACAATAATCGAATACTCCGGGTATATACCATCGCCCAAATAGTAGCCATGCTCGTAGTCGTTCCCGTTCGCATGAAAACCGGCCTTTGGTATAGTTCCCGAAATGTAGCTCTCTACTAATGGTGAAGCCTCTAACGTATTAATATCGTTAAAACACCCGGCTACACCAAAGAAGGCCGACCAAACCCAAAGGTCGTATGACGCAACAGCTTGTAATACCAAAGTTGGCCCTTTTTGATCACCCCGTGTATGTTGACCTCGCCATGCGGTTGGACAATTATACCAACGCCATTGACGACAATCCAAACTACCAATCATGCCGGGTATTCCATGCTTTTCTAGATGCACCTCATATATTTGTTGAAGGTCGTTCCAAGTGGGATTTCTCAAATAACGTTTTCCATATAACTGGCATATACCTAAAATATAATTTAATATATAAAAGTTTTACTAGTAAGGTACTAAAAAATCAATATATAAAAGTAGGTAAATAAATAAATAAAAGTCAGTAAAAAATACCATAGCAAAAATGTTCCACGCAATCTCGGGTTGTTTTCTCCGCCATCTTCAAGTACTCGTCGTTGATGTCGTACGTGTTTCCGTATGCTAATATACGTAACGCGGATGTCACCTTTTGAATTGAGGTGAAGCCTAAATATCCTCGCGCGTCCATTCTTTGCTTAAAGAAATCATAATGATTTTCCAAATCATTAGAAATGCGCAAAAATAACCTTTGGCTCATACGAAAACGCCGTCTAAAAACATTGGGTCCGTGAACCGGTGTCGCATCAAAATAGTCTCTCATCAAACGCGTGTTCGCGGCTTCACGATCTCGCAAGATATAGGTGCGCCGCAAGATGGGTCGTGGAGGGGGAGTAGGCCGAACGTGCTCAAGTGCTTGTGTCATAAAAGTACACACACTCGTAACCGCTTCTTCCTCCTCCGCATCTTCTTCCGGTGAAAAAAATCTTCGGTAAATATCGGTGAACGAGTCTTCCGACGGGGAACCCATTTTTTTTTAATTGGATGGGAGTAGCTTCAAAACTTTTAAAAAAATATATAGAGAAGAGGAGGGTATTTGAGTATGATTTGTAAAAAAAAATAGAAGAGTGGGAGTTATTTATAGTGTGAGAATTAAAAAATTGAATTTTTTTTTTTAATGGATATGACCGTTTTATAACGGTCAAATTACTAAATAACCATTTCATCAAAGCGCTATACATATCGCGCCAAGTTCCTTTTTCCGCTCGATGGCGCCGCTTGTTTTGGTGTTCCGGCGCTATGCCGGCGCGATGAGGGCATACCGCCCCTCACATGCCGCCCACTACACATGCCCTAATATTCAAAACTTTTTGTAAAAGAATGAAATTTGTATGACGTGACCCAAAAAATAAACGCATGTTTTACATCGATTGAAATCTATAAAACTAAAAGTAAATACCGGTATCGATGTTGTTCAGTCAATATCGGTTTGTTTCGTGATGGTATCAGTTCTCGCTATCAGTTACGATTGAAAAGAAAATATTCTTTTTTGAATATAACTTTGTTTTCAGCAAAATATGAATGAAAAAAAAAATAATTAAACACAAACACGTATTTAATCTTTTTTTAAGTTAACGGAAATTAGTGTTAAAATAATCAAATAACAAAAAAATGAGTAAACTTTCGTTTTGCTCCCTGTGGTTTGGTCACTTTCACGGTTTTACCCCAATAATTTAAAAACGACCATTTTCCTCCAATAATTTACTATGTTTTTCCTCGCCTCCAACTCCATCCAAATTGTTTGTTAACTGAAAGGGTATTTTGGTAACTTCAAGTATAAAACTAAAAGTATTTTAGTTACCAAAATACCATTTCAGTTAACAAACAATTTGGATAAAGTTAGAGGCGGGGAGCAAAATGGGAAAAACGTAGTAAACTATTGGAGGAAAATGATCGTTTTTAAATGATTGTGGCAAAACCGTTAAAACGACCAAACCACAGTGAGTAAAACGGAAGTTTACTTAATTTTTTTTTACTAAATGTGTATGAATATAAAATGTAAGGGGAGTAAAAAATAAATTTAAATTTTTTTAAAAACTAAATCCCTTTTCCTTAGTACAGTGATTTGTGAGTGAATGTAGAATATTAAATTTGTGTATTATTAAATAAATAAAAGTGTATTTTAATATAGGGTTAACTTTGTACAATAGTAACCAAGTTTTAAGAGTGTTCTAATTAGGTCACTCATAATTCTTTTTGTTCCAATTAGGTCATTTAAGTTTCATTTGATGTTTCAATCGTAGATATTTTACCTAAATAGAAGGTTATCCATCCTACATGGCATTTAATTAGGTTTTTTATTTAAAAAATTTGTTGACATGGCACATAAATGCCAAATGGATTAGAAAAAAAATGAGAAATAGGTTTAAAAAAAATTTAAAAAATTGTGGAAAAGTTAACAAAATGCGATTTTTTTTTAAAATTGTAGAAAAGTTAAAAAAATGCGAAAAAATTAAAAAAAAAGTGATTTACCCTATTTTTAATAAATAAATTAATAAAACCTCCTAAATCATTTCGTTTAAATTACTAAAAATTATGAAAGTTTTATTAAAAAATTAAAATGAGCCAAAAATTCAATTGTTTTTTACCAAACCCTTCGTACTACTAATAATACCGATTCATGGAACATCACTTTAGAAATAAGGATATGGTGGGCATAGTAGCTAATTGTTTGTTTTACGATTTGTAATATTAGATCATTTTGGGTTTTGATTTATTATATTTCTTTTATTTGATTCCATGTCATTATGTTTTAAAAAAAAAGGTTAAATAAATGTCATGTAGGACTATGATCTGCTATTCAGGTAAAATATCTAGCATTAGAATACCAAAATAAAGTAGAATGATCTAATTGGAACAATAAATTTTATTAGTGACTTAATTGGAACACTTATAAAACTGCTGTGGCATATTCCCTTTAATATATGTGTCAAAAGTTTGTGTAATTTTTTTTAGACTATACCATATATTTATATATACGAAGACATTTATATTAATATAGCTAAAAATAAAAATATATAAAAAATTTTAGAGTAATTATATCACGTATATATGTTTTTTATTTATAATTTGATGTGACATTCTTAATGATTTACACTAACGCCGGAGCGTACCCCTTGACTCAAGCTATATCCGCCCCTGTTTACGAAGGTTGACATTTTAACAACTTGTACGATAAATTAAAAACTCTGTATTAAATATATTGAACTAATTAATAACTTTAGGAGAAAAATCTTTGTCGATACATAAAAAAAATAGCATATATGTCACACCTTCTCTGTATTTGTTAAATATGCATGCATCAACTTGTATTTTAGTACTAGAGATTCAAATTTATGAAACTCGGACTGGGTTCCAGTTCGATCAAGTCATGAAGATGACCTGTTGGGTTTCCAAATATATTTCTTCCTATTTTAGTTTTTATATACTTTTATCATCTCAGAAATTTAAAACTACAAAAACTAACCATGGATTAGTAGACTATTATATTCCTCAAGGACAATCAAAAATAGTAATAGAGTAAACTGCTAAAATGGTCTCTAAGATTTGATCACTTTTCCTACTTTAATCTAAAACTCAAATTTTTTGAATCTGGGTCCCTGTAGTTTCAATTTTGTTGTCATTTTCATCTAAAAGCAAAATCTGGTCAAATTTTACAGTTAACATTCAGCGTTTGTGTCTTTTCCTCCTTTTAATGAAGGGCAAAATGGTTAGATTTTTTAATTTGTTATAATAAAACGTTAAAAGACCATTTTGCCCTTCATTAAAAAGGAGAAAGAAGACAAAAAAAATTGGATATTAACTGAAAAATCTGACAAGATTTTGATTTTATATGAAAATGATAACAAAATTGAAACCACAAGAACCCATATTCAAAAGGTTTGATTTTGAACTAAAGTGGTAAAAATGACCAAACATCAGTAACCATTTTGGCAGTTTACTCATAGTAATATAAAAATATTATGAGGTGTAGTTAGAGTACAACTAACCATGGTGAATTAGTAGACTATTATATTCTTCAAAGACAATGAAATAGTAATATAAAAATATTTATGAGGTGTAGCTAGGTATACATTGTATGTATGTATATTATTTGATATATAACATATTATGTATGTATATTATATAACATATATATTTATATAATAGCAGTAGGTTTATTTAACATTATCATAAGATGATTAAATAATATATATTTTATGTAAAGTTATAACAATGAATATATATGTAAATAATAATTAAAAAATATAGATAAAACAAGTTAATAATAAACAAGTCTAGCCTGAATCAAACTTAAACTTAAAAAACTACTCGTAAGTCAAATTTAAGCTTCAAAAATAAAACTCAAAACAAATGAAACTTGAGCATATATGAGCTTGCTCAATCTGGCTAGTTTATACCCCTTTTGAATATGCAATAATTGGTCAAATTTGGGGACTTTATTTTAAGCAATTATTGACTACCAGGAGGACTAAGAGAAATCATAAAATAATCATTTTAATTTTCTTTATTTAACGTAATTTTTAAAGTAATAATATTTAAGTATTTATTCTATGTTGGTGTATTATTAAAAGTAGCTTGTAATATATCGATATGATATGATGATGGTGGTGAGAGGTGGTAGTGGTAGATCAATGGTTGGCCTTTTAACAACTTGTAACATGAATTAGTTGTTGAGAGGTTATTGTGTTTACAATTTGAGATGCATGCATTGACCTTTCTGGTTTATTTATTATCAGTTTGAAATATTTAAAGTTACGAAAGCGATACATGTCTTTTTTTCGACTCTTTTTTTTTTCTTGTTCCCATATAGCAATTAAATCAAACCATAATCTAAAAGTCCAAGGTATCATAATCAATATAAAAATAAAAAAATATATATATTTATTACATTAATATTATATTATATTATATTTAAAAGAGTAAAAAAAGTATATTTATATGTTTTAAAAGGAAGATAATAAAATACTATTTTTTTAAAAGACGGGTATTTTATTTAACCATCTAGAAATATAACGACAATAATAATCTCTTTGTGAGCATGGAATAAAATTCCTATATTAGTTGGAAAACAATTTAATAGAAGTATTGAAGGATCGTTATAATCTTAAAAAGATATCTCATGAATTTTTAATGCGATTCCAAAGGTACCGGTTCCACTTCCACACTGTGAAAAACCATCCCATCAAGAGGGCGCTGTTTTAACAATATTTTATATTTATTTTTACCTTTTTAACAGCTGAAATCCCACAATACATGTCTTTTACATAATTTAAATCCACAATCATTCAACTAAAGAATACACCACTTTATCATCATATTTTCCCTTGGAGTTAGTTACTCTTTTCGTCCCTGAGTTTTGTCAAAAATAACGGTTTCAGTCCATTAGTTTAAAAATTACGATTTCAGTCCATTAGTTTCATTTTCGTAACCATTTCAGTCCACCAACTTAACTCCATCAATTTATTTTGAGTTAATTACTGTTTTCGTCCCTGAGGTTTGTCAAAAATAACGGTTTCAGTCCATTAGTTTAAAAATTGCGATTTCAGTCCATTAGTTTCATTTTCGTAACCATTTCAGTCCACTAACTTAACTCCATCCATTTATTTTGAGTTAATTACTGTTTTCGTCCCTGAGGTTTGTCAAAAATAACGGTTTCAGTCCATTAGTTTAAAAATTGCGATTTCAGTCCATTAGTTTCATTTTCGTAACCATTTCAGTCCACTAACTTAACTCAAATTTGTTTTTGTTAGTAGACTGAAATGGTTACGAAAATGAAACTAATGGACTGAAATCGCAATTTTTAAACTAATGGACTGAAACCGTTATTTTTGACAAACCTCAGGGACGAAAACAGTAATTAACCCTTTCCCTTGAAATAATATTCTATATTTATGATAATAATAATAATAATTATTTTATTATGATTTTATTATAATATAATATCGGTGATTGAGTAATAAGTTACTATTCAATGAACAATGAAGGGTCACTCTCATTTTTATTATTATATTTTATGATTAAAATATAATTCTTTTAAGTTTTTTTATAAATATTTTTAACATATGATATGTTTGCTAAAAAGCTTTTAGTATGCTATTAAAACGTGTTTTTATTTTAATCTACATATTACATAAATTTTGTTTAAACCAAGTTGTGAATAAAACATACAAATAATCGACGAACAAACGTATATATCATCAAAGTTTTAATGTTTTTTTATTTATTTATAAAGTGACATGTTTTACAGGAAACGTACCTAAGGTGCGGTTTTATTTTGCATAGGTTGTTGTACAATATGCTTTTTAGGTTGTACATGTGTATAAGTTAAATATCAAAACATATATAAAGTTTATTTAAGTCTAAATTTTAGTTAAATGATGAAACAAACCTGCTATAGGAAACATTCAAAAGTTATTTATATTAGAGTTAAATGCCATTTTAGTCACTGTAGTTTGGGCCATTTTAACAGTTTAGTCTAAAAGTTTGAAACGTTGCCATTTTAGTCCAAATAGTTTTAAACGTTGTCATTTTAGTCCACTGGGTTAACTCCATCCCTTTATTCTGTTAACTAGAAGGGCATTTCAGTCATTTTATATGTAATTCTGTTAACTAGAAGGGCAATTCGACCATATAAAATGACCGAAATGCCCTTCTAGTTAACAGAATAAAGGAATGGAGTTAACCAAGTGGACTAAAATGGCAACGCTTGAAATTATTTGAACTAAAATGACAACGTTTCAAACCTTTGGACTAAACTGGCAAAATGACCCAAAACACAGGGACTAAAAGGACATTTAACTCTATATATTATTATTTTTTGTGCATTGGGTAAGAAAAGTGCTTAGCGTTTCGTGCCTTGGTTTTAGACTTTGTCATTTTTGTGCGTTTCTCGCTTTTTAAAACTAAGCTATACCAAGTGCTGATATCTATAGATATTGTAATGAACTGAACCGAACCAGACATATAGCCTGTCGCGTAGCGAAAATCTCACTGGTTGTTTATATAATTGATATATTTTGTACAACATATATATTTTGATTTTGGCAAATGAACAGTGAGGGCGTTAAACTCAATATTCCAACAATGGGACGTTCAGATTCCGGGGAACTTATGGAACATAAGTGGAGAACCATGCACTGGAACGGCACTCGGACCAGATTTTGATGTGGATTACAACAACCCATCCATTGAATGTAATTGTACCTTCGACAACAACTCCACTTGCCATATTACTAAATTGTAAGTTGTTTGTTTGTTTGTTTTTTTTTTCCAGTCAATCGATTATGAAACTGCCATTCTGTCTTTTTGTTTTTTCTTGAGGTTTTTATGTTCAACATTGTTGTGAATTTACATATAAAGGTCAAAAGTTTTTATGGTATGTAATTTCCTTGAATGCTTATTAAATATATACCTTTTAAACATACAACCACAAATCCCTGTAAATATGACTAGAGATATATCGAATTCTGAAAATATATCTCTTTACTCATATTTTCTTACATTTCGTAGCGGGCAAAGCTCAAACTAGTCCGAAATGTTTGAAACAAATGTCGTAGAGATGTTTGGTGAAAATGTCTGCGTACTGAGAAAATAAAGGTACACGGGGAACTTGGATATGACCAATTTGAACTTTTTCCCGGACAAAGTGTATGTCAATCACTACATTTTATGTCCATTGATGTTGGACGGGATTCTCGGAGAGATAGACTATTGAAACATTGTCATAGTAAGCAAGCGATAGTTGCCTTGCGAATAAGGAAATGCAATTTAAGCATTAGATTACGCAACCATCAGGTTGGGTAATTGCGTTTGCCACCAACTAGAATTCGGCTTTAGGACTAGAGTGGGAGATCGTGTGCTGGCGTTTAGAAGACCAAGAATACAAGTTATCCCCAAGATAAACGCGATCACCTGAGGTGGAGCGGCATGAGTCTGGTCACCCACGCTAGTCGGCATCAGAGTATGAGTATGCTATGAGATTGTGACGGGAGAAGTTGTGATCCGTAGTCTGTACTCCATTTAGTGTACCGAATTATGTTCTTGGAACTGAAAATGTGGCTCATGGGGAGCATGCATGAAGGGGCAAACCTACTGAACCATATACGGTACGTCAGACCGCGTAAAAGTGAGATATTGAAGCGTTCAGACCAAACTGCGGTATAACAACGTCAAGAAATAGGTCAGCACAATTGGCAGTAGGATTCATGGCGCATCCACGGGCATAGTGCATGGATTGCAAGAGGTTAGGGAAGCACGATGAAGAGTGTCATGCTCATAATGGGGTCTGAGACAAAAATAAATCGGTTTGTCACCTGTAGCCGAAGACCCAAAAAATGGTGCAAGGATTCAAGATCCAACACGGCAAATTCCCATGGGAGAGTAGCGATAATGTTTTTAAATAAACGGGTTGGGGGTGGTGAGAATAAAATCATCATCCCAAGTAGATCTAGTGTTTGAGCCCTTGGCATAAACAAGTAACGAGCCGTCACACACACACACACACACACACTACTACGAAACTTGTGAATGGTAATATAAGATGAGAACATAGTTGTCAAAGGTGCAAGGCGTAAAGGGTTAGCCTTGTGCCTGTAGTATAAAAATACCTTTTTAGGGGTCTTAGACATGTTTTAGGCTAACTTGGGTTAATTGTAAGCTTGTTTAGGGCCAGTGTAATTGTTTTACACATTTTGAGATAAATTTTGGCTAAATATTGGCCAAAACTTGGCCGAATATGCGCCTCAAACCTGAAAATTGAGCTTTTGGGGTAAGGCGACAAGGCTGCGTTGGGTTGTGTCAGTGGGCCTAGTCGCGCGCCTTGAATGCTTTTGACAACAGAGGATGAGAACCGATTATACCACACCCTTGGAGCTTGTTTGAGACCGTATAAAGACAGGTGCAAGTGAAATTTATGATACAGGGGCATTTTGATCAATGAACCCTGATGGGCGGTCACCATATAAAAATATATGCTTTACATCAAGTTGGTGAATTGGCCATGAACGGGACACAACATGGCCGAGAGCTGTCTGATGGTGGCTAGTTTTACAAGTGAGCTTAAGGTATCATAACAATCAATGTTGACACTTTGGGCTACCATTTTCTACCAATCGGGCATTCTATCATTGGAGGGTTTCGCCTGCCTAAAATTTGTGGCGAAGTAGCCACCACGTACATTTGATGATAGATCGATCAGGTGGAAACTCCTAAGTATATTTTACTACAAAGAACTTAATTTATTTTTCATTGCAGCAACTAATTAGGATCTGTGCAGACCTGGATATGGGTGGTTTGAATGGATGAAATGGGAGGGGTGGAGGTGGTGTGGAGGTTGAGTCATTGTTGGGTTTGGAGATGTCGTCTTTGGCATAGGTGGTCGTTGGATGGTGATTTGTGGATGGAGTAGTTGGTTGCGGCACGAGCTAAGGGTGGTAATTACGGTGAGTTGGTGTGGCTGACGTAGGAGGGGGCAATGGGTTCGTAGTGTGCGACAGTTGAGCTAGGGGTGGGAGAATGTAAATGGAGGGCACAGGCAGGTCATCGAGGAATTGGTAGAATACGAACGGTTGAGGGTCAATGAAAAGGAAAGAGTTCTCATCAAATATGTCTTGATGAGAGAGAAGGACTTTACTTGTAAATGAATCAAAATACCCAAAACGTCGAAGTTAGTGGGGGTAGCCGAGAAAAATGCAAGGAAAAATCATTAGTGATCGTGTATGTTCGGTGTCATAGCTAAAGTGTAAATTTAGGTGTTGAAAAGATTAGTGGTTTGGTGGAAAATTGTTATGGAGATAGGAAGCCTATGGAAAGTCTTGACTAAGTGGGAGGATGTTGGGCATGGTTTTGGAGTGCACGGATGATATCAAGGTCTAATCATTCTCTCGGCTATCTTGTTTACGGGCGAGCTTTAGGAGAATGGTCGGTGTTATGGGTGGGATGAGTGTTGATTGATGTTGATTTTGGCGGGCCGATAATCGGCGTTAGTCAAGTTGAAGCATACTAATGTGCTGTGTCAAAAGTAGGCGAGCTTTGATTGATGAAAGAAGACACCGTGTCAAACTAAGTGAGGAGGCCCCCAAAAAGTTGAAGAATAAGACAAGATTCAGTGATCGGGTTGTTCTCATCGAGGAGTTGTTGGACACGATTTTTGAGCTTTTGATAATAGGGGTATTGGATTTTAATAATCCCAAGTTTCACTAATTGGCCGGTAATAATCCCAACTTCAAAAATTGCCTACAACAGTCCCAACTTGTAAGATTTTGGCCACCAATGATCCTTGTCTAACTGGGTTATAACCTTGTTGGGCTGGTGACCTGCAACTTATTCCGGCGACCCGTTTTACCCCTGAAACCACCAAACGAGACCACCACCAATCATCTCCGACCTCCTGTAATCTTCTCCGCTTCTCAAAAGTTTAAAATTTCCACCATCTACGCAACTCCGGTGACCTGCAACTTATTCCGACGACCTTCTTTACCCCTAAAACCACCAAAGGAGACCACCACTTGTCATCTCCAACCTCTAGTGACCTTCTCCGCCGCTCAAAACTTCAAAAAAACTAACTGGGTTATAACCCAGTTAGACAAGGATCATTGGTGGCCAAAATCTTACAAGTTGGGACTGTTGTAGGCAATTTTTGAAGTTGGGATTATTACCGGCCAATTAGTGAAACTTGGGATTATTAAAATCCAATACCCCTTGATAATATTCATCCATGGAAGAACACGTAGTAAAGATCAAATTGGTGAATTCATTTTCAAGTTTAGTGGTTCGAGACGACCCTTGGTTATTGACGAAGATTGCTTGAATCTTGATCCAGACATCTATGGTAGTAGTGTCGGTATTGAGAATGCACACCTATAGGTGGCCGAACAAGGTGCTAAATATTCATTCTGAAACGACTGTGTCGTTTTCGTTCCATGAATCGTAAGTTGCCATCGGGTGGTGGGGTGCCATCGATATGGTCAAGGACTTTGTAACCACGTGCATGGGGCTTGTATAGTTTGACCTAGGATGAGTACGTAACTTTTGTGTCATCCAGGATACAAGTTGTTTTGGATGTTTGTAATTGTTTAGACACGATGGAGATTTGTTAGTTTTGCGATGACAATTGCAGTGTTGGTGGTTGACGTGGCTACTTGCGAGCCTTCTACCGTGGCCGTAAGGGTTAAATTGGTGTATTCATGTTCAAGTGTAGCGGTTCGAGACGACTCTTTGTTGTTGACGAAGATTGCTTGAATCTAGATCCAGGCATCTATGGTAGTAGTGTCGGTATTGAGAACACACACCAACAAGTAGTCAAACAAGGTGCCATATATTCATTCTAAAACAACTGTGTCGTTTCGTTCCATAAATCTTAAGTCACTTTAGTTCCAACGGGTGGTGGGGTGCCATCGATATGATCAAGGACTATGTAACCACATGCATAGGGCTTCTAAAGTTTGACCTAGGATGAGTACGTAACTTTGGTGTCATTCTGGATACAAATTGTTTTGGAAGTTCGTAAATGTTTAGACATGATGGAGATTTGTTGGTTTTGCGATGACAATTGCAGTGTCGATGGCAGGCATGGTTACTAGCAACTCTTCTACTGTGACAGTAGTTGGCAATTTTGGCAACAAGGCAAGCTTGGACATGCGACCTTTAGCGGCGGTGTCAAGGTGATTTTAGGATTGTTAACTTCATACCATTAAAGGGTTATGATATATAATTTAACTGAATTATTAGTGAAGACAAACCGCTTAGATTTTGTGTAAGCTTACAACCCTAAATCCCTATAAATATGACTAGAGATATATACCTAGAAATCTAGAATACAAGATAACTACAATCTTTTAAATATATCTATAATTGTTTAAATATTTCTCTATGTGCTAATAAAGGTGTGTCTTTGATAAACAAAATATCTGAATCAGATTTGCTAGACACCTAACTAATTATTGTGACTCAACATTTGCTACACATCAACTATATTTGAACTAAAAAGGTTAAACGTTATTCCAATTTCTGAGAAGGAGTAGCTGATCACCAAATCTTAAAATGCGAAAATTGAATAAATGACCAACTTGAAAGAAGGTTATTGGCGGTTATTGGTGTTTTCTTCAAGAAAACAAGGTTTATGATTTTTTTCTGAGGCATTGCTGTAAATATAAGGTTCATGACTGGTTTGGATATTACATATATTATTAAGTGGTATCCTAAAACTTCTCATCTTATGCATCCAGGAAGGTCCGTCAACTTAACAGGAAAGGGGTTATTCCTGAAGAACTTACTGCTCTAACCTATCTCACCATGCTGTATGGATTTTTCCTTTTCTTTTCTTTAAAATTTTGTTAATCAAATTCCAACTTTAGTTTTAGAAATGTTTAGAGATGATCGTTTATCTATCCACAATGACGGTTTCATTTCTATATGCAATCAATTATATCTTCATCTATGCAGTAAAATTGATCAGAACATACTCACTGGTCCCTTGCCCGCGTTCCTTGGAAATTTTTCTCACATGATAGCGATGTAAGTGTAAGATGTGCGTTAATTATTTATTTCAGTTGACAAGTAAGTCACAATCTTGGATTACTTCATGGTGGTTCTGGTATTATCCTTTCAATATGATGCTTTCAGCAATATATTTTTTTGTGTTATTATACCATCCTTTGCTGATACTTTCTCTTAATACTTCCATCAAGGTCAACTTTTATACCATCTTGTGTGAAGGATAAATTTTCAAAATTGCTGATACTTTCTCTTAATACTTCCATCTTGGTCAACTTTTATTTGATTGATCTTAACAGGAATTTAGACCACAATCAGTTCTCTGGTACAATACCTAAGGAGCTTGGAAATCTTAAACAACTAATCATGTTGTGAGTTAATCTTAAATGCTTATAGTTCTTCTATGTCTTTGCATCCGTTTAGCTTTTTTTTTTTATTATTATTATTATTGGGCAGTTTCAGAATATTATGAATAGGCTTGCAAGATGAATATGAATAGACTCTAGGTTACATTATTCATGTTATGTGTATATATATCCTTGTAACTCTCATATTCATATACAGAAAACAATTTATTATTACCAAGTTTATCATTTATCAATTGAAGTTGGATACACATTTTAATATGGTTAAACTTTTCTACTTGTTTCAGGGCTATTAGTACCAATAATTTTTCGGGCACTCTTCCCCCCGAACTTGGAAACCTATCAAATTTGGAACTACTGTACGTTTACTATATGAATCATATATGTACACACATATATATATATATATAGTACTGATAAGAAGCTAATTCATACAATCTTAACTAAAATTTGCAGGTACCTCGACAGTTGTGGTGCTAGCGGCGAGATTCCATCAACATTTGCCCGGTTAACAAAAATGCGTGAGATGTACTTTTCTTTTGTCCCGTGAATATACTTTTATTGTTTGAAATAAGTGAAAACCGGATATTTTATGATCACGCACTTTTGCTCTCCAGGTGGGCTTCAGACAATGCATTTTCTGGAAAGATACCTCCTTTTATAAGCAACTGGACAAAGTTAGAGAAGCTGTGAGTAAGAATGGTTATAGTGCACTATTTCTATATGTACACAAATGTAAATTACTCATTTTGTGGATGTTTGATTTTGTAGGAGACTACAAGGGAATAATTTTGAAGGTCCTATACCAGCTAATTTTTCAAATTTAATCTCATTGAAATCTTTGTAAGCTACATGTTTTCTCTCTTTCTACATTCTCACTCTTTAGATATCTCCGCCTATGTTTATTCAGTTACGTGAACTTTTGTAGGCGCATAAGTGATTTGCAGAATGTGAGTTCATCTCTTGATTTTATCACCAGTTTAAGGAATCTAACTGACTTGTAAGGCACACAAATCTCTGAGACAAAGAGTGAGATATATATATAAGAGGTGGCAGAATGGGAGATTGAGTGGATTGGGTAACGGGTCGAAATGGGTTGCATTGAGTTCACTTTTTGTCTACTTTTTGGATTAACAAGCGTGTTAAGTATTATTACAATAATTACAATA
The DNA here is from genome assembly GCA_030545235.1 of Helianthus tuberosus. Taxonomy (NCBI): domain Eukaryota; kingdom Viridiplantae; phylum Streptophyta; class Magnoliopsida; order Asterales; family Asteraceae; genus Helianthus; species Helianthus tuberosus. The sequence goes on along the minus strand of CM060361.1, from coordinate 12,677,242 downwards.
TTAATCCAATTTTTATGTGATGTGATTAAAACTACACTGTTGGTAACTCTCGATCCATTTGATTTATTTTACCCATTTGACCCATTAGCGGAAAGGCATACTTGCAAATGGGTCGAAATTGCCCCTTTATTGTATTTCTATCATTCTTCGTATGTTTTCAGATATATACCAAATTACTAACCATTCTTCGTATGTTTTGACTAGAATTATAAGAAACGCATTAGTTTCTGGTCCTATTCCGACAGGCATTATTCAATTGCAAAACCTAGTTACACTGTAAGTTATTAATTATGCGAAAGTTAAGTGAGTAAACTTTTCTGAATTCTTTAGAAGTCAGTAAACTATTATGGTATCACCTTTCCTGCTATATTTTCATGCACTGTTTTTATTCTCTTTGGCAGAGATTTAAGCTTCAACAATTTAAATGGTTCGCTTCCAGAAACATTAATGAATATGAGTTCCCTAGTTTCATTGTAAGTTATATACTAAACCTTCCTTATAATATATGGTAGCTGTCACTGTTTCTCTTATGGGAAGTTGTTCAGTTATGTGACCCGCTATTCTACCGACCCGTGACCGTGATCCGTTTTACGAACCGTGACCCGTGAAACAAACCCGATTAACCCAACAATCACCCCCTTAATCGGTTTGTTCACACCACTTGTTCATGACACCCGAATCACTGTCTCCTCTCGAACCATCTCGACTTCTACCGGACACCCGACCACAAACTGGATCACGCCCAAAGTCTTTTTCTACTCGACCTATCCCAGACACCCCGGCATTCACCTAGGCCACGTCCAAAATCGTCTTTGATCATGATTTCACTATTCTGTCAAACCCTTCCATGATAAGCACCCCTTGTGTATCAACCACCAACTAGACACCCGCCACCTGTTGCACCGTCTACGAATCGCTAAACGAATATCTCAGCCACACCGCTGTTTCGTTTCTACCGCGATACATCCGTTGGTTTTTCTACCATAAGAATTCGACGCCTCCTTGCGATTCTTCTCCTAGGCGAGAAAGAGTATCCAACAAATAAAAGACACGACGTTCTTCGATCAACAAAACTGGGTTAACAAGCCCGCTGATTTGGCCTAAATCACGACTCATCTTTGCTACCCTCTTGAACCGCTAGAACCGTAACCTCCAAACTGACATGCAATTACCTAAGCTTCTCAGATCACTGCTGATCTAAAACATTTCTGATCGCTTCTCACCGGTCACCTCCTATCGCTGTAGCCCTTTTCTTCCTCTTTGATCACAACTAATAGCTACGAGACACACCGGTGTTCACCGGTCACACACGTCATCCTAACCGGTACTCTCCGCGCGACAACGACTGACATGAACCACCTCCCGGTCTCCGTCTTCTGCTGTATAACGATCCCAAACCTTTCTTTTACGCCTGCCCTCCACCATCCGACACACCCGCCGGCGGCGGAGGCTTCCTTCGATCTTCAAACCCGCCTTCTACGAGCCCTAGGCTCTGATACCAAATGTGACCCACTATTCCACCGACCTGTGACCGTGATCCATTTTACGAACCGTGACCCGTGAACCAAATCCGATTAACCCTACAAGTTATTGTATTTTTTCTATTTATTTCATTCTTATACAACTGTTCTTAATGTGGTCAGGTTCCTTGGAAACAACAGCTTGTCTGGTTCTCTTCTTCCTTACAAAAGTCCGAATCTTCTAAACATGTAAGTTTATTATACAGATATTTGAACATTTATTGGTCATTTTTTTTAAATTTGTCTGTTATACAAGAATATGTTGTGGTTTTGCATGAGTTTTGTTCTTTAAACAAGCTTTTATGATTTTCATTCTCATTTTTTTTTGTTGAAATTTTATGTTTCAGAGATTTGTCTTATAATCAACTATCAGGATCTTTTCCTCGATGGGTGATTCCGACATGGTCAATTGCTAATTTGCAAGTGTATGTTTATTTCTCTGCTTTATTTTTCAGGAATTTAGTGGTTAAAAACCTTGGTGTCATGACTATAAATTTGAAATGTTTGCTTGTTATTTCAGGAATTTGGTGGCTAATAACTTTGAATTTGATAGCACAAATATAAGGTAATCATTTAAATATCTGTGTTGAGGTGGATGTGTGGGCTTACAGGTTGGACATGATAAGAAATGAAGTTGAGGTGGATATGTGGGCATACCAGGTTGGACATGATAAGAAATGAAGTTTTTAGGAATAGAATAGGGGTAACTAGTATATCAGATAAGATCAAGGATGGGAGGTTGAGATGGTTTGGCCATGTAAGGAGGAGGTAAACGACGACCACAGTTAGAATCGTGGAAACTCTTACTGTCGAGGGAAAAAGGAGTAGAGGTAGACTGAAACTGACTTAGGATGAGCGAATTAGGAAGTATTTAATAGACTTGCACCTCTCTGAGGACATGGTCGAGGATAGGTGTTCATGGAGACGTAGGATTAGGGTTAAAGACTTTTAGTAGGTTGGTACGGTTGGGTATTACAGGCTTGTCTTAGTAGCCTTGCTTTTTAGTTGTTTTTGGTGGCCTTTGCATGTTAGTGTTTGCCTTTGTGTCTATTTCTTGTGTGTATGTTATTACTTTCTTTATTGCGTCGTAACTTAAAAATGAATATTTCCAGGACCTATATTTTCTAGTTGCTTCTAAAGTTGTTATATGCCTATTTATAATTCATTTGACGCTTATGGTTGAATGTGGCTTTGGAGTTGGGGTCTCATCAGAAGTAGCCTTTTTATCCCTTGGAATAGAGGTAAGGCTTGCCTCCCCAGACCCTACTAGTAGCCTGGCTATGAATGGGATTATACTGAGTATGATTGATTGATTAAAATATATGTGTTATTTGGTATGGTCATTGTTTTGAGATGTTAGATACCATTGTAAATTGGTAAAAGGTTAAACGAATAGTACATTAATCAGAGGAGTCAATATATACAACGGTATTTACAACTAAACGTCATATAACTGTGGAAAGGATATCAATCAAACAAATACAAAAGACACCACACAATAAATATAATATTCGGTCGCTAATACCCCCGAAGTCGAAGCCAAAGATGGTGGAAGGCAAAGACTAGACCGGAAATGAGTGAACAGTTAACGAGGTAGAACCTTAGTGAATATGTCTGCGTACTGAAAATCAACCCGTTTGTGTAGAACTTTAACTGCGTTGATGTGAACCTTTTCTCTTACGAAATGAATGTCTAGTTCCACATGTTTAGTTCGTTGGTGCTGGACGAGATTTTAAAATAATTATGCCGCAGAGATGGCAGTGGGTGGCGACGGTGGTCTCTTGCAGTGGTGGCAATGATGGGTGGTGGTGGTGATGAAGGGTGAAAGTAGAGCTGACATATCATATCAGACACGACTCGATAAGACATGCTGACCTAAGGGGCTAGACACGAACACGACTCGACGTGTCATTTTTTCAAAAAATGAACACGAATTAAATGTGTCATAGGTGAGAATCCTTGTGTAATAGGTGATTCCATTCCATTCACAAATGAAATGTGTAATGGAACGAATTTGAGCGAATGGAAATCCTCGTGTAATAGGCGATTCCATTCCATCACCAATCAAATGTGTAATAAGTTTCGAGAGAGCCATGCTTTTGAGAGTAAGACCGTTAAACACACGTTCAAGAGCATTCATTCTCGCCCCCTTATTGTTCAATAAGATTGATTTGATTTGAGACCAAACCACAAAAGTTGTGGAGCCACTATCTAAGACACGTCCCAGGAGATTATCCGACAATGTCCCTTATTTTTCAAGAAGATTGATTGATTTTTTTTGCCTCCTATTCTTTCAAACATATACCCATTTCGTATCCCATTTACAAACCAAACGGCACCTATACCAATATATTTTGATTAAATCATCCTTAAGTTTGATACTGTTTACAATATGGCTTATATACTATGATAATTTCATGTGGAGTGTAAAGAAAGTCTATAGCTGATATATTCAGTTCTGATTAGAGGTTGTTTTATATTATTTTAACACTTGCATCACCATTTGCAGCACTTTCCAAGGAATAAATTGTCTTCAGCGAGGCTTCCCTTGCCATAGGAACGTGACACCTTGTAAGTTCATTGTTTCTTATCCTCCAAGAATTTTTAATTCAACAAATTTAGTTACAAATGATGACATGGCGATTGATGATGATATTTGTTGTTTGCTAAAGATACCAGCTTTGCAATCAAGTGTGGTGGCCCAGAAATGAGGTCCATGAACATATTATTCGAGGCTGAGAATTCTACATCCCTTGGACCTGCTTCCTATTTTGTACATGAAGAAAAATGGGCAGTTAGCAATGGAGGCGTTGTCATTGACCGAATTGAACACGACCCATCATTTGTAGCTTCCACCTCAATCCAAGTCGATAACACAAGATATCCAGAACTTTACAGAACTTCTAGAGTGTCTCCAAGCTCTCTTAGATACTATGGTTTAGGGCTGGAAAACGGGCCTTATACTATAACCCTTTTCTTTGCAGAGACCGTTTTTAACCGAACCCCTAACACCTGGCAGGGTCATGGGAGGCGTGTCTTTGATATTTACATCCAGGTTAGATCATTATTTTTCTTGGAAATTCACAATCTTGATTAGAGGTGAAAATTTTGAATCCATTCACTAAGAATGTATTGGGTAAAATTTTAAACCAGTGATTTGGATTACTACTTTAATAATATTGTTTTTGTAATTATAATCACACATAACTATATATATAAAAATAAAAATTGGAAAAAATATCAGAAGACCCAACCTGACTTCTAAATAACTATTATTCAGTCAATCTGCGGATGCGCATATCATCTTATGTTTCATTGTTTTTATTTGTTCCATTCGTTTAAAGGCGACTTAAATGCATTCTTATTTTCTGTAGGGAATTCGTAGACAGAAGGATTTTGATATATCAAAGGAGGCAGGTGGTAATGGAAGAGCACTTGAAAAGAATTTTAATGTTAATGTGATACAAAGTTATCTTGAAATTCATCTGTTTTGGGCTGGGAAGGGCACCTGCTGCATACCTGAACAGGGAGCTTTTGGACCTTTAATTTCTGCCATAAGTGTTTCTCCTGGTACCAAATATGGAGTACATACATGTTATTTTAGTTTGTTCTGGTTCTAGTGATTGACTATTTTTTTAATTACAGATTTCAAAGTTAAGAGCAGTTCAAACAAAACTGGAATGATCATTGGTATCGTAGCTGGTGTTACGTCTTTCACCCTTCTGCTCTTAGTTTTTGCTTTTTATATTACAAGGAAAAGCTCAAAACATGAGGAAGAAGACGGTAAATGATTTTAGTTCCATAATGTTCTCTTATCATTTTTGTTTCTTGAAGGGTGTCCTTATACCCCCCCCCCCCCCCCTTTTTATCAGATTTTACTGGAATCGGGCCTAAAGTAAATACTTACAGCTATGCGGAACTGAGAACCGCAACTGAAAATTTCAGTAGATCAAATTTTCTAGGAGAGGGTGGTTTTGGACCTGTTTACAAGGTTTGATATTAACTGATTTGGTTGGAATACTGCTATACTTGTTTTTAGGGGTTGTTTCTGCTGTCAATAATACATAATAAAACTTTGTGATGTGTGAAGAGTAGTTCCCAAATTCATCGTTTAAAATATACATGCATAGTTGTTATTTAGTTTTGTTTAATAAAAAGTTATTACATGTCCCAGGGGATATTGAATGACGGAAGTATAGTAGCGGTGAAGCAACTGTCGGTAGCATCACACCATGGAAGGAGTCAGTTTATAGCTGAAATTTCAACCATTTCAGCTGTCCAGCATTGGAACCTTGTGAAGTTGTATGGTTCTTGTATTGAAAAATCTAGAAGACTTTTGGTTTATGAGTATCTTGAAAATAAAAGTCTTGATCAAGCACTCTTTGGTATGTCAAATCTTTATACACCCTCATCATATTTTAGTAATATATTTCATATGTTTAGATAAAAAGAAGGAAAAAATGAATTATTTTCCTGATGATCGATGTTTGTCTCAGTCTTGTTAAATGAAATGATCGTTACGTCCTCTGTATAAATACCTATTTTGACCCGTTACCTAATCCATCCGTTTTGGCACCTCTAGTTCTAATGTTATTTCTTTTGCAGGAACTTAACCCATAATCAAATTGTGTAACTGTAACCAATAGGATATGGACAAATATATGAAAATATGTAATCCTATACATCAACATAGTTTAATTCTGAAAAAACATAGTTGTATACATAAATTATGAAAAGGAAATTCCAACCCATCTAGTGATCGTAGTTATAATATCAAAATCTAAATATCTTGATATCTTTTAGGGAAAACCAATGTGCACCTTGACTGGTCGACTCGCTTTAAAATATGCATGGGCACCGCAAAGGGACTGGCTTACCTTCATGAGGAATCAAGGCCTAGAATTGTGCATCGCGATGTAAAATCAAGTAATATATTGCTTGATGGAGAATTATGCCCCAAAATATCAGATTTTGGATTAGCAAAATTATATGATGATAAGAAAACACACATGAGCACCCGGGTTGCAGGAACAATGTGAGTTCTTCTAGCCTTGTTAAAGAAATATGCTATTTTTATTTACTACTAACTAACTAGTTATTTATAACTTGGATCCTATATAGTGGCTATCTTGCACCAGAGTATGCAATGCGCGGGCATTTAACATCGAAGGCTGATGTTTTTGGATTTGGAGTTGTTTGTTTGGAGATTCTTAGTGGGAGGCCCAACTATGATGAGAAAGTGGATCCAGAACAGAAGTATCTGCTACAATGGGTAAGATGATTGGGCCTTGGGGACGGACGTATATATATGAGCCTAGCCGGGCCAAGCCCTCTCTTAGTATTGGGCTTGGCCCTAGATTGAAGCTTGAGTTTTGGCTCTCTCTCTGTATAGGTTTAGCCTCTATGGGTTCATATAAGCTTGAGTTTTTTGATCGCCTCGTATATAGGCTCATACATGCTTGGTTCATATGGACTCATATCAAGTTAGAAGTGAACTTTTAATCAAACTTACGAAAGTTGTATTAGCCAAGATTAGCATGGGCTTAAATACATAGCACGTGTAGGTACATCTAGTTGTCGAGTCTGAGCCAATTTAGTCCAATGTTTTAAAAAGCTTTTTTGAACCCTATTGTCTTGTCTATGCTCTTAAGCATGATTATTGGAGATGGCAAGATGGGTGGGTCTGCTGGTTGGATAAAGGGTCGGAAAAAATTTAAGTTGAAAATGAAACTAGACATTTTTTAGTACGGTTCGATGACACACATTGCATGGGTTTTGTTTAGACCTGCACACATGACACAACATTTGTCCAATTTATATTTTTAGCAATAGTTAGTCGTGAATTATGATTACAAAAAATACTATTACAATAATAATAATCTTAATCTTAAAATAAAATCACTTTTGGAAGTTGTATGTTTTTCTTTTGCACGCGAGGAGGTTGTATGTATCTGAAAAGGACTTGAGATGACTTTCAAACCGTTTGACCCATTCCTCTTTTAGCTAACTTTTGAGATAAAAACAACACAAACGGATCGAGTTGCCACCTTTAATGGACTAAAATTATCACGCTATCTTTTTTTTTAAGTTTCTGGTTACTGTAATAACTGGTTACCAGAAAACTCATGGGATCCATCCATACATCCTACTAACTAATGGGATCAGGATCATGCTAGTCATACCAGTATGTCAAATAATTTCTTCAATTTCATATATAATTATCAGAAGAATTGATGCTATTTTCAGGCATGGAGTCTATATGAAAGCAACCGGCACTTGGAGCTCATAGATCCATCTTTGTCATCTTTTGACGAACAAGAAGCCATCCGTATGCTAGGTGTAGCCCTTATATGCGTTCAAACATCGCCAACATTAAGACCAGCAATGTCGCGTGTGATTGCCATGCTTTCAGGCGACATTGAAATAACTCCGGTCACAACAAAACCAAGTTACTTGATAGATTGGGACTTTAATGATCTTACCAACGCTTTCGGTGATGAAGAACCTTTTTCTTCTGAAAGTACAACCATGCTTACTACAACTTCAACTACAACAGCCTCAATTAGTGTTGAGTCCACGCCATCATCCAGAATGTTGTCGAAGTCTTAGAGAAGGAAGGTGACACACCATTGTTGATAATTGTTCATACGGTTACAATGAGTATGCTGTTGTATAAAGGTGGTTCTAGAGCTGCGTAGGGTCGTTAGATACAAGTATGGTTTGTATGAGTTTAAAAGAACATCCGTACCAATATCGGTATAATCGAAACAGGCAGGGGCGGACATATAGGTTGTTTAGGGGTGGCGTCCGCTACCGCTTGGTCGGAAAAATTAGTGTAAATTTTGAAAAAATTTGACGTTTTTTCGATTTCGTTACCGCTTATTTTATAAAACGTTACCGCTTGGTCGGAATCCTAGATCCGCCACTGGAAAAGGTATGGGTATATGTTTTTATGGTTTTCAACCAATGTAAAACATGTGTCGCTATCCTTTTGGGCATATCATGAATTTACCTTTTTGGGTTACATGAGACAAACTGCAACGGTGTTCATTTTTTGGTTTCGTTATTTTTTCACTATATGTACATAAGTGGTACCAAACCGCAACGTAACTTTGTAAATCACAACTTTATGTTTGTAACTTTTACTTGATATTTGGTTTGTTGCTTAATCGAACTTGATTTCCTAATAATATGCATATGTATTACAGACTTTGACAACTAAACATATTTATACATCATGTATCGACGCCATGAAGAGTTGCGTCCCATGGTGGCGTTGGTTCTTAACAAATGTAAATGACCCACGTGTTTTTTGTAGGTTACACACTTTGGGTCTTGACACTTAACACCGTAAACTTCAATACATGCATAACTGACTCTAAAATGTGCTTTAAACTACTTACATAAATGCCCCATTAAGTTTGACCCAATGGATTATAGAATTATATTTCAGTATTCCCCCGATTTAATAATCCATGTCGTGATCATCTTCATGCTTTAACATTTTCATTCTCCAATAGACTGAAGTCTTGATTTTCCTCCTGATCTTCTTCACTTGCTCTTTGATCCTCTTGCATGTCTTGATCGCCATCATGTGCTTTATCACAAGTATGTTGTAGAAGATTTTTGTCTTTGAACTTTGGTTTCCCCCTATTAGTTGCTTGACTTCTTGATCCTAATCTTCTTGACTTGTAGCACAAACTTTGCCTTGAATATGCAAACTCCTTCATGTCTTCACACCTTCTTTGAGTATCATCTTTAACTTGTACACCATCTTCTTTCGTTTTAAGTAGGCTATCTTTGGACGGTAAGTCAACTTGTGCTTCAAGTTTCTTCCTTTTGTAATTTGAATTAGACCATGTGTAGTGGTTTAGCTCAATAATGCCCCCACCATGGGGCGTTTTGCGACACGTGGCAGTCCAGTCAGCATGGGGCATTATTGGGGGTTATTGCAAAATGGGTGTAGTGGGGATTGGGGCATTATGTTAAATGAGATGTAAAATAATTAAATAAAACAAAAACCCTTAAAAAATTCTTATTGGATAACAAAAAGGGAGATGAAAGATGATTGGACAAGGAGAAGGGGGCAAGGCGTGCTTCAAAAAACGCTGATTCAATTTTTTCAAAAAAAACGCTAAAAAACGCCCCTATGTAATGGGTTCCGGGCGTTTTTTGGCGTTATTTTTGAAATTTAAAAAAAAAAAAAACGCCCCACTACGGGGGTCTTAGCATCGTTGACAATCTTGCTTTCTACTGAGTATACATTTGTGGATGACATCTTTCCATATCCCTTGCATCCATTTTCTTCTTGAACGTAGACCCTACACTACTTATCATCTTGGTGATTTGCAAATAAGTCATGTTTTGCTCAATCTAACTATACTCTTTCTAACTTTAACTTTTCCATCTCTCTGTTCTCTGTATAACGTCTGCAAATCACTTTTCCTTTCATGCATCTACCTTTCAAATCTATTTCTCTGTTCCTCAGTTGAGTCCTTGTTTCTTCACCTCAAAGGCATGAAACATATCTAACTTCCAAGACTCCAATTCCCCTCTTATGTTACCTTTTGTCTCTAAACTTAGATCTTAGAAACCTTCTTTTTGATATACTTTACTCTTTCAGTGACTAAACCCGTCCATTTCGGTCTCCGATAACTCCCATCAATAGTGTTGGTTCTTCATCCTCTTGTACCAAGTTTAGCTCTCCTTGTGCTTGTTTTTAGGAATGGCAATGGGCCGGGCTTGGGTCGGGTATTGGTAATCCCAGGCCCGTACCCGGTTGTAATTCTTTGTCCCATACCCGGCCCGTTACCCGTCGGGTATCGGGCATACCCATAGGTATCAGGTATACCCGTTAATTTCATAAAAATACCCATTGGGACAAATGTGCAATTTTTTACTTTGATGTTTATATAATTTACTATTTTAATGACTATAACATGAAAATATGATTAATAACTTACATATCAGATTCATATCACGTATACTAAACTAAATTAAAACGATTACTTAATTAAGTAATTGTATTAGGACCACCTAATTGCATAAACATCCACATAATAAATGGTGATAGCTTCCATATCCAATATACATGCTCAAAAATAAGTTATTTGTTCACTAAGCACCTGCCAAATACATATCCATATATGACTATAGAGAAGGTAATAAGTACATGTACTAAGTTTATATATATGAAAATCTATAATATGATACTTTCGGGTATTATTCAGGTAAATGGGTTGGGTATCACTAAATCTCATACTCATACCCGTACCCGTTTTTTTTCTTTTTTTAAGGAGTAAATTACAAAGTTCGTCCTTTATGTATGTCATTTATTACAAAGTATGTCATTTATCTTTAATAAGCTCAAAAAACATACTTAATGTTTGCAAACCCTTGCGTGTTATGTTCTTTAGCCCTAACTAAGTTAATTTTCATGGTTAAGTCTGACCAATTGGACCCCACATGAGGGTATCTTGGTCATTTTACCCTAAATATTAAAATAAATAATCATAAAAAATAAAAATAATAAATAATAAATAGATTAATCATCTTTAACAAAGATTATACATATACAGAAATAATCTTCACTATCTCAACTCTCTCTCTCTCTAAAACTACCCTACCACCACCACCCACCCACCAGTCGCCACCATCACCCACCCGCTGCCACCTCCACTTCCATCCTGCATTACAAAATCCAAAAAAAAATTATAATAAATACAGAAAAAATAAAAAAACGAAAACCCAATTGCAGATCAAGAAACAAACCCAGAAACATGAATTTTGTCCATAATCAAGCAAATCAAGAAACAAACCCAGAAACATGGCTTTTCTCGATCAACACGACACAGTAAACTGATAAAAACCTTCAAAAGGACAATCAAAATCATCTGAACGAGTCTTAAAATCAACAATATCATCAGGTTCAACACAAAACCTTTTACTAAAACGCAGATCTGGTCGATCTGGAGTTCAATCTGCAACATCGTCGGCTACACTTGCAACCATCACTTGACCCCCACTCTCATCATCATTTCAACATTTCTTCTCTCTCTGGCTCGCCCTCTCTCATCTGCCTCTCATGGAGAACCTCAACAACAAACGCCATGAACAACCTACAAACTCCGTGAGAAGAAGCTTGAAGAGGAAGCTAGAGGACGAATTCATCGTAGATCGGAACCTCATCGCATCCTCTGATGACGCCGCTCAACAAGATCTAGCATCTCACGTTCGCGCTCAGGTTCAAATCCTTGATTCTACTTTCTCATCGCTTGAATCGGATCGTGCGCTTGTTAAACGCAATATGGCGGTGGTGGTCGGTCTGCTGAGGTGTACGGTGGTGGTGGTCGGTCTGCTAAGGTGTACGGCGGTGGTGGTGGTGGTGGTCTTGCAATGAGAGAGAGAGAGAAAGCTGGTGTGTGTGTGAGAGAGAGAGGGTGTGGTGGCAGGTGAATGTTGAAGATGATTATGATTATTAATTTTAGAGTAAATTACAAAAGACAGGGTAAAAGACTAAAATACCCTCCTGTGGGGTCCATTAGGTCAGATTTAATCATAAAAACTAACTGTGTTAGGGCTAAAGGACATAACTTGTAAGGATTTGCAAACATCGAGTATGTTTCTTGAATATATTGAAGATAAAGGACACGGTTTGATATAAGTGACATACATAAAGGACGAGTTTTGTAATTTACTCTTTTTTAAGCCCATACCCCACCCATACCCATTGGGCTTCGGGTATACCCGGCCTGTATGTTTCGTGTTTTGGGTATACCCGTCCGGCTTGGGCTTTTTGCGATCCCTACTTGTTTGTTTTTCTTGAGGGTAGTTTCTTGCATAATGTCCAAACTCATGGAAATTATAACACTCCACTTATCTTATATCTTTCTTAAAATAGGGATAATCTCAACGGTTTCTATTCCTCCTATCGTAACCTTCATCCTTCTTCCTTGAATTATCATGTGTTATACTTCCTCTTCTTTCTTCTTGTCTAAACTTTTCATCATGTCAATTGCTTTGTGATGATTTAGATCTTCTTTGTTCATGGTTTCCAAAACGTCTCCCATGACCTGAGTATAAAAGTTTGTCTTGATTGTCCACTAGGCCTTCATCCGTTAGATTGGTCCTTTTGTCATAGGCTTTCAATCTTCCAATTGTCTCATCTAGGGTTATGGTTTCTAGACCTTTGAATTGTTCAATGGTTGCAATAATTTTGTAACACCCCAAAAACGAATTTGGTAATTAAACCAAATTAATTGGGGATGAGTGGGTAAAATGCCGTTAGTGGTAAAAGTTAATCCGTAAACATTGGGATTTAAATAAATTAATTAATGTTAAATAAAAGCGAGTAAATGTTTTTAGAAAATTAAGGTTTATAAAAGATCCGGGCTATCAGCACATAATCTAAGTCGGGTTGTAGCATCCCCGAACTTAGTAAATAGAATTATCATGTTCGTTGATAATTAACGGGAAGTAGGAAACTAGGACTATTAACTTAGTTAAAAACATGTCGTGTGTTAGTAAATTGACTATACGATGGTGTTTTATAACAAAGCCAAAACATGAGGGACTAAAGTGGGGCAATTTGAAACTGAATTTATTAAAAAGCAAAGTTCACAAAAAAACACACACACATGTGTGTGTGTCTCGAACTGTAACACCCCGAAAACGAGTTTGGTAATCAAACTCCGTTAATACTAAAAGACGGGTAACTTACCGTTAGTAGTAAAAATAACCTGGTAAATATTTGGATTTAAATAAAAAAATCCTAATATTAAATAAAAAAGAATCAAAGTTTTAAGGGATTGAGTTTATAAGAGCCTGAGTTAACGGGACTCAAAATATAACGGGTTATAGCTTCCCGAACCCATCAAATTAACTAGGAGTAATTAACCTAGTTAATAAGGTGTAAATAAGTAAATAAAATATGGAGTTCTAGTCCCTAATAATGGAAATCTAAACTTGAGGGACCAAAATCGTTGAAAAGGAAACAAGTTATTATTAATAAAAAAAAAAACACACCACACACACACAAGGTGTGTGTGGATCGATCTCCAGGAGCGACCAGAAAGGGGTGAAACCCTAAAGTGCCAAAAATCATAAAATTGAAGGTCGATTTCAGTCCTAAATCGATGCATGATCACATAAAAACGATCACCAAGTCGTGGGGATCGTAAGGTATGTCAAATTGTTGATGTTTATGAAGTTGAGATTTTTGATGAACTTGTGAAAATCGAAATTCAAGCTTAAATGATTGATGTTTGGGTGAAACTAGGATGAAATTCATGCTTAGAAACAAACCCTAGTTGAAAACTTGAAGAATTAGTACTAAAACTAGGAATTTGATAATTACCCTATTATGTCCTAAGTGGGTTTTGATTATGTGGTGAAGATGATGATATACTCATGTTTAAAATCATCATAGTTGATAGTAGAAACAAGATACTTGAACAATTTGCAAGTTTGAGTGTTGATCATACATGACTTGAAATGGGTTTTTATAATATGATGATGTTAGTGTCTAATTTGCGATTAGAATCATCATATTAGATAGTAAATATAAAGTACTTGAACAATTTAGGTGTTTGGGTACATAAATCATAATTACCATGAATTGGGTTTGGTATAAAAAGAGGGAATTATGAAAGAAACGCGTAATTAGCTAACTTGACTAATTACATAGATATGGGATAAAATGGTTTCTAATCATAATATTGAATTGCCTTGATTGTGCATATTATATGAATATGGATAGTTGATTTTAGAAAGTCGAAATAACCAATGATGAAGTGGAATAGAAGTTTCGACATAAAATCCGTAAGATGAAATAGTCATAATAATGATGACTAATCTAACCGTCTTACGAATTATGATGATAGTTTGACTCTTAACAAGCTAGATGGAGGCTTGGGAAAGAAGCGGGTCAAACGGATCGTGTGCGCGAAAAGAGCATAACTGGATGCAAGGTAAGTAAAACTTACACCACTTGTAGTATATGTGTTTATTTTATAAGCGATGAATACAATAAATGATTAGGTTCGAATCATGGGTTCCGACACGAAACGAAATGAGTCGGAACCAATAAAAATGTTTTAAACCATGATTAATGGTGAAAGAGGCAAATTGGTAAATTGGTCATGTAATGACTAATAACTAATGAGTTTTCGTTAAGATCGCTTTAAAGTGCAACTAATAACGAGAAAATAAGTAGAGATGGAAATTTAGTCAAGTACCGACTAAAGTAAATTGTAGTTAAAAAGGGTTTAGTGGCAAAAATCCGAAATGGGTCGGATGGGCAAATTGGTAATTATTAACCATGTTTTGCTACTTATGAAGATGCTTGGTCATATAGGCCAAACGGGTCAAATGGCGTGATAACACCATTTGACTATATCTACTGATGTGGTTGTCAAGTCTTGTGTTAACAGGAGTGATTAGCGATTCGGATACTCCCGTCGCCATAGAAAATGTGATAGTAAAAGCGAGGTATAAATCGGGTCTATTTGTTGATCCGAGCCAGGTACGCATATTTATGTTGTAGTTAAAAGTGATATTTTGGTCGAATAATTGGTGAGAGTCCTTCATTGTAAAAGAAGGACCAAAATCGACCAAAACGCCCTTGTAGGCTAAATTGAACAAACAACCCTTAGAGGTTGTTTGGAAACGAGTCTTATGATTAAACAAAAGCTTAGAACGAGTATGAGTAGTGAAAAAATGTAATTCTTGGGCCGAAAGACTCCATATGAGTCTTTGCCGTAAAATGATATTCCAAGGGGTATAATTCGGAACACATAGATATATACTTTAAATCCAACACACAATTAGTTGTAGTGGAAGATTACTTGATAAGAAATGTATAAATAAGATGCTAGAAATGAATGAAAGCGATTTCAAGCTTTAAAGTGCTTAAATACCCTTAACGGGTCAAAATAAGCATACGAGGGAGAACGGGTTTAAATTGTGTAATAAACCTATGATTAGAACCTAATATGGTAGGTAACATTAATTTGAAGAAGTGTATGTGATATAGGAATCAAACAAATACGTTTGTTTGATAAAATGCATAAACGGGTTAAAATTTGGTAAAAAGGTAACGAGTCGAAGGCTTAGAAGTCTCAAAATTTCTCATGTTGGATGTAGGATTTTAACTCCATAAGATGGAGGATTAAATTACGGACACGTAGGAAAAAGAATCGGGTAAAACGGATCAATAACGAAGAAGTTATGGCCGTTTCCGTAAAAACAGGCATAGCTGAAAATGCAGGACCCAGCTCCAGACCTGCTGGAAACTGGTTTCCCCCGCGACACGCGAAGGAACAACATGGCTCCTCCGCGACACGCGACGGAACCCCGTTTTGGCGAAAAAATTTTATTTTAATCAGTTTCGCTTCCCAGACTCGTTTAAATACGTTCTAAGTTACGTATGACTAATCCAACTCATGTTTTATGAGTTTCAGGTATTATTTTAGCACCGGCGGACGATCAAGCACAACGAAGAACCGAACACGATCAAGAAATAAGCTTCCGCACTATGTATCGTTGTTTTGTTAAATGATGAACTCAAACATGTTATTTTGTATAGTTTTAATTCTGTAAATAAAGTTTAATGAAACCCGTATTTTCAATGTATTGTAATTCAAATTACCCGTTTATTTTCGTAAATTATACGAAAATCGTTAAATAATAATATGGGTGTTACAAGTTGGTAATCAGAGCTCAAGGTTGTTGACAAATGTGTTCGGTTCGAGGCTTGATCGCAAATCCGGTAAGTACGTGTATGTTAATAGTTTAGCATGCTAAAGTGTTGTAAACAACACATAGGGCTATCGTGTGATACACGTTACCCCAATTAAAATGATTGATATAGTTGACGAAAATACGCGCGTTGACACGTATAGTAGAAAAAGCCTTGTATTATAATACGGGCGATTATTGAAGTTGACGTTACTAACTTTTGTGAATGTTTTAATTGAAGGACACTCGCGTTTGATGACGACGAGAGTCAAACGAATTGTGGATATGATGATGGAACGGTCCGAAGTATGACAAGAGGAGCATGCTCACCGAGGACTAAATCGCGTAACGACCGCGAACAAGGTTAATGGCAAGGAACGCCCGTCGGGGCAAACATTACTAGGTGCACATTTTAAATAATCGCACAAATAGTAATATGCAACAAATAAGTAGAAATTGAAAGTTGCATATGTAGATTAAAAACTTGGAAAAACCCGAATAGAAAATGTATTCGGGATATTGTTTCCAAGAGAAACAAATAGAGGCGTTACTTACATAGGGCGTGATGTGAAAACTATAAAAAGGTCATGTGTGTCATGTGTTAATCGCTTACTCTGGCCAAGTAAGTAGTGGCATATGATACCATGAATTTCTTATGGCGGACACGTTTATATCCGATGTAATAAGGGCAGGATGAATGGGACTAACTTAAAAGTACCCAAATGAATCAAATAAGCAAAATATTTGATAATAATGTAAACGCACAGCCGGGTGACGGAAGCGTATTACATTAGGATGATGAGCCCGAGTGAAGGGACAAAGATTAATGGAAAAGGATTAAGGTATGCAATTGGGAGGGGTGTGCTTACACTCGAACCCGGAGAATGCAAATATGACTCTTAACGAGCCGATTTTGTAAAACACCAAATTTGAGAACAAAGTAGGAATATAAAAGCGAAACGAAGTCATAATGCATACCGTAAGGGTTGCAATAATAACGACTTCGGTAAAACACCCGGTTGGTGGGTAAGGATTTAAACGCATGCGTAGACTGAGAAACAGGAACGCGAAATAGAAAGTCAAAAAACTCGGAATATGAGTCATGACTAAAAGATGACAAGAATTTTCGCAAACATAAATTTTGATAAAAATTGCGTTCGACTAGTTAAAAGTCGAACGGGCCGAACAAAGAATGAAAATTGACGTTCACCAGCGATAAAATTTCACGAACAAGTCAAACGAATTAAATATATGTTGACGCTTGCTAATGTAAGTAGGCGTGGATAGAATAAGTAAAAGTGTGAGATGTTAACTAACCTATGTAAAGGGTTATGGGCGTTAAGAACGTTAAGATAAAAGAACCCGGGTAATGGGTTGTATAGAAGTATAAGTATGAACCGGGAGACGGTAAGCGTAGAACAAACTGACGCGTAAATAACGTCAGAAGTCATAAAGTCGGAGGATTAGTCCGGAAGTAAACAAATGAAGCCTTAGACTATGGCCAAGGTCAATTGAAGTTCAAGAGCAAAAATAAACAATTCCAAACATAATAAGAGATGCCTCGAAGCTATATATGTATATATACAATTGAATATAGACAAGAATAAAAGATGATCTATGGGATCATCATAACCTACGGGATTAAACACAGTGTTAAGGTCTACGGGACCAAAAAGACCCTCGGGTCATAAAGAGAAAGAAACGAGTTGTTAATGTCTCACCTTAAAAAGGTGAAAAATTTAAAGAAATAGCCTATGAGACTAAGTGAAAGAACCTACGGGTCAATAGTGTAAAGCAAGGGAGTTCCCTTGCTTTACACTATTGACCCGTAGGTTCTTTCACTTAGTCTCATAGGCTATTGCTTTACACTATTGACCCGCGTAAAATGAGAACGGAAAAGAATAAATCATGAGTTGTCAATTTCCTTAATATGAGTAATTGACATAGTTAAAAGGAAAAACGTTAAACTAAAATTCAGTTTTAGTAAGAAACAACGTTTTAACAAATATGAATACTATAAGACGAATTTGGAAATAACAAATATCAAAGAGTGTGTGGGTCTTAACATCGATAGGTGCAAGACGATATACTCGAAAAAAAAAGTGGTATTTTCGAAAATGAAAGGTTGATATAAATTAAACATGACGTGACACGATCACGGTCAAGAAATGCAATGTGAAGTGGAATCACATTATCACCAAGCTAGCGGTAAAAAGCAACTGGACTAATAAATCTAGTTAGTGAGACCGGTTAAGGTCATTTAAGTAAGTTGGTTGCTTGTAAGCGGTGGATTCGGTATAACTGAACCGAATAAATAAATCTGAAAACAAAAGAAATTATTGCTAAAAGTGAAATATTTCACTAAAGACCTTTAAACGGGTCAAAGTAACGGATTCATAAGGAATTCGATAGTATATGAAAGCGATGGATATCGCTAAGTTAACTAAACTAGTGGAAATAACGAGATTACGTTATTTCGAAGTTACACTATGTCGTATGAGATATGTAAACAATTAGTAACCAAAAAGATGTTACCATACTTTTCGGGTAATACTAACGATTGGTTAAAAAGTATAAGTAAGGTTTAAAAATAATTCTCGGATCAAATACATTGAGTTTAAACTCAATGAATTATGTAAGAAAAAGGTTTCGAGGACGAAACCTCTTTAAGGGGGGTAGACTTGTAACACCCCGAAAACGAGTTTGGTAATCAAACTCCGTTAATACTAAAAGACGGGTAACGTACCGTTAGTAGTAAAAATAACCTGGTAAATATTTGGATTTAAATAAAAAAATCCTAATATTAAATAAAAACGAATCAAAGTTTTAAGGGATTGAGTTTATAAGAGCCTGAGTTAACGGGACTCAAAATATAACGGGTTATAGCTTCCCGAACCCATCAAATTAACTAGAAGTAATTAACCTAGTTAATAAGGTGTAAATAAGTAAATAAAATATGGAGTTCTAGTCCCTAATAATTGAAATCTAAACTTGAGGGACCAAAATCGTTGAAAAGGAAACAAGTTATTATTAATAAAAAAAAAACACACCACACACACACAAGGTGTGTGTGGATCGATCTCCAGGAGCGACCAGAAAGGGGTGAAACCCTAAAGTGCCAAAAATCATAAAATTGAAGGTCGATTTCAGTCCTAAATCGATGCATGATCACATAAAAACGATCACCAAGTCGTGGGGATCGTAAGGTATGCCAAATTGTTGATGTTTATGAAGTTGAGATTTTTGATGAACTTGTGAAAATCGAAATTCAAGCTTAAATGATTGATGTTTGGGTGAAACTAGGATGAAATTCATGCTTAGAAACAAACCCTAGTTGAAAACTTGAAGAATTAGTACTAAAAGTAGGAATTTGATAATTACCCTATTATGTGCTAAGTAGGTTTTGATTATGTGGTGAAGATGATGATATAGTCATGTTTAAAATCATCATAGTTGATAGTAGAAACAAGATACTTGAACAATTTGCAAGTTTGAGTGTTGATCATACATGACTTGAAATGGGTTTTTATAATATGATGATGTTAGTGTCTAATTTGCGATTAGAATCATCATATTAGATAGTAAATATAAAGTACTTGAACAATTTAGGTGTTTGGGTACATAAATCATAATTACCATGAATTGGGTTTGGTATAAAAAGAGGGAATTATGAAAGAAACGCGTAATTAGCTAACTTGACTAATTACATAGATATGGGATAAAATGGTTTCTAATCATAATATTGAATTGCCTTGATTGTGCATATTATATGAATATGGATAGTTGATTTTAGAAAGTCGAAATAACCAATGATGAAGTGGAATAGAAGTTTCGACATAAAATCCGTAAGATGAAATAGTCATAATAATGATGACTAATCTAACCGTCTTACGAATTATGATGATAGTTTGACTCTTAACAAGATAGATGGAGGCTTGGGAAAGAAGCGGGTCAAACGGATCGTGTGCGCGAAAAGAGCATAACTGGATACAAGGTAAGTAAAACTTACACCACTTGTAGTATATGTGTTTATTTTATAAGCGATGAATACAATAAATGATTAGGTTCGAATCATGGGTTCCGACACGAAACGAAATGAGTCAGAACCAATAAAAATGTTTTAAACCATGATTAATGGTGAAAGAGGCAAATTGGTAAATTGGTCATGTAATGACTAATAACTAATGAGTTTTAGTTAAGATCACTTTAAAGTGCAACTAATAATGAGAAAATAAGTAGAGATGGAAATTTAGTCAAGTACCGACTAAAGTAAATTGTAGTTAAAAAGGGGTCTAGTGGCAAAAATCCGAAATGGGTCGGATGGGCAAATTGGTAATTATTAACCATGTTTTGCTACTTATGAAGATGCTTGGTCATATAGGCCAAACGGGTCAAATGGCGTGATAACACCATTTGACTATATCGACTGATGTGGTTGTCAAGTCTTGTGTTAACAGGAGTGATTAGCGATTTGGATACTCCCATCGCCATAGAAAATGTGATAGTAAAAGCGAGGTATAAATCGGGTCTATTTGTTGATCCGAGCCAGGTACGCATATTTATGTTGTAGTTAAAAGTGATATTTTGGTCGAATAATTGGTGAGAGTCCTTCATTGTAAAAGAAGGACCAAAATCGACCAAAACGCCCTTGTAGGCTAAATTGAACAAACAACCCTTAGAGGTTGTTTGGAAACGAGTCTTATGATTAAACAAAAGCTTAGAACGAGTATGAGTAGTGAAAAAATGTAATTCTTGGGCCGAAAGACTCCATATGAGTCTTTGCCGTAAAATGATATTCCAAGGGGTATAATTCGGAACACATAGATATATACTTTAAATCCAACACACAATTAGTTGTAGTGGAAGATTACTTGATAAGAAATGTATAAATAAGATGCTAGAAATGAATGAAAGCGATTTCAAGCTTTAAAGTGCTTAAATACCCTTAACGGGTCAAAATAAGCATACGAGCGAGAACGGGTTTAAATTGTGTAATAAACCTATGATTAGAACCTAATATGGTAGGTAACATTAATTTGAAGAAGTGTATGTGATATAGGAATCAAACAAATACGTTTGTTTGATAAAATGCATAAACGGGTTAAAATTTGGTAAAAAGGTAACGAGTCGAAGGCTTAGAAGTCTCAAAATTTCTCATGTTGGATGTAGGATTTTAACTCCATAAGATGGAGGATTAAATTACGGACGCGTAGGAAAAAGAATCGGGTAAAACGGATCAATAACGAAGAAGTTATGGCCGTTTCCGTAAAAAGAGGCATAGCTGAAAATACAGGACCCAGCTCCAGACCTGCTGGAAACTGGTTTCCCCCGCGACACGCGAAGGAACAACATGGCTCCTCCGCGACACGCGACGGAACCCCGTTTTGGCGAAAAAATTTTATTTTAATCAGTTTCGCTTCCCAGACTCGTTTAAATACGTTCTAAGTTACGTATGACTAATCCAACTCATGTTTTATGAGTTTCAGGTATTATTTTAGCACCGTCGGACGATCAAGCACAACGAAGAACCGAACACGATCAAGAAATAAGCTTCCTGTTGGGATTGAACCCTACCAGAGGAACAGATAATGTAAAGCCAAAACCTGGTCACAACAGTGGATCCATAATAAGCAGCAGTTTACATCAAGCTTTCCCCTTGAAAGTGATTTATAACAACTGATGGTCGTTATCCGCTGTTCAGATACAACTACTGCTGGTTCTTCAACTGCTGATCAAATTCATGAAGTATTCAACAACTGCTGATCATATCTACTGATGGTAAAGCACTGCCCAATCAAGGACTGATCAACCTTGAGGAAAGCACTGACATAAAGGGAGAGCAGCTGTTTGGTGATTTAACTGTGTTATGTATAGTCAGTGGTTAGGTTTAGCAGTGTTTGTGTAAGGACAGTAGATACAGTTTGTTAGGCTGTTAGACGTCGCTTTCATGGTGACGTCAGCTGAGATACCTCAGTGGTTTGGTTTGCCTATAAATGTAACAGTACCCTGTACTGTTACATTTGATTGACTGAGCGGGTTCTTCTCCTCATGTCTAATCCTTTCATCTTGTGTGCAACCAACCTTGGGGCATCAGGCTGAGGGGGAGTTTAGTTTGTAAGCATATCTGTAATCTTTTGCTTTGATTTGTAAATCCTTTGACTCTATGAGAAGCAATTGTTTATCAAACTATTTACTCCTTTGATTGTGTTTACAAAGTTTGTTTTCATTTCCGCTGCACTTTACATGTTTTCATATTCACAAATTGTTCAAAACATACAAACAAACACAATCATAAGAGCCTTAGATCCCCAACAATTGGTATCAGAGCCTGGACAGTCAATTTCGATTTAACAGTCAAATTGACATAACAGTTCAGCTCAAAATTCATTGATACTAAGGTTGGTTGTATTTAGTTGAAAAACAGAGTATCGAGTAAATCATGTTCAAAATGGTTATTCAAAAACTCTGTAAATCAACCAAGATGTCATATGACACACAAATTTCACACAACAAGTGAAGTTATGCACAAAACACTCATGGTTTCTAGATCTGAAATAAATATCTGTTAAACTATGAGATTACTTCTTATTTTCTAAATTAATTTCAATTGTTGATGTGTATTTTGTGATGTTTTCCATAAATACTAAAGTCTAAACCTCAGATTAACAAAACATATGTTCATAAAAACATTGTTGATCTGTTAACACTAAAAGAGGGAAATTAAAACTTTAGTCATTCAGATCTTATGTGTTGGAAACAGGTTGAGATTCTCAAAAGGAACAAATCAACTTTGTTAATAATACATTAAGAAAATCAGGGGTCAACTTAGTCCGTATCATATGTAGTGTGAGATTGGTTGAAAAAGTTGTGCAAACATGACCAAGTCTCTTAAAACATTACTGCAAAATGATTTTGGACTAATATTCACAAAAACTCTGAAGTGTGTTTATCTCAAAACTTTTGAATTCAGAAGAAAAGGGAATAAACTTAAAACACTTAAGAGTCAAAACTTGGGGTAATAATGGTCAATTAAGCAACTGTTTGTGCTCATTGGTTCAAGGAAGTTCAGGTGACATTAGTGTTCCCAGTGATTGAACTTACAAAAGGACTAGACAAATTTTCAAAATCATCACAGAGAAATTAGATCTACAACAGGATTTTCAAAACTCATGTGTCCATGTGTCCTCATGTTTGCAATCAACTGACACAGAAAATGGTACCAAACAGTGGTCAAAATGTTGTCAAGATATTCTACCACTGCTGTCAAACCACTGACCATTTTCATAAAACTTGAGAATGATATGATTATGTTTTCTATTGAAAATACACCAGATCCTTTTTGATACTGTTCTCAGAAAATCCTTTAACCATTTTTTTCAAAGGATTTTCTCATATAACCAGGATATATTATTCATATTTTTTTAATAATATATTTGGAACTTTTGCTTGTTTTTGTTGGCAATAGTTTCAGCTCCTGTCAGGATGTAATACCTTATTTTTGGTGGTATTAGTGTCCTCATAAATGGGTCAAAAGGAAATGGTACATATGTCATGATCATGTCATACTCAGGTTTGCTCCTAAATTTTCATAAAAAAATTGATTGCAAATTGTGCTTGAATTACTAGGGTACTCATGTTTTAATTGAATATTAAACGAAAATGAGTTGCCTTAGCAAAAAGTTTTCATCATTTGGGGTACTAAACCACTGTCTTTCAAAATTGACATGTGGCAAAACCTTGATTGAAAATTTTCAAAACTGTTGCTGAAACACCTGTCCTTCAGATCTGTATCATTTACCCTAACCACTGTTTTGTTTCAACGTCTGATCTCTAAACACTGTCCACTGCTGAAAGTTAACCACTGATCTTTCATTTTCTTGAAAAGCACTGATGTTCAAAATCAGTGTCTTATTCACTGATATGCTATCCACTGATAGTAAAAATCATCCACTGCCCACAATTTTTACCGTTGTAACCACTGATGCTTGATACGTCAGTGGCTCTTAAAACAACTGTTCTCCATACTTTATCCGTTTCATCAGTGTTTGACACGTGGTCAATTTTTAGCCCTCAGATTGTAATAACTGCTGCCACATCAGCGATCATTTTTTTCTCTAAATAAAGCCCTGCCCTAAACCCCAAACAGGGTTTTACACTGTCGAATTGAATTCCAAAATTCTCTTCTCATAGCAGTTTTCAACCCTTCTTCTCAAAAACTTCAAAATCATTCTTCGTTCTTCTCTGCGAAAATGACAAAATCAAAGTCAAAATCAAAATCTAAACCACAATCACCACCATCTTCAAAAGAGGTTGCTCAAACGGCCGAAGAACCCATCGAAATACCATACAAACAATCTCACAACTATTTGGGTTTACTCACAAAACTCAAAGACAACCACACTTTCGACTCCATCATTGATACAATATCTGCATCAAAGTACAAAACTTTGTTGACAGTAAATGCTCCCATCTATCTGCAAACCCAGAGAGAGTTTTGGAAAAAGGCGACGCTTGAAAAACAAGACGATAAAGTCATAGCCATTAACTCCTCGATACAGGGTAAAGTGATTCAAATCACACCACAATCAATCTCCGAAGTCTTTAATCTTGACGATCAGGAAGGTAAAATCTCTTTTGATAAAGCCGAGATGAAAACTGATTTCGTAAAAAGGGGATATGCAGAAGAATCAAAGGTAGATACCTTACAAAAAGGTTATTTTCCTTCTGCACCTAGGTTTTTATTTCACACACTTCTGATGTGTGTTTCTAATAAAACAACATCGTTCAATGAAATACCATTAAAGATTCAATGCCTGGGATATGCTATTCTAAACAACAAAAACTACAACTACTCCCAGGAAATCTTTAATGACTTAATAAAAAATGTTGATAGCAAAGCATTTTTATTCTTTCCAAGATTTTTGAGTTATTATTTTGAACAAAAATTTGAAAAGGAAAATGTAAATTTGCTCAAACAAGGTGTTCATTGTCAAATAAAAAGCTTAACAAAAGAAACATTTTCAAGGATGATGGCACCAATAAAAACAAAAGCAGGGGTACCTGAGCAGATTTTAGCGGTTACAACTGCCCCTCAGGTATCAGCTGCTGAGCCCACTGCTTCAGGTGATCAAAGCAGCACAACCACTGCTTTGAAACCCACACCTGACATCACCAAAAAGACCAAAAGAAAACCATCCAGAAAACTCACCAAACCCAAAACAAAGGCAACTCTGGAAGATGAGATCCCAGAGGAAATGCCTGTGACAACACAAAAGTCACCACAAACCACTGCTGCTACTTCCTCACAGCAGTTGGAAGAAAGATCTCAACCCATGCCTGAAACTCCTCCTGCATCCTCACAAAAGGATCAGGTTGTAATCACAGGGACACCAAATTATGAAGCTCTAGATCCACTTGGCTCTATCTTCCACATTCCTGATCCCAAGGACATGTCTCTTTCAACTCCCATCCCCTCACCAATAATAATGCCACAATCCATGCTACCTTTGTTGCATGCAGCTGCTATAGCTCAGACACAAACCAGTTCCTCTCTATCACCTGTCACTGAGAGTATACCCCCACAGGTGACTGGGTCTGATGCTACTACTCCTGCTATCCCAGCAACAATTGAGGAGGTTACACCCCTTGAGTCACAAGTGACTCTCGGTGGTAGTTCAAGTGGAGCAGCAACTACAACTGGTGGATCAACAGATCCTCAGTTGGACAGTTGTTTCATAAGTCAGACTCCCTTGAAGGCAATTTCTTCCATGGCAACTTCGGTAACCACCAGTGAGTTGGATCTAACCACTGGTACCATCAAAGGTTTATCGAGTGCTGAAGAAAGAAGTCCCCAGTACCAAGAACAAGGGGCATCAATGGGTGATTTTTGGGACTCTGTTCCTAAGTCACACATTGATATAACCACTGCTGGTGGGGATTCAGA
This sequence comes from Helianthus tuberosus, assembly GCA_030545235.1. NCBI lineage: Eukaryota > Viridiplantae > Streptophyta > Magnoliopsida > Asterales > Asteraceae > Helianthus > Helianthus tuberosus. Next base: position 12,651,043 of record CM060361.1, on the reverse strand, counting down.
TGATCCTACTAAAGTAGGTGATGATTCAAAATATCAGAAATTGACGGAAAGAGTTGATAAACTTGAAGATTCAGTTGCTGAAATTAAAGAGATGGTGCAAGAGATTTTAAAAGCTCAGAAAGCACAATCCAATGCTGTTCCTGCTCAAGCACCTGCTCCACAACAAGCACTTACTGCAAATGAGCTTTGGAATATTTTCCAACCCATGCTTGCAAAACAGCAACAAATGGCTGATCAAAAGCATGCTATTCAAGTACAAATGCTGACCAACATGGTGGAATCAAGGTTCAAGGACGCTCAAGCAGATATCAAGGCTATTAAGGCCAGTATCCAAACTACCACTGGCAAGGCTCCTTCAACTTTACTATTCTTTGATGACCCCCTTGCAGATAATGCCAAAAAGGGGGAGATAATGAAGCAAATGAAGAAGAAGGGAATAGAACATGGCCTTCATATTGAGCCTGAAAAAGAAAAAGAAAAAGAAAAGCAGGTCTCAAAACCTGTTAGCCAAACAGCTGATACATCAGCAGTTACAAAAACTGCTGTCAGTAGCCAAACAGCTGTCATGACATCAATACACATATCTTCAACACACACCACTCTACCACACACCACCACAACTAATGCTCTACCACCATCATCTACAATCATATCACCACCACTGCCTCCTGTCATAAAACAGAAGACAACAGATGTTACAACATCTGTTGTAATGACAACAGCGGTTGAAACACCAGTTGTTTCAACAGCTGTTAGTCAGTCACTCTCCACCATTCAAACCACTGCTTCACCAACAGCCCCTCCTCAACCAAAAAGGAGAAGGGTTTTCATTCCTTATGATTCACCACCACCATCACCACCATCTAAAACTACCTCACCACTTCCATCCCCTGCTCAAAAGCAGAAGACAACTGCTGACATATCAGCAGTTGTAATGACAACAGATGTTGAGACACCAGTTGTTTCAACATCTGTTAGTCAGTCATCCACCACTGCTCTCATCTCTCCTACTTCACAGCCAAAGCTCTTCAACAGAAAAAGAAAGCCAATCCCTGCCGATGAAGGTATACATGATCCTAATGCTGCACAACATCCACTGGAGCTTGAAGCTATCAAAAATGAGATGAGGCAATTCTATACAGAAGAAGATCCTTCAAAAAGAAGATTCTCCTCACTCATAGGCTACATGCCACCAGATGATATGGATGACTACCTCAAAATCAAGGCAAGGCAAGCTAAACTAAGAGCTAAATTTGAAAGTGAACGTGACCGATTAAGCGAAGATGGCATTGCTAAAAGACTGAAGTTCTACTTAACAAAAGTAAAGCAGATAGAAGAATTTGCACAAGAACTAAACAAAGAAAAGGTTGATCAAAAGAAAGAGTTAAGAAAACAATATCTAGCCTACATCATGAAAGAGAAATTCTATCCTGCTGAAGAACAACAGTTCAAAGAATGGCCAGTAGTAGCTCTTAAGCGTGAGGCAGAAAGGATTGAGAAGATTAAGAATGATCCTACGAAGAAGAGGAATGCTCCTAACTGGAGAAAATATGAAAAGCTCATCGCTGACTTAACTGCTGAATATAAGAGAAAGAAAAGGGAGCTGGTGGATGCGAAAATGGATACTGCTGAAGCCATATCAAAATGGTCAAAACAGCAGACCGATGAAGCCTATGAAAGGCTAAAGAAAAGAAAGATAACTGTTTCAAGCACCTCAAAGAAGCGAGAACATATGATGAAGCTTGAACAGAAAATTGAAAACCTCATGACAATGTTAAAATCAGCAGACAGTTCTACTCTTGTGTCAAACCAAGTTGAAGGCAAACAGTTGACTGAAGAAGAGGTAATAGAAAAAGAAGCAGAGTATCTCAAGGACGCCATCTTAAAAATGGGTCTGAATGAAGACAGCTCATCAAAGCTTCAAAACCTTTTTAAGAAGGTATTAAACAAACCTGCGTCTCCAAACACTGCAAAAGACAAGACAGAAGTTGAAAGACAAGAACTTATTGAACAAGAAACTGCAGAAGATATAGCTGCAGCAGACAAAGTCATTGAAGAAGCTTTCAAAAGAATGTCTGAAAGTCTGCAGGTGTTTTCAAGGCCATCATCTCTCAACTCATCGTTAAATAACCCTCTCCCGAAAAATCCATTGGGTTCGAAAGTACTAAAGTGGATGTCTGACCAAAAGACCCACGTATTGACTATAGTCAGATCCAATGGAGATGTGAAGTACATATCAAGGAAAGAAGCACTAGGCCTTAGTGTTCAAGATTTGCAGGATCTCCTTGAACTTACACTGTGCCGGGATGAAGATGATATAAGTTCCAGAGACTTTGAAGCAGATTTTAAAAGAGAAGCAAAGGAACTTTTGATGAGGAATAAAGATCCAGAATAATGACAGGTTTTGGCATTATCTGTTCCAGGGGGAGATTGTTGGGATTGAACCCTACCAGAGGAACAGATAATGTAAAGCCAAAACCTGGTCACAACACTGGATCCATAATAAGCAGCAGTTTACATCAAGCTTTCCCCTTGAAAGTGATTTATAACAACTGATGGTCGTTATCCGCTGTTCAGATACAACTACTGCTGGTTCTTCAACTGCTGATCAAATTCATGAAGTATTCAACAACTGCTGATCATATCTACTGATGGTAAAGCACTGCCCAATCAAGGACTGATCAACCTTGAGGAAAGCACTGACATAAAGGGAGAGCAGCTGTTTGGTGATTTAACTGTGTTATGTATAGTCAGTGGTTAGGTTTAGCAGTGTTTGTGTAAGGACAGTAGATACAGTTTGTTAGGCTGTTAGACGTCGCTTTCATGGTGACGTCAGCTGAGATACCTCAGTGGTTTGGTTTGCCTATAAATGTAACAGTACCCTGTACTGTTACATTTGATTGACTGAGCGGGTTCTTCTCCTCATGTCTAATCCTTTCATCTTGTGTGCAACCAACCTTGGGGCATCAGGCTGAGGGGGAGTTTAGTTTGTAAGCATATCTGTAATCTTTTGCTTTGATTTGTAAATCCTTTGACTCTATGAGAAGCAATTGTTTATCAAACTATTTACTCCTTTGATTGTGTTTACAAAGTTTGTTTTCATTTCCGCTGCACTTTACATGTTTTCATATTCACAAATTGTTCAAAACATACAAACAAACACAATCATAAGAGCCTTAGATCCCCAACAATTGGTATCAGAGCCTGGACAGTCAATTTCGATTTAACAGTCAAATTGACATAACAGTTCAGCTCAAAATTCATTGATACTAAGGTTGGTTGTATTTAGTTGAAAAACAGAGTATCGAGTAAATCATGTTCAAAATGGTTATTCAAAAACTCTGTAAATCAACCAAGATGTCATATGACACACAAATTTCACACAACAAGTGAAGTTATGCACAAAACACTCATGGTTTCTAGATCTGAAATAAATATCTGTTAAACTATGAGATTACTTCTTATTTTCTAAATTAATTTCAATTGTTGATGTGTATTTTGTGATGTTTTCCATAAATACTAAAGTCTAAACCTCAGATTAACAAAACATATGTTCATAAAAACATTGTTGATCTGTTAACACTAAAAGAGGGAAATTAAAACTTTAGTCATTCAGATCTTATGTGTTGGAAACAGGTTGAGATTCTCAAAAGGAACAAATCAACTTTGTTAATAATACATTAAGAAAATCAGGGGTCAACTTAGTCCGTATCATATGTAGTGTGAGATTGGTTGAAAAAGTTGTGCAAACATGACCAAGTCTCTTAAAACATTACTGCAAAATGATTTTGGACTAATATTCACAAAAACTCTGAAGTGTGTTTATCTCAAAACTTTTGAATTCAGAAGAAAAGGGAATAAACTTAAAACACTTAAGAGTCAAAACTTGGGGTAATAATGGTCAATTAAGCAACTGTTTGTGCTCATTGGTTCAAGGAAGTTCAGGTGACATTAGTGTTCCCAGTGATTGAACTTACAAAAGGACTAGACAAATTTTCAAAATCATCACAGAGAAATTAGATCTACAACAGGATTTTCAAAACTCATGTGTCCATGTGTCCTCATGTTTGCAATCAACTGACACAGAAAATGGTACCAAACAGTGGTCAAAATGTTGTCAAGATATTCTACCACTGCTGTCAAACCACTGACCATTTTCATAAAACTTGAGAATGATATGATTATGTTTTCTATTGAAAATACACCAGATCCTTTTTGATACTGTTCTCAGAAAATCCTTTAACCATTTTTTTCAAAGGATTTTCTCATATAACCAGGATATATTATTCATATTTTTTTAATAATATATTTGGAACTTTTGCTTGTTTTTGTTGGCAATAGTTTCAGCTCCTGTCAGGATGTAATACCTTATTTTTGGTGGTATTAGTGTCCTCATAAATGGGTCAAAAGGAAATGGTACATATGTCATGATCATGTCATACTCAGGTTTGCTCCTAAATTTTCATAAAAAAATTGATTGCAAATTGTGCTTGAATTACTAGGGTACTCATGTTTTAATTGAATATTAAACGAAAATGAGTTGCCTTAGCAAAAAGTTTTCATCATTTGGGGTACTAAACCACTGTCTTTCAAAATTGACATGTGGCAAAACCTTGATTGAAAATTTTCAAAACTGTTGCTGAAACACCTGTCCTTCAGATCTGTATCATTTACCCTAACCACTGTTTTGTTTCAACGTCTGATCTCTAAACACTGTCCACTGCTGAAAGTTAACCACTGATCTTTCATTTTCTTGAAAAGCACTGATGTTCAAAATCAGTGTCTTATTCACTGATATGCTATCCACTGATAGTAAAAATCATCCACTGCCCACAATTTTTACCGTTGTAACCACTGATGCTTGATACGTCAGTGGCTCTTAAAACAACTGTTCTCCATACTTTATCCGTTTCATCAGTGTTTGACACGTGGTCAATTTTTAGCCCTCAGATTGTAATAACTGCTGCCACATCAGCGATCATTTTTTTCTCTAAATAAAGCCCTGCCCTAAACCCCAAACAGGGTTTTACACTGTCGAATTGAATTCCAAAATTCTCTTCTCATAGCAGTTTTCAACCCTTCTTCTCAAAAACTTCAAAATCATTCTTCGTTCTTCTCTGCACTATGTATCGTTGTTTTGTTAAATGATGAACTCAAACATGTTATTTTGTATAGTTTTAATTCTGTAAATAAAGTTTAATGAAACCCGTATTTTCAATGTATTGTAATTCAAATTACCCGTTTATTTTCGTAAATTATACGAAAATCGTTAAATAATAATATGGGTGTTACACGAACGAGGAGAAGAAAAGAAGGGAAAAACCCTAGTTCATCTTGTTCTAACAAATTGAAAGGTGAATTGGGGCCAAATCATATGCATGAATATAAATTAGTGATCATCTAAGCTTGGAAATCATAAGGTATGTAGTAATTTATGTTTTGGTGATGAGTAGTATATGGAGGAACTTGAAGGTGGTAACCTTGAGTTTAATATTTTTGTTAGTATAATGAAATTGATGATGAATAGATGTTTATAATCATCATACTTGCTTGTATGTGTGAATTACTTGAACAATTTATGGATTTTGATAAGTATTCTTAAGTGACTAGAAGTGGGTTTCGACATGAATTATGTTGGTCAAAAGGATGGACTAACTTATGATAATTGAAAGTTATGTTAACTTGACGCTAGAAAGTGTATGAACTTGTTGAGTTGAAAGACGCATGGTGATTTTGGTTAGAAAATTTGTAAGACCCTTATTTATTAATCAATCTTTTGATAAATATAAACTAACATCTATTCTTTTAAGAACAATTTCTATAATGCCCCTATACGTCTTAAAATACACCCCGTATTCGAGATTTGACCCTATATACTTTTAATTTTATAAAAAAAAAAAAAACAATTTTTAATGATTCCTGGCCGGCCGCGAAGACCCTTAAGGAGTCTTACGCGGGCCGTGACAGCTCAAGACCTGGGCCGCACCCTGAGGTGCCACGTGGCATAACGCGTGTGGAAGCTATGGGTCGAATCAGCCAAGCTAGGGCCTACCCTAGCTGGCCTCGCGGGCCGCGAAACCCTTTACTGATCCTTACGCGGGCCGCGATGTAACAACCCTCGGTAAAACCAACACCCTCATAATATTTTCGACCCTCTAATATATTATAAAATGTCCCAATATGTCTTATATTATACCCCGTATGTGAAAACCGAGCCCTAAATAGATTATAACATATAAAATAAAATAAAAATAAGAAAAATGGAGCTGAGGCGGGCCGCGTAGACCCACCCCAAACTCTCATGCAGGCAGTATTAAGACTGAAGTTGACTCCGCTAATTTATTAAGTTAAAGCGGGCCGCGTAAGAGTCTTTGATAGTCGACGCGGGCCGCGATAGATCAAGAAACATGGCGCAGCCCGGTGATGACACGTATCATCATCGTGGCGGACCTACGTATCAAATCAGCTAAGCTATATGTTGACCGTGTGTTGACGCGGGCCGCGTAAGGCTTTACCTTACCTTACGCGGGCCGCCTGGAAACCAGAATCAGACCATATAAATAGATAGCATCAGTTTACGTTTTTCGTCGCTCACATTTCAATCTCAAATCACAATTTCTGTAGAGAAGTTATAATACATGGGTATTATACCCCTAATTAGCGAGGTTCTGCTCCGTTGTAAGTATTATAACCCCAGTTTCATAATAGTTACGCTGCCCGATTAATTTAGGGTTCCGTAACAACTGTCGTGGTTCTGCCCGACGTAGTTGTTGGAATGCCGTCTCGGGGAGGGTATTATTAATATTTTCAAAGGGTTATGATACTAACCAATGTACATTTGTATAAATTATAGATTATATCCAGGAAACCCTTACGAAAAGCCTAAGACAGCAAAGTGAGTTTATCCTCTTTTTGTTAACGTTTTTGGAATAATTTACAAAACCTTAATTGTTTTACAATGTGATTAAGCGGTGATTGAGTCTTTGTAGTTCTTCAATTACTACCGGTATGTTGGGGTTTTGTATACAAAATTTGTACTACTTGTGAGTAGTAAGTCAAGGTTGACAGTACGTTACCATTGGACAATGAGTTAGCCAATGTGTAATATAACCCACAAGTCAGTGGATTGATAGTACCAAATGGAGTAATTGTGTAGACATAAACATTGTAATCGTCCTCAATACTGTTTTAATCGATTAAAGGTTTCTTGATTAAATTGGGATTCAATCACCAGTATTTCTGACTGACAAATGTTTTTAAAACGCGTTTCAGGTAACCCAATGTGAAAGCCAATTAGTAAAAAGTCAGCTGGAGAGCACTAAAGGCTTGGGGAAAATGTGGCTATAAAAGTTACCTAATAAACGATGTTTTAAATTAAATAAAATAGGGTTTGTCCCTATAAATGTATTGTAATAAGAAACTTGGGTTTTACCCATGTGATTATTAATATTAAATAAGGTGGTTTTTACTCTGATAAATATTTCCTAACTACGGTCCTGATGTAAATTCCGCTGCAAGATTAAATAAACCTGATACCACCAAAACTCTGTGATCGCGTCCGCCCGTTCCCAGGGATCAGGGATCGGGGGTTGCGACAGAAGGTGGTATCAGAGCCTAGCCACTGGTCTGAGCCAAAGAAGTGTTCTGCTGACACTTAAAATTCTGAAATTTGTGTTAGGAAATAAAATTATGTAAATAAGTGCATAACGGTATTTATTTGTTATGTGTTATTTGACTATTTGATAGTTTAAAGAATGAGTGATCAAGGACCCTCAGAAATGAGTCGTCGGTTGTCTGATTCACCTAAGAGTGAAGGTACCTCATCACAGCCTGCCCTTTCGAGGTATTCTGCTGATCAGGAGGAAGGAATATTTGCCTTTAGAGCTAAGTCGGAGGAACCATTTCCTAATAAGAAACGAGGATGGTTCAGTAAAGAAGCTTTTGCTCGTAGGAAGAGAATGCGAAAATTGCAACAGCAAAGGGCCTTAGCAGCTATTAAGCGAGAGACAGATGCTCATACGCAAGATATGCTTAATAGAAGCCTAGCTAATTTCCATATCCTAGCTACAACTGCTGCTGACCCAAGTCTGGAACAACTAGTAGCCCCACAACCACCAAACCCAGAACAACACATGGAAATAGAAAACCAGGAAAACCAAGTGGAAATGCATGATTTTAACCCTGACGAAATTCCTAGGGTACCTGCACCAAATCCCCTAGACCCAAATTACGACCCATGGTGGGACGAGAATAGGGACTATGTACAACGTTACTCTATTCCTGAAGACACACCTATAGGAGCCTATTCAGGTATGGACCCTTTAGATCCCTATTACCATGATAACTACATTAGGGGAATCTTGGAAGATCCTTACCAATTTCAGGCACTTTTACCTCCATATCAGGAACCCGCACCCCAGATTCCAAACCCAGTCTTAGAACCTGCACCCCCAATGAGTGCAGAAAACGTCCAAGAACTTAGGACTTTTGGGGAGGAAATTTTAGAAAGCAGTGAGAGGATGCATCAGGTGGGAGAGCGTCTCGTATGGAAATACGATGAGCGCAATATGGATTTTTGGATGAATCCATATCCGTGAATGTTAGAATGGAGGAAGCAGTAGTAATAATAATAAAATAAAATAAAATAAAATAAAATAAAATATGTGTGTACAGATGCATACTACTATTTTATTTCTGTTGGTATTGTAATCTTTAATTCTGTACTAGTGTGTAATAGACGCATAAGTATATGAAAAGAGTATAGTAGCAATGATCTACGTTTTTGGCTAGATTGTGTGTTATGTGATTTACTATATTAAATATTAATTGTGATATTAATATGGGATAAATGTTTAAAATTCAGATGGCCGACGAAGAAAATCAAGGAAATCTGAATAACGATAACAAGAGTAACATTAACATGGTTAATGATAATCCAAGTATCAATAACAATGGAAACCAAGTGGATAATAGTGCTATCCAACATATAGTAGCACATGGAATTATAGATGCAATGCCATTTATTCTTCAAACTGTTAAAGATGTTGATAATAAAAGTAAGCATAGCAGTAAGCGATCCGTTGAACCAGAAAACAGTGTAAACAATGGACCGGTACTTCAATTGCCTATTCCCAAAAGAAGAAGAACCATGCCTTATGGTTGTTCTTATAAAGAATTCTGGTCTTGTAAACCAATGGAATTCTCGGGCAATGAAGGGGCCATTGCAACCTTACGCTGGATAGAGAAGACTGAGGCAGTATTAAGGATAAGCAAGTGTGCTAAAGAAGATAGAATATTGTTTGCTTCTAATCTGTTTAAGAATGCAGCACTAGAATGGTGGAACACTATCCTCCAGACAAGAGGAAGTGATCAAACCTATAATATGGAATTGGAAGAATTTAAGAATAAGGTAGAAAGGAAATTCTGCCCACCCAATGAGAAGGAACAGATAGCAAACAAATTCCTAAATCTTAGGATGACTGGTGTAGATAGTAAGGGGTATACTAAGATATTCTTTGAATATGCTAGAATAGTACCAACTCTTGCTTCACCAGAACCAGTGTTAATTTCTCGTTATATTTGGGGATTAATTAGAGAGATTAGACACATAGTCAAGGCAGCTAGACCTCAAACCATAGAAGAAGCTGTAGAATTAACAAATACCTTGACTGATGAATTAGTCCGTACTAGAGAAGAGGATCAGAGGAGGAACTTAACTCAAAGGCTTACTCAAGAATTTCGTTCTGGAAATTTCAATCGTAGGAATATGGGTTCTACCTCTGCAACATACTGCAAGGTCTGCAAGAAAAAGCATTCGGGAAAATGCTCCAATCTCTGCAATTATTGCAAGATGCCAGGACATAAGGAAGAAAATTGCAAGAGGAAATCCAGTAATGGATTATGCTATAACTGTGGAGAAAAAGGTCATATCAGGCCAAACTGCCCAAAATTAGCTCCAACCACAGATAACAAGAATACTAAAAATGCTAGAGCATTTGTTCTGACTGCAGATGAAGCCAAGATGATCCCAGACGTTATAGCTGGTACATTTTTAGTTAATGATATATTTGCTAAAGTATTATTTGACTCTGGTGTAAACCAAAGTTTTATTAATACTTCATTTTGCAAAATTTTAAATCAGTCATTAACTAAACTACCACAAGAATGTCTAGTAGAAACAGCTAATGGAGAAACTGTTAAGATTTCTGAAATCTTGCAGGGAGCAAACATAGAAATTTTGAATCAGAAATTTATAGCAAATCTATATCCCATGAATCTGGCAGGATTCGATGTTGTTTTAGGAATGGATTGGTTAATAGCCAATAAAGCCAATAATGTATGTGATCAAAAGTCAATTCAAGTAAATTCACCAAAAGGTAAAATGATCACAATTAAAGGAGATAAGTCTTCTAAGTCCACTAAGTTCATCTCTGTAATGAAAACTGCAAGTTGTATAAGAAAAGGTTCTATAGTGTATTTGATTTCTATAATCACTAACACTAAAGGAAAAGAACTAAAAGATATTCCAGTAGTATCTCAGTTTTCAGATGTCTTTCCAGAAGAATTACCAGGACTACCTCCGGATAGAGAAGTTGAATTCAGAATTCACCTGCTACCAGGAACATCACCAATTGCCAAAGCACCTTACCGTTTGGCACCTGCCGAAATGCAAGAATTGAAGAAACAACTAGATGAATTGTTAGAAAAAGGATTTATTCAGCCAAGTTCGTTGCCATGGGAAGCGCCGATATTGTTCGTTAAAAAGAAGGACGGATCAATGCGTATGTGCATTGATTACCGTGAATTAAACAAAGTTACGATTAAGAATCGGTATCCATTACCGAGAATCGATGATTTGTTTGATCAATTGCAAGGAGCTCGATTTTTCTCTAAGATCGATTTAAGGTCAGGATATCATCAATTAAAGGTACAGGAAGAGGATATTCCTAAGACCGCATTTAGAACAAGGTATGGTCATTATGAATTTACTGTCATGCCATTTGGTTTAACCAATGCCCCAGCTGCATTTATGGACATGATGAACCGAATATGTAAGCCATATTTGGATAAATTCATAATTGTATTAATAGATGATATTCTAATTTACTCTAAGAGTAAAGAGGATCATGCAAGACATTTGCACGCACTTTTAAGTTTATTAAGAAAGGAAAAGCTTTATGCTAAGTTTTCAAAGTACGAATTTTGGTTAGAACAGGTACAATTCCTTGGACACCTAGTCAATCATGAAGGAATTCATGTAGATCCAACGAAAATCGAGGCGATTACTAAATGGAAAACCCCTGAATCACCAACTGAGGTTAGAAGTTTCTTAGGATTGGCCGGTTATTATAGAAGATTTATTCGAGATTTCTCTAGAATAGCCATTCCTTTAACTAAGTTAACTTGTAAATCTGTTAAGTTTGAATGGGGAATAAAACAAGAAGAAGCATTTAGAATTCTTAAGCAAAGATTAACCCATACACCCATACTAGCATTACCAGAAGGAACTGAAGATTTTATAGTCTATTGTGATGCTTCTAGATTAGGTTATGGATGTGTATTGATGCAACGCCAAAAGGTTATAGCTTACGCATCTAGACAACTTAAGAATCAAGAAGAGAATTATTCAACCCATGATCTAGAATTAGGAGCTATAATTTTTGCTCTTAAGATTTGGAGAAATTACCTTTATGGTAGTAAGTTTACTATATTCACTGATCATAAGAGTCTAAGGTATGTTTTCAAGCAAAAAGAATTGAATATGAGGCAAAGACGCTGGATGGAATTTCTTAGTGATTATTATTGTGATATCCAGTATCATGAAGGAAAAGCAAATGTAGTAGCAGATGCTTTAAGCCGAAAATACTATGAAAAGCCAAAAAGGGTACGTTCTCTTAAATTAAATCTACAAGTAGATTTAAATGATCAAATAAGAGAAGCACAAGAATCAGTAATCAAGGAGGATTCTGAAAAAATTAAAAGGCATGCTAAAAGAATTAGAACAAGGAACAGATGGAATATGGAGATTCCATGGAAAGAGAATGTGGATACCTAAATTAGGAAATCTACGTCATCGTATATTAGAAGAAGCCCATAAGTCTAAGTATACGATGCATCCAGGAAGTGATAAAATGTACCAGGATTTAAGGAAAAATTTCTGGTGGATAGGAATGAAAAAGGACATAGCAGTCTATGTTTCTAAATGTTTGACCTGTTCACAAGTTAAAGCTGAACATCAGAAACCCTCAGGTTTGTTACAACAATTAGAAATGCCCGTTTGGAAATGGGAATTGATAACAATGGATTTTGTTACTAAATTACCCAAAACTAGGAAAGGAAATGATACAATCTGGGTGATTGTAGATAGACTAACTAAGTCAGCTCATTTTCTACCAATGAAGGAAACAATTAGTATGGAACAATTATCTAAATTGTATGTAAATGAAATTGTTTCTTTACATGGTATTCCTTTATCAATTGTTTCTGATAGGGATAGCCACTTTACATCTCATTTTTGGTCAAGTTTCCAAAAGGCTATGGGAACTAAGTTAAAATTAAGTACGGCTTATCATCCACAAACAGATGGACAAAGTGAAAGGACAATTAAGACAATGGAAGATATGCTTAGCGCTTGTGTAATTGACTTTGGAGGTAATTGGGACGATCACTTACCTTTAATAGAATTTTCTTATAATAATAGTTATCACACAAGTATCAATGCTGCACCACTCGAAGCACTTTATGGACGAAAGTGCCGAACCCCAGTCTGTTGGGCAGAAATTGGGGAAAAGAAACTATCTGGACCTGAGATAGTACAAGAAACAACCGACAAGATTATTCAAGTCAAGGAACGACTGAAAGCAGTACGTGATCGACAAAAGAGTTATGCTAATAACCGACGCAAGCCATTGGAGTTTCAGGTAGGAGATAAAGTATTGTTGAAAGTCTCTCCTTGGAAAGGAGTAGTAAGATTCATCAAAAGGGGAAAGCTAAGTCCCAGGTATGTTGGACCTTTTAAGATTATAAGAAAAATAGGACCTGTAGCCTATCAGCTACAACTGCCAAAGGAAATGGCAGGAATACATGATGTGTTTCATGTATCTAATCTCAAAAAGTGTTTAGCTGATGAATCACTGATAGTACCTCTTAAGGATATAGAGGTAAATGAACAACTCAAATTTGTAGAAAGACCTATACAGATTGAAGATAGGAAAATCAAGAATCTCAAACACAAGAGACTAGTTCTAGTCAAAGTGAAGTGGGACTCCAAAAGAGGACCTGAATATACATGGGAACTCGAGTCAGAAATGCAAAGGAAATATCCGCATTTATTCTAGTAGATCTCGAGGACGAGCTCTAAATAAGGTGGGGAGAATGTAACAACCCTCGGTAAAACCAACACCCTCATAATATTTCCGACCCTCTAATATATTATAAAATGTCCCAATATGTCTTATATTATACCCCGTATGTGAAAACCGAGCCCTAAATAGATTATAACATATAAAATAAAATAAAAATAAGAAAAATGGAGTTGAGGCGGGCCGCGTAGACCCACCCCAAACTCTCACGCGGGCGGTATTAAGCCTGAAGTTGACTCCGCTGATTTATTAAGTTAAAGCGGGCCGCGTAAGAGTATTTGATAGTCGACGCGGGCCGCGATAGATCAAGAAACATGGCGCAGCCCGGTGATGACACGTGTCATCATCGTGGCGGACCTACGTATCGAATCAGCTAAGCTATATGTTGACCGTGTGTTGACGCGGGCCGCGTAAGGCTTAGCCTTACCTTACGCGGGCCGCCTGGAAACCAGAATCAGACCATATAAATAGATAGCATCAGTTTACGTTTTTCGTCGCTCACATTTCAATCTCAAATCACAATTTCTGTAGAGAAGTTATAATACACGGGTATTATACCCCTAATTAGCGAGGTTCTGCTCCGTTGTAAGTATTATAACCCCAGTTTCATAATAGTTACGCTGCCCGATTGATTTAGGGTTCCGTAACAACTGTCGTGGTTCTGCCCGACGTAGTTGTTGGAATGCCGTCTCGGGGAGGGTATTATTAATATTTTCAAAGGGTTATGATACTAACCAATGTACATTTGTATAAATTATAGATTATATCCAGGAAACCCTTATGAAAAGCCTAAGACAGCAAAGTGAGTTTATCCTCTTTTTGTTAACGTTTTTGGAATAATTTACAAAACCTTAATTGTTTTACAATGTGATTAAGCGATGATTGAGTCTTTGTAGTTCTTCAATTACTGCCGGTATGTTGGGGTTTTGTATACAAAATTTGTACTACTTGTGAGTAGTAAGTCAAGGTTGACAGTACGTTACCATTGGACAATGAGTTAGCCAATGTGTAATATGCCCCACAAGTCAGTGGATTGATAGTACCAAATGGAGTAATTGTGTAGACATAAACATTGTAATCGTCCTCAATACTGTTTTAATCGATAAAAGGTTTCTTGATTAAATTGGGATTCACTCACCAGTATTTCCGACTGACAAATGTGTTTAAAACGCGTTTCAGGTAACCCAATGTGAAAGCCAATTAGTAAAAAGCCAGCTGGAGAGCACTGAAGGCTTGGGGAAAATGTGGCTATAAAAGTTACCTAATAAATGATGTTTTAAATTAAATAAAATAGGGTTTCTCCCTATAAATGTATTGTAATAAGAAACTTGGGTTTTACCCATGTAATTATTAATATTAAATAAGGTGGTTTTTACTCTGATAAATATTTCCTAACTACGGTCCTGATGTAAATTCCGCTGCAAGATTAAATAAACCTGATACCACCAAAACTCTGTGATCGCGTCCGCCCGTTCCCAGGGATCGGGGGTTGCGACACGCGACAAGGTGGTCGATCAGACCTTTAAATAGAAGGCATCGGCCTTCAGTTTTCGATCGCTCACATTCACTTTCTCTCTCTCTCAATTTTCTGCATAGCTATTATAATCTCGGGCATAATATCCCCCTAAAATAACGAAGTTCTGCCTTGTTGTAAGTATCATAACCCCCGGTTACGTATTAGATACGCTGCCCGATTGATCTAGGATTCCGTAACGGCTGTCGTGGTTCTGCCCGACATAGTCGTTGGAATTCTGTCTCGGGGAGGGTATTACTAATGTAAATATTGGGTTATTATACTAACACGTGTGCATTGTATAATTAATAGATAATCACCAGGAAAATCACAGGAAAAACCCTAAAGTTGCAATGTGAGTAATCTCCTTTTTGTAAACCTTTTTGCAAACCATTTTTACAAAACCTTAAATATTTTACAATGTGATTAGCAGTGATTGAGTCTTTGTAATTCTTCAATTACTGCCGGTATGTTGGGGCTTTGTATACAAAATGTGGAACACGTTCCCATTGGACAAAGAGTTAGCCAATGTGTAATATGACCCACCAGTCAGGATTGACAATACTGAATGAGTAATTGTGTAGATGTAAACATTCTAATCGCTCTCAATACTGTAAATTGATAAAACTCTTCTTGATTAAACTAGGATTCACTCAACAGTATTTCCCACTGACAAAATGTTTTTAAATGCGTTTCAGGTAACAAAATGTGAAAGCCAAATAGAAGCCAGCTGGACAGCACTGAAGGCTTGGAAAAGTGGCTATGAAAGTTACCTAAATAAAGAAGTTGTTTTATTTTCAATAAAATAGGGTTTCTCCCTATAAATCAGTTTGTAATGAAAACTTGGGTTTTATCCCAATATATTTATTTATTATGAAATGTGGTGTTTTACTCTGACAAAATATTTCCTAACTACGGTCCTGATGTAATTTCCGCTGCCAAAAATGATAAACACCGATAACACTGAATCTGATCTCGCTGCCGCCCGTTCCTGGGACAGATAGGGGACGGGGGTTGTGACAGAAGGTGGTATCAGAGCTAAGCCACTGATTCAGCCACAGAAGTATTCTGTTGACACCAAAATATTATTCAATATGTTAGGAAATAATTTACATAGATAAGTGCATATCTGTATATTATTGTTGTGTGTTATTTGACAATTTGTTAATTTACAGTATGAGTGACCAAGGACCTTCGTACGCTTACCGTCAGTTGTCCAACTCTCCTAGGAACGAAGGAACCTCTTCCCAGCCATCCCCTCGGGGTATTCGGCTGATACCGAAGACGGGATATTCGTGTTCAAGGCCCAATCTGAAGAGTCATTCCCTCCTAAGAAGAGAGGATGGTTCAGCAGAGGAGCGCATGAACGTAGAAAGAGGATGAAAAATTTACAACAACAGCGAGCTTTAGCAGCCGCTAATAGAGAAACGAATGCTCACACTCAGGATATGCTCAATAGGAGTCTAGTAAAGTTTCATATCTTAGCAACCACAGCTGCCGACCCAAACCTGGAACAACTCATAGCACCCCAGCCATTACCACTGTTTCCTACACAACCAATGGAAATTGAAGCCAACCCAGAAAACCAAATCCCAATGCCTGATTTTGACCTAGCTGAGATACCTAGAGTACCAGCACCCCATCCCTCAGACCCAGACTATGATCCCTGGTTTGATGACCATAAGGATTACCAAAAACGCTACCCAATACCAGAGGAACCTATGCCAAACCTAGCAGCCTACCCAGACCTGGACCCTCTAGACCCCTACTATGATAATGATCAATACATCAGGGAGATTCTAGAGAACCCTTACCCATACGAAGAACCCGTGCCCAAGTTCCCAGACCCGATACCAGCACCTGCACCACCTATGAGCACTGAAAATGTGCAAGAACTCCGAACCTTTGGTGAGTAGATTTTAGAATGAAGTGAAAGGATGAGGCAGATAGGGGAACGACTCGTCTGGAAATATGACGAGCGCAATATACAATTCTAGATGAACCCCTATCAGGGATAGTAGTAATAATAATGATAATATATATATATATATATATATATAATATGTGTGTATGTTTGAAAAAAAAAAGAGTAGTAATAATAGATAAATAGCTACGAATGCCTAATAGTATTGTAATTTTAGATTTCAGTTCCAGTTTGTACTAGACGCATAATATATAAAATAGAGTAAAAGGTCGCAATGTTCAACGATTTTGATCAATATGCTTGTGATGTGATTGTTTGTATTGGATATTATCTTATGATATTAATATGTGATAAATGTTTAAAATTCAGAAGGACAACGAAGTGAACCAGGAAAACCAGAATAACGATAATCTGAATAACAATAATAATGGAAACCAAGTGGATAACAAGGCCATCCAACACATAGTGGCACAAGGGGTTATAGACGCAATGCCATATATTATCAAAACGGTTAAGGAAGCGGATAATAAAAGTAATAATGGCAGTAAACGACCTACTGAACCAGAACATACCGTAAACAATGGACCCATACTTCAAGTGCCCATTCCTAAAAGAAGAAGAACCATGTCTTATGGTTGTTCTTACAAAGAATTTTGGTCATGTAAACCAATGGAATTCTCGGGCAATGAATGAGTCGTTGCAGCTCTACGTTGGATAGAAAAGACTGAGGCAGTCTTCAAAATAAGCAAGTGTGCGGAAGAGGATAAGATAATGCTTGCCTCCAATCTGTTTAAGAACTCAGCATTAGAATGGTGGAACACTATTCTCCAGTCTAGGGGAAGTGACAGAGTCTACAATATGGAATGGGAAGAATTTATGAATATGGTTGAAAGGAAATTATGTCCCCCTAATGAAAAAGAACAGATAGCAAATAAGTTCTTAAACCTTAGAATGACTGGAGTAGATAGTAAGGGGTACACCACTACATTCTTCAAATATGCTAGGATAGTACCGACCCTTGCATCACCAGAACCAGTACTAATCTCCCGTTACATCTGGGGATTAATCAGTGAAATTAGGCATGTAGTCAAGGCTGCTAGACTACAAACCATAGAAGAAGCTGTAGAACTAGCAAACACCTTGACTGATGAGTTAGTGCGTACACAAGAAGAGAACCAGAGAAGGAACCTAGCTCAGAAGCTTACCCAAGAATTTCGTTATGGAAATTCCAATCGTAGGAAAAATATAGGTTCTACTTCTGCTCCATACTGCAAATATTGCAAAAGAAAGCATTCTGGAAGATGCTCTATATATTGCAATTTTTGAAAAATATTTGGACACAAGGAAGAAGACTGCAGGAGAAACCTAATAATACGATATGCTACAACTGCGGAGAACAAAGTCATATCAAGCCAAACTGTCCAAAGCTAGCTCCAGCCACGAACAACAAGACTACTAAAAATGCTAGAGCATTTGTTCTGACTACAGAAGAAGCAAAGATGATCCCGGATGTGATCGCCGGTACGTTTTTAGTTAATGATGTTTTTGCCAAAGTATTATTTGACTCTGGTGCAAACCAAAGTTTTATTAATACTTCATTTTGCAAACTTCTCAATCAACCATTAACAAACTCCCACAAGAATGTCTAGTAGAGACAGCAAATGGGGAAACCATTAAGATCTCTGAAATCTTGCAGGGAGCAAGAATAGAACTTTTAAAGCAAAAATTTGTTGCAAACCTTTATCCAATGAATCTGGCAGGATTTGATGTTGTATTAGGAATGGATTGGTTAATAGGCAATAAAGCCAGTATTTTATGTGATCAAAAGTCAATCCAAGTAAATTCACCAAAGGGTGAAAAGATCACAGTTAAAGGAGATAAGCCATTTAGATTTACGAAATTCATCTCTGTGATGAAAACAACAAGTTATGTAAGAAAAGGATCACTAGTGTATTTGATTTCCATAATCATTAATACTAAAGGAAAGGAATTGAAAGATATTCCTGTAGTATCTCAATTTTCAGATGTGTTTCCTGAAGAGCTACCAGGACTACCTCCAGACAGGGAAGTTGAATTCAGAATCCATCTGCTACCAGAGACAGCACCAATTGCCAAAGCACCTTACCGTTTGGCTCCGGCAGAAATGCAAGAATTAAAGAAACAATTGGACGAATTGTTGGAAAAAGGATTCATATAGCCAAGTTCATCGCCGTGGGGAGCACCGATCTTATTCGTTAAGAAGAAAGATGGGTCAATGCGTATGTGCATTGATTACCGTGAATTGAATAAAGTCACGATTAAAAATCGGTACCCATTACCGAGAATCGATGATCTGTTTGATCAACTGCAAGGAGCTCGGTTTTTTTCTAAAATCGATTTACGCTCAGGATATCATCAATTAAGGGTACAGGAAGAGGACATTCCTAAGACCGCATTTAGAACCAGGTATGGTCATTATGAATTTACTGTCATGCCATTTGGTTTAACCAATGCCCTAACCGCATTTATGGACATGATGAACCGAATATGTAAGCCATATTTGGATAAATTCATAATTGTCTTTATAGATGATATTCTCATTTACTCTAAGAGTAAAGAGGAACATGCAGCGCATCTGCATGCACTTCTAAGTTTTTTTGAGAAAAGAAAAGCTTTATGCTAAATTTTCAAAATGCGAATTTTGGTTAGAAGAAGTGCAGTTTCTTGGACATTTGGTTAATCATTAAGGAATTCATGTAGATCCTACAAAGATTGAGGTAATTACCAAATGGAAAACCCCTGAGTCACCAACCGAGGTTAGAAGTTTTCTAGGATTAGCCGATTATTATAGAAGATTTATTCGAGATTTTTCTAGAATAGCCGTCCCCTTAACAAAGCTAACCTGTAAATCTGTTAAGTTTGAATGGGGACCAAAACAAGAAGAAGCCTTTAGAATTCTTAAGCAAAGTTTAACCAACGCACCCATACTAGCATTACCAGAAGGAACTGAAGACTTTGTAGTTTATTGTGACGCTTCTAAGTTAGGTTATGGATGTATGTTGATGCAACGTCAAAAGGTTATAGCATACGCATCTAGACAGCTTAAGAATCATGAAGAGAATTATTTAACCCATGATTTAGAATTAGGAGCCATAATTTTTGCCCTGAAAATTTGGAGACATTACCTTTACGGTAGTAAGTTTACCATTTTCACCGATCATAAGAGTTTAAGGTATGTTTTCGGGCAAATGGAATTGAATATGAGACAGAGACTCTGGATGGAAATTCTTAGTGATTATGATTGTAATATCCAATATCATGCAGGAAAGGCGAATGTAGTAGCCGATGCTTTAAGTCGAAAATATTATGAAAAGCCAAAAAGAGTACGTTCTCTTAAATTAAATCTACAAGTAGATTTAAATGACCAGATTAGAAAGGAACAAGAATCAGTAATCAAGGATGATACTGAGAAATTGAAAGGGATGATTAAATAATTAGAACAAGGAACAGATGGAATTTGGAAAATTCCATAAGAAAAGAATGTGGATACCTAAACTAGGAAGCCTACGCCACCGTATATTAGAAGAAGCCCATAAGTCTAAGTATACGATGCATCTTGGAAATGATAAAATGTATCAGGATTTAAGAAAGAACTTCTGGTGGATAGGAATGAAAAAGGATATAGCAGCTTATGTTTCTAAGTGTCTAACCTGTTCACAAGTCAAAGCTGAACATCAGAAACCCTCAGGTTTGTTGCAACAGTTAGAAATGCCGATTTGGAAATGGGAATTGATAACAATGGATTTTGTTACCAAATTACCCAAGACAAGAAAAGGTAATGATACAATCTGGGTGATTGTAGACAGGCTAACTAAGTCAGCTCATTTCTTACCAATGAAGGAAACTTTCAGTACGGAACAGTTAGCTAAGTTATATGTAAATGAAATAGTTTCATTGCATGGAATTCCTTTATCATTTGTTTCTGATAGAGATAGTCGTTTTACCTCTCATTTTTGGACAAGTTTCCAAAAAGCAATGGGAACCAAGCTCAATCTAAGCACCCCTTATCATCCTCAAACGGACGGACAAAGCGAAATAACAATTCAGACAATGGAAGATATGCTTAGAGCTTGTGTAATTGATTTCAGAGGTAATTGGTTCCCATTAATCGAATTTTCTTACAATAACAGCTATCATACTGGTATCAATGCTGCACCATTCGAAGCACTTTATGGACGAAAGTGCTGAACTCCAGTCTGTTGGGCAGAAATTGGGGAAAAGCAACTATACGGACCTGAGATAGTACAAGAAACAATAGACATGATTGTTCAAGTCAAGGAACAACTGAAAGCAGCACGTGATCGACAGAAGAGTTATGCTGATAACAGATGAAAGCCATTAGAATTTTAGGTAGGAGATAAGGTATTATTAAAAGTCTCTCCTTGGAAAGGAGTGGTCAGATTCATAAAAAGGGGAAAGCTAAGCCCCAGGTATGTTGGACCTTTTGAGATTACTAGAAGAATAGGACATGTAGCCTATCATATACAACTGCCAGAGGAAATGGCAGGAATACATGATGTATTTCATGTATGTAATCTCAAAAAGTGTTTAGCTGATGAATCACTGGTAGTGCCTCTTAAGGATATAGAGGTAAACAAAAAGCTTAAGTTTGTAGAAAGGCCTCTACAAATCGAAGACAGGAAAGTCAAGAATCTCAAACACAAAAGGTTGGTATTAGTCAAAGTAAAATGGGACTCCAAGAGAGAACCAGAATACACTTGGGAGCTTGAATCAGAGATGCAAAGTAAATACCCACACTTATTCCAGTAGACCTCAAGGACGAGTTCTAAAATAAAGTGGGGAGGATATAACAACCCCCCAAAATAAATTTTCGACACCCCTAATATATTTAGAATGCCCCTATACGTCTTAAAATACACCCCGTATTCGAGATTTGACCCTATATACCTTTAATTTTATAAAAAAAATAAAATAAAAACAATTTTTAATGATTCTTGGCAGGCCGCGAAGACCCTTAAGGAGTCTTACGCGGGCCGCGACAGCTCAAGACCAGGGTCGCACCCTGAGGTGCCATGTGGCATAATGCGTGTGGAAGCTATGGGTCGAATCAGCCAAGCTAGGGCCTACCCTAGCCGGCCTCGCGGGCCGCGAAGCCCTTTACTGATCCTTACGCGAGCCGAGACAAGGGGGTCGATCAGACCTATAAATAGAAGGCATCGGCCATCAGTTTTTGATCGCTCACATTCACTTTCTCTCTTAATTTTCTGCATAGCTATTATAATCTCGGGCATAATACCCCCCCCCCCTAAAATAACGAAGTTCTGCCTCGTTATAAGTATCATAACCCCCGGTTACGTATTAGATACGTTGCCTGATTGATCTAGGATTCCGTAACGGCTGTCGAGGTTCTGCCCGACGTAGTCGTTGGAATTCTGTCTCGGGGAGGGTATTACTAATGTAAATATTGGGTTATTATACTAACACGTGTGCATTGTGTAATTAATAGATAATCACCAGGAAAATCATAGGAAAAACCCTAAAGTTGCAATGTGAGTAATCTCCTTTTTGTAAACCTTTTTGCAAACTATTTTTACAAAACCTTAAATATTTTACAATGTGATTAGCAGTGATTGAGTCTTTGTAATTCTTCAATTACTGCCGGTATGTTGGGGTTTTCTATACAAAATGTGGAACACGTTACCATTGGACAAAGAGTTAGCCAATGTGTAATATGACCCACCAGTCAGGATTGACAATACTGAATGAGTAATTGTGTAGATGTAAACATTGTAATCACTCTCAATACTGTAAATTGATAAAACTATTCTTGATTAAACTGGGATTCACTCACCAGTATTTCCTACTAACAAAATGTTTTTAAACGCGTTTTAAGTTAACAAAATGTGAAAGCCAAATAGAAGTCAGCTGGACAGCACTGAAGGCTTGGAAAAGTGGCTATAAAAGTTACCTAAATAAAGAAGTTCTTTTATTTTCAATAAAATAGGGTTTCTCCCTATAAATCTGTTTCTAATGAAAACTTGGGTTTTATCCCAATATATTTATTAATATAAAATGTGGTGTTTTACTCTAACAAAATATTTCCAAACTACGGTCCTGATGTAATTTCCGCTGCCAAAAATGATAAACACCGATACCACTGAATTTGATCTCGCTGCCGCCCGTTCCCGGGACAGATAGGGGACGGGGGTTGCGACAATTTCCATAATATTATATGAAAGTATTAGACATTAGATAATAATGTCGGTTAAAAACAACCGTTCAGTTACAAAAAGTATTTCCAAAACACCATTGATTACAAAACCAAGATAAGACTAGACAAAAGATGCGGAAGCTAAATTCTTCATTGTGTTCGGTTCTTTAACGGCTGCTTGATCACCATCCAAAAGTGTTTACGAACCTAGAACTGAAAATTTATGCAACACATTTGTATTATAACTCGAATAACACAAATAACAAGATTTGTATGTTTAAATAAACAAATCAGGATTTCGTAACACAGATGCAGCGTCAGCTACGGCATCTCTTTGCATCGTCGACGCTGTGTGCAAATGGCGTCGACACCATTCCGCCGTAAACAGCGGGTTAGGGCGTCGGTGGTGATGGAAAAATAAGGTGGCGTCGGCGACAGTTCTCAGTGGGTGACTCCCTCTCGTTCTCCCAGTTTGCTGTTGTGTTTAGAATTTAACCCATTTGATCCAAATTGATTTTGCTGATTCCAGGATCCGGTGAGTTTGACAGAGCCGCGGTCCCGAGACGACGTGTTCGGAGCGTTTATTACGACTAAGAAAGGAGTAGAAACAGAATACGACACCGAGCAGTCAATTTCAATCTGGTCTCTATTGATTATTCAACGTTACAGCACCACGAGACCAGTTGGATAGCATTTCCCCTCTAGGAACCAAAAGCTTGTCCAAATGGGAACCCCAAGTCCCTATTTATAGACATCACCTACACTATGTGTCCATCCGATCGGATTGCCATCTGACCGGATGGTCATCCGTCCGGATGGACCTTTACATTTACAAAACCTGTCCAACTTCTCTATTCTATACAATATTCAACACACGCTCTATCTAACTATTCGCACAGTGGCAGACGTACGAAATATGCACCGACGGATTTCCCCTCGGATGTTGAATCGTCTTTAAAACTTTGAGAACCTTGAGCCGTGTTTGAATATTCTATAATCTTCAATTTTTTTGCAACTTCAATCAGGTATCTTGAAATATGACTATCCAAATTCCCCCTCGATTGATGATTCGGGTTTGCTTTTGTCAAAGTAAAGCACGGATTCCCCATGGAATGAATCATCAGGTCTTTTGCACAGTTTACGACTCTCCTCTGATTTGCTAAACTACAACCTTCACGAACAATCACCAACTTGAAACTAGTCAATGCAGCATCCTCTGTTTCAACTTTAACCGCATCCGAGCTCAGTTTTTGATATCACAAGTCAGTACCACGATCTTCGCATTCCGCCTGCTCGATCTAAGAATGTACAAAAACTCAACCGGCAATTAATAGAAACTTCAAATACCCCACTGGTTAACTTAAAATCCGTGATTCCCCCTGAAGATCTGATATCCCGTTTACCGAGATCCACGTTAACGCACCCTAAGAATGAGATATCCGTGTAAACGGTATTCTGCACAATCAACAAATCTTCATTGGAAAACAAATCATCTGGTAATGTAATCCGATCTCCGAAGCATTCGTCCACAATCAGATTCATCTCCTCGGATAATCTAGATCTCAGAAGCTATCATCCACGATCACTCTTAGATCTTTGATGCTTTCGTCCACGATCAGATATCAACACCTCGGATCATCTTGATCTCGGAAGCTTACACCTATGTGCATGGCCCCCGTCCCGGTTTGATCCGGTCCAGGAGCCGCGGGACAGAAACCCGTGGTATTTATTAATTGAGTTGACAGCGGAAGATTTTACAGGATCTTTTAAAACTTGAAATGCCCAATTATTTTATTTCATAATTTGGGATAAACCTCGTAATTTACAATAGAGGAATTTCACTAGGAAATTCCCTGCTTTATAAAACATGTTTATTTATTTTAACTGAGCCACCTCTTCAAGCTTGTTAGTGCTCCGTAGCACGTTTTCCTTGATTCACAGCAGGTCGCCTGAAACATGTTTTAAAAATATTTTATCAGCGGGGAAATACTGGCGAGTCATTCAGGTTAAATAAAACGACACATTAGTTATATATTACAGCATAAGAGCGATTACAATGGCTTCTATCTTATTTTTATCTGGCGCCGTGTCACCTCCTGGTGACGATGGTCATACCACTATTGGGTCCTTTCACCCAAGTAGTGATGATTATCACTGTTATGATTTATTAGCCTAACTGTGAGAAATTACTAATGTGCACAATACCCCACTAGCCAGTGATTCAAGATAACCACGACTTAATCCCTGTAATTATAAATTTTGAAAATAAATGGAGTATTGGAAAATACTTTTGATAAAAGAGAATGACTCACATTGCAGATTTAAACGGGCAGAGTTTAGCCTACTGATTAGCCTTGTAACCTAATTTAAATAACAATGCACATGAACTAGGTCAGTAACTAATACAACATTTATGATAACTCACGAGATTAAAACCCTCACAATGAATGACAAAGTGCAATACTAAAATATCCATCCAATTTACGACGAATGACAAAGTATAGCCCTAATGTGGGCAGCACTTAAACATCCATTGGATAGTTTCAATCGATCGGACATTGAATCGTAGCAGCGATCGAGTTAATACCCTGTATCGTAGCAACGCCTCACCACCTTAATTTTCGAAACTGAGCAGTAGCACTTCGTTTTTGAGATTTGTTTTCGACACCAGTGAACAGGCCATGATCAGTTCTATTTATAGCGAAAAAATGGGTCTGTCGTGGCCCGCGTGAACCTTAAGTCGATCCTTACGCGGCCCAGGTGGCCACCTAGTCTACGTGTAGGTTTGCTGGGTCACGAGTAGTGTCACGACCCCCGACCCCACCCTGGACGGAATCGGGAGCCGCGAGCAGCCAAGTGGTACCGGTGGTTATTTTGAAAAGTAGTGCAGCGGAAATTTCGTCAGGACCGTGAGTTAGGAAAAATATCAGAGTTTAGAAAACACCGGATTTTTTTATTTATTAAATAGATGGGATAAAACCATGTTTTAGAAGGTAGCTTTAATATAGGATAAATTCGAATACATAAAACAACTTTTCTTAATTTAATTTAATTGATAAAATAAGCCACTTCTGTAAGCCTTGTTTGTGCCGTATCCAACTCTAATTCCTGATCTACTGTAATTACCTGAAACGCGTTTTAAAAACATTTGGTCAGCAGGAAATACTGGTGAGTTCGTTCAGTTTTTTTTTTTTTTTATAAAATGACCCTTAGTTATAAATTACAGCATAAGAGCGATTACAATGGCTTCT
The DNA here is from genome assembly GCA_030545235.1 of Helianthus tuberosus. Classification (NCBI taxonomy): domain Eukaryota; kingdom Viridiplantae; phylum Streptophyta; class Magnoliopsida; order Asterales; family Asteraceae; genus Helianthus; species Helianthus tuberosus. Next base: position 12,624,783 of record CM060361.1, on the reverse strand, counting down.
ATCTTATTTTTATCTGGCGCCTTGTCACCTGGTGACGATGGTCATACCACTATTGGGTCTTTCCCCAAGTAGTGACTGTTATCACTGTTAGGATTTATTAGCCTAACAAGTGAGAAATTAGTAATGTGCACAATACCCCACTTAGCCAGTGATTCAAGATAACCACGACTTACTCTCTGTAATTATAACATTTGAAAATGGAGTATTGTAAAATATTTTTGATAAAAAGAGAATGACTCACATTGCAAGTTTATACGGGCAGAGTTTAGCCTACTTATTAGCCTTGTAACCTAAATTTAAATAACTTGCACACGAACTAGGTCAGTAACTAATACAGTATTTACGATAACTCACGAGATTAAACCCTCACAACGAATGACAAAGTGCGATGCTTAAACATCCATCGAATTTACGACGAATGACAAAGCATAACCCTAATGTGGGCAGCACTTAAACATCCATCGGATAGTTTCAATCGATCGGACATTGAATCGTAGTAGCGATCGAGTTAATACCCGGTATTGTAGCAGCGCCTAGCTATCTCGAATATAATTTACGATTTAGAGCAGTGTAACTTCGTTTTTATGAAATGATTTCGACACCAGTGGACTGCTCATAACCCCTTCTATTAATAGCAGAAATTTGGGTCTCACGCGGCCCGCGTAAACCCCTTCATGATCCTTACGCGGCCCGCGTGGCCACCTAGTCTACGTATAGGCTTGCTGTGTCACGAGTAGGTGTGCCACGTGGATGACACGTAGCCCCGGATGCTTATCTGGTCAACTCCCAAGTTGACGCGCCCCGCGTAAGGGCCCTCTTGTGCTTTACGCGGCCCGCGAGAGGGTCTAAAATATGATTTTCTTGATTTTTTGATATGGGATAGGGTTTTAGGTGTCCGGGTTTTTATTTACGGGTTCAATTAGAAAGCCTCCTGGTATAACTCTTGGGTATAACTTCTGAGCTATTTTAAAAATATATATATTTATATTCGTGTTAAGTATAGTACCCCTAATTCAACCTTATCCCTATGTCACTAGACAGAACCCCAACGAACTTAGTCAGGCAGAGCCTTGACATGCGTTATGGGGCTCAGGATCAATCGGAAAGGGTAGCGGTGATCGGGAGTTAAAATACTTAAAACGGGGCAGGGTATTATTATTATTATAAGTGAAATAATAAAAAGATAAAATTAGAATTTGAGAATGAGAATGAGAGAGATCACGAGAGATGAAAATAAAAGAAGGAAATTCTTTGTTTGAACCTAAGCATGTCTATTTATAGTATAGTTGAGTACATCCGAAGAAAGACACCTTGACATTTATATTAATGTTAGAGTACATTTTAATATTATTATATTTTGTTCTCATCGTTTAGACACGTATTCTAACAAAATTTCCATTTCAATTTAATGGAATTTCTAAGTTTTTTCCATTTGAAGCCACGTACACATGAATGAATTCATGAATGTTGAATTTTGAGGACACCTACTCATGACCATTTATTCTCATCTATATTTCCATACATGTAGAGATGTACATTATTTGTTAGTTTTATTATTATTTTATTATTTTATATTTTTGATTCTTTTCTATTACCTCGACACACACCCACAATTCAAACAAGATTTCAAATGTTAATTTTAATATTATTTTATTATTTATATATATTATAATTAATTTAACTGCTTTACTTATTTGGCGCTTATAACTTACAAAATATAACGTTTTATAAAACAATAAATACGTCATTAGAATGACAATATTTGTATCTACATTTTGAACCAAGTTTCATTTAAAAGCGGAGTAGGTTCAAATATAATATATTTTTATAATTTAATTATTAGACGGTCACTATGCCCGTCTAGGTACTTCATATTTTTAACTGTCAACTTGCCCGTAATCTACCTGTCTAATAATATAAGTTTTTGTATACTTTTATTTTATTTAGAAAGGTCGCCCATATACAGGCCAATTAATAGTATAATATTCCAACGAACTATATATAAAATAGTTTTTAAAACTATTTGGGTCGAATAATTATATTAAAAATAAAACTAGTTCTAGTGGTTAATAAATTTAAACAACCCTAAAATTCTTATATGATAAAAATGGGAATGTTACATCCTCCCCACCTTGTTTTAAATCTCGTCCTCGAGATTTGGGCTATGATATTTCTTTTAGACTTATGTCACGTCTTAGTCAATAAAAACAATATTAAGGTAGATGGTACAGAATCACATATCAAATTTTATGAATACGAGTTTTACAATAAATTGGACTCAATGGTTCAACTGAATTAGTTTCAGAAATCGATGTCAAACGAATGAGATGAAATGATATAATGACTAGGTTCAAGCCAAAAGAGATATATGATCAAATAGATGTCTAAATTGAATGTTTACAAGTTGAGAATGATTTTTAGAATCAATAAAATTTATTGTCAAAAGAAAACTTACTTTGATTGTCAACTGAGGAAGACTCAGAATTAATAAGTTCAAACGAAATAGAAGCACGAAAAAAATAATTGTCAACTATCGAATCCTGACATGAGAAAAATCAATATGTTGACATTTATTGAATCGCAAAGATACACCGATATACAACAGAGTTTAGTGTATCATTGTCTTAACACATAATTGTATTAAGACCACTTTCAAGGATGAGTCAAGCGAAAGGTATATATATATATATAAATTAGCTCAAGCTACAAGTTTATAGCGACGCCACAAGGTGTCGTAGTAATCGAAATAATAATAGCAGTGACTGGATGAGTTCACCGTGTTTTAAATGAAATGAAAGTTCAATGAAGTAAGTTCGAATGTTTGTTTCAAACAAATCTAGTAAGATTTTCGATTGAAATTGAAACAATTGAATAATGTTTTTCGATTGAAGATGATAAAGCAATAATTATCACAAAAGGCTCGATTGATGCTGTAAGAACCATTAAGAGATACACTGAAATATGACATGAATTTGTGTATCATTATCTTAGCACACGATTGTGTTAAGATTGATTTTATATGATAAACCAACAAAGCAGATTTAATATAAATAAATAAATAATTAAATCCGTATATGATGTGTGCAAACGAGATTAGTGCAAGCTTCAATTTTGTTAAAACGTCACCACAAGGTGATCGTGATCAAAGAAACGTTTCAATGAAGTCGAAGACCAAACAAGCATGTTATAGTTCAAGAGAATTGAAGTGCTTGTTGGGATTATTTCGAATATGATGGCTTCAATTCATCATATGGGACCTTGAATTGAATATGTAATGCGAGCAAGTTCAAACAACTGAACTTGGTTTAAACAAAACGAGTTTTTTTATTATTAATAAGAAGGTTTGGACATGGTCATAACAAAAACCATGTATACCAAAGGAAATTGAGTTTTTCCAAGAAATTCATTGACTCGATATCAAAGAGTCATCGTTTTGCAATAATGCGGTTCACAGTGCCAAAAAAATCAAGTATAGCGAAATAATATTTGAGTTTGGATAAAACAACAAATTGAAATGAAGCCTTCTAGTGGTTTTTATAAATCAAACGAACCACATGCACAACAAACAGTGCATGTGTAACGTGTGGATTTACCAAGAAATGAAATAGATCAATATTTGTTACTATGAAAGAAATCCTCATGGTATGATGACCATTAGGGGAAGTAGAAACACGAAAGTCAACTCATTATATGCAGAAGTCAGAATTTCAACGAAAAGAAATATAAGAACTTTATCTGGAATTTCGTGTGATAACCGTTGTTAGGTGACATTATCATGGAATGTCGAATATGGCATATTTGTCATAAAGGAAATAGAGGAATTGCAAAGGTATGTGACTTCTTTTGCAGTACCAATAATTATGACTCTGATTAAACTGTGCACCGATGGTTGTGAAATCTTGTTCTAACTTACCTCAGCGAGATTCAGGTCGTTTGTAGGATCATGTGGCAAAGTGCCGCTTTTTTATCAGTAGTTCTCCCACTGTCGGGATTAGCATTGTTATTGTCGTGCCCAATCATATTTTCCAAAGGTCTTGCCTCGAAAGTCGTGGGTGATATACTTCGACGTCTGTGGACGTATAATTTAAGTTTCATGTGTTTTCTTGTGCATTAGCACAACTTTATATGCTTCTTACTTGCGTTAATAGTCTATGGTAACGCATTGGAAATTCTTATACTTTTGATGGTGTCCCAACTTAAAAGGGTTTCAATTGTTTATTTTGTCGCATGAGTTACGAGACAAATGATCAAACGAAATAATGTTTGATATCGGAATTGAAGATATATGCAAGAGATTCTTGATAAACAAATCTAGACACATATGCTTGTGCTTTATTCCAAATTGTCAATCCTTATGGTTTTTGGATTTCCTTATAGATATACATATCTATATAATCATATATTTCACATGCTGTAATATACATACCCTTTATAAGGTCAATGTATTTAACAGATTCATATTTCCAAAAACAAGTCAGATATCAGGTCATGATACTATTTAGGGAAATCTTGTCACTTGTGTGACATATTATATACCTTCTTACCCGGTTCTGGCCGGAGAGGTAACCCTGTTATATCCGGACAAGCTGGAGAGTCTGCTACACCATACCCTGTCACACCCTGGCTTTTGCGGAAGCGTGGATTATTTTGGTGTGACTTCTTAATACCATAGCAACAATCATAACAATGCTATATGATAAAAATACAAGACGTTCATCCATTCATTAAGTTTTAAAATATTACGACATCAGTGTTTGGAAAAGTCGATACTTAAAATAATTTTACAAACCATACTTGTCTAAAACGTGTTCATAAGACACAACAAAAGACTTTTAAATAAAATGAGGTTTAAGACATGCAACCCGTCCAGGTAGGGGTTACACCTCCCAAACCTACTGCCCTGGATGACATCTTATTCAACGCAACTTGACTTATGCATACTTCGCCAGATCCGCAAATTCCCTGAAATACATGTAGTTTTGAAAAATCAACATAAAGTTGAGCGAGTTCATGTGTAAGTGAGTATGTATAAACCTTTAAAGTACGTCCCAATGTATAAATCGTTAAAGTACGTCCCAATGTATAAATGTCCCTGGTATGTAGCAATTAAGGAAAAAGAGATCACCATTGGGTTGCAAAGCCAATGATATGTGTGAAGTGATGTAGGAAGACTCAAACCTAGCAGATTTTGGCGTCGGGCTCATAGTCACCTCATGGTCCACTCAGCGGACTCAGAAGTGGGGCTCGCTACACCCGAATAGATCTATCACTCATGACCCTCGGTCCTACAACGAGGATTAATGGCCTTAAGTTCCACCTACCCACTCACATGATCTGAACGTCCCAAACCCTCCTTAAGCTAACCATACCATGTATAAAAATGTCCTTAATAATTGTAACATGTATTTCACCCCCGAAGTTATAAAACTGAAAACAGTTAAGAGAAAAGGGGGACATGAACTCACAGAAGTGCGTATCCTGTAACGTCAACCTCAAACTCGATCTGCTGCGTGACGACCTACACGTACTAATGTCTATTAGATGAACTGGTCGTGCCTTGACTTAGGGTTTAGTGTTTTGAGTTGCGTTACTTTGATATTATACTTGTTAAAATAACAACAATTATTTTAACTTAACTTTTGTCTTTAGGAAAATAGTTAGGCAACTATTTCGTATTCACACTTCTTAATTATTTTATAAGTGTATCTCCTTCCCAAGGATGGGGGTATTTATACATGTACACTTGTAATTTCGAAAAATATATTTTAAGTCCCACTTAGAAAATATATCTAAATTATTTGTCTAAAACATCTTAATTCAAAACATACATATTTTTCCCAAAAATATTATATTTTACTCCATAGATTTTTCCAAAATAATATTTACAAAAATATACGGTAAGAGTATATTTCAGAAAATACATCTGGACCGTCTACGCTCGCCTTCCCGGGCGACCCCCTCGACCCCGCCTCCGCCGTACCCTTAAATATTCTGCTAGCAGGTCAAGTTCCGCCACATCCCTACAGTCGTATTTTAAGTGTCCCAAGTTTAATTTGTTTTCTACAAAATAATAACATCTAGTTCACAACTAAAAGAACATCACTCAAGAGTTCCTTGAGTCAAATTTTTATGTGTCAAAGTTATATAGTTTACCGAAATAAATCCTAGTCATAAATCACAAGTTAGTATTTACGAAATCCACCTCCGGCACTTAGTATTTTTGTAATAAAAATCATGGCGAAGTTTATTTTGAAAATAAATTTTAGAAATATATTTGTAAACACTTACTAGAAAAATATTTTCTAAGTGTTGGATTTTTAGGAAAATTTCGCCAGAGTTTCCTTTGTAAATGGAGGCGTCCACGCTTACTAGCGTATCATTTTCTTTTGTAAAATCGTTCAATCAATTCTCAAACAACAATATACAACCCTTTTTACCAATCTTGTCATAAACAAGCATAAACCATAAACTTATGAACTTGAAGATTTATAAAAACCTGTAGTAACTTACTAGCACACTTAGTAAGTCTTGTTATCTTTAAAAATGTGATTGATTCTTTAAAAACTTTACTTTTGAAGAGTTTGAACTTTTACAACTTCTAGTCACATTTTCCGAAAATATTTCTTTGTGAAATTTTCTTGTTACACAAGTGTTTCTACACTTGTTTATCCACTAAAAATGGGTTTAGTTTATGTAAGATCCGAGTTTTAACAAAACTCATACTTTTCACTTGGTTCTTTCGAAAAACCACTCATAGATCTTTAGATCTACAAGTTTATAACTTATTTTGGCCTTTATTTTTCAAGAAAACATGTATTTAATCAAGTTCATAGTTATGTATGGATGATTTCATCATCCTACACATCTTTAACCTTCACATCTTGCTAGTTCATGTCTTTAAACATGATCTAGCAAGTCTATGTGATGAACCATAACATTTTTGCTAACAAACAACATACAATAATCATAACAACACAAGAACAACATGATTTCATCTCTACTTTAACCATAAATCATCTCCAGTTAGTTTATACTTCAAGACTTTGATTATGTTCTTTAGAGTTCTCAATATTTCACCATCCTTTTCACTATTAACCAACAAAAATATGAACAAGATGAAGATCTAAGGCACTTACTACTAGCACAAGGCTATGGGAGTTTCAAGGCGTAAAAGTGATGGATAAAAGAAAACGAGAGAGGTCCTTGAGCTTCCGAATACACCGAGCTTGCTTGTATGGTCTCTAGCACCCTTGGATATGTGTAGATTGCATGAAGGAAAGCTTGAAGGTGGTGATGGTGGGTGGTTGGTTCTCGGCCGAACAAGGAGAAGAGAAGAGAAGGAGAGTTGAGTTGATGTTGTGTTGTGAAATGAAGTGGGTTAACTCTTGTGTTTATTTATAATCCAAGTTCAACATTAACCATCATACATTGTGTTCTTTTATCCACAAACAATCTAAATAAAATATTGAAAAGAATTGTGGGGATGTCCCCACATCCCATGACCGGTTCGAGGGGGGGGGTATGGGGTTGGTTTTCAATGGTAAGGTTACAATCTAGTTAGGATTAGAGTGTTAAAGTTAGTGTGTTATGAGTGTAATATAATATAAGGTGTGTTAGGGTGTTCGGGGGCCCTAACTAGCTCAGAAAAATAAAAACAATGTGTTTGGCAATATTTTTGTGTTCTGGGTAAAGTCCGGTTGCTCGGTTGGGTGTTGTTCCGTTAAAGTGCTTAATTAATCCGAAATGTGTCTTTTATGATACTTTTAGTGACACATTTAATTCCCAACACCTTGGAAAGTATCTATGACCATTTTGTCAAGTCTTTGCACTTTACTAGCATAATTAAATGCTGAATTTTGTGTATTAAGTGCAGAATTCTGCATTTTAAGTGTGTTTTTGGCACTTCCCGGCACTATAACTATCACCTAGTGACACAGTTTTATGGTCCTCACTTCCCTACACTCCCTACTAGTGTAGTGTCCTGTCTCTGGCTCATACTGGCCTTGAAAACATTGTCTGTCTGGGTGCTGGCATTGTCAGCATGTCTCTGGGTTATCCGCTCAGTGTGCTAACTATGCTTTGTGCATCAAGTTTGTCACTAAAGTTTGTGTGAAATAAATGGAGTGACAGTCATTAAGCACAATCAGAAAGCAGTTTAATCAACAGTTGTAATTAAGCACAATCATTAAGCATAAATCAATATTAATTAAACTTACGGATGCATGCAATTTTGACAGTTTTCACATACCCAGTCTTGCCGGAGAAGAAATTTAGATTTTCCCATAAATAGTATTTTTCTTAAATCATGATTTGGAAAGTGCATTATGACTTTCAACAAAGACTAAGCAAATTAGTCTTCACATGACAGATCATATTCTAGAACAAAGTAGTACTAATAAATAAGAAATAACAGTGGTAAAGTGTTATTGCTTATTTATCATACTTGCAACGTTCTAGTTATCATCCTTACAGCATACCAAAACCCATTATACTTTATTTACACAAGTATTTAGCTTATCTCAAAGCTGTTACTAAGGCATCTTTTCTTAAGTTCAAGTCTAATTACTATCATGTGTGCTACGAGTTAATAGCAATTTCCTAACTCTTTTATTTAAGCTTAGGTATTATTATCACAACACCTATTGGCTTAAAGCAGTGGCTCTAATACCACCTTCTGTCACGACCCCCGACCCCACCCTGGACGGAATCGGGAGCCGCGAGCAGCCAAGTGGTACCGGTGGTTATTTTGAAAAGTAGTGCAGCGGAAATTTCGTCAGGACCGTGAGTTAGGAAAAATATCAGAGTTTAGAAAACAACGGATTTTTTTTTATTTATTAAATAGATGGGATAAAACCATGTTTTAGAAGGTAGCTTTAATATAGGATAAATTCGAATACATAAAACAACTTTTCTTAATTTAATTTAATTGATAAAATAAGCCACTTCTGTAAGCCTTGTTTGTGCCGTATCCAACTCTAATTCCTGATCTACTGTAATTACCTGAAACGCGTTTTAAAAACATTTGGTCAGCAGGAAATACTGGTGAGTTCGTTCAGTTTTTTTTTTTTTTATAAAATGACCCTTAGTTATAAATTACAGCATAAGAGCGATTACAATGGCTTCTATCTTATTTTTATCTGGCGCCTTGTCACCTGGTGACGATGGTCATACCACTATTGGGTATTTCCCAAAGTAGTGACGGTTATGACTGTTAGGATTTATTAGCCTAACCAGTGAGAAATTAGTAATGTGCACAATACCCCACTTAGCCAGTGATTCAAGATAACCACGACTTACTCCCTGTAATTATAACATTTGAAAATGGAGTATTGTAAAATATTTTTGATAAAAAGAGAATGACTCACATTGCAAGTTTATACGGGCAGAGTTTAGCCTACTTATTAGCCTTGTAACCTAAATTTAAATAACATGCACACGAACTAGGTCAGTAACTAATACAGCATTTACGATAACTCACGAGATTAAACCCTCACAACGAATGACAAAGTGCGATGCCTAAACATCCATCGAATTTACGACGAATGACAAAGCATAACCCTAATGTGGGCAGTACTTAAACATCCATCGGATAGTTTCAATCAATCGGACATTGAATCGTAGCAGCGATCGAGTTAATACCCGGTATTGTAGCAGCGCCTAGCTATCTCGAATATAATTTACGATTTAGAGCAGTGTAACTTCGTTTTTATGAAATGATTTCAACACCAGTGGACTGCTCGTAACCCCTTCTATTTATAGCAGAAATTTGGGTCTCACGCGGCCTGCGTGAACCTCTTCATGATCCTTACGCGGCCCGCGTGGCCACCTAGTCTATGTATAGGCTTGCTGTGTCACGAGTAGGTGTGCCACGTGGATGACACGTAGCCCCAGAATTCTTATCTGGTCAACTCTCAAGTTGACGCGCCCCGCGTAAGGGCCCTCTTGTGATTTACGCGGCCCGCGAGAGGGTCTAAAATATGATTTTCTTGATTTTTTGATATGGGATAGGGTTTTAGGTGTTCGGGTTTTTATTTACGGGTTCAATTAGAAAGCCTCCTGGTATAACTCTTGGGTATAACTTCTGAGCTATTTTAAAAATATATATATATTTGTATTCGTGTTAAGTATAGTAACCCTAATTCAACCTTATCCCTATGTCACGAGACAGAACCCCAACGAACTTAGTCAGGCAGAGCCTTGACATGCGTTATGGGGCTCAGGATCAATCGGAAAGGGTAGCGGTGATCGGGAGTTAAAATACTTAAAACGGGGCAGGGTATTATTATTATTATAAGTGAAATAATAAAAAGATAAAATTAGAATTTGAGAATGAGAATGAGAGAGATCACGAGAGATGAAAATAAAAGAAGGAAATTCTTTGTTTGAACCTAAGCATGTCTATTTATAGTATAGTTGAGTACATCCGAAGAAAGACACCTTGACATTCATATTAATGTTAGAGTACATTTTAATATTATTATATTTTGTTCTCATCGTTTCAGACACGTATTCTAACAAAATTTCCATTTCAATTTAATGGAATTTCTAAGTTTTTCCATTTGAAACCGCGTACACATGAATGAATTCATGAATGTTGAATTTTGAGGACACCTACTCATGACCATTTATTCTCATCTATATTTCCATACATGTAGAGATGTACATTATTTGTTAGTTTTATTATTATTTTATTATTTTATATTTTTTATTCTTTTCTATTACCTCGACACACACCCACAATTCAAACAAGATTTCAAATGTTAATTTTAATATTATTTTATTATTTATATATATATTATATTTAATTTAACTGCTTTACTTATTTGGCGCTTATAACTTACAAAATATAACGTTTTATAAAACAATAAATACGTCATTAGAATGACAATATTTGTATCTACATTTTGAACCAAGTTTCATTAAAAAGCGGAGTAGGTTCAAATATAATATATTTTTATAATTTAATTATTAGACGGTCACTATGCCCGTCTAGGTACTTCATATTTTTAACCATCAACTTGCCCGTAATCTACCTGTCTAATAATATAAGTTTTTGTATACTTTTATTTTATTTAGAAAGGTCGCCCATATACAGGCCAATTAATAGTATAATATTCCAACCAACTATATATAAAATAGTTTTTAAAACTATTTGGGTCGAATAATTATATTAAAAATAAAACTAGTTACTAGTGGTTAATAAATTTAAACAACCCTAAAATTCTTATATGATAAAAATGGGAATGTTACAAGTAGGGTTGTCAGGTGAATGCCATGTGGCTCGGATGCTTATCCGGTCAAATGTTGAGTTGACGCGGCCCGCGTAAGGGCCCTCTTGTGCTTTATGCGGCCCGCGAGAGGACCAAAAATATGATTTTCTTGATTTTTGATATGGATTAGGGTTTCGGGGGGTCCGGGTTTTCACTTACGGGTTGGTTTGGGACATTTTTGAAGGTCCTTACATCCTCCCCACCTTATTTAAAATCTTGTCCTCGAGATTTACTGGAATAAGTGAGGATACTTTCGCTTCATTTCCGATTCCAGCTCCCAAGTATACTCGGGTCCTCTCTTTGAATCCCATTTGACTTTGACCAGTACTAGTCTTTTGTGGTTGAGAAACTTGATCTTTCTGTCTTCTATCTGAAGTGGTTTCTCCACAAACTTCAACTTTTCATTTACTTGGATGTCTTGAAGAGGGACTACTAATGATTCGTCCGATAGACATTTCTTGAGATTGGATACATGAAATACGTCATGTACCCCAGCTAACTCTTTTGGTAGCTGTAAGCGATAGGCCACTAGCCCTATTTGCTGTATTACTGGGAATGGTCCTATGTACCTTGGACTCAGCTTTCCTTTCTTACCGAACTGAACTACTCCTTTCCAAGGAGAAACTTTTAAGAGTACCTTGTCTCCAACTTGAAACTCTAGTGGCTTGCGTCGATTATCGGCATAACTCTTCTGGCGATCTCGAGCCGTTTTCAGTCTTTCCTTGATTTGAGAAATTTTGTCGGTGGTCTCTTGGACAATTTCAGGACCTGATAATTGGCTTTCTCCTATTTCTGCCCAACAAACTGGAGTTCACTTGCGTCCATACAGTGCTTCGAATGGGGCAGCTTCAATGCTTGAATGATAACTATTATTATAGGAGAATTCAATTAAGGGTAGGTGGTCATCCCAGTTTCCACCAAAATCTATCACACATGCCCTAAGCATGTCTTCCAAGGTTTGGATCGTCCTTTCACTTTGTTCGTCTGTTTGAGGATGATATGCAGTGCTTAGATTTAGTCGGGTTCCCATTGCTTCTTGGAAACTTGTCCATAAATGGGAAGTGAAATGACTATCCCTATCCGATACAATGGAGAGTGGAACTCCATGTAAGGATACTACCTCATCTACGTACAATTTGGCTAACCTTTCCATGCTAAAGGTTTCTTTCATGGGTAGAAAATGAGCTGATTTGGTTAATCGATCCACAATTACCCAAATCGCGTCATTACCTTTTCTGGTCTTGGGTAACTTAATAACAAAATCCATTGTTATGAGTTCCCATTTCCATACAGGCATTTCTAATTGTTGTAGTAGTCCCGAAGGTTTCTGGTGTTTTGCTTTAACTTGTGAACAAGTAAGACACTTAGACACATATCTGGCTATGTCCTTTTTCATTCCTATCCACCAGAAATTATTCCTTAAATCTTGGTACATCTTATTGTTACCAGGAAGCATGGTATACCTAGATTTATGAGCTTCCTCTAAAATCTTATTTCTTATCTCTCCTTGCTTAGGTACCCAAATCCTTTTCTTGTGGAATCTCCAAATTCCATCACTTCCTTATTCTAATTCCTTTATTCTTCCCTTCATTCATTCAGCCTCATCCTTGATTGTTGTTTCTTGAATGTTCTTCAGCTGTTCCATTAAGTCTAATTGTAGACTTAATCTAAGAGCACGAACTCGCTTTTGCTTTTCATGATACTTACGACTTAAAGCATCAACAACTACGTTTGCTTTTCCTTCGTGATATTGAATATTACAGTCGTAGTCACTTAGGATTTCCATCCATCTCCTTTGTCTCATGTTTAATTCTTTTTGCCCAAATATGTATCTTAAGCTTTTATGGTCTGTATAGACAGTAAACTTACTTCCATACAAATAGTGTCTCCAAATCTTAAGGGCAAAAATTATAGCTCCTAATTCTAAATCATGAGTCGTATAATTTTCTTCGTGCTTTTTTAATTGCCTTGATGCATACGCAATTACCTTCTTGCGTTGCATTAGCACACATCCTAATCCTAACTTAGAAGCATCACAGTAAACTTCAAAATCCTCTGTTCCTTCTAGTAAAGCTAGAATTGGAGCGTTTGTTAACTTTTGTTTTAAAATCCTAAAAGCCTCTTCTTGCATGGGTCCCCATTTAAACATAACTGCCTTACAGGTTAGCTTAGTTAAGGGTACAACTATCTTGGAAAAATCCTTAATGAATTGTCTATAAAATCCAGCTAACCCTAGAAAACTTCTAATTTCCATGGCTGATTGCGGGGCCTTCCATTTGGTGATCACTTCTATCTTAGCAGTATCTACGTGAATGCCTTCGTGATTCACCGTGTGACCTAAAAATTGTACCTCCTGTAGCCAAAATTCACATTTTGAGAATTTGGCATAAAGCTTCTCTTTTCTTAACAAGGTTAAAAGTGCATGCAGATGCTGACAGTGCTCATCCTGACTTTTGGAATAAATGAGTATATCGTCGATGAAGACAATTACAAATTTATCCAAATACGGTTTACAGATCCTATTCATCATGTCCATAAATGTTGCAGGAGCATTTGTTAACCCAAAGGGCATGACTGTAAACTCGTAATAACCATACCTAGTTCTGAAAGCAGTTTTAGGTATGTCTTCTTCTTGTACTTTCAATTGATGGTATCCGGAGCGTAAATCTATCTTAGAAAAGTATCTAGCTCCCTGAAGTTGATCGAAAAGATCATCGATCCTAGGTAATGGGTATCGATTCTTAATTGTAATCTTATTCAATTCCCTATAATCGATAGACATTCGCATCGAACCATCTTTCTTTTTCACAAACAATACTGGAGCTCCCCACGGGTATGAACTAGGTTGTATGAATCCTTTGCTTAGTAATTCATCTAACTGCTTTTTCAATTCTAGCATTTCGGTGGGTGCTAACCGATAAGGTGCCTTGGCTATCGGTGTATTTCCAGGAATTAGATTAATTCTAAATTCTACTTCCCTATCAGGCGGTAATCCAGGTAGTTCTTCTGGAAAGACATCCGGGTATTCTGATACTACCGGAATTTCCTTAAGTTCCTTACCCTTAGTGTTACTGATTACCGAAATCATATACACTATTTCTTGTTTTCTTGAATAACTGGCCAACCTCATTACTGAAATGAATTTCAGTGGCTTTCGTGGCTTATCTCCTGTAATTACCACTAATTCTCCTAAGGGTGTATGAATTTCTATGGAGTTTTTATCACAGAGAATTCGAGCATGGTTGGCTACTAACCAATCCATTCCTAATACAACATCAAATCCAGCTAAATTCATAGGTAACAGGTTTGCAGAGAATTTATGGCCTAAGAGTTCTATCTTTTCTTCTCGCAAAACCTTATCTATGTTAACAGAATTACCGTCTGCCGTTTCTACCGTAAATATTTGTCTAAGGTTGGTTAAGGGTAGGTTAAGAGCTTGGCAGAATGAAGTATTTATAAAACTTTGGTTTGCACCAGAGTCAAATAATACTTTTGCATAAACGTTGTGAACTAAGAACGTACCAGCTATCACATTAGGAATTAGTTCTGCTTCCTGAGTAGTCAACTGGAAGGCTCTTGCGTTTCTCTTGGTAGCTCCTTCTGCAGGTTTGGTTTTGTTGTCAGCTGGTTTGGCCAATTTCGGGCAGTCTGGCCTAAAATGTCCAGCTTCTCCGCAGTTGTAGCAGATTGTTGCTTTCTTTTTCATACAATCTTCTTCTTGGTGCCCCGGGATTTTGCAGAAATTGCAATATCCTTTGCATCTTCCAAAATGCTTTCTTTTGCAGGTATTGCAAAATGGAACAGTGGAAGATTGCCCAGTTCCCTTTTTCTTGAAATTGCTACGGTTACCCATACGGAATCCCTAGGTAATCTTTTGGGCCACTTCCTTCTTCCGGTTTTCTTCTCTTGTACGCACTAGTCCGTCAGTCAAAGTATTGGCTAATTCCACCGCATCGTCAATAGTGTGTGGTCTTGCAGCTTTAACGATATCACGGATTTCGCCAATCAATCCCCAAATATAGCGGGAAATAAGTACCGGCTCTGGCGAAGCCAGGGTAGGTACAGCTCTAGCATACTCGAAGAATGTCGAAGTATACCCTCGACAGTCTACATCCACCATCCGGTGGTTTAAGTATTTATTCGCCATTTGTTCTTTCTCATATTCGGGACAAAATTGTCTTTCCACAAGCCGCTTAAATTCTTCCCAGCTCATGGCATAGGCCACATCACTTCCCTTTGCTTGTAGTACTGTATTCCACCATTCTAGCGCCCCTTCTTTAAAAATATGTGACGCGTACATGACCTTGTCTTCCTCAGCATATTTACTTATTTTAATCACTGCCTCGGTTTTCTCTAACCAACGCAGTGCAGCAGTCGCCCCTTCGTTGCCTGCAAATTCAGCCAGTTTACAGGCAAGAAACTCCTTGTAAGTGCAACCAGGCGTTGCAGCTTTCATTTTCTTAAGGAGTGGGGCTTGCATTCCATCGTTGTCATTATTAGTATGGTTGCCGCCTCCGTTTACACTATTACTGAAATTGTCACCGTGTGTACGTTTACTAGGAATAATTTGTTGAGGTTCAACTGGATTTCTGGCAGCATCCAGGATTGCTGGAATAGCATTGGCTATTCCCTGAGCAACGATATTCTCGATATATTGCCTATTCAGAAATTGATCTTCATGATTTTGCTCAGATTGATTCACTTCATTAACGGGTTCATTACCAGTGTGTGCCATCTCGTAATTAATTTATATAAGTAATTAGCATAAAGAATTAACAGCCAAACATAATAAAACAATCGCACATAATCAGGTCAACATGTATAGCCAAAATTTTCGATCTTTCGACGTTTGATATTTTATATATTATAATAGGCATCCGTACACACTGGTTATCTTACAAAAGTTTTATTTTTTTAGTTATTTCACATAATTATATTTTATTATTATATTATTATTAAACACATATTCCTACAACCACACAACCACAGTCACACCATCCTCGTCAGCTGGCATCTTAGAAACGACATTCCCTTTCGGTATTTCCAAGATATTCTTTCCCCTACTTCCCTAATTCGGTTCCCTGCATCAATCAACTCCTCGCCATAATGACGGAGTTCCGCCAAGTTTTCTGCGCTCATAGGTAGGTGTAGTGGAGGATCAGGGTCAAATTGAGGGAAAAATGTATTAGGGTTGTTTAGGAGATTTTGAAACTGCCAGTCGGTGGTCCACCATTCTTCTAGTTCTGCTGGCAGAGGTTGGGTGTGGATAATAGGATCTGGGATCTCAGGTTCTAAATCAACTGGAAGTTGTGCTTCCGCTGGGTAATTAAAAGGTTTTCACCGGCAGGTCCGATGTGGTCACTAAGTGCCAGTTTATGATCCAGCTCTTCCCAGGGTGGTATTTCCTAATCTTGCCTAGAACTTTCTCCAATCTCTATTTCCTTGCCTTTACCTTTGGGATCCTCCGTCTTTATAACTTTCCATGTCGCTGGTTTCCTCCTACGTACCCGCCTCCAACCCACAATTCTTCTTCTCTTCTTTGGCTTTGGTTTCTCCGGAGGTTGGGTTTGAAATTCCATAGGTTCCTCCATGTCGGCACAATAACCGGTAAAGTCTCTGGAAACTTCCACTTTAACATAATAGAGATTGAGATTCTGAAGAGCTTCAGATAACTCATTCATGCTGTTTAGCAGATATGAAGAAACACAAAATTCTAGGTTAAAAGTTTGTAAATTGAATTTTCACATAATTACAGAATGGCAATCAGAAAAATTAAGTATATATATAAAAATATGAAATATTGCGATTTATATATATATTACAAATTACAACTGAAATTTAAATTATACTAAGGATAATTTATTTTATCTTTTCTTACTAAGTTATTTATCTAATGGGCAAGTTTCTTTAAAGTTTCTGGCTTATGGATAATATGAGTGCTAGTACTGGGTCAGTGTGTTGGCAGTTAAAGGTTAACATTTACTGCTGTAGTGGCTAACATATAAAGATTTGCCCATTGTTCGTCTAACTCGTCTTCCCATGGTGGGTTATCACCTGTTTCCTGAGTCTCTCTATTAATTATCACTCCTTTTGGTTGTGACCTTTTCATTTTCTCTTGGTTTTTTCTAATAATCTAACTTCTTTTATTAGGGGTAAGTGGTTTCTCAAACTGTGCCTTACGAACAAATATTCCTTCCTCAGTATCTGCTGAGTATCTTGAGGAATTTGATTGGAATGAGGTTCCCTTATCTTTTGGTGAACTATCTAATTGACGATAGATGTCCGAAATTCTTTGCTTACCCATACTGTAACTAACAGATGTCCGAAAACTTGGGTTTTATCCCAATATATTTATTAATATAAAATGTGGTGTTTTACTCTAACAAAATATTTCCAAACTACGGTCCTGATGTAATTTCCGCTGCCAAAAATGATAAACACCGCTACCACTGAATTTGATCTCGCTGCCGCCCGTTCCCGAGACAGATAAGGGACGGGGGTTGCGACAATTTCCATAATATTATATGAAAGTATTAGACATTAGATAATAATGTCGGTTAAAAACAACCGTTCAGTTACAAAAAGTATTTCCAAAACACCATTGATTACAAAACCAAGATAAGACTAGACAAAAGATGCGGAAGCTAAATTCTTCATTGTGTTCGGTTCTTTAACGGCTGCTTGATCACCATCCAAAAGTGTTTACGAACCTAGAACTGAAAATTTATGCAACACATTTGTATTATAACTCGAATAACACAAATAACAAGATTTGTATGTTTAAGTAAACAAATCAGGATTTCGTAACACAGATGCAGCGTCAGCTACGGCATCTCTTTGCATCGTCGACGCTGTGTGCAAATGGCGTCGACACCATTCCGCCGTAAACAGCAGGTTAGGGCGTCGGTGGTGATGGAAAAATGAGGTGGCGTCGGCGACAGTTCTCAGCGAGTGACTCCCTCTCGTTCTCCCATTTTGCTGTTGTGTTTAGAATTTAACCCATTTGATCCAAATTGATTTTGCTGATTCCAGGATCCGATGAGTTTGACAGAGCCGCGGTCCCGAGACGACGTGTTCGGAGCATTTATTACGACTAAGAAAGGAGTAGAAACAGAATACGACACCGAGCAGTCAATTTCAATCTGGTCTCTATTGATTATTCAACGTTACAGCACCACGAGACCAGTTGGATAGCATTTCCCCTCTGGGAACCAAAAGCTTGTCCAAATGGGAACCCCAAGTCCCTATTTATAGACATCACCTACACTATGTGTCCATCCGATCGGATTGCCATCTGACCGGATGGTCATCCGTCCGGATGGACCTTTACATTTACAAAACCTGTCCAACTTCTCTATTCTATACAATATTCAACACACGCTCTATCTAACTATTCGCACAGTGGCAGACGTACGAAATATGCACCGACGGATTTCCCCTCGGATGTTGAATCGTCTTTAAAACTTTGAGAACCTTGAGCCGTGTTTGAATATTATGTAATCTTCAATTTTTTTGCAACTTCAATCAGGTATCTTGAAATATGACTATCCAAATTCCCCCTCGATTGATGATTCAGGTTTGCTTTTGTCAAAGTAAAGCACGGATTCCCCATGGAATGAATCATCAGGTCTTTTGCACAGTTTACGACTCTCCTCTGATTTGCTAAACTACAACCTTCACGAACAATCACCAACTTGAAACTAGTCAATGCAGCATCCTCTGTTTCAACTTTAACCGCATCCGAGCTCAGTTTTTTATATCACAAGTCAGCACCACGATCTTCGCATTCCGCCTGCTCGATCTAAGAATGTACAAAAACTCAACCGGCAATTGATAGAAACTTCAAATACCCCACTGGTTAACTTAAAATCCGTGATTCCCCCTGAAGATCTGATATCCCGTTTACCGAGATCCACGTTAACGCACCCTAAGAATGAGATATCCGTGTAAACGGTATTCTGCACAATCAACAAATCTTCATTGGAAAACAAATCATCTGGTAATGTAATCCGATCTCCAAAGCATTCGTCCACAATCAGATTCATCTCTTCGGATAATCTAGATCTCAGAAGCTATCATCCACGATCACTCTTAGATCTCTGATGCTTTCGTCCACGATCAGATATCAACACCTCGGATCATCTTGATCTCGGAAGCTTACACCTATGTGCACGGCCCCCATCCCGGTTTGATCCGGTCCAGGAGCCGCGGGACAGAAACCCGTGGTATTTATTAATTGAGTTGACAGCGGAAGAATTTACAGGATCTTTTAAAACTTGAAATGCCCGATTATTTTATTTCATAATTTGGGATAAACCTCGTAATTTACAATAGAGGAATTTCACTAGGAAATTCCTTGATTTATAAAACATGTTTATTTATTTTAACTGAGCCACCTCTTCAAGCTTGTTAGTGCTCCGTAGCACGTTTTCCTTGATTCACAGCAGGTCGCCTGAAATATGTTTTAAAAATATTTTATCAGCGGGGAAATACTGGCGAGTCATTCAGGTTAAATAAAACGACACATTAGTTATATATTACAGCATAAGAGCGATTACAATGGCTTCTATCTTATTTTTATCTGACGCCGTGTCACCTCCTGGTGACGATGGTCATACCACTATTGGGTCCTTTCACCCAAGTAGTGATGATTATCACTGTTAGGATTTATTAGCCTAACTGTGAGAAATTACTAATGTGCACAATACCCCACTAGCCAGTGATTCAAGATAACCATGACTTAATCCCTGTAATTATAACTTTTGAAAATAAATGGAGTATTGGAAAATACTTTTGATAAAAGAGAATGACTCACATTGCAGATTTAAACGGGCAGAGTTTAGCCTACTGATTAGCCTTGTAACCAAATTTAAATAACAATGCACACGAACTAGGTCAGTAACTAATACAGCATTTACGATAACTCACGAGATTAAAACCCTCACAATGAATGACAAAGTGCAATACTAAAATATCCATCCAATTTACGACGAATGACAAAGTATGGCCCTAATGTGGGCAGCACTTAAACATCCATTGGATAGTTTCAATCGATCGGACATTGAATCGTAGCAGCGATCGAGTTAATACCATGTATCGTAACAACGCCTCACTACCTTAATTTTCGAAATTGAGCAGTAGCACTTCGTTTTTGAGATTTGTTTTCGACACCAGTGAACAGGCCATGATCAGTTTTATTTATAGCTGAAAAATGGGTCTGTCGCGGCCCGCGTGAACCTTAAGTCGATCCTTACGCGTCCCGCGTGGCCACCTAGTCTACATGTAGGTTTGCTGGGTCACGAGAAGGGTTGCCAGGTGGATGCCATATGGCCCGGATGCTTATCCGGTCAAATGTTGAGTTAACGCGGCCCGCGTAAGGGCCCTCTTGTGCTTTACGCGGCCCGCAAGAGGACCAAAAATATGATTTTCTTGATTTTTGATATGGATTAGGGTTTCGGGTGGTCTGGGTTTTCACTTACGGGTTGGTTTGGGAAATTTTTGAAGGTCCTTACAACCTACGATCAGATTCACATTCCCGCTGATAATCTGAAGTCGAAATTACCCGAATACTGTTGCAGTGTCACGAATTTCAAAAATGTCGGAATTTCAACATACGACATTGAAATTTTTATTCCCCCTCATTTTTGCAAATTCTGACGTATCTATAACTGAATTCCCCCTCAAACTAAATTCCGTTTTTAATTCTCTTCTCCGAAAAACTTGTCCAAACTAGAATATCACAATATTCGCCACAATTGTCAGTTTTTCGTCTTTTCGGATTTTACGTTTTGGCCCATAAATAGTCATATACCTTGAAAGATAAACTTTCTGCACCAGTATCATGACTACCCCACTAATTTTCACAATCCGTGATCACATCATCAAATATGTTCACTGAAGCCCCAGACGGTGTCCCCGAACAACCCAGCTTGTTCGTTAAAAATCCGAAAAAATTGTCAATCACCAAATTTTTTCTGGAGACTCTCCTCATCGTTGCGATCAAAAAATGCCTTTTTTATAGGCATTTGATCATCTGGTCGAATGTCATGCTGACGGATGGTCATCCGATCGGATTGTCATTCGATCGAAGGACAAAGTGGGCAAACATGTGTTTGTGGATCGGATGACCCTCCGATCGGATGGTCATCCGATCTGATTGCCATTCGATTGAAAATAACTGATCTTTCAAACACCCCATAGTGACATGGATCGGATGGTCGTCCGATCGGATAGTCATCCTATCGGATCGCCATCCGATTGAAAGCATATAAATCTTCAATAAGCCTTCAAGCAAGATAGTGATATGGATAGGATGGTCGTCCGATCGGATGGTCATCCGATCGGATTGCCATCCGATTGGATATGTTCTAACAGCTCAAGAACACTCCAAATCATTTTTTTTCGATCCAGAATCTTTATTTGTGTGAATTTCATGATGAAACTTCACAGGATTGTGCGCGAATCAATTCCGATCAGAATGATGTCTTCAATTCCAAAATCCATCCGTGAATTGACCTTTATTTTGATGATTTTCTCTGTTTAGCGTCGAAACTCCCGTTTAACCCAAAATTGATGAGCTTTGGGTGATTTAATCGACTCTTAGATCGATTAAATCGGTACCGTAGCTCTGATGGCCACGACCGAAGCATGGGGTGTAGGCATACACCCGACAGATGCTAATGCTAATATAAAATATTTTTCTACCCATATTGGGGATACCTTTTATGGGTTAAAGTGGCGTGTCGGTTAATCATGTTATCGGTTTCTGTACCGGGCCCAATATGTATAGACAAGCATGTAAAACTATATATAAGATATTTCTTATTGTCCTAAGTTATTTATAAGAACTGAATGTGCCTTGTGCACTTAAAACAATTTTGAAATATTTTCAAAATGTATCGGTTATTTGTATTTACCAGTGTAAACTGACGTTTCTTCAAAAGACTAAGTGACAGGTTGCAAGGTTACGAAATAGGCTGGAAGTGCTGGTAATGCTTAAGAGGAATTTGCAACTCCTTTGCATAAGAAGCCTATTAGTCTGTTATTTCATTTTGCACATTTACGATCCGCCTGTGGATATTTCGATATTGTATCCGTCTGTATTATATTTTGAACATTCGGACATTTTTATTTGTAATAGTATTTTAAATCCAAGACTTCCGTTGTGCCATTTGTGTATTTGATATCAATCTCGTCACGTATACCCCATCAGGGCCCACCGGGTGACATAAAATATCGGGGTGTGACCCCTCCCATATATATATATATAGGATTAGGTTCAAGAGTGAACAACTTCTTGAGAGTGAATTGAGTGAACTAATCTTGGCCCTTGATCATTTTTAGATTAAAAGGGTAAGATTAACATTAGTCATATCTTTTTAGTTAAAATCACTTAATTTTCTCATCTCTTAACTATCTATCTCTCTCTCTCTCTCATTTTTAATTATTTCTTTCAAATGTTTTATATTGGAAATATTTTGTTTACAAATACAAATCTACGTATATGAGCATACGTATTATGTTCTTTGTTATGGATATACACATATGTATATTGTTATGTATATACACATATGCATATTACGAATTTACATACATGTGACTTGTTTCGTTTTCATTAATTTTATAATTTTTATATGAATCTACTCGTGTGCATGCATAATATACTATATGTCATTAATATATACATATCTAACAATTTCTTAAAATAACACACAGATGTATAAAAGTATGTACACATGTGTATAAACCAATAGCTATGTATCTTGTATAAACTGATAGTTAGCGAGACTGTACACATATGTATAAACTAACAGCTGTGTATCCTGTATAAACTAATAGTTAGCGAGACTGTACACATGTGTATAAACTAACATCTGTGTATCTTGTATAAACCGATACTAGCGAGACTGTACACATGTGTATACACTAACAGTTGTGTATCTTGTATATATAGAAACTAGTGAGATTTTAAGGATTATGATTAAATTGTTTAACAAACGCAAATTACAGAAGACGAAAATACCTTTTTGTCAATTATTTTAAAGGGAAGTTATAACATTATAATTACAATCTTGTCATTGTTTAAAAGTCTCTAGATGATTTACACTTGTGTATACACTTGTTTATTGATAATCAAGGGTTAGGATTAGTTCACTGGTGTTCACTATTAAAGGGTTGTTTACTAATGAACCTAACCCTATATATATATATATATATATATATATATATATATATATATATATATATATATATATATAGTGAAAAAGAGTGTAGGAAGAATAAAATATAGGGTGTGGGAATAGTTTTTTTTAACAGCCAACTAAATCATCGGATATGCATAATGGGATGCCTTCAATCGAACAAATGCATCCCTTACTTCATAAGGGTTAGAGTTAGATGCATATCCGAGCCACAAAGCCACCAGTTCCTGGGAAAACCCGCCTGGCCGAAGGCCCACTGCGGTAATATCCAGTTCGGCCCTTTTTACGAACTGACGACCTTAGAGAGGCCTAGTTCTAAACTTTATAGTCACCACAAATGTTCTTCAAAATGATGCTAGTAAAAGTTGAACTTGAAACCTCAAGAAGAAAACCACATAATTAACTACTAGAGTAGTAAGACTAAGCGGTATGGGGGCCGGCTTAGGCCCGGCGCCGGTCCCCCACACCGCCCCCTCATCCCGTCCCGGCTAAACCGACTGCCCACAAACGAAGTCGACGGGCCTTGTTTCAAATTAATAGCCGTTACAAACGGCTAGATTTAATAAAAAAATTACTTTTTCATTTTAAATATATACCACTTTCAACCATTTTTTATACCATTCTCATCCATTTCTTCCATTCTTCTCCCATTCTCTCATCCTTTTTTATAAAAAACAATCCCATTTTTATACAATCATGAATCCCTTCAACCCAAACAACCCCAACCCGAACAATCCCAACCCAAACAATCCTAACTTTTTTTCGAGTCCCGCTTACACTCCTCCGACTATGGATCATTCGTGGGGGTCTCCACCATTTACGTTTTCGGGGATGAAGGAAGAGGTGAAGAAAAAATGGACGTCGTAGTTTTTTTTTTTTTTTTTTAGGAAATGTAATTTTTTTTTAGTTTTCGGAAATGTTTTTTTTTTTAGGAAATGTAATTTTTTTATGTTATGAAATGAATTTATTTATGTTGTTTTATGTTGTATTTTTTTAATTTTTATAAACTTTTTATTAAGTTAATAAAAAAACTTAGAAAATTATAAAATATTTAGGTGGGGTAGCCCCATCCTCTACACATCTCAAAAGTGAAGCAGACCCATCCTCCATGAGTCGGTGATGTGACGCCTACATGACGACCCATCCTCATGGGGATGGGCCTCCTCATACCCTCTAGTCTAAATGCGTGAGAATAGTGGGTGCCAATGAAAATTGAAAAGACATCATTTAGACCGTGGGGTATGGTGGGGCTTGGGTTGGGCATTTGCTGACACGTGGAATGTGAGCCCCCCCCCCCCCCCCACCGCCTGGTTACGTGTCCGCGGGGTATGGCGGGGCGTGGGTTGGGCTTGGGTTGGGTGGACCGCGTGACAGAATGTTAAAAAAAAAAGTTACAAAAAATTTATAAAAATCACACAAAATTTATAAAAAAAAACCTACAACTTCATTAAAATTTTTAAAATTACATAATTCTAAAAATTACAAAATAAGAAACCTACAACGTTAAATAAATTTCAAAAAGGTCGATCTTGACGTTGTGGCGGTCGTTACCGACGTTATGTCGGTAGGCTGCGAAAACTTCCGGCCAATATTTTGTTTGGCCCGGTGGCCGCCCCTTGATAGCGTCAACGACGCTTGTGACTAGGGCAAGTTCTTCTTCGTGGGTCCAGGATGCCATAGCGGGTTCGTGGGATGTTGGGGTCGGGGTGACCAGTTGGGGTAGCGGGGGATAGCGGATGTTGGGGTTGGGATGGACCACGGTGGGGTTTGGGATGGACCACACGGTTGGGGTTTGGGGTATTTATAGGGGATGTTGGGGTTGGGGTGACCGCTTGGCCAAGCCAACGGTTTGAATTTAAAATTCAAACTTTTCATATGGACCGCTATGACATGGCGGGATAAGCAAATGAGAGTCCGTCAGTTGGGATGTCGAGACCGCCCCACGCCCGGCTTGAAACCCAAGCCCTAAGGGCCACGCCCCAACCCAAGCCCACCCGGGGTGGTGGCTTGGGCGTTTTCCCCCAACCCACGCCCAAACTCCCGCCCCATACCCCACGGCCTTATACCCACGCACGTGGGAACCCTACGCCCCGCCCCTTTACAATAAATTAACAAACCTACACTACATATACATATCTCATTGACCTTTGTTTAAAGTCTTCTCTGTCTTCCTTCCTCTCAATTATCACAACAAAACACATGCAATGATTCTCCGGTTCAAGTTTCCGGCACCAACACAACCGCTTTCGAATATTATCATCATCTTTGTTCTTTGCATAATCGAGTTTCATATATCGAATGCTCAAACTGCTCCTCGAACAGATCCTTCCGAAGGTACTACGCACTCTCTCTATTTCTTTCTCAATTCTCACCGTTTTTATTAGATCAAATATATCATATTTGAGTTTAGTTTTCAACTGTTTGGATCTTTATTTTAGCTCATGATTCCGTATTGTGATTCAGTCGGTTTTTGTTTGTTCTGAATCCTAACACGTCATTGCATTAATCGATTTATTTGATTTGCAAATTGAAATCGAATTGAAAGTAAAGTATTAGATTAACTAACAGAATTAATATCTGGATTTGTTGTTGTTCAACTGTTCATAGTTGAGACATTGATGAAGCCTACCTGGTTTCATTTGCCGACATAGAGAGTTGTCAACGCTCACAAATGTCCAAAAGTAATAATTATTATTATTAATAGATTCAAAAACAAAATATCAAAATAGTTTGATAAGTAAATGGTCAAAATTGGCGACTTTATTTTTGGTAAGTATAGACTATGAGAAGGAATTTTATTCTAGATCAAATAGTTATTTTTAGTAGTCTTTCTTTATTTTAAACATATTTTTTCTTTGTATAACTAAAATTTTGAATTAAGTCTCTAGACTTTTAAAAGTGTATAGATGGTCTTTGTGAAGGGGCGGATTTAGGTTAAGACACCGGGTTCCCAAGAACCCAATCGGTTTGTAAATTTTTAGCGAAAAGCTATACAGAAAATTATGTAGGAACCCATAAATAAATTTTGGGTGAACCCATAATAAGAAACTGTCCAATGCTTCACTGGTTAAGCGCGCTATTTTCAAACTTGACTTCATGAGTTTGAATCCCACATCAGCTCGTTTTTATTGTTCTTTGTTCTTTTTAATTTTAAACTAGTATTAAAAAAAGGATAGGTGCACGGTATCCTTAGCCGCGGAGGGGATCTCCCCTCCCAGGTCACCACCCGACAAGGCTTCCTGGCTGTAAATCCCCATAACCATCAAAGAGGGGTCCGACACATGTATCGAACCCGAGACCTCGAGTGTCCTCGTTCCGGTTTTAAAGCGGGTGTCGGTGGCCAACTGAGCTACCCCAGTTGGTTAGTATTAGAGATAAACAAAAGCGTGAATTATTAGGCTAAAGGGTTTGGGGGCATGGGTTGGGTCATCAATCGTCACGTAGGACCATTAATGGATTGCTACACCACCACTTTGACTCATCCACCATGGATTAAACCATGGCAACTATGGGCCTTCTTTCCTTTTTCAATATTTCCCCTTTTTCTTTTCACAAAAAAATAATTAAAATAAGAGAATAGTGGTATGGGTCATGATCACACACCCTTAGGGTAGTGGTTTTGGATGATGTATTAGAAGTGGGTGACATGGCGTTGACGTGGAGGATCATGGTGACCATGAGGGTCATGACCACTCTATAACCTTAGAGTTAACATGGCTGAGCTTTAGTTGATTACTTGTTAGTCAAACAATTTTGTTTGTTGCAGGTCTAGGTCATGGCTGAGCTTTTTTATTATGTACTTGAAAATTCATTTTAGTTTTCTTTGGTGGCTATTAGATATAAATTAATTTAATTTCATTTAATCTCTATTAACCAATTAAGAGAATCTCTTAACTAATAAGCAATAAATGCTGATTTGGTCAAGTTTTATGCTTTTGTCGTTGTAATTCGGACTAAAATGACAATTTTTAGATGTATCGGTTCTAACTTGAATTTGTTATGTAAAAATTTATTACAAATCAATTTGTTTTTTAGAGACGAAGACAGATAGTGGGATAGGAATGCCATTTAAAACATCATAGGAAAAAGGTGACTTTAGTGATAAAGCCCGACCGACCCAAAAAACTAACGTTAGGTTGACCGAAATTCGGGCACCTTAAGACTGGAGGGTATGGGGGCCGGCTTAGGCCCGGCGTGGCCCGGCACCGCACCCCCACACCGCCCCCCATAGGCGCGTCCCGGCGACTCCGGCTCCCCACGACATGCTCGACGGGCCTGTGTTCTCTCTCCTCACACACACACAGCTATACACACACACAGCTATACATACATACATATATATGTATAAACTAACAGCTGTGTATCTTGTATAAACTGATAGTTAACGAGACTGTACACATGTGTATAACCTAACATATGTGAATCTTGTATAAACCGATACCAGCGAGACTGTACACATGTGTATACACTAACAGCTGTGTATCTTGTATATACGGAAACTAGCAAGATTTTAGGGATTACGATTAAATTGTTTAATAAATGCAAATTACAAAAGACGAAAATACCCTTTTGTCAATTATTTTGAAGGGAAGTTATAACATTATAATTACAATCTTGCCATTGTTCAATAATCTCTAGATGATTTACTCCAATGACCCAGATTAGTTCACACAGTTCACTCTTAACCTAGTGTTCACTCTAGAACCCTACCATATATATATTGAAAAGAGTGTAGGAATAAAATATAGGGTGTGGGAATAGTTTTTTTTTTTTTTGAACAACCAACTAAATCACCGGATATGCATCATGGGATGCCTTCAATCGAACAAATACATCCATTACTTCATAACGGTCAGATTTGGATGCATACTCGAGCCACAAAGCCACTAGTTCCGGGGAAAACCCTCCTGGCCGAAGGCCCACTGCGGTAAAACCCAGTTCGACCTTTTTTTACGAACTGATGACCTCAGAGAGGCCTAGTTCTAAACTTCATTGTCACCACAAATATTCATCAAACTAATGCTAGTCTAAGAGTTGAACTTAGAACCTTAAAGAGAAAACCACATAACTAACCACTAGACCAACTTATTACCACATAGACCTAACACGTTCATGCGTGGGAATAGTGGGTGCGATATGAAAATCGAAAAGCCTTCATTTATACCCCGCACGTGGGAACCCAACGCCCCGCCCCTTCATATAATAAATTAAAAAACCTACACTACAGATATCTCATTGACCTTTGTTTAGTCTTCTACGTCTTCCTTCCTCTCAATTATCACAACAAAACACATGCAATGATTCTCCGGTTCAAGTTTCCGGCACCAACTCAACCGCTTTCGAATATCTTCATCATCTTTGTTCTTTGCATAATCGAGTTTCATATATCGAATGCTCAAACTGCTCCTCGAACAGATCCTTCCGAAGGTACTACGCACTCTGTCTTTTTCTTTCTCAATTCTCACAGTTTTTTATTAGCTCGAATATATCATATTTCGGTTTAGTTTTCAACTGTTTCGATCTTTATATTTAGCTCATGATTCCGTATTGTGATTCAATCGGTTTTTGTTTGTTCTGAATCCGAACACGTCATTGCATTAATCGATTTGTTTGATTTGAAAATTGAAATCGAATTGAAAGTAAAGTATTAGATTAATTAACAGAATTAATGTCTGGATTTGTTGTTGTTTTAACTGTTCATAGTTGATATTGATGAAGCCTACCTAACTGGTTTCATTTGCCGACATAGAGAGTTGTCAACGTTCACAAATGTCCAAAAGTAATAATTATTAATATATTAAAAAAACCATCACTATTTCTCTAGTGGTGGTGGTCATTGGTATTTAAGTTCTATCTATCTATGGTGGGTTCGGGTGAGTTTTCCTTTCAGGTCTCAAGTTCGAGTCTGGGTGATAAGGGTTTCTCATTGAGGGGTTTAAATTAGGGATCTATTGTGCGAGGGGGCTCTCTAGCGCGGACCCGGTTAAGACAACGTATGTTAGACCTCCCGACATTCGCGAATAATTCATACCTTTCAAAAAAAAAAAAAAAAAATAGATTCAAAAACAAAATATCAAAATAGTTTGATAGAGGTGATAAATCGTCAAAATTGGCGACTTTATTTTTGGGCAAGTTTCCACTATCAGAAGGATTTTTCTAGATCAAAATAGTTATTTTTAATAGTCATTTATTTATTTTAGACATTTTTTCTTTGTATTAATGTATACGAATGGTTGTTGAGGTTAACCAAAATTTTGGATTTAGTCTCTAGACTTTTAAAAGTATATAATTGGTCTTTGTGAAGGGGCGGATTTAGGGTAAGACACCGGGTTTCCAAGAACCCATTCAGTTTGTAATTTTTAGCGAAAAGCCATACAGAAAATTCTGTAGAAACCCATAAATAAATATTCCTAAATAATTTTGAGAGAACCAATAATAAGAAACTGTCTAATGCTTCACTAGTTAAGCGCGGTATTTTCAAACTTGACTTCATGAGTTCAAATCCCACATCAGCTCGTTTTTATTGTTGTTTGTTCTTTTTAATTTTAAACTAGTATTAGTGTTAAACAAAAGCATGAACTATTAGGCTAAAGGGTGTGAGGGTCATGGGTTGAGTCATCAATCGTCACGTAGGACCATTAATGGATTGTTACACCACCCCCTTGACTCATCCGCCATGGATTAGGCTATGGGGTGTGGGATAAAGCCCCTAGGGGCTTTATCAGGACACGTCAGCGTCACGTAGGATCCATGTCAGCCAGAGGGCTTTATCACGCCCTCCCTTAATTTGCAGGGTGTGGGATAAAGCCCCCTCAATGCCTATAGCGCCCCCTTATCTTGACCAACTTACCTCGATCAAGCCAAAAACGCTCGTTACCATGCTGGAGCCTCATCAATGGCGCCCAACCGTAAATCAGACGGTGTGCGGTGGTGGCGCTATAGAATGTGAGGTGGCATGGGTGGCGCCTCCACACCCTCTGGCCTTAAATCATGGCAACCATGGGCCTTCTTTCCTTTTTCAATATTTCCTTTTTCTTTTCACAAAAATAAATTAAAATAAGTGAATAGTGGTTTGGGTCATGACCACACCCTTAGGGTAGTGGTTTTGGATGATGGATTAGAAGTGGGTGACATGGCGCTGATGTGGAAGGTCATGGTGACCATGAGGGTCATGATCACACCCTATAGCCTTAGAATTAACATGGCTGAGCTTTAGTTGATTACTTGTTAGTCAAACAATTTTGTTTGTTGCAGGTCTGGGCCATGGCTGAGCTTTTTTGTTATGTACTTGAAAATTCATTTTAGTTTTCTTGGTGGCTATTAGATATAAATTAATTTAATTTCATTTAATCTCTATTAACCAATTAAGATAATCTCTTAACTAATAAGCAATGGAAATGGGGGTAAGGATAATGTAAAAAGGGCCTAAAGTGTGAGAAGTGTATTATAACACTATATATAATACTATATAACACCATATAAACACCGTATAACAATATGTAACACCATATAATACCATATAACACTATGTAACACTATATATCATTATATAACAAATATAACACTATACATCTATCATAGACATGCTATCAGACAACCTATAGTGTTATATTTGTTATATAATGATACATAGTGTTACAAAGTGTTATATGGTATTATATGGTGTTACATATTGTTATATGGTGTTTATATGGTGTTATATTGTATTATATATAGTGTTATAATACACTTCTCACACTTTGAGCACTTTTTACAGAATCCTCTACTATGGAAATGGTTCAGTTAGATGCTTTTGTCATTGGAACCGCCAAACCGGGTCAAATCAATGCTCATTTGGTCAAGTTTTATGCTTTTGTCGTTGTAGTTCGAACTAAAATAACCATTTTTAGATGTACCGGTTCTAACTCGAATTCGTTCTGTAAAAGTTTATTACAAATCAATTTGTTTTTTAGAGACGAAGATAGATAGTGGGATAGGAATGCCCTTTAAAAGTACTTGCAATATATTAAAATGGTACTTTTTATTGTAAATATTTGTGTATTATCAAAAGTGGTACTTTTTATTGTTTTATTTATACGTGAAAATCTTTTTGTATATCTACTTTTTTTCTTTTTTCTTTTATAATATGCCACGTTTAGGAGAGATTGTATCACGTATCCATTGTTATAGTGATATTCTTACCATATCAGAATATGGTTGACATTTTAACAAGTCTATCGTATTTGTTGATTTTATAGTTGGAAGCAGTGGCGAATCCAGCCCTGTTTTGTGAGGTTCACATGAACCCACTCGGTTTGGAAAAAAATTAGTAAGAACTTTGTATGATTTGATAGAAATAGTGAGAATCTATCAAAACGAACCCACTGACAGAAGTTCCTGGATCCTCACTAGTTGGAAGACTTACCTATTGTGTTTACTTAAATCATTTCAGAATAAATATTGAACTAATAAAATATGTTTAGGAGATTTTTTTTTTTTTTTTTTTGTAGATATATAAAATAGTTTAGCATATGTCAACACGTTCAATAGTTCAATGCATATGTTAAGATGCATGTATGACCTTTGTGATTCATTTTATTATAATTATATTTAAAATTTGAATTTGAATTTAATGTAATAAAATGAAATACTAGCAAGATATGTTTTTTCCAGTAGCAATGTTTTGATAGTAGTACCAGTTCGATGACTGACCACACTACCAGTTACCAGTTAGTATACGTCATAATAAATTTTGAAGTTTATATATAATATAAATTTTAAATTATATGCCCATTGAGGAACGTTGATTTTAGAAAGAAAAAAAAATTGAAAACTGTGATAACTTCATAATGCTTTTTTACTTTTTGCTCTAAGTGTGATACAAAACATGGTTACATAACTTCTACTATAAGATTCCACCAATGAGATTTGGCTACTTCAAACTTACTTTCAACTACCCTAATTAGTGACGTCACTCGAAGTATCCTAAATCATTTTTCATTAATTAAAAAAAGGGTTATTGGATTTTATCACCCCTAACTATTGGCTATTAGCCGTTGTCACCCCCAACTATCACTTTGACGCCCGCCACCCCCAACTTAACACTTACTTTGTTCTGTTAGCACGTCGTTAACTGAACATTAACTTTTGAGCTTGTTAATATACTTTTTGGGGTGTCCAAAGATCCCTAAAACCTTCCTAAGATCCCTATGACACCCCAAAAGTATAAAAACAACATCAAAAGTTAGTGATCGGTTAACGACATGGTGACAGAACACACTAAGCGTTAAGATGGGGGGTGACGGGCGTCAAAGTGATAGTTGAGGGTGGCACCGGCCAATAGCCAATAGTTGGGGGTGATTAAATCCAATGACCCATTAAAAAATACCCTACTTTGACCAACCCAACCGTCAAATGTTGAGACCTTTCTTCGGTGACTTCTACCCGGACCCACAACCTACCAAGCCTACCCGAAAAGGTGGCAACAGTGATCCCGTGGTCACAACACAACTCGCAAGGGGTACCCAAGTAGTGTCCCGCTCACCTTTAACATAAAATTGGTTCTAAAAAAAGACTCTTATGTTCTTTATAATTAAAAGAATAAAACCAATATGCTATTTTAAAAACACTTTAAAAAAATGTTCATAAATCTTGTTCCCAATAGATTACGAGGGGATATTTCATTATTTTGTATGTCATAAGTATATTGAATTTAACAATGATACAACAGTGAGGGCGTTAAACTCGGTATTTCAAAAATGGGACGTTCAAATTCCAAGGAACCTATGGAACATAAGCGGAGAACCATGCAGCGGAACAGCCCTCGGACCAGATTTCGACGTGGCCTACAACAACCCATCCATCGAATGCAACTGCACATTCGACAACAACTCCACTTGCCATATTACTAAACTGTAAGTCTTCTGTTTTCCTTACCAACTGCCAGTCCTTTCGTTGTGTAACTACACTCAACACTGTTGTGAATTTATGTATAAACAGTGGCGGAACTAGCCCCAAAAGTTAGGGGTATCCTATTTTTTTTTTAGGATCAGGGGTATCCTTTATATAACAGAAACGGAGTTGAGGGGTATTTTTACACTATGGAAATGGAGTTAAGGGGTATTTTTACACTACGGAGACGGGGTTGAGGGGTAGCCCGTGCTACCCTTATTAACACTATAAGTCCGCCACTGTGTATAAAGGTGTGTTCAGGAAAACCATGATGTTTGCTGAGGCATTGGTGTTAAATTAAGAGCATCCACAATAGATGTTTTTGGGAGATGCATGTTTTTGTCAGATTATCATGTTCTTGTTAGTTGGAACTTGTTGTTTAGGTGGTGTTTTTAGTGTTTGTTTTTTCCAGAAAAATACCTAAAAAAACAAGCTAGTGGTGGGCCTCCTATGCACCTTTAATATATATATATATATAGAGGAAGGTTAACGTACATTACGGCTTAACGTACATCACGTACGACAGGTAATTACGCACATTCATTTTAAAATCACGCACGTTATAATTCAAAAATCCAAAATCACGCATGTTGAAACACAATAATCACGCATATTGAAAACACTAATCACGCATGTTATAGAACAAATCACGCACGTTGTTGTACGTTAAGCCGTAATGTACGATATACTTTTTCTATATATATATATATATATATATGTATGTATGGAAAGGGTAAAATGAAAACCACCTTTAGTTGTGAGTAGGGCTGTAAACGAACTGAACGTTCAGCGAACAGTTCGTGAACCGTTCGGCGGGAAGTTCGTTTATGTTCGTTCGATTAGCTTAACGAACGAACACGAACAAAAAATTTCGTTCGGTTAGCTTAGCGAACGAACACGAACATATGTCTCGTTCGTTCGACTGCATTCGTGAACGTTCGGTAATATGTTCGGTTACGTTCGTCCGTGTTCGTTTGATTATATTAAAAAATATATATATAATAAACCTTTTATCTAAACATATTGAAAACTTGAAACTCTATTTTTTTTTAATTTAGCTAAAATTTGGACATGCTAAGACATTTTTGGGGATAATTATGTTTAAGTTAGTTAAAGTTGATTCATCGTTTGGTGGTGTATTAGACTTCTTGTGTTTTGATTTATCATTTGATGGTTGTATTTAACTACTTATATCCAATGTTTAAGGATAATGATATTTTTATTTTTTTTATTTTCAAGTTAATTGTTCGTTTGCGTTCTTTTGTGTTCGCTTGCGTTCGTTTGTGTTCGAGATCAGTGTTCACGAACTGTTCGTGAACAACTGAATTTCCTTAACGAATGAACACGAACATAAACTTATGTTCGGTATGCATTCGTGAACAGTTCGCGAACATGTTAATTTCCTTAACGAACGAACACGAACGTGGCCTTGTTCGTGTTCGTTCGGTTCGTTTACAGACCTAGTTGTGAGAACCGAACTAGGCTTTCCAAAAGGTTTATCTAAAAAAAAATTCTCAAAATTCTTAAAAAATCACTTGTTTCAGCAAAAAACAAAAAATTAAAAAAATGGCGTATGCAAAAATTTACATCAGGTGTAAAAAAAATTTCATCGCCATAACAAAATTACATCAGGCGTAAACAAAACTTACATCAGACGTAACTACCGACTCGACAAATTATATATATATATATATATATATATATTTACAGATGTGTTTGTAATATATTTATCTACGTTTGTGCAAAAAATTGGAGCCCAACTCACGCGGGAAGTAGGAATTCTCATGGTTCTCACAACTCGTGGTGGTTATTAATTGAACTGAAGCCTCTATATATATATATATATATATATATATATAGAGAGAGAGAGAGAGAGAGAGAGAGAGAGAGGATGTGCAGTTAAAAATAAAAAAAAATATGGTAATTTTGAGTGTTTTTTTTTTTATTTTCTTATTGGGTGAGTTTTGGTGTTTTTAAAGAATGAGTGTTTTTATGATGTGATAGCTGACTAGACATGTTTTAAGATGTTTTTAGAGTTCCTTATTGTCGATGATCTAAGGTTTTTGAAATTTGAATCACAATTGAATCTGACTTATGAGCACTCCTAGTACTGGTTGGGTTATTGGATATATAATTGGGAAAATTACCAAAATCGTCCAATGGACGATTTTTTTTCAAAAATATTCATTGAATTTTGGCCGTCTACAAAAAGCACAGCTTAGCCCACACTTTCGCCAAAAACGCAGGCCAAGCTAGTGCTTTTGTCAAAACCGCGAGCTAAGCCGTTGCCGGCGGCCGAAAATGTAGGCTAAATCCTAGCAGTCTCAGCCGGAAGCCGGCAGAACTGATGTGGCAGCTTCTAATTGACAGAAATGAGGGCAAACAGTGACAGAGATTTTAGGGATTATGATTAAATTTGTGTTATTGTTCCTATTTTATTTTGCTGTTATGAGTCCTTTAACTAATTATCTTAATTCTTTTTGTTATTAAAATGGAATCCTAAAACTTCTCATCTTATGCATCCAGGAAAGTCACTCAACTTAACAGGCAAGGGGTTATTCCTGAAGAACTTGCTGCTCTAACTTATCTAGCCGTATTGTATGCATTTTTCTTTTCCTTTTCCTTTTAACTTTTAAATTTGAAAATCAAATTCAAATTTTAGTCTTACAATGTTTGATAGATGGTCTCTTTTCATACACAGTGATGGTATCGTTTCTACGTGCAATCACTAATATCTTTCACTTCTGCAGGAAAATTGATCAGAATGCGTTCACTGGTACCTTGCCTCTGTTCCTCGGAAATTTTTCGGATATGGTGATCTTGTAAGTGTAGAATGTTTATTAATATATTTATTAATACTGACCTATAGTTATAGCGTATGATTATATTTATCTTAACAGGTCACTTGCCCACAATCGATTTTTTGGTACAATACCAAAGGAGCTCGGAAACCTTAAAGAACTAGCAATGCTGTGAGTACCTCTTAATGTCATTTTGGACTACTAGTTCTTTTATTTTCTTGTTTATACAAAAAAGTTAGTTATGTACATATTTTCGTACGGTTTAAAGTTGCTGTTTATTTCAGGGCTGTCAGCTCCAATAATTTTTCAGGCACTCTCCCCCCA
This sequence comes from Helianthus tuberosus, assembly GCA_030545235.1. NCBI lineage: Eukaryota > Viridiplantae > Streptophyta > Magnoliopsida > Asterales > Asteraceae > Helianthus > Helianthus tuberosus. The sequence continues at coordinate 12,588,258 of CM060361.1, read as the reverse complement.
GAACTCGGAAATCTAGTCAAGATGCAACAAATGTACGTTCGTTTAAATACACGAATGCTATATGCACACACACATACATAACGTAGTATCCGACAGGAAGCTAATTCATACAATCTTAACGAAAATTTGCAGTTACCTCGACAGTTCTGGTGTTGGTGGCGAGATTCCCTCAACATTCGCCAACCTCATAGATATGCGTGTCATGTACTTTTTTTTTCGTCCCATTAATATTCTTTTATCTCTTTGGATTAAGTGAAAACCGTATATATTATATTCGTTTGTTTTTGCTTTCAGGTGGGCTTCAGACAGCCCATTTTCCGGAAAGATACCTTCGTTTATAGGCAACTGGAAAAAATTAGAGAGGCTGTGAGTAAGAATGGTTAAAGCGCACAATTTTGTTAAGTTTATAAATTTAAACTAGAAATATGACCCGCGCGCGTTGCGGCGCGGGTACATTGCAAACGTCGAACGGATTAGTCCAAGCGTTATGTGCTGTGCTAACCTTATGAAAACACGCGTTTCGACGTATCCGGTTGAATTCAATGTAACATATAGCTGCACTGCGATTAGATCAAAACACAACGCAAATCGAATTTATACCGTACAATCATAACGTATTATATGCGACCCGACTAACTTGAATTTATACCGTGAAGTCAAAAACTCTCGAGGGGTGAAAGTGACATTTTAGAAAGTTCATAAAAAATTATGGGGTTAAAAATTACATTTCCTAAACTTAAAGGCTAAGGGGCTGTTTGGTAGCCTCTTAATGACCATTCAGATACTATCTCTTAATGGTTTAAAACATCTGAATGAATAAGAGGTAACCTCAAGTCTGAATGGTTAAGAGGTAACCTCTGAATGGTAAATCATCACATGTCACATTCTTCTACCTTCTGATTGGTAAAATTCTTAATGATTCCATTAAGAAGTAGCCTCTTAATGACCATTCAGATGCTACCAAACAGCCCCTAAGAGAGGATAATAATAAGATTTGACAAAGTTAGGGGTAAAAAGAAAACTATGACAAAATTGGAGGGTAAAAAGCAAACTACTCAAAAAGATTATTTATGTTTGAAAAAAGTGGAGCAAGCTTATAAAAGTCAACAATGGCTGCCCCTCTAGTCCCTTTGAATCTTTGATTCTAGATTCAAAAAGGTCAAACCGAGAGAAGTTGGTCGGTAGTAAGCACCGACTTTCTAATTTAAGATAGTATAGAATTACTCATTTTGCAGATGTTTGATTTTATAGGAGACTTCAAGGGAATAATTTCGAAGGTCCTATACCCGCTAGTTTTTCAAATTTAACCTCACTGACTTCTTTGTGCGTTACACGCTTCTCTCTCTCTTATCTCCTTTGGTTACTCAGTTACGTTAAAACGTTTATGCATGACATTTTGTAGGCGAATAAGTGATTTACAGAATGTGAGTTCATCTCTTGATTTTATCGGCAACTTAAAGAATCTAACTGACTTGTAAGGCACACAAATCTCTTTGACATGTAAAGATATATATAACTGTTTGTATATCTTCTTACGGAGTTTTCCAACATATACTATACTAAGTTACTATTTTTTTTCATGTTTTGACTAGAGTTATAAGAAACGCATTAGTTTCTGGTCCTATTCCGACAGACATTAATCAATTGCAAAAGCTAGAAACATTGTAAGTTTTTATGCAGAGTTCTCTTAAAGGCAGTAAACTGCTATTGTATCGGATTTCTGCTACTGTATTTTATCCGCTACAATTTCTATTTGGCAGGGATTTAAGCTTCAACAATTTAAATGGTTCACTTCCACCAACATTAATGAATATGAGTTCCCTAGTTTCTTTGTAAGTTATTACTAAGTCTTCCCCTACAAATCTACAATATCTGATAAACGCAACCGTTAAAGGAAGTCGTTTATTTATCGAATTTTGTATTTCTTTCTTATACAAAGCTGTTTATCGTTCTTCATGTGGTCAGGTTCCTAGGAAACAACAGCCTGTCCGGTTCCCTTCTTCCCGACAAAAGTACGAATCTTCAGAACATGTAAGTGGATTACAACTGTTTGAAGATTTATCAGTTACATAAGAATACGTTGTGTTTTTTCATGAGTTTTGTTCTTTAAACAAGCTTTTAAAAATTTCATTCTCATGATTTAATGAATTTTATTTTACAGAGATTTGTCTTACAATCATCTGTCGGGATCTTTTCCTCGATGGGTAATTCTTCCAGCATGGTTAATGGCTAATCTGCAATTGTATGTTAATTTCTCTTCATTAACTTTGAGGAATTAGTGGCTTGTAACTTTAAATTTGAAATGTTTGCCTGTTTTTTCAGGAATTTGGTGGCTAATAACTTTAAATTTGACAGCACAAACGTAAGGTAATCATTTAATACCCTTTCTATATTTTGTACCGTCATTGTTCCGAGAGATTTACTGCATCCATGCACTTTGTAAGAACCAGAGACATAATTTAGAAAAATCGGATTTTAATAATCTCAACTTTGACATATTGGCCGACAGCAGTCACGACTTTTAACCTATTTCCCTCGGTGGTAAAAGTTAACCCAGTTAGTTTTTGCTAAGGGTGGAGGGTATGGTTAATCACTCTAGGGTGATTGAGTGAAATCCTACCCAATAATATTATGCCATGTCAACTCCCCATTCCACTCCCCATTTTGCACTCAATCAGGGGGTATGATGGTTAATCACCCTAGGGTGTTTGAGTTATATATTTATTATTTTCTAGAAATTATAAACTATGCATAAATAAATAAATAAAACATATTTCAAACTAAATAAAAGTACTTTTAATTAAAAAAAAAACACATTACATTTAAAACTAAAAAATTAAACCATAAAATAAACCTAATATTTTAAACTAATATTTAGAAATTGCATGACCAATTATATTTTTTTGCGATATCTCGTTTCCTCGCGAGAATAAACGGCAACATCTCGGGTGGAGCATGGTCGTGTGGCTCAGTAAATGTCTTCAAATCCCGATCATACATAAGTTGTTTCACCGCCTCGCGTTGTTCCACCACTAACGCTATGGTGTCTTCCTCGCGTTTCTTTCGTATACTCGTCAACTCTATCGCCCGTGCTTTTTTTCTTCTTTCATAAGAGTGTATTGCGCGAGCTTCTCGGTGAGGGCCTCTTGGCTATTGTTTGATGATGTTGCGGGCCTCTTTTCTTTCCTTTTTTTTTCTTGTTGGTGACGGGTCTACGTTTATGTCTGGTATATTGATCGGTGACTCAGTTCCCGGTGTACCCGTATTGTAGTTGCCCGAATCGGACGACTTTCTTTTTTGTCCCGAACTTCCACTATCTTCACCCAACAATGAACCCATGCCTTGGCTAAGGCCTCTTCATGTGTTTTCGTCCAACTTTTACGCTCCGCCTTGACTCCCTTTGTTTCGGGTCACTTGCTTCACCAATATCATCGTCTTCATCCTCATATTCTTCTTCGTACTCGCCACTATCTACATCCAAATGTTGTGTTTCGGGGACAACCTCTACATCTTGGTGTTCATCGTATATAGGAAGTGGGCGCTCGACATTCTCTCTTGGTGATTGAATTGGCGGGGTCCTAAATCCAAATGGATCGAACTCGGTTGTGAAGCTTGGGTGTGAAAATATTTGTGGTGGAAAAGTAGGTTGGGTGCTAAAAAAAGATGGTTGTGAAGTTTGGGGGTAAAAAAATTGAGGTTGAGTGGTTGGTGAATATCCGTAGGAGGTTTGAACCGGTACACTTGGACCTCTAAAATCACCTTGTCTCGTTTGCGAAACCTTTTTTCTTGAATCCGATCCTCGGCTAGCGGAACCATTTTTCTTGGGTTCACCTTCGTTTTGTTTATCAATGGTGTTTGTGGGTGTAGAAAGAGAGATTTTTGAAAGAGTTATGTGTTTAAATTGATTGAAAATATGGGCTTTTTATATAAAAAATCTAGAACGGTAAAAAATAATGTTAAAAAAAAGGCAACGGTCAAAAAATCACATCACTCTCACTCAATCAATTCGGTGAACTATCACCGATTTTCATACCCACTCTCCAACTCACCGCTCAACTTCATCAACCGGGTATAGTCACCGATCGGTGACTCACACTCACCGCTCCACTCACCGCACATTATACCCTCCACCCTAATGTGGACTGTTTATGTGGCAAAAAAGTGAAAGTTTCGCTGACGTGGACTGCTTATGTGGCAGATAATGATAGAGCAAAACAGAAATACCAATCACAAATATTGCATAAACTCGGATGATTTATTGATAATACTTCAACACTTTATATAGGAAATACATGCAACGGCTAGAAACGTAAACAAACGAAAAATAACAACAAATACGTAAAAACTGGATCAAGCCATAATATCAGGAACAAGCTTGACTATGCATTTTATTCTCATCCGATAACAACTTCAAACGGCTACTAGATTAACGGTCACTTTATGATTGAATTACGTCCAATACCCTCCTTTAATTCAATCTTTCTGACTCCGAGAGCTTCCCTAAAATAACTGAACTGGTCCTGTCCAAGTGGCTTTGTCAGCAAATCAGCAATCTGATCTTCAGTCTTGCAGGGCTTTAGCTCTATCTGCTTTGAGTCTACCATGCTTTTAATGTGGTGAAACTTGATATCAATGTGTTTTACTTCGGCTATGAAATGCTGCATTCTTTGACAAGAAGATGGCTGATTCATTGTCACAATAGATCTCAGTTGCCTCTTCTTGTTTATAGCCCAGTTCATTTAGTAGTTGCTTCATCCAGATTGCTTGACATGCTGCTCCAGTTGCTGAGATATACTCAGCTTCGGTTGATGAAAGAGCCACAACTTGCTGCTTCTTTGAGCTCCAAGACACCACACTACTACCAATTGAAAACACATAGGCCGATATAATCTATCATCATTAGACCTAGCCCAATCACTATCTGAGTAACCAATTAGCTTGACAGCTACACCCCCTTCATACCATATACCGTAATCAAGTGTTGCGGCCACATACCTCAGAATTCTTCTTGCTGCTCCATAGTGTTTTGAAGTTGGACATTGCATGTATCTTGTAATGAACCCAACTGCAAATGCTAATTCAGGCCTTGTGTGTGTCAAGTATAGCAATCCTCCCACTAAACTTCTGAACTCAGTTCCATCAACCTTGCCTGAATCATCTCCTTGTAATTTTTCACCTTTATTCATAGGTGTTACTACACCCTTGCATCCCCACATACCAAATTTCTTAAGAAGATCTGTAGCATATTTCTTTTGTGACACAAAGACACCATTCAATGTTTGATTGATTTCCAACCCAAGGAAGTAGGCTAACTTCCCTAAATCAGTCATATCAAACTCTTGAATCATTTTCATTCTGAATTCTTCTATCAAATGTTGAGAGGAGCTGGTATATATTATATCATCAACATAAATGCAAATGATAATAATATCACCCTTATCAGTTTTCTTTATATAAACAGTAGGCTCACTTGTGAGTCTCAAATATGAATTATCATTTAGATAAGAGTTGATACATTCATACCAGGCCCTTGGCGATTGTTTGAGACCATAGAGAGCCTTGTGCAGCCTGTAAACCTTATGCTCTTCTCCTTTAACTTCAAATCCTGGTGGTTGTGTCACATAAACTTCCTCTTGTAAAGGCCCGTTCAAAAATGCAGACTTGACATCAAGTTGAAAGATAGCCCACTTTTGTTGAGCCGCCAATGAGAGAATCATTCTAATTGTTTCGAATCTTGCTACAGGAGCAAAAGTCTCCTCATAGTTGATACCATATTCCTGAGCATATCCTTTTGCCACAATCCTGGCTTTATACTTCTTGATTTCACCACTTGCATCCATTTTTACTCTAAACACCCACTTGAGACCAATGACCTGTTGATCACGAGGCAGTTCAACCAGAGACCAGGTCTTGTGTTCTTCTAAAGACTTCAATTCTTGTATCATAGCCATTCTCCACTGCTGATTCTTAGCAGCTTCCACATATGATCTTGGCTCCATTGATGACAGAACCAGTTGACATTCATACAGTTGTTGCACTTGATCACTATTAAGAGGAACTGTTTCTTGATAAACCTGATTCAATGACTTGATTCTGGGATTGTTGCTGCTGCTGCTAGAGTTGGTCTCACTTTGATCATTGGTTTCACTTTCTTCATTGGCTGAATTATTACTGCCACTTTCATTAGTATCTCCACTGTCTTCAGGCTCCCAAATGGTAACCAATTCAGCAGGCAATCCATGCTTATCTTCTTAATTATCAGTCCACTTTGCATGTTCATCAAATACTACATTTCTGCTGGTCACAACTCTTCTTTTTACTGGATCATGTAGTCTGTAGGCTTTAGAGTTTGGTGAATAACCAATGAAAATACATTTGCAGGCTTTTTCTTCCATCTTTCTTCTTTGCTGCTTGGGAATGTGGCTGTATGCAACACACCCAACAACCTTTAAGTGATGTACTGAAGGAATACGATTATACCATACCTGAAAAGGTGTAGCTTCATCAAGAGCCTTTGTAGGTGACAAGTTTCTGAGATAAACAACTGTGGCAACGGCTTCACTCCAGAATACATTACTCAGATTCTTTTCATGCAACATGCTCAGGGCCATTTCTCCTATGGTTCTGTTCTTTCTCTCAGAAACTCCATTGTGTTGAGGTGTATAGGGAGGTGTCAAATCCCTCCTTATTCCTTCTTGCTCACAAAATGCCATGAACTCATTTGAACAGAATTCTCCACCTCTATCACTTCGAAATGCCTTAATCTTCCGATTTGTTTCATTTTCAACTTTGGCCTTGAAGACTTTAAACTTATCAAATACTTCATCTTTTCTATGCAAAAAATAAACCCAAGTCATCCTGCTTACATCGTCAATGAATAATAAGAAGTACCTGCTTCCGCCCAAGGATTTTATTGACATATGCCCACATACATCAGCATGAATTAAGTCAAGAACTTCAGATGTTCTAGTTCCTTGTGACAGAAAGGGAGCTCTTGTTATCTTTCCACTGACACAGCTTTCACAAACATTCCAATTTCTGATTTTTGGCAATCCATAAACCAGTTGGTTGCTACTCAAGCTTTGCAAGCTTCGTTCATTAAGATGCCCAAATCTTAGATGCCACATGTACGACTCATCAACAATAGTGGCAAAGGCTACATTATTTGCATTAGAAACATCAAGGGGAAAAGTGTTATTACTGGCAACAGGAATCATGCACACCGTTTCACCAGTTTGCTTCTTAATAATTGTGTATGCACCTTCATCAAATACCAACCTATGACTCGTTTTCATCAGTTGCCCAACACTCAGCAGGTTATAACTAAGATCAGGTGCATAATAAACATCATCTAATGTCTTAAACTGGCCACCTGCTACTTCAAGTCTTATAGTACCTTTCCCTTCAACTATAATTCTCTTACCATTTCCCATTCTCACAGCTATAGTTTTAGTCTTATCTAGTTTCTTAAATAATGATAACTGACCTGTCATATGGTTTGAGCAACCACAATCAAGAAACCAGATGTGAGAAGGATTGACATCATCTTTTGTTGTCACCAATACTACTTCTTCATCATCTTCCACAGCCATGAACAATTGCCCTTCTTCTTCATCATTATCATCTCCTATGGCAGGGGATGCTTGTGGTTCATTCCAGCAATCTCTACTGAGATGACCAAATTTGTTGCAGTTATAACATTGAATACCTGCTTTCCCTCGTCCATTTATTCTTCCTCGGCCACGACCTCTACCTCTTGGAGGTCCTCTTCCTCTACTTCTCATAAACAGGCCAGTATCTTCTTCTTTGGCTTGTAACACTTGCTCTTCAGCAACATTTTCGTTTCCTCTGTTAATTCTTGCTTCATGTGACTGCAACGACCCCATCAATTGATCAAAGGTTAACACACTTAGATCTTTTGATTCTTCAATGGCAGCCACAATGTGATCCCACTTAATAGGCAAACTCCTCAATACTTTCTCCACAACTTTCTGATCAGATACGTCTTCACCATAAGCCCTTTGTTGATTAACAATCTTCATTACTTTTGACAGAAAATCTCCCACTGGTTCCCCTTCTTTCATATGTATGGTTTCAAAATCTCTCCGCAGACCTTGCAACTTCACCATTTGAACCTTTGTGTCTCCTTCATACTCATTTTGCAAGAGAGTCCATGCCTGTTTGGATGTTGCTGCACCTGCAATATGAGAAAATAATTCATCATGGACACCAGATTGAATAAGAGAAAGTGTATGAGCATCTTTTCTCTTATTATCTCGGAGTCTCATTCGATCAGTGTCTGCTGCATTGAAACCGTTTTCCACAAAATCCCAAAGATCTTGTGACATGAGAATGGTCTTCATTCTGATCTTCCAAAATTCATAACCTTTACCTTTGAAGATTGGAAGTGTTGCGTTCACGGAACTAGGGTTCATGTTATTCCAGGCCATTGAATGAGAAAACAGATTGAAAGTGAGAAAGATTATTGAGAGATTGATCTGGTTTGCTCTGATAGAGCAAAACAGAAATCCCAATCACAAATATTGCATAAACTCGGATGATTTATTGATAATACTTCAACACTTTATATAGGAAATACATGCAACGGCTAGAAACGTAAACAAACGAAAAATAACAACTAATACGTAAAAACTGGATCAAGCCATAATATCAGGAACAAGCTTGACTATGCATTTTATTCTCATCCGATAACAACTTCAAGCGGATACTAGATTAACGGTCACTTTAAGATTGAATTACGTCCAATAGATAACTCAAAGTTTTGATGATGTGGACTGCTTACGTTGCAGAGTTTCATATCGTTATTCCTTTTATTTTGAATAATTGTATCTCCATTTGTAGTACTTTCCCAGGATTAAACTGTCTTCAGCGAGGCTTTCCTTGTAATAGGAACACAACACCTTGTAAGTTCATAGTTTCTTATCCTCCAAGAATTTTTAATTCATCAAGTTTAGTTAAAAATGATGACATGGCAATTGATGATGATCTTTGTTGCATGCTAAAGATACCAGCTTTGCAATCAAGTGTGGCGGCTCAGAAGTGAGATCCCTCAACAACGTATTATTCGATACGGAGAACAAAACAACTCTTGGACCGGCTTCCTACGATTTGTTTCAACAAAAATGGGCAGTTAGCAATGGTGGCATTGTCATTGACCGAGATGACCCGTCATTTATAGTTTCCACATCGATCCAAGTCGATAACACAAGATATCCAGAACTTTACAGAACTTCTAGAAAATCTCCAGGATCTCTTAGATACTATGGTTTCGGGCTGGAAAACGGGCCATATACTATAACCCTTTTCTTTGCAGAGACCGTTTTTAACCGAACCCCTAACACTTGGCAGGGTCACGGGAGGCGTCTCTTTGATATTTACATCCAGGTTAGACATAAAAGAAAGAGTAAAGTACACGGATGGTCACCGTGGTTAACCAAAATTTTGGATTTAGTAAAGTACACGTATGGTCCCTGTGGTTTGTAGTCCTAAACGCATTTAATCACCAACTTTTGCCAAAAGTACATGGAAGGTCCCTGTGGTTTGCACTTTGTAACGCATTTGGTCACTAAAAGTTGGGGACTAAATGCTTTACAAAGTGCAAATCACAAGGACCATCCGTGTACTTTTGGCAAAAGTTGAGTACTAAATGCTTTATAAAGTGCAAATCATAGGCACCACAAGTGTACTTTTGGAAAGCTAGCGACTAAACCCAAAGATTTGGTTAACCATAGGGACCATCTGTCTACTTCACTCTAAAAGGAATTTGCCTACATGCCCTCATATGTTTTAAAACATAATTTAAATATTTTTTTTTCTTGTAATTTTTTAATACGAGTTAAATAAGTTGTCATTTTCTCTAGGGAAATCGTAGACAGAAGGATTTTGACATATCAAAGGAGGCAGGTGGTATTGCAAGAGCTCTTGAAAAGAAGTTTGATGTTATTGTGACACAAAGTTATCTCGAAATTCATCTGTTTTGGGCCGGGAAGGGGACCTGCTGCATACCTGAACAGGGAGATTACGGGCCTTTAATTTCTGCCATAAGAGTTTCTCCTGGTACACAACACGGAATACATACATAAAAAAAAAAATAATACCATATATTTTGTTCTGAGTCTCGTGATTGCTATTTTTTTAACTCCAGATTTTAAAGTTAAGAGCAGCTCAAACAAAACCGGAATGATCGTTGGTATTGTAGCTGCCGTGACATCCGTCATTCTTCTGCTCTTAATTTTTGGTGTGTACATGAAAAGGAAAAGGTCAAAAAATGCAGAAGAAGATGGTGAGATTTTAATTTCGTAGTATTTTTTTTTTTTTCATTTTTGTATCTTGGAGGGAGTCCTTACCCTTTTTTCCTTTCATTTTTAGTAGAGATTCTTGGAATGGGGCCAAAAGTAAAAACTTATACCTATGCGGAACTGAGAACCGCAACTGCCGATTTCAGTAGTTCAAATTTGCTAGGAGAGGGCGGCTTTGGACCTGTTTACAAGGTTTGATATTAACCAAAATTTACCGTTTAAAATAAATCGCACATAATTGTTATTTGGTTGTGTTTAATGAAAACTCGTAACATGTCATAGGGGATACTGAACGATGGAAGGGTGGTAGCAGTGAAGCGACTGTCGGTAGCATCACACCATGGAAGGAGTCAGTTTATAACCGAAATTTCAACCATTTCAGCGGTCCAACATTGGAACCTCGTGAAGTTGCATGGTTCTTGTATCGAAGGATCTAAAAGACTTCTGGTTTACGAGTATCTTGAAAATAAAAGTCTTGATCAAGCACTCTTTGGTATGCAGCCTTGAACATATATTCGTATTCTAGTTATATATTGTTCTATCTTGTGATCTTAGTGATAATTTCGAAATCTTGATATGTTGATATCTTAATAGGGAAAACCAAAGTGCACCTTGACTGGTCAACTCGCTTTAATATATGTTTGGGCACGGCAAAGGGACTGGCGTACCTTCATGAGGAATCAAGGCCTAGAATCGTGCATCGCGATGTAAAATCGAGTAATATATTGCTTGATGGAGAATTATGCCCCAAAATATCAGATTTTGGATTAGCAAAATTATATGATGATAAACGAACCCACATGAGTACCCGTGTTGCCGGAACTATGTGAGTTCTTCTAGCCTTGCTAAAGAATTATGTTATTATTTATTCAAAGTAAAATGCCATTTTCGTCTATGGGGTTTGGCCAGTTTTGCGACTTTCTTCCAAAGGTTTGTTTTTCCGCATCCGGATCCAAAAGGGTTGAAATCTTGCCATTTTCAGCCGGCTCGTTAACTCCATTTATTTTTCTCCGTTAAGTCAGGGGTACATCCGTCTTTTTTGTTAACTTAAAGGGCAATTCGGTCTTTTTCACTTTATTTAAAAAGACCAAATATCCCTGAAAATGACCAAATTGCCTTTCAAGTTAACAAAAAAGACGGAAATACCCCTGACTTAACGGAGAAAAGTGTAAGGTGTTAACGAGCCGGCTGAAAATGGCAAGATTTCAACCCTTTTGGATCCAGATGTGAAAAAACAAACCTTTGGACGAAATTCAAACCTCAGTGACGAAAATGGCATTTTACTCGATTTATTATCTACTAACTAGTTATTTGTATCCTGGATCCTGTATAGCGGCTATCTTGCACCAGAGTATGCAATGCGCGGGCATTTAACATCGAAGGCTGATGTTTTTGGATTTGGAGTTGTTTGTCTGGAGATTCTTAGTGGGAGGCCCAACTATGACGAGAAAGTGGATCCTGAACAGAAGTACCTGCTACACTGGGTTAGTAGATTGGGGATGTATTTGAGCTAAGTTTGGCAAAATGGACGGGTTGGGTAACAGTTCAAAACAGGTTCGGATCAAAATGGGTCAAAATGGGTTTTGACTAGAATGAACTAGGGTTTAAACGAGTCGTTTTAGAAAATGAAGTATCGAAATGGGTTCACTGTTCACCCCACTATTTTTTTTTACGTTAGCAAGTTTCTTAAGATTGTCCTGTTTTGACCCGTTTCATAACTTGAGTTGACCCTATCAATACTCTGCTAACCAACGTCAATACTATTTGCTTTTGTGGTATCTGTGAGAATTTGTTATTGTAAGACTCACGGGACCCATCAATACTCTGCTAACCAATGGAACATGATCATGCTAGTTGTACCAACATGAATAATAATTTCTCATATAATAATAAAAAAAATTAACGTTTTTTTCAGGCATGGAGTCTATACGAAAGCAACCGCCATTTGGACCTCATAGATCCATCTTTGTCATCTTTTAATGAACAACAAGCTACTCGTATGATAGGGGTAGCCCTTTTATGCGTTCAAGCATCGCCAACGTCAAGACCAGCAATGTCGCGTGTGATTGCCATGCTTTCAGGCGACGTTGAAGTAACTCCGGTCACAACAAAACCAAGTTACTTGACGGATTGGGATTTTAATGATATTACCAACACGTTCGATAATGAAGAACCTATTTCTTCTGAAAATACAACCATGACGACTGCAACTACGACTACAACTACCAACACAACAACCTCAACTGAAAATACACCCACAATGTTGTCGGAGGTTATGAACAATGGGAATCTTAGAGAAGGATGGTGACACACCATTGTTGATTATTGTCATACGGTCACATTTAAAAAAAAATCTGAATTTTTTTTGTTCATAATTAAGGTCACATTTTACCTTTTTTATTTCTGAATTTTATTTGTTTACCAGATCTTTTTTTTTTTTTTTTTTGCTCATTATTAAGGTCACATTTTTGCCTCTGAAATGGTTTTATTTCATGTAAAGAAATTAAAGTAGCAGATTTTACTCAATTTATTTTTATTATGGATGCTTAAAAAGTAAAAACTATAAACCACCTTTTAATTTTTCACTTGAAATTTCTGTAATGGTTTAACGGCCTCTTTATTTCTATTTGTTTTTAATGCACAATGGTGATTGGTAGATCCAAATTGTTTATTGTTGCACTTAAAAAAATTGTGTAGTTTATTCTTTCTGACATGCATTTTTTTTTAATTGAGAAAAATTAAAAAATATTTCCGTGTGGGTTTGGATCTTTAACTAAACTTTTTTAGGGGCTCACCATATTTTGTATAAAAAAGATTATGCACATGCAAAAAAAATAAGAAAAAGTCACTCAACCCAGTTTTGCTATATTAAAGCCCTTACACATGTATAGAATGTATAAAATATATGTACATGTAAAAAATTATCTAAAACAATGACTCATTACCTCTTAAATTTACGAAAAAAGTGACGTAGTGGTGTTCATTTTTTACAAAAAGATAAACTACATAAATCTCATTTTGATGGATTAATTAAGGTCATAATTTTAAATACTTTTTATTCATAAATACATGGAATCTAGACAAGTTCAGAGACTTTAATATGACAAATTGAACTGTTAAGACTTTTTTATGTTCTTTTGACATGTAGAGCAAACTTTTATGTGCCCAAATTATATAGAGATTTTTTTCCGTTGGTTTTTGCTAATATTAACCATTTTTTTCAATCAGCTTCCATTTGCTTTTTTTTTTTTCTAATTTACGAAGGGAAGGATTAAAAGTATAGTCAGCAACTTAACAATATATGTATTTGAAAAATAATATAGGCTTTGTTTTAATTCAATTTATGCGATTAATAAGAATTTCACCCTCCAAAAAGATTTATAACAATATAGTTTATTATTACATAGTCTTTTTGTTAAAACTTAGTGATCATTAACTTTTTTTTTTAATTTTCAATATTTATTGATCATTAACAAAAGATAATCAAAAAAATTAAAATTATAGAGACGACATATCGTCTCTGTATGTTGAAACATCTTTTAGGGTTTCTAATTCATTAAACTAGAGAATATAAAAAATACAAAAAAAAAAATATTTTCACCCTATAGAGAGGACATGTCGTCCCTATAGGGTAACCTAACTCAAAAATCACGAAACCCCTCTAGAAACAACATGTCGTCTCTATAGGGTAATCTATAGAGACGACTTATGTCCTCTCAAAAGATGTCGTCCCTATAAGGGTTTTTTTGTTGTAGTGTTCATTTAGACCGATCTAATATGGAAACGTTTTCACAAAAGTTGACCAAGTAGAATAGATGTAACACCCCAACCCGGTTAGGGCTGACGTGTCACAATATCAGTGAGAATTGAGACAGAAGCCATAGTTTCATTAACAAGATTAAAGTCATATATAGGTTACAAACTCAAAGGTAGTTCACGGCCTAAAGGCCAAAATACATAATATTTTAGATATGTGATAGACATCTTCAGATAGCGTCCTATGTTTATTCCTCTCTCTTCACCCCGCCCAAAATACCTGTAAACCTCTATGGAAATAAAGTTTACAGAATGAGCCGAATGCCTAGTACTTTATAATAAGCTCAAGTAGTCACGATAGCATAATAACAGTAACGGGATAATAACACTAACAATAACATAGAAATGACACTAATTGCAACAGTATCGTATCACAGATGTACCCATAAGCTAAACAGGGGTGACAACCACAAATCAGTCACATGAGATGGTGCGGGTTGGCCTACCCAACATCCATCCCCGTAAATGTACCTAGGATATATCCATATGCCTCCTAGTAGCTATGAACCACACTTGTACCTAGGGATGCCATGAACTGATAATTCCATCACGGGAGGAGCCAGAGAGCTTAGGGTACCAGATCTTAGTTAACTAGAAACAATTATAACAGTAACATTAACATATATCATAAGCATTGGAACATCTGATAATGAGTTTAGGAATGAATAAATCTACCGCATGAAACAGGGTCGAGTCAAGACATATTACTGACCGAAGCATAACAAATCGGAGGACTGATCGTAACATGAAACTCATATGTCATGATTAACGCTACCTTTATAATGTAGTCGGGTGTTTATATATAGGAAATACCACAAAGAATGTACTACACCCTGATACGTTATCAAAGTTCCTTTTACCAATATATTCGAGATTCATATCACTCTCCTTGAACAAACATATTGCAAAAGTTAAATATTTACAAAGAACATGAAATGACAATCGATCAAACGAACTGTCACATCCCCCGACCCTACCATGGGCAGATACAAGTGGTATCGGTGTTTATTAAAATTATCGCAGCGGAAAACTTATCAGGACCGGGTGTTAGGAAAAATATCGGAGTTTTCAAAACACCAAATTTTCATTTCATAATTTGTGGGATAAAACCTGTATTTACATAAAGGATTTTCACATGGATAAATCCTTGTTTACAAAACACGTTTTATTCAGGTTTACATAGCCACTTATTTAAACTTGAGTGATTCATAGCAATTTTTCTTCTCTTCACAGTAAGTCACTTGAAACTTGTTATTCTTAAACTTGTAAAAATATAACCTTTTTAGAACTTGTTATTCTCAAATTAAACCAAGACAAGTAAAAAAATGAAAAGTTTTTTTCAAAAAAAAAAAAATTGGGGTGATTAGCGGTTCCAATAGAGTTTTGTGTAAGGCTTGTTATTAGGACTTGCAAAATTCATGGTTTTAACATCCCTCCCACACTTAAATTACACATTGTCCTCAATGTGTCCCAAAAATAAGTTTTTAAGTTGATTGAATGTGTAAAAAGGTGTTTAGAAACAAAATTCTATGTTACTGGGCGTCTGGCCATGGGCCCGTGTTGGTCCGGGCACGACCCCGTGGTCAGATTGCTAGTATCATATTAAACAGAAGGCTGGGCACGGGGGCGTGTTCAGTGAGCACGGCCCCGTTTCCAGTTACCTGTACTGGGCATTTTCTGCAGAACCTCGGGCACGGGGGCGTGTTGGCTGAGCACGGCCCCGTGCTGAACATGCTGTAATGAAGGAAAATTGTCGGGAGGCTCTGTTTTTGTGCATGGGGTGTGAGTTATTCTTTCCCTTGGTAACCTCCACCAATTCGAGTGTGTTTTATTCCTGAAAAGTAAAACTAAACTAGAAAACATAAAAGTTAATCTAAACTAAAACTAAGGATAGTTTCGCGAAATGCCTCCGTGGTGCGCCACGTTTATAAGGGTCCTTGGCTAGACCTGAAGTCAGTCATATGTTACCCAAGTGGGATGTTTTGCATCCTATGTTGCACCGTCGGAGAGCATCATCCAAGCTTGAGTCTATGACATCCATGTAGTTGACCGGGTCGTCGTCTTCTACTCTTTTCCCAACCCCGAACTCCATCTCTTTGTCTCCTACCCTCAATGTTAACTTCTCACCACTCATATCTACCATTGTGTGAGCGGTGGCTAGGAATGGTCTTCCTAGAATGAGTGGTACTTCGGTGTCTTCCTCCATATTGAGTATGACAAAGTCGGCTGGGAAGACAAAGTCTCTGACTTTTACCAATAGATTTTCGGCGACACCTTGTGGGTATTTGATAGACCTATCGGTAAGTTGTATGCTCATCTTTGTGGGGCTTGTTTTACCTAGTTTGACTCGGTCAAACATTGATGCGGGCATGAGATTGATGCTAGCCCCAAGATCGGCTATCACATTGCGTATAGGTGATCCCCCAATAGAACAAGGGATGGTGAAACTTCCGGGGTTGATTTTCTTTTGTGGGAGTTTGTTGAGTAGCACGGCGGAGCATTCTTCACTTAAATTGACTAATTGCAATGTTTCAATTTTCCTTTTGTGAGTGAGAAATTCTCTCATAAATTTTGAATATTTAGGCATTTGAGTGAGGACTTCCACAAATGGAAGATTGATGTGCAATTGTTTTAGTAAGTTTACGAATTTTGTGAATTGCTCATCGGTCTTTTGGCGAAGTAACCGACCGGGGTAGGGCACCGAGGGGTTCTTGGTAGTTTTGTGATTTGGCTGAGGAGTTGTCTCTTTTTGGAGCGTTGGTGAGGTCTTGGTTTGAATGGGTGTTCTTTTGTCGGATGTAGGCATTGGAGCCTCCTCGGGTCCTACGGTACGGTTTCTCAATGTTATGAGATGTACTTGCGCCTTTGGGTTGGTCTCGGTATGCCGGGTAACGCGCCTTGTGGTCTCTCGGAGAAATTTTGGGCTAGTTGATTTAGTTTTTTTTTCAATATTTTGAATACTAGCTTGTTGATTTCTAAAGCTCGATTCCATTTGTTGGAATCTATCCGAGTTTTTCTTTTCGGTGTCGGAGATGAGGCGGGAGATAGTATCTCCGTGCCTCTCTTGTCCCCCTTGTTGTTGTTGAGAGAAAATTTTGTGACTCAATTCTTGGTTGTTGAAAGTTTGTTCGTTGGTTTCGGTTTTGTTGATTACTACTATTGTCGGGTTCTCTCCAGCCAAGGTTAGGGTGGTTAGGCCATCCTTGGTTGTAGGTACCCGTTGGGGGACCCGACGGCCTAGGTCTATTATCAATGTAGTTAACCATTTCCGTTTGATTATCCATTTCTTTCATACAACTCCAATTTTCATGTGGCCCACCACACCCTTCGCAAGCCATAACCGAGGCTGTTTTTGCCATTTCTAACTTTTTGATTTTCGAAGAGAGGGCCTCGATTTGGGCTTGTAAAGAACTGCTTTCGTCTACCTTATGGGTGCTCGGGGTAATAGATTTTGTGCCTTGGGGAGTGTGCCATTGAAAATTGTTTTGAGCAATGTTCTCAATTTGATTATAAATTTCATTTGGGCGACGATTACCTAGAAGTCCCCGGAGCTAGAGTCGAGCGTTTTTCTTGTGTCTGGTAACAACCCATTATAGAAAGTGGATACTTGTTGCCATACTCCAAGACCATGATGAGGGCACTTTCTTAATAGCTTCTTGAACCTTTCCCAAGTTTCATATAAGGATTCATCGTCCTCTTGTGAGTATGTATTAATTTCAGACATTAATTTAGCCGTTTTAGAAGGAGGGAAATACTTATATAGAAACTTTTGGGCTAGTTCATCCCAAGTGTTTACCGAACCACTTGGGAGGGTGTTAAGCCAAGCCTTAGCTCGGTCTTTTAGTGAAAATGGGAACATTCGGAGGCGGATGGCGTCTTTTGATGCCGTATTGATCCGAAAAGTATCACATATTTCCAAAAAGTTGGTAATATGTAAATGTGGATCTTCGTCTGCAAGCCCATGGAAAGTTGCGGAGTTTTGGAGCATTTGAATCAAATGCAACCGAAGTTCGAAGTTGTTGGCATCGACATTCAGTGCATTGATAGTGGCGCCGAGATTACCTACTGTGGGTCGTAGGTAATCCATTAGGGTACGTTGACCCGCCATTGGAAGCGGGTCCCCCAAAACTTTTTCTTGGATTTTAGCTTTAAGTCTTTTTCTTAGAAAGCGTTCGGGTTCGTCTAGAGGTTCTTTTATGTCTTTATTGAAACTGGAGCTCATGCACTGCATAGGAAGTTCAGGTGATGCGCCTGGGTTCCAAGTCCTGCGATAAAAACAAAAAAGATTGTTGGTCAGAAGTCTCACCACGGCCCCGTGGTCGCTGACTGCGGCCCGTGGTCGGGGTTACAGTGATTGTTTTCTGGATCCCAGTTACTAGAGGGTTCAACACGGCCCCGTGCTGCACCACCACGGCCCCGTG
This sequence comes from Helianthus tuberosus, assembly GCA_030545235.1. NCBI lineage: Eukaryota > Viridiplantae > Streptophyta > Magnoliopsida > Asterales > Asteraceae > Helianthus > Helianthus tuberosus. The sequence continues at coordinate 12,569,702 of CM060361.1, read as the reverse complement.
GTCACCCTTCTGTAACTCAGAAAACAAAAACTGCCAGTAAGGATGCTGGGCACGGCCCGTGTCCGACCAGGCACGACCCCGTGCTGAAGTCTGCAGAAGCTGAAAAATCTATTAAAAATCCTAAAAAAACAGAAAAATAAGAAAAAACGATTAGGCCGTTGATTCCTAACTTTCTTAAAATCCTTGTGTCCCCGGCAACGGCGCCAAAAACTTGGTGTGTGTAAGGTGTGTTATATTTTTATTGATAATTTAAGCTCATTTTACACATTAGTCAAGTTTTAAATTTATAAAACACGATATTCTACTAATAATAAACACACACATGGGCAAATGCACCCATCGTGAGCGTAGTATAGCATTGGTAAGATACCGAGGTCATCCAAGGACACAAGAGCTTTTAATACCGGTTTATCCTCAACATTTAATCAAACTAAAATTTTTAGAAAATGTTTTAATCATGAAAAATAAACTAAAAATGCTGAAAATAAAATTAAAATAAAACAGATAGATAAGATGAATCACTTGGATCGGACTCGCCTTTAATGTATCCTTTGATGATTTCCGTACTTTTGCACTTTTTTAAGAGATTATCTTAGTTATACTAGTAGACCCTTCTTTTGAAGGTGACGTTACCCTCAACCCAGTGGTTTGAGTCAGCAAGGATACAATCCCAAAGGGTCGGAATATTGAAAGATAATTAATTAAGTTATTAATGCGTAAAGTGGAAGGCCCCTCTTTTGAAGGTGACGTTACCCTCGGCTAAGTGGTTTGAGTCAGCAGGGATACAATCCCAAGTAGCCGGTTTAATGTATTAATAGTAGTTTACATATGAGGGGATCAAGCCATTCACACCCCCGCCATCCAATACCAGTGCGTATGGAAGGAGGTCCTAGTAAGCTTGACCCAGGTCCTTGCAGAATCTATACACCGAACAAGGCAAGAACCTTACCAAACCATTCCCTTAACCCCCGACCAGGTAGCCAACATATCTCTATATAGACCGTAGAGATATGAATGATGAAAATCTTTTACTTTATATAGACAGTAAAGTAATGCCAAGACACCACAGACAAATGATAAGGAAGTTTCACCTTCAATATAAGAAATTAGTTATTAAAGTCATTAATACAAAACCAAATAAAAAGTGCGAAAAGATTAAAAATCAAAAGTAATATATTAAATGCTTGTTTTCACCAAGTGATGTAAGAGACTTAGCCAAACATGGCATTTGATTGACAAGAACTCTTACGATCAATCTTGGATCCCGAGACTACTACACACACTCTAAGGTGGATGATGGATGATGGTGGTGGATGTGGGTGTTGTAGTGGTGGTGGAGTGGTGGCAAAGTGGGAGAGATGTGGTTTGCCAAGGGATGTCTTTGAAGTGAGCCAAGCACCCCTATTTATAGCTTGAACAGTAGCCCGGCCATGGCCCCGTGTCCGCTGGACACGGCCCCATGGCCAACCATTTTCTCTTCCTTCATTAATTGCAATTGTCTGTATTAGGCTCCACACATCCCCGTGTTCGCTGGGCATGACCCCGTGTGCAGAAGCGTATCTGTACTACCAAGATTTGCAAGATTCTGCAAATCTTAGCGTTGACCACACCCCGTGTTGAGCTGGGCACGCCCCCGTGGTGGGCTTAGAAGCTTCTACAGCTTTGTTCCTTTCTGCAGACACCTGGCCATGCCCCCGTGTCCAGTGGGCACGGGCCGTGGTCAGCCTTCTGTTACTTGTTTTTGCTTAGGGAGATGCTGTCGAAGGGTCGGGCATGCCACGTTTATTCCTTTTCTTTTTATTTATGTTAGTTTTTGATGCATATTTATTCCTTTTGTTCATTTAAGCTCTTTTGGTCCTGAAACTACAAAAGGAAGACAAAAACACATTTTTTTCAACATTAGTGCTAAAAACGGGTTAGTTTTATACCTCATTTGATGTAATTTATATGTTGCATTTTACACACATCACCGCCTAAGACCATTACCTAAATCACTACTGGGCCATTACCTAAATCACTACTGGGAACAAGATAATAAAATGTACAACATAATCATCTTGTGTATACCATAACAAACTCATAACTTCGTTGAGTTCATGGATAGAACAGAAGTTTGCATCCAAGAAATCAACATATACAACCTTACCCCTTTTATAATCATTTTTTATTGCAAATTACCCTTCATAGTGAATCTTGAGAGAAAATAGTTCTCGTTGCCAATCTGAAAACAACACAATTAATCAATTACAATCCATGACAATTATTACAACATCCAGTTTGAATAAAATTGTACCAAATTGCATTGAATGAGCGACGTACCATATTTAGCTTCATAGTCGAACAATTGACTTGGATTGGGTATGTATCGATCAAACCCTAGATCGCAACGGTTTGTGGAATTGGGTCTAGGGATTGTATTGGGTTCACTTTTCATTTAAACATGGATTTTGGGTTTTATATAAACCTTTATTTATTAATTTAAGGGTAAATTATAGTTTTTGTCCTTTATGCTTGTATCAGATTGCAATGGATGTCCTTTAACTTTAATAATTACAGTCGCAATCACTTATTTGTAAAACTCATTACACCCTACGTCCTTTAGCACCAACCATGTTAAAATTTTCAGTTAAATTTATTCATATAATGGCAGTTTAGTCTTTTTTACTTAATTATTTGTTGTATTTAATAACTTATTACGAACACAAATATAAATACTCCCTCTCTCTCTCCACTCTCTCTCTAAAAACTTACAATTAGGTCCAAAATTCATCATAATCAGATCAATTTCTCCACTAATTAATCACAATCACATCAATTTCTTCACTAATTCCACCAATTTCTTCACTAGTTCCACCTAGACATTAACGACTCTCTTTACTGCTGAAATTTGTTCGATTATAAAAAAAAATCATCACAAAATTCATTATCATAAAAAGGAAGATAACCAAATACACAGTCACTAATCTGTTAGCAAAGATCTAATTACCGAATGATGGTATCACAAGTAAAGAAAAGTAAGGAAAACAATTTAAAGTGGGATTGGTAATAGTTTCCTTTTATACCCAAGTTTGCTAGAGACAATAATATTAACACAAAGAAATTATAAATACAAATTAATATATCTAAAAATGTGAAATGAAGATGTAAAAGACAAGTGTTGTAATTAACATATTGAGAAAATCACCAAGGGAGAAGGTTTTGGAAGAAGCCCATTTTTTATAATCGACGGTTAACTTTTCAAGTTTGTCAAACCAGCCCAGATCGTCTCCGTAGTTCTTGCAACCTGCAACTCTATTGGTGTTTGCAGCCGCCATCACAACCACCATAAGCACCACCGTCTCCACTGCCTCCTTCCTCCACCACCTCCCGTTCTCCAAAGACGACACCACTACAATCACCGTTGAAACCAACGTCATGTTCACCGGCCACAACTGCGAACCTCCGCCAAGATCCGTCTCTGATCCAAGGGTTTTGTCATCAGTGGGTTTCTTGTTACAAAGCTATAAACGAATGTACTACACCTTGATACGTTATCAAAGTTTCGTTTATCAATATATTCGAGATTCATATCACTCTACTTGAACAAAAATATTGCAAAAGTTAAATATTTACAAAGAACATGAAATGACAATCGGTCAAACGAATTGCCACATCCCTTGACCCTACCCTGGGCAGGAGGCATGAGCAGATATAAGTGGTATCGGTGTTTATTAAAATTATCACAGCGGAAAACTTATCAGGACCGGGTGTCAGGAAAAATATCGGAGTTTTCAAAACACCAAATTTTCATTTCATAATTTGTGGGATAAAACCTGTATTTACATAAAGGATTTTCACAGGGATAAATCCTTTTTTACAAAACACGTTTTATTCAGGTTTACATAGTCACTTATTTAAACTTGAGTGCTTCATAGCACTTTTTCTTCTCTTCACAGTAAGTCACCTGAAACGCATTTTAAAACATTTAATCAGCGAAAAATACTGGTGAGTTCATTCGATTTGTATAAAAAACACATTGTTATAATTACAACATTAAGGGTTTTTACATTTGTTTATATCTTTCAATTACTCAATCAGTATTTTTCACTATGTGGCAGTTCCTGTGACTATGGTCATATCACTATTGGCCCTCAATTGTCCAATAGCGAAGCTTATCAAGTAGTGTATACAAAACCCCACATATCGGCAGTAATTTCAGAATACAAAAACTTAATCACTGTAAATACAACTTGGAAAACAAATAAGGTTTTGCAAATTATTTGAGTAAAAGAGAATTACTCACATTGCAGATTTAGGGTTTCAGTACTATCCTTCTGGTTTAAGTCTCGGTTTCCTAGTTAAGCACACAATACACACGTATTAGTGTATTAAATCAATTCAACTTTAACGATAATCAGGTGATCAAAGCCTACAACGAATGATAAAGTATAACCTTATTCAGGCAGCACTTAAACATCCGTTGGCTCGGTTTTAATCGATCGGACAGCGTACCGCACTAGTGATTCGAGTTATCACGTTGATAACGGGGCAGCGTTTTGGAGTTTAGGGGATCTGGTACTAGAACAGCAATTCGAGAAAGAAAGAAATGTCAATTTGAAATCAAACTGGTGCAACTGAACTTCTCCCAGACCTAGCCTTATATAGCCCAGTCTAGCTTCTCCGGCGCGTTGAGGAAGACACAATGTCTTCTTTCGCATGTCGCCTAGAGGCTAGGCCTAGCCTAGACCTGCCACGTATCCAGCATAGGTCTGACACGTGGCGCCTCTATGTGACACGTGTCCTCAACCGCCTTTTTCACCCAATGGTGCGTTTTTCTCAACTTTTGTGCTGGTGCTTATCGCGTTGCTCGGTTCTTGATCCTAAATGGTTCGATTTTTAATTGTGAGTCTAATAAAGGTACTTTTGTGTGGGTTAGTTCATCAACCGTCAAGTTTCGTCGTGCACACTTCTAGTTTTATTTATGGGTCTTTTCGAGGGTTGTTACACGAATCAAGGTGTCAAAAGACGTTAGGAGTTCCATGGGTATATAAGTAATCCAATGGGTTTATAAACAATTGAACCAGATAACAAAAAGATAGGAGTTAAGGATCCGTCCTCAGTCGTTGAAAAGTTACCTTACACAGATAAATGATAAGCGTGTGTGTATTCAAATCACCCTACATTGAGTTTCATAAATATACCATAAGGTCATGCTCAGATTGTAAAAGTCTTACTCATATCACCCCATATTTCCCATTTTATAATCCCAAATCTTATATTCTTATATATAATAACTTGTTTATTTTATATTAAGGGATTAACCGAATGTTTATATTTATAAAAACATGATTGTTTAATAGACACTAATTCGGGTTTCAAAGAATTAATCTAGGTTATAGACATTTGATAAAAAAAAGTATGAAAATATCATTTAACAAGGGTCTCTAAACAAAGATTTATTTTAAGAAAATGTGATGCTTGTTGGATTTGAACTTAACCAGTAGACCAACTAATATGTTTGTTAATTATCTAACATCTATTTAAATTAATTAGTGATAGAGTTGGGTTTTCATGAGTTCGGTTGACGGTTCACTCATCTGCAGATTATGGTTCAGTGGTTCAGACGATGGTTCGATGGTTCTGACATTGGTTCATACGATGGCTCCGTCGTTCAGACGATGGATCGATGGTTCAAACAATGGTTCGATGTGGTCAGATGATGATGGTTCGATATATCATCACTAAACAAGTCATTAACAGAAGCATGTCCAATCTATGTTAGCATCAACCATGTTTAAATTTAACAAGGGTCTCTAATCTACGTCCTTTAGCACCAACCATGTTAAAATTTTCAGTTAAATTTATTCATATAATGGCAGTTTAGTCTTTTTTACTTAATTATTTGTTGTATTTAATAACTTATTACGAACACAAATATAACGAGTTTTTACAATATAAATGATATAGTTATATAATCTTTAAAAAACTTTATATTACTAACGACCTATGTTAATTAGTAACAAAACTTTATATAAACGAATTATTATTACAATATAATGGTTCACACAACTAACTTGAATTTATCACAAAAACTGGCCCATCTTAATTAGTAATACTGAAAATACCATAATAGTTGTGTATTACAAAGGTTGAATACTGAACAACATGTAATAAACAAATTTATATATTATTAATATGAATGAAATTATGTATTACGTTACATATAACATTGTATAAATAATAATAATAATAATAATATTTATTTATCATTGTGTATCTTTTAAATATAACTTTTATTTAAACTAAATCTCTAAGACCTCAATTCTGTTTACAAATTCATTATTTAAGTTGTTCTTTTTCTCTTTCCTGGTAAAAGACAATTTTATTGGTATGACATAAATTAGCTTTGTTATTCTTACTAATAATTGTTATGCGAATTTAATTAATAAATAGTATTTGTAAAGTTATGATATAAGTTAAAGGTTTATATATGATTAATAAAATCTTTTCATTATTAAAGGTTAATTGACTATGTCACAAATGGGTATAAAATGAAATTAATATATTTCTTAGCTCTATTAAATTGAAAACACATTATAAATCAATGTAGCTACAAATCTTAATATTATCTTATCTATAAAACTTCAAAACCGTAAGTTCTCTTCGTCTATCGTTTTAAAACCGAGTTCAATAAAATTTTCGTGTTGTTGCGAGATAGTCCTCTGGTTAGTTACTTTTTTTTAGTTTTTATTTTTAAGTTAGAAAAACTCATATATTGATTTTATACATAATCTCAGATAAGCATAACAATTTTTGTGTTTTTTTCTTTTGTAATTTAAACTATTTTATTTTAAGAAGTACTAAAATCATAGTTTTAAAATTATAGATCATTTACGTCTATTTTTAATCATAAATTAAAAAATAGATATTAATTATTATATATTATTAATGAATTATCATAAATTAGAATCAAATATTAATTATTATATTATTAATGAATTAAATATGAAAATGCCATGTGGCATTAATTAAAAGTGATATTAGAGGAGAAAATGTCATGTGGCATTAGAAGTATTCTTTTGTTAGTATTAGATTTAATAACTTATTACGAACACAAATATAAATACCCTCTCTCTCTAAAAACTTACAATTAGGTCCAAAATTCATCACAATCAGATCAATTTCTCCATTAATTAATCACAATCACATCAATTTCTTCACTAATTCCACCAATTTTTTCACTAGTTCCACCTAGACCATGTTTGCAGAAATCGGCCTAGGCGGCCGATTAATCACCTAGGCGCTAGGCGGCCACTTACTGCCTAATTTTGAGCTAGTCGGTCAATTAATCGGCCATGGTCAAAGTCGGTCAAAGGCGGCACCTAGGCGGTCAAAAATCGGATTAATCGGACTATATTAATCGGTCAAAATCGGTCCTAGGCGGTCAAAATTGGTCAAAATCGAACCATACTATCTGAAACTTGAAGTATTTATGTGAATTTTGAAGTATTATTTTTATATTATTGGGTATATATATATAATTTTGAAAAAAATACATATAAAAATCCCATTCCGATTAATCCCTAGGCGGTACCTCACCGCCCGACTAGCGCCTAGCGCCTTCTACAACATTGACCTAGACATTAACGACTCTCTTTACTGCTGCAATTTGTTCGATTATAAAAAAAATCATCACAAAATTCATTATCATAAAAAGGAAGATAACCAAATACACAGTCACTAATCTGTTAGCAAAGATCTAATTACCGAATGAAGGTATCACAAGTAAAGAAAAGTAAGGAAAACAATTTAAAGTGGGATTGGTAATAGTTTCCTTTTATACCCAAGTTTGCTAGAGACAATAATATTCACACAAAGAAATTATGAATACAAATTAATATATCTAAAAATGTGAAAATGAAGATGTAAAAGAGAAGTGTTGTAATTAACATATTGAGAAAATCATCAAGGGAGAAGGTTTTGGAAGAAGCCCATTTTTTATCTGGTGGTGGTGGCTGGATTAGGATAGTGGTGATACCTGGTGGTAGGTGAGGAAGATGAATTAGGGCTTTTTATCTCTTTCTCTCTCACTATATATATATGGATTTCATTTATAATTTTTTTAACAAATGGGTAAAAAGACATTTATAGCCTCATGTGCAATGCACATGACTAGATTTAACATTGAAAAGTAACCTGGTTAGTGCTAAAGGAACTACGATATAATGAGTTTTACAAATAAAGAACCACGGCTGTAATTGTTGAAGTTAAAGGGTATCAATTGTTATCTGATACAAACATAAAGGACGAAAACCGTAATTTACCCTTATTTAATATCTTGTGTAGTGAATTACAATTATACCCCACGTTTATGGCATGTGAGGGTGCCACTGTAACTTATTAACAACAGTTTAACGTTAATACCTTGGTTTGGTTAAAAATTCAAAACTTAATACCCTAAAAGGTGATTTTAAATTATCATTACCTAGATCTGTTACTTTGTACAAACCACGGTGACTAACTATGTAATAAACTCAAAAAGAAAAACAAAAATTATTTACATAGGGTTTTCTCCCTAATTTGGGTTTCCATTTATACTATCATTTGATTATTAGGCTATTGGGTGTGGTCATGCCCCTCAATATCAGTGTCATGTCACTCACTTCTAATCCATCATCCAAAACCACTGCCCTAAGGCCGGAGGGTGTGGGGGGCGCCACCCTCGCCACGTCAGAGGCTATAGCGCCCCCGGCGCTATACACCCACACCCAGCATATTAAGTAAGGGCGCTATAATACACTCGCCAACATGTTAACGTGAAGCAAATGCGTGGATCGAGAGAGAAAGTCAAATATGACGGTTTTGGATGTTGTGATGTATAAATTAATATATGAAAATTAAATGATTTTTAAAATAAAAAATAATTAGGTGATGATGACGGGGCTCCATCCCACACCCTGCAATTTAAAGGGGGATGTTATAAAGCCCCCTGGCTGACGTGGCGCCTACGTGGCGCTGAGATGTCTTTATAAAGCCCCAAGGGGGTTATCCCACACCCTCAAGCCTAAGGGTGTGGTCATCACCCAAACCACTATTCTCTTATTTTAATTTAATTTTATGAAAAGGAAATATTGAAAAGGAATAATGAATTTAATAATCCCAACTTTCACCAGTTGGCCAGCAACGGACCCATCTTCAAAAATAGCCACTGGCGGTCCTAACTTTTGACATTTTGTAAAACATTGGACCCTTGCTAACACCGATATAACGGTGATGACGTGGCATGATGACGTGTCATAATTTTTAAACTGGGCTGGTTATATTGCTTTGAACTTGAATATGTGGCTTTCTATTAAAAAATTGAAAAACAATCTAATTAATCATTTAAAGCATCTGCACCTGTTTAATAGAGCAATGGCGAGAGTAAGGAATCACAATTTCTATTCTTCAAACCTTCAATTACAATGATTAATAAGAAGATAAATAGCGATAAAGTGAAGAAGATTGAGAAACGAGTGAAGGTAGCTGCTATCGACGGTGCACCGGCGGTGACGCCGGAGAAACTGTCTGAACAGTGCTTCTAGCCCAATCCAGAAACCGATGGTGGAGAACAAGTTAGGGGAGATAACAGATGGTGGAGAACAAGTTGGGGGAGAGAACAGATGGTAGGTAAGGTTGTGTTGTGTTGTGTTGTGTTGTGGGTGGGTGGGGATAATTGGGGGTGAGCTGGTGAAGGGGTGTCGACACGGAGGAGAGAGGAGAAGGTGGTTGGTGGAGGAGGGGAAGAGAGGAGAGGATGGTGTCGTGGTGGTTGGTGGCAGCTATAGAGGTTTGGTGGCAGCAATGGAGATCCGTCCACCTCCTCGTCGGATCTTATGGTGGTTTGTGGCAGCGCTGGGAGAGGAGGAGAGGGTGGTGCCGGGTGGTGAGAGGGTGGTGGCGGGTGGAGTTGTGCTGGTGAAGAAGAAGATAAAATGTCTTTTTGGGTTTAAAAATTCAAGTTCAAAGCCACATAATCAGCCTAATTGCCACATAACCAGCCCAGTTTAAAAATTATGACACATCATCATGCCACGTCATCACTGTTATAACGGTGTTAGCAAGGGTCCAATGTTTTACAAAATGTCAAAAGTTGGGATCGCCAGTGGCTATTTTTGAAGTTGGGTCCGTTGCCGGCCAACCGGTGAAAGTTGGGATTTTTAAATTCCATTATTCCTATTAAAAAAGGAAAGGAGGCATATGATTATTATGGTTTAATCCATGCCAAACATTATGGATGAGACAAGAGGGTGATGTAGCAATCCATTAATGGTCCTACATGTAAACTTGTGATTGCATATAGTTATCACAAATTCTATATACTCTTAAATGTAAAAGTCGGTGGATAATTCTATATTCTATTACTAAATTATATTCTATAGACTTTTATATTCCATGGCCAATTATATTATGAATGCTAAAAATTGAAAACTCATACTAAAAGTAGGGGTGAGCATGGTGCGGTTTGGTTCGGTTATTACCTATAACCGAAACCATAACCGCACATTGCGGTTATCAAAAAATCATAACCGTTCGGTTTCGGTTAATGCGGTTTCGGTTAATCGGTTATTGCGGTTAATGCGGTTTTGGTTCGGTTATAGGTCGGTTATTTTCATTGTTTCTAATGTTGGACTTTAAATGTGTGGGTCGAGCAAAATTAATGCGCAAACAATAAATATACGGTTAATCAATTATATTTCACTACCATATGCATACTAATTCCAAAACAAAAGTAACACGTGTAGTCACGTGTTATGTAGAAACATACATACGAACACAAAGTGGTTTTTAAATTCGACACTTTTTAATCAAAACATAAAAAGTTGTAGTGCAATCTTCATCAAAGTTGGGTCATGGTTAAAAGTTAAAACATTCAAATACTTCACCAAAGATACATATTGATTAGGCCATGGTTAAGCATTTAAATACAAACTTAAAGACTTTTGGTGCTACGGATTTGGCTATGTTTATTCGGTTCGGTTCGGTTCGGTTATTTGCGGTTATGAAAATAAGAATAACCATAACCGAACCGCAAAAATCGGTTATTAAAAATATAAATAACCAACCCTTCGGTTATTTCGGTTATCGGTTATTTCGGTTCGGTTTTTTCGGTTATTTCGGTTACGGTTCGGTTAATTCGGTTGTATGCTCATCCTTAACTAAAAGTGCATAGGGTTGGAGTGGTTTTACCTATGTCTACTGTATGCCTAACTATTTTCACCCTATTTCGATTCCGACAATTTCCTTTTCTTTCCTTTTTGTCAGTTGTCTTTCTTGGGTCACTTTTTTTTATCAGTTGTATTTCCTTGGCAAGGCCCAACTTTGTTATTTATTTACACAGACTAATAATAACTATAACTATAGTATAATAAATTAATAGTGTTTCGGTAACTATGTGTTTTAGGGTGATTTTTGTTATTTATTTACAAAGAGTAATAATAATTGTAGTGATAGATTTATCATACGATGGTCGACTTATTTATTTTTTCCATTTTTGTGTTTTGGTATAAATTTATACGGTAACACATTGCACCGGGTGTGCGTGGTTCAACGTTTTTACATCTACTTATCGTTCGGTTTAATGGTTTAGCAATCGGAACATATTTCCCCTTGGTTTTACGTTATATTTTTCCGGTTACTATACTAAGTATCAGTACTGTACTAATACTTTAGCTAACTTACGTTTCTACCCCCTGAACTTTAATAGATTTCTCATATGGAGGTCGACTTGGTTATTTTTTTCTATGTTTTTTTATATTTCGACCTAATTATTGCGTGTTAACACGCTACAACGGGTGTGCGTTGTCCAACGTTTTTACATATACTTTTCGTTTTGTTTTAATGGTTTAGCCGCCACAACGTTTTCCCATGGCTTTACGTTATTTGTTTTTGTTACAATACCGAGTGCAGGTACTGTACAGCTAATCAAACTCCCGCTGCAACGCGCGGGGTTAAATTACTAGTTATATATAAAAGTATAACTACACGTGTATAATATTAAATATATAATATAAATAAATAAAATGATTGTTCGTTAGGAGTTTTCGAAGCTTTTTATTTAAAAAAACAACAAAACCTTATTAAAATCCATATATATATGGTTACGGGTCTCAAAAGCATAAGTTGTTTAAGTCGAAACACTTTAAATTTAAATATAAAGTTGACAGCCGACAAAAATTAGTATACAATATTGTCTAAAATTAAACAATTATATTAGAACTGTACAATTTGTACTAGTTAATTTTATATAATATTACTAAGATAGAAAGATGATGTGTATATTCTTTTTAAGGTTTGCACAATTTTGCACCATCAACTTTAATGCTACAGCGAAAAGCCATATGTAAAATAAAAAAGATATTTACAATATTATTATTGGAATTAATTACACAAAAGGCCTTATATAACCAAAATACGCGCTAAAAATCATCTAAAAGTTGATACATGTGATAGTACGTAAATGGTAAATCAACACTGTAAACCTACCATTCACGTTTACATAAATAAATGTAAAGGATAGATAATGTTTTATTGCTAACCGTAGCATTTTATGTACTTCGCGTGTTCTTTTATTTCATTTCTTTTATTTAGGGCTTAAAGGGTTATAAAAGGTCGAAGTAATTGATCTAAACTTGTTATAATCATATTATATTAAATATAGTTTTGAATTTTTTATGTTTTTTAAATTGTATTACAATCCAGTTGCTATGTAAAAACCAGGTTCTATCACATTATTTATTATTATTATTATTATTATTATTATTATTATTATTATTATTATTATTATTATTACTATTATTACTACTATTACTATTACTATTACTCATGGTTGTAAAAATCCCGAGTAGCCTCCGATTAATTGCTAGTCGAAGTTTCACTGAGTAATTTTTATCTAATCGGTCAATTAATCAGTACGCGGTCAACAGTGGTCAAATTCAGACCTAATTGACCAAAAATCGGTGGTAGTCTAGTGATTCCAGCCAAATTTAGGTCAGATTCTTGACCAAAACCTGTAAATTCCGGCAATTGATCCTATCTACTTGAAAATATGAGTTGAATAAGGTGTTAAAAATGTTTACTTAAAAATACATAAACAAAATGTGTGTATATACATATCAAACTGAAAATCACATATAAAATCTCAATCCATTAATCCCGATTAATCGCTAGTCATTACTTCACCAACTGACTAGTACCTAACGATTCTTACAACCTTGATATTAGCACGTACTACTACTCGTTGAATGTAAAAGAACCTGATTTCTTACCACTATTTGTTTGATCAGAGCGTAATATGATATTTAAACTCATTTTCATTTAAACAAGTTATATTTTTTTTTTTTTGTGGTGGCTTGAGAAGCAATCGATTCAAAGAAAAGAACACACGAGTGGTGAGAAAATGGGTCAAGTTTTGGTGGGTGTGAGTGTACTAGCTAGCCACTAAATTATGAATGTTTTGACCCAAAAGTTAAAGAAATCTTAAGACACCTTATTTGGTGTTTTTGAAGCTCTTTGTGGAAAAAATAGGAGCAACCTAGGATTCCTGAAAAGGTATCAGTGTTTTGTTGTGTTTTGTTGATATCATATCCATAATTTTCTTTTACCAATTAAAAGTTAAAGTAGGGAATCAAAGCAAAAGGCTATGTGGAATATGATCATGCATGTCTAAGGAAAACATCATTTGGTGAAAGTGACAATTTGTAAAAGAAAACATCAATCCTTATGCGGAATATTCTTTTATAAAACTAAAGTTTGATTCATTCAGGTTCCTCATTCCAAGGATTGCCGCGTATGAAGCACAGGGACGGTTGTTATCATCGAGTACCCGTCTCTGAGACGGTTTGGGGACGGAAACGCCATGAGGAGGCCATGGGGACGTTCCCCAAACATTTCCGGGAAAATGGGGACGGCCGTTTGACGTTTTAAGGACGTTTCCAATTATATGTAGGGTTTTAACTTTTAATTAAAGGTGCATATCGACCACATAGTAAGCAGACAACGACTTCGATGGCGAATTCCGGCGAAAAATTCCGACTCCGGTGATGCTTTCTGTCGGAAACCAGGAAGAAGAAGATAAGAAGATAGCAGAAGAAGATAACGGTTGTTTCAAGCTTTAGGGTTATATAACTTTATCGATTTTGACATTTAGCACCTTGATGCGGGCCCAAGTGTGGAGGAGCGGGCTATCTTGTATTTGGAGACCCAAGATCGCGTAACAAAAGGGGCTTCACTAAAATGACTCTAACTTGGGCTACGGGGGTCCGTTTTGGGCGTGCGACCAGGCGAAACGAACGTGAGAACGAGATCCATCTTGCTGCAAATTGCCTACGGCGGTTTGGGTCATCGTCCGGGCCAAAAACGCTTATTTCTATTAGTTATTTACGTTTTTATGTTTTTTGAAGTGTTTTAGGCATTTTGTTTTTGGGCTTGTGTTTGGTCCGTTGTCTTTTTTTAGGCCCATTTCAAATTTCTGTTCCTATTTATATGTTTCTCTAGTAATTGGAAAGTTCAGACTTGAATTTTGAATTAACTCATTTTTCTCTTTAAATTATGTGCCCTTTGGGTGGAATCTTGGGGGTTGGGGAAGAACTACACGGGTATTCGTAGAATCAACGTGTTTGATCTTCATTTTTCGTAACACACGCTACATCAATAGATCCCGAAATTAGAGTCCTAAATGCAAAGGTGGAGATGTTCTCCGATAGATCGAACCCATGAATGAACAAAATTTGGGACAAGAGAACCTAATTATCTTTACATCATTTAAATATTAAAGTTGTTGAATTTAATTTAAAATATAAACGGCTTATCATCTAGTGTATTTAAAATAAGTTTTTGAAATATTTAGACAATTGTGATAGTTAAAAAAATGTGTTTGATTTATTCTAAAAATACGGATATTAGTATAGTAGTAAAAACATAATAATCTATGAATGTTGTAATATCAACAAAATGCAACATAAATAAATAATTCATATGTTCTCAACTAATTAAAAGGGTTTATGAATATATATATAACATATGATATGGTTGGCTAAAAAGAAAAAAAATAATAACCGGATATTTTCTTAAATAATAAACAAATCTTTTTGATATGATATAATAGTGATAATAATATTATATATTAATATAATATATTAATAATATTAGATATTAATAATGTTATTATAATTAATAAATTAATATAATTCATAACACATCTTCAACAACAAAAAAAATGCATTATGGTTATTAATTATAATATTAGATACCCATTAGAATTATTGTAGAAGTAATCATTATATAATTATATTTAACTAATATTGTTATTATAGAATGTCATGTAACATTTTTTAGAATCCGAATTAGATACGATTGAAAGATTGTTACTGGTCCAAGAGGAGAATAGGTGATAGACGTAAACAGAGTAAGGTGGGGCCTCTTATGGATTAAAAGTTTAGAACCCTCAAGAATCATGTGCAATAAATATGATAAAATGTCAATTAAATAAAGTGAGTCATGATCTACCCATTTTATTTTCATTCTTAAGCCAAATGTACATGATAAGAATGGCCCACATCCCATGCATCTATCATGCAGTAAAAAGGTGTGATTTAAAGTCTTTCATCAGAGTGGTGAGAAACATAAATAGAGGGTGTTAATGTACCAATTCTTATAGCATGAGCCACAAGTACTAAAAATAAGAATAAAATCACCCATATTTTATGACTCCTTTATCATTTAAAAAAATGACCCAGATTTCTTTTAGTTTTGATGCTTCATTAATATATTCAATGAAATGGTAAGAATTATTTATATATATAGGGGGTCGCTAAAATGAAAACAACTTCCAGTTGTGAGAACCACGAGAACCACTTTCTAATTATTAGATCTTCAAGATGGATGGGTGAGATTAAAAGTAATAAAAACTATTATAAAAATCTTTTTTTCTTATTATGTTTTTAATATTTTTTTGTTAAAGGGTATATAAGTAAATTTGCTTTTTTTTCTTATTATATATTTTATTTTTTATCACCTTTTTTGTCCTATTGCATTAATTATTTTTTATTAAAAATCAGATTTTTTTATTAAATAATATTTTGAAATCAGATTTTTTGATAATTTTTTTTCAAGATTTGTTTAAAAAACGTTTTTAAAAGCCGTTTTTTACGCCCTGTTTTTACGGCCCGTTTTACGCCCTGTTTTTACGCTCCATTTTTTCGCGCCGTTTTTGCGACCGGTTTTTTACGCGCCGTTTTTACGTTTTACGTTTAAAAGTTTTTACATAAAAGTTTACGTTGTTTGCGTTAAAAAGTTTACGTTTTACGTTTTACGTAAAAGTTTACGTTTTACGTTAAAAAGTTTTACGTTTTACAATTTGCGTAAGTTTTATGTTTTACGTTTTACTTTAACTTTTTAAAGTTTTACGTTTTACGTTTTACGTAAAATTTTTAAAGTTTTACGTTTTACGTTAAAATTTTTACGTTTTAAGTTTTACATTTTACGTTTTAATTTTTACGTTTTACGTTTTACAATTTGCGTAAGTTTTACATTTTACATTTAACGTTAAATTTTACGGTTTTAAACTTTTTTTTTACGAGAAATTTTCTTACGGGTTTAAACTTTTTTACAAAAAGCATATTTTTTACAAAAATTCAATTTTTTTACGGTTTTAAACTTTTTTACAGAAAACAAAAAAAATTTTAACAACAAAACAAATTTATTTTTTACAAAAAAAAACATTTTTTTATGCCGAACATCATTTTACGCCCGCGACCCCGATTTCGGGTTTACCAAAAACATTTTTTTTACAAAAAATTTTTACGGGTTGTAAAAAATACATTTTTTACGAAAACAAAATTTTTTTTACGCCAAAACATCTTTTTACGCCCCGACCCCCGATTTCGGGTTTACAAAATTTGAGAATCTTAACAAACGAACACACCCAAAAATCGCGACTCAGTAGGTGTCTCAGATAAGTTGAACTTATCATCATCGTCTGAAAAAAAAACGAACAACAAAAATCAAAACAAATGTGTGGATTTTGAACAAAAAAAACGGGGTTTGGCTCAAAGTTTCCAAATTGTCAAGGCTGCAAGAGTGGGGTTGCGGTTTCAAAAACGTACCATCCGCTATCCTTGCTGCGCCATCGTCATCAATTGTCGGAAAAATGGTTTCGAACTATCACTGCCAAACGACATAAAATACTCACTACCTGGTCCGCTAAAAAGTGGTAGACAACCTCACGCAAATTCTACAACTTTTCGATCGGCACCACGGGGCACCGCGCGGGCCCCACGGGGCACCATCGGCACCGCTTTGCAAATCGGTCACCTGTAAAAACATACCGGAAAACTCAAAATTCAACCATTTCAACCTCAAAAACATCATCTTTTTCCACACAAACAAAAACCCTTAATCAATCACCTATAAATCACAGAAAAAACACCACAGGGGCCAGAAGAGTCCAAACCAAGAAATTTCACACAAACAAAAACCCTTAATCAATCATGACCTTATGAATCCACTAACTAAGAAATTTCAACAATTTCAAACAAGAACTGTTCGTTCCAAAAATTCAACCTTTGACTAAATTGGTTCAATCAAATTCCAAATCTTTTATCAAACTTCAAATCCAAGTTCAACTCATTTCAATCCAGAGTTCTTTTTCAAATTTCATCAATCAGAACGATTGCCCTTTGGGCCCAGTTGAGTTTCAAATTAGCATGCTACCTTTTAAATTTTTTTTCTAAAGACATGTTAATCCACAAAAAATTGGGCAAACACAACTAGATCAAGAAAATCATAGATCTAACAACAATAAAAACCAATAACAACAACAAAAATACTAGAAGACGGTTGTGGATCTAGCTTGTGCGGCGAAGATTTCATCCTTCAAAGAGAGGGTTTTCAGATATGCCCAACACCATCACTACCAGTGGCCGGATCTGCGGCGACCCCGCCGCCGCCGTTGACGCCTATAAGTTGGACCTCCGATGACCAATCTTGTAGCCGGTCCCGGAGAAACGAGGGGTCGTTGGTCTTGTCTCCAGAGAAGGAGGGGGGTCACCGGAGAAACAAGGGGGCGCCAGTGTGGGTGTGGTGTTTGGGGGGTCGTTGGTGTGGGTGTGGATTGGGCAACAGAGTTTTGTTCAGCTGAAGATGATGATCTCTTCATCAAAGATGAAGAGATGAAGAGAGATATGCTCATCTGAGAGTTTAAAAAATGAAATGAAGAGAGAGAATGAGATGGAAATGACTATAAAAAAGAGACAGAGACAGATTGACATTGAAAGTGACATATAAAGTAAATTAGCTAAATACCCTTTTGGTTGACATAATCTTATTGGTGGAGAGTGGTTCTCACGGTTCACGCAACTGGGGTGGTTTTCATTTTAGCGGCTCCCTATATATATATATATATAGAAATGGGATCAGGAGAAAACGCCCCAAAGTGTGAGAACGCATCCTGGCCCAACACGTGTCACGCGACAAAGAGAAGGTTGGAGGGGCTTTTTTGTCCTTTCATATTCTTCTTTTTAAACACGTGTCACATCACCTTTCCATTTTTTGGCGTTTAACAAATATGCGACGTTTTTATTGTTTTTAGATCAAGATCATAGTAAATATTTTGGCGTTTTAACTAAGCATGGCTTTGATTGTTGTGCCAAGTAGGATGCAGGCCTATAATGTAAAAAACATCAGTAATTTTCTTGATGTTTATTTTTTTTTCTATCAAGTGTTGTGCCATGTAGGATGCAGGCCTATAATGTGACAGGCAATTATGGCGTTTTGAAAAGATAAATAAATTCAATTTTTCATGTAGTGGCTTTTAATATAATAAATGTTTGGCAATAATGTTACCGTCTCTTCATTTTACTGTTTTGCAATTATTGTTTCATTCAATTTCATCTGTCAATTAGTGTTGCTTTTTCTAATAATACTTTGTTTGTCGTTTTTTGGCGTTTTATATAGCAACATCGTGCTTTGCTAGCATCCGTTCTCACAGTTTTCAACTATCAGGCGTTTTGGTGTTTGTAGTTTTTGGCGTCTTATACTCATTTTTTTTATTAGTAGAGAATTAGATAATAAACAACAGAGAATTAGATAACAAACAATAGAAAATGAAAAAAAAATTAAAAGTTATAATCTAATTTCTCATCCAAATCTTCACTGTCATCAGCCCCTTCTACTTTAATCTTTTTTGGCGTTTTGAACCTGTTTTAAATACCTTATGTAGATCCTTATTTTCCTACATAACGCCCGTCTTAAAATATGCTTATTTTTTGTGGCATCCTTTATTGTGGTTTGATATATACTTGTTTGGTGACATGTTGAAGATCAATGCCTGCTCGAATGTATTGATCCCTTCATGCCATCAATATATCCATCAAGAAAAAAGTGACATGATGACATATCAGTGTCATCAGTCTCTTTTTCATGAATATTTGTCCATCTCATTCAACAAAAGCTTATAGAGATACCCACCTCAGAGAAGAATCAATTCAGTGAAACTTCATTCAGAACAATACTCAATATAGAAGAAACGAGGTTCCGCGCCTGTGGCTTTTTTAACTATTTATTTGGCGTTTTAAAGTGAATGGTTTCTAGGAAACATGGCGTTGTTTTTGGTTTGTGATCAGTTAGTTGTGCAAAGACGTCTCTTTTATAGGATGTTTTTGGCGCGTAGTTTAGGCGAGATTTTATTTATAATAAATGATATTAATAAAGTAGCCGTCTTTTCAGTTACTGTGTGTATTTTTACTGTTTTTGTTAAGCTTTTTATGAGTTTTTAGGGTCATAGACGTTCCATCTTCCAAGTTTGGCGTTTTTTAATGGCTTTAAGTAGTTTTTGGCGTTTTTTTTTTTTCATTTTTAGCTTTTAATAATACTTCTCCAAATTACTTTTATTATAGTTTGGGAGTTCATGGCGTTTTACTGCATTATGGCGTTTCACAAGCATTATGACTGTTTGGCGTTTTATTAATATAATGTATTTTTTTATTCTAAGTTGAAAAATACATAACAAACAACAGAAAAACAAAATTAAAAAAATAAAAATAGAAACATTTCATCTTCCAAATCTTCATTGTCATCAGTCTCTTTCTTCTTTGAAACATGTTCACTGGCGGTTTGGCTTTGTCATGCTTGTGTTTTTGTGGCCGTTTGGAAAGACAAAATGACATGAGTTTTTTGTTTGAATATGTATCTTCAAACCACTCATCAGTGTCATTCGTCTCTTCATGCCATTATAATATTCATCAATAACATAACACAAAAAATGACATAAGTCTGACACCAGCATCTTTTTGTTTATGATTTGTCCATCTCATGCAGCAAAATGTTAATTGAGTCACAGCACCTCAGGGAAGAATGCATTCTCCGAAACTTCGCGTAGAACAATATTGAATATACAAGTAACGATATTTGTCATTTTCGGCGTTTTACTGAGGAAAATAGTGTTTCTGAAAGAAACGTCAATTTTTTGGAATCTTTGATATTTGAGTGTTTTGGCGTTTTCTAAGATGATTGGTATATAGTAAAATATGGCGTTTTGAGTAGGTGTGTTTGATGTTTTGGGGATTATGGCGTTTGTAATATGAATGATATATAGTAGAAAATATGGCGTTTCAGGTTCGGGGGGGGGGGGTGTTTTTATGTCTGAGATGTTATGTTTATATATGGATGTGTTTTTGCCCGTAATGGCGTTTTATTCATTAGTTTGGCGTTTTGGTATAGAAGTGTAAAGACACTTTTACCCTTAATGAAGGGCGTCCACTTAATAGAATTCGTGTTATTTACGAAAACGCCACCGCGCCAATCCAGTCTATAGATTGTTTTGATCGGACGATATATAAGCCTTCTCACCGTTCTCACAATTTCCACCGTTTTCTCTAAATCCTGACCCTATATATATATATATAGAGAGAGAGAGAGAGAGACAGAGTCCATTAAGTGTAACTGCTTTACAAATCCATCTCCATGCTTAGTTGAAATCTGAGCCGTTTAAACTCACAAAAATAACCGCTCCCATAACGGTTCAGGATGGTTATTTACGTTTTCTTAGCTGATGGTTACTTTCACCTTTTCGTGTCCTTGATCTCCACAACTCAACTTAATCCTCCTAGAGACTTAGGTAGTGATATCAATTCACTTGAGGAGTATTGTTATATAATGTAAATGCCACATACAAAAATTCCTATTGTCAATTGAATCATTCCTGAAGAATAAAAGAAATCTCTGCACTTTTTGTTTTTTTTTCTGTTACAAAACATTCGATAACATGTAACTTACATTCCCTAATTTTTTTAGGAAAAAAAAGTTTGTTACATAAGATTTTCTTAAGTTTTCTTAACTTAAGTGGGTTTTCTCTGTAATTCCCTATATATATATATATTATTTCTGAAATTTAAAAGAATAAATAAATTAGTAAATGAATAAATGTTTATCTTTTATTTTGAGATTTTGGGATACGATTACACATAATCAGAAAAACATATTTACCCAATATAAATTAACAACATTGTGATGCATAGAGTAGTTGTACTCTTTGCATAAGGAGGTTTTAAAAAAGTTTGATATAATTACAATTTTAATCTAAAACTATTTTGGTATTTTACTTTTAACCCCAAAGCTTTCTATCTTTGTCAATTTAACTCATAACTTTTTTACTTTCAACTTTGGTACCCTATACTCTTCATATTTCGCTAAAATTCCGTTTTACGTTTTGTTCTAAATTTTTGCGATTTAACACAACGAACGTTCATGTGTGGTTCAACGTTTTTACGTTTTGTTTTACGCTTTGTTCCAAATTTTGCGAGTTAACATTACGCAACGTGCATGTGAGGTTCAAAGTTTTTATGGTCGTCTAATTTTTCCCGTTTGATAGGTTCATCATGACGCACGAGTCCTAAATCAACTTAGTTATTATTTTTTATGTTTTATGTTTCGGTCTAATTTCTCTGCATTAACATGTCGCAACTTCAGTGTTGGTAATCGTTGGCGATGTTGTGGCCTTGGTGCTATTTGCCACAGTTTTACGCCTCCACCGCAAAACGCGCGCGGGGGGGGGGGGGGGATTAATGCTAGTTATATCCAAAACTGATAAGTCAGATGTGGTTTATTTTCATATGAATTTACGATGAACTTGTGTCACACCCTGATTTTCTGGTGGGTCCGGACTTGGGTTTTCTTTGTGACAAATTGATATAGATATTCACAATAACACAACGGAAGTCTTGCGAGTATAAGATAATTATTACAAATTACAATTGTCTGAAAGTTCATAAAATAATTGTTGGTGCATACGTCTGTCGACTTCGTCTTGTATCAAGTCTTGTTTTGTAATAGATAGACCAGGGCACATTATTCGAGGAAACTGTTAAAATAGGTTGAGAGGTAATTTCGCACGAAATTACAAAGTGGTAATTCCGTATAAAATTACATGGTGATTTCGCACGAAATCTGATTTCGTGTGAAATCTAATTTCGCTTGAGTAGGTCCATACGAAATCATCCAGCCTATATATACCCCTTATTTCGTTTCATTTGTAATTTTTCCGGTTTGAGAGCGGAAGTGCTGCCGAAGTGTCGTCTCGCTGTAAAACCTTGTCAAATCAATAAACAAGACATTTTAAAGTAATATTCTTGCTGAATCACCTTGATACGTTTGTTTCCGCCTTTCGTATCGAGCAAAAACTCTTCTGAACGACTCGTTTGGTCGGTAAAATGATCTTACAAGTGGTATCAGAGCTCAGGAGGAAGAGTTCATACTGATTCAGCTGCAAATTCTGATTTCTACACCTTCTTTTCAAAATTGAACTTGTTTTCACGGTCAAAATGTTTTGAATTTCACACATGGTATGCAAAACTGTGTTTTAACAAAGCCTTGAAAGAATTGGACCTAAAATCTGCTTAAAACCTTGTCAATTCGACAAAATTCAGTTCGAGATGATGACATCAGCAATATTTCGCACGAAATTGTCTCTTGATTTCGCACGAAATTACTTTTGTGATTGATTTCGTTTGAAATTGCTGGTAATTTCGCACGAAATTAGTATTTCGTTTGAGGTATTTCGTACGAAATCAGGTATTTCGTACCAAAGAGGCTAATTTCGTTTAAAACCAGTTGATTTCGCACGAAATCAGCATTCGTTTGGTGATTTCGCACGAAAACACTATTTCGTGTGAAAGGTTTGGTTTCGTTTGAATTGATTTCGTTTGAAGCTACTGTGCAGGTTATTTCGTTTGAACTGGTTATTTCGCTTGAAGAGATATTTCGTTTGAAAGTGGCTGATATTGTGAAACTTGTTACCGAATCATGGAAGAGGAGTTTTATAACGCATTTGCTACATCTCCGACTACTCCGGCTGCCATTGCTCAAAGCATGAATATGGAAAATGAGACTGGAACTTTGCAAAAACCCCCAAAGCTAATGGGCATTGAGGAGTATTATGGATGGAAATATCGTTTTGAGAATTGGGTTCAAGCAAATCATTTGAGATCATGGGAGTGTATTGAGAAGAAGTATGTTAGACCTCGTACTGAGGTGGGAGTTATCAAGGCAATTTCTGAATTGTCAGACAAGGAAAGAGATATGTACAAAGCAGAGAAAATGATGATTAGTCTGCTACAGCAAGCTGTGAACGAAGACATCTTCATATTACTTCAACACGACAATACTTCACATTAGATTTGGGATGCACTTCATGTTAAGTTCGAGGGAAGTGAAAAGATGATCAGGAATAAGAAAGCGTTATTAAAGAAAGAATTTGATTTGTTTACGAGTTTACCGGGTGAGGGTACAAAGAAACTGATTGAAAGATATTGTCACTTAGTTCGTTCAATGTCTTTGTTAGATATAAACAAAGAACGAGAAGAATGGGTCGAAAAACTGGCTGATGCAGTACCGCAGAAAGAGTGGGGTACATTTTTGATGATTTTAAAGAATACTGGAGAATATGATGGTTTGACAATCTCTCAGTTTATTGAAAAGATTGAAGGACAAGATCGTGAGCAGCAAAAGATTGCTAGGATGAACAATCCGAGTGGTCAACAAGACATAAAAATGTATTACAAAGGAAGTGTTCAAGATGTTGAATTAAGTCCAAAGATTCAAACTGCTTTTAGCGCTGAAAATTCATCTGGAACAGTCAATCAAAGTCCAAGTAGCAGTGGATTTTCTTCATATCCAAGTGTTAGTCCAAATGTTTTAGCTTCAAGTTATCAGTCTCAAGGGTCAAAGAATGGAAATGGGTTTGTGATACAATGCAACATTGCATTGAATCTCATGAAGGATTGGTTGCAGGAAGGATCGGAAATCCTATGCTGACGAAAGAGGATTACGATCAGATCGATGCTGAAGAGATGGAGATCATGGATATCAAATGGTGCTTAGCGAGTGTGTTAAGACGAGCTGAAAAATTCAAGATGATTACAGGAAGAAATGATTTTCTGGATGCGAATGTCTCTACTTTAGGTTTTGATAAATCGAAAGTTACTTGTTTTCGATGCAGGGAGAAAGGTCATTTCAAGAGGGAATGCAAAAATCAAGAAGCAATTGGAGAAAAGAATCCGTTTGGAAAAGATGATTATTATCGAAAAGCCATATATCAACAAGTTGCTCATCAACCGCATCAACAAAAAGAACCACAAACTGCACATGCAAAAATGATCGAAGATGCAAATAAGAAAGCTTATTTTGGTATCATTGATCAAGATGATGAAAAAGTGGCAGAAGGCTTCAGCTAGGATAAATATATTCCATCTGATTCAAAAGTTGTAGCTCTCATTGCACAAGTCATTCAAGAGCCTGATTTGCTGACAGAATGGATGAAAGTGTTTGATAGTAATGAGAAGAATCAAGATGAAGAATCTATTCTTCAGATGATAGTTCAGAAAAGACAATAATTTTTTATCAATCACAAAATGATGACAGTAGTGATGATGAGGAAGAAATGCATATTAATATTGCAAAAACTCATTTATTGTCGCAACCCCCGATCCCTATTTCCCGGAAACGGGCGGACGCGATCTCAGAGTTTCAGTAGTATCAGTTATTTAATCTTGCAGCGGAATTTATATCAGGACCGTAGTTAGGAAATGTTTATCAGAGTAAAACCACCTCATTTAATATTAATAATCACATGGGTAAAACCCAAGTTTCTTAGTACAATACATTTATAGGGATAAACCCTATTTTATTGAATTTTAAAACATCGTTATTTGGTAACTTTTATAGCCATATTTTCCCAAGCCTTCAGTGCTCTCCAGCTGGCTTTTTACTAATCGGCTGTCACATTGGGTTACCTGAAACGTGTTTTAAAAACATTTGTCAGTCGGAAATACTGGTGAGTGAATCCCAGTTTAATCAAGTTTAAATAAAAGTCACAGTGAATCCTAAGAAACTTCTAACCTCGGTTGGTGACTCAGGGGTTTTCCATTTAGTAATTGCCTCAATCTTTGTTGGATCTACATGAATTCCTTCATGATTAACTAAATGTCCAAGGAATTGTACCTGTTCTAGCCAAAATTCGCACTTTGAAAACTTAGCATAAAGCTTTTCCTTTCTTAACAAACTTAAAAGTGCGTGCAAATGCTTTGCATGATCCTCTTTATTCTTAGAATAAATTAGAATATCATCTATGAAAACAATTATGAATTTATCCAAATATGGCTTACATATTCGGTTCATCATGTCCATAAATGCAGCTGAGGCATTGGTTAAACCAAATGGCATGACAGTAAATTCATAATGACCATACCTTGTTCTAAATGCGGTCTTAGGAATGTCCTCTTCCTGTACCTTTAATTGATGATATCCTGACCTTAAATCGATTTTAGAGAAAAATCGAGCTCCTTGCAGTTGATCAAACAGATCATCAATTCTCGGTAGTGGATACCGATCCTTAATCGTGACTTTGTTTAATTCACGGTAGTCAATGCACATACGCATTGATCCGTCCTTCTTTTTAACAAACAATATCGGCGCTTCCCATGGCGACGGACTCGGTTGTATGAATCTCTTCTCTAACAATTCATCTAATTGTTTCTTCAATTCTTGCATTTCTGCAGGTGCCAACCGATAAGGTGCTTTGGCAATCGGTGATGTTCCTGGTATTAAATGAATCCTGAATTCAACTTCTCTGTCTGGAGGTAGTCCTGGTAATTCTTCTGGAAAGACATCTGAAAACTGAGATACTACTGGAATATCTTTTAGTTCTTTTCTTTTAGTGTTAGTGATTATAGAAATCAAATACACTATAGAACCTTTTCTTATAGAACTTGCAGTTTTCATCACAGGGATGAATTTTGTGGACCTAGAGGGTTTATCTCCTTTAATTGTGATCATTTTAACTTTTGGTGAATTTATTTGAATTGACTTTTGATCACATAGAATACTGGCTTTATTGGCTATTAACCAATCCATTCCTAAAACAACATCAAATCCTGCCAGATTCATGGGATATAGGTTTGCTATAAATTTTTGATTAAAAATTTCTATTCTTGCTCCCTGCAAGATTTCAGAAATCCTAATAGTTTTTCCATTAGCGGTCTCTACTAGACATTCTTGTGGTAGTTTAGTTAATGACTGATTTAGAATTTTGCAAAACGAAGTATTGATAAAACTTTGGTTCGCACCAGAGTCAAATAATACTTTAGCAAATATATCATTAACTAAAAACGTACCAGCTATAACGTCTGGGATTATCTTGGCTTCCTCTGCAGTCAGAACAAATGCTCTAGCATTTTTGGTATTCTTGTTGTTTGCAGCTGGGGTCAATTTTGGACAGTTTGGCCTGATATGACCTTTTTCCCCGCAGTTGTAGCACAATCCATTACTGGATTTCTTCCTTGTGTCCTGGCATCTTGCAATAATTGCAGAGAATTGAGCATTTTCCCGAATGCTTTTTCTTGCAGACCTTGCAGTATGGTGCAGAGGTAGAACCCATATTCCTACGATTGAAATTTCCAGAACGGAATTCTTGTGTAAGCCTTTGGGTTAAGTTCCTCCTCTGATCTTCTTCTCTAGTACGAACTAATTCATCTGTCAAGGTATTTGCTAGTTCTACAGCTTCTTCTATAGTTTGAGGTCTAGCTGCCTTAACTACGTGTCTTATCTCCCCAATTAATCCCCAAATATAACGGGAGATTAACACTGGTTCTGGTGAAGCAAGAGTTGGCACTATTCTAGCATATTCAAAGAATATTTTAGTGTATCCCTTACTATCCACACCAGTCATCCTAAGGTTTAGGAATTTTTTGCTATCTGTTCCTTTTCATTAGGAGGGCAGAATTTCCTTTCTACCTTGTCCTTAAATTCTTCCCATTCCATATTATAGGTTCTATCACTTCCTTTTGTTTGGAGGATAGTGTTCCACCATTCTAATGATGAATTCTTAAACAGATTAGAAGCAAACAATATTTATCTTCTTCAGCACACTTGCTTATCCTTAAGACTACCTCGGTTTTCTCTATCCAACGTAGGGTTGCAATGGCCCCTTCATTACCTGAGAATTCCATTGGTTTACAAGACCAGAATTCTTTATAAGAACAACCATAAGGCACGGTTCTTCTTCTTTTGGGAATAGGCAATTGAAGTATTGGTCCATTGTTCACACTATGCTCTGGTTCACTTGGTCGCTTACGGCTATGCTTACTTTTATTATCAGCATCCTTAACAGTTTGAAGAATAAATGGCATTGCATCTATAATTCCTTGTGCTACTATGTGTTGGATAGCACTATTATCCACTTGATTGTTATTGTTATTGATGCTTGGATTCTCATTAACCACGTTAATGTTACTCTGGTTATCATTATTCGGATTTCCTTGGTTTTCTTCGTCGGCCATCTGAATTTTAAACAATTACCCCATATTAATATCACAAATAATATCTTAATATAGTTAATCACATGACACGCATTTTTGCCAAAAGCGTCGATCATTGCGACTATACTCTTTTCATATACTATTATGCGTCTATTACACACTAGTACTGAAATAAAATTACAATACCAACAGAAATAGAATCACACTAATAGTAATATGCATCCGTACACACATATTTTTATTTTTATTTTATTTTATTATATTTTATTATTATTATTACTACTGTTTCCTCCATTCTCACATTCATGGATATGGATTTATCCAAAAATCCATATTGCGCTCATCGTATTTCCATACGAGACGCTCTCCCACCTGACGCATTCTCTCACTGCTTTCTAAAATTTCCTCCCCAAAAGTCCTAAGTTCTTGAACGTTTTCTGCACTCATTGGGGGTGCAGGTTCTCGGACTGGGTTTGGAATCTGGGGTGCAGGTTCCTGATATGGGGGTGACAGTGCCTGAAATCGGTAAGGATCTTCTAAGATTTCCCTAATATAATCATCTTGGTAATAGGGATCTAAAGGGTCCATACCTGGGTAGGCTTCTATGTTCTATATGGGTGGGTATTCCTGGATAGGGTAACGTTGCACAAAGTCTCTATTATCGTCCCACCAAGGGTCATAATTGTCACACCCCGACCACGTAGAACATACAAAACGTGGCGGAAATGTCGGGGAGTGTTGTAACAGAATTAATTGTTTCAAATCCATGGTAATTGAAGTTTCGTTTTATTGATTAAAAGTGTTACAATGTCTTAACAAACAAGGAAATACAACATAATTAACTAGTCTTGCATCTTTTATTGTCACTAAAGCCCAAGTTTGCCTATGTGTATCTTGATCATCTTATGCAACAGCTCCTGAAAAACACATGTGAAAATAGGTACGTCAGCATAAAAATGCCTGTGAGATACATAGGTTTTGTGAAAATAGGTTTCATGACTTATGTTTGAGAAAATGTTTAGTCATGAACCTTGTAATTTGCTTTGTCTTGTAAATCATTTGAAAAACGATAAGATCAGATGATATGTATAAATAAATGTCAGGTTAAATGAATAACCATGTAAAAATGTGTTTGTATAAGATAAGTTGTTTGTAAATTAATGTCTTGTGAAAAGTATGATATTTGTATAAAATGTTATATGTCTCAAACTGAAATGATTCAAATAACGCTACGATATGTAATACCATACAAACACTTATATATAGGAAGTACCAGCGGCGTATCCACCATGCTTGTATCATATTACACACGCATCGTTACTTAATCACTTAATCAAACCAAACCACCAAAGTAATGTTTAACAATTGTAGAAATGTTTATGTATGGTCAAATACGGTTCACACGGTTCACAGATACAAACGGTTCACAGATACAAACGGTTCACAGATACAAACGGTTCACAGATACAAACGGTTCACAGATACAAACGGTTCACAGATACAAACGGTTCACAGATACAAACGGTTCACAGATACAAACGGTTCACAGATACAAACGGTTCACATAGTCAAATGATTACAACGGTTCGAAATGCAATATAATGTGTTCATATGCTGGATGAGCATATGCAACAGAAATGTAATGTAAAACAATGTACTAAGCATGCACACAATGGACATACATAGCATAAGTGTAATGTAAAACAATGTACTAAGTATGAACTAAATGGACATACATAGCATAAAATGTAATGTAAAACGATGTACTAAATACGCACACAATGGGCATACATAGCATGAAATGTATTGAAATCATGTACTATAATGTACTAATGAACGTAGGAAGTATATGATGTGAAAACAGGAAAGCATAAAAGTAACAAGTAGGCACATGTGTTTCACCCCAAAATAGTTTGGAAAACAGTAAAAGAGGGGTCTATGTACTCACTTGAGATTGCTTAGTAGTCCTTGAGTAACAACCAAACAATGCTAGAGATCGCGGATATCAACCGGCACCTAATATAGGTAACTATGTTAATAACCGGACCTAAATCGGATGATTGCATAGAATGAGGGTTAGTAAACCAAACGAGTATAGAGACTCGTGTCATATGGTTTAACAAAGCCTTCATGCTAAATGAAACCTAACCTAAGCGTTTTCGACCCATTACGACCCGTTTAGGTAGCTTATGCTACTTTAACGCGTCGTTTGCGTGAAACGCGTTCGGACCGTCTAACTAGTCCTATGACAAGTGTTATATGCCTAAACATGTTACATAATCAGTTATGTGACAAAAGTTTAGGTTACATATGCTTAATTACCAATTATACATGAAAAGGGTATTCTGGTAATTTACCTAAGGCATATAAATTACCTATCATACAACTACTCAAACGATGTGACCATAGGGTATAACCTCGGAAGGTTATTCCCTACCTACTATGGTCACCTAATGTATTTGGTCGGATCCTAATGATCGACCAAATGGGTCGGGTTCGAAGGTATAAGCGATTTATTAGATCGCTTACCCTTACGACCCTAGACAACGTGGTAATCAGTAGGCATAGTCCCAAGGGACTATAACCAACGTGATTACACTCACGTTGCGAAGTTCAAACGAACTTCGCATTGACCATAAACTGGTCAATGCAGAAAGTCAAACAAAGTTTGACTTTCAGACTCGAAAAGACTCGAAAAGCAATAAAAGAACGAAAGAATACTTACGAAGGGTCCCCGAATGCTAATCCCGATCCAAGTAGCTCAGGTATGAAACAATGGTTTCAACTTAGAGCTCCTCAAATCAGAATTCTTGTGGGTTTTGCAATGGGATGGATGGGTATTTATAGTTTTCAGGTAACCGTTAAGATTGTTTCATGGAAACCGTGCTCGAATCTTGTGCGTACACTTGTTGGAAAGTTATGGTGGCTAAAAATGATCCCCCATGAGCTGAAAGGGCAAGTTAGAATGTGTGGGTGTGGATTAAACAGCTGGAATCAGCTGACTAATCGATCTTATCTGTTCTGGAAGGCTGACGCGGCCCGCTTCAGGATACACCAAAACTAATGCGGGCCGCATGGGGGTTCTGATCAGAAAATAAGTTTCAAACATGACAGTTTTGGTCCCTTTGTGTATTTAAGCCATTTCCGACACTTCTAAGGCCCGTAAAGACAACTTTAAGGCCCTAAAATGATGCCTAAACATTGTGGACGTGAAACATGCTCAAAAATATGTCGGATGTCAGTTCGTTTGGTCGTACGAACGCGATGTTCGCTTAATTACGACGGAATGCGCACAAGCGCGAAAAACGATCCAAATTGCGCGACGAATGGATTTTTCTTATGCCAAACACTAAAATAAAATATTTTAGTGCTTACATAAATTTTTGGATGTCCAGATGTATTCAGAACGTACGTTATGCGCGAAAGTGCAAACTTGTGCACTTTTTGACACTTTTAGTCCCTGAATGACCCAAAAGTTTATTTTAGCACACCGAACCCATCAAAGCCTATTTCTAAGCTATGTGAAGGATATTTAGGGTATGTTTAACTTATGGTCATGTTCCGGAATGTCTGTTACAGTTCAAATTGGCATACTTTCGCAGTTTGTCAACTTTAGTCCCTGTAAGCGATATAACTTGATTTCGGCATACCAAACCTTCCAAAACTTATTTCTAAGTTATGTAGAGGTTACTTAAGGTATGTTAAGCCTATTTCACTATTCCGGAGTGTTTGTTGCATTAAACTGGTTATATTTACGCATCAGTGCGCGTATAACCCTCTAGAAAGCGATTTAAAGCATGAAATCGAACAAGAGTTGATATGTGTAAACGATACACATATTTTTACAAATCCCAGGTATGAAATACAATATTTCATTGGTTTGGCATTTGTTTGATGGTTGAAGTGACACAGGTGTCACAGTCTCCCTTACTTTAGGAAATTTCGTCCCGAAATTTATTCGTAGGAGTCTATTTGTGACTTTGTGTCAAATAACCACCAGAGATATGTAAGGCATAATCCTGTCATTTCCTTAACGGACATTCTTTAGAATGAAAATGAACAGACGGAGTCATTTTTCTCAACGAGTATTCTTCAGAAGCGGAAATGAAGGAATAAACAACGGGGATTCATTTCCTCAACGGGCAATCTTCAGAAACGTAAAATGAACTTACGGAGTCATTTTCAACGGGTGCGTCATCAGAAATGGAAATGAAAAGGAGAAACAAACGGATATTCATTTCCTTGACGGACAAATCTTTAGAAATAAAAATGAACAAACGGAGTCATTTTTCAACGGGTGCTTCATCAGAAATGGAAATGAAAAGGAGAAACAAACGGATATTCATTTCCTCAACGGACAAATCTTCAGAAACGAAAATGAACAAACGGAGTCATTTTCAACGGGTGCTTCATCAGAAATGGAAATGAAAAGGGGAAACAAACGGATATTCATTTCCTCAACGGACAAATCTTCAGAAACGAAAATGAACAAACGGAGTCATTTTCAACGGGTGCTTCCTCAGAAATGGAAATGAAAAGGATAGACAAACGGATATTCATTTCCTCAACGGACAATCTTCAGAAACGAAAGTGAACAAACGGAGTCATTTTCAACGGGTGCTTCCTCAGAAATGGAAATGAAAAGGATAGACAAACGGATATTCATTTCCTCAACGGACAATCTTCAGAAACGAAAGTGAACAAACGGAGTCATTTTCAACAGGTGCTTCCTCAGAAATGGAAATGAAAAGGATAGACAAACGGATATTCATTTCCTCAACGGACAATCTTCAGAAACGAAAGTGAACAAACGGAGTCATTTTCAACGGGTGCTTCCTTAGAAATGGAAATGAATAGAGTTAACTTCTAGGCACATAACAAAGCTCGCTGTGGTTTATGTGCACTAAATTCCATAATTATGTATGCATCCATAATTACGTAATTCCTTGCACAGTCCGCACAGTTTGTCTTGTAATGTTCATAAGCACATAATCACATAGTTGTTTAACTTGGTTATTAATTTGTTATCGATTGAGAACGGATGTGGAAACCAGTCGATGGACTTCAATGTCCTCTGGGATCTATCTGAAGAGATAGAAAGATCTCCCAAAAATTCGATTCTGTTTTCAAAGAAACGTAATAGTCGAATTAAGGAACACAACAATTTTAGGATTTACGGAAATACCCTTAGGTACCCTATTAAGGATTTATAGTGGTACTTTGGGTATTCGTCCAGTGTTATAACTTGCGCCTTGTACTTCGTTTCCTTAGAATAAACGGGTACTTAGGAATTTCGTGGAAACGCAAGAGATCATAGAATGGAAAATTTTGGGGGTAGTTTGTTCTTCAAGGAATACGGTTCCTTGATTGTCGGTATTGTAAGAGATATGTTGTTTATACATGCAACCACATAAATACATTGCAATGTATATAAAAGATTTATTTATAAACAATGATAACAACTGTTTCATGGACCAAGACAACAAAAGAAAATAATACATAAGACGTGATTATTTCTAAACGATGTTGTAGGTCTGATGCTCATCCCTGTGCTGGATTTGCATTAGCAAGCTTTGGGCAATTTCTTCGGAAATGACCCATCTCGCCACAGTTGAAGCAAGAACCTGGTAGAAAACGACCTTGAGCGGTATTGTTGCCAGCTTGGTTTGGTGCAGCTGCAGCTGGGCAGACTCTTGCTGTATGGCCTATAAGCCCACAAGTTTGGCATTTGCGGCACTTTACATTGGCATGATAATGGAGGCTACATTGGTTGCACAAGGGTGCAGTTCCATTGTATGGCTTCCTAGCAGGGGGTTGAGCTGGTTGGTTGGGGACGGCTTGATCATTGTGAGTAACCATGGCGAAGTTCTGAGAAGTCTTTCGCTTCTTTGACTTCTTAGGGGATCCAGTCTGTTCATCCATGGTCTTTGATTCCTCGATTTGGTCCGATTCCTCGACCTGTTTCTTGTCACCTTTTCGGAAAAGTTTACCTTTCCTGATCTTTGATTCAGTCAAGGTTGCAGATAGCTCAATGGCCTGTCTAACTGTAGTAGGGTTGCTGCCAGTCACAATGTCTTGTATTGAGTCAGGGAGGCCATCAATGTACTTTTCTATTGCCTTATCCAAAGGCGTGACCATGTTTGGGCATAACAGACTCAACTCCTCATAACGGTCCGTGTAGGCTCGATGCTCACCGCTGTCTTGCTCAAGATTGTCGAATTCCCTTTACCAGGCCCTGATCTCATGACGAGGACAGAATTCCTTCATCATAAGGGTCCTAAGTTCAGCCCATGTCTGTGCTAGTGCAACTTCTGCACCACGATCTCTCATAACCCCGTTCCACCACGTAAGGGCTCTCTTCTGGAACACACTCGAAGCAAACTCGACCTTGCGATTGTCAGGACACTGCACATGGCGGAAAGTATTCTCAATGCTCTCGAACCATTGAAGAAGCCCAGTCGCTCCCTCAGAACCACTAAACTTGAGTGGTTTCGCCGAGTTAAAACTCTTGAAATTGCATGGACCATTGTTGTTGTTGTTGGCTTGATTCCATTGAGCAAAGAGGTTTGGGAATTGAGCAGCCATTTGCTGCGCAATGATTTCTGCCAGTTCGGCAGTCGCTATCTGGTTTTCGCGTCGAGGAGGCATTCTAAAAGAGGAAACATGAAATGAAACGAGTGAGAGAATTAGATGAAAAGAATGAGATGAAACAAATCTGATGAAAGCAAGGGTAGTGGTCATTTGTTTGTTACCACAAGGTAAACAAACAACACACAGTGACTAATAAATGTAAATGGGTCAAAAATAATGTATCGCGAAGACATGCTCGCCTATAAGTGAACACTCATCCCAAGAATTCCCAGGTAAGCACAACTGGTCTCGCGTCTGATGAGATGTATACGAAGTGCTTGCCTAGACAGAAAACCCAGAATACAGGCATTCACCCTTCCAGTTTGCACGTGTTCACATTATTTAAAACCCAAAACCTTGACGAGATTTTGAAAATTCAAAGGGGTTCAAAACCATATAACAGAGGGTTCAAAACCTTACAATAGAGGGTTCAAAACCTTGTAATAAATCATCCTAGAACAGATGATTAGTTTTCAAAGCGGTTTTGAAATTTATGTTCTTGTTGTGGTAGTCGCCTAAGGATAGGTGACGGTATTGTTTTATGACTAAACGCAAGTAAACTCGCGTTAGGGTCCTAAGAAGGTTATAGACTAGGTCAAAGCATTACTAATAACCTAATTCCCTATAACCATTGGCTCTGATACCATCTTTTCTGTCACACCCCGACCACGTAGAACATACAAAACGTGGCGGAAATGTCGGGGAGTGTTGTAACAGAATTAATTGTTTCAAATCCATGGTAATTGAAGTTTCGTTTTATTGATTAAAAGTGTTACAATGTCTTAACAAACAAGGAAATACAACATAATTAACTAGTCTTGCATCTTTTATTGTCACTAAAGCCCAAGTCTGCCTATGTGTATCTTGATCATCTTATGCAACAGCTCCTGAAAAACACATGTGAAAATAGGTACGTCAGCATAAAAATGCCTGTGAGATACATAGGTTTTGTGAAAATAGGTTTCATGACTTATGTTTGAGAAAATGTTTAGTCATGAACCTTGTAATTTGCTTTGTCTTGTAAATCATTTGAAAAACGATAAGATCAGATGATATGTATAAATAAATGTCAGGTTAAATGAATAACCATGTAAAAATGTGTTTGTATAAGATAAGTTGTTTGTAAATTAATGTCTTGTGAAAAGTATGATATTTGTATAAAATGTTATATGTCTCAAACTGAAATGATTCAAATAACGCTACGATATGTAATACCATACAAACACTTATATATAGGAAGTACCAGCGGCGTATCCACCATGCTTGTATCATATTACACACGCATCGTTACTTAATCACTTAATCAAACCAAACCACCAAAGTAATGTTTAACAATTGTAGAAATGTTTATGTATGGTCAAATACGGTTCACACGGTTCACAGATACAAACGGTTCACAGATACAAACGGTTCACAGTTACAAACGGTTCACAGATACAAACGGTTCACAGATACAAACGGTTCACAGATACAAACGGTTCACAGATACAAACGGTTCACATAGTCAAATGATTACAACGGTTCGAAATGCAGTATAATGTGTTCATATGCTGGATGAGCATATGCAACAGAAATGTAATGTAAAACAATGTACTAAGCATGCACACAATGGACATACATAGCATAAGTGTAATGTAAAACAATGTACTAAGTATGAACTAAATGGACATACATAGCATAAAATGTAATGTAAAACGATGTACTAAATACGCACACAATGGGCATACATAGCATGAAATGTATTGAAATCATGTACTATAATGTACTAATGAACGTAGGAAGTATATGATGTGAAAACAGGAAAGCATGAAAGTAACAAGTAGGCACATGTGTTTCACTCCAAAACAGTTTGGAAAACAGTAAAAGAGGGGTCTATGTACTCACTTGAGATTGCTTAGTAGTCCTTGAGTAACAACCAAACAATGCTAGAGATCGCGGATATCAACCGGCACCTAATATAGGTAACTATGTTAATAACCGGACCTAAATCGGATGATTGCATAGAATGAGGGTTCGTAAACCAAACGAGTATAGAGACTCGTGTCATATGGTTTAACAAAGCCTTCATGCTAAATGAAACCTAACCTAAGCGTTTTCGACCCATTACGACCCGTTTAGGTAGCTTATGCTACTTTAACGCGTCGTTTGCGTGAAACGCGTTCGGACCGTCTAACTAGTCCTATGACAAGTGTTATATGCCTAAACATGTTACATAATCAGTTATGTGACAAAAGTTTAGGTTACATATGCTTAATTACCAATTATACATGAAAAGGGTATTCTGGTAATTTACCTAAGGCATATAAACTACCTATCATACAACTACTCAAACGATGTGACCATAGGGTATAACCTCGGAAGGTTATTCCCTACCTACTATGGTCACCTAATGTATTTGGTCGGATCCTAATGATCGACCAAATGGGTCGGGTTCGAAGGTATAAGCGATTTATTAGATCGCTTACCCTTACGACCCTAGACAACGTGGTAATCAGTAGGCATAGTCCCAAGGGA
Source organism: Helianthus tuberosus (assembly GCA_030545235.1). NCBI lineage: Eukaryota > Viridiplantae > Streptophyta > Magnoliopsida > Asterales > Asteraceae > Helianthus > Helianthus tuberosus. Next base: position 12,532,731 of record CM060361.1, on the reverse strand, counting down.
CTATAACCAACGTGATTACACTCACGTTGCGAAGTTCAAACGAACTTCGCATTGACCATAAACTGGTCAATGCAGAAAGTCAAACAAAGTTTGACTTTCAGACTCGAAAAGACTCGAAAAGCAATAAAAGAACGAAAGAATACTTACGAAGGGTCCCCGAATGCTAATCCCGATCCAAGTAGCTCAGGTATGAAACAATGGTTTCAACTTAGAGCTCCTCAAATCAGAATTCTTGTGGGTTTTGCAATGGGGTGGATGGGTATTTATAGTTTTCGGGTAACCGTTAAGATCGTTTCATGGAAACCGTGCTCGAATCTTTTGCGTACACTTGTTGGAAAGTTATGGTGGCTAAAAATGATCCCCCATGAGCTGAAAGGGCAAGTTAGAATGTGTGGGTGTGGATTAAACAGCTGGAATCAGCTGACTAATCGATCTTATCTGTTCTGGAAGGCTGACGCGGCCCGCTTCAGGATACACCAAAACTAATGCGGGCCGCATGGGGGTTCTGATCAGAAAATAAGTTTCAAACATGACAGTTTTGGTCCCTGTTGTGTATTTAAGCCATTTCCGACACTTTTAAGGCCCGTAAAGCCAACTTTAAGGCCCTAAAATGATGCCTAAACATTGTGGACATGAAACATGCTCAAAAATATGTCGGATGTCAGTTCGTTTGGTCGTACGAACGCGATGTTCGCTTAATTACGACGGAATGCGCACAAGCGCGAAAAACGATCCAAATTGCGCGACGAATGGATTTTTCTTATGTCAAACACTAAAATAAAATATTTTAGTGCTTACATAAATTTTTGGATGTCCAGATGTATTCAGAACGTACGTTATGCGCGAAAGTGCAAACTTGTGCACTTTTTGACACTTTTAGTCCCTGAATGACCCAAAAGTTTATTTTAGCACACCGAACCCCTCAAAGCCTATTTCTAAGCTATGTGAAGGATATTTAGGGTATGTTTAACTTATGGTCATGTTCCGGAATGTCTGTTACAGTTCAAATTGGCATACTTTTGCAGTTTGTCAACTTTAGTCCCTGTAAGCGATATAACTTGATTTCGGCATACCAAACCTTCCAAAACTTATTTCTAAGTTATGTAGAGGTTACTTAAGGTATGTTAAGCCTATTTCACTATTCCGGAGTGTTTGTTGCATTAAACTGGTTATATTTACGCATCAGTGCGCGTATAACCCTCCAGAAAGCGATTTAAAGCATGAAATCGAACAAGAGTTGATATGTGTAAACGATACACATATTTTTACAAATCCCAAGTATGAAATACAATATTTCATTGGTTTGGCATTTGTTTGATGGTTGAAGTGACACAGGTGTCACAATAATTTGGATCTAGGGGATTTGGTGCAGGTATCCTAGGGATTTCTTCTGGGTTGAAGTCATGCATTTCCACTTGGTTTTCTGAGTTTTCTATCTCCATAGGTTGATCTGGGTTTTGTGGTTGTGGGGCTACTAATTGTTCTAGACTTGGGTCAGCAGCAGTTGTAGCTAAGATATGAAAATTAGCTAAGCTTCTATTAAGCATATCTTGTGTATGGGCATCGGTTTTTCGCTTAGCGGCTGCTAAAACTCTTTGCTGTTGCAACTTTCGCATTCTCTTCCTACGAGCAAAAGCTTCCTTACTGAACCATCCTCGTTTCTTATGAGGGAATGGCTCTTCTGACTGAGCTCTAAAAGCAAACACTCCTTCTTCCTGATCAGCAGAATACCTAGAAAGGGCAGGCTGTGATGAAGTACCTTCACTCTTAGGTGAATCAGACAACTGACGACTCATGTCTGAGGGTCCTTGATCACTAATACTGTAAACTAACAAATAGTCAAATAACACATAACAAATAAATACAGTTATGCATATATTTCCATTATTTCCTAACACCAAATTTAGAATTTTAAGTGTCAGCAGAACACTTCTTTGGCTCAGACCAGTGGCTAGGCTCTGATACCACCTACTGTCGCAACCCCCGATCCCTATTTCCCAGAAACGGGCGGACGCGATCTCAGAGTTTCGGTGGTATCAGTTATTTAATCTTGCAGCGGAATTTACATCAGGACCGTAGTTAGGAAATGTTTATCAGAGTAAAACCACCTCATTTAATATTAATAATCACATGGGTAAAACCCAAGTTTCTTAGTACAATACATTTATAGGGATAAACCCTATTTTATTGAATTTTAAAACATCATTATTTGGTAACTTTTATAGCCACATTTTCCCAAGCCTTCAGTGCTCTCCAGCTGGCTTTTTACTAATTGGCTGTCACATTGGGTTACCTGAAACGTGTTTTAAAAACATTTGTCATTCGGAAATACTGGTGAGTGAATCCCAGTTTAATCAAGTTTAAATAAAAGTCACAGTGAACAGTATTGAGAGCGATCACATTGTTTATGTCTACAAAATTACTCCATTAGTACTGTCAACCCTGACTTGTGGGTCATATTACCCATTGGCTAACTCATTGTCCAATGGTAACGTATTGTCATCCTGACTTACTACTCACAGTGTAGTACATTTTGTATACAAAACCCCAACATACCGGCAGTAATTGAAGAACTACAAAGACTCAATCACTGCAAAATTTCATAGTAAAACATTTAAGGTTTGGTAAAACATTACCAAAAAGATTAACAAAAAGAGGATAAACTCACATTGCTATCTTAGATTTCTTGTAAGGGTTTCCTGGATATAATCTATAATTTATACAAATGTACATTGGTTAGTATCATAACCCTTTGAAAATATTAATGATATCCTCCCCGAGACGGCATTCCAACAACTACGTCGGGCAGAACCACGACAGTTGTTACGGAACCCTAAATCAATCGGGCAGCGTAACTATTATGAAACTAGGGTTATAATACTTACAACAGAGCAGAACCTCGCTAATTAGGGGGATATAATACCCGCGTATTATAACTCTACTACAGAAATTGTGATTTGAGAATTGAGAATGAGCGACGGAAAACGAAAACTGATGGCTTTCTTATATAGGTGCTGAAACTGGTCCTCACGCGGCCCGCGTAAAGAACAGACAAGGGTTACGCGGCTCGCGTCAACCCTGGTCAACATACTAGCTTGTCCCGGTCATGATCTAGACCCGCCACGATGTCGACACGTGTCGGCATCTGGTGTCTCCGCGTTTGATGATCTCTCGCGGCCCGCGTCAATGTAAGCTTAAGCTTACGCGGCCCGCTTGAACTAAAGAAATCAACGAAATCAGGTTCTAACCCTTATACCGCCCGCGTAAAAGCTTGGGGTGGGTCTACGCGGCCCGCCTCAACTTACTATTTTCAGATTTTTTTATTTATTTTATATATATATAACATGTTTCGGACTCGGTTTTCACATACGGGGTGTATTTATAGACATATAAGGATATTTTAAAATATAATAGGGTGTCGGAAATATTATGAGAGTGTTGGTTTTACCGAGGGTTGTTACATTTATCTCCTGAAAGTTTTCAATTTTATTTTGCAGATTGCTTGGAGAAGCTGAAGGAGAAACGAGCAGCAAAAGAACAGAAGAAGATGAATTGTGAGAGTGTTGCTCAAAAAGAAAAGACTGAACAAAATGAAGAAGTTAACATTGTTGAAAAGACGGTTGAAACTGAGAAGGTGATTGAAGTTGAAAAAATGGTTGAAGTGGAGAAGATAATCGAAGTAGAAAAGATTGTTGAAGTTATCAAACCGTGTCTTAAATGCTTGGAATCTTACAAGCAGTGCAAAGAGAAAGATGAAAAGTTGTGTGAGTTTGACAAAATGAAAGAAAAGTTACTGTTTGATCTAAATTACGTGAAAGAATCATATAATGTGTTAAACAGAACAGTAACTGGTCTTCAAAAGACAAATTCTGAAAGAGAAGATGTGTTGACAATGATGAATGCTGTGATGATGTCAAAGCAGAAAGCCATCAATTTCTACATTGAAGAATGTTCAAAATGGTAGCAAGAGTTGGAAACGGAAAAGATTGAAAATGAGAGAATTAGACGTTTACTGCAAAGTTATTCTAGTTCTGATTATTTGATTGATCGAATCTATCCAACTGTTGCAGGTTTTGAAGCATTTCAAGATGAGAAGCCGAAGAAGAAGGATACTGGTAAGAAACAAAGTGTCAGTTATAACAAGTGTCCGCCTCCAATTTGGGAAGGTTATTCTCCCAGAAAACCAAATGAGGAGCAAGTCAAAAAGGTTGTTAATGTAAAGTTAATGTCCGAAATAACCGATGATTTACCAGAAAACATTGACGTCACTTTTACATCGTCTGACACTGATCATGAGTCCGAGTTAATAAAAAAGGTGGTCGATCAGGTGTTGGATAAAGATGAGGAGTCTGAGTCAAAGTCTGAGTCTGGAAGTTCAAGTTCGTCTGTCAAAAGTTCGAGTTCGTCGGTCAACAGTTCAAAGACGTCGGTTAAAAGGGTTTATAGTAAAGAGTTTCTATTATCAAAATCTAATTTAAATGACGAATTAATCAAAGTGGCATATATTTTGAAAGATTCTGACAAATTATATTCTGTTGAAGAGTTTCCAATAAGAAGTGTTCAAATTGAAAAGATCAAAAAGGTTTTCAAATTATCAGAAATTAATATTTCTGAAATAAAAGATTTAAATCTTTCTGAAAAACCTAAAAAATACACTTCAAGAGTTCAACAACGTTTAAACAAGAAAAAGGGTTACAGTTCTGATTCTGGTTTTCAAAAGAAACCAAATCATAACGGTAATTTCAAAAAGAAGGGTCTGGGTTTTATTCCACCAGAAAATCATAAAAATGAGAAAAATTTTAAAACAAAAACTAAATTTGTTTCAGGAACAAGTTCTGAGGAAGAATCAAAGAGTTCATTCTGGAAGCAATCGAACAGAGAGTTTCTTGCAGAAAGACAAAAGTTTGAGAAGAATGGATGTTATCAGAAAAAAGAGACAAGAACCTGTTACAGATGTCATGAAGTTGGTCACATTGCATGGAACTGTCCATTGGCAACCAACATCAAACAGGAAGTTGTTTCTAAACTGAAAGGAAAAGTTGTTGATAAAACCGAACCACCAACTGAAAAGTTCAAAGTTTTCAAAAACTCTACATATGAAGTTGGTGAATGTTCGAAAAGATTTTACAGAAGAAGAGTGAATTCTGACAACCAAACATGGGTTGTTAAGAAATCTGGCAGTGAATCTGATTCCACAAAATCAGAGGAGCAACAGGTGGTTTCAAAAGAAGAAAACTCAGTTCCTCTAATGGATGATGTGAACTTTCCACCATTGAGGACTGGAAATTTTAAATCAAAAGTTGGTAAGGTTGAAATTTCGAATCAATTCTATTCTGAGAAGAAAGAATTTGATGTCGAGAAAGCATTTAATGGAAATGTGAAAAAGATTTTTGGAAAAATGGTTGAAGGTAAAGTGAAAGGGGTAAAAGATTTTTATGAAACAAAAAAGGCAACTTTTTACCCAAGTGAAGTTGAGGAGGAAACATCCAAGTTTGGTCAGGCTTGGATGTCTGTTTTTCATAAGTAAAATCCTGACTTGCCAGAGCTTCCAGGTTGGTAAGTGTGGAGCAGGTATCGGCATTTTTCTTGAATTATGTTTGTTTGAATGAATTTACAAGTGGTAATTGGTTTGACCTTCAAGTGGTAAATCAGGGACATTAAGTTGTACTTGATTTCTTACAAGTGTTGATTGATGATGAAACCTAAAACTGTTAAATTTTTCAAGTGATTAAAAGAACAATATGATGAACCCCGAACCTACAAGTGGTAAAATCAACAAAAATAATTTTCCAGAAAAACCATTTTGATTAAAACAAACTTAAGTGTTTTGAAATCATAATGGGAAAATGGTTTGTTGTAAGGAGGAGTTCTGATTGTTTACACCAAGTGAATGGCGAATTGATGCGATTCGATATCGGTTGTCATTTTTCTTGTATAGTTTGTTTTCAATTTTCGTTAAATGATTTTGAATTTTAGGGGGAGTAAGAAATTTCAGAAAATCCAAAAACATTAGAAAATTTGAAAAAGCCAAAAACATGATAAAATCAAAAACAAGTTTTGTTGTATAAAAGAGGAAATGATAGTACATCAGTGGATTATCACAACATGCTAAAGATTCGGAATGTTTAATGTGATAAACGATCTCACTGCGGATGTGTCAGTAGGTTTTTATACATTCAGTAGATTGTTTTCGAGATATAAACTAAATTTTCAAACTTACTTATCTCGTGGGGAACATCTCTCGGATATATGGGTAACCCCCGAAATCTTGTTTGAAAGATCCCTCTTTCTGAGATACTAGGTCTTTATACTCAGTGATATCTGGGTATTATCCCGGGACTTCTGATTTTGCGGAAGCAATGGCCTAGTCCCCGTATAATACTTTTCGCTTGCTTGAAATACAGCATCGCCCTCAGTACAAAAAATGATGAAACATTGAAAAATGCTAATCATGTGCTGTTGAAGAAAAGATTCTCTAAAGGGAACACACCAAAAGTCGAAGCCATCATCTCTCTGAATTTGCGGAAGCAATAGCCTGAGCTCTCATGGCCCTCGCATTTAACCCTTTACAAATATCATTTAGGTATACTCACCTGTAAGACTGAATATTGGGATCTGGATACGGGAGTATATTCAAGTGGTGGGACACACGAATAAGTTTAAGTACTTAAAACATTAATCTAGTATCTCGAAACAGTTGAACTTTGTGTGAAAATTTAAGTGGGCCAGTATACTGACAATCTAAGTGAATTGTTTAGAACTTATAATGTTTAAAGCTTAACGGTGTTAGTGATTTGTCTCATTAACAGATATGATCCTCTTACACAAACTCACAAAAATATTGTCTGTAAATATTTCTTTTCTGCATTTCATTAAAAAAATTCCAAAAAGATTTTCGGAGTGTTTTAGCATAAATTTTTGAAAAATTCAAAAAGATTTTTGACAACTGGTGTTGGAAAGCTGATTTTCAAAATTCCAAGTGCTAAACATGATGGACAATCAGTGAGGGAGAGTTGGTTTGAAACAACAAATGTGTTTTACTTACAAGTGGTTCATCAAAGATTAACATTGTAAAATCATTCTTTGAATGATTTTGTGTTTACAAGTGGTTAACAGAGAATAAATTTGTCAAATTTTATATTTGTGAAATTTATTGTGAGGTAGAGATGTATGCAGGTCAGCCAGGTTCATGATCCTGAGCATATTGTAGAGCCAAGTTCAGATCCTGACGTTCACGCAAGCTGATGATGCTGATGAACTTAAGGAATCAAGAGATCTGATCAAGAAAAGATAGAGTCAGATTGAGATCCGGGAAGAGAGAAAGAATAGATTGAAGATTAGATCAACATCCGAGGGGAGGTTATTTGTTGGTGCTGATGAAAAGAGAAGAGAGAAGATTGAGGATGCTTTACACTGTCAGATACTTCAGAAAGAGTTCAAAGACAGTTCAAGACTGAAGATGTTGAAGACTCGACACTTAAGACTCGTCAACATCCGAGGGGGAGTCTGTTGGTGCATACGTCTGTCGACTTCGTCTTGTATCGAGTCTTGTTTTGTAATAGATAGACCAGGGCACGTTATTCGAGGAAACTGTTAAAATAGGTTGAGAGGTAATTTCGCACGGAATTACAAAGTGGTAATTCCGTACGAAATTACATGGTGATTTCGCACGAAATCTGATTTCGTGTGAAATCTAATTTCGCTTGAGTAGGTCCATGCGAAATCATCCAGCCTATATATACCCCTGATTTCGTTTCATTTGTAATTTTTCCGGTTTGAGAGCCGAAGTGCTGCCGAAGTGTCGTCTCGTTGTAAAACCTTGTCAAATCAATAAACAAGACATTTTAAAGTAATATTCTTGCTGAATCACCTTGATACGTCTGTTTCCGCCTTTCGTATCGAGCAAAAACTCTTCTGAACGACTCGTTTGGTCGGTAAAACGATCCTACAATAATATACAGACCAAAGTGTATAAAAGATACACAGGCGGACCAGATAACAAATTATTACATAAGACCACTAGGCATCTTGCATGGAGTTGCAAATTCCACTTAAGCAATTACCGGGCAGCTTCCAGCCTATTTACGTTCTTTGCAATTTGCTTTTAGTCTTTTGAAGATACATCAGTTTTCACTGGTAAATACAAATAACCGACACATTTTGAAAATATTTCAAAATCATTTTATATACCATTTGGTATATTTATTTTCATAAATAACATGGGACAAACTATATCTCTTGTTATCAGTATTACATGCTTGTAAATATATATGGGGCCCGGAAACTATGTCGAAAACATGATTAACCGACACATAGGGATGGCAAAAAAGCCCAAGCCTGACGGGTATACCCGAAACCCGCAACATACGGGCCGGGTACATCCGAAGCCTGACGGGTATGGGCCGGGTATGGGATTAAAATATAAAAATATTCGGGTACAGGTACGGGTATGGAATTCAATGATACCCTCCCGATACCCGGCCCATTTACCCGAATAATAACTGAAAAGCATATTATTTTAAATTTAATTTTCTATCTATATAAACTTTATTGCATACACTTATTCATATTATTTTGCTTTGCTGTTTGTCTTCAAGACCTTAACATACAAACACAAGATTTTATGCTTAGTTATCTTTTTTCTATGCAGATTAAAAATGTGTGTTAGTTTTAGAATTTTCCAAACACATTTCAAGTTGTTAGGGAGATTACTTGGGTTTTGATTAATGCTACTATTTTTCATGTTTGATGTTCAATTAAATGCAAAATTTATAAACTGACATTATGTGTTCCAAAGTAGCAGTACATTAATTAGTTAATTATGCAGATATATGTTTCAAATATCCATTTGAATATGATATGTTTGTATGTTATTGGTCATATTTTCCTTTGTTGTAGTTATTAAAGTAGTAAATTATAAAAACATTAGAGTAAAAAATGCACATGAGAGTTTCAATGATATTTTCAACAAATTAATGGGTATACCCGTTACCCGCGGGTATACCCGATACCTGATGGGTAAATACCCGACAAATACCCGACGGGTCACGGGCCGGATACGGGCCAAAGAATTACAACCGGGTACAGGCTTGGGATTACTAATACCCGGCCCAAACCCGGCCCATTGTCGTTCCTACCGACACACCACTTTAATACCCTTATTGGGTAAACCCATATTGGGTTATAAAAATATTTTATCATAGCATTAGTATATATCTGTCGGATGTATGCCTACACCCTGTGCTTAGGTCGTGGCCATTTACAATTAAATGAGCCGAGGATATCCAGGACACGGTCGCATTAACCCCAAATGTTTAAGTTATCAAGCAATATGAATTAAAATGGGTTATTTGGATTCTTGAACACATAGGTCATTGATCCCATACCCGACCAAGCGGTAATAATTTACTGTATCCCAAGCCCATATAGGGAAAATAGGTTAAGAGTATTTACCTGGCTTAAATTTTTACAATATATATATATATATATATATAAGCATAGCCGTTCAAACAAAACAACTAAGAAGGTTGCAATTTAGTGGACGCCATTAGTCTAGAATGAATGGAATAATAATCCATTAGAATGTTAACGGGTCTTATTCAAGTCATATGACTTGGACCGGTTAACTAATATAAAAACGGTATGGTTCGCTAGATTAAGCGGTGACCGGATAGAATGTGGTTTGAACCCTCACAAATACTACGACTTGTATAATATAGGGCAAACAATTATACATTCTGATTATGAATGAATTTGAAGGAATTTGACCTAATTCGGTTAACTTATATAAACTAAGTTACATAAGTAAATCGTACGCGCATATGTGGTATCGGGTGATTGGATGAGTAAATGTCAAGTTCATTATGCCAAAACATGATTATTAAGTTACCACATCTGTATTCATTACAATTTCTATGTTCATTATGATTTAAAACCAATTTATGCACAAAAGGGCAAAATCGGTATATTTATGGCATAATATAAGAACTTGCATAAAACCCGACAACTGATTATGATCAAATGGTATAACCTCCGAGGGTTATTCAATACATTAATATGATCATAATGAAACTTCAAATCAGTAGGTATCTTAACTAAAACAGGTCAGAATCGAAAGTCAAAGAAGAAGTCAAACTGCTTGACTTTCGATTGCGAACCGGACTATAAGCAGGAAATGACGGGTTAAACATGCTTTACCATGTTCTAATATGTTACACCAACTGATATAATGTCAAAAATATGTGTTTAGATATTTATAAGTTCATTTTATACATTTTCCGTAAAATTGCGTTTTGACTTTCATTTTAACATAACTTTGACCTGTCATTTGACCAACTTAACGTGATCTTCAGGAGGTGCCCTCATAGGGGATTATCACCTACCTTATTATGATCACGTAGCCATGTTCAATTTGAACATTGGCTTGAATATAATGGTCATAACCGAAAGTTAAAGAAAAAGTCAATTTGCTTGATTTTCGGCTAATAATTTAGCATATACAATAAAAGAACTATGAAAGAACACTTACAAGTGTTCTAGGAGGAATAAGAACTTAGTGGGAGGCTTCCTTTTGGTCAGGAAACAACTCCAAGAGCAGATTAGAGAGAAAGAAGTGAATGAGCAAGGAATGAAGGTGAACTATGATTGCTATTTATACTTGAACAAGTGATATAGGATCAAGCTAAGTGTTGCCATCATTTCCAGATGTTAACAAGTGTACTATGAGGTGTAATAACCAGAGGAAGGTGGCAAATTGCGAGATATGTGGCAACAATGCAGGCTGCCTTGGGCAGCAAGTGTAATCTGCCAGCATGGTCCCTTACGGACCGTAAGGGTTCACGGCTTACGGTCCGTAAGCCTTAAATGGGCCCATGGTTTTCAATTTCTTGCGGTCTGTAAGAACCAAGGTCTTGCGGTCCCTAAGGCTTTTCCAGTTAAAATGTTAATATTTTCCTTACGGTCCGTTAGGCTTTAAACCTTGCGGTCCGTAAGGGTCACTTAGAGGCCAAATCTTTGGCATGTTGACATATTTTGTAAGGACTCTCAAAATTATCTTAAAAATACCCGTAAGTATAAATCCGGACCCCTGAAACCTTACCCTACATCAAAAACCAAGAAAAACAAAATCTTGGTTCTCAGGCGGGCCGCGTAAGAGACAAAGTATGTCTTACGCGGGCCGCGTCAAACCTGTGTTGACCGGATAAATGTTCCGGAGCCACGTAGCGACCACCTGGCTAACCTACTTGTGACTGGTCAAGCCTACTCATAGACTGGGCGGCCACGCGGGCCGTGTAAGGTTAAGCTGAAGGCTTACGCGGGCCGCATAAGGTCTCAATTTCACCTATAAATAGCCCGTCACTTGCACAATCCACTGGTGTCGATTAAAACTTTCAAAAACGAAGTTTTAGTACTCTGAGGTCGAAATTACTTCAATATTAGTGAGGCTCTGCTCCAATACCGGGTATTAACTCGATCGCTGCTACGATTCAATGTCCGATCGATTAAAACTATCCAATGGATGTTTAAGTGCTGCCCACATTAGGGTTTATGCTTTGTCATTCGTCGTGAATTCGATGGATGTTTAAGTATCGCACTTTGTCATTCGTTGTGAGGGTTTAATCTCGTGAGTTATCGTAAATGCTGTGTTAGTTACTAACCGTGTTCGTGTGCATGTTATTAATTTAGGTTAAAAGGCTAATCAGTAGGCTAGGCTCTGCTCAATTAAATCTGCAATGTGAGTCATTCTATTTTTATCAAATTGCTTTATAAATTCTTAAATGTTTTCAAAGTTATAATTACAGGGATTAAGTCTTTGTAATCACCAAATTAGAGCCAGTATGTGGGGTTTTGTATACATTACTTGATAATCTTTGCCATTGGACAAACGGTTGGCCAATGGTGATATGACCATAGTCACAGATCCGGTCGAGTGACAAATACTGTGGGTAGTTGGTTGATCTATGGAAACAATGTAATTCCCCTTAATACTGTAAATTATAACAAACAGGTCGTTTTAGTAAAAAGAATGATTCACCAGTATTTCCCACTGACAAAACCTTTTTCAAACATGTTTCAGGTGATCTGTTGTGATCCAAGAAAAAGTGCAGTGAAGCACTACAAGCTTAAGGAAGTGGCTCAATATAAAATAAAGAAACATGTTTTGTAAAATAAAAGATTTCTCCATGAAATCATATGATTGTAAATTACCGGGATTTTCTCCCGAGTTATGAAATAAAATAATTGGGAAATTGCAGTTTTAAAAAGATCCTGAAGAAACTTCCGCTGTTAAATAAATACCACGGGATTTTCTGTCCCGCAGCTCCTGAAACGGGTTAAACCGGGTCGGGGGTCGTGACAGAAAAAGGTGGTATCAGAGCCACTGATTTAAGCCAATTAAGTATTTAGAAAATACTTAATTTTACTAATTGCTATTTTGTGATTATGTGTTTTATTATTTGAATATTTGTGTACAGTATGGGTAAGCAAAAGCTTTCAAACATCTATCTTAAATTAGATAGGTCATCAAACGAGAAGGGAAGTTCATCCCAAACAAATCCCTCAAAACCCTATATAAATCCTGAAGAAGGAATAATTGTTCGAAAGGCACAATATGAGGAACCACTTTCTCCTCATAAAAGAAGTTTGATTATTAGGAAAAGTCAAGAGAAACTAAAGAAATCCAAAGAAAAGAGAGTTAATCAGAAAACCCAAGAACCAGGCAGTAACCTACCATGGGAAGACAAGTTAGATGAAAAATGGGCAGATCTTTATATGCTAGCCACTGTAGCAGTAAATGCAAATCTTTAAATATTTTAACTAAAGTTTTAGCAACCTTATTACTTACAAGCCAGAAACTGTAACACCTCGAAAATTCGTGTGCATTGGAATAACGACACGTGTCCTGAAAGACAAAACGCGTTGTAAACCCGGATTAAATAAAGATGTTTTGGCAGGATTGAAAAGTGGCGTCATGTTAATTTTTACCTCTGAACACCTCATTTATAAATCCCAAGACCCAAGTTTTTATACATATTAAACATCTATTATGTCTAAAATCCAGAAAATGGGTTGACAATAATGAATGGGAAATGCATGATAGGATCTCACGAAGAAAAGAATGGTAATCCTTAGTTTTCGGTACTTTCTAAAGACTCCAAGACTTTCACACAACATAACATGGTGGTGCATACTATACATGACCCAAATTTGAGGCCCCATATTGATAAAACACAGCCAAGAAATCGTTTATACTCTGTTGCCCCTTCAAATCATTGAAAAGCCAACATTTTGGTCCCTGATGAATTGTTGCGCACCGCAACAAATATTTGTTACGGTGCGCAAGCACCTGCCCAGCACCAGAAAACAGGCAGCAGCCTGTTATGCGCGATTGTGACCATTCTAGCCGGTTTTTCTCACATGTGGACGGCCCCTAGGCACTCCTAAGCACTAGGACAAGTGTTAATCAGTTGTGGATGGGTGCTAGACTAAGATGTCAAGCTTTTATGGTGTCTTGGATCACTATATAAAGCCTCTTTAGTTACAAACATTCCCACACCTTCTCCTGCATTGTTGGATCATTTCTGGAGCTATCAAGCAGCCTCAAGTGATCATATTTCGTGCATTGGACCCTTGTAAGTCTGCTAGTCCTTCTTTAATTAGTTTTAGCTTAGTTAATTAGCTAAAAGTCAAACCGTCGTAATTACGGTTTGACTTCGAGATTAGTCAACGATGGCTCAGTCATATCTCGAATTAAAAGTAGTTATAGCTTGGTATTTATGTGGGTAATAAAACCTCAAAAGGGTTTCCCCTGATCACCACTCTAACCAGGTCAAAAGTCGGGTCAAACTAGTTTAAGAAAAGTCAACAGGAAGCTTAAAATGCCATTTATGCATAATTAGCAATGTAGATCATATACTACCTGTTTGAACATTGTTATAACTTGGTAATACGTATAAGTACATGTCTAAACATGTTCAACCCGACAATTTCTTGTTTAGACCCGGTTCGGAACCGAAAGTCACATAGTTTGACTTTCACTTTGACTTTCAGTTCTGACCCGTTTAGGCATGTTTTACAAATTCCTCAGAGCTTTAATTGGATTAGGTTACATGTTAGAACAACCCTCTGTAATTATACACCTTGGTTCACTAGTTATCCAATTAATATGCATGTTTCCGTTAATTGCTCATATGTTGACCATTATGCCCTTATTATCTTAAAACGTGATTTATGAAAATGTAAAAGTGTAGAAACCTTAAATACTGATATATAAACTTGTATGCAAAGTTTGACACCAGTTTGACTTGTAGATTAAGAGTTATGCTCATTATCGCAAAACTAATGCTTTATGTTAATAAAACGGCATAATTAGCGTATAGCCTAGTTAAGCCTACTTTTTGGTATCAAACTTAATACCCACTGATGTAATATATTATTTTGGGAATTTTAAAGATTTTTAATTAATTTTAGGCTGAGCATAACTCATAGTCGTAGGCTTAATCCGGTAATTGTCGGTTTTGCCCTTACGGGCCATAAAATGAGTTTTACACATCTAAACGACTCCAAACCTTTTGCTACTGATCACATATGATAAATAAATTATTTTAAGCCATCTGGAAAATATAAAAACATCAGATTTAAGTATTGAACCCGGTAATGGCCTTTAATCGCCTTATTTAGCGTTTTCAACGCATAGTATGTTTTAAAATCATATTGAACATACCCGGGTTGATACCTACTGATATATGAGGCAAATTATAACATTTTAACAGTAAGCTAAGGTTGATAAACTCAGACTTCAGTTTTGAGCTTTTCGGCTTATGTGAAATTACCAAAATACCCCTACGGGGCATAGTTTGGTGGAAAATGGTAAATTTCACATATATGCTTTAACCTACTGATATAACTTATCAAATTGAGTATGTTTGCTGTTTACATCAGACCTGTAACTCAGTTAAACACCTAAACTCTTTTATAAACTTTTAAATGACCAAACTACCCCTACGGGGCCTAGTTTGTGTTTAAACACGTTTCGGGCATAATAAAAGACATCTTACTGATGTCTCAACATATTTGAAGCATATTAACTTAGGAAACCTGTATATGGCTCTTACGGATACCCGTTACACTTATTACGCGCACGGTTCGGTTTATGTAACAAGTTTACATAAATTAGCCGAAACGGGTCAAACCTTATCGGTTTTATCTCAAAATCCAGAATGTGAATAATAAACCCATATTAAACAAGTCTTCAAACTTGTCGGGTCTGAATCACATTCTATCCGGTCTTCGCTTAATCGTGCGTACGAACCGTATCTTGAAACTAGCCGGTCTAAGCTTAAGCTTAATAAAAGGCCCGTTAGAATTATAATAGGTTATTATAAACCTTCGTTCCAGATTAGGAGGACCAGTAAAAGCTACGTGCATTTTGCTTATTGTGATTAATACTTACTCAGGTAAATACTTTTAACTTATTTTCCCTATACGGGCTTGGGTTACGGTATATAGCATACCGCTTGATCGGGCATCAAATCTCCACATTAAGTGGGTAGTTGAATAATTTGATCGGCTCGTTTAAACAGTCTTGTTTACTTTACAGCCTTTGGGGGGTTAATGACCATGTCCCGGATATCCTTGGCATCATCTTACGAGATGGCCACGACCTGAGCACGGGGTGTAGGCGTACACCTGTCAGTGTATAACTCAATTATGTGGTGTGTCTATTGATCTTTAACCCGGACAAGATCCGGGCTACTGAACGCATAAGTAACATGTAATTCGTTCACAAGATTATAATATTAAATAATTCTCCAAAGTTATAAAAATGTTTATGCCACGTGCATCCAAACCAATTTTCAATCATTTTTCAAAATGAGTCAGTTGAATGTATTTACCAGTGTAAACTGACGTATTTTTCCCAAAAAGACTGAGTGCAGGTACTAAACGAAATTGGCTGGATTGGCTCCTTAGCATCAATAAAAAGTCTCGCAAGTTTAGGATGCCTGAAGTCTGTTGAACCATTATCCCTATTTTATTTTCGATCCGTTCTGTGGATAAACTTCCGGATATTGTTACATTGATAAATAATATTAAATTCGGTTGTATCATATTTTAAATTGCTTCCGCTGTGCATAATAATATTGTGTTGTTTGACTATTACGTTGCCAACCACGTCACGATACTCCCCCACCGGGCCCACCGGTGACACGTGGAAAACGGGGTGTGACAGGTTGGTATCAGAGCCAACACTGAGTGAATTAAACACTAGCCTTTTGTGTTTAATCTCAGTTACACAATTGCACATTTCTAAACCTTCGAGTCTAGACATATAACATAGGACAAATTCCACCTTATTCGGATTTTGTTTTGTCCTTTAAAATTTTATATTTGTTATTGTTATCTTATACTTTATTGACAGGAATATCAAAATGCCTCCAAGATTCTTTAGGAGACGAGGACGAGGCAAGGGGCCAGTCACCGCCCCCAACGACCATGAAGCTGGACCTTCGCAACGGCGAGCTCCATCCACCACCGAGAGTGACGACCCTCGGGAGAACCGGAGAAACCTGTTCGAGCCGGCCAGACGGTCGGTTTCGCATAGTTCAACACCTCCTGTTCTTAACCCTTATGAACCCAATAACCCTCAACCGTCCTACATACCACTTCAGCGATCCCTGTCTCATCATTCGTATGGTGACCCCACACCCATCTTTAGAGGCCAGTTTAATCCGGCCAATTACTTACCAGAGCCCGTGGGTTTCAACCCACTAGGGCCAGACGATCACTTCTCCGGTGATTATGCGGATGACATGGACGAGGATACGGACCCCGTCATGCCAGCAAGTGGCACTCCAAACCATCCGATCGAGATCTCCGACGGATCGTCTTTTCACGGATCACCCTATGGTGGTCCAGACAGTTTCCAAGCCCTGTTTAATCAGCACGAGTGGTACTATACACCTTCTCACCACTCGTCGCCTCATGAGCAGCAGCATCATCAAGATTCCTCTGAGGATCACCGGTTTGTGGCAGTTACGCCACCACCTCCACCGCCACCAGTTCAGCCGGCACCTCCTCAACCACCGAGGCGTAGGAGGTCAGGTGCACGTATGTCATCACGTGCGGGAGACTTTCATTTCAGCTCCCCACGTCAGTCAAGTGCCAGCCACTACCCGCCACATCAGGAGGACCCACAAATGGGTGGACCTTCCAACCCCGCGATGCCACAGCCGCCGCCAATGGGTTTTGACAACCCAATCCCAGCTTATACAGGTTCCATGGCTTATAACCCGTTCGAGCCGCCAGTCCTCAACAACTACGGGTATGCAGAGGCCGACCCCTACTTGGTGGCAGCTAACTACAATGCCCTGCACCCAGAAGGACCATACGGAGCTCCATGGGGAGTTGGGTACCCAACACAAGGGTACCAGATACCACCTAGGCCTATCATACGGACTCAATCGCAGCCGCCTAGGTTCTCCCCACCTGAGCATGAGGAACTCCTTTAGAGGCTGGATCAGGTGGAACGGGAAGTGCACAGGGACCGTAGGGAGAGACAGACTTTCTTCCAAGGATTAGTAGGATTGATCAAAGGGAAGAACAAGAAGGATCATTGAACCCTTCCATTTTCTGTAAAAGCCCCTGCGTGGGTGTATTTGGTTGTTAAGCCCCTATGTGGGTATGTGTGTTGGTATGTTTGCTTTGAGCCCCTGCGTGGGCCTATCTCTCCATAAACCCCTGCGAGGGTATATTGTTTGTGTAAGTCCCTGCGTGGACAATTATGTTATTAAGCCCCTACGTGGGCATGTGTGTTATTAAGCCCCTGCGTGGGTAAGTACTTGTTTGACCCCTGCGAGGGTAAGTTTGTTATTTGAAAAAGACCCGTTTAGGGCAGTGTATAATATTTTGAATAAATCAATGGAATGTTGTTTTATAAATTTCATGTCTGCCATTTTGCGCATAAATAATTTATATATGAAATAAATAAATCAAGATCATTCCTTTTGAAAATAAACTGCCTATGTAAATTTTTAAAATAAGAATCTTAAAGTGTGAAACCTAGTCTAAGTGTCCTTATAAAGACCTGACCATGATGGTAAGACCTGTTTAAAAGATTCAAATCCCTGTTAACATCTGAAAACATGTTAACGCTCCCGGCATATGTGATGCATTTAAAATCACACGCAGTAGTATTATGTAAGGATCTTTCTAAAGATTCCAAACCCAAATTAATGATCTCTGAATCATGGGTTAAATCATCAATTAGGATGATCATATTTTACCATACGTGGTAATATGACGCCTACGGGCCCTGCTCACTTCCATATGAGCCAAAAGACAGTGGTAACTATGACTCCCTGTCTGATAAGGGTAATGAACTAGGTTCAAACCTTAAAAGTCTTGGTTCTCTGAAATCATAGCTTATAATTTAAATTGTCCATGTGACTAAGCCTTATGTGCTAATATATATTGTTATTGTTTATAATTAGGATAAATTTTAATTGAAATCCTAAATTAATACGATTTATAAGTTAACCAAATATGGTCTCTGTTTACCATGGTTAACGAGTTACCCTAAGGGGTAATTCCATAATAAACTCCCAAATAAAATATTGTCCTTGTTTTCTGCAACAGTTCAATTCAAATGGCTGACTCAAATGAAATAAATAGCCATCCAGTGGAGCAAAATGAGAACGCCCAGATTACGTTAACGGGTGCTGAATTAAAAGCGATCATAGTCGGCGCTGTTACACAGGCTCTGGAGCGGCAGTATGATGATTATAGTGGTACTCGAAGTAGGACCCAATCTACACCGCATTCAAAGCCCAAGACACATTCTGAGGCTCATAGCAAGCCTCCTCCCAAAAAGAATGGACCCAAGAAAGATGGTGATGACCGTCAGTCCACCAACCATCAAAGTGTCCCATCTCAGCCATTAGTACTGCATCAAGAACCCCGTAACAAGGGTTGCTCCTATAAGTACTTCGTGTCTTGTAAGCCCATGGATTTTAATGGGGAGAAGGGAGCCGTCGATTGTATGACATGGCTTGACGAGATGGAAACGGTGGTAGATATCAGCGGATGCGCTGAAAGGGATATGGTTAAGTTTGTGTCACAGTCCTTCAAGGGTGAAGCATTAGCATGGTGGAGATCTTTAGTTCAAGCCACCGGGAAAATCCCATTGTACAATATGTCATGGGATCAATTTGTCGCCCTGATCAAGGAAAATTTCTGCCCTCAACACGAGGTGGAAAAGATAGAATCTGACTTTCTATCGTTGGTGATGACGAACCTCGACTGCCAAGCTTATCTGACAAGCTTCAATACGCTGTCCCGGTTGGTACCTTATCTGGTAACCCCGGAGCCAAAAAGAATCGCTCGCTTTATTGGTGGTTTATCCCCGGAAATCAAGGCAAGCGTAAAAGCTTCTCGGCCAGCTACCTTCAGGTCTGTAGCTGACATTTCCTTATCCCTCACTCTGGATGCGGTCAGGCAGAGATCGCTGAGGAATAAGGACGCCGAGAAGAGGAAGCGTGAAGATGATGGTTCACGAAAGTCGAACAAGAAGCACCGTGGGAGCGGTGACAACAAGAAAAGGTCGGAGTCGAGGAAGGATGGGCATAATTCTGGGGAAAAACCCAAGTGTAAAATTTGCAAGAAGCAGCACTATGGAAAGTGCAGACTCGAGTCGAACTCTCAGGCTCAGTCAAAATCCTTTGCTTGTGGTATTTGCAAGTCCACGGATCACAAAACCCTGGATTGCAAGAAGATAAAAGACGCAACGTGCTACCGTTGCAATGAAAAGGGGCACATCAAGACCAACTGCCCAAAATACAACAAGAAGCCTGAGGAGGCTAAGAAGACTAATGCCAGTCTTCAGAATGGATGCGAAAGAGGCTGTGCAAGACGATAATGTCATAACAGGTACTTTCCTTGTAAATGATGTCTTTGCAAGAGTACTTTTTGATTCAGGCGCAGATAAGTCTTTCGTAGATCATAAGTTTTGTAAATTGTTGAATTTACCCGTCAAAACCTTAGGCGCAAACTATGAGGTAGAGTTAGCAGATGGTACCATAGAAACCGTCTCTACTGTGTTAGATGGATGTGTTATATCCATTAAGAACCATTCTTTTCCTCTGTCTCTACTTCCCTTTAAGTTGGCCGGTTTTGACATAGTTCTGGGTATGGACTGGTTATCTCATAACCAGGCCCAAATTGTCTGTAAGCAGAAACAGGTGGTAATAAAGACTCCGTCTGGTGAATCACTTACCATTCGGGGAGATACCCAGTATGGGCTGCCTGAGCAGGTAACTATGCTCAAGGCTTCTAAGTGTTTGAAGAAGGGATGTGTCATCTACATGGCGCAAGTTATCATTGATGATCCTAAACCGAAGATAGAAGACATCCCTGTCATTTCTGAATACCCAGAAGTGTTTCCTGAAGATCTACCTGGTTTACCACCGGATAGACAAGTGGAATTCAGGATCGATATCATCCCCGGAGCAGCACCTGTTGCTAGAGCTCCATACAGATTGGCACCCACAGAAATGAAGGAGTTGAGGACGCAGCTAGATGAATTGCTAGCTAAAGGTTTCATTAGACCTAGTTCATCTCCTTGGGGAGCGCCAATCTTGTTTGTCAAGAAGAAGGATGGGTCGATGCGCCTGTGCATCGACTATCGCGAGCTTAATAAAGTCACGATCAAGAATAGGTATCCTTTGCCCAGAATCGACGATTTGTTCGATCAGCTTCAAGGGGCAAGTTACTTCTCGAAGATTGATTTGAGGTCAGGCTACCATCAATTGAAGCTCAAAGATGAAGACGTGCACAAGACTGCATTTAGGACTCGTTATGGCCACTACGAGTTCCTAGTGATGCCTTTTGGGCTCACTAATGCACCGGCCGCGTTCATGGATCTCATGAATCGCGTCTGCAAGCCTTACTTAGATAAATTCGTCATCGTTTTCATCGACGACATTCTCATTTATTCTAAGAATCAAGCTGACCATGAGAAACATCTTCGCTGTATTCTCAAACTTCTACAACAGGAGAAGCTCTATGCCAAATTCTCCAAGTGTGAATTTTGGTTACGAGAAGTCCAATTTCTTGGACATGTGGTCAGTGAGCGTGGTATTCAGGTGGATCCCGCCAAAGTTGAAGCAGTTATGAACTGGCAAGAGCCAAAGACGCCTACAGAGATTCGTAGCTTCCTGGGATTGGCAGGATATTACAGGCGTTTCATTGAAAATTTTTCAAGGATTGCTGCACCCCTAACCTCCTTAACTAAGAAGAAGGTTAAGTTTGTATGGGTCCCTAAGCAGCAAGAATCCTTTGATATTCTGAAGCAAAAGTTGAGCAACGCCCCAGTACTGACATTGCCAGATGGAATAGAAGAATTTGTGGTCTATTGTGATGCTTCGCACACTGGCATGGGGTGTGTGCTTATGCAGAAAGGCAAGGTTATTGCCTACGCTTCAAGACAATTGAAAGTGCATGAAAAGAATTACACCACCCATGACTTGGAGCTGGGTGCCGTTGTATTCGCACTAAAGCTTTGGAGGCACTATCTTTATGGTGTCAAATGTGTGATTTATTCTGATCACAAGAGCCTCCAACATCTGTTTAATCAGAAGGAATTAAACATGAGGCAACGCCGTTGGATGGAAACTTTAAATGATTATGATTGTGAAATCAAATACCATCCCGGCAAGGCGAATGTAGTCGCCGATGCCTTGAGTCGGAAGGAAAGGGTTAAACCCATCCGAATTAACGCCAAGCGTATGGAGATAAAGAATAATTTGATTGAAAGGTTGTTAGCTGCACAGAAAGAAGCTGTGTTGAAAGCTAACTATCCTAATGAAAAGTTAGAAGTAACTGAGGAGCAGTTAACTCTTAGCAAGGACGGAATTTTACGTTTAAACGGACGAATATGGGTTCCAATTTATGGAGGACTTCGAGATGTCATCCTCCAGGAAGCCCATAGTTCCAAATACTCCGTTTATCCTGGAGCTGATAAGATGTACCAGGATTTAAAGGCAAATTATTGGTGGATAGGCTTGAAAAAGTCTGTAGCCGCCCATGTAGCAAAATGCTTGACATGTGCGCAAGTCAAAGCCGAGCACCAGAAGCCATCAGGTTTGCTACAACAGCCTGAACTCCCTACGTGGAAGTGGGAAATGGTAACTATGGATTTTATTACCAAGTTACCCAAGACAAGGAAAGGAAATCATACGATATGGGTTATAGTTGACCGACTGACTAAGTCAGCTCATTTCTTACCCATCAAGGAGACTTATAGCTCCGATATGTTAGCCCAGTTATACGTTGATAAGATTGTAGCCTTACATGGCATACCTGTAGCTATTATCTCTGATAGAGATACTAGGTACACGTCACATTTTTGGAAGAGTTTCCAGCAATCTTTGGGCACACGTTTGAACTTTAGTACGGCTTACCATCCTCAGACAGACGGTCAGAGTGAGCGTACTATTCAAACGTTGGAAGACATGCTACGTGCATGTGCGATCGATTTGGGTGGTAGTTGGGATAAGAACCTACCGTTAATCGAATTCTCCTACAACAATAGCTACCACACCAGCATCAAGGCTGCGCCTTTTGAGGCATTATACGGTAGAAAGTGTAGATCGCCTATTTGTTGGGCGGAAGTTGGAGATGTCCAGTTATCAGGACCAGAGATCGTGTTCGAAACAACGGACAAGATTGTCCAGATTCGAGACCGTCTCAAAGCTGCCCGGGATAGGCAGAAAAGTTACGCTGATCCTAAGCGTAAGGATTTTCACTTCGAAGTAGGTGACAAAGTCCTACTTAAAGTGTCACCCTGGAAGGGAGTGATGCGGTTTGGTAAGAAAGGCAAGCTAAGCCCGAGATACATAGGACCTTTCGAGGTTATCGAACGTGTCGGGTCAGTTGCCTATAAGTTAAACTTACCAGAAGAGCTCAGTGGTATTCACAATGTGTTCCACATCTGCAATCTGAAAAAGTGCTTCGCTGATGAATCACTGGTAATACCGCATACAGATGTGCATATAGATGAGAGCTTAAAATTTGTTGAAAAACCTTTGTCGATTGAAGATCGACAGGTAAAGAAGCTTCGAAAGAAGCATGTACCTATTGTGAAGGTCAAATGGGATGCCCGTAGAGGTCCCGAATACACGTGGGAAGTCGAATCCACAATGAAAGAAAAGTACCCTTATTTATTTCAGTAAATCTCGGGTCGAGATTTATTTTAAGGGGGTGAGGATGTAACACCTCGAAAATTCGTGTGCATTGGAATAACGACACGTGTCCTGAAAGACAAAACGCGTTGTAAACCCGGATTAAATAAAGATGTTTTGGCAGGATTGAAAAGTGGCGTCATGTTAATTTTTACCTCTGAACACCTCATTTATAAATCCCAAGACCCAAGTTTTTATACATATTAAACATCTATTATGTCTAAAATCCAGAAAATGGGTTGACAATAATGAATGGGAAATGCATGATAGGATCTCACGAAGAAAAGAATGGTAATCCTTAGTTTTCGGTACTTTCTAAAGACTCCAAGACTTTCACACAACATAACATGGTGGTGCATACTATACATGACCCAAATTTGAGGCCCCATATTGATAAAACACGGCCAAGAAATCGTTTATACTCAGTTGCCCCTTCAAATCATTGAAAAGCCAACATTTGGGTCCCTGATGAATTGTTGCGCACCGCAACAAATATTTGTTACGGTGCGCAAGCACCTGCCCAGCACCAGAAAACAGGCAGCAGCTTGTTATGCGCGATTGTGACCATTCTAGCCGGTTTTTCTCACATGTGGACGACCCCTAGGCACCCCTAAGCACTAGGACAAGTGTTAATCAGTTGTGGATGGGTGCTAGACTAAGATGTCAAGCTTTTATGGTGTCTTGGATCACTATATAAAGCCTCTTTAGTTACAAACATTCCCACACCTTCTCCTGCATTGTTGGATCATTTCTGGAGCTATCAAGCAGCCTCAAGTGATCATATTTCGTGCATTGGACCCTTGTAAGTCTGCTAGTCCTTCTTTAATTAGTTTTAGCTTAGTTAATTAGCTAAAAGCCAAACCGTCGTAATTACGGTTTGACTTCGAGATTAGTCAACGATGGCTCAGTCATATCTCGAATTAAAAGTAGTTATAGCTTGGTATTTATGTGTGAAATAAACCTCAAATAAAACTTTGTAAGATATGGTGTGTATTGATTCATATTATAATATATAAAAATGGGAATCGAGAAATCGATAGTTTTGGCTATATGTGTTATGAAATTGATATGATTGTCTTGTGTATAAGTATTATTTATTCGCTACTAATAAATTATATATATTACTTATCAGATGAAAAACGTTAATAATGAACCAGTTAACGAGGTTAATCAATCTGAGCAACATCCGGAAGATCAATTTATGACTAGGCAGGATATAGAAAATATTGTTGCTCGGGGAATAGCCAATGCTATTCCAGCAATACTTGCTGCTGCCCAGAAACCTATTGAACCTCAACAAATAATTCCTAGCAAACGTATTTCTGAAGATAACTTCAGCAATAGCGTAAATGGAGGCGGTAATCATACTAATCACGATAATAATCCACGGCAGGCTCCACTTTCTAAGAAAATGAAAGCTGCAACACCTGGTTGCACTTATAAAGAATTTCTTGCTTCTAAACCATCTGAGTTTGCAGGTAATGAAGGAGCAACTGCGGTACTGCGTTGGTTAGAGAAAACCGAGGCAGTGATTACAATAAGTAAATGTGCCCAGGATGATCAGGTCATGTACGCGTCAAATCTTTTTAAAGAAGGGGCGTTAGAATGGTGGAACACGGTGTTACAAGCAAAAGGAAGGATGATGGCGTACGCTATGAATTGGGAAGAATTTAAGAGTCTTGTAGAAAGAAAATTCTGTCCCGAATATGAAAAAGATCAAATGGCGAATAAGTTCCTAAATCATCGTATGACGGATGTAGATTGTCGCGGTTATACCTCGACATTCTTTGAATATGCTAGAGTGGTACCAACACTGGCTTCGCTAGAACCGGTACTCATTTCTCGCTATATTTGGGGATTGATTGGTGAAATCCGCAATATCGTTAAAGCTGCGAGACCTCGTACTATTGACGATGCAGTGGAATTAGCCAACACCCTAACTGATGAACTGGTGCGCACAAGAGATGATAACAGGAAAAGGGAACCGGCTCAGAAAATTACCCAAGGATTTCGTACGGGTAATAATAACAGCTTCAAAAGAAGAGGAACAGGGCAATCTTCAAACTTGCCATTCTGCAAGAATTGTCGAAAGAAACATTATGGAAGATGTAATGTGACCTGTAACTTTTGCAAAGCCATAGGACATCGTGAAGAAGACTGCAGAAGGAAAACAAGGATCTGCTATAACTGTGGAGAAGCTGGGCATTTCAAAACAGAATGTCCTAAAGTGGTTAAACTAGCAGACAACAAAGCCAAGACAGCCGACGGAGCTACCAAGAAGAATGTTCGAGCCTTTCAGTTAACAACTCAGGAGGCCGAGCTAATTCCTGATGTGATAGCTGGTACGTTCTTAGTTCACAACGTATATGCAAAAGTATTATTTGACTCTGGTGCAAACCAAAGTTTTATCAATACTTCATTCTGCCAAGCTCTTAACTTACCCTTAACCAACCTTAGGCAGATTTTTACAGTCGAAACGGCAGACGGAAATTCTGTTAGCATAGATAAAGTTTTGAAAAAGGAAAATATAGAACTCTCAGGTCATAAATTCTTTGCAAACCTGTTACCTATGAAATTAGCCGAATTTGATGTGGTGTTAGGAATGGATTGGTTGGTAGCCAACCATGCTCGAATCCTTTGTGACCAAAACTCCATAGAAATTCGTGCACCTACCGGAGAAGTAATTATGATTACAGGAGATAAACCACGTAAACCCATGAAGTTCATTTCAGTAATGAAAGTTGCTAGTTATGAACGAAAGCAAGGAGTAGTGTATATGATTTCAGTAACCATTCGTACTAAGGGTAAAGAACTTAAGAAGATTCCTGTAGTCTCAGAATACCCAGATGTATTCCCAGAAGAGTTACCAGGATTACCACCCGATAGGGAGGTAGAATTTAAAATTCATTTAATTCCCAGAACTATACCGATAGCCAAGGCACCTTATCGGTTAGCACCCACAGAAATGTTAGAACTGAAAAAGCAATTAGATGAATTACTAAGTAAAGGTTTTATACAACCTAGTTCATCCCCGTGGGGAGCACCAGTGTTGTTTGTAAAGAAAAAGGATGGTTCAATGAGAATGTGTATTGATTATAGAGAATTGAATAAGGTTAAAATTAAGAATCGATACCCATTACCTAGGATTGATGATCTTTTCGATCAACTTCAAGGAGCTAGATATTTTTCTAAGATCGACTTACGTTCCGGATATCATCAATTGAAGGTACAAGAAGAAGACATACCTAAAACTGCTTTCAGAACTAGGTATGGTCATTACGAGTTTACAGTCATGCCCTTCGGATTAACGAATGCACCTGCTGCATTCATGGACATGATGAATAGAATCTGTAAACCGTACTTGGATAAATTTGTAATTGTTTTTATCGACGATATACTTATTTATTCCAAAAGTCAGGACGAACATTGTCAGCACTTGCATGCACTCTTAACTTTGTTAAGAAAAGAAAAATTATACGCCAAATTCTCAAAGTGTGAATTTTGGCTACAAGAAGTGCAATTCTTAGGACATATGGTGAATCACGAAGGTATTCATGTAGATCCTGCTATGATAGAGGCAATTACCAAATGGAAGGTTCCGCAATCTGCAATGGAAATTAGAAGTTTTATAGGTTTAGCTGGATACTATAGACGGTTTATTAAGAATTTTTCCAAGATATCTGTACCATTAACTAAGCTAACCTGTAAAGCAGTTAAGTTTGAATGGGGACCTAAACAAGAAGAAGCCTTTAGAATCTTGAAGCAGAAATTAACCCATGCTCCAATCTTAGCCTTACCGGAAGGAACTGAAGATTTTGAAGTATATTGTGATGCTTCAAAACTAGGATTTGGATGTGTGCTGATGCAACGCAAAAAGGTAATTGCGTATGCTTCAAGACAATTGAAAAAGCACGAGGAGAACTATACGACTCATGACTTAGAGTTAGGCGCCATAATTTTTGCTCTTAAGATTTGGAGACATTATCTGTACGTAAGTAAATTTACTGTCTATACAGATCATAAAAGTTTAAGGTACATATTTGGGCAAAAAGAATTGAACATGAGGCAAAGAAGATGGATGGAAATTCTAAGTGACTACGACTGTGATATTCAGTATCACGAAGGAAAGGAAAATGTAGTTGCAGATGCCTTAAGTCGTAAGTACCATGAGAAACAACGACGAGTTCGTGCTCTTAGGTTAAATCTACAGTTAGATTTAATGGAACAATTGAAGAATGTTTAAAAAACAGCAATAGAGGATGATGCTGAAGGAATGAAGGGAAGAATAAAGGAATTAGAACAAGGAGTTGATGGAATTTGGAAATTCCACAAAAGAAGGATTTGGGTACCTAAGCAAGGAGAATTAAGAAATAAGATTTTAAAAGAAGCCCATAAATCTAGGCATACCATGCATCCTGGTAACAATAAGATGTACCAAGACTTAAGGAATAACTTCTGGTGGATAGGAATGAAAAAGTACATAGCTAGATATGTTTCTAAGTGTCTTACTTGTTCACAAGTTAAGGCAGAACACCAGAAACCTTCAGGTCTACTCCAACAATTAGAAATGCCTGTTTGGAAATGGGAACTTATAACCATGGATTTTGTTACTAAGTTACCCAAAACCAGAAAAGGTAATGATGCGATTTGGGTAATTGTGGATCGATTAACCAAATCAGCTCATTTTCTACCCATGATGGAAACCTTTAGCATGGAAAGATTAGCCAAGTTGTATGTAGATGAAGTAGTATCCTTACATGGAGTTCCACTCTCCATTGTATCGGATAGGGATAGTCGTTTCACTTCCCATTTCTGGACTAGTTTCCAAGAAGCAATGGGAACTCGACTAAACCTAAGCACTGCATATCGTCCTCAAACAGACGGACAAAGTGAAAGGACAATCCAAACTCTGGAAGACATGCTCAGGGCATGTGTAATAGATTTTTGTGGAAATTGGGACGACCATTTACCTTTAATTGAATTCTCCTATAACAATAGTTATCATTCAAGTATTGAAACTGCCCCATTCGAAGCACTATATGGAAGAAAGTGCAGAACTCCCGTTTGTTGGGCAGAAATAGGAGAAAGTCAATTATCAGGTCCTGAAATAGTGCAAGAGACGACCGACAAGATTACTCAAATTAAGGAAAGACTGAAGACGGCTCGAGATCGTCAGAAGAGTTATGCAGATAATAGACGGAAGCCGTTGGAATTCCAAGTGGGAGACAAAGTACTATTAAAAGTTTCTCCTTGGAAAGGAGTAGTTCGATTCGGTAAGAAAGGAAAGCTAAGTCCAAGGTACGTAGGACCATTTTCAGTGATCCAACGTATAGGACCAGTTGCTTATCGTTTACAACTACCAGAAGAGTTAGCCGGAGTACATGACGTATTTCATGTATCCAATCTTAAGAAATGCCTATCAGACGAATCTTTGGTAGTACCTCTCCAAGATATAGAGGTAAACGAAAAGTTAAAATTTGTTGAGAAACCTCTTCAGATAGAAGACAGAAAGGTAAAATTTCTCAAGCACAAGCGGTTAGTACTTGTCAAGGTCAAGTGGAATTCAAAGAGAGGACCAGAATACACTTGGGAGCTGGAATCAGAGATGAAGCGAAAGTATCCTCACTTATTCCCATGAATCTAGAGGACGAGATTGTAAATAAGGTGGGGAGGATGTAAGGACTCTCAAAATTATCTTAAAAATACCTGTAAGTATAAATCCGGACCCCTGAAACCTTACCCTACATCAAAAACCAAGAAAAACAAAAT
This sequence comes from Helianthus tuberosus, assembly GCA_030545235.1. NCBI lineage: Eukaryota > Viridiplantae > Streptophyta > Magnoliopsida > Asterales > Asteraceae > Helianthus > Helianthus tuberosus. Next base: position 12,503,728 of record CM060361.1, on the reverse strand, counting down.
CTTGGTTCTCAGGCGGGCCGCGTAAGAGACAAAGTATGTCTTACGCGGGCCGCGTCAAACCTGTGTTGACCGGATAAGTGTTTCGGAGCCACGTAGCGACCACCTGGCTAACCTACTTGTGACTGGTCAAGCCTACTCGTAGACTGGGCGGCCACGCGGGCCGCGTAAGGTTAAGCTGAAGGCTTACGCGGGCCGCGTAAGGTCTCAATTTCACCTATAAATAGCCCGTCACTTGCACAATCCACTGGTGTCGATTAAAACTTTCAAAAACGAAGTTTTAGTACTCTGAGGTTGAAATTACTTCAATATTAGCGAGGCTCTGCTCCGATACCGGGTATTAACTCGATCGCTGCTACGATTCAATGTCCGATCGATTAAAACTATCCAATGGATGTTTAAGTGCTGCCCACATTAGGGTTTATGCTTTGTCATTCGTCGTGAATTCGATGGATGTTTAAGTATCGCACTTTGTCATTCGTTGTGAGGGTTTAATCTCGTGAGTTATCGTAAATGCTGTATTAGTTACTAACCGAGTTCGTGTGCATGTTATTAATTTAGGTTAAAAGGCTAATCAGTAGGCTAGGCTCTGCTCAATTAAATCTGCAATGTGAGTCATTCTATTTTTATCAAATTGCTTTATAAATTCTTAAATGTTTTCAAAGTTATAATTACAGGGATTAAGTCTTTGTAATCACCAAATTACAGCCAGTATGTGGGGTTTTGTATACATTACTTGATAATCTTTGCCATTGGACAAACGGGTGGCCAATGGTGATATGACCATAGTCACAGATCCGGTCGAGTGACAAATACTGTGGGTAGTTGGTTGATATATGGAAACAATGTAATTCCCCTTAATACTGTAAATTATAACAAACGAGTCGTTTTAGTAAAGTAGTAAATTATAAAAACATTAGAGTAAAAAATGCACATGAGAGTTTCAATGATATTTTCAACAAATTAATGGGTATACCCGTTACCCGCGGGTATACCCGATACCTGATGGGTAAATACCCGACAAATACCCGACGGGTCTCGGGCCGGATACGGGCCAAAGAATTACAACCGGGTACAGGCTTGGGATTACTAATACCCGGCCCAAACCCGGCCCATTGTCGTTCCTACCGACACACCACTTTAATACCCTTATTGGGTAAACCCATATTGGGTTATAAAAATATTTTATCATAGCATTAGTATATATCTGTCGGATGTATGCCTATACCCTGTGCTTAGGTCGTGGCCATTTACAATTAAATGAGCCGATGATATCCAGGACACGGTCACATTAATCCCAAATGTTTAAGTTATCAAGCAATATGAATTAAAACGGGTTATTTGGATTCTTGAACACATAGGTCATTGATCCCATACCCGACCAAGCGGTAATAATTTACTGTATCCCAAGCCCATATAGGGAAAATATGTTAAGAGTATTTACCTGGCTTAAATTTTTACAATATATATATATATATATATATAAGCACAGCCGTTCAAACAAAACAACTAAGAAGGTTGCAATTTAGTGGACGCCCTTAGTCTAGAATGAATGGAATAATAATCCATTAGAATGTTAACGGGTCTTATTCAAGTCATATGACTTGGACCGGTTAACTAATATAAAAACGGTATGGTTCGCTAGATTAAGCGGTGACCGGATAGAATGTGGTTTGAACCCTCACAAATACTATGACTTGTATAATATAGGGCAAACAATTATACATTCTGATTATGAATGAATTTGAAGGAATTTGACCTAATTCGGTTAACTTATATAAACTAAGTTACATAAGTCAATCGTACGCGCATATGTGGTATCGGGTGATTGGATGAGTAAATGTCAAGTTCATTATGCCAAAACATGATTATTAAGTTACCACATCTGTAGTCATTACAATTTCTATGTTCATTATGATTTAAAACCAATTTATGCACAAAAGGGCAAAATCGGTATATTTATGGCATAATATAAGAACTTGCATAAAACCCGACAACTGATTATGATCAAATGGTATAACCTCTGAGGGTTATTCAATACATTAATATGTTCATAATGAAACTTCAAATCAGTAGATATCTTAACTAAAACAGGTCAGAATCGAAAGTCAAAGAAGAAGTCAAACTGCTTGACTTTCGATTGCGAACCGGACTATAAGCAGGAAATGACGGGTTAAACATGCTTTACCATGTTCTAATATGTTACACCAACTGATATAATGTCAAAAATATGTGTTTAGATATTTATAAGTTCATTTTATACATTTTACGTAAAATTGCGTTTTGACTTTCATTTTAACATAACTTTGACCTGTCATTTGACCAACTTAACATGATCTTCAGGAGGTGCCCTCATAGGGGATTATCACCTACCTTATTATGATCACGTAGCCATGTTCAATTTGAACATTGGCTTGAATATAATGGTCATAACCGAAAGTTAAAGAAAAAGTCAATTTGCTTGATTTTCGGCTAATAATTTAGCATATACAATAAAAGAACTATGAAAGAACACTTACAAGTGTTCTAGGAGGAATAAGAACTTAGTGGGAGGCTTCCTTTTGGTCAGGAAACAACTCCAAGAGCAGATTAGAGAGAAAGAAGTGAATGAGCAAGGAATGAAGGTGAACTATGATTGCTATTTATACTTGAACAAGTGATATAGGATCAAGCTAAGTGTTGCCATCATTTCCAGATGTTAACAAGTGTACTATGAGGTGTAATAACCAGAGGAAGGTGGCAAATTGCGAGATATGTGGCAACAATGCAGGCTGCCTTGGGTAGCAAGTGTAATCTGCCAGCATGGTCCCTTACGGACCATAAGGGTTCACGGCTTACGGTCCGTAAGCCTTAAATGGGCCCATGGTTTTCAATTGCTTGCGGTCTGTAAGAACCAAGGTCTTGCGGTCCCTAAGGCTTTTCCAGTTAAAATGTTAATATTTTCCTTACGGTCCGTTAGGCTTTAAACCTTGCGGTCCGTAAGGGTCACTTAGAGGCCAAATCTTTGGCATGTTGACATATTTTGTAAGGACTCTCAAAATTATCTTAAAAATACCCGTAAGTATAAATCCGGACCCCTGAAACCTTACCCTACATCAAAAACCAAGAAAAACAAAATCTTGGTTCTCAGGCGGGCCGCGTCAAACATGTGTTGACCAGATAAATCTTCCGGAGCCACGTAGCGACCACCTGGCTAACCTACTTGTGACTGGTCAAGCCTACTCGTAGACTGGGCGGCCACGCGGGCCGCGTAAGGTTAAGCTGAAGGCTTACGCGGGCCGCGTAAGGTCTCAATTTCACCTATAAATAGACCGTCACTTGCACAATCCACTGGTGTCGATTAAAACTTTCAAAAATGAAGTTTTAGTACTCTGAGGTCGAAATTACTTCAGTATTAGTGAGGCTCTGCTCCGATACCGGGTATTAACTCGATCGCTGCTACGATTCAATGTCCGATCAATTAAAACTATCCAATGGATGTTTAAGTGCTGCCCACATTAGGGTTTATGCTTTGTCATTCGTCGTGAATTCGATGGATGTTTAAGTATCGCACTTTGTTATTCGTTGTGAGGGTTTAATCTCGTGAGTTATCGTAAATGCTGTATTAGTTACTAACCGAGTTCGTGTGCATGTTATTAATTTAGGTTAAAAGGCTAATCAGTAGGCTAGGCTCTGCTCAATTAAATCTGCAATGTGAGTCATTCTATTTTTATCAAATTGCTTTATAAATTCTTAAATGTTTTCAAAGTTATAATTACAGGGATTAAGTCTTTGTAATCACCAAATTACAGCCAGTATGTGGGGTTTTGTATACATTACTTGATAATCTTTGCCATTGGACAAACGGGTGGCCAATGGTGATATGACCATAGTCACAGATCCGGTCGAGTGACAAATACTGTGGGTAGTTGGTTGATATATGGAAACAATGTAATTCCCCTTAATACTGTAAATTATAACAAACGGGTCGTTTTAGTAAAAAGAATGATTCTCCAGTATTTCCCACTGACAAAACCTTTTTCAAACATGTTTCAGGTGATCTGTTGTGATCCAAGAAAAAGTGCAGTGAAGCACTACAAGCTTAAGGAAGTGGCTCAATATAAAATAAAGAAACATGTTTTGTAAAGTAAAAGATTTCTCCGTGAAATCATATGATTGTAAATTACCGGGATTTTCTCCCGAGTTATGAAATAAAATAATTGGGAAATTGCAGTTTTAAAAAGATCCTGAAGAAACTTCCGCTGTTAAATAAATACCACGGGATTTTCTGCCCCGCGGCTCCTGAAACGGGTTAAACCGGGTCGGGGGTCGTGACATATTTAGTCCCTCTAGATCAAATCTTCCACTATTTAACACAATTAGTCCCTCTCGTCGAAATAACATGGCATATTTGAGAGTTGATTGGACACGTGTTACCATATTATTCGATATAAAATTCCGAGGTGTTACAACTTGAAGAACAGTTCGAATATTTTTATGAACAATTTTCTAGAATTGAAATCTTGAATTTGTTTTTATATAGATTTCGAAAAAACATATGATCTCGGATATTATGAGATAAAAAACAATTTCTTAAAACAATTGTATATCATATTATACCGATAACTATGGATAACATTAAATCAATTTACGTATGATTTTATAGGTTTATTCATCAAAACTGATACTCGATTATCAAGGTTTTTAATCAAAGTAGTTTTCTAATTTAAATTCCAGAATAAGGGAAATAAAAAATAGAATTAATTGAGCAACATCTACTCTGATATCATACGTTGATTAATTCTGTAAGAACTAATGGGAAACATGATAAAAGATTAATACTTTATATGCTAAACAATCCAGTTTCCATAGCAGAGAGGTAAATAGATGACATCCCGTTACCTTGGTCAAGTTCTCGTTTATGGTGTACAGTTTTGATGGGGTTTATGTGTTCTAAAGAACACAGTTTGTGAGACAAAAAAGAGATGGGACGAATCTGAGGTGTTATGATGCTAATGTAGTTGTTTGACTTTAATGTCTCAAGATATAAACCTATGGGGAAACCCTTGATTAGGTAATAAAAATAGTTAAATCCATCAAATAATTACTATAACACCCCGAAAACATATTTGGTAATCAAACCACGTTAATAATAAAAGACAGGTAAAGTACCGTTAGTGGTAAAATTAACCCGGAAAATATTAGGATTTATAGAATTAAACCTAATATTTAATAAAAAGGGAAAAGAAAGCTTTTGAGAAAATAAAATTTATAGAAGCCCGAGTTAACGAGACTTAAAATAAACTTAGTCATGAATTCCCCGAACCCACTAATTTAACTAGGAATGTTTAACCTAGATAATGAGTGCAAAAAAATTGTTAGAAATTAAGTGGGTTGTGGCCTACTTAATAAACTAATCAAACAAGAGGGGCCAAAGTGGATAAACTTGAAAGTTTAATTATAAAAGAAATTTAAAACCTAAAACACACATTTAGTGTGTGTTGAAGGTGTTCTGTTCGAAAACAGGAGAAAGCCCCAGGAACCAAAAACCCTAAACTCCAGTAAATCATCAAATTGAAAGCTCAAACGAAGCTCAACTACACAATTGAACGTGAATTATTGATCACCCAAGCTAGGGGATCATAAGGTATGTCAAATTTTGATGATTTGTGAAGTTGTGAAATTTGAGTAATTATCATAATCGCGAATTATGAATGAATTCTTGAAGCTATGATTGAATTAGTGATATAGATGTGCTTAGGGACAAAACCCTAAGTGAAATTTATACATATGATGCTATGAATAGAATGATTTGATGAATTACCACAATAGGATAAGTGGGTTTTAATCTTATGATGAATTTGATTATCAAATTATGATTTTATTCATCATATCTGATAGTAATCAGGAAATACTTAAACAAATTTTGTGTTTGAGTACATGATTATACTTTCTAGGAATTGGATTAGTATGATAAAAACGAAAATGATGATAGCTTAATGTTAGAATGATGTTTGATATCATCATGTGTTAAAAATGATTAAAGTTGTGTTAATTCGGTAAAAATCCGATTACATGAACTTGATTAAATAAGTGATTAAACCGGTAGCATAAGAATGATGCTTACCGGATATTGACAAAGTAATAAAACGAGTAGTTGATCTACGTCGTGTAATTACTTTCGTCAATAGGTAGTTGACTTTTAAAAGTCAAAAGGACCAATTATATGATCGAATGATAAAATTCGACATAAGAATCGTAGGATGGAATAGTCGTAACTCGTAAATGATTATGACTAGTCTAACCATCTTACAATTTACAATGATAGTGTGACGCTTGACAAGCTAGGTGAAAGCTTGGGAAGGAAGCAGGTCAAACGAAGCAAGAATGAAGGAAAAGCATAATTTGGATGCTAGGTAAGTAAAGCTTACACCTTTTTATTTAATACCTATTGGTTTTATAGGTCATGAATAATATAAAGTCTTGTTTGAATTATGATGTTCCGACACGACATGTGCGGTTCGGAACAAAAGACAATAAAGATAAACCATGTTTAATGGTTAAAAAGAACTAATATGATTATTTAGTCATGCAATGACTAATAGATAGTGAGTTGTGAATGATTACCATATAAGGTAAACCAATACAAATAATAAGGGTGAAACGGTAATTCGTCACTCGTTGACGGTAACCGTTAGTTTTTGAAAAACACTTTATGGCGTAAGCTATAAAGTGGTCAAAAGAATTAAGAGATGTTTTATAAGTAAAATGACCGTACGGTGTAAACCGGAGCGAGTCGTGTAGAGGAGATGGTAATAAATACCATCTTGCAAAGATAAACGGTCATTTAGACTAAACGGGTCAAAAGGTGAAAATATCACCCTTTGACGATATCGACTAATGACTTTGTCGAGTGTATGATTATAGGAATATATATCGAATGGATAACTACATCGCTATTATTTAGCGGTTATTAAGCAAAGCATTAAATGGGTCAATATGTTATATCCGAGCCAGGTATGTGTGATAGGTTAACTACTCGTTTAGAACGTAAGGTTCAATGAGAGTTAAGTGAAGTCGAAAATGGATATTCGGTTATCTTATAGGTAAACCGAATAATTTAAGTTATAATCATGGTGTTTTAGAAACATAATGGTTTCTAAACAAGATTATAGTTAAAAGGTCGGATTTTGGGTCAAACAAGTATTTAAAAGTCCTTCGTCGTAAAAGAAGGACTAAAATTGACTAAAACGCCCTTGTAAGCAAAATCGAGCCAATAACCCTTAAAGGTTGTTTGGAAATGAGTTATATGATGAAATAAATACTTTGAGTAAGTATAAAAAGCGAAAGATGTAAAATATTGGTCAAATGACTATATAAGAGTCTTTGTCGTAAAATAAAGATCCGAATGGTAAAACTCGGAATATATAAATCACTACATTAAATCCGCCACAAATATAGTTGTGGTGGAAGGTCAATTGATAAATAATGTGGAAATAAAATGCTAGAAGTAAATGAGCATGAATTATGCGGAAAAAAATGCTTAATTACCCTTAATGGGTCAAAATAAGCATTTAAGTAAAAACGGGTTTAAGAAGGTACATAAACCCGTGATTTGAACCTAATATGATAGAATATATCGAAAATATAAGGATCATGAGAATTTGGAGTGAATTGCAAGAATTGTCCTTTATCTTTATGCCCTTTTACAGGCGGTGTCCTTTATGTTTAATGTTAGGATCGGAGGCTCTCATGATTGTGCTTGTTTGTGTATATTTAACAGTTAATGAGTATGAAAACATGTTAAGTGCAGCGGAAATGAACAACAAACTTTACAAACACAATCAAAGAGGAAAATAGTTTGATAAACACATGATTTGCATTAATCGAAAGATTACAAAGTCAATCAAAAGATTACAAAGCATGCTTACAAGCTAAGCTCCCCCTCAGCCTGATACCCCAAGGATGGTTGCACACAAGATGAAAGGATTGGACTAGAGGAGAAGAACTCGCTCAGTCAATCAAATGTAACAGTACAGAGTACTGTTACATTTATAGGCAAACCAAACCACTGGTGTACCTCAGCTGACGTCACCATGAAAGTGACATCTAACAGCCTAACAACCTGTATCTACTGTCCTTATACAAACACTGCTAAACCTAACTACTGATTACACATAAAACAGATAATTCACTAAACAACTGCTCTTCCTTTATGTCAGTGCTTTACTCAAGGTTGATCAGTCCTTGACAGAGCAGTGTTGTGTCATCAGCAGTTTGTACCAGCAGTGCTTAGTTTCCAGCAGTCTTTGAGCTTCATCAGGAGTTATGCTGAGCAGCAGTCGTATCCGGGCAGTGGATATAAGTCCATCAGCTGTTGTAATCACTTTCAAGGGAGAAGACTTAATGTAAACTGCTGCTTATTGTGGATCCACTGTTGTGACCAGGTTTTGGCTTTACATTATCTTTTCCTCTGGTAGGGTTCAATCCCAACAATCTCCCCCTGGAACAGATAATGCCAAAACCTGTCATTATTCTGGATCTTTATTCCTCATCAAAAGTTCCTTTGCTTCTCTTTTAAAATCTGCTTCAAAGTCTCTGGAACTTATATCATCTTCATCCCTACACAGTGTAAGTTCAAGGAGATCCTGCAAATCTTGAACACTAAGGCCTAGTGCTTCTTTCCTTGATATATACTTCACCTCTCCATTGGATCTGAACAGAGTCAATACATGGGTCTTTTGATCAGAGAGCCACTTTAGTACTTTTAAACCCAATGGATTTCGTGGGAGAGATTTATTTGATGATGAGCTTTGAGATATTGGCCTTGAGAAAACTTGCAGACTTTCAGACATTCTTTTGAAAGCCATTTCTATGACATCATTTGCTGCAGCTATATCTTCTGCAGTTTCTCTTTCAATTAGCTCCTGCCTTTCAATGTCTGTCATGTCTGTTGAAGTGTCTGATGATGCAGGTTTGGTTAACATCCCTTTTAAAAGGTTTTGAAGTTTTTCTGAGCTCTCTTCTTTTAGACCCATTTTCATGATGGATTCTTTGAAGTACTCAACTTCTTTTTCTTTTACCTCTTCACTGGTCAGCTGTTCTCCTTCTTCTTGGTTTGTCACAAAAGTAGACCGGAACAGTGTTTTGAGGTTTTCTATCTGCTGTTCAAGCTTCATTCTTTGTTCATGCTTCCTTGAGGTGCTTGAAACAGTTATCTTTCTTTTCTTTAGCCTTTCATAGGCTTCATCAGTCTGCTGTTTTGACCATTTTGATATGGCTTCAGCAGTATCCATTTTTGCATCCACCAGCTCCTTTTTCTTTCTTTTATACTCAGCAGTTAAGTCAGCAATGAGCTTTTCGTATTTTCTCCAGTTTGGAGCATTCTTCTTCTTTGTAGGATCATTCTTAATTTTCTCAATCCTTTCTGCCTCACGCTTAAGAGCGACTACTGGCCATTCTTTGAACTGTTGTTCTTCAGCAGGATAGAATTTCTCTTTCATGATGTAGGCTAGATATTGTTTTCTTAACTCTTTCTTTTGATCAGCCTTTTCTTTGTTTAGATCTTGTGCAAGCTCTTCTATCTGCTTTACTTTTGTGAAGTAGAACTCCAGTCTTTTAGCAATGCCATCTTCGCTTAACCGCTCTTTTTCACTCTCAACTTTAGCTCTTAGTCTTGCTTGCCTTGCCTTGATTTTGAGGTAATCATCCATATCATCTGATGGCATGTAGCCTATGAGTGAGGAGAACCTTCTTTTTGAAGGATCTTCTTCCGTATAAAATTGCCTCATCTCATTTTTGATGGCTTCAAGCTCCAGTGGATATTGTGCAGCATTAGGATCATGTATACCCTCATCGGCAGAGATTGGCTTTCTTTTTCTATTGAAGAGCTTTGGTTGTGATGTAGGAAGGATGAGAGCAGTGGTGGATGATTGACTAACAGCTGTTGAAACAACTGGTGTCTCAACATCTGTTGTCATTACAACTGCTGATATGTCAGCAGTTGTCTTCTGCTTTTGAGCAGGGGATGATGGTGGTGAGGTAGATTTTGATGATGGTGATGGTGGTGGTGAATTATCATCTGATATGAGATTCCTTCTCCTTTTTAATGAAGAAGGGGCAGATGATGTTTTGGGTGGATCAGTGGCTTGGATGATGGAGAGTGTCTGACAAGCAACTGTTGAAACAACTGGTGCTTCAACCGCTGCTGTCATTACAATAGATGTTGTAACATCTGTTGTCTTCTGTTTTATGACAGGAGGCAGTGGTGATGGTGTGATTGTAGATGATGGTGTTAGAGCAGTAGTTGTGGTGTGTGTTGAAAGTGTGTGTGTTGATGAAATGACAGCTGTTTGGCTACTGACAACAGTTTTTGTAACTTCTGCGGTATCAGCTGTATGATGTTTTGTGGGAGGTGGTTTAGATGTTTGCTTTGCTTGCTCAGGTTCAACACACAGGCCATGTTCTATTCCCTTCTTCTTCTTCATTTGCTTCATTATCTCCCCCTTTTTGGCATTATCTGCAAGGGGGTCATCAAAGAATAACAAAGTTGAAGGAGCTTTGCCAGTGGTAGTTTGGATGCTGGCCTTAATAGCCTTGATATCTGCTTGAGTATCCCTGAACCTTGATTCCACCATATTTGTCAGCATTTGTATATGCATTTCATGCTGCTGATCAGCCACTTGTTTTTGTCTTTCAAGCATAGGTTGAAAAAGATTCCAGAGCTCATTTGCAGCAAGTGCTTGTTGTGGAGCAGGTGCTTGAGGTGGAACAGCATTGGATTGTGCTTTCTGAGCTTTTAAAATCTCTTGCACCATCTCCTTTATTTCAGAAACCGATTCTTCAAGTTTTTCAACTCTGCCCGTCAATTCCTGATATCTTGAATCATCACCCATTTTACTGGGATCATCTGAATCCCCACCAGCAGTGGTTATATCAATGTTTGACTTAGGAACTGAGTCCCAAAAATCACCCATTGATGCCCCTTGGTCTTGGCACTGGGGACTTCTTTCTTCAGCATTCGATAAACCTTTGATGGTACCATTGGTTAGATCCAACTCACTGGTGGTTACCGAGGTTGCCATGGAAGAAATTGCCTTTAAGGGAGTCGTATTTATGAAACAACTGTCCAACTGAAGATCTATTGATCCACCAGTTGTAGTTGCTGCTCCACTTGAACTACCACCGTGAGTTACTTGTAACTCAGGGGGTGTAACCTCCTCAATTGTTGCTGGGATAGCAGGAGTAGTAGCATCAGACCCAGTCACCTGTGGGGGTATACTCTCAGTGACAAGTGATAGAGAGGAACTGGTTTGTGTCTGAGCTATAGCAGCTGCATGCAACAAAGGTAGCATGGATTGTGGCATTATTATTGGTGAGGGGATGGGAGTTGAAAGAGACATGTCCTTGGGATCAGGACTGTGGAAGATAGAGCCAAGTGGATCTAGAGCTTCATAATTTGGTGTCCCTGTGATTACAACCTGATCCTTTTGTGAGGATGCAGGAGGAGTTTCAGGCATGGGTTGAGATCTTTCTTCCAACTGCTGTGAGGAAGTAGCAGCAGTGGTTTGTGGTGACTTTTGTGTTGTCACAGGCATTTCCTCTGGGATCTCATCTTCCAGAGTTGCCTTTGTTTTGGGTTTGGTGGGTTTTCTGGATGTTTTTCTTTTGGTCTTTTTGGTGATATCAGGTGTGGGTTTCAGAGCAGTGGTTGTGCTGCTCTGATCACCTGGAGCAGTGGGCTCAGCAGAAGTTGCCTGAGGATCAGTGGCAGTTTCTAAAGTCTGCTCAGGCACCTTTCCTTTTAATTTTATTGGTGCCATCATTCTTGAAAATGTTTCACTTGTTAAACCTTTTATTTGAAAATGGACACCTTGTTTGGGCAAATTTTCATCTTCTTTTTCAAATTTTTGTTTAAAATAATAGCTAAGAAATCTTGGAAAAAGAAGAAATGATTTGCTAACAACATTCTTTACCATGTCATTGAAAATCTCCTGGGAATAGTTGTAATCTTTATTGTTCAAAATAGCGTAACCCAGGCATTGAATTTTCAATGGTATTTCGTTAAACGATGTTGTTTTATTAGAAACACAACTCACAAGTGTGTGAAACAAAAATCTGGGTGCAGATGGGAAATACCCCTTTTGTAGGGTATCTACCTTTGATTCTTCTGCATAACCCCTTTTCAGAAAATCAGCTTTTAACTCGTTTTTATCAAAAGAAATTTTACCCTTCTGATCATCAAGTTTGAAGACTTCTGAAATTGTTTGTGGAGTGATTTGAATCACTTTACCCTGTATCGAGGAGTTTATGGCGATGATTTTGCCGTCTTGTTTTTCAAGCGTCGCCTTTTTCCAGAACTCTCTCTGGGTTTGCAAATAAATGGGAGCATCTGCTGTCAACAAAGTTTTGTACTTTGATGCAGATAATGTATCAAGGATGGAGTCAAAGGTGTGGTTATCGGTAGGTTTTGTGAGCAAACCCAGATAATTATGAGGAGATTTGTATGGTATCTCGATGGGTTCTTCAGCCGTTTGAGCGACCTCTTTTGAAGGTGGTGGTGATTTTGGTTTTGATTTTGATTTTGACTTTGATTTTGTCATTTTTGCAGAGAAGAATGAAGAATGATTTTGGAGATTTTGAGAAGAAGGGTTGGAAACTGCTTTGAGAAGAGAATTTTGGAATTCAATTCGACAGTGTAAAACCCTGTTTGGGGGTTTAGGGCAGGGTTTTATTTAGAAAAAAAATGATTGCTGATGTGGCAGCGGTTATTACGATCTGAGGGCTAAAAACTGACCACGTGTCAAACACTGAAGAAATGGATGAAGTATGGAGAACAGTTGTTTTAAGGGCCACTGACGTATCAAGCATCAGTGGTTACAACGGTAAAAATTGTGAGCAGTGGATGATTTTTGCTATCAGTGGATAGCATATCAGTGGATAAGACACTGATTTTGAACATCAGTGCTTTTCAATATAATGAGGGATCAGTGGTTAACTTTCAGCAGTGGACAGTGTTTTGAGATCAGACGTTGGAACAAAACAGTGGTTAGGGTAAATGGTACAGATCTGAAGGACTAGTATTCCAGCAACAGTTTTGAAAATTTTCATTCAAGGTTTTGCCAAATGTCAGTTTTGAATGACAGTGGTTTAAGTACCCCAGATGATGAAAACTTTTTACTAAGGCACCTCATTTTAGTTTAATATCCAATTAAAACATGAGTACCCTAGTAATTCAAGCATAGTTAGCAATCAACCTTTGAAAACAATTTGAGAGCAAACCTAAGTATGACATGATCTTGACATATGTACCATTTCCTTTTGACCCATATAAGAGAATAATAATACCAACAAAAATAAGGTATTATATCCTGTCAGGGACTGAAACCATTGCCAACAAAAACAAGCAACAGTTTCAAATATATTATTCCAAAAAAAATGAACAATATATCCTGATTATTCGAGAAAATCCTTTTAAGAAAAAAAATGGTTGAGGATTTTCTGAGAACAGCATCAAAAAGGATCTGGTATATTTTCAAAAGAAAACATAATCATATCATTCTCAAGTTATTGAAAATGGTCAGTGGTTTGAAATTTTGACCACTGTTAAGGACCATTTGATTGTCAGTTGATTGCAAACATGGTTCTCTTTGAAATTCATTTACTGGAATCAAAACCTTTTTCTGAATCAGATGAATTCACACAGTTGCTTAATGACCATTTTTACCCTAAACTTTGACTCATAAGTGTTTTATGTTTATACTCTTTTCTTTTGACATCAAAAATTTTGAGATAAACACACTTCTGAGTTTTTGTGAATTTTCTTCTTCCCTTTTTACCCTTCCTTAATCATAAGTATTTAAATACTTACTGAGGGGTATTTATTGAAGGAATACTTGATCCAGAATCATTTTGTAGTAATGTTTTGAGAGATTTGGTCATTTCTGCACAAGCTTATGCCAATCTTCTCATTACCTATGATCCGGACATTTTTGACTCCTGATTTTCTTAATGTATTTTAACATAGTTGATTTTGTCCTTCTGAAGAACTCAACCTGTTTTCAACACATAAAGTCTGAATGACTAAAGTTTTGCTTTCCCTCTTGTTTAGCAAAACACCAATGTTTTTATGAACATAGGTTTTGTTAATCTGAGGTTCATACTTTAGTATTTATGAAAACATCACAAATTACACATCAACTTTTGAAATAAATTTTGAAAATATGAAATAATCCCACAGTTTAACAGATATGTTTTCAGATCTGAAAACTATGAGTGACTTATGCATGAAATCACTTGTTTGTGTGAGATTTGTGTGTCATATGACATCTTGGTTGATTTACAGAGTTTTTGAATAACCATTTTGATAATGATTTACTCGTTACTCTGTTTTTCAACTGAATACAACCAACCTTAGTATCAATGAATTTTGAGCCGAACTGTTATGTCAATTTGACTGTTAAATCAAAATTGACTGTCCAGGCTCTGATACCAATTGTTAGGATCGGAGGCTCTCATGATTGTGCTTGTTTGTGTATATTTAACAGTTAATGAGTATGAAAACATGTTAAGTGCAGCGGAAATGAACAACAAACTTTACAAACACAATCAAAGAGGAAAATAGTTTGATAAACACATGATTTGCATTAATCGAAAGATTACAAAGTCAATCAAAAGATTACAAAGCATGCTTACAAGCTAAGCTCCCCCTCAGCCTGATACCCCAAGGATGGTTGCACACAAGATGAAAGGATTGGACTAGAGGAGAAGAACTCGCTCAGTCAATCAAATGTAACAGTACAGGGTACTGTTACATTTATAGGCAAACCAAACCACTGGTGTACCTCAGCTGACGTCACCATGAAAGTGACATCTAACAGCCTAACAACCTGTATCTACTGTCCTTATACAAACACTGCTAAACCTAACTACCGATTACACATAAAACAGATAATTCACTAAACAGCTGCTCTTCCTTTATGTCAGTGCTTTACTCAAGGTTGATCAGTCCTTGACAGAGCAGTGTTGTGTCATCAGCAGTTTGTACCAGCAGTGCTTAGTTTCCAGCAGTCTTTGAGCTTCATCAGGAGTTATGCTGAGCAGCAGTCGTATCCGGGCAGTGGATATAAGTCCATCAGCTGTTGTAATCACTTTCAAGGGAGAAGACTTAATGTAAACTGCTGCTTATTGTGGATCCACTGTTGTGACCAGGTTTTGGCTTTACATTATCTTTTTCTCTGGTAGGGTTCAATCCCAACAATCTCCCCCTGGAACAGATAATGCCAAAACCTGTCATTATTCTGGATCTTTATTCCTCATCAAAAGTTCCTTTGCTTCTCTTTTAAAATCTGCTTCAAAGTCTCTGGAACTTATATCATCTTCATCCCTACACAGTGTAAGTTCAAGGAGATCCTGCAAATCTTGAACACTAAGGCCTAGTGCTTCTTTCCTTGATATATACTTCACCTCTCCATTGGGTCTGAACAGAGTCAATACATGGGTCTTTCCTTGATATATACTTCACCTCTCCATTGTTTCCATATTAATTCCGCTGCACAACTCTTTCATTTCCATCTTAAGTTCAAACGAAAATACAATCAGAAACAAACTCAGATCCAACATTTAAAATTGACGAGTTTTGTCCTTTACGTTTAAAAATCAAGCACGTTTTACCCTTTGGGCCTAACCCAGTTTGTTTTCTCAGTTAAATGTGACCACGTACAGATCACATGAGGGTAGTTGTGTCATTTAAAATACCCCTGAGCATTTCCCCCCAATTTAAAGAACCCCAAATCGATTATCATCAAGAACTACGGCTTCAAACAAACATGCAAGGATCTTTGTCTGTGGATGCATGGATAAGTTTTCGTCAGTTGAATAGTCATAAAGAGATTGAAACTTTCCAAACACACTCCTAGCAACAAAAAGTAGTTCTGAACACCAATATCGTGAAACCGCTGATGAAAATTGATGAGCAAGAATTATGTGCAGATACCCTTTTCTAAAGATAAAAGGGCGAGTCTGTTTCACCCACTGGGCTTGAGCATCCAATACTACATATCTACCAAGCTTATCTTCATCATATTTCCTCACCCCAAAGGAATTGAGAATAAAATCCTCATATATATTACTGGCTTTACAACCTTGACCACATGTATGGCTCCAATTTATTAGTTCACATATTATGTCCTTCCAAAAGTATATCAAGCATTCAACACAAACCATGTTTTTCAGTAACCTGTCGACTATATGATTGAGTGTCCCATCCTCAACCTGCGTTTCAACACTAGCATAGACCTGCCAATGTGAGGATAGATGAACATCCAAAATTCTTCTAGAAATCAAATTAGGGTTTGAGGTTCTTTAAATTGAGGGGAAATGCTCAGGGTATTTTAAATGACACAACTACCCTCATGTGACCTGCACGTGGTCACATTTAACTGAGAAAACAAATTGGGTTAGGCCCAAAGGGTAAAACGTGCTTGATTTTTAAACATAAAGGACAAAACTCGTCAACTTTAAACATAAAGGACACCGCCTGTAGAGGGGCATAAAGATAAAGGACAATTCTTGCAATTCACTCTTGGGATCAAACAAATATGTTTGTTTGAAAAATGCATAAACGGGTCAAAATTTTGTAAAAAGGTAATAAGACGAAGGCTTAAAAGTCTTAAAATTTATTAATCCGGATGTCGGATTTTAACTCCATGTGATGGAGATTCGAATTACGATCACGTAGGAAGAAACGGATCGTAAAACGGATAAATATTGAAAGAGTTATGCGCGTTTCGGCGAAATTTAGAGTTGCTGAATATATGCAGCTTTTAGCTGCAACATTCTGGAAAAAGGAGGGGGTCGCGTCACGCGACGACAAAGGCAAAGAGCCGTCGCGCGATGCGACGGTGTCCATTTATGGCGAAAATTATTTATTTAATTTGTTTTGCACTACGAACTCGTTTAAACTCGTTTTAAACGTTATATGACTGAAACGTTTCATGTTTTTATGAAATGTAGGTATGCTAGAGGTACCGGGTGACGATCAAGCTCGACGAAGAACCGAACACGCTCAAGAATTCAAGCTTCCGTGAAATAATTCGTCGTCACATTTTTAAACGGCGAATTTACATACAAAATGTTAGAATGTTTTAGTTATTAAAATGTTTTAACAAACTCACATTTTAAGTGTATGTTTAACCGTAAGTACACTATTATAGTCGGAATTTATATGATAATCGTATAAAATGGACTAAAGGTCTTACAATTACCAACTAATCTAATAAATAAAAATAATATTTTGATTAAATATAAGATAAATGTTCACCATAGCCATACATAAATATGTAAAAATATATATATTTATTCTTACAACATTTTCCTATTTTGTAATGGTAGAATATGCTAAGTTTATTCTGATACATATTTTTGGGAGAAGTGCGGTTTGAATTGGGCCTTGGTATGCGGCCTTAAGTAACAAGACCTTAACATTGCATAAGGGGAATTATGATTTCCAATAACCAACTCGGTTCATAGACCATTCCAACTGATTAATAGTTTAGATGATTGTTGGATACATTTCTAAGTTGGAGGTTTTCAAAACCTTAAGGTTTTGGTTTTACTCCGTAAATTACTGTTTAAAAAAGTGGGGTTTGGATCATTTGGTGACGTGGAATGAAATTTTTACCATTTTAGTAAAGAAGTCAAGGGTCAATGTAACCATTTTTATTGAATAAGTCAAAATTATCAAGTTTTGATACATTATATAGTTTCTATTATTTAATACCTTTAATACACGAGTTATAACCTAATTGTTTATAGCAACATCTCTTTTATCAATTTATTATTTAACACATTTAATACACGCATTTATAACCTAGTTGTTGTTCGCAATACTTACCCCATGTAAAATCGTTACTTTGACCTAGCTAGTAACGATTATCATTGTTTGTAATGGTCGAATATGATAAGAAGTTTATTATCATTGATTATTGTAATTCTCACATGCTATATATATATATATATTTCACATTGTGTTTTCCTTTTAGACCATGCGTAGTGGTTTGATTAATAATGCCCCCACCCTTGAGCATTTTCTGTCATGTGGCAGTCTAGTCAGCATGGGGGCATTATTGGGCATTTTTACAAAAGTGGCGTAGTGGAATAATGCCCATTAACGCCCCATCCAATCATTACACAATTATTTATTTTTTTAAATTAAAAACTTAAAATACTTTATTAAATTAAAAAAAATTACAATACTAGAAATAAAAAAAATAAAAAAAAACCGACTAAAATTAAAAAAAAAAAAACCGGAAATAATAAAAGAAATAAACTTAAAAAAATAAAATACATTAATTTTCATCTTCGCTTTCTACATCCTCGCCAACTTCGTCTTCCTCGTCCTCCGTTTCTTCATCACCCTCAGGTGGGATATACCGAACCGACCATGCGTGTTGTACCAAATCAACCGTTAACGCGGAATGGTATGGTCTGTAACGCAATTCTTGTGCATTATTCACTCTTTCTTCCATTGACGTCTACGGATGCTCCTCCTGAACGGCTTCCGGTACATAATTCTGGCATATCGCCTTTCCTTCGTCTTCCAAAATCATGTTGTGCATGATTATACAAGAATACATAGCATCTCTCATTTTTTGCTTGGTCCATGCACGACAAGGATTTCTCAAATAGTGCCATCGTTGTTTAAGAACCCCAAAGCATCTCTCAATGTCTTTTCGTGAAAACTCTTGAACCTTTTTAAAGTGTGCTCTTTTTTCATCGACAGGATCACTAAACGTCTTCACGACAATCGAATACCTAGGATAAATTCCGTCGCACAAATAATATCCATGAGGGTAGTAGTTTCCGTTTGCGTAAGAAGACGCTTTTGGAGCTCTACTAGAAATCCAGTCCTCTAACAACGGAGATTGTTCAAAAACATTTATATCATTGCATGACCCGACCACGCCAAAGTAAGCTGACCAAACCCAAAGGTCTTGTGAGGCAACCGCTTGAAGAATAACAATAGGTCCCTTTTGGTCACCCCGTGTGTGTTGACCTCGCCATGCGGTCGGGCAGTTATCCCAACGTCAATGCATGCAATCCAAGCTCCAGATCATACCAGGCAAACCATGCTCAGCCGAATGTACCTCGTAAATCTTTTGAAGGTCGTCCCATGTGGGCGTTCTCAGATAACGCGCACCGTACAAATCTATAATACCTTTATAAAAGTAAACGTATACAAACATAAGCTTAAAAAAATACTTGTAATGTTTATAGTGAAGTATTGGAAAGTACCGCGACAAAAATGCTCTAAGGTGTCTCGCGCTGTTTTCTCGGCCAGTTTTAAATACTTGTCGTTGATGTCGGTCGTTTTTCCGTAAGCAAGGACTCGTAGCGCCGACGTACACTTTTGAATACCGGTGAATCCAAGTGTCCCTTTCGCACTCGCTTTTTGTTTAAAATATTCGTAGTTGCTTTCCAAGTCGTCGACGATGCGTAGAAACAAACGCTTACTCATTCGGAAACGACGCCTAAAAACTTCTGAGTTCGAAAATGTTGGCGCCTCATCGAAATAATCTTTCATCAACCGATCGTTTGCCGCACGTCGGTCTCGTTCAATATAATCTCTTGTTTTAATTTCACGTTCGGGCCGACAACAATGCTTCACATATCTCACCACTAGTTAACAAGCACTCGTAACCGCCTCTTGCTCGACCTCCTCATCGGTGGATTCACCGTCATCCGCTAAAAACTCTCTATAGTAATAATTTGCGACGGACGAGGAACTAGGTGAACCCATTTTTTTTATAAAAATGGTTGAATATTTTAGATCGTAGAGGTTTATGTTTGTAAAATGGTAGTATTGTATGAGTTTTGGTTTGTAAAATTGTAGAAGTGTGTGTGTGTATATATATAGGTGAGAGGTAAAAAAAAGAAAAAAAAATTCTTCTAGCCGTTTATGACCGTTGCAAACGGTCTTATTGGTCAATTCCTCGTTCCTCCAGCGTGTTTCAAAACACGCCAAAACAAAATCCTGGCTCAAACACGCCCGAAAACGCCGAGAAGGGTGGGGATGGAGCGAAATTGGGCATTATTGGGGGCAAATTTTAAAAAAAGGATGCCCACTACGGGTGGTCTTTAACAAAATTCTTGATTAAAGTCATAGTTAACCATTGGGCGTATTTTTCTTTTAGCAAAATTCTTTATTAAAGGCACAATTAACCATTGGGCATGAAATCCTAAATAATTAGCAAAATTCTTTATTGAAGGCACAATTAACCATTGGGCATGAAATCCTAAAGAAAGATTGCTTTCCATGTGAACTAAACTAGTAAACTATTATAGGATATCAGTAAAAGATAATAAAAACTAATGGGGTAGTGGTTCATTGTCAAAGGCAAAACCTGTAGGAACCGTTCACGTAATTTAAATAAAAATAAACAAATTTTATTCAAAGATTACAATACAGAAATAAGAAAGCTGAAATACAGTACTATTACAACTGAAATAAGCAAAACAAAAGAAATGAAGATGAAGAAGAAAGACTGAGGCACGTGTTCAACAAGCTTCCCTTAAAACAAATTCCGAGTCACCCAGGAGTACTCGTTTTGTTTCCCAGGGTACAAAAGCCGAAGCAGCGTACTGCCGGAGATGGCCTACAACCCGAAGGCTACCTTGAAGAATGCTTGAGAAGATCAGAAAGTGTATTGGAGAAAGTTGCAAGTGTTGTTGTGTTGCTGGTGTCCGTAGTGTCTCTTCTGCAGTGACCAAGAGTTGTATTTATACAGCTCCAGATTCGAAACCGTCAAAAAGGAATTAAAGAAGAGGTTTAAATTTCATTAAACGTCTTCAATGCAATTTAATACGTCATTTAATTCTCAGTCAAAGACCGTTAACTCTTCAGTTTCGAAGTTGAACTGTAACTTCACTGTCATTCAAGAAGCTTCTACGCGCGCGCGCAAGACACACTAGTGCGCGTGTGTCCTTGCGCGCGCAGGTCTGCATGCTCATGCGCGTTGCGTCCATCTGGCTCAAATGCATGCGAGCGTGTGCCATGTCACCTGTGAGCCTATTCGAGCACGCCACACAGTCGCGCCGTTTTGGCTCACTCTGGTGCGTCACGCACGTCACATCAGGGCCCATGCACCATGTGCAACCGCGCGCCTTCGTGTCACTTCACCACTTGGTCCTTGCAGCCTCTGTGATCCACCACGCGCACGTGGTCAAAAATACAAAGGCGGCTCGCGGCGATGCGAAGTGCAAAGTGTGCCATCAAAGCGCCACATTGCGCCTCATTGCCCACGCCATGCGCGCGCGCATGTGCGACAACGAGCGCGAGTTAGTGTATGCTTCCATGAAATAATAAGGGTGGAGAGTTCCCACTTAAATACCCATTTAAGTTCCATCTCTCCTTCGATGTGGGACAAGGTGCTACTTTCCATTTTGTTTCAGCATTCAATGTTTCAAACACCCAACTTTGAGCATCGATATCTCATTCATCTTAGCTCCGTTTTGGACGTGGTTTAGGTCATTGCAAAGCTCTTCCAACATAGAACACAAACCCACAAATAAATATATAAAACCCGCTCATTTTATTATATTTATTTCTAGTCCAAAATAGGAAAAAATCATTTTCCTATATTTGTGAAAAATGCTATTTTCACCTATTTTTCCAACAATCCCCCACATGAAAAATGCTATTTTCATCAACTTTCCAACAATCCCCCACATGTATGGAAATCGTTCTTTTCCTTACACTTTTCAACGATAAACTTCGACGGTTGAGTATTGCAAGATAGGTAGGTTGTTGCCTTTGAACCTTCTTTTGTGAAGCATACTTAGCCTACTAGCGGTTTATAGATGCGATGTCCTTGAACATACCTCCATTTGTGTAAACGACAATACACTTCACACAATACTCTCCCTGGTCTGGCCAACCCCTCATTGTCGTGTCCTATTATGGTCCTGGAACACTAGCCTGGTTCTGCGAGAGCTCTAGGATTTGCGCACCCCACAAATCCATTCGAAACGACCCCACTTCTCTCTAACATAGGTGATTCCTCTGAATCATTAAAAGCATCATGGTTAATTTGGATATACTCAAAATCCTTAACCTTAACATGCTTAACCTCACTTCATGTCACTGATTGGAATGGACTAGGAAGTATATATAACTCCCTTTTATTTAGTTTGGGGTACTCCCCCACAGTGACTCTGTTTTGGTAATATGATTAAGTTGTCCTATTGAACTTAGATCTTGGGATCTCCAGTCAACTAAGTTAGGTTTCCCTCATATTCCCATTTATCACGGGCTTTAGTCCCATTCCTCTTGACGACGCTTCTACTAACTCTCTGCTTAAGCCTTTTGTAAACGGGTCTGCAATGTTATCCTTTGATCTCACATAATCAATTGTGATAACACCCGTTGAGAGTAGTTGTCGTACCGTGTTATGTCTACGTCGCATATGCCTTGACCTGCCATTGTACATCAAGCTTTGAGCTCTACCAATCGCTGATTGGCTATCACAATGTACACATATGGCTGGCAAAGGCTTTGGCCATCTTGGAATATATTCCACAAATTGACGTAGCCATTTCGCCTCCTCTCCTGACTTATCCAAGGCGATAAATTCGGATTCCATTGTGGATCTTGCTATGACCGTTTTCTTAGAAGACTTCCAAGCAATAGCAGCTCCTCCAAGTGTAAACACGTAACCACTTGTTGATTTGAAATCTTTATTATCCGATATCTAGTTTGCATCAGTGTATCCTTCGATCACTACTTGTTGTCGAGTATAATGCAATCCATAATCTCTTGTGTATCTTATGTATCGAAGCACCCTCGTGATAGCTTTCCAATAATCCACGCACGGATTGCTTGTGTATCTACTTAGCCTACTCACGCGTAAGCCAAGTCGGGTCTAGTACATGTCATTAGATACATTAGACTGCCAATAATTCTTGAATACTCTAACTGAGCAACTCCATTTCCTTTATTTTTCTTGAGATATTGGGAGGTATCAACTGGAGTTCGATCTACACTCGTATCTCCCGAGTTGAATTTTTCAAGAATTTTATCCACATAGTGAGATTGACTTAACGCAAGACCATCTTGGGTTCTTATGATCTTTACTCCGAGAATCACATCCGCTAAACCCATGTCTTTCATGTCAAATCTCGCTTTCAACATGCTTTTAGTAGCTTTGATAATTTTATCATTACTCCCAATGATAAGCATATCGTCTACATAAAGGCATAAAATCACATAACCTTCATTTGTGTCTTTGAAATAAACACATTTGTCGTACTCATTTATTTTGAAACCATTGTCAATCATGACATGATCAAACTTTTGGTGCCATTGTTTTGGTGCTTGCTTCAAGCCATACAAAGACTTGACGAATTTACATACTTTACCCTCTTGACCTGGGGCAGAGAAACCTTCAGGTTGCTCCATGTAAATCTTTTCTTCTAAATCGCTATTTAGAAATGCGGTTTTAACATCCATTTGGTGAACTTCCAAATTTCTTAATGCCGCTATAGCAAGAACCAATCTAATTGAGGTTATGCGCGTCACAGCCGAGTAGGTATCAAAGTAATCTAGACCTTCCTTTTGTCTAAATCCTTTAATCACCTACCTAGCCTTGTATTTATCAATACTTCCATCAGTTTTCATCTTCCTTTTGAATATCAAACGATATCCAAGTGGTTTGCAACCTGGTGGAAGATCTACTAACTCCCAAGTATGATTTTGCAATATAGAATCAATTTCATTCCTTATTGCTTCTTTCCATTGAGGTCCTTCTGAAGAGGAAACCGCTTCGCGATATGTATTGGGCTCGCCCTCAACCATATAGCTAACGAAGTCTGGACCGAAGGATTTTTCAACCCTTCGCCTTTTACTTCACCTACGATCACTTTTTTCAACCTCGGGTCGTTCATGTGTCTTATCATGAACTACCTCATCAATTGGTGTAGATGAACTTTCACCTACTTCAAAATTAGGTGTTGATGACGTTGCATGTGTTTGCCTTCTCAAAAGAAACAAATTTTCAAAGTAAGACACAACGTTAGGATTCACCTCCATGATAGTGTTTACGTGTACATCAGAATTCTTGGACTCATGTACAAGAAAGCGATGTGCACTACTTTGATGCGCATACCCAATAAATATGCAATCAACAGTTTTGGGTCCTATCCTAAGAGCCTTAGAAGGTGGTACAATCACCTTTGCTAGGCACCCCCACACTTTCAAGTATTTGTATGAAGGTTTCTTCCTTTTCCATCACTCATATGGAGTTTCGTCTCTCTTTTTTAGTGGTATCTTGTTCAAAAGATAATTAGCCGAGAGAATGGCTTCCCCCCACATTTCCTGGCTCACCCCAGAACTTGTCAACATGGCGTTCATCATTTCTTTCAATGTACGGTTCTATCATTCCGCCACGCCATTTGATTGTGGAGAATAAGGAGGTGTACACTCATGTACAATGCCACTTTTTGCGCATAAATCGGCAAAAGGTGCAACATATTCGCCTCCTCGGTCGCTTCGCAAAGCTTTTATCTTCTTTTGAAGTTGATTCTCAACTTCATTTTTATACAAGATAAATTTACTTATTGCTTCATCTTTACTTTTTAGTAAATATACATAGCAATATTTAGTACTATCGTCAATAAACGTGATGAAGTACTTATTTCCACCTCTTGTGGGTACCGCTTTTAAATCACAAATATCGGTGTGAATTAAATCAAGGGGTTCGGTTATTCGTTCAACCGATTTTAATGATGATCTTGTAAGCTTGGATTCAACGCATGTTTCACATTTATAATGTGAATCAATATGGAATGTTGGTATACAATTTAAATTGATTAAACGGCGAATTGAATTAAAATTAACGTGACCTAATCTACCATGCCATTTATTCGATTCAGAAAACTCAAGCATATAAGTAGAAGTAGTAGCAATTTTATTCATGTTCTTTTTGACAGCCATTACATTCAATTTGAACATACCATTTTGGGCATAGCCCTTGCCAACATACATTCCTCGTTTAGTAAGTATAAATTGATCGCTCTCAAAAACTAAATGAAATCCAAACTTATTAAGCTACCATCCCGAGACTAGGCTCTTGCGCAAGTCTGGGACATATAACACGTTGCTTAAAGTGAGCTCCTTCCCTGAAGTCCACTTCAAAATCACTGTTCCTTCACACTTGATGTCCGTGGTGGCTGCATTTCCCATGTATAGCTTCTCATCTCCCGCAAGCTCTTTGAAGGTGGTAAAGAGGCTCCTGTCTGGGCACACATGACGGGTCGCGCCCGTATCAACCCACCATCCTTTTGGAGTGTTGGTCACAGCATTAATCTCATCCAACATTTCGGTTTTGTCGGAAATCATTGCCACCAAAGGCATTCCATCTTCATCCAGCATGTGCGCGCGCTCACGCTTTGGTTTCTTGCATTGGTTAGCCCGATGCCCCGGCTCGTCACAGTTGTAACAAGTTCCTTGGAACGTTTGAGGTTTCTTTTTCACAACCCCTTTCTTTGGTCCATGTTTGCTAGCCTTTGCTTTCTCCTTGTCCTTTTTCCCCTTACCCTTCGCGCCCTTAGAGGATTGCCCATGCTCAACCAAATTTGTGCTAGCAGAAGTTTGCGCATGGCTGCCTTTTATGGCAATTCTATCATCCTCTTCAATCCGAAGACGAACAATAAGGTCCTCTATAGTCATCTCCTTTCGTTTGTGTTTAAGATAATTCTTAAAATCCACCCAACCAGGAGGTAACTTCTCAATCATCGCTGCCACTTGGAATGTCTCACTAAGTGTCATGCCTTCCGCAAGGATCTCATGTAGTATAATTTGCAATTCTTGGACTTGATTCATAACTGTTTTAGAATCAACCATTTTGAAATCCAACAAACGGGCTACCACAAATTTCTTTGTGCCAGCATCCTCCGTTTTGTACTTCTTGTCCAAGGCATCCCATAAATCTTTGGAAGTCTTGACATTGTAGTACACATTATACAATGCATCCAAAAGCCCGTTTAACACATAGCCTCGACAAATGAAATCCGAGTGCTTCCAAGCCTCTATCGCGCTCAGAGCCTGAGCGTTGGTCTCCCCTTCCGCAGGTTGGGGAGCGGTTTCAATTAAGAACCTCGCAAGGTTCATGGTGGTCAGGTAGAAGAACATCTTTTGCTGCCACCTTTTGAAGTGTAGAACCGAGAACTTCTCGGGTCGTTCAGCGTGATTAGCCACTGTGGACGCTCCCACAGTGGTGGTGTTCAGGGGGATTCCCGTCACAACATTCGTATTGTTGTTAACGTTGACATTTTCGTTCGACATGCTGAAAAATTAAAATTTAAAGTTTTAGTCAAAAGGTCTGTTTTACGCAAAAAACAGAAGTAAACTAATAAATTTTAATTTTACCACAATTTACTGTTTCGGCTTTTAAGTCCAACTTTGAAGACCAAAAACAGAAAATTTATAATTTTTAGAACTTACTGATTAGCTTCTAAGTCCAACTTTGAAGACCAAATCAGAAAGTTTTTAGCAAATTTATAGGACAATTCTGAAGGTAACCAGAATGTTTTCAACCAAAGTCGCTCCTTTGAAGATGAAAAAAAAAATCTGTTTTTAAAACACAATCTGAGTGAAACAAAACTGGTTTGAATCACAAAACAGAAAGGTTTTGATTACACGAACGGTGTTTTAAAATTTGTTTTAAGATTGAAGGAACCGTTCGCGTAATTTAAATAAAAATAAACAAATTTTATTCAAAGATTACAATACAGAAATAAGAAAGCTGAAATACAGTACTATTACAACTGAAATAAGCAAAATACAAGAAATGAAGATGAAGAAGAAAGACTGAGGCACGTGTTCAACACGCTTCCCTTAAAACAAATTCCGAGTCTCCCAGGAGTACTCGTTTTGTTTCCCAAGGAACAACAGCCAAAGCAGCGTACTGCCGGAGATGGCCTACAACCCGAAGGCTACCTTGAAGAATGCTTGAGAAGATCAGAAAGTGTATAGGAGAAAGTTGCAAGTGCTGTTGTGTTGCTGGTGTCCGTAGTGTCTCTTCTGCAGTGACCAAGAGCTGTATTTATACAGCTCCAGATTCGAAACCGTCAAAAAGGAATTTAAGGAGAGGTTTAAATTGCATTAAACGTCTTCAATGCAATTTAATACGTCATTTAATTCTCAGTCAAAGACCGTTAACTCGTCAGTTTCGAAGTTGAACTGTAACTGCACTGTCATTCAATGCTGGAAACTTCTGCGCGCGCGCGCAAGAGACACTGGTGCGCGCGCGCACTTGCGCGCGCAAGTCTGCACGCTCATGCGCTGCGTCCGTCTGGCTCACTGCCATGCGCGCGTGCGCCACACTGACTCAGGTGCATGCGCGCGTGTGCCACGTCACCTGTGAGCCTATACGAGCACGCCACACAGTCGCGCCATTTTGGCTCACTCTGGTGCGCTGCGCACGTCACATCAGGGCCCATGCGCAACAGCGCGCCTTCGTGCCACTTGTACTCGCGCGCGGACTGCCACGTCACGCGCCTCGAACCTGCACGCCACTTCACCACTTGGTCCTTGCAGCCTCTTTGATCCACCACGCGCACGTGGTCAAAAATACAAAGGCGGCTCTCAACCGGCGATGCGAAGTGAAAAGTGCGCCATCAAAGCGCCACATTGCGCCTCATCGCCCACGCCAAGCGCGCGTGTGCGAGTGCGAGTTAGGGTGCTCCGCACCTTTCGCGAGTAGACTTAGTGTGTGCTTCCATGAAACAATAAAGGTGGAGAGTTCCCACTTAAATGCCCATTTAAGTTCCATCTCTCCTCCGATGTGGGACAAGGTGCTACTTTCCCTTTTGTTTCAGCATTCAATGTTTCAAACACCCAACTTTGAGCATCGATATCTCATTCATCTTAGCTCCGTTTTGGACATGGTTTAGTTCATTGCAAAGCTCTTCCAACATAGAACACAAACCCACAAATAAATATATAAAACCCGCTCATTTTATTATATTTATTTCTAGTCAAAATAGGAAAAAATCATTTTCCTATATTTGTGAAAAATGCTATTTTCACCTATTTTTCCAACAATCCCCCACATGAAAAATGCTATTTTCATCAAATTTCCAACAATCCCCCACATGTATGGAAATCGATCTTTTCCTTACACTTTTCAACGATAAACTTCGACAGTTGAGTATTGCAAGATAGGTAGGTTGTTGCCTTTGAACCTTCTTTTGTGAAGCATACTTAGCCTACTAGCGGTTTATAGACGCGATGTCCTTGAACATACCCCCATTTGTGTAAACGACAATACACTTCACACAATACTCTCCCTGGTCTGGCCAACCCCTCATTGTCGTGTCCTATTATGGTCCTGGAACACTAGCCTGGTTCTGCGAGAGCTCTAGAATTTGCGCACCCCACAAATCCATTATAAGCGACCCCACTTCTCTCTAACATAGGTGATTCCTCTGAATCATTAAAAGCATCATGGTTAATTTGGATATACTCAAAATCCTTAACCTTAACATGCTTAACCTCACTTCATGTCAATGATTGGAATGGACTAGGAAGTATATATAACTCCCTTTTATTTAGTTTGGGGTACTCCCCCATAGTGACTCCGTTTTGGTAATATGATTAAGTTGTTCTATTGAACTTAGATCTTGGGATCTCTAGTCAACTAAGTTAGGTTTCCCCATATTCCCATTTATCACGGGCTTTAGTCCCATTCCTCTTGACGACGCTTCTACTAACTCTCTGCTTAAGCCTTTTGTAAACGGGTCTGCAATGATATCATTTGATCTCACATAATCAATTGTGATAACACCCGTTGAGAGTAGTTGTCGTACCGTGTTATGTCTACGTCGCATATGCCATGACCTGCCATTGTACATCAAGCTTTGAGCTCTACCAATCGCTGATTGGCTATCACAATGTACACATATGGCTGGCAAAGGCTTTGGCCATCTTGGAATATATTCCACGAATTAACGTAGCCATTCGGCATCCTCTCCTGACTTATCCAAGGCGATAAATTCGGATTCCATTGTGGATCTTTCTATGACCGTTTGCTTAGAAGACTTCCAAGCAATAGCACCTCCTCCAAGTGTAAACACGTAACCACTTGTTGATTTGGAATCTTTATTATCCGATATCCAGTTTGCATCAGTGTATCCTTCGATCACTGCTGGTTGTCGGGTATAATGCAGTCCATAATCTCTTGTGTATCTTATGTATCGAAGCACCCTCGTGATAGTTTTCCAATGATCCGCGCACGGATTGCTGGTGTATCTACTTAGCCTACTCACCGCGTAAGCCAAGTCGGGTCTAGTACATGTCATTAGATACATTAGACTGCCAATAATTCTTGAATACTCTAACTAAGCAACCCTATCGCCTTTATTTTTCTTGAGATGTTGGGAGGTATCAACTGGAGTTCGAGCTACACTCGTATCTCCTGTGTTGAATTTTTCAAGAATTTTATCCACATAGTGAGATTGACTTAACGCAAGACCATCTTGGGTTCTTATGATCACATCCGCTAAACCCATGTCTTTCATGTCAAATCTCGCTTTCAACATGCTTTTAGTAGCTTTGATAATTTTATCATTACTCCCAATGATAAGCATACCGTCTACATAAAGGCATAAAATCACAAAACCTTCATTTGGGTCTTTGAAATAAACACATTTGTCGCACTCATTTATTTTGAAACCATTGTCAATCATGACATGATCAAACTTTTGGTGCCATTGTTTTGGTGCTTGCTTCAAGCCATACAAAGACTTGACGAGTTTACATAATTTACCCTCTTGACCTGGGGCAGAGAAACCTTCAGGTTGCTCCATGTAAATCTCTTCTTCTAAATCGCCATTTAGAAATGCGGTTTTAACCTTCAAGTGCAAAGTGCGCCATCAAAGCGCCACATTGCGCCTTATCGCCCACGCCACGCGCGCGTGTGCGAGTGTGAGTTAGGGTGCTCACCCTTCGCTAGTAGACTTAGTGTGTGCTTCCATGAAACAATAAGGGTGGAGAGTTCCCACTTAAATACCCATTTAAGTTCCATCTCTCCTCCGATGTGGGACAATGTGCTACTTTCCCTTTTGTTTTAGCATTCAATGTTTCAAACACCCAACTTTGAGCATCGATATCTCATTCATCTTAGCTCCGTTTTGGACGTGGTTTAGTTCGTTGCAAAGCTCTTCCAACATAGAACACAAACCCACAAATAAATATATAAAACCCGCTCATTTTATTATATTTATTTCTAGTCCAAAATAGGAAAAAATCATTTTCCTATATTTGTGAAAAATGCTATTTTCACCTATTTTTTCAACAAAACCTTTAAACACCTTGAGAGGGGGTGATCTTGAGTTCAAGTCCCACAGACAGCAGAGAATAAAAGAAATTTGTTGTTAAAAAAAAGTAAAAGATAATAAAAATAAATAACAGATATTCTGTCACAGTTTTACAAAATTACAATACTGTTTTTAGTTATCTCAAATAATTCCATGTTTTGTATAATTTGGAAAGTTTTCTCTCTTCAATATTTATTACATTTTTATTAATTGTTATCCATTAATAGTCATTGGTGCCTATCTAAAAATTAATAGTCATTGGTTTTATTTATTTATTTTATTTAATATGTGATAGTCAGTGGGTTGTGGCTACCGTGTAAATACGCTGATCCATACTTGAGTCTCGGTTTCGACTTGTTTTATATCTATATAAAAATATTATTATATTTTATAAAATATGTTTATTGTATCTATATCTATATTAACTTCAAAACATTAAGTGACAATTTAAAAAAGAAGAAGCTTAGTTGACTGATTTAAGTTATATATGATCCTAAAAAAAGAAATTTGAAACTTCTTCTGTTATGGAAACAGTTTAAATAGAATCATGACTTAATGACTTTAAAGATATGCCTTAACCATGGAATATATACGTTACTTGGTATAAATAAATCAGGAAAAAAAAGCATTATTTTTATAAATATGAATTTGTCTATTGGATTTCCGTTAGACCGGATGATATGGGGCAACGCCTCAAGCCATCTCACCTAAGTGGCGCCCCTTACACCACCCAGCCTCTGCCAAAGGGTGACGCCATCCTTGGCCTCTGCCAAAGTCACAGCGGGTTTGAGAGGAAGAAAGCTTTGGGGCCCACCTGCATAAACCAACCAGATTTGGTTTTTATTTGATTTTTTTTTTCTTTTTTTTTCATATAGTTAAAAGGGTTGATAGATAGCATTATTTCATACCGTACAAGTTAACAATAAAGCTCCCCGTTTATGTCTTGTCTATGTGACATTCAACAAAAAGTATTAAAGTTATAAAACTGATATCGAAATCTTTTTAAAATATGAAAATTTTTAATAAGTTGTTGAATCTCTTAGCACAGGTGGGAACATAAAAACCTTCTTTGGATTCCATTGTTCATGTTGGCCTCAACACAGACAAACAGATAGCATCAATCTGACACCATGATCTCACCTCAACTTAACCCATATTGAAAACTACAACATTCCAAATTAGGTCCATTGTCCCCCCCCCCCCCCCCCCCCCCC
Source organism: Helianthus tuberosus (assembly GCA_030545235.1). NCBI lineage: Eukaryota > Viridiplantae > Streptophyta > Magnoliopsida > Asterales > Asteraceae > Helianthus > Helianthus tuberosus. The sequence continues at coordinate 12,472,166 of CM060361.1, read as the reverse complement.
CCCCCCCCCTTTGTTAATTTAGTCTTTATGCAAATTGACTCCTTTACCCTCCTCTCTCTCATTTACTTGCTCCTCATCAGTACTTTGCAGTTCGTTAAAGAAAATAATAATTAACATGTTTGTGTGTGTGTGTGTGGGGGGGGGGGGGGGGGGGGGGGGGGGGGAGGTGTTTCACAAGAGATAGAGAGAGCTTTTAATGTCTTTTCCAACTCTGTATTTCAGAAGTGGAAAATATTAAAACACCTTTTGTACAAGTCTTTTGCATTGCATTGATTAAAGCCTCAAAAGTTCTGTGAAG